>CM035850.1:73982525-75385025 GCA_020510985.1 Pholidichthys leucotaenia | reverse complement strand
TGTATTCCGATTATCTCAGGACATTGTTTAACTCAAAGTGGACTAAATCAGCAGTTTGTGTCTGTGAGAGCAGAGAAATGCGTGACGCCGCAACAGGACGAGGAAAGAGAGTGAGGAGGAGACAGTGAGGAGGAGCGTTCTTGGAGCAGCCGGTCACAAGTGCGACATGCATTTAACACATTCATCTCTGGGCTGTACTGATCCTGTCTATCTAACTCCAGATGAAATGTAAAAAAGTGCGCTGGCTCAGTTCAGGCTCATGGTCCTGGTCAGTCGGGTCTGGATCAGGTTCAGACTGAGCGTGAACGGCTCGGTTAATTATTTAAAGCGTACAAAGTGCGACACAAAGATTATTAATGCATTTTCTGAGCTTACGTGACAATGACAACTAGCTAACGTTACAAATTCAGGTTTAACTGTTGGGTCCAATTAACGTAAGCTCTTATTTTGCTCCTCTTTTCTGCTTTTTTTTGGCAATCTATAAAAAGAAACCCCACAGTTTTTCTTGAACAGGTTTGTGTGATCAGTGACACAACAGATCTTCACCATTTGAGAGCGTTTTGCGAGGAAAAGAAAGTCGCAACTCGAGTCTACTGAACAGAAATACGTTGATTTGGCAATCCACTCAGTTTAGCTTCTATTGCTAAGGACGCAACACTGTTGTCATGCTCATGACAACATGTGCATAACCTCTATAGTGTACATTTTGTAAAGTGTGTAAAGTTTCTATAGTTTGCATGTTGTAACATGCAGGTTGGTTTGTAAACTTTCTATGGGTTTTTATTTTCTAATCTGTTTTTTTAGGTTGATTATGATTCTGAACCATATTCTCCTCTCAGTGGACAACAAAGTTTATCAGAAGGAGTCAAAGTCTGTGTAAGTTTCAACTGTGCGGAACATATAGCTGTCTGCAGGTTGGAAGCTAGAATGAATGCTCGGTCCAGGCCGCTGCACCGTCAGTCAGGGCGGCACATGCTGGTGAAGCTACATCCTGTCAGTTTAAAAGTAGTGGTTGGCAATTGTCAGAGGAAGCATTAGTGCTTACTGCTCTCTCCAGATCAGCAAAGGCGTAGAGCAGCAACTGTGGCAGTAAAGTGAAATTGGTATAAAGTGTTTCAGTTTATTGTCACTGGCTCTACTGGATTGTGTGTAGTTAAACTTTTGACTAATTCACTGAAGGTACTGAAGAACTAGTGACAGTAAGTAAGTGAATCAAACAACATTTCTCTAACCAGAATTTGTTTTTTCTTTTCTCCATATATAGAGCCTGCATGTTGACTGCAGCAATTCTGTTCCCAGATGTCTTACTTCCCCACTCTTGTTTGAGGATGAATGTTCCACAGAAAGTGAACCTCTGTTCAATGATGAACCTAATTGCAGCCAAGTGTCACCAAATACCAGTAACTATATTCATAATGACTTGGATGACAGTCTTGGATCCATTATTGGAAGTGAAGAAGAATCTTCCCTTTTATTTGAAGATAGACCTGATGAGTCAGTAAATGAGTAATCACATTTTGGAAAAGTCGGTCATGAACTGGAAAACGAAGAGACACTTTACACTGGTTCATGACTAACCCAAGCTCAGAGTTTTTTTACTTATACTTTCATTTGTTTTGAGACACGGATTCACAGGCATGGCTCTCTCAGATCTCCTAGATTTGATCAATATTCACTGTCCAGAAAACACACAGTTAACCTCAAAGCATCTGTTCTTAAAAGAGCTTAAGCCAGTAGAAAGTCACCTACAATATCACATATATGGTCCAAACTGTGAGTACTACATCGGTGAACAGGATAGTAAAGGATAATGTGTTGTATGCAACACAACATGGGATAAAAACAACTCACTGAAGAATGGAAACTTCTTTATATACTTACTAATCCAAACACAGTTGGAACATCTTCTTCAAAGTCTTTCTTGCCTTCTGATTGTTGCTCTGAGTGTTGCTATCCCTATGCTGTTGCAATCCTGGAATTTCCCCATTGTGGGACTAATAAAGGCTTATCTTATCTTATCTTATCTTAAAGGGAAGATATTACACATTGTATCAAGTCAAGAGATGGCACATGTCATTCTGAAATTTTTGAAGATATTGGAAGTGGTAAAATATACCATAATCTGAACAAAATTGGAGGCCCGCTTGACTGTACTCATGGATACTCCTTAACACTCAACTGTGATGGAGTGCCTGTATTCAAATCATCACTCTTTGGTATTTGGCCATTATATGGGATTGTAAACGAGCTTCCTTACCCTGTGCGCAAAGACAATGTTCTACTTTTTGGCTTGTGGTTTGGTGATAAAAAGCCAAATGTTAATACATTTTTAAAGCCTTTCATTTTAGAGTGTCAGAAGTTGTCAACTGAGGGCTTTAAGATAACAAGAAATGGCATTTCGGAACAATGTAGAGTTGTGGCTGCTCTTATGATGTGTGATTTGGTAGCTAGGCCCATACTTCATAACATGACCCAATTTAATGGCCAGTATGGATGCAACCTCTGTTTACATCCCGGTGAACAAGTTGAAAAGGGTCATGGCACTGTCAGGGTTTACCCATACAAAGACCTTCCAAAGAGGGACCACGCTTCAACCATAAGTGATGCAAGGGAGGCTTTATATACAAAAAAATCTGTGAGGGGTGTTAAAGGGCCCACATGTCTGATTAATATTCCACACTTTGACATCATATCTGGCATGCCTCCTGACCACATGCATAATACATCTTGGTGTGGTTCGCCAAATGGCAAGCATGTGGCTGGACAGTGATAACCATGAAAAGCCATATTATATTGGCAATAGCGTGAATGAACTTGATCAACAGCTCTTACTAATTAAGCCTCCTTGCAATATCACAAGAGTGCCCCGATCTCTTCAGCAGAGAAAGTTTTGGAAGGCTTCTGAATGGCAGAACTGGTTACTGTTTTATAGTGTATTTGTGCTAAAGGGAATTCTGCCCCAGGTATTTTACCAGCACTGGTTAGTCTTTGTCACATTCATGTTCTTACTTTGTAAGGATATTATTACAACAGAGGATGTACAAAAATGTGAAAAACTTGTAGATTTTGTCAAACAATTTGAAACACTGTATGGGAATGCCAATGTGTCATTTAATGTACATTTATGTCTTCATTTGCCAGAATCTGTCAGGAATTGGGGACCTTTGTGGGCCCATTCTGGGTATATTTTTGAGTCGTATAATGGTGAAATACTGAAAATGTTTCACGGCACTCAGTTTGTTCCTTTACAGATAACGAAACAATTCACATATAGACAAGTACTGCCTCTTTTAAGGAATGATGCACTGAGAAATGCTGTTCCTGAATGCATCCAGAAAAAGAGTGAAGCAGTTTGAAAGAGTAGGTGATCAACTTGTTACCCTTGGTTTGCATTATTGTCGAAAACTTTCAAGCGAAGAGTCACTGGTCATGAGAGAGCAACTTTCAGTCACCATGGATACAGTTGTGAAAATATTCAGGTGACTTCTAGTCAGCGGAGAGCTGTATTACTCTCAGGAGTTCACAAGGGTAGTGAAAAGGAACAGCTTCACTGTGCTGTTGCAGAATGGACACATCACTTTATACTATTACATTGTAGTAGAGCAACATGGTAACAGAAAATGCTTTGCTTTTGGGAGAAAGTATGATAGATCACATAGTACACTGATTTCATGATGAAAATGTAGTTGGTCTGAAAAGGGAATTCCGGGGCAGGAAACAGATATTTGATGTGACACTGTTCAAAAGAAAATGTATGCTAATTGATCTGCCACACTATGCAAGCCTCTATGCATGCATACCTCCAAGATCCAGTGTGGAGAATTGAAAATGTAATGGCAAAGTACATTTCAATTGTCAAGATTGTCAACAAAAAATCTTATTTGTGTAATGCAGATTTTTGTCTTCATTGTATTTTCTTTAGGGTGTGTAATATACTGTATATATACTGTATATATATATATGTGTGTGTGTGTGTGTGTGTATACAGTATATGGCACACTATATATTGCAGTATGTTGTAGCATATAAAGACATATATATATATATATATACTGTATGTCTTTATATGTAGCATATAAACACACACACACACACACACACACACACACACACACACACACACACACACACATATATATATATATACAGTATATATATATATATATATATATATATATATATGGCACACTATAGTATATTGCAGTATGTTGTAGCACATAAAGACAGACTATTACATGTAAAAATATAGTGCCCTGATTGCAATACATTTTTTTATATTTATCAATACACATACAGTATATTTGGCTATGCTTACATTGCAATATATTGGAAAATATAAATACTAAATCTCATATATGGGAATATATTGCTTAATGTATTGCATGAAATTTTCCTATATTACTGCAATATATTTTTGTTTCATAAGGGTAGTCAAGTTCATAAGCTCAAGTGAGTGCAAGTTTCTCAAGTTTTTTTAATAAAGATTGCAAGACAATAAAACTTGAACAGTCATTGCTGCAGTCCTACATTATAATATGAAAAAAAAGATCCTTTGTAAACATAAACCAAACCCACTTGTCACTCTCCGTCTTGATTCTTTTCCAGCTCCTCCTTGGCCCAGATAGAAAGTTAATGATTTTCAGCGCTCAGTTATACTTGATACAAAGTGAAAGATCTTTTCATGTGGAATGACATTTTCCAGCCATGACACAGTACTTGAAACTGCTGGTAGGTGATAATTTTGTCTTCATATAAATCAGGATAAACTCTGAAAAAAAAAAAATTACTGAATGTAGTAATTGTGGTAGTTCAGTGGCTTGAATGGTTATGAAAAATGTAGGCTTTTTGGAAGTGTGGGCTCTGGAATGACCAGTAAAGCTTTTATTCTTTTTCATCTCCCGTGTGTTGGCTTTATTCTGCAGCTTGACCACCCTGTTTTAATTGCTGCCATTTTCATCTGTGGCATCGGTGGAACATTTCCATATGGATATAGTGTATCTGTGTTGACCTCTCCCTCTCCTGTAAGTAAAAAATATGGAAAATTAAGAGAAAGATGCAAAAATAAAACATAAAGTATACTGTAAGTGTAACTATTTTTTAAAAAAAATATATAGTTGTAAATATAGTAGTTAATTACTGTTTGTCAGTAAACATAGATGGCTTTAACAAGCCAGATTTCAGCAGATGTTCTAATTTCCATCTGCAGTCCCACAATACACTCAACACACAATAGATATCTCACAACTGTACACGCCACAGGGCAGAAAACAAATGTGCTGAGCTAAAAGTAGAAACAGTTATATATTTGGTTACTAATAAGCTTCTGTTTGTTTGAGATGTGCCTTAGCGGAGGGAGTATGAAGAGTTTAGCCTCATGGCAGTTGTAAACTATTCCAGCACAATGACACTGGCAACACAGTGTTTCCATCTCTCTGGGTAGATCACCCAGAAATTGTCCTCATGAAAGTAATGTTACCTTATTCTACTGATTACTCAAATACAGTTATGATAAAAAAGAGAAAAAGAATGTACCCACTTAAAGGTTCCATTCCCTCAAACATGGTGTGTTTGTGGGTTTCAACCTTCTATGCTTTCTTAAGTGATGACTACAGGAAAATATTAAAATTGTTGTTAATCATGAATAAATGCACAACCTTTTGATCACAAACATTTATTAAGAAAATTGCAATTAGTCGCAATTAAACTATAAAAGTGGAACTCTTTAGCATGGGTACTGTTCCGGTCGGACAGTCTATAGTGCAGTGGTGGACCGTATGTTTTACAACTAGACCTTCAGTGGTGATCTACCCGATTTAAGTGCCATTCATAGCAAGCACCATAAAAATAGCCTGTCCACCTTATTCCTGGGGGTGCTGGTGTAGGAACGATTATGGGCAGAGCTTCCGGTTTTGGCTGAAAAAGTGTTAAATCAGTCAGTAAGAGTGGAGTAGCAGGGGCGTTTAAAATAGCATCTTTAAAAGTTTTTCAAATTCATTTTAATGTATAGTCCACATACGTGTTTTGCACTCAAGTGGCAGCTAATTTCAGCACTTGTAGTTTTTGCATTTTTTGAATGTTTTGGCATAGTTGTGGTACTTAGCCATAGACTGTATAAATGGAGGCTTCTTTGTAGCGCTGACTAGATTCTACGTCTGCTCTGAGGTAAATCTGATTATGTCCAACATATTTTAACAAAATGGAGCCGACTTTATTGCGGTGGAGACATTGATAGAGCTTTTATTTGTTTACAGCACTGGTATATTAGCAGTGATGAACAGGCCATGGCAAGGCCTGTTCTGAGTGGAACCTGTCCTGTTAAACTGCTGTATGGTCTTGGCCACTGTGCTGCAGCTCAGTTTCAGGGTGTTGGCAATCTTCTTATAGCCTAGGCCATCTTTATATAGAGCAACAATTCTTTTTTTCAGATCCTCAGATAGTTCTTTGCCATGAGGTGCCATGTTGAACTTCCACTGACCAGTATGAGAGAGTGTGAGAGCGATAACACCAAATTTAACACACCTGCTCCCCATTCACACCTTAGACCTTGTAACACTAATGAGTCACATGACACCAGGGAGGGAAAATGGCTAATTTGGCACAATTTGGACATTTTCACTTAGGGGTGTACTCACTTTTGTTGCCAGCGGTTTAGACATTAATGGCTGTGTGTTGAATTATTTTGATGGGGCAGCAACTTTGTGCTGTTTTACAAGCTGTACACTGACTACATTGTATCAAAGTGTCATATCTTCAGTGTTGTCCCATGAAAAGATATAATATTTACAAAAATGTGAGGGGTGTACTCACTTCTGTGAGATACTGTATGTCTTCATAAATATTTCTTTTAATATATTTACCTAGTGTTAGACTGCCCCCTGTCCCTTCCCCCAGGCCACAGTTCTAAATAAGAATGTGTTCTTTATCTGTCTTGCCTGGTTAAATAAAGGTTAAATAAAAAATAAAATAAAATAAAAAGTTGGCTCACGCTACGTTAGCTCCCCAAGCTGTGAGGTAGCCAACTAATATTAGCAACATCCATATTGACACAAGAAGGAGGGTGGGGTGAAATGGGGCTGATGAGCATTTAAAAAGACATACACTGACATGAGCCATCCTGAGGAAGGCTGCAAAAGATGATTCACAGTGATGTTGCAATAATTATATAATTAAAGGCAATCTGATCAAAGTATGACAGATATTTCATTAAGACCTGTGGGACTTGTGAACATGTGGAAAAAGTCCAGTGAATGGGATCTTTAAAGGTTACAGGAGTGGTGAGCAATTGTTTTCTAGTTATTAGTCAGAATAACAAACTCAAACATGATTATCTGAGGAAAATTAAACGCAAACTATCCATTATCCAAGTCATATAAAGAAGCAATAGAAATTAATAAATGAACAATGTTTCCTGATTCAGAACAAAACCGATCATTTGAACACTGATTTCAGTTTAAATACTAGAAGGTACTCAGCAGAGCACATAACTCTGCCAAGGCTGTTTAAAATAAGAAACTGATTAAAATATTATTAAAGCTGCAAGCAGCTTAGAAAGGCCCTCTCACCCTGACACTGTTCCTGCCTTTGTCATGTTTGAGGGCTTATATGGCCACTACATTGACACATTGAAGCCTGGGCTAATCTCTAATGTTGCACAAAGAATTATGGCTTAACTGTGAAATCATGTGGCGTTATATGATACCCTGTAATGAGACAACTTGTTTTTAATCATGTATACAATATACTGTGAATTTTATATAAACTGGACAGTAGTTGTGACATCAGGCAAACCTCCTGTAGCCAATAGGTGATGCTGTTAATCTCTTAGATGAGATGGAAGTAGGAGGGTGGGGTGAAGTTTTACGGAAAATTTACTTGAACACTTACTGAGTAAATCTAAGTTGTTTACTCCCCACATCTGGGTGCATCTATGTGGTATCTTACAATCTACTGCCAACAACACTTCAACATTTAGCATATTTTCATACTTCTAATCCACTTTGAAAATGTGAAATAGTTGTATCAAAACCAAGGAAAGATATCAAAAGCAGTGTATAGCATGCCAAATAAATCCATGAGAAACTACAGTGGTGTGAAAAAGTGTTTGACCCCTTCCTGATTTCTCTCTTTTTTTTTTGCATGTTTGTCACACTTAAATGTTTCAGATCATCAAACAAATTTAAATATTAGACAAAGATAACACAAGTAAAATGGTAAATGGCATTCACTTATATAGTGCTTTTATTCTCATCACTAGATGACCAAAGCGCAGGATCCTGCTATCCACCCATTCACACACACTGATGGCGGCAAGTAAACACAAAATGCAGTTTTTAAATGAAGGTGTTTATTATTAAGGGCAAAAAAAAATCCAAACCTACATGGCCCTGTGTGAAAAAGTGACCCCCCCCCCCCACCACCGGTTAAAACATAGATTTACTGTGGTTTATCACATCTTTGGAAAAGTGAGTTCAATTTCTGTTGCCACACTCTGGCCTGATTACTGCCACACCTGTTCTCATTCAAGAAATCACTTCAATAGGACCTGCCTGACAAAGTGAAGTAGACCAAAAGATTCTTAAAAGCTCAACATCATGCTGCGATCCAAAGAAATTCAGGAACAAATGAGAAAGTAATTGAGATCTATTAGTCTGGAAAGGTTATAAAGCTATTTCTAAAGCTTTGGGACTCCAGCAAACCACAGTGGGCCTCTTTCCACCAAACCGGTTCCAGTGCTAGTTTGGTTCTGGGGCTGGTGCTAGTGCTTAACCAGTTCTTCTGGAGTGGCTCATAAGAACCAGTTGTCTTTCCACCGATATGGAGCTAGTTGGGAATTATGTCAGAGCTACGTCATTACGTAGTGTGAAGCGCCCAACCCCCGCAGAACACCAGAGAAGACGGAAGGTGGCGGTATGCACCTCTCACTTGTTTGCTATCCGCCAGTAACCGAGAGAAGAAGAAGAAGTAGCAGCGTTAGCTTGTCAACATGTAGGAGTTTGTTGTGTCTTTAGGAGCGCTGCTTTTATTCCAAACCTGTATTACCATCCAAAAACAGTTTTATTCTTAATGGCAGAGAACAGTGGCTACGTTTAAGGACACCGGTAATCATCAATATTTCAGTTATCAGCCGTTGTTAGATAAAGTCTGTAGCGCGAGCATTGACTACACTTTTAAACATAATATTTATGTCATTTCTGTAATAGGTGGTGTTACGGCACATTACGAGATGGAGGTCGCCTGTTATGTCATGCCAAAAAGTGATCAGCTGTCCAAAAAAATGATCGCCAGGGGCCATATTGTTATGGGTTATATTAGCCGGTAAATATATATATTTCAACAGATAAACAGTACTTAGTTAGGTATAACAAGATATATTTAACACTTACGATGCATTTTGAACCCAAAACAAACTTGATCTGGGATTAAAAGCAATTAAAATAATGCAGTCACAAGGTTACATGGAAAAATGTATAGATTTACTGCATATATACATGAAGATACTGTATAAATGCATATTCTATGCACCTCCAAACTACAGAGATGTGAAGGGTATACCCTTCTGTACTTGTGTGTCATCTATTCTGGTTAAAGTACTGATTCAAGTTTTTATTCATGTAGGGATAACAAGAGACAGACTGTAAAGTGTTCAAAGTTCTTTTCCCAGAAATGATCTTGTCCAGAGCTGACAGAATGTCATGTGGGACGTTGTCAAAACAAGATAAACTCATCATTTTTGAAGCTGGCAACTTGGAACATTTTCCACAGAAAAAGTACATAGATTTAAAGTTTGTTGCTGCTTGTTCTTTAAAAAATGTGAAAAAAGTTGTCAAAAATATGAGTAAGTCCACAAATACCTGATATATTGTCCAATACCTGGAAAAATGAACTTAAGTGCAGTAATTCAGTACTTGTACTTTCACTTCCCACCACTACAAGGTTATAGTGATTTGCATTGTCCTAAATAACTTTATATTTCATGTATATGAAATGTAAAGTCTTTAACTTTTTAATATGACCCTTCTCTCTTATGTTTTTTCTCTTATCTCTTTGTCTTATGTCCTGATTGGTGGAGCCTTGAGCACTTTTATCATGTCTATAGTCAGCTTCATGTGTGCCTGTGTTTGTGTTCATGTTGAATGTAACTGTAGTTTGTAAATATGGATGTCACCTGAGTGAAAAACAAATCTACCTACGGGTACTAATAAAGGAACCTGAACATGAATATGTTTGGTGTGAGGATAACAATGTAGAAGCAGAAAAACACTTAAGGAAAGAAAGCTTTTATTTCCAAAATGTGCAAAAACTTCAGACTGCTACATATGAAATATTATGTACACACAGCCAAAAATATCAATGCTGTGATAGTTACTTTTTTTTACAGTCCCTCAAGCACAGACACAACACGCCCCATCAGTCCATCAAGGGTGTTGGTCTGCTTTGCAGCAAAGCGAAGTTCAGCTGCTTCTCCCTCCTGCTCTGCTCCTGCTGTCTCATCTGACCATAATCAAGAAGGAGGTCCATGTTTGTGTCACACTTGTTTCCCTGTTTTAAAGTACAAAAATAAGCAATATAAAATAACCACACACTGAAAAATGCAGGAATCGTCAATCCAAGATTGAATGTGTCTATTCAACATCCATTTACTGTTAGTGGCATCACAACATTCAGTTCAAGTGTATAATTGGTTTAATTCACTCCCTCCTTTGTGTGGCTGGGTCATGATCCATCCAGGTGGACACCCGCAATTTCCCCTTTGGGGATCAATAAAGTACAAAAAATCAAAATGATCTGAACATAAATTACCTAATCTGGTCTGATTAGAAGAGCAGGAGGAGGACAAGCTTGGAGCTGGTGAAGGTGAGCTGGACACCACAGGTCTGGCTGCTTCTCCCTCATCATCCAGCTGTGATAAATCTATAAAAAAAAAAGTTTTAATTTGTGCAGTGAACAACTTAAGCCTTCCATTCAATGTGCAGACATAGAAGACAATTTTATTCAATATCAATGTTAGCAAAGCTTACATGTCTGATTATGGAATAGAAGAATAGGAATAGATGAAACTTCATTGTACTGTACAGTTGTACAGTACAATGAAACTGTAGGTTATCCACCAGGCTAGTGCGCAATAAAGTAAGAGAAGGATTAGATAAAATACGGCTACACAACATACAATTAAACACGAGTGAAATTTAAAAAAAAAATGGCCTAAGATTATGGAAATATTACCAAAATAGTAAAAAAGACGACGTTACTAGTGTCTGGTAGAAAAATCTCCCATAACACAACGCAAGGCAGCCATTCATACACAGTATTCATACCACAAAAAACGTATTTTGCGCTGGATGTCTTTATAAAAAAAGTATTCTGTAAGATGCTAAGATTTCTGTTCTAGTTTCTCAAACGCGCATTTCTGTATGGCGAGGAAACGTTCATGCTAAAAACAGTTAGCTTGTTAGCATAGCTAACTGAAAATACTATGGCCACAAGAGTGAGTAAAAAAAAAAAAAAAAAAATCCGCACTTTGGCCGTTACATATCAATACAAGCGGTATACATTTGTCAGCAGAGACGACCTGTTCATTTCTTTATGGCGAGGAGAAACGTTTGGTCGTAGTAAAAGTACTGTTAGCTTGTTAGCATAGCTAACCAAAAAAAAAAAAAAAAAAACCACAAGAGTGACTAAAAAAATATCCGCACTTTGGCCGTTACATATCAATACAAGCGGATATATATGTATACATATATTGGTTAACGTCTGGCATTTTAAAGACAATACACTTACCAGCGTGTTTTAAGCAGTTTGTTGTCCAGACTAATCCACGGCAGTGACAATGGTCCGGCTGGCTGGCCTGTCCTCCAAAACAGTTCAGATGAGTGGCCCCCTCCAGCTAATCTTGTACTTCTGCTTATGTCCATAGAGCCAAGAAATGTGTCTCCTCTTCGCTCTAAATCTGTTTGGTTTTGGAATCCGTTGCGTGCTCCGCTGTTTGAGACTCAGACTCAGACTCAGACTCAGAAAGGATTTATTGCCAAGTACATTAACAGATATGACTGATAACATACAAGGGATTTGACTTGACACAGAAAACGACCTGCATTTCCGGTGACACGGCAGCATCTGTGAACGCGCCTGTCATCAGATGGGTACAGGATGCATAGGGAAGAAAAGGATAACACAATAGGAAGGAGCAAAAAACCATTGATTGTCAGAATACTGGTCATATATGATCAATATTATGATTACAAGAAAAAAAGCCCTCAATGCACAGTTAGCAGACAAAAAAGTACACAAGGACACAAAGAGAGCAGTGAGTGAGTGATCTTTTTCATCAGTTTTTGGGTCAGTGTGGGTGTAGTGTTGAGTGTAGGTGTTTGTATCAGTTAAGAACAACAAAGTCTCTTTGGCAGGAGATGTTTTGTCTTAGCTGCTGGCATTGTCCTTGGGCCATGCAGCTGGCTGTCCGTGAGTCAGTGCAGCTCAAATGTTTTGAAAACAAAAAAACTGCAGATAATCTGGAGGACTTGTGTGAGGGGGGTCAGATTAGTCGAATAGTACTGATCCCAGAGAAAGAAACTTTATATCCTCTTACAGATTCAGTACTTAATCCTTCATTGCTGGACGTTGAATCCTTCATGGACGGCTCTCAGCGTAATCATGATGTAATCCATTTTCCTAGACAGTTCTCCATTTGCCGCTGTCAGAGTCCTCTCCATTTTTTCAATTTGATGGTTAAACCTCGCTTGGCCAGCATTTTGATAGGTTAAGTCCATCTTCATCAATTTACGGTACACCAGGACAATCCCAGATCCAATCAGAACGATCCCGATGACCATTACTACGAAGACGTACAAATCTTCGACATCTTCGATGGAAAGATCAGACAGGCACAAGAGTTTCCAATTACTTGTGTCCCTCAAATAGCCCGCAGCAGCCGCTCCTGCGGGGCAAACAACCTCCCCCGGGGCACTTTTCCTCGTTGAAAAAATAGTGTCAATTGCGTTCAAAGCCCAGCTTATTAAATCCATAGTTTCGTTCGATGATCAGCAGTAAGGACACGCAGACAGACGATAGCAAGCTGGGATCCAGTTAGTTAGAGGAGGAAGGAGATAAGTCAGAGCAGGAGAGAAGAAAAAGGCGTCTGCTCTCTTTGGGAGGCGGAAGTGAAGAGGAAAGTTTGTTTGGAAAGCAACATGGCGGTCAGTAATGTTTTGAAGCTGGTCAGTTAACCACGCCCATGGCTGTGGATGTAACCAACGTAAACTGGTGCTGCCGCTGGCCCAGCTAGGAGTTGGGGCCACGATAGCCCCACTTTTGGGGGCCCGGGACTGGTGCTTAAGTCGGTGGAAACCCAAAGAACTGGTGCTAATGACGCAATGGTTCCAGTTAAGCACTGGAACCGGTTTGGTGGAAAGAGGCTCACAGAGAGCCATTACCCACAAATGGCAAAAACATGGAACAGAAGTGAATCTTCCCAGGACTGGCCAGCCGACCAAAATTACCCCAAGAGCACAGTGACAACTCATTCAAGAGGTCACAAAAAACCCCACAGCAACATCCAAAGAATTGCAGGCCTCACCTGCCTCAATTAAGGTCAGTGATCATGACTCCACCATAAGAAAGAGACTGGGCAAAAATGACCTGCATGGCAGAGTTCCAAGACGAAAATCACTGCTGAGCAAAAAGAACATAAAGGCTCATCTCAGTTTTGCCAGAAAACATCTTGACGATCCCCAAGACTTTGGGGAAAATACTTTGTGGACTGACGAGACAAAAGTTGAACTTTTTGGAAGGTGTGTGTCCCATCACGTCCGGTGTAAAAGTAACACAGCATTTCAGAAAAGGAACATCATACCAACAGTAAAATATGGTGGTGGTAGTGTGATGGTCTGGGGCTGTTTTGCTGCTTCAGGACCTGGAAGACTTGCTGTGGTAAATGGAACCATGAATATTGTTGTCTACCAAAAAATCCTGAAGGAGAATGTCCAGCCATCTGTTCATGACCTCAAGCTGAAGCGCACTTGGGTTCTGCAGCAGGACAATGATCCAAAACACACCAGCAAGTCCACCTCTGAATGGCTTAAGAAAAACAAAATGAAGACTTTGGAGTGGCCTAGTCAAAGTCCTGACCTGAATCTGATTGAGATGCTGTAGCATGACCTTAAAAAGGCGGTTCATGCTTGAAAATCCTCCAGTGTGGCTGAATTACAACAATTCTGCAAAGATGAATGGGCCAAAATTCCTCCACAGCGCTGTCAAAGACTCATTGCGAGTTATCGCAAATGGTTGATTGCAGTTGTTGTTGCTAAGGGTGGCCCAGCTAGTTATTAGGTTTAGGGGGTAATCACTTTTTCCACACAGAGCCTTGTAGGTTTGGATTTTTTTCCCCCTCAATAATAAACACCTTCATTTAAATATGCATTTTGTGTTTCCTTGTGTTATCTTTGTCTAATATTTAAATTTGTTTGATCAGAAACATTTAAGTGAGACAAATATACAAAAAAATGAGGAATCGGGAAGGGGCAAACACTTTTTCACACCACTGTATTTCTGTATACATCTTATATTGTCATAAATTACAGTACTATCATATTTTTTTCCACTCTTGTCACTTAAAAGATACTGTGAATTTTGAAAATTTAAACTTTCATTACTATGCCTCTAATTTAATTTATATGTTGTTGCAGTTTATAAAGCAGCTGATTAACAGTACATGTGAGAGCAGATACAACCTGTCTTTAGACACATGGCAGCTCTCTCTAATCTGGTCCTTCACCGTGTCTGTTTTCTGCATTGGGGGCCTAGTGGGATCATTGATGAGTGCGTCTTTGATGGCAAAATTTGGCAGGTAAATGTACATAAAAACCACAATTCCTATTATTAATCTTTTCATGTACATTAATCAAAATGGAACACAGAAACTGATTTTTTTTCCCTTGTTCTTTGTTTTCTTTTCTCTCAGAAAGGGGTGCCTTTTGCGTCACAATTTTGGGGTTATATTTGGAGCCGTGCTGATGCTTCTGAGCAAAACAGCTGCATCTTTTGAGATGATCATGGTGGGACGATTTGTCTATGGATTCTCTTCAGGTGAACTTCTAAAGAAACCATTTACATCTGTAATTACTGGCTGTTCCACTCTAAAATAACAGACAGTAGACACCCTCATTGTAGATATTTTTAATATTAATCTCCAATATTTGTCTTACTGATCTTTACTGCATGTTTGATTCCCCTCTTGTGGACCTCCAGGAGTAAGTCTTTCAGCTCACCCAATATACCTTCTTGAATGCGCTCCAAAGAAGCTAAAAGCGATGATGGGTGTCACCGTTGGTACTTTCATCTCCGGTGGGAAGTTTTTTGGCCAGCTGTTGGGGATCAGGTGAGGTGGCCATTATTATCCAGTCACATGGTAAGTTGGCTTGCATGTACTCAGTGCATTGTAACATGAGGTACATCCTGTCTGTAAGCATGTCTACTGTAAAACAGCTCCTCACTATGGAAAAGAAGGTCTGCAACACAGCATTATCTTTAACACTGACAGTTACTGTAATTGACAAACAGTAGAACACCACTGAGCCGGAGCAAAACCATTAGATTATTTGTTTATTTGACAGGGACAGTGCAATAAACATAGACAATTAATCAAATGACAATCAATCTGATGTGTTGCACAAAGAGTGTATAACTGTTAGCTAATTTGCAACTCTTGTCCCTGGATGGGCTTTAGAAAGGAGAAACAAGTAAAAAAAAAAAAGGATAAGGAAAAGAAAAAATGAAAACAGAATAAACAATAACCACATACATCAATGCAAAAAAGATTATAAATACACAATATAAAAACCTGATTCACATTTGCCTATTTCAGGCCTCCCTCCCTTCGTCACTCACTATAAACAAACACATTCATTCCTTCCCTTCATTCACTCTCACCCTGCAGACAATCATTTCATACATGGGTACATTCTTGTTTATTTTTCAGCCAGTTTTTAACCTTTGTAGTGAATGTTTTAAAGTCCGTTATTATTTTAATTTCATTTGGCATTGTGTTCCAGATATGACTGCCCTTTATAGAGAAAGCTGTTTGTCCAAATGTGGTTCTGCAGTGGAATATTTTACAGTTATTGTTAACAGAACTCCTGGTGGTTCTGCTGCTGTCCTGTCTTTGGATGAAACCAGCAAGTGGCTCAGGCGCTGATTTATGGAAACATTTGAAAATTAACTTCAGAAAACAGAGGTCAATGAAACTCTCAAAACTCAATAGATTGTATTTTTTTAAAATATAACAGTGATGCCACCTAATGGGCTTTTTGTCCAAGATTTTTAGAGTTTGATTATATAATGAACCTATATGTTTTATTGAGGAAGGGGCTGCTTGAGCCCAGACTGGCAAACAGTATGATATATGAGAAAAAACCATAGAATGCATATACAGTACAGCTGCTTGGTATGGTATGTAATATCTAATTAATTTAAAGCAGTTCAGATTTTTTTTTACTGTTTTAGAAATTTTCTTTATATGAAGATTAAATTTGAATTGAGGATCTAGTACAATGCCAAGGTATTTGAATTCTGTAACTAAACTGATGTCTTGATCAGGTATATTAACTTTAAAACGTTGCAGGTTACATTTTTTGGTTGAAAAGCACATTGAAACTGTTTTCTGAAGGTTCAGCAATAGATGGTTCTGGATGAGTCACTCTTGGACATCAACCATACTTGTGGACAGTACATCTGCAGCCTGTGCTGGAGTCTTGGCAGCTGTGTAAATAACTGCATCATCTGCATAAAGTTGACATGTTGCAGCTGAGCAGTGTAGTGGCAAGTCATTAATAAAAATGCTGAAAAGTAAAGGACCAAGAATGGACCCTTGTGGGATACCCATACGGTTGTTTAAAAATGAGGATTTATCCTGGTGAACTTTTACACACTGTTCTCTATTCTGGAGATAAGATGCAAACCATTCTAATATATCTGGAGAGAAGTTAAAAGATACCATTTTGGATAAAAGCAAACTGTGGTTTACAGTATCGAAAGCCTTTTTGAGATCTAGAAAAACAGCCCCTACCACATTACCCATGGGCTGTATAAAACACTGGTGAAACATCTAAGTGCAGTTATTAGGGAACATAGTAAGTCCCAGATTATATACACTCAATGGAATAAGCAAATACATATAAATTTGCTCCAAGCAATACAAAAACACACAAATCTATTTCTCCTCTCGGCGCCACACCAGTAGGCTGCCTTTTGCAACAGCGGCTCGATTCCGAGTTTTTTTTCCCTTCCTCTCTCTTTTGATCACTTTTTTTTTCACCCCACTTATATCACGGACACACAGATCGTCCCAAATGTCTCCTGAGCCGGTGGACGAAGCCACTGTTTATAGCAGGATACGATACAACAGGGAAGAGCTGCTAGCATTTAACCGCCACCCGGTCCCACTGGAAAAACTCGACATACCGAGAGAATTGAGGCGAAAGCGTTGCGGCTGCCGGGCTGGAGTAAGGCGGAGGACAAAAAATATAAGGTACAGACCCTCCCTTCCATCTGTTGTCATGGGAAATGTACGGTCGATACTGGGAAAGTTAGATGAGCTAGCGGCTATCTCCCGTTATGATAGCACTTACCGGGAGTGCTCTCTCCTTTTGTTTACTGAGACGTGGCTAACTGAACTAGCAGCAGATGCTAACATTGAGCTGGAGGGTTTTCACATGATACGAGCTGACCGAACACCAGAGAGTGGCAAAACTAGGGGCGGTGGAGTGATAATGTATGTTAACAACAACTGGTGCAGACCGGGACATATCACTGTTAAACAACGACACTGCAGCAAAGACATTGAGTTGCTAGCTGTTAGCATGAGGCCTACATATCTCCCGAGAGAACACTCACACGTGATCTGCATTGTTGTTTATGCAAATCCGACGGCGAACGCTGGGACAGCGCGTGACGTCATCCATTCAGTAACCAGCAGGCTGCAGACAGAACACCCAGATGCTCTTCTCCTCATCTCAGGCGATTTCAACCACGTTTCACTGTCTCCCATTCTGCCCACTTTCACCCAGTATGTCACATGCCACACTAGAGACAATAAAACACTGGATTTGTTCTACGCAAACACTAAGGAGGCGTACACCTCATCACAACTCCCCCCACTTGGGAGATCGGATCACAACTTGGTTCATCTCCGACCGGTGTACAAACCCCTAGTGCACAGACAACCTCCGGCCATGCACACTGTGGAGTTATGGTCTGAGGAGACAATGGACACTCTAAAGGACTGTTTTGAAGCCACTGCCTGGAAGCAGCTCTGCGATCCACATGGTGAGGACATCGATGGCCTCATTCACACCTTCACGGGCTACCTCAGCTTCTGTGTGGACAAATCCGTTCCCACCAAGACCATACGGCGTCACTCAAACAACAAACCCTGGATCAACCCTGAGATAAAAACACTTCTGAGAGAGAAGAAGAGGATCTTCAGGTCGGGGAACAGGGAGATGCTGAAGTCCATACAGAGGGAGCTGAGGAGAAAGATCAGAGAAGGCAAGGACAGCTTCAGGAAGAAGATGGAGGACAAGCTGCAACAGAGCGACATCAGCGGGGTCTGGAGAAACCTCAAAACCATCTCGGGGCTCCAGAATACCTCCCCCCAGGCCACGGGGGGCAGGGAGTGGGCGAACAACCTGAATCTGTTTTTCAATAGATTTGACCAACCGCCCTCCCCCCTGTCTGCACAACAACCACTGCTGCCTCTAAGAAATCAAGTCCTGCTGCCCACTCCCCACTCCACCGACACCCCCCCCCCCCCACTCCCAACACACAGCCCCCCATCCTGACCCTGACCAAGACCCAGGTGAGGACGGAGCTGAGGAAGATCAAGGCGAGGAAGGCGTCGGGACCGGACGGCATCAGCGCAAAGCTCCTCAAGTCCTGTGCAGACCAGTTGTGTGGGATTGTGACGTATATCTTCAACATGAGCCTGAAACTGGGGAGGGTACCACAGCTGTGGAAAACATCTTGTGTGGTACCTGTACCAAAAACTTCCCACCCCAAAGACCTGAACAGCTACAGACCGGTGGCCTTGACGTCCCACTTGATGAAGACCCTGGAGAGACTGCTCCTTGCTCATCTCCGCCCCCTGGTGGAACCAGCGATGGATCCACTCCAGTTCGCCTACCAGCATGGCATTGGGGTGGAGGATGTGGTGATCTTCCTCCTTCACCGTTCTCTGTCCCACCTGGAGAAGCCCGGGAATATGGTGAGGATCATGTTCTTTGACTTCTCCAGTGCTTTCAACACCATCCAACCGATGATCCTGAAGGACAAGCTGCTGCGCGCAGGGGTGGACCAGCACCTGTCATCATGGATCCTGGACTACCTCACGAACCGGCCTCAGTTTGTGAGAACCCGGGACTGTGTTTCCGACACGATCATCAGTAGCACGGGGGCCCCCCAGGGAACGGTGCTGGCTCCCTTCCTGTTCACTCTTTATACTGCGGACTTCTCACACAACACAACACATTGCCATCTACAGAAGTTCTCTGATGACTCTGCGATCGTTGGTCTCATCTCCAACGGAGATGAAGCTGAGTACAGAGGGCTTATCCAGGACTTTGTGGACTGGTGCCATCGGAACTGCCTCCAGATCAACGCGAGGAAAACTAAGGAGCTGGTGGTGGACTGCCGCAGGCATGGGCAGCCCCTCACAGCACCAGTAAATATACAGGGAACAGACATCGAGATGGTGACATCCTATAAGTACCTGGGTATTCATCTGAACAATAAACTAGACTGGTCACACAATACTGACGCACTCTACAAGAAGGGACAGCGCAGGCTGTTCCTGCTGAGGAGACTCAGGTCTTTTGGTGTACAAGGGGCGCTGCTGAAGTCATTCTATGACACGGTGGTGGCATCAGCCATCACTTTTGGAGTGGACTGCTGAGGCAGTGGCATTACTGCAGCCGATAGGAAGAGACTGAACAAACGGATTAAGAAAGCTAGCTCTGTCCTGGGGCAGCGCCTTGATCCGATGGAGGAGATAGGAGAGAGAAGGACGGTGGCTAAACTGTCATCTCTGCTGGAGTCCGAGTTCCACCCTATGCAGGACATACTGGATGCACTGAGGAGCTCATTTAGCAGCAGACTACATCATCCCAGGTGCACAACCGAGAGGTTTCGTAGGTCCTTCCTACCAACGGCTGTCAGACTGTACAACCTAAGCAGGGCTGCTCGCAGAGATAGCAAAAAGACGTAACAAACTAATAGTTTTTTTGAATGCAAAAGATGCAATAGACTTACACAATGGTCCTCTCCGGCATACAACTAGGAACATACCGGTCGCTATGGAGGGTGAGAATATGTATGGGCACATAATCATACCATGTAGGATAACTAAATAGACGGTTATGCTGTTTCATCCCACCTAGCAACAATGCTCTGCACTGTGTGTGTTTATATATTTACATATTTATTCCATCTAGCTACAATGCTCAGCACTGGGTGTGTTTATATTTATATATCTATATATTTATTCCATCTAGCTACAATGCTCCGCACTGTGTTTTTATATATCTACATATTATTCCATCTAGCTACATTGCTCCGCACTGTGTGTGTTTATATACTTGCATATTTATTCCACCTAGCTGCAATGCTCCGTACTGTGGGTGTTTATATATTTACATATTTATTCCATCTAGCTACAATGCTCTGCACTGTGTGTTCATATATTCATATATTTATTCCATCCAGCTACAATGCTCTGCACTGTGTGTCTGTGTGTGTGTGTGTATATATATATTTTATAGTAATATGTACATATGTACGTATATTAGCTGCTCTTGCTTGCTTGTTTTTTTTTCTTGCCTTCTGATTGTTGCTCTGAGTGTTGCTATCCCTGTGCTGTTGCAATCCTGGAATTTCCCCGTTGTGGGACTAATAAAGGCTTATCTTATCTTATCTACATCCACTGGACTTTGTTCAACTTGGGTGAAAAATCAGTTTGGTGCTCTGTCACTATAGCCAATTACTGTGAAGATTATGCCATCTCTGTCGGTGTGTATCAATAATAAAAAGAGATAAACTGTTTGAAAATGAGATTGCCACTCACCAGAGACAAATACAGTAGACAAGAGTGCCTGTAGTTTGTATGAATCTGTGAACTCCTGCTACTGATCTGCTAATGAGGGCTAGCAGCTCATCAGACTGGACTCAGGACTAAAAATAGATGCAGTTTCTGAATGAGGCATTGACAGTTTTCTGTGTGCGCAGCTGTCAAAAATCGCCTTTACTAAGGCTTAACAGAGGACACCAATCGCAGGCTGTGAGTTTTTGCACATTTATTAACTGAAAGACATACAGAAACAAAATACACAAACATGCACACTTACAGTTAAGGATGAATACCGGGGAACACCCGGAGGAAACGATACAGACGGGGACACCGTCTTGGAATGGAAGGACGTGGTAATAACGTCTGCAGACGCAAGACCGCTGCAAGGAATCAACAACACCGGTCTGCTTAAATAGAGCTGCACCAGATGATCATCAGGTGTGGGTACATGAGTGAGAACATAATCAAACTAACAAGAGACAGCTGTGCAGTCCCTGAAACAGTTTCACAGCCGGAAGCTGCACAGCACTGTCAAAATAAAAGTATAGACCGGAACTAAATAATACAGAATAAAATAACACAACCCCAAAAGATATAAATAATACCATAACTACAAAATGACACAATAACTAGACAAGACTATAAAAACACAACTAAGAATACAACAACTCCTAAATGAACAGAGACCAGATACAATAGACCATAACAAACAATAGAAGCCAACAAACACAAAAGGACTAAACAACACTGCGGCTGTCCGTGATCAGGATCATGACAACAGCTGGAAAACATTGTGAACCCGAACATGATTGCATGTTTGGGATTTCCACAGGAGGTACTAGGCAGCAGCAGCAATTATGAAGGTAAAGCCATGCCTCTGGAGGGAAGAACTTTATTTACAGTGGTGTGAAAAAGTGTTTACCTCCTTCACGATTTCTCTTTTTTTGTGTTTGTCACACGTTTCAGATCATCAAACAAATTTAAATATTAGACAAAGATAACACAAGGAAACACAAAATGTAGTTTTTAAATGAAGATGTTTATTATTAAGGGTAAAAAAAAATCCACACCTACATGGCCCTGTGTGAAAAAGTGATTGCCCCCTAAACCTAATAACTGGTTGGGCCACCCTTAGTAGCAACAACTGCAATCAAGTATTTGCGATAACTGGCAGTGAGTCTTTTACAGCGCTGTGGAGGATTTTTGTTCCACTCATCTTTGCAGAATTGTTATAATTCAGCCACATTGGAGGGTTTTCTGTCATAAATCGCCCTGGCAGGGGTGGATTGAGGACACCATATGCTGGAACTGTGAGTTGCTGACATTTATTACAGACAAAACTCCAAAACATCAAAACACTACACTTACAGGATACAAGGCTGGATACCGGGAAGAATGGCGTATGGAAACGCTACAGGTACGCGGCTCACGTCCAAGAAAAACAGGAGAACTGCTTGGCTGGACCCAGGCAGAGGCGTGCAGAAATGCCGAGCAAACAGAGAAAAAGGAGGATGGAGCACACCCGTTGAAGAGCAGAAAATGACAGGGGATACCCATCTAAACACAGTGTTACACACACAAGGAAACAGTAGACCGCTGCCCCAAATAAACGTGGCAGCTGACCTATATAGGCACGGGGAAAATGAACACAAATCATCAACAGATGTGGGTGCATGAGCGAGGATAATTAGGACAACCAATGACAGGTGTGACAGTCCGGGAACAGGGTTTGACACAAGGAAGTAACACACAGCACAGTCACAACAAAACCACAGAGGAAAATGGCCCAAGAAGCTAGCTGAGAATATGAAACAATATAAAATGAGAAACAGACCTGATGATACAAAAAGAGACCTAAAGTAAGAACAAGATAAAGACAAAAACCAAGAGATGCAAATAAACGAAGTATCAAAGATACAAAAAGAGGACTAGAGGAAAGGTGAGGGTGGCTCATGTCAAAACAGATAGATAATACAAATAATACAAAACTAGATTATCATGGATGCATAAGATGAATAACAAAGTAGCAATGCAACCTAAACGACTGACAAACTCGAATCACATAATACATCCAAAATCAACATGAAGTCAATAATATAACCCAGAAATGAGGAAATACAGGAAATAATCAGAAATGAACAGAAAGCATGAGCACAGTGTGCTCACCGTGCTCAGCATCATGACATTTTTGAGCATGAACCGACTTTTTAAGGTCATGCTACAGTATCTCAATCAGATTCAGGTCAGCACGTAGACTAGGCCACTCCAAAGTCTTCATTTTGTTTTTCTTAAGCCATTAAGAGGTGGACTTGCTGGTGTGTTTTGGATCATTGTCCTGCTGCAGAACCCAAGTGCGCTTCAGCTTGAGGTCATAAACAAATGGCCGGACATTCTCCTTCAGAATTTTTTGGTAGACAGCAGAATTCATGGTTCCATTTACCACAGCAAGTCTTCCAGGTCCTGAAGCAGCCAAACAACCCCAGAACATCACACTACCACCACCATAATTTACTGTTGGTATGGTGTTCTTTTTCTGAAATGCAATGTTACTTTTACGCCAGACACACACCTTCCAAAAGGTTGAACTTTTATCTCAGTCCACAGAGTATTTTCCCAAAAGTCTTGGGGATCATCAAGGTGTTTTCTGGCAAAACTGAGACAAGTCTTTATGTTCTTTTTGCTCAGCAGTGGTTTTCGTCTTGGAACTCTGCCATGCAGGCCATTTTTGCCCAGTCTCTTTCTTATGGTGGAGTCATGAACACTGACCTTTACTGAGGCAAGTGAGGCCTGCAGTTCTATGGATGCTGTTGTGGGGTCTTTTGTGACCTCTGGGATGAGTCGTCGCTGCACTCTTGGGGTAATTTTGGTCGGCCGGCCACTCCTGGGAAGGTTCATGTTTTGGTTTTGGTTCCATGTTTTCACCATTTGTGGATAATTGCTCTCACTGTGGTTCACTGGATTCCCAAAGCTTTAGAAATGGCTTTATAACCTTTTCCAGACTGATAGATCTCAATTACTTTGGTTCTCATTTGTTCCTGAATATCTTTGGATAGCAGCATGATGTTGAGCTTTTGAGCATCTTTTGGTCTACTTCACTTTGTCAGTCAGGTCCTATTTAAGTGATTTCTTGATTGAGAACAGGTGTGGCAGTAATCAGGCCAGGGTGTGGCTAGAGAAATTGAACTCAACTTTCCAAAGATGTGATAAACCACAGTTATATTATGTTTTGACCAGGGAAGGGGGGGGGGGGGGCGTCTCTTTTTCACACAGGGCCATGTAGGTTTGGATTTTTTTTGCCCTTAATAATAAACACCTTCATTTAAAAACTGCATTTTGTGTTTACTTGTGTTATATTTGTCTAATATTTAAATTTGTTTGACGATCTGAAACATTTAAGTATGACAAACATACAAAAAAATAAGAAATCAGGAAGGGGGCAAACACTTTTTCACGCCACTGTATATAGCACTTTCCACAGATAAAGATCACCAAGTTCTTTGACAGTAAAAATGCAGAGTAATATAAAACAAGGAAATAAGACACAGCAATTTAAGCAAAAAGAAACATTAAAGCATATGATTGAAATGGTAAAATAATAGAATAAATAAAAACCAGGTCACCAGTAAATTAAAAGCTCGCCTAAATACCAGTGTCTTCAACTGATTTTAGAAAGAGTCAACCGAATTGGTCAGACGCAGAGACAATTCAGTTCAATTCAGCTTTATTTATATAGCGCCATTTCACAACAACAGTCATCTCATAGCACTTTCAACTGTAGGGGAAACCCCCACAATTGCAGAAAGACCCCAGCAATCAGGCAATCCCCTGTGAGCAAGCGCTTGGCGAAGGTGGAGAGAAAAAACTCCCTTTTAACAGGAAGAAACCTCCAGCAGAACCAGGCTCAGGGAGGGGCAGTCATCTGCTGCGTCTGGCTGGGGGGTGAAGGGATAGAGAAGATGAGAAGGACAGACATGTAGAGAGCAAACAGCACGATGGGGACTCAATCTATGGGAGAGAACAAACAGATGTTAATGACCAGCAAAAAAAAAATATTTCATTGAGAGTGAAGAAAGGAGTGAAGCCCAGTGCATTATTGGAGGTCCCCCGGCTGTCTAAACCTATTAACAGCATAACTAAGGGAGGGTTCAGAGACACATGATCCCTCCCTAATTGTAGGCTATATCAAAGAGGAAGGCTTTAACCCTATTCTTAAAAACAGAGATCAAGCCTGACTCCCGAATCCAGTTTGGCAGCTGGTTCCACAGGAGAGGAGCTTGATAACTGAAGGCTCTGCCTCCCATTGTACTTTTGGAGATTCTAGGTATTACAAGTAATCCAGCATTTTGGGAGTGTAGTGCTCTGTTAGGATAATAGGGTAGTATCGGGTCTTTTAAATAAAAAGGGGCCTGATTGTTTAGAGCAGGGGTGTCCAACCATGTGCCATGGAGAGCCAAGACCCTGCAGGTTTTACCTCCAACCAGTGTCTTCAACAGCAGATTTCTGTGAACTTCTTCCCACTGATTGCTGATAAGTGAAAACACCTGCTGAAGAGACTGGGTAGAAGAGAAAACCTGCAGGGTCTTGGCTCTCCATGGCACATGGTTGGACACCCCTGGTTTAGAGCTTTGAAAGTAAGAAGGATTTTAAACTTAATTCTAAACTCTATGGGAAGCCAATGAAGGGAGGCCAGAACCGGAGAGATATGATCTCTCTTTCTAGTGCCTGTTAAAATGCTTGCTGCAGCATTTTGGATCAACTGAAGACTTTTTAAAGATGTTTTAGGACAACCTGATAATAAAGAGTTACAATAATCTAACCTAGCACTAACAAAAGTGTGGATCAGTTTCTCAGCATCACTTTGAGACACGATGCTCCTAATCTTGGCAATATTACGCAAATGATAGAAGGTAGTCTTAGAAACGAATTTAATATGTGAATTGAAAAACAGATCTTGATCAAAAATAACTCCAAGGTTCCTCACAGAGCTATTAAGAGAAAGAGTAACTGCATACAAACTAAAAGTTTGATTTGGAAAGGTATCTCAAAGGTTTTTTGGACCAACAAGAATGACTTCAGTCTTATCTGAATTTAATAGCGGGAAATTACAAGTCATCTAAGCTTTGATCTCCTTAAGACAAGCTTCTAACTTGGCTAAATGATTACTATCATCTGGCTTCACTGACAGGTATAACTGTGTGTCATCTGCATAACAATGAAAATGTATACAGTGCTTTCTAATAATGTTGCCTAACGGAAGTATATATAAACTAAAGAGTAGGGCCTAGCACAGATCCCTGTGGGACTCCATGACTGAGCTTTGAGTTGAAAGAAAACTCATTATTGACATGAACAAGCTGGAACCTATCAGATAAATAAGATCTAACCCACTGCAACGAAGTTCCATTAAGTCCAACATAGTGTTCTATTCTATCAAGTAGAATATTATGATCGATAGTATCAAAAGCTGCACTAAGGTCTAAAAGGACAAGTAAAGAAACAAGTCCATTATCAGATGCGACAAGGAGGTTGTTAGTGACCTTCACTAAGGCTGTTTCAGTACTATGATGGATTCTAAACCCAGATTGAAACTCTTCAAATAAACCATTTCCCTGCAAGTGGTCAAATAATTGCGTAACAACAACTCTTTCTGAGATTTCTGAAATGAAAGGGAGATTAGAGATTGGTCTATAGTTAGCTAAAACTCCTGGATCCAGTGTTGGCTTTTTGAGTAAGGGTTTAATTACAGCAGTTTTAAAAGCCTGCGGTACATGGCCTAAAGTTAATGAAGAATTGATTATTTGAAGAATAAAGCTACCAATAAATGGGAAGACTTCTTTAAATAACCTCGTAGGAATAGGGTCTAAAAGACAAGTTGAAGGCTTGGATGAGGAAATTATTTTGTCTAACTCTAAAAGGTCAATTGGAGTAAACTCATCCAAACAGATATCAATTGAAGGAGTTGTAGTAGTTACTGTATTTAAGTTAATGGTCGGAAGAATCTGATTTTATCTCTGATAGATGAAATTTTATTATTGAAAAAGTTCATAAAGTCCTGACTAGTAAGCTCTAAGGGAATGCTAGGATTGACAGAGTCCTGACTCTGTCAGCCTGGCTACAGTGCTGAAAAGAAACCTGGGATTATTCTTGTTCTCTTCTATTAATGCAGAATAATAACTCGTTCTAGCTTTTCTGTGAGATTTTTTATAAATTACAAGATGATTTCTCCAAGCTAAATAGATTTCATCTAAATTAATAGAGTGCCATTTTCTTTCTAACTGATGAGTCTTCTGTTTTAAGATACGAGTTTCTGTGTTGAACCAAGGAGTTTGAAATCTCTGATTAGACTTTTTCTTTTTTAAAGGGGCCACCATGTCTAGAGTCTGATGCAAAGAAGCTGTAACACTATCTACCATGCTATCAATTACAGAAGGAGCAAGCTGTTTATAGCTTATTTCCGTTGTGTTGACACATGGCATAGAGAAAACAATCTGCATAAATTTGGTTACGACATCATCTGAGAGGCATCTACTGTAGTAATATTTTTCTTTAGGAGCCAAATAGTCAGAAATAGTAAAATCAAAGGTTAACAGACAATGGTCTGACAGTACAAGGTTATGAGGAGACACTACCAGATTTTCTATTTCTATGCCATATGTCAGAACAAGGTCCAACGTATGGTGGAGATAATGGGTAGAATTTCCTACTTTCTGAGAAAACCCCATCGAGTCTAATATTGAATTAAATGCCATATTGAGGCAATCACTATTTACATCTACATGTATATTAAAGTCCCCTACTATAATTATTCTGTCTGATTTCAGCACTAAATCAACTAAGAATTTGGCAAATTCGGATAAAAACTCTGAGTAGGTTGATGGAGGACGATAAACTATGGCAAATAATATTGGGTTTAGCCTAAAATTGCTAAAATTGCATTGGGCGCATGCGCACGCAGCGACCGGCAGCTAGTGAAAAAGTCCGTCGTCTGTGTGTCTTGTTTTTATGTACTTTAATGTGTTTTTACGGAATCCTCTGTGTCGTTTCTGTCCTGGAATGTTTGTGGACTGTATGGCGAAGAGCTCCCTTGTTCCATCAACATGGACTTCCTCCCCTTTTTTGCACTGCTGCTACTTTTCCTCCGGCTCTTTGTCTATGAGGTAAACGCGACCGGCATCATGGCGGGCAGAATACATTATTCCAGGGACATGTTGCTGCATTTAAACACGGTTGATGCAGCGGCTGTGATTGAGCCTAAGCCGCAACTGCCGGACTTTATTTTGAGAGATGGACACAGCGGTGAAAAGAGAGATGGGAGAGACGGGAGAAGAAAATGCGGAAAGCGTGGAGGTGTGAAATTGCGCCTGAGAAGACATCAATTTGGTAACATTCCTCTTCCTTCTATGATTTTTGGGAACGTACAGTCTCTGAGAAACAAGGTGGATGAAATTCAAGGGAATGTACGCTACCAGAAGGACTTTAAGAACTGCTGTGTCATGGCCTTCACCGAATCTTGGCTTAATGCGCATGACCGAGACGTAGACCTGTGGACTGACGGCTTTGGAGCCCCACTGCGCTCGGATCGGCAGAAGAGGTAACAGGGAAACGTCAGGGGGCGGCATATGTTTATATATTAATAAGCAGTACTGCACATCTGTCACGGTCAGAGAGCGCATCTGTACACCCGATGTGGAGCTGCTGTCTGTGTCACTACACCCCTTTTACTTGCCTCACGAGTTCCCCCAGCTTTTCATCACAACTGTGTACATTCACCCGAGGGCAGACGCTGACTCCGCCTCCAGTACCATCTTTGATGTGATCCAGCGGCTGCAATCAATTTCTCCAGAGGTGCCAAACTTTATTCTTGGGGATTTTAACCATGTTTCTTTAAAGAAGACACTTAAAAACTTTTATCAGTATGTCTCCTGCCCAACCAGGTGAAAAAAGACATTGGACCTGTGCTATGGATCCATAGAGAGGGCCTATAAATCACTTCCCCTTCCTCCTGTAGGCTCCTCAGATCACAACTGTGTACATTTGCTGCCCACATATAAAACTGCTCTCAGAAGAGGCAAGGTGGAGACGAGGGACATTGATGTGTGGACAGAGGATTCAGTGCACAGCCTCCAGGAATGCTTTAACTGTACAGACTGGGAGATGTTCACACTGGCCTGCGGGGATGATTTGGACTCTTTGGTGGATGTCACATGCTCATACATGGCTTTCTGTAAAAATATGATCGTTCCACGTAAACGTGTCAAAATATATCCCAACAACAAACCATGGGTTACAAAATCAGTTAAATCCTGCTTACAGAGGAAAGCACTTGCCTTTAAACAGAGGTCTGTTTCTGAGCTACAGGTTGCCACAAAAGAGCTGAAGTCCGAAATTTTAAGAGCAAAACAGAATTATAAATCAGAATTGGAAACCAAGATGGCAACAAAGAAACTTGGTTCAGCCTGGGCCAGTATGAAAACTATTGCAGGCCTTCAGAGCACAGAGCGTAGTAATCGTGTGTTTTTAGATGGTTTTAATTCAGACACAGAGTTGGCTAATGCTCTTAATTGTTTTTATGGTCGTTTTGACTCCTTTGATTTTAGCACAGAAACCCAAGATTTGAAACAGAAACTCAAAGACAATCAGCACTTTAATATTGAGGTGCAGGATGTTAAAAGGGAGTTCTGTGCTGTAAAAGTGAACAAAAGTCAGGGCCCTGATAATATATGTGGGCGCTTGGTAAAGTCCTGTGCACATGAACTGAGTCCTATATTTCATTACATTTTCAATAAGTCCTTACAGACACAACATGTGCCTAAGATCTGGAAAGAAGCCGTGGTTGTTCCCGTTCCAAAATCCAGCTGTCCTAAAACGGTAAACGACTTTAGACCAGTTGCTTTGACTTCAATTTTAATGAACATTTTTGAAAAACTGGTCAGATGTGAGGTCCTAAAGCAGACTGAGCATGCATTGGATCTTCTGCAGTTTGCCTATAGGCCTCACAGAGGAGTGGAGGATGCCACTGTCACTCTGTTTAACATGCTTTTTAAACATCTGGATTTTAATGGGACACACGCCAGACTTTTATTTGTGGACTTTTCCTCCGCCTTTAATACAATCCAACCTCATATCTTAGTTGAAAGGCTCCTGCAACAATTTGATTTGAGCAATAATCTGGTGGGTTGGATTCTGGATTTCTTAACCAACAGGACGCAGAGAGTAAGGGTCAATGGTACATTGTCTGATCTAAAGTGCTCTTCTACTGGCTTTCCTCAGGGGTGTGTGTTGTCACCACTACTCTTCATCCTGTACACAAACATGTGTCGGAGCAGACATGACAACAGACACATTATAAAGTATGCTGATGACTCAGTTATTGTCAGTCTCCTCCAGGATGGTGAGAGTGGCCACGGCCCAGTAGTTGATTTTGTTCACTGGTGTGAGGATTCCTACCTGCAGCTGAATACGACAAAAACTAAAGACATGATTATTGACTTTAGGAGGAAAACTCCCAGGCACAAAGTCACTGTACTAAAAGGCCAGACCACCGAATGTGTACAATCCTACAAATATCTTGGGATGATTATTGATAGTAATTTAAACTTTGAAGAGAACTGTGAAAGGGTGTGCAAAAAGGATCAGCAACATTTGCATTGCTTGAGAAAACTTGCACGCTTCCAAACTGACCAAACCATAATGACAATGTTTTATCGGGCTTTTATTGAATCTGTTTTATCCTTTTCTTTAGTGTCATGGTTTGGTCAGATAAAACTGAAACAGTGGAAATCCTTGGATCAGGTAGTTAGATGGTCCAGTCATTTGCTTGGTGAGCCACAGCTGAGCCTGACATCCCTGTACACCAGACAAGTATGGGCTGTAACAATATATTGCACATGTACTGAGCAACTTTAAAAACGCATAAAGTTTATGACAGCGTATTTATTTTAAATTTAATAAGTTTTTGTTCTGAAACCCCTGTAACTGTTGTTGAGCCTAAAATGTTGACAAGTTGTACACCACACGCGTCAAAACATTCTCGAACTCCGCCCATTTGCATTTGAGTGATAACGGAGATCTCGTCCGTTCTGCATAAAAGCTCACAGAGACGTGAGTTTTGAATACAGGAGTGTTCAATAACAAGTGCGCCTATAAAAATGCAGGTTCCAAAACGCCTTCCTTGTACGCAGTAATGATGCCGCGCCTTACGCAAGCATTACGTGACCAAGCCATAGGCATGCTTCAAGCGGGAATGCGGCAACAACGAGTGGCGGAGATGGTGGGAGCCATCAGACTCGCCAGACCTCAACCCTATTGAACATCTGTGGGATGTTCTGGATCGCAGGCTGAGACAGAGACACCCACCTCCGTTGACCAAAGCTGCGCTTTTTGCTGCCCTGAAGGAGGAATGGCAGGCTATTCCACAAAACCAAATCAACAGATTGATTTCCTCAATGCCCAGACGATGTGAAGCAGTTCACAGTGCAGGAGGTGGACACACTCGTTACTGAACAAAGGGGACTCCTTGAAGAATGCTCAGAAACTTGTGTACAAACTGTCTGCCATGCATTGAATCCATGGACACTAGTCATTTTAAGCCTACTGAATCTTATTGCACAATTTATATGTCCACTTGTTGTTAAAATGAAATTAAAAATAATTGTCAAAAACAATATGCATTTTTAATGTTGCTCAGTATAATTTAGGTACCTATTTATTAACTCCATTTTATATTTACTTATTTTTGTAGGATGTTACTTGGGTTCTAAATATTTTATTGGGTTTTAGACCTTTGAGTTTTTAACCTCTTTGACTAGTTTTTAACTTTTAATATGACCCTTCTCTCTTACCTCTGGTTTTTCTCCCATCTCTTTGTCTTTTTATACCCTGACTGATGGAGCCTTGAGTATTTTTATCATGTTTATAGTCAGCTTCATGTGTGCCTGTGTTTGTGTCTATGTTGAATGTAATTTGTAGCTTGTAAATATGGATGTCACCAGACTGCAAAGCAAATCTACCTACGGGTATAAATAAAGTAACCTGAACCTGAACCTGAAGTGCCCAATACTGAGGACCAGGCCCTCAAAGGAATTATAACGTGTTTTTTGCTTTACATTAACTAGTAATTTGGAATGGTAAATTGTTGCTATTCTTCCTCCACGACCAGAACTTCAGGGATTTTGACAGTTTAAATAACCAGAGGGAGTTGTTTCATTTAAACTAACATAATCCTCTTATCCTAACCAAGTCTCTGTAAGGGATATTAAATCAAGCTGATGATCAATTAACAGATCATGGACTAGCAGAGACTTGGGAGTTAGAGACCTAATATTTAACAAACCGCATTTAATGATTAAATTATGAGGAGGAACAGAGGCCAAATCATTCAATGTAGAGGATTCATGTTTAATTTGAGTTTTACCAACTTTTTGTTTAATCACTTTGGGATGCTTAGACATTATATTTTTATTTGCTTTGGAGGGAGCAGACAATGATTCTCTGATGGGGAAGACAGGGGCTAAGTTGAGGGATGACGGATGAAGAGGAGCTGCAGAGAGGCGTATAAGACTGTGACTCTGCTTCCTGGTCCCAACTCTGAGTTGTCAAGGTTTTGGAAATTTGGATAAAAATGATGCCAGATTGTTAGATAAATGAGACGCACCATCCACAGTGGGATGGACACCGTCTCGTCTAATAAGACCAGGTTTTCCCCAAAATGACTTTCAATTGTCTATGTAGCCCACATTGTTTGCAGGACACCACACAGACAGATAGCGGCTGAAGGATGACAAGCGGCTAAACATGTCCTCACTGGTCACACTGGGGAGGGGCTCAGAGAATACTACAGAGGCAGACATTGTTTTGGCAAAGTCACACACTGATTCCACGTTAAGTTTTGAGACTTCTGACTGCCGGAGTCGGATGTCATTAATGCCAGCGTGGATAACAATTGTGGAGTATTTACAGTTACTTTTAGCCAGCATTTTCAAATCTGACTCGATGTCGCCAGCTCTGGCCCCAGGAATGCATTTGACTATGGCCACTGGAGTCTCTAGGTTCACGTTTCTGACTACAGAGTCGCCAATGATCAGAGTTTTTTCCTCAGCAGGTGTGTCGCTGAGCGGGGAAAAGTGATTTGAAACATGAACAGGTTGGTGGTGAACCGGGGCTTTGCGACTAGGCTTCCTTCTCACCGTCACACACCCAGTCTCCTCGCTGCTGAGGAGGACCGGAGGACCGCTAGCAGGCCACCCTATGCTAGGGAGCCCCGCTGCAGCTAAGGGGCATCCGTCATTATTAACTACAGCAGACGGTGTTTCAATGCAGCAGAGCAGGAATTCCAAATCAGACAACCTCGCCTCGAGCGCCTCAAAAAGACAACATTTATTACATTTACTGTTATCACTAAAAGAGGCTGAGGTGTAGCTAAACATCTGACACAGAGCACACACCAGAGAAGAAGGGGAAGGAGAGCTAGTAGCCATAGCTAGTGGCTAACCCGAAGCTAACAAAAACATAGATGAAAGGTGAACAGAAGGCTAAAGAGGGCGAGTAGATGACACTGAGTGTGCACACAGGTGCAAGAGGCTTGATAAACAGAAGTGAGAGCTAACGGTAGAAGGAAAAAAGTGGTTAAAATACAATAAAAGGCAAAAATCCTCAGGAGAATGAGAGCTAACCACATAGCAAACCACACAGACAACCAGCAACACAGGAAGTGACGATACGTTACCACAGGAAGCCTGGCGAAGCCTCAGAAGGCTCTCCCTCAGACAGAGGGAGAGCCTTCCACAAGCGGGGAGCAACGGACTGGAACGACAGATCACTTCTGGTTTTATAGCGAGTTTTAGGGACCGATAAAAGATTCTAACCTGAAGACCGGAGTGACCGACCTGAAGAATATGGGGCTAAAAGATCACAAATGTATTTTGGGGCTTGGCCATGAATTGTTCTAAAGTTCAAAACTAGAATTTTAAAATTGGTACAAAATTTGATTGGTAGCCAGTGAAGAGTGATGAAAATTGGGGTGATATGGTCCCATTTGCGAGCTCCTGTTAAAAGCCTGGCTGCAGCATTCTGAACAATCTGTAGGCGGTTTAACAAACCCTTGTTAAACAGGTAAAAAGAGTTGCAGTAATCAATTCTGGATGAAATAAAAGTGTGAATAATCATCTTTAGATTTGAGCTTGATAATACATTTTTAAGTTTAGAAATGTTCCTCAGGTGGAAAAAGCAGTTTTTGACTAGTTGCTTTGAATGGCTATCCAAGGCCATTGAAATGTCACAGCACCTCCAGGTTTCTTCTTCTTCTTTTAGATTTGATTGCCGGTTGGAAACCAGCTTATAGGTGCATTACCGCCACGTACTTCACTCTATATCATCACTCTGTCTGGTCAGGAGCTGTAGTCTGTATCTGCGTCTCATCTCATTCTTCTTCTTCTTCTTTTAGATTTGATTGGTGGTTGATCCACTAGCCCATGATGTCTGTGAACTTAAAGATCCCCCACTTAACAAGTCCTCAACTGCTTCCCAATGTAGCCCCCTAATGCCAAGATATTTTTCTTCTGCTTTCACAATGACTTTGATTTTTTCTGTTTTCTTGGAAGTCTGTACAGTACAGTTTATCAGATCTACCACAAATAAGACAAAATTATTTTCCTCCATAACCAGAGTTTCTTCCTTAATTCTACTGCATGCCATTTGATGCTAGACTGTACTGTGGAGCCCAGAGATCCGAGGTGCTGCTTGATGAGAGGAATTTTCACATCAGGTGCAATGGTCAGTGTCTCAGTTTTATCAGAGTTCAGATGGAGGAAGTTATTGTTCAACCATTTTTTGATGGTAGACAGTCAAGTAGATTAGATAGCTTGTTTAACTTAAATTCATGAAATGAGCAATAGAGCTGAATATCATCTGCACATAAGTGATAGGACACATCCTTAAAAAGGCTTATAAGGCTTCCAAGGGGGGGTCATAGACAATAAAAACAAGATAGGTCCTAGGACTGAACCCTGAGGTACACCACATGACAACTCATTTTGCTCAGACATAAAATTGTTTACTGCAACACTGGAGCAGCTGTGGCACAGGTGTAGTGTGGCCAACTACTGATCAGAGGGTCAGGGGTTCGATTCCCGGTCTGTCTGCAGTCTACATGTCAAATTGTCTTTGAGCAAGACACTGAACCCCCAGTTGCTCCTGGTGGGTCAGGCCAGTGCTGTCATGGTCTGAGCACTGATTCTGTCCGCGCTCGGGTTGTCCGGTATTTTTCCCGTTCTCATCTCAGGTTTGTCATATGGCCGTTCAGGGCTTTTATTCTGACAGTGTCACAACGGGGATTCTGGCTGTCAAAACCAAGTCACGCTGTGACAGCTGTTCGGCATTTCACTTGATTACATTTCCCTTCTTTGATTGGTGTTTAATTGGTATTTAAAGAAGCAGCTGAGGCTTACTCCTCGCTGCGACCTCGTCAAACGTTTGATCCACTCAACGTTCAGCTGGAGTCCCTAACCCCGGCTCCAGTCATCCTTTGATTCATCATGTTCTCACTAAGTGTACTTCCTCAGAGTCCGTTTTCCAGTGTCTAAGTGTTTATTCGTGTTTTTGCCCCACGTGGCTGTTCTTTTGTCATTTTGTATCCTTTGTTAATAAATATGCAAACTCGTCGGCTGGCCCTTGGTGTTTTATTGATGGCCCGCAAGGGCCATCCATGACAAGCGCTGGTGTATGGCGGCTATGCCACCATCAGTGTGTGAATATGTGTGTGAATGGGTGAATAACAGGATCTGTAAAGCACTTTGGTCATCTAGAGATGAGAAAAAAGTGCTATATAAATGAATACCATTTACTAAAAGTTCTATGAGTAAGGCTGCATGTCCATCAAATGCGTTTTTTCCGCTCTGGGCGACTATTTTTCATTCATTCTCTATGTAGTCCAGCATTTACAGCACTGAGTGCCCTCGGCGCTAAAACGGTTTCGGCGGTGGCTGTTTTTTGTCGTGGCGCTCAGGGCGCTCAGAGCTGAAAAAGGTTCCTTTTCAGAGATTGCAGCTGAGCTCATCAATGTCAGACCTTGCAGCCAATCAGAACTGCTGCGTGGGCGGGACATAGGACGCCAGTACTAGTCTGTACTCAGACTCCTGCTCTCTGTGTCATCATATTTTACATCCAGAGCTGCTAGAAAACGTTTCTTGTCCATTGTTATTCAGAAACTGCTATTAAAAAAAATCAGTAGAAAGTCTGACCATAGGAAAAGCGGAAGTGCTGAGCTGAGAGTGACAAGCCGTTCTTGGGATACAGGGCACAGGCTTTTTATTTTTCCAGAGCACCGTGCACAAATGCTGAAAAAAATGGTCAGGGTGACAAAAAACGCGTTTGGTGGACACGCAGCCTAAAATAGGAGGCAAACCAATCTAAAACTGACTCGGACAGCCCAAAATCACTATTCAAGCGCTTTAACAACACTATATGGTCAACTGTGTCAAACACAGCTGTTAAGTTGAGCAGCACTAAGACTGTGTACTGGGTAGAGTCTGCAGCCATCAGTATGTCAGAGACTTTTAAAAGAGCAGTCTCAATTGAGTGTATTTTCCTAAAACCAGACTGAAACACATCAAATAATTTGTGTTCCTCCAAATAGGAGGTTAGTTGTTCAGTCATGACTTTTTCCAAAATTTTAGAGATAAAAGACAGTTTTGAAATAGGCCTAAAATTATTGAGATCAGATTGATCTAGATTTGGCTTTTTAAGAATAGGGTTAATGACTGCCTGTTTGAAGGAACTGGGAACAGAGCCAGTTTGGAGAGAAAGATTGATTATCTCAACCAGGAAAGGGCCAATAAGGTCTAACATTTTTAAAAACTTAACTGTGGGGACAGGATCAAGAGAACAAGAAGAAGGTTTGACCCTTTTCATCATCATCATCATCATCATCATCATCATCATAATAATACATTGTATTTGTATAGCACTTTCCAAGGCACTCAAAGATGCTTTACATTAAAAAAGTTAAAATTAAAGATTAAAAGGAAGTCTGAAACAGGTGGTTTTTGAGTAATGATTTGAAGTAGTTTAAATCTGTGCAGTCACGAATCTGTTGGGGGAGAGAGTTCCAGAGGGTGGGGGCCACAATGGAAAAGGTTTTGTCCCCCCAGATTCTGTGCTTGGTTCTGTGTGGTGGAAAGAGAGGAAGTTTGCATCATACGAATGAAGGCAGCGGGATGGGGGGGGGGGGGGGTAACAGGCTGGTGAGATAGGAAGGGGTCTGGTGATGGAGGGCTTTAAAGGTGAGGAGAAGGACTTTGAACTGTATGCATTGTGAGATTGGGAGCCAGTGGAGGTTCTGGAGGCAGGGGTGATGTGGTAGCGGGAGTGGGACTGGGTGAGGAGACGGGCGGCTGAGTTCTGAATGTATTGAAGTTCCTGGAGGACTTTGGATGGTGAGCCGTAGAGAATGCTATTGCAGTAGTGGTCTGGATGTGATAAATGTGTGTATGAGGGTTTCTGTGGTGGAGAAGGTGAGTGAGGGACGGAGTCGGGCTATGTTTTTTTAGGTGAACAAAGGTAGTTTTGATGACATGATTGATGTGCGGTTCAAAAGTGAGGTGGCTGTCAAAGATGACTCCAAGGTTTCGTATCTGTGGGGATGGGGAAAGTGTGGAGTTGGCAACAGTGAGGTTGAAGAGTGTGAATATTCTCAAGGGTGACCAGTGAAAAGGTAGACCAGGTATGAGGTGGGAGTGTTGTGTTAATGGGCTGGACCTCGTCAGGTGGACAGGTATTTGTTCTTAGATCTTGAACTTTCTTTACAAAAAATAGAAGAAATCTGTTACAGTCAGACACTGAGTACACATGAATCTGAGGGACTGGAGGAGAGACAATATTATTGATGGTCTCAAATAGAATTTTGAGATTATTTTTGTTAGAAGAAACTAACTGTCGAAAATACGCAGATCTGGATTGTTTTATTATTTCATTCAAGGAAGAAACCAGCATCCTAAGAAGCAGTCTGTGTACTTAGTCAATTTCCATAAATGCTCCACTTTATGACAATTTCTTGTAAAACAACAAATGTCTTCATTTATCCACGGGCAAGAGTTTTAGGGGAACTAACCCTCTGTTTAACGAGAGCTACTAATGTTTAAAATAGACAAGACAATGATTACACTGGTCAACACCAAATTTATTGTCTAAGTTTTTTTTAGTTGATTTAGGACAATTTTGATGTGCTGAATCCAAAAATCACATTGGTTTTGCTCAATCAGGTCAACTTTTTGAATTATGGCCACATGTTGTTTTATACGTTTTTGTTTACATGTATGGGTATTTTCACTTTATATGATGCAAATTCTTTATGTCTTGAAATTCTCTGAATTTTGAACAATGATGATTTAACATTCAATTTACATGTACTTGCCTTTATATAAAGGTAAGCACATGCACAGTACTAAGCAAGTACTAAGTAAGTTCAGGTTTTTACTTAGCACCTGATCGAGAGAAACGGATGTCATTTTCAGATTCAGCGGTGCAAACTTGTCTTAAATCAGTTGAAAAAACACAGACAACTTACAAAAAAATTATTTTTGTAACCCTGTGTTATTAAAAGACTGAACAAACGATTCATTGTCTTTACATTTATTAGACAGGGTCAGGATAAAATAGGTCAGAAAACCTCTCAAAACGGACTGACTTATGATGCACCGGTTTGTTACAATTTTACAAGGAGGTGGTGCAAGAGGAAAAGCTACATGAAAAAATATGCAGCAATGATCACTCACAAAACTGTCTTTAACATCGAGCTGGTCAATACAATTCTCATGAGTAGGTGAAAAAAACATGTTATGACAGGTTACAGGTCAGTTAGGGTTAATAATTCCGATGCAGTGTTACAGGAGGGATTATCAACATGAATGTTGAAATCTCCAACAGTTAACACTGATTCCAGTTTTATGATGGCGGATAAAAACTCTGTAAATTCATCTAAAAACAAGCGTGCAGGACCAGGAGGTCTGTAAATTAAAACACAGTACAGAGGACGAGTTGTTCCAACCTTAGTCATTTGAAGCTCAAACGAGGTAGTCCTGGCTCGTTAGTCTGCGGGGAAACAGTCCCAATGGATGAGTGCAAGTCCTCCTCCTCCTCTACGTCCAGATGAGCGGGCAGTGCCAGCTACGGGGCAGTCCTGTGGGCACAGTTCAATCAGAAGGCTATAATCCAACTCACGCTGCCCTGTTTCTGTCAGGCACATGAAGTTCAAGCGCTCGTTGACAAAAATGTCATTCAGAATAAAAGTTTTGTTTGCAATAAAGCGAACATTCAGCAGGGCAAACCAGAGAAGGTTTGCTTCATCCACAGCTGACTGAGGTGTACGGGAAGCCCGGCAAAGGGGTCGTAGATTGTGGGGGTTTACCCCACGCCAACGTGGGCGAGGGGAGCAGGAACGCCGGGGTCCGAACAGCTCCTCCATTGTGGTGACAGGGACCAAACACCTGATCACAGGCTCCAGCGAGTGGCGCTTATATAAAAGTGGAACTTCCTGCCGCTATGCTGATTTGTCAATATGTTATTTTGTTTGATTAGGTAGAAATTTATTTATGGCTATATTTTCTGATCATATGCTATATTACTATATTTATTTTGTGTTATCAATATTTTTTACAGTGTCCTGCAAGTCTTACATTTACCAAAGGAAACTGAAAAAATATAAAATTTACTGTAATTTGCTGATAGAATCTCTTCTCAAAAGTATAATCTTTGATACAAAATTTCCTATTAATTATTTTGAGCAGTTTTTCTACATGGATGATATGAATATACAAGTCTGTCCTCCTGCAGCATATGACCATTTGAACAACCAGTTAATACAACCTATCTACATCAGGTGAGAAGGTGGAAGGTTACAGTTGTAATGCAGTTAAAGTAGACACTCATCATTTCCCAACCTTAATCTTAAAGGTGAACTAGACGGTATTTTCATAAAATCAATTATTTTTTAAAGGGGTCATTGACTGAAAAATGGTGTGTTTGTAGGTTTAAACTGTCTCAAATGTGTCAACTGATCACGTAATTAGCCCAAAATTTTCAAAACAGTCAATTCTCTTAAAAAACCACACACAGTCTTTATCTCATTTTTCTCGCCCAGAAATGCCAGAAACGTTTTTGACTTCTCTGTGGAAATCGTATATGTCCTGTTTAGAAAAAGCATACCCACTGCCGTCCTTGAGACTGCTCTATTATCGGCCCGCCTAGCTGTCTGTCATGTACTGTATGTCTGTCATGTTGATGGTGGGATGCTAAAGGTAGCCTATTAGCCCCTGAGCTATGACCCCCAAGCTTATACCAGGAAGCTCAAACCAAGCACAGCTTATAATGTTGTTTTCTTCAGCTCTTAGTCACTAATAGCCATCCCTGTTACCACCTGGTTTCACTCCGGCCCATCTCCATGTGGTTTTGTTGTGGTTTCACGGTGGATCACCCGTGTGGGCACACCTGTTGCTGCAATGGCTCGGGACCAGGGCTACTGGCCGGTCAGGGCCATTGGCTGGTGTTATAGGTGAACCCCCACGGAATCATGATGAAACCACTGAGAGGTGGGCCGCAGTGATGCGAGGCACACCGCTGAACCAGGTGATAACAGAGATGGCTATTAGGGTGACTAAGATCTGAAGAAAATAACAATATAAACTCAACTTAAAGCGAGTGTCCTGGTAACAGTGTTAGGTCATGGGCTAATAGGCAACCTTTAGCCTTTAGCTGGCTGTGCAAGCCACAAGCTGGTACAGGGCAGGCAATCCGCAGCAGAATCACGACAAAGCCTCCAGCTCACTGCTATCAAAATGTCCCGGGACCAGATGCTGCTGGCTAGAGGCTACTGGCTCCCCCACTACCCTCCGTGGGACACTCCACTGCCCTTTAAGATCCCTTGGCTTGGTACTTTGCCTCAGGCCACGGGCCAGGCTGCGGCAATCAGGAGAGTCGTCAAGTGTGTGGTGCTAGTGATTTGTTGTGGAATCATGGCAAAATTATTGGGAGATAGGCCAGACTGACACGAGATACATTATCGACTGTGGATCAGTGAACCAGAGTGCTGCTCATCCGCGCTGGGAGGCTAGAAGCTAGTCAGCTATAATGGCTAACTGGCAAGAGGGAGGGCGGAGTTGAAATGGTGAAGGATGGCTCTTAAGTGATAGGCCTTAAATCAGAGCATTTAAAGAAAGCCAGGAAAATTAAAAAAAAAAAATTGCTTCAATAATTTAAAAAAATTAAGAAAATGTGAACAAAATTGTTGGCAATACGAACCAAACTCTTACAACGGTCGTACAGAGACCGAATAGCTCGTAACAACAAGCCCGATACTCCATACTCCGGAAGCACCCCCCACAAAAAATCATGAGGGACGCGATTGAATGCCTTCTCCAAGTCCACAAAGCACATGTAAACTGGTTGGGCAAACTCCCATGAACCCTCGAGGATTCTCGGGAGGGTAAAGAGCTGGTCTGATGTGCCATGGCCAGGACGAAAACCATACTGCTCCTCCTGAATCCAAGGTTCGACCGGTTTGCCACTGAGTGTGAAGCGGCTGGGATGAGAAACAGTAACTCCAAGTCTGAGTCCATGGCCCTCAGCCGGAAAAAGGTGGATTGTCCTCTCCGGGTTGGGGACAGGCTCCTGCCCCAAGTGGAGGAGTTTAAGTATCTTAGGGTCTTATTCACGAGTGAGGGGAGAATGGAGCAAGAGATTGACACAGACGGATCGGAGCAGCATCTGCAGTGATGTGGACGTTGTACTGGTCTGTTGTGGTGAAGAGGGAGCTGAGCTCTAAGGCAAAGCTGTCGATTTACCAGTCCATCTATGTTCCTACCTTCACCTATAGTCACGAGCTTTGGGTAATGACTGAAAGAATGAGATTGTGGATACAAGTGGCTGAAATGAGCTTTCTTCGTAGGATCGCTGGACTCACCCTCAGAGATAGGGTGAGGAGCTCAGTCATCCGGGAGAGGCTCAGAGTAGAACCGCTTCTCCTCCACATTGAAAGGAGCCAGTTGAGGTGGTATGGGCATCTGATCAGGATGCCTCCTGGACACCTCCCACTTGAGGTGTTTCGGGCATGTCCATCTGGGAGGAGACCCCGGGGCAGACCCAGGACTCGCTGGACAGACTATGTCTTCCAGCTGGTCTGGGAACGCCTTGGTATCCTCTCTGAAGAGCTGGAGCAGGTGGCTGGGGAGAGGGAAGTCTGGGCTTCTCTGCTTGAACTGCTGCCTCCATGACCCGGACCTCCGGAAAAGTGGTAGAAGATGGATGGATGGATGAACAAACATTTCATTAAGACATGTCTGAGCTATAAAAAAAAAAAAGTGCAGTCAATGACCCCTTGAAATAATGCATCAACAAAGTGTTTAGAAAGGTGCAAAATTAAAGTCTTTATATTCTACAGAAAATAATGTACTGATGAAAAATGTTTAAAATTTTTCATGGGTCCAAAACAATAAAATTTACATCTGAGCAGTTGAAGGAGACACTCTGGTGCATGCGCCAGCGGCCAGTAGCGCGCGCGCACACACACACACACACACACTAGATAGGACATGGTTAGGATGTCACAGCTGGTCACAGCCAATAGCATAACTGGGCTGATGTCATGTGTCTCTACCAAGCAGTTGGGGCAAGAGTAAGTGCAACACCTACTGGCCAGGAGGTCAGAATATTGTCTCTAGCACCTTTAACCAAGTAGATTTAGTGCATAATCTTAAGAATATTAACTTAAATCAACTTAACACATATGCAAAAACAAGGGGATGTGAATGTGTGAGAAAAAAACTGTTATTCCAACTCTCCTCCATACAGTGGATACAAAAAGTCTATGCACCCCTGTTCAAAAGCTAGGTTTTTGTGATGTAAAAAATGAGACCAAGAGAAATTATTTCAAAATTTTTTCCATCATTAATGTGACCTATAACCTGTACAACCCAACTGAAAAACAAATTGAAATCTTTTAAGGGAAAAAAATAAAAAACTTAAAATAACCTGGTTGCATAAATATGCACACCTTTAAACTAATACTTTGTTGCAACACCTTTGGCTTTATTACAGCATTCAGTTTTTTTGGGTAGGAGTCTATCAGTGTGGCACATCTTGATGTGGCAATACTTGCCCACTCTCTGCAAAAATGCTCCAAATCTATCAGATTGCGAGGGCATCTCCTGTGCACAGCCCTCTTCAGATCACCCCACAGATGTTTGATCGGATTCAGATCTGGACTTTGGCTGGGCCATTCCAAGACCTTAATCTTCTTCTGGTGAAGCCATTCTTTTGTTGATTTGGATGTGTGCTTTGGGTCATTGTTGTGCTGAAAGACTAAGTTCATCTTCAGCTTTCTAGAAGAAGCCTCAAGGTTTTGTGCCAACACTGACTGGTATTTGGAACTGTTCATAATTCCCTCCACCTTGACTAAGGCCCTAGTTCCAGCAGAAGAAAAACAGCCCCAAAGCATGATGCTGCCACCACCATGCTTCACTGTAGGTATGTGTGAAATGAGAATGTCCAGCAAGGAATTTATTTACATAAAATATATACAACAGATGCCCACTTAGACATAAAGCTAAACTAAAGCCTAGGAATTAAAATCAAGTTAAAGCTAAAATTAGAATAAAATCCTTGAAAAAAACTAAGCAAAAATAAATAAATAAATAAATAAAAGTGGGCTAAAACAAACAAACAATAAAAGTCCCTAAAAGCTGAGGAGGACGAGCCACTCTTCCAGGCCATGCTCCATCTGCCACTACGACACCGACATCTTCAGGAAACAGTGAAGGCAGAGCTCCTCACTCTGCCTCTTCCTGTCTCTCCCCTGCAGAACGCCAACTGCTCCACACGGAAGTGCCCTCCCCAAATGCCGGCGTCATGGTGGTCCTGGGCCATTACTGCTCCTCCTCCTCCTCAGTCATGCCCTCCTTCAGCCATTTTCCTGGGACCAGCAGCCTCCTCCTGTCCAGCAGAGCTCTCATCTGGCCAGCTGTCCTGGCAGGGCTCTCCTCCAGCCAGGGCCTCTCCTCAGTTAGGGCTTTCCTCCAAGCAGGCCCTTATCCGATTGGGCTTCCCTCAGGCAGGGCTCTCTCCTTAGGCAGACCCTCAACTGACCGGGCTTCCCTCAGGCAGGGCTCTCCTCTGGACTGCCAGAGCACCTTTTATATCATGTGCAGCCATAGGTGCTGCACATCCCCAATCAACACAGGTGTTGCTGATCAGTAATTAGGGGAAGCACAGTGTGGAACCAGACAACACCTCCAACTAAAAGCACACAGGCTAAAATATAAAAACTGAAAAACATGCAAACCATAATAAACATGCAACATAAATTTAAAAACTATATAAAACCCAAAAACCACAATAAAATACTTCCACCCGGTGACATATGGTGTTCTTTTGGTGATGAGCAGTGTTGTGTTTGTGCCAAATATACTTTTGGGAATTATGGCCAAAAAGTTCAACCTTGGTTTCACTGGACCATAGCACATTTTCCCACATGCATTTGGGAATGTCAGATGTGTTTTTGCAAAATGCAGCCGGGCTTGGATGTTTCTTTTGTTTTGTCTTTTTCGTAAGATAAGCCTTCCGTCTTGCCACCCTACCCCATAGCCCAGACACATGAAGAAGATGGGAGATTGTTGTCACATGTACTAAACAGCCGGTACTTGCCAGAAAATTCCTGCAGCTCCTTCAATGTTGCTGTCAGTCTCTTGGCAGCCTCCCTGACCAGTTTTCTTCTTGTCTTTTCATCAATTTTGGAGGGACGTCCAGCTCTTGGTAATGTCACTATTGTGCCATATTTTCTCCACTTGATGATGACTGTCTTCACTGTGTTCCATGGTATATTTAATGCCTTGGAAATTATTTTGTACCCTTCTCCTGACTGATACCTTTAAACAATGAGATCTCTCTGATGCTTTGGAAGCTTTCTGCGGAACATGGCTTGTGCTGTAAGATGAGACTACAAAAGTCAGGAAAAAAATACTAGAACAGCTGAACTTTATTTGGGGTTAATCAGAGGCACTTTAAATGGTGGCAGGTGTGTGCTGACTCCCATTTAACATGAGCTTGGATGTGACTGGTTAATTCTGAACACAGCCACATCCCCAGTTATAAGAGGGTGTGTATATTTATGCATCCAGGTTATTGTAAGTTTTTTTACTTTTCCCCTTAAAAGATTTCAGTTTGTTTTTCAGTTGGGTTGTATAGGTTATAGGTCACAATAATGGTGGAAAAAGTTTTGAAATGATTTATCTTGGTATCATTTTTTTTTTACATCACAAAAACCTGGCATTTGAACAGGGGTGTGTAGACTTTTTTTATCCACTGTATGTTGGTTTCAAGCTTATTGAAATGGGTGAAATGGTGTGTAATTAGGGAGCTCTGGGTTGTACTTGAACTCATTCCCACTTCAAGGTTGGAACAAAGGACCTACATACACTACTCACAATAAGTTAGGGATATTTGGCTTTCAGGTGAAATTTATGGAAAATGTAAAAAATTCATGCTACAGTGATATTATATCATGAAAGTAGGGCATTTAAGTAGAAGCATGCAATGGTGATTTCCTCATTTTAAACAATAAAACAAAAGCCAACAACAGGTGTGTAACACCTACGGGGGTTTATTACTGGGAATGGGCTGTATAGTATGTACTAGCATACAACACAGTGTTGTTAACCGTTCCTGCTTCTCGTCTCCTAACCGTGGTTGGGGGACGCAGGGGAGATCCGTCTTCTCCAGGGCCGAAGGCGCTTTTCTTCCTCCGGGGTCAACTCCCGAGTAAAACCTCACTCTTGTTAAGCAGGAGATATGGTGGTACACAGAGGCACAGGCCGTATTGCTGAAGCGTTGGGGCTTTATTCACAGACTGCACTGTTGATAGCAATGATATCTACCTGCTCCGGTCGCCTCGCTCTCTGTCTCTCATCCGCCCAAAATCATACACACCATTCACTCGTCGGGGCCATTCCACACACCTGGGGCGCGCCTCGGCTGCGCGCACGCACTCACTCACGTTCACGCACTGAGCTGTCCTTTCTAAACACCTGCATTAGGCACATCTTACAACACTACCCCCACCATGGATTGGCAATTAACACTAATTCCATTCCATCCAAACCATATAAAATTGGTACACACTCTCTACATTCGTACGCCTAGCAGTAGCAGTGTCCAATATATAACAGGGATTCAAATAGGTTGGTAGGTTACGAGTATCTATGCAGTGGTAAAACTAGCTCATTTGGCAGTGAAAACGTGAGGGGCAAATACATTGAAATACCATTGTTTCTAATTAAACAAGGAGGTACATTATACTTTGAAATCTATTTCTAGGCGACCGGGAGTAATACTGTCTAACTAATCAAAATACAATACATTCAATTAAAACAAAGTGCATGTGGTATATGAAAGCATTGTCACTTCAGCTTTTTTTTTTTTTCAAACAAACATATAGAACATTATAACCAGACTAGAGTCCAAAAATGTGAACTGGAGAGTCTCTAGTGCAAACAGGAACTACCACAGTTGGCTCACTCAGTAACCCAGTCCCCGTAACGGTCCGGTCCTCTGCGCCGACGTTTGGGCCGTGACACGTGCTGAGCCTGATGGCGTGGTTCTCCCACCGCACCCCCACCATGGCCAAATATCACATGGGAAGGAGTGGGTGGAAGAGACCCGATCACACTGGGGGCATTAGCAGGTGGAGTGGACGGCCGGGAACTGCTGGGGCCATCACTGGAGGCGGTAGCAAACAGGTTGTACAGGCTGAGGTCCTGGTCTGCTGGGTCCCCGTCCACAGCCGGTGGCAAATTGCGCGGGGCTGCCGAATGGCGCAAACAAATCCCCTCCATCAACAGGTGCGCCTGCGCAGCTCTCATCACACAGAAATGGGCCACAATGTCCACACTTCGTCTCAGCCCGACATTCATGAGCCCTCACAGCACTTCGTCTGCACTCCTGACGATTAGCCAGCGACATGAAGGGGTTTGAGTAGTTAGTATCTTGTTTGTAGATATCGGCGGGATAGCGAGCGGCCGCCATGTCTCATTAGCTTAGCTGCCATCACAGTCACTCGGCCCAGCTGCCACTGTCCTTTTCTTTCTGTACTCACCACCCTCTTAACAACGTGAGGGTCCCTTCGTGGTCGCCAGTGTTAACCGTTCCTGCTTCTTGTCTCCTAACCGTGGTTGGGGGATGCAGGGGAGATTCGTCTTCTCCAGGGCCGGAGGCGCTTTTCTTCCTCCGGGGTCAACTCCCAAGTAAAACCTCACTCTTGTTAAGCAGGAGATATGGTGGTACACAGAGGCACAGGCCGTATTGCTGAAGCGTTGGGGCTTTATTCACAGACTGCACTGTTGATAGCAATGATATCTACCTGCTCCGGTCGCCTCGCTCTCTGTCTCTCATCCGCCCAAAATCATACACACCGTTCACTCGTTAGGGCCATTCCACACACCTGGGGCGTGCCTCGGCTGCGCGCACGCACTCACTCACGTTCACGCACTGAGCTGTCCTTTCTAAACACCTGCATTAGGCACATCTTACAACAGTGTAATAGGACAACGATGATGATGATGATAGACCAGTATAAGAGTCACCTATTACAGTGTGTTGTATATTAGTACATGCTATATAGCCCATTCCCTGTAATTAACCCTCGTAGGTGTTACAGAAGTGGCGAGCCAACAGCCAGGAGCAGTTAAAGACTTTTTTTTTAACCCAGATCCTAAAGTAGGCCAAGCCGGGAAAAAAAAAAAAATGGACATTGCTGACAAAGAGAGCATTAAAAATCCCAAACTCAGTTATCATTAGTGCATTCACTGATACAAACCTTGATGAAGATGTAACTGACTTCTTGAACAAGTATGGGCGCATATCAAGAACCATAAAGATTGATGATCCACATTCTCCACATCACAACAATGCTATTGTTGAGTATGAGAGTGGACCTGCCTTGACAGCCCTTGAACCCTTGCTGCCCTATGCTCATGAAAGTCAAAAAGTGAAAAACCAAATCAGAGCCCTCTCAACTGAGTATGTGGAAACAATTGCCAAGAGCTCCACCTTCAGTTTCTTCTCTGAATTGCACTTTCACTGCAACTGCACTGCACTCCAGAACCAGTCGTGGGTTCTGGAGATTTGTGTACATGTGTTTATTGGGACATGGTGAGTTGAAAACGTGTGTTTTATTTTCTGTAAAATATATTTGTTAAATGTATTGGTTATTTTATGTAAATGGAAGCTAAGGTTTGTGAATTTGTTATTTTATGTGAAAATGGTGAATATTTTGGTACATTTTCAGCCAAATTGAAGTGTGGGCTTAAAGGTCAATGCCCTGACTTGTTTCTTTTTTGTCCACCATTTCGGCGCCATCTTAACAAGCACTAATTAAGACTGGAAATTGACTTTTTCTTAGTTTTAGAGCTACCTAGCGTTTTATTTTAAGTATGTATGCTTATTTTATGTTGTTTATGTTAGGCCAACTTAGGTTGGGATGAAGATATGTCGAATTAGGACTGGATTTGAAGATTTGAAGAACATGTGCTTGAACCACAATGGTGAGCCACCCAAGGGACCTTGTGTGAACTGTGCATGAGCCAGGAAGCTAGAGGGAGTGCCACTCCTCTACTGGATGTTGCATGGTTTTCATCTGAACTTGTATGATCCATCCACATTTCCACCAAAAACAGTGAATTCAGGATAAAAAACATTGGACTGCTAATTCAGAAGAATTAAAGGATTAGTAGACTTGAAAGAAAAAAACTTTTATTCTGTGGTTAACAGATTTGTTCAGCCTTTTGCCGAATTGTTTTGAGTTTTGTATTATTTTTTTTTTACAATTTTTATTTGATTGACCATACATGATTATACTGTAAAGGTATTGTTTACAGTACAATGTTAATTGTTTGGTTGTAAACAACAAAACAATGGTGAAGGTTAAACTTAAAAGGTACCTATACTAAACTTGAAAGGAGCTTGAAATGAAATAGAACTAAACTAATTTGAACAAAACAGAGATAACTCAAGTAGGTTAAAGAACTAGCTTGAACTGAACTAAAAGAAACTAAAGGTTGCAACCTATTAAAATAAGACTAAATTAAATCCTTTTAAACCTAACTAAAAGGTCTAAACACAAAAGGGGATTTATTCTATGTTACTGTATGTCATTGTTCTCTTGTCCATTTAATAATAAGCCGGTATTTTTGTTACATCTCAATAATGGAGAGCCGAGAGGGAGCTGGTCTGAACATCATCACTTTATTTAGCCAAGTTCACAGATTATATATCCCCAGCCGTAGCCCGCCTGACATCACTCTAACCCCGCCCCAACCAGGCTACGGCAAGCCCCAAGGCCCAGTTCCCTTATGTCACCCCCCCGGAAAGTCAAAACACAAATGGAACACCCATCCATCTTCTTCCGCTTAATCCTTTTTGGGTCGCGGGGGGGCTGGAGCCTATCCAGCATCTTTGGGCGAGAGGCAGGGTACACCCTGGACAGATTGCCAGTCCATCGCAGGGCCAACACAGAGAGACAGACAACCATTCACTCTCACAGTCATACCTAAGGACAATTTAGAATCCCCAGTTTGATGCCAATTAACCTAACTTGCATGTTTTTGGGATGTGGGAGGAAACCAGAGAAATCCTGGAGTAAATCCACGCAGACACGGGGAGAACATGCAAACTCCATACAGATCACGGTTGGTTGGGGGCTGGGATCGAACCCAGGATCCCCCGGCCAAGGGTGAGTTGCTGTGCTGCCGAAGTGCTAACCACTCCGCCACCACACTGCCCCAAATGGAACACTCAAACAAGTAAAATAACTATAAACACATATGAACACAGAACACAACAATGCAGTCCACATGTCGCTTCTCTAGACACCAGAACCGTCTTCAACCATTCCAGTCACAAAGTCGTCCAAGTATCTGGGTCTCTGACGCTCCCTATTCGGGTGACCCTTGTGAGGGCGCACTGCCTCCGGCACTGTCGGCTCCAGCTGTGGGTCGGCGTCCGCCCGTTCCCTCCAGTCCAAACTGTCACTAAAACAGTCCACGGTGGGGTCACTCACCACCTCTGGTGGGGACCTCCTGAGCCTACTCGCATGCCACCGGGATCCATCATCCAGTTCAAAAGTATCTGGTCCTCTCCACGGCCCAACCTACAGAGGTTGGAGCTTGTGGGTGTGAACGGGGTGCTTGATCCAGACTCGATCTGCTACCCCAAGGCCATGATGTCTCGCCCAATGCTTCCTATCGAACCGTTCTTTCATTTTCCGTTGGAGCCCAATGACCCAGCGCCTCAGTGTCCTCGAGTCTTCCCCCCACTCCATCCATGCCAGCCCCAGTCGTCTCACCGGTAGTGGCAACTCTCGCCCCAGCATTAGGGCAGCCGGAAAGCGTCCTGTCATGGTGTGCACCGACGCCCTATAGTGGAGTAGGGTGTTGTTCAGGGCGACAGCAAACATAAACCCATCCACTAAGTGGGCCCTTTGTCCATTCTTAAGAGTCCTGTTGATCCTCTCAACCCCCCTGTTAGCCTGTGGGTGGTACACCACTGTCTTAATATGTTCAACCCCTCTGACCCTCAGGAACTCCTTGAAAGCCCCAGAAATGAATTGCGGGCCATTGTCTGTGGTGATTGAGCTCAGGGTCCCCCACCTGGCAAACAATGACATCAGGAGCCCTGTGATCACCTCCGTTGTCACTGAGCCAGTCGGGAGCACCTCTGGCCACTTAGAGAACAAATCATAGACCACCACGAGAAACGTGCTATTAGGGGGGACTGTGTGCAGTTCTCCACAAATGTCCAACTCAACATGTTCTCAGGCTCCAGTAAGGAACGTGACTGGCCATGGGGGGGTGGGGACCCTCTGGTCTTCCTGCTCTCCAAGCATGGCACGCAGTGCTTCATCGTTGCCTCTGTCTTTGTCAATTCCTGGCCACCATATCGAATCCCTGCTGCGCTTTTGACCTTGACCACCCCAGGTGCCCCTCATGCAGCATTTCTAGTACACGTCCTCTCAGAGCCGCTGGTATGATGGCGCACTGCCCTCTAGCCATGCACACATCGTTCCAGCAGCTGAGCTTGTCTCTAAACCAATAAAACGGGGCCAGATCACCCAACGCTCCTGTTGGCCAGCCCTCTCTGATCACTGAACATAGTCTTCTCATCACCTGGTCACTTTCCGATACCTCCCTGAGTTCCTGAGGAGACACGATTTCCCGGAGGGCCCCATGCAGAGCGTGGACCAGGTCCATCTCATCTGAATCTGCCGCCCCTAAGTCCAGCACCAGAGCACACGTCAAGGCCCTAGACAGAAGATCTGACACGACATTGTCTCTGCTTGGTGTGTACTCTGTCTCAAAATTGTAGGCCCTCAGTCTCTCAGACAATCTGTGGATTCTCAGTGGCCTGTGTCCCAACCCTGAGGTCTCAAGCAGAGTCGTGAGCGCTAGGTGGTCCGTTCTTAACGTGAAGTGTCGCCCGTCGAGGTAGATACGCCACCTCTCACAGTGCCTCCCTTTCACCCATGGTGTACTTCTTTTCTGTCGCCGACAGAGACCTCAATGCAGAAGCCACTGGACGCTCTGTACCATCCTGCACCTGTGACATGACTGCCCCCAGGGCGGAACCGGACGCGTCACAAGTCACAATGGTGGGACAATTCGGGTCAATGTGGGCCAAAACTGGTGGGAAGGTGAGCTGCCGCTTCAGCTTTTCCACTGGCACCGAGCAGGCCAGAGTCCAGTTCCAAGGTGCATCCCGCTTCAGCAGCACTCAGAGCGGCTCGATCATCTCAGAGTACCGGGGAATGAATCGTCCGTAAAAATTAACCATTCCCAGAAACAAAGAAATCTCAGCTGGCAAGGAGGGGTCCATGATCCGAAGTACCACCTCTACATTCAAAACCAGTGGTTTCAGCCCATCTCCGGACAGTCGAAACCCCAGAAAGTCCACTGCATCCACTGCAAAGACACATTTTTCGCCGTTCAATGTGACCCCATGTCCCTGCAGCGTCTCCAAAACCAGCCTCTTGTCGTGTTCCTCTCTCGACGCCCCGTGCACCACAATGTCATACAGGTACATGACTACCCCCTTCTGGCCGGCTAGCATGGTCGCCATGACCTTCTGGAAGCAGCATGGCACCGAGCTCAACCCAAAGGGCATCCTGGTGTAGAGGAAGACCCCCATGTGGGTCACGAAGGCTGTCAGATTCCTGCTGTCTGGGTGTAGTGGCACCTGTAGGCAACCCTGACGCAGATCCAGTTTTGAGAAGACCTGTGCCCCACTGAATGCTGCCCTGAGTTCCTCCATAGTTGGCAGTGGATACTTGTCTGGGATGACCGCCTTGTTCACTGCCCTAAGGTCAATACATGGTCTGATGCCCCCTCCTTTCTTTCTGGCCACCACCAGGTTGGAAACCCATGGTGATGTGTCAGCCTTTCGATGACCCCTGACTCCAGTAGTTTGGTCAGCTCTGCTGATACCTCTTCCCGAAGTGCCAGCGGGAGACATCTCAAAGGCTGTATATTCTGTGTGACAGTCTCGTTGACCAGGGGACGATGATAGAATGCTTCGATGTGGCCCAGGCCCTCAAACAACGCAAGCCAGCAGCGGTGCCAGTCTGGGCCCACGGACAGTACTTCTGACCCTTCTGGGTCCATTATGGAGAAGCCAATCTCTTGCAACAGGTCAACTCCCAATAGGTTGGTTCCCTGGCGCGCCACCTGGAAGGTAAAGCTGGGTACCCTCTTCGACCCGCAGGTTACTTCGAAGTCCGCTGTGCCTGCCATCTCAATTCCTGCATGGCCGTAGCTGAATAGTCTCACCGCTCCATCCTTAATTCAATTCATGGGGAACGGCCTCCGCAGTGTGGGTAGGCTCAGGATAGACTTCCGGGCCCCCGAATCCACCATGAGCAGCACGTCTACTCCATCAAGCTGGAGCATGTACCACTTCAACGGACCTTTCCCCATGTGTGCCGTGTGAACCTGGGCCGGGCCCCCAGGTGATCTCACCCGTACTGCTGCCCTCTTTGTCTTTTTCTTCCTAGCCCTTCTTCGCCGTACCATTAGCGCACAACCCTCTGCACTTGGCGGGAAATTGCTCTTGGTCAGCCTCTCGCTAACCTTAGCTGTTAGCTCCAGCTGGGCTACGGACTCTTCTCTTTTTATCAACTTCAGCACTTCCTCCAGCAACGGTGGCTCTTTAGCTACCCTCAGCTTAGTCATTAGCCATGTGCAATTGGTGCCATGCGCTAGCTTGTCTCTCACTATCCCGTGCATCCTTGTTCCAAAATCGCACTGCCGTGCTAAGCTAAGTAGCTCCAATAGAAACGATTGCAGCGACACACCCTTCCGCTGCCGTCGACCGAAGAACTCACACCGTCTGTCAGTGACCATTGAGGTGTTGTCAAACGTGCTGTCCATAGCCTTCAGACCATCCTCCAATGAACCGCCCTGGCATAGCCCAAAGAAGATTTGCTGTCCCTTGGTGCCGAGACACTGAGTCATTAGACTTCTCCGTCTCTCCTCACTGACCGAACCCAGGCCCGCTGCTGCCAGATATATGTCAAAGCTCTGTTTCCACTGAGCCCATGAAATCGCCGGCGAGCCGCAGTGTTCCAGGAACAACGGCATTTGTCCCACGCACGCTGCCATTGTTCTCCTCAATGCCAAAATGTTACATCTCAATAACGGAGAGTCGAGAGGGAGCTGGTCTGAACATCATCACTTTATTTAGCCAAGTTCACAGATATATATATATATCCCCAGCCATAGCCCGCCTGACGTCACTCTAACCCCACCCCAGCCAGGCTACAGCAAGCCCCAAGACCCAATTCCCTTATGTCACAATTTTAAACATACTTTCTGGTCTGTGGTCTCTTCTTTATCTAAAGGTCATTACTGCTCTGGTAGTTGAATCCAAGTGACTCTGATACTGGTCCATCTTCATCGTTGTCCTATTACACTGTGTTGTATGCTAGTACATACTATACAGCCCATTCCCTGTAATTAACCCTCGTAGGTGTTACAGAAGAAATAAAAATTGTAAAAAAAAAAAAAAAAGAAGTCAGGGCATTGACCTTTAAGCCCACACTTCAATTTGGCTGAAAATGTACCAAAATATTCACCATTTTCACATAAAATAACAAATTCACAACCTTAGCTTTCCATTTGCATAAAATAACCAATACATTTCACAAATATACTTTACAGAAAATAAAATACACGTTTTCAACTCACCAAGTCCTTATAAACACACATACACAAATCTCCAGAACCCACAACTGGTTGGAAAACCCAACGATACCTTTGTAAAAGTGTAAAAATAACTTTTGGATAACTTTACACTCATTGCTTTACAGAACAGAAATTACATTTTCCTCACTCACCAAGTTCTGTTACTCCAGGTACAACCAGGACAGGTTAGAAAACAAACAAAAAAAATAAAACCTTCTTCAGAGTGCAAAAATAGCTTTTAGGTTAGTTTAAACTCGTTTCTCTGCTCTATTTTTACCCCTTTATTGTCTCTCTCTCTGCAGAACTTTTCGTGTGTGTGGTATTTCCCTCCGTTTGCGCAGGAAAAGCCTGAAGCAATCCGATTGGCTGTTGCTTATGCCATGACTTACGCAGCAACATACTCTTCAAAATAAGAGTTTAAATGCATTTCAGCTATCTTAAAACATAAATGACAATGAATTGGCATGTTTTAACATTTTTTTACCCAAATAAAATGTAGTAACACAAAATATAACTTTGTAGACGTTTTTAGTAATATTTAGCCATGTGAACTTATTTATTGGCTTTTTACATTCAAGCATTTATTGCTGTTTTTATTAACAGGTTTTTATTCTGATAGCTTTATTAACCTCTGGGTTACAAGTGGGTATACCACAACAAAAAATGTCAATGTTTCAATAACTTGTCATGTGATCTTGAGCATCAATTACAGCTTGACAACGATGTTTCATGCTGTTTGCAAGTCAACTTATTGTCTGCTGAGGCATGGCATTCCACCTTTCTTGAAGGGCGGCCCTCAGGTCATTGAGGTTGTGGGGTGTAGGGTTACGAGCCTCTACATAGCGACTCAGCTGATCCCATAGGTTTTCTATGAGATTCAAATCTGGAGAAAGTGCAGGCCATTACATTTCAGGTACCCCAGCCTCCAGCAGCCATTCCCTAATGATGCAACGTCAATGAGCTGGAGCATTGTCATTCATCAAGATGAAATTAGGCCTGTCTTGTTCATGCAGGGGCACAATGACTGGATTAATGATGTTATTCAGGTAGTATCAGCTTGTCGCTGTACCATTCACAAGGTGTAGGGCAGGTCTGTGTGGACTATACACACCTGCACAGAGTGTAATGTCACCACAACAGTGGCTGATGCATAACGCTCTCCTTGACGTCTCCAACATCGCTGGTGGCCATCATTTCTGCTCAACATGAATCAACTTTCATCAGAGAACAGCACTGAGGCCCACTGGTCCCTTGTCCAGCGTAAATGCTCCCTGGCCCAGGCAAGACGATGGTGCCTGTGCCTGGTGGTGTAGTCAGGTACCCTTGCAGATCATCTAGCATGCAGACCACGCTGATGTAAATGGTTTCAAATGATCTGATGTGACACTTGGGTGCCTCTCACCTCCCTTAAATGTGCCTGAAATTGAGTGGCATTCATCTCCGTTTCCGCAGGGCACTGTTCACAATGAAGCGGTCGTCAGTGTGGGATGTGGCCAAAGGACATCCACTTCTATGCCTTTCTGTGACTCTTCAGTCTCTCTGTAGCTCCGTTGCAACCTGCTGATGCCACTCTGTGACACTCTAAGCTCAGTGGCCACTCCCCTCTGAGAACATCCTGTTTGAAGCCTTGCAATGGCGAGGTACTGTGGATCAATTGTGAGGTGTCGTCTTGGTCTCATGATGTCAAAATGTGAACAGCATGATGAAGAGGACTTTTTAGATACCAATTCTAATTGAACCAGAAAATTTATTGGTCGAGTCATGGATCAAACACACCTGTTGTGAATTTTGGTGTTAAGCATCTTGTTAGAGAACAGCAAGTTATCCAATAAGTACTGAAACACTGAACAGTTGGACATGTGCATTCAAAACATTAGAGAAGGTCAAATTAAATTCACTTGGAAAGATTATGGTGCATTTTAGGTGCATCCTGAAATTTCACCCGAAAGCCGAATATCCCTGAACTTTTTGTGAGTAGTGTATATATACTTGTATTACATGTAGAACTTGGTGGGATGTTGTATTTTGGTGATATTGGAAAACAAGCTTAACAGACATCAATTGCCCAACTGTTCTCATTCCTCTTTCAGTGAGTTTCTCGGTACAGAGAAGGCCTGGCCCTGGCTTCTTGGTTTCAGTGGCTTCACTGCCTTATTCCAGCTCTGCACACTGCCCTTCCTTCCAGAATCTCCCAGGTTTCTGTTGCTGGACAGAGGAGACCGCCAGGCCTGTGAAAAGGGTTTGAGAAAGGAGTGGATTGCTCTTGGCTTTTCTATTTGTAATCTTAATTCATCAGCTGATTAGGTTGCTTTCTTTTGGTACCTTAGCTTTAAAGAGACTGTGGGGAAACAATGACTACAGCAAGGAGGTCGAAGAGATGTTGCAGGAAAATGCTGCTGTGCGGAATGTCCGCAACCACTCAGCGCTGGAACTGATTCAGACCAAAACACTTCGTTGGCAGCTGATCACCATCATTGTTACTTTCTGCACAGTACAGCTCAGTGGTATTAATGCTGTGAGTTATACACCCACACTTTAAATATAATTTCTGTTTGAGATTAAGAGCTATTAAGTGTTGATGCAGCAGTATAAAAGCTGCAAAATAACTGGTAGTAATTAGTAATCAAATCACCATTACAGCCTTGTTCAATATAAGTTGAATTTGAGCAATTAGTTATTTTTTTAGCCAAAGATTAGAGCAGTGCATTTATAGCATTGGAGATAAAGGAAATTGTATACCTATTAGTCCTTTATCCTGAATAATCTGTACCTTTGACTTGATGGGAGGAGAACAAATTCCTCCAAGGGTGGGATGGTCACGGCTACCTAGAATTGACCTTACCCTCCTCAATATCTGCCAGCTATTTTACTGGCTGTTTTCATGATGCTGAAAAGATTGTTTTTGTTGTGCAGATAAATGTTACCATACCATAAGACCAAAAGTTAAAACAGACTCAGTAAAAGATCTGTAAAATAAAACCATCATTGTCTTGTCAGCATTAAAAGTATCAGGGCTTTGTAGAGAATAAAGTCTCTGTAAGCCCTTCTTGCAGAATGCTGTAGGGTTTGGGTCAAAGTTTGAATTCATATCAATGACTAACTATAATTGTAACAGTTCACACTCTCACTTGTGCCTGTGTGTGTGTGTGTGTGTGTGTGTGTGCACGCGCGTGCGTGCATGCGTGCGTGCGTGCATACGTGCACGCACATCTGGAAAACTGACTATTTTTTCCAAAATTGTTGAAGGGCACATAAATAGTGGCTGCAGTGCAATGCAAAAAACTTGTTTTTCTTTTGTCAGAATGAGCTAAAATGAGTATTATGGGACTGTGTAAAAACATTTTCATACATTTTAAACATTTTAGGACTTACTTTTCCCAAACATGAAACTAAACAAAACCAAAAATAAATGAATAAATGGTATCATATCATTTATCTTCTAACCAGCTTCTCTTCCACAGGCATACTTTTATTCTTTTGATGTGTTTCATGCGGCTGGAATTCCAGATGACAAGTTGCGATATGCAGCCTTGGGAATGGGGCTCTGTGAGCTGTGTGCCTCGATAAGTTGCGTGAGTCCCATTTCATTACTATGAAATAATATTAGCTTTTATTTTCAGTATAATTTAGATTACTGTTTTCTGCTCTACTTACTTTTTATTGAGAAATGAGATTATAAAAACTAAAATTAAATAATAAAAACAGGCACCACTGCTCTAGGAGTTAAATTAAACCTATTTAAAAGGAACCCTATTGACTCGTTCTTTCTGTGCACTTTAAGGTTCATTTTAAAATTCTTTTTTGTTTTTTAATCATTAAATGGCTTTGCCCCACCCTTATACTCCTGCTAGTCTCTCAGGTCAGCTGATTAGCTGGTCCTGGAGATACTGAAATCAAAGAGGAAGCTCAGAGGGGACAGAGCTTTTTCTGTTGCTGCTCCTAAATTATGGAATAATCTGCCTTTGTCTACCAGACACGTTTCTTTACTGTCCAGTTTTAAAACTCATCTTAAAACCCATTTTTATTCTCTGGCTTTTGACCCAGTTTGAGACATTGATTTTATTTGTTTTTATTTACCTCTATTGTATGACTGTTGTTTTATTTATGCTGTTTTTTACTTTTTTAAGCTGTATTTTATTATTTGTATTGTTTTACATTTTTATATTTTATTTATCATTGTACAGCACTTTGTCAGCTGTTGCTGTTTTTAAAGTGCTTTATAAATAAAGTTGAATTGAATTTCTTTCATCAGAAGCCTTGTGCAATCATTACATGTCTAGAATCAAGAGTTTAAATCATATGCAGACAGATTAATATTAAGATGAGAACAAAACGTATGTTGATGGCTTTGTGATTTGAAGTCTCTCAGGGGCAGTATCCTCCACATATGCATGTTTTATTTGTTTTGACATTGCTTCTTGGAAAGTTTCCTCTTCTTTGCAATTGCATCCTCCTGCAACATGTTACCCATCTGAAAACATCTGTCCTGGCCTGTAATCATAACGCCCCCTTGTGGCTGTTTATCTCTACACGTGTTCATCAGAGGCATTTTTATGTTGTAGTTCATGATTATTGAGAACACTGGGAAAAAAGTCCTACTGTTCAGAGGGTACATGGGAATGTCTGCCACACTGGTCCTCCTCACCATCACTCTGTACCTACAGGTAAGTTTCCACAAAAGCAGCCCCTACTTGGTGCATTTAGATGCATACATGGATGTACAAGTATAGACTATGACAGTAAATTAAATTCCTTCTATTGCCCCTCAGACTCTGGATATCTCCTGGATGCCCTACTGCAGCATGGTTCTCCTTTTCGTCTTCATATTCTGTTTTGCTGTTGGACCTGGTACATATTATTATTGTTTTACGTAAACTACAATATCTCTACTATGATGGTGATTTATTGAATTTTGCCTCTTCTTCTTTCACAGTTGGAGTGTCATCTCCTCTTCCAGGGGAAATCTTTACTCAGACATTCAAACCAGCTGCTTATGTAATTGCCGGTATCGTCAACTGGACAAGCCTGTTTGTGGTTGGCATGGTCTTCCCCATCTTAGTGGTAAGCACAATGTTTTTATTTCCTTCCCTCCCTCCGAAAACTGATGAAACATGTCACTCACACTGTGAATTCTTTATTCCAGGAAAATCTGGATTACTTTTGCTTCCTCATATTTCTGTTTTTCTGCTTCACCTGTGGGGTTTACTTCAAGCTCAATGTCCCTGAGGTCAAACATAAGACTGCTTTGCAGATCACTAAAGAGTTTGACGAGATGCACTCGAAATCAAGGAAAAACACAACAGAGTCCAAAGCTGATGGAGTGGAAATCTACGAAACCAAGTTTTGATCTAATAGTTTTATCAGTCAAATATCTTGGCAAATGTAAAGCTTAAATAAGTCAATGCCTCTGACTAAAAGATGATTTGAAGGGGGCATATGTGGTTTTTCCACAAATTGACGTAGTTCCTAGAGTTGTTAATGAAATGCCTGTGACATGCTTGGGTCAAAATACTTCAGTGTACACATTGCAGCACCAGATTCTACCTACAGTACAGTAAACATTTCAGTGCATGTTGCTTTAAAGGCTAATGAGCCAAAGTTCACTTCATCTTACCACTTTCATCTGTTTTTTAATGATAAAATTAGCTGTTAGCTAATAGCTTTGATTAACAAATACAGCCTGACGAACATAAAATTGACCGACTGTGAGATTGTAAAAGCTTAAATAAAGCATTATCCCTTTCTCAAGAATACAATCATGAGCCTGCACACTGCACAGAAACATATAGGTGATAAATCTTTGTTGTCCCACTTTACACCTATTTGGGGTAATGAACAGTCTAAACCAGACACAAAAGATGGTGGATTTAAATTATGGAAAACACTTGGTATCCAGAAAATACAGAATCTTTATATAGACGGCATCATACTTTCTTTTGATCAACTATCTCAGAGATATCAAATTCCAACAAAACCTCTATTATTACAATTTTAAAAATTATATGCTATCAAAAAGCAAGCATATTGCATGTAGACATATGACCAAGTATTATGCGCTGCTAGTTATGTATTCTAAGGACTCAGGATAAGTTAAGGACTTGGAAGTTGCACATGGGAGAAGATATCACTGAGATAGTGGAACAGCGCTTCCTCAAGGCACAAAAACAGACAATAAATACAAGATGTAAGCTGCTTCAATACAAGTGGCTGATGAGAGTGTATATAACCCCTGTAAAGTTGTATTGTATGTCTGCCAACACCCCTGATATATGTGCTAAATGTTTGGATGGAAAAGGGACATTATTTCACTGAGTATGGGAGTGTGTGAAAAAAAAAATTAAAAATTGGGAAAGCATTATGAACTATTTATCAGAGATGTTGGAAATGAAGATTCTCTTAAGTGCCAAGCTCTGTACTCTTAGGATATATCCAAAAGACTTAAATATAACATCAAAACAGATCAAATTGTTGGACTTTGGTCTTATTCAAGCCAGAAGAACTATTGGACTATGGTGGAACAGTATGGACCCTTCCGCCCTCACTGAAAACATGGACAAGAGAGATTTCAGATTGTATTGGCCTGGAGAGACTGACAAACACTGCCAAGCGCAAACGTGTAGACTTTAAACAAATGTGGGAACCATTTATAAAGAATTAAGAATTTACATAGAACTAATGTGTTATGTCTGGAATCAGAGTCGGAATCCCTCTTATGCCATGCAGTGAACTGCCTTTTTATTAGAGAACACACAACTATATACAGTCTGTCTGTAGCACGCCTGACGTCACACCACACAGGGCGGGTACAGCAAGCCTTAAGGGCCAAGCACACACACACACACACACACACACACTTGCCACACAACGTTCCCCTCCCCCTTACAAAAGTGCAAAACACATACACACAATTCAGACCCACCCCAATTTAGGACCCGGATCATGCACAAAGAAAATAACAGGGAACACTGAACAATGACTATGGGTAAGTTAGCCAGATAGACTTCAAGGTAGAACCAGGGCCACGAGTGGGGGAGCCTACCACATTCACCCAAAAAAAAACAACCAAAAACTAAAATTAGCGTGTTCCTACACTAAATACACAAAATAATCCCATACCAACACATTCACATCCTACACTGTTTTTACATATACACATAAAAATTATTCACGTTACGCCAATGTCCATGGGCAGCCAAGGGTAAAACCGGCTCGGGGTCCAGGGCAGCCCCACGGCATGCGCACCCTCGGCAGCCGCCTGCCCCCAGGGTCAAAGCTGACCTCCCCGGTGAGAAGGTCTCTGCTCCTCACCCTTGACCATTTCTCTCGTCTGGACCCGCAGTGCTGCTGTTTGGCACGCGGTCCCTCCATGCCTGTCGATCTGCTCCCGACCGCCTTCGGAACCACTGCAGCTGCCACCATTGTAGCTCCAGACGCTCCGGCCCCCTGTGGCCGAGCTCCGGGGAAAACCAAAGCTTGCCCATCACTGTCACTCATCAACTCGTGCACCTCACTGCAAGGCCCAGCACCCTCGTCCAAGGCGCTTTGAGCCCCGGCACTGAGGTCCTGCCCAACTTCCATGGCACCCAGCACCTCCTCTCTGTCATCCGAGGTGCTCCGCTGTGCCGTCTCTGTGTTCGGCTAATGCTGCTGCTTCCCAGGACTTTCAGCATCAACCTTGTCAGTGTCACTCGTTGACCCAGGTGCCTCGTCGCTGCACCCAGCACCATCGTCCAAGGTACTCCGCTGCGTTGCCTCTGCACCTGGCTGTCGCTGCTCCGACTCCAGCATGCTGAGCTCTTTGGCTGGCTTGCCATCTTCGGTGACCGGGGGCTCCCCCACTCATGGCCCTGGTTCTACCTTGAAGTCTATCTGGTGGCTCATAGCTTGGTTTTGGCGCGCACCTAGCTTTGTGGCTAGCTTCCCCATAGTCACTGACTGAGCTGCTAGCTTCCCCGAGCTAGCTAGTTTAGCTTCTTTAGGCGCCAACAGCTCTATTACCCGCAGTTTCGTAGTCCTCATGTGTTTGGCAAAATATTCAGCCATCCACCCGATAGCATCTGGATAAGACTCCATTTCTACCAACATACAGAGAATTTTCCAACCTTCTACGCTGAGATGGTGGGCCAGAAGTGCTTGTCTTCGTACTCCGTCAAGTCTGCTTAGGCCCAGCACCACTTTGTAACCCTTGAACATGGCCACCCAGTTCGGTCACAGGATCGCTGTCTCTCCCGGATATTCCAGAAATGGTGATAATGGTGGAAGTAGCCCATACGCCCCCATAGTTTCTCTTCGTCGCCAAAATGTTATGTCTGGAATCAGAGACGGAGTCTCTCATATGCCATGCAGTGAACTCCCTCTTTATTAGAGAACACACAACTATATGCAGTCTGGCTGTAGCTGACGTCACACGATACAGGGCAGGTACGGCAAGCCCTAGGGGCCAAGCGCACACACACACACACACACACAGACACAGACACACAGACACACACACACACACACACACACACACACACACACAACATAATGAAGTTTTGATATAAGGTGCAGGAGTAGTGCGAGTGTGTATATGAATGGGATGTCTTGAGCATAGTGTTGTTTTTTCTTTTCTTTATGATATCTTGATTAATGTGTCTTTTTTAAAAAATGTTAAAGTATTGAAAAAAAAAACATTATTGGAGACAGAGATGTGTGGTGTGAGTGGTCAGTAGGACAATACTGGGAACAGGGTTATATTATAATCACAAAAATAATCTTGAATGAGTAAAAGGCTCACTTTGCTAACAGCTAACCAATGCTAATGTAAGCTTGTGTGGGTGATAGTTGAAGGTTAGTCCTTCTGCCCCAAGAACGAGACCATTTGAGCTCTTCCCATAACTTTAATATCCAGCCATAACTGCATCCAACGTTCTAGTTACAAAAACATCCCCCCACTTCACTTCCGTCACTCCTCCTTCATAATAATAAAAGCCTTTTCCATTCTGTGTACTTTCTCTTGCCAGACTAACACCACAAAAGAGCAAAAACAGGATAAACAAGCTATTCATTAAAATGTTTAAGTATAATATTTAAACTAATCAGTTTGAATAATCATGAAAATTACTTCTCAAATAAAGAACTGCCTGTTTTCCAAAATTACCTCTTACACTACTTCCCCCTTCACAAAAGAAGTGTCCTCGCTTCACAACAACAGCAACAGCAAAAAAGACAATCTAGTACTACATATCTGTCAGGGGAAACTTCCAAACTGTTAGAGAAGAACTGGGGTGTACAGTTTGGGTGTTTTTTAAGTCCATCTGCTTATGTTTGCATATGAGGTCAATGGTGAACGCTAAACAGTGAAAGTGTCAGTTCTGTAACGCTGTGGCCATCGAACACAACGTCCTGACTTGGTCTTCCTTTGAGAGGGAGGTTGAACAACAACAGGTGGCTGTTGTGGAGGCACAGCTGGCGAATCGTTTCTCACTGGAACGTGTCCATATGAGGGTTGCTGCACATGGGGAACATCAGGTACTGGAGGTGAAGCAGGGGTTGGGTGTTGATACACATAAGGCCCCGAGCCTGAGAGTGCAGTGAGTGGTGGTGTAAATGGACTAGAGGCAGAAAGTGGTGCTGGTTCCGAGGTTTGGGGCGGTGACTGTGCTGCAGACCATGGGGATGAATAAGGCTTGAGATGGTTGTAGTGAATGACTTTTGGTTTGCCTCTGGGGTTTAACATATCCAACAGCTCACAGACAACACCACTGTCATCTGTACCAAAGTCCAGCCTCCGTAAGACTTTGAAAGGGCCTGTCCATCTGGGAGACAGTTTGTGCCTAGCGAGAGAGGGGAGATCAACCCAAACCAGGTCCCCTGCTTCATAAGCCATATGTCTCTTGCGACGACCATAATAATGCTTCTGCTGAGCACCTGCAGCAGCAATATTATGAGCAGCAGAGTGGAACGAATCACAGAGTTTTTTCACAATAGAGTGAGCAGTATCATGTGGTGCATCTTGTGTGTTTCCTGAAGCTCCAGGAGTTTCCCCAAGGAGGAGGTCGGTGGGTAGACGAGCCTCTCGTTCATGAACTAAGAAGAAGGGCGTGTGTTTGGTGGAGGAGTGGACAGTGATGTTACTGTATAAGCATACTCAACTTGTTTAAGATGCTCATCCCATTCTCCACCTTTGGTGAAAAAAATACTTCACTAACTGATCCTTTATGGATCTGTTAGCTCGTTCCACCATGCCATCTGACATAGCATGATATGGAGAAGTTCTTGTTTTGTAAATGCCCAAAATGAACATAGACATTTTACCAAATCTGAGTCAAACTGGCGTCCTTGGTCAGTGTACAGGCTTTGTGGCATACTATGGCGGCTGATATAGTCTTCGAACAAACATTTTGCCACAGTAACTGCTTGTTGATCAGGGAGGACATACAGGTTAAGATATTTTGTGAAATAGTCCATTATGACAAGGATGTACAGACGTGGACAAAATTGTTGGTACCCCTCTGTTAATGAAAGAAAAACCCACAATGGTCACAGAAATAACTTGAATCTGACAAAAGTGGTAATAAATAAAAATTCTATGAAAATTAACCAATGAAAATCACACAATGCTTTTGAATTGTGGTTCAACAGAATTATTTTAAAAAAACAAACTCATGAAACAGGCCTGGACAAAAATGATGGTACCCCTAGAAAAGATTGAAAATAATGTGACCATATGGACATGTTCAACCAAGATGTGTCCTCTAATTAATATCACAGGTGTCTACAAACTTGTAATCAGTAGTCGGCCTATTTTTTTTTCCATAATATTTTTTATTGACACATTTTAACAGGCTCATGTATAAACACACAAACATACAAAAACATAGACACATTCTGGAACCAGTAACAAAAAAAAAAAATTACACATATGTATATGTATACACATACACATATACAAATTACATGTATATATAGAAAATCTGCCAGTGTCACACTGTTGTGTCACCAGGTGGCCATAGGTGCCCATTCATTAACATTGACTTAACTCAAACCTTTAGGCCTTGCAATTATCAAAGTGAGTGATAAAGGGACCCCAAATATCAGAGAATTTTTGCAATGAGTTGTTTCTTATATACCTGAGTCTTTCCATCTGTATAACATTCATCATGTCCATCAACCATTGATGAAAAGATGGAGAGGAAGTGGCTTTCCACTCCTTCAAAATAAGTCTCTTGGCAACAGTCATGCCCAACATCAATGACTGTTGTATAGATTTGCAAAAACGTTGAGGAAGTTGGGAACAGCCGAAGATAGCGAGAATTGCATCCAGGGGAAGAGTGATTTGATAAGCCGTAGAATACCAATCAAACACTCTAGACCATAAGTCAAAAAGCAAGGGACAGAACCAAAAAGCATGGGACAATGTACCCACTGACATTTGACATCTGTCACACAGTGATGAAATAGAAGGATTAATCTTATGCCGTCGGTGCTTTGAGTAATGAAGGCGGTGAACCACTTTATAATGTATCAGCTGGTGTCTACTATTGACCGAGCAATCCTTAACTGCTGACAGACTTCTGTCCCAAATGCCTCCAGACAATTCAATTCCCAACTCCTCCTCCCAAGCTGTCCTGATCGTCTCGGAAGAGACAGTGAAAACACTGTCAAACATATTCACAAATTTAGAGACTAGGTGCCTGGAGCGAGGAGGGGGTTCTTAATAAGATCAAAGAAGACATGTTTTCCCGGAACTGCACCAGATTCATTAACTATGGATTGAACATAATGTCTGATTTGTAGATATCGAAAAAAATGTGAATGAGGAAGACCAAATTTTTCTCTAAGCAAACTAAATGACGTTAAACTCCCCTTAATATAGAAGTCCCCAATGGATACCAAACCCCTCTCCCTCCAGACGTGGGAAGTTTTATCTGACCATAGGGGTAAAAATGAATGGTTATAGCAAATTGGTGTATCTGCTGAGGTCTCTGGTAAATGCAAAAATGCCCGAACCTGATTTAAAATTTTAACCAAATTTCTTATTGTAAAGCTTAAACATTTCAGAATTTTCAAGTCATCCAATTTATTGAACAGCAGGGCGGGCAAAGAAGAGTTAGTGACAGAGTCAGATTCCATGTGCGACCACAAGGGGGTCTCAAATGCCACCTTATCCACTGCAGCATGTGACCAAAACATTAGTGAGCTGACATTGGCGGCCCAGTAATAATGCTTGAACGATGGCAGGCCCAGCCCACCTTCCAGTTTAGGCTTTTGCAAGTGGGATTTAGAAATCCGATGATTTTTATAGTTCCAAACATAAGATAAGATAATTGTATCCAATTCCTTGAAAAATGCTGATGTGAGAAATATAGGAAGGTTTTGACAGAGATAAAGAAATCTAGGGAGAGAGACCATCTTGACTGAGTTTATTCGACCAATCATAGACAAAGGTAGGATTTTCCAATTGTCTACATGTCACTTAAGGTCTGCAATAAACTCACCAAAATTTAATGCAAATATCAATTTAGGATTTTTAGGTATAATTAAGCCAAGGTATTTAATATGATCATTAACTATTCTAAAAGGTGCATTTTTCAGAAAACCTGGTGAAAAAACATCTGAAAGAGGCATAAAGTCACTCTTGGACCAGTTTATAGTGTAGCCTGACAGTCTACCAAAAGAAATAATCAGGTCCAGGAGAGGGGAAATTGATTTTTCTGAATTGTCTAAGTATAATATCACGTCGTCTGCATACAAACTGATGAGGGATTCAACTCCTCTAACCTTCAGGCCTACAATATTCAGATTATTTCTTATGCTTAAGGCGAGGGGTTCAAGTGCAACTGCTAAAAGGGCTGGTGATAAAGGGTAGCCCTGCTGAACTGAACGGTGTAGAAAGAATGGAGTTGACCTGTCACCATTTGTTAACACAGAACACATTGGATTGTCATATATCAATTTCACCCAAGCTATAAAAGAGTCACCGAACCCGAATCTCGTTAATGACTCTAACATATAGGTCCACTCGACCTGATCAAAAGCTTTTTGTGCATCCAGTGAAAAAAATTGCTGCTGCTTTAACTTTACTGTGATGAGCATAAATGATGTTAAGAAGTCGTCTTACATTAAAAAATGAAAATCTGCCCGGGATGAGCCCTGTTTGATCAGGATGGATAATTGATGAAAGATATTTGTTTAGCCGAATAGCCAGCAATTTAGTAATTACCTTCCTATCAAAATTCTGAAGTGAGACTTCCGGTCTGGACGCCATGGTGATAGCAACTTAACGCTGAACCTCCCAGACCCAATCCAAGGAAAACATCTTCAAAATCAGACTTAACGGATTTTTGGAAGAATAAAAATCAAAAGACAAAAACACCATGCCTAACCAAAAACAGAAGAAACTGACATTCCCCAGGTCAGGACGCGCAGCGGCCGCAGAATGTGAACCGGAGGACCCCCGTTCGGAAGACGAGCTGGACCTAGCTAACAAAAAGGTTAGCTTGAAATCGCTATTTGATGAATTACGACGATTTCGGGCCGAATTTCATGAATTCAGAGAGGAACTAAAAAGGACAAACAGCAGAATGGACCAGGCCGAAAACCGAATCTTGGAAGCTGAAGAAAGAGTAAAAGTGCTTGAAGATTCTATGCTGGATTTACACAGAAAACAGTCAAGGCTGGAGGCTAAGCTAACCGACCAAGAAGGAAGACAAAGACGAGACAACATCAGAATTCACGGTCTGAAAGAAGTTGCTGAAGATAGTTTCAACACAGTGGCGGAATGCGTGGAATCCTTATTGAGAGAGAAGTTGGATATTCCACAAACCACCGACTTGAAGATAGAAAAGGCCCATCGTACATTAGCCGCAAAGCCAGCGGCAGAAGCGCCCCCACATTCGGTGGTGGTAAGATTCTCCCATTTCAAAATAAAACAAGAGGTTGTAAGACGGACTTGGCAGAAAAAAGGATTTATGCATCAAGAGAGAAAAGTCTTCGTACAGCATGATTACGCCCCGGAGGTTCTTAAAAAGCGACGGGAATATAACGACGCCAAAAAGGTTCTACGGGAACAGAATCTACGCTTTCAGATGCCATTTCCTGCCAAGTTAAGGGTCTTTTACGGTGAAGAGTCATGTCTTTATAATTCAGCGGAAGAAGCAACAATTGACATGGCGAGAAGAGGGCTCCTCCTCATGGATCGTCACCTTATCGTGGTGGGGGGGTTTGCGTGCCCCAGTGATCCCAGGAGCTATGTTGTCCAGGGGGCAATTTGCCTCTGATAGGGTCTCCCAAGACAAACTGGTCCTGGGTGAAGGGCCAGACTAAGAACGATCCAACAGACTCTCATGATAAATTGTATATCAAGGATTCAGTGTACCCCGCCCGGTATGGGGTTACCGGGGCCCCACCCTGGAGCCAGGCCTGGGGGAGGGGCTCGAAGGCTAGCGTCTGGTGGCCGGGTTTCCACCCATGGGACCTGGCCGGGCTCAGCCCGAAGGAGTTACATGGGTCCGCCCTCCAGTGGGTTCACCACCTGCAGGAGGGATCATGGGGGTCCGGTGCTATGTGGATTAGGTGGCGGTCAAAGGCGGAGACCTTGGCGGACTGATCCCAAGCTTTCTAAACTGGCTTTTGGTACGTGGAATGTCACCTCTCTGGTGGGGAAGGAGCCTGAGCTGGTGTACGAGGTTGAGCGATACCGGCTAGATATAGTCGGCCTCACCTCAACACACAGCTCCGGTTCCGGAACCAGTCTCCTGGAGAGGGGCTGGAGCTTGGCCTTTTCTGGAGTTGCCCCGGGCGAGAGGCGACGAGCAGGGGTGGGTATTCTTGTATCGCTCCACCTTGCTGCCTCTATATTGGAGTTTTCCCCGGTGGACGAAAGGGTTGCTTCCCTGCGCCTTCGGGTTGGGAAATGGGTCCTGACCATCATTTGTGCTTATGCACCAAATGATGTTTCAGAGTACCCACCCTTTTTGGAGTCTGTGACTGGGGTGCTGGAGGGTACTCCTCCTGGAGACTCCATTGTCCTACTGGGGGACTTCAATGCGCACGTGGGCAATGACAGTGAAACCTTGAGGGGGGTGATTGGGAGGAACGGCCTGCCCGATCTGAACCCGAGTGGTGTTCAGTTATTGGACTTCTGTGCTAACCACAGTCTGTCCATAACGAACACCATGTTCAAGCATAAGGGTGTCCATATGTGCACCTGGCACCAGGACACCCTAGGTCGCAGGTCGATGATCGATTTTGTTATCGTATCATCAGACCTGCGACCGTATGTCTTGGACACCCGAGTAAAGAGAGGTGCAGAGCTGTCAACTGATCACCACCTGGTGGTGAGTTGGATCCGATGGCAGGGGAGGAAGCCATTCAGACCTGGTAGACCCAAACGTATAGTGAGGGTGTGCTGGGAGCGTCTGGCTGAGGCCCCTGTCCGGGAGGTCTTCAACTCCCACCTCCGGAAGAACTTCAACCACATTCCGAGGGAGTCTGGAGACATGGAGTCTGAATGGGCCATGTTCTCCACCTCTGTTGTTGAAGCGGCGGCCCAGAGCTGCGGCCGCAAGGTCATTGGGGCATCTTGTGGTGGCAACCCCCGAACCAAGTGGTGGACACCAGTGGTGAGGGGGGCCATTAAGCTGAAGAAGGAGTCCTATCAGGCTTGGTTGGCTTGTGGGACTCCCGAAGCAGCTGAGGTGTACCGGCAGGCCAAGCGGAGTGCAGCTCGGGTGGTTGCTGAAGCAAAAACGCGGGTATGGGAGGAGTTCGGTGAGGCCATGGAACAAGACTTTCGGTCGGCTTCAAAGAGATTCTGGCAAACTGTTCGGCGGCTCAGGAGGGGAAAGCAGCTCCCCGTCCACACTGTGTATGGTGCGGATGGGACACTGTTGACTTCAACTGGGGATATCGTCGGGCGGTGGAAGGAATACTTCGAGGATCTCCTCAATCCCACTGATACGCCTTCCACAGAGGAAGCAGGGTTTGGGGACGAGGGGGATGACTCGCCTATCACAGGGGCTGAGGTCGCCAAGGTGGTTAAAAATCTCCTTGGTGGCCGGGCCCCGGGGATGGACGAGATTCGCCCTGAGTACCTCAAGGCCCTGGATGTTGTTGGGTTGTCATGGTTGACACGCCTCTGCAACATTGCGTGGAGGTCGGGGGCAGTGCCTTTGGCATGGCAAACCGGGGTGGTGGTTCCTCTCTTCAAAAAAGGGGACCGGAGGGTGTGCTCCAACTTTAGAGGGATCACACTCCTCAGCCTCCCTGGGAAGGTCTATGCCAAGGTACTGGAGAGGAGAGTCCGGCCGTTGGTCGAACCTCGGATTCAGGAGGAGCAATGTGGTTTTCGTCCTGGCCGTGGCACATCGGACCAGCTCTTTACCCTCTCGAGAATTCTTGAGGGTTCGTGGGAGTTTGCCCAACCAGTTTACATGTGTTTTGTGGACTTGGAGAAGGCATTTGACCGCGTCCCTAGTGGATTTTTGTGGGGGGGTGCTTCGGGAGTATGGGGTATCGGGCTTGTTGTTACGAGCTATTCGGTCTCTGTACGACCGTTGTGAGAGTTTGGTTCGTATTGCCAACACTCGGTCGGAGTCATTCCCAGTGAGAGTTGGACTCCGCCAGGGCTGCCCTTTGTCACCGACCCTGTTCATAATTTTTATGGACAGGATTTCTAGGCTCAGCCAGGGAATGGAGGGTGTCATGCTTGGTAACCACAGGATCTCATCTCTGTTGTTTGCAGATGATGTTGTCCTGTTGGCTTCATCCAGCAGTGACCTACAGCTCTTGCTGGGACGGTTTTCCGCTGAGTGTGAAGCGGCTGGGATGAGAATCAGCACCTCCAAGTCCGAGTCCATGGTCCTCAGCCGGAAAAAGGTGGATTGTCCTCTCCGGGTTGGGGACAGGCTCCTGCCCCAAGTGGAGGAGTTTAAGTATCTTGGGGTCTTGTTCATGAGTGAGGGGAAAATGGAGCGAGAGATCGACAGACGGATCGGAGCAGCATCTGCAGTGATGCGGACGTTGTACCGGTCTGTTGTGGTGAAGAGGGAGCTTAGTTCTAAGGCAAAGCTGTCGATTTACCAGTCAATCTACGTTTCTACTCTCACCTATGGTCACGAGCTTTGGGTAATGACCGAAAGAACGAGATTGCGGATACAAGCGGCGGAAATGAGCTTTCTCCGTAGGATTGCTGGACTCACCCTCAGAGATAGGGTGAGGAGCTCAGTCATCCGGGAGAGGCTCAGAGTAGAACCGCTGCTCCTCCACATTGAAAGGAGTCAGTTGAGGTGGTATGGGCATCTGATTAGGATGCCTCCTGGACGCCTCCCACTTGAGGTGTTTCAGGTACGTCCCACTGGGAGGAGACCCCGGGGCAGACCCAGGACTTGGTGGAGAGACTATGTCTCCCAGCTGGTCTGGGAACGCCTTGGTATCCCCTCTGAAGAGCTGGAGCAGGTGGCTGGGGAGAGGGAAGTCTGGGCTTCTCTGCTTGAACTGCTGCCTCCGGGACCCGGACCTCCGGAAAAGCGGTAGAAGATGGATGGATGGATGGATGGAGAAGAGGGCTCCCGGTATCGGTGTTTAAACCCGCAGCGGATCTGAGCCAGAGGATCAGAACTCAAACGTGGTCCACTCAGAGACCTTCAAAATCCACGGGCCAGCAACGGGAAACCCAGCCCCAGAGCTACAAAGATAAGCTTTCCAGTTCCAGGAAGGAATAGCGACCTTTTTGTTTTTTTTCTTTTCAGTCATTCTGCACTTCCATCCCCCCTCCTACACCATCAGTGTGTGAATGTGTGTGTGAATGGGTGAATAGCAGCATCTGTAAAGCGCTTTGGTCATCAAGAGATGAGAATAAAAGCGCTATATAAGTGAGTGCCATTTACCATTTACCATTTACAAGGTAACAAACATTAAAGGAGATGCAGAATCAGCATGTGGTAAAACCTTTCATGGAGCAGTTATAGCATTAGAAACAAATGTCTTCTTAATTTAAAGGGGAAAAAAAATCTTGTTAAAATAGAAATGTAACAATAATGACATGTTTCGGGACCCAGGAGACAGACACTGACACGGGCAAATTAGTAAACAATAATCTTTATTAGAGTGAAAGGGTGTGTAGTGCAAGCGTGAGCGTGTGGATAGTATCCTGGTCACTGGAACTGAGCACTCTGGACGGAGACCCGGCAACCCTGGAACATATAAGCACAGACCATTACTTTTGTCCCACGCTAATGACAAGCTATCAGTAGTGAGGCTTACTTGGGAGAAGTGCAGGTTACGTCCTGCTGAGAACCAGCGGCCGTGCAACGTGGAGGTGAAGGCGTCCGGTAACGAGCTGGGGCTTCCACCTGTGACTGAGACGAGGACAGGTCTTCCAGTGACTCCGGCTGTGACACCACAGACCGGGGCGATGACAAACCAGCTGATGACAAGACGAGTGATTCCACAGAACGTGGTGACGATGATAATCCAGACGATGACAAGGCGGGTGATTCCACAGAGCGTGGTGACCATGACAATACAGACGACGACGAGGTGAGTGATTCCACAGAGCGTGGTGACGAGGACACAACAGATGACGATGACACAAACTCCACCGGTAATGGTGGCCAGTACTCCTGTAACTGATACAGTAATAATTCAGGAATTTGTGGAGCCAGACGTACCGGTAGTCGTGGTGGTAGCGAGCTGCTACGTGAGCGAGTTGGCGTAACCCCGTCAGCTGGGGACGCAGGTCCGCCGCCAAGGGAGTCCACCTGTGCACAGGGGTAGAGGTTAGGAGTAGAGTAGCAAACAGCTCTCTTACGTGCTTGACTTTGAACTGATGTCCTTGACGAGGCGAGAGACGTTCTAGACGAGGCCAGAGAAGATTCTGACGAGGCAGTTCCTGACGAGACAGCTTCAGACGAGACAGCTTCCGACAAGACAGCTTCTGACGAGACAGCTTCTGACGAGACAGTCTCTGACGAGGTAGTTCTTGACAAGACAATTCCTGACGAGACAGCTTCTGACGAGACAGTTTCTGACGAGGCAGTTTTTGACAAAACAATTCTTGACGAGACAGACTCTGACGAGACAAGAGAATACCTTGACGAGGCCAGAGAACGGAGTTCTGGTTCTTTCTCAGACGAGGAGGACAGACGACTCCGTGCCGGGCTGTCAGCAACGCTGGCTTTTAACAGCTGCTGATTAACCCCTGTGGATCTGTGCGCAGCTGGAGTTAATGATGCTACTGACGGCCCAGAGGCCGCCATGACAGTACTCCCCCCTCTAGCAGTGCCTCCAGGCACCTGCCCAATCCTACCTGGATTCGCCCTGTGAAAGTCGTGAATCAGCTGCTTATCCAAGATCAACGCTGGGCGAATCCAAGACCGATCCTCCGGTCCAAAGCCCTCCCAGTCCACCAGATACTGAAGGCCACGACCCCGCCTACGAACATCCAAGATGGCAGTCACCCCCAGGCCGGATGGCCATCGATCATCCTCGGGGGTGGGGGTGCCGCGGGAGCAGGGCACAGGGGGTCAGAGACGTACGGCTTGACCTGGGAGACATGAAAGGTGGGGCAGATACGCATCGAAGAGGGGAGAGACAAGCGCACAGACACAGGGTTAACAATACGATTAATGGTGTAGGGACCAATAAAGCGTTTAGTCAGCTTACGCTTTTCAGCCGGCACACCAATATTCCGGGTAGATAACCAAACCTTCTGACCCACCTTATACTCCGGGGCGGGTCTCCTATGCCGGTTGGCCACCAGGATATTACGTTCAGTAGTTTTCAACAAAGCTTTGCGAGCGAGGAGCCACACTCGCCGGCAGCGTTTAATATGTGCCTGGACAGAAGGAACCGCTACCTCCTTCTCCTCCTCAGGAAACAACGGAGGATCAAACCCACAAGAGGCTTTAAACGGGGAGACGCCCGTGGCCGTGGAGATCTTAGCGTTGTGAGCGTACTCAATCCAGGGCAGGAACTTGCTCCAGGAAGATGAGCAGGAGGAGATGACACAACGGAGGGCGGCTTCCAGCTCCTGATTAGCCCTCTCACACTGACCATTACTTTGAGGGTGATAGCCAGAAGAGAGGCTGGCAGTGGCTCCTAGTGCCGTGCAGAAGGCCTTCCAAACTTGAGATACAAACTGGGGTCCTCGATCAGACACAATATCCGCAGGGATGCCATGAAGACGTACCACGTGTTGCACCAGGAGGTCCGCAGTCTCCTGGGCTGAAGGCAGACCCCGAAGTGGCACAAAATGGGCTGCCTTCGAAAACCGGTCCACAATGGTTAATACTGTGGTGTAGTCATCTGAAGTGGGTAACCCAGTCACAAAGTCCATTGCTACATGAGACCAGGGGCGTGAAGGAACAGGTAACGGATGTGGTAAGCCTGCCGGGGGAGATGACGACGTCTTCCCGGTGGCGCACTGAGCGCAGGCCCGGATGTAGCCAACAACGTCCTTCCGCAACCCTGGCCACCAGAAGGTCCTTTGAAGAAGATCCACAGTCCGACCTACTCCAGGATGACAAGCCAACTTGGAAGCGTGACCCCACTCAATCACCTTGCCTCGGACAGCGTGTGGAACAAACAAGCGGCCCGGGCCCCCCCCCCCCCAGGGTCCGGCTCAGTCTTCTGGGCCTGGCGAACCGTCTTGCAGATTCCCCAGGACAGGGCGCCCACGAAGCAGGAAGGCGGCAGGATAGGGGTCTCCTGATCCTCGGAGGATGGGGGGTCAAACTGCCGGGAGAGAGCGTCCGGCTTACCGTTCTTGCTTCGCGGCCGGTACGTGATAGTAAAATTAAACCGGCCGAAGAAGAGGGACCAGCGAGCCTGGCGTGCATTCAGGCGCTTAGCCGTCCTGAGGTACTCCAGGTTACGGTGATCAGTCCAAACCACGAACGGCTGAGCAGCCCCCTCCAGCCAATGTCTCCATTCCTCCAAGGCCAATTTCACAGCCAGTAACTCCCTGTCCCCGATGTTGTAGTTTCTCTCTGCAGGGGAGAGATGATGAGAGAAAAAAGCACAAGGGCGAATCTTACCATCCATGGGAGATCGTTGGGAGAGTACTGCTCCGACTCCCGCATCAGACGCATCCACCTCCACCAAACATTGAAGCTTCGGGTCCACCTGGGTAAGGACTCAGGCCGAGGCGAACTCCCTCTTGAGCTTCTCAAATGCATCGGCTGCTTCCTTACTCCAGCAAAATGAAATCTTAGGGGAGGTGAGAGCAGTCAAAGGACGGGCAATATTACCAAAGTTAGGCACGAACCTCCTATAAAAATTTGCAAACCCCAGGAACCCTTGAAGCTGCTTTCTGGAGGTGGGTGCAGGCCATTCCACCACTGCCTTGACTTTGGCAGGGTCAGGAAGCACCTGGTTCCGAGCAATAATAAATCCAAGGAAAGAAGTCTGATCAGTATGAAATTCGCATTTCTCGGCCTTGACGAACAGCTGGTTCTCCAGGAGGCGCTGTAATACTCTGCGGTCATACACCCGATGCTCCTCTAGTGTGCGGGAGAAGATGAGGATATCATCGAGATAAACGAAAACAAATGAGTTCAAGAAATCCCGTAGTACATCGTTGATTAAACGCTGGAAAACGGCTGGGGCGTTAGTTAACCCAAACGGCATTACCAGGTACTCAAAATGACCGCTGGGGGTCCGGAAAGCCGTTTTCCACTCATCACCTTCTCTAATGCGCACAAGATGATAAGCATTCCTGAGGTCCAATTTAGTAAACCATGATGCCCTCTGGAGGGAGTCAAACGCAGTGTTCATCAAGGGCAGTGTATATTTATCCTTGACCGTTATTTCATTCAGCCCCCGGAAGTCAATACAGGGGCGTAGTGAACCGTCCTTCTTTCCAACAAAAAAAAATCCGGCCCCCACGGCCGACGACGATGGGCGAATAATACCAGAGGCCAAAGATTCCTTAATGTAAGCGTCCATGGCCTCGCGCTCCGGGGCTGATAGGCTGTAAAGGCGGCTAGCAGGTAGAGGGGCCCCAGCCTTCAGATTAATGGCGCAGCCATACGGACGATGGGGGGGTAAGGACAATGCCCGAGATTTGCTGAACACTTGCCCCAAATCGTGATAAACCTCTGGTACCTTAGATAAATCCGGTGGAGATGAATCGGGCAGAGGCATCTTCACAGATGGGGCGCACGCCGCTGATTGGAGACAGGCACTAAGGCAAAACGTACTCCATGCCGTTTTTCTCCCAGCTTGCCAGTCAATAGTGGGGTTATGTAGGCGCAGCCAGGGATATCCCAGAATAATGGGCGAAGAGGAAACGGGCAGCACTAGGAACTGAATCTCCTCCCTGTGATTTCCTGAGACAATTATAGACACAGGTGCTGTCTGAAGGTTAATGGTAGTCAACGACGCCTTCGACAGGGTAATCAATCTAACAGGGGGTTCTAAAGACTGACAACTGAGGCCCATCCGGGTTGCCAGGTCTCTAGAAATGAAATTTTGCTCAGCTCCAGAATCAATTAACGCTAGTGTTGGGTGTTCACTGTGAGTATGAATGAGTCTGAGGGGTAAATGACAACAAGTAAGGGGTTCCTCTGTGTTCTTGCCCGTGAATCCCCTACTGCGATCCACGGGCCTTCCCTTTTAACTTACTAGGACATTCAGAAACCCCATGTGACTCCTTCCCACAATAGAAACACAGGCCTTGATCCCTACGGCGCTGTTTCTCAGCTGCAGACACCTTAGAATGACCAAAAATCATGGCTTCCTGATCCGGGGCCTTCTCTGACGCGGGTAAAGCGAGAGGAAGTGAGACAGGGACACGAGGGCGGGGTTTAACTGGACGGGAAGTAACTCGCCGACCAGCCGCCCGTTCCCTTAACCTACTATCGATACTAACTGCAAAAGCAATTAAATCTTGCAAGTTATCTGGTTTATCCCGTGCCGCTAACTCATCCTTTAGCTCGTCGCTAAGGCTGCGTAGAAAAATACCACAAAGAGATGGCTCCCCCCACCCAATCTCTGCGGCCAAAACCCGGAAGTCGATGGCGTAATCTGCAGCTGATCTCTTTCCCTGCTGTAGGCTTAAAAAACGTTCTGTCAAGACCTCTCCCCTATCCGTATGATCAAATACAGACAGAAATTCTGACACAAACTCCTGGTAGGTAAGCTGAGAATAGCTAGGTCTAGCCATGATCGAATATGCCCAGTCCAAGGCTCTACCTGCCAGCAAATTTATGACATAGCCTATCCGGCTAGAGTCGAGAGAAAAATCCCCCGGCACACGCAGAAAAACTGATTCACACTGTAAAATGAATCCTCGAGCTTCACCGAGTTTTCCGCTGAACCGGGCAGGTGTTGGAATAGGAGTGAGGCGAGAGGACGAGGAGGTGTTAGCTAGTCCTGACGCTAAGCCTGCAGGGGTTGAGGTATTTGCGGTCGGGGGAAACGTTTGGTGTCCCTCCAAACGATCCAGCCGACCATTAATTTGAGTTAATTGGTTCAAGATTACTGTCTGCTGATGGGCAAGCAAATCTACCCGGGCGCTAAGAGTGTTAATTAAGCGCGACAGTGAGCTGTCCGCTGGGTCAACGTGACGGAGTCGTACTGACATGTTTCGGGACCCAGTGAAAGGGTGTGTAGTGCAAGCGTGAGCGTGTGGATAGTATCCTGGTCACTGGAACTGAGCACTCTGGATGGAGACCCGGCAACCCTGGAACATATAAGCACAGACCATTACTTTTGTCCCACGCTAATGACAAGCTATCAGTAGTGAGGCTTACTTGGGAGAAGTGCAGGTTACGTCCTGCTGAGAACCAGCGGCCGTGCAACGTGGAGGTGAAGGCGTCCGGTAACGAGCTGGGGCTTCCACCTGTGACTGAGACGATGACAGGTCTTCCAGTGACTCCGGCTGTGACACCACAGACCGGGGCGATGACAAACCAGCTGATGACAAGACGAGTGATTCCACAGAACGTGGTGACGATGATAATCCAGACGATGACAAGGCGGGTGATTCCACAGAGTGTGGTGACCATGACAATTCAATTCAATTCAACTTTATTTATATAGCGCCATTTCACAACAACAGTCATCTCATAGCACTATCAACTGTAGGGGGGACCCCCACAGTTGCAGAAAGACCCCAGCAATCAGGCGATCCCCTGTGAACAAGCACTTGGCGACGGTGGAGAGGAAAAACTCCCTTTTAACAGGAAGAAACCTCCAGCAGAACCAGGCTCAGGGAGGGGCAGTCATCTGCTGCGACTGGCTGGGGGGTGAGGGGATAGAGAAGAAGAAAAGAACAGACATGTAGAGAGCAAACAGCACGATGGGGACTCAATCTATGGGAGAGAACAAACAAATGTTAATGACCAGCAAAAAAAAAAAAAATATTTCATAGAGAGTGAGGAAAGGAGTGAGGCCCAGTGCATTACTGGAGGTCCCCCGGCTGACTAAACCTATTAGCAGCATAACTAAGGGAGGGTTCAGAAACACATGATCCCTCCCTAATTGTAGGCTATATCAAAAAGGTAGGTTTTAGCCCTATTCTTAAAAACAGAGATCGAGTCTGACTCCCGAATCCAGATTGGCAGCTGATTCCACAGGAGAGGAGCTTGATAACTGAAGGCTCTGCCTCCCATTGTACTTTTGGAGATTCTAGGTATTACAAGTAATCCTGCATTTTGGGAGCGTAGTGCTCTGTTAGGATGATACGGTAGTATCAGATCTTTTAAATAAAAAGGAGCCTGATTGTTTAGAGCTTTGTAAGTAAGAAGAAGGATTTTAAACTTAATTCTAAACTCTATGGGAAGCCAATGAAGGGAGGCCAGAACCGGAGAGATATGATCTCTCTTTCTAGTACCTGTTAAAACTCTTGCTGCAGCATTTTGGATCAGCTGAAGACTTTTTAAAGATGTTTTAGGACAGCCTGATAATAAAGAATTACAATAATCTAATCTCGAGCTAACAAAAGCGTGGATCAGCTTCTCAGCATCACTCTGAGACAAGATGCTCCTAATCTTGGCAATATTACGCAAATGATAGAAGGCAGTCTTAGAAACAAATTTAATATGTGAATTGAAGGACAAATCCTGATCAAAAATAACTCCAAGGTTCCTCACAGAGCTATTAAGAGAAAGAGTAACTGCATCCAAACTGAAAGTTTGATTTGGAAAGGAATTTCTAAGGTTTTTTGGACCAACAAGAATGACAATACAGACGACGACGAGGTGAGTGATTCCACAGAGCATGGTGACGAGGACACAACAGATGACGATGACACAAACTCCACCGGTAATGGTGGCCAGTACTCCTGTAACTGATACAGTAATAATTCAGGAATTTGTGGAGCCAGACGTACCGGTAGTCGTGGTGGTAGCGAGCCACTACGTGAGCGAGTTGGCGTAACCCCATCAGCTGGGGACGCAGGTCCGCCGCCAAGGGAGTCCACCTGTGCACAGGGGTAGAGGTTAGGAGTAGAGTAGCAAACAGCTCTCTTACGTGCTTGACTTTGAACTGATGTCCTTGACGAGGCGAGAGACGTTCTAGACGAGGCCAGAGAAGATTCTGACGAGGCAGTTCCTGACGAGACAGCTTCAGACGAGACAGCTTCCGACAAGACAGCTTCTGACAAGACAGCTTCTGACGAGACAGCTTCTGACGAGACAGTCTCTGACGAGGCAGTTCTTGACAAGACAATTCCTGACGAGACAGCTTTTGACGAGACAGTTTCTGACGAGGCAGTTTTTGACAAAACAATTCTTGACGAGACAGACTCTGACGAGACAAGAGAATACCTTGACGAGGCCAGAGAACGGAGTTCTGGTTCTTTCTCAGACGAGGAGGACAGACGACTCCGTGCCAGGCTGTCAGCAACGCTGGCTTTTAACAGCTGCTGATTAACCCCTGTGGATCTGTGCACAGCTGGAGTTAATGATGCTAATGACGGCCCAGAGGCCGCCATGACAAATAACCCACATGTTCTCCCTACACTAACAAATACTGTATTAAAGTGAATGTTTGCTGTGATGGGGGTGGGAGGGTGCACACAATCATAGGATATAGGCATAAAAAAAAAAAATCATTACAAATTCGGATTGGGATCTGAAATTCACGTTAAAAACATGGGACAACTTACAGGGGTAAGAGAGGGCCCTCAACATGTAACAGAGTTTGAGGAATTTCCCTCAGAGCCTACACTCCTTCAGGGCTCTTACAGGGTCTTTAAAGAGACCCCAGCTCAGGAAGTTTTTTTGACAGTTTTTTGTTTTAAAGTTTCGTACACTATGTTCTTAATGTTTTTTATGTTCTTAATGTTCTTTCAGTTTCTGAGTAGCAAAAAAGAGGGCCACCACACTGTTATACTAAATAAGAAAACACAATGGAGAAACAGGGTGTAACCAAAATAGCCTCATATAATGTAAAAGGGATCCTGAATCCAGTTAAAAGATCCAAGATTCTATGCAAAATGAAAAAAGACAAAGCAGAAATAATATTTTTACAAGAAACCCACCTAACAGACGTGGAACACACTAAACTCAATAGACAAGGGTTTAAAATGATCTCTTCATCTTCATATAAGTCAGGGAGGAGAAGGGGAGTAGCGACATTGATATCAACCAAAATTACATTTGAAAAAAAATCAGAACACAAAGATAAAGAAGGGAGGTACAGTTTGGTAACTGGGCGGCTAGAGGGAGAAGATATCACCCTGCTGAATATATATGCACCACCAGGGGCTAAATGGAAATTTTATAAAAATGTATTCGACCTAATGATAACTAAAGCCCAAAGTTTAGTGATATGTGGTGGAGACTTCACTCTAAGACTGAATCCATACTGGGATGCAACAGGTAATTCTTCACATCAAAATAACACTCAAAATAGGAAAACTCGGATGCTATTAAAAGAAATGGGAATCTGTGAAGTATGGAGGGAATTCAACTCCAATGTAAAAGATTATACTTTTTATTCAACGCCACATTCATCTTACTCAAGGATTGATTACTTTTTTATGTTTAATAGAGACATTGGAAGAGTAAAAACATGTAAAATAGAACTGATGGATCTCTCTGACCACAGTCCGATCTACATCCAAAAATACACAAATAATACATTTTCCTGGAGGTTGAATTCAAATGTCCTGAAAGGACCACTGAAAGATGAATTGGAATCAGATATTCTCAGATATTTGGAAGAAAACGATAATGGAGAAGAATCCCCTTTAATATTGTGGGATGCGTGCAAAGCTGTAATAAGGGGAAAAATTATTTCTAAACTGGCAACCCAAAAGAAACTGAGACAAGAAAAACTAATCACACTAGAGTCAGAACTCAAGAACCTAGAAAAAGAACACAAAGACAACACTCATTCTAATGGCTCGCTCAAGATTAAAGAAATTAAAAATCAAATAAATGAGATCTACACAATAGAAATCCAGAAGAAACTTACATTTCTGAAACAAAAACACTATGAAGCAGGCAGTAAATCGGCAAAATTACTAGCCTATAAATTGAGGAAACAACAAACAGAAAGAGCAATCTACAAAATCAGAGACCCAGTATCAAAGGAAATAAAATTCAGAATTCAGGATATTCTTAAAAGCTTCGAGAATTACTATAAGAACTTATACTCCCACAAAAAACATAAAAACACATCCGAGACATTCCTAAACACATTAAACCTTCCCCAACTTACGGAATCACAAAATAAAACACTACTGTCAGAAATACAACCTAAAGAATTGGAAAAAGCAATTATGAAACTTAAAGCTAACAAATCCCCAGGAGCAGATGGCTATACAGCAGAATGGTACAAAACCTTTAAACAGCAACTATCTCCTCTCCTCCTGAAAACATTTAACTATGTCCTCCACATAGGGGAAATCCCCCCCTCCTGGAGAGAAGGGGTCATTGCAGTTATACCTAAACCTGAAAAGGATAAACTAGAATGCTCCAACTACAAACCAATCAGTGTATTAAATCGGGACTATAAGCTTTTTACCATTATCCTTGCCAAAAGGTTAGAAAACATACTGACAGACTTAATTCACTTAGACCAAACAGGTTTTATAAGACAAAGACAGACACAAGACAACATTCGACGCACTTTACACATAATTCATCATATAAAAAAATATAACTTAAATGCAGTCATATTGGGATTAGATGCTGAAAAAGCATTCGATTCGGTTGACTGGTCTTTCCTATATAGAATCTTATCCAGTTTCAATTTTCATAACAACTTCATTAGAACTATACAGGCATTATATAAAAAACCAACAGCTAAAATAAGGATTAACGGTAATTTATCATCATCTTTTGAGCTGGAAAGAGGATGTCGTCAAGGCTGCCCCCTGTCTCCACTGCTCTTTGCAATCTTCATAGAACGTCTGAGCCAATGGATAAGACAAAATCAAGAAATTCAAGGTATTACACTTGGTCAGAAGGAACATAAAATAGCACTCTTTGCTGATGACATTTTAATATACCTAGGGCAGCCAGACACTTCTTTACCAGAACTAATCTCAGTTTTTTCAGACTATGGAGATTTATCGGGGTACAAATTAAACATGCATAAAACCCAAGTTTTAACATTCAACTATGACCCACATCATTATTCACTAAGTGAACTCAAAACTAACTGGGAGTTGGAATCTATGAAATATCTGGGGGTCAATATCCCGAAACAACTCGACAAAATTATAACACTAAACTATGATCCACTGGTGACAAAAATAAAATCTGACCTAGCAAGATGGAATATGATACCATTCTTAGGTACTGCACAAAGAATTGAAGCAGTCAAAATGAATATACTTCCACGTCTTCTATACCTTTTCCAAACAATACCAGTAGAACCTCCCAAAAAAACATGGCAGGAGCTGGACAGAAGGATCTCAAGATTCATATGGCAGGGCAAGAGACCTAGAATCAGATATAGAACCCTACAGCTAAACAAAGACAAAGGTGGGCTCGCGCTGCCAAATATCAGGGACTATTTTATAGCCGCACAAATTAAAACTTTAGTAGAGATATGTAACCCAGTCTACACTGCACAATGGAAGGAGATGGAATGCCAAATAACAAGTGACATCCCCCTACAGGCAATAGGGAACAATGCCTTACCTAAACTCTTGAATAACACTAACCCGTGGATAGAGACCCCGCTAAAAATTTGGTTTAAGATAGTCAGAGAGAATCAAGCTAAAGAGCCCTATCGACTTCTGCAATGGATTGCCTATGATCAAGACTTTACCCCCAATAAAACAGACACTAGATTTAAAGAGTGGAAAGAGAAAGGGCTGATAAAATATTACGATTTTTTTAAGGGGCAAACTTTAAGAAGTTTTGAAGATTTGAAAAAACAAGGTCTAATAAATCAAGATCTTTACAGGTTCTTTCAGCTTAGACACCACATAAACAATATACTTAAAAAGGAGGACTTGGAAAGGGCCCAGTCAGGTGTTCTGAAGGTCTTCTTAATGGCATATAAAGGGATCCCAGGGATCAGATACATTTCTAAAATATACCAAGGTCTTCAAGACTTAAAAGGAGACAACACATCATATATAAAAGAGAGATGGGAAAAAGAGGGGAATTTCACTTTACAATTGGAAATATGGGAAAAGCTCAATAAACAGCAATGGAAAAGTACTTCATCCCTGCAGTGGAGAGAATTTGGATGGAAAAACTTGGTAAGATTTTTCAGAACACCTGCACAAAACAAATTTACCCATAAGGGGTTGAACTGTTGGCGCTTGTGTGGTGAAAAGACTGCAAATCATTTTCATGTGTTTTGGTCATGCCCAGTTATCCACCAATATTGGACCAATGTACAGAAAATATTGGGGAAAATATTCAAAATAACAGTTCCCTTTTCTTTTGTAACTCTGTATTTGGGTTTACTACCGGACTCACTGGAAAGACGAGGAGATAAATACTTATTCAATGTTTTAATATTGGCAAGTAAAAAAGCTCTAACTAAAAAATGGATGCTGAAGGACTGTCCTACACCTGAAGATTGGATTAACGTGATTCAAGACATTTACTCGATGGAAAAGTTGACATTCGCACTGTGACAGGACATGGATGGGTTCATGAACTTTTGGCAACCCTGGATCACATATGTGTCTTCCATTAGATCTAATCTTTGACAAATACCATTTCAATAATGGTCCCGCTCTTTGTTCCAAGGCTACTCAGATGCTCTTTTACTTTTAATTACTTAATTTTCTGTTTGTTTGTTTTTTGCTGTTCTGTTTGTTTGTTTGTTCGTTTTTTTAATTTAATTCTCTTTAATTTCACTTTTTAAAAAAAGCAAAAAATAAGGGAACATGTGATGAAAATGTAAACAATGCAATGCTGTAATGACCTGTATACCCTTTACAAAAACTTAAATAAAAAAAAAAAAATTCTGAAGTGAGATGGGTCTGTAACTAGCTGGGTCCATCTTGTCTTTCCCTTTCTTTAAGATTAATATGATGTTGGCCTCATTTAATGTTTTAGGTAGGGCCTTGTTTGCCTTTGACTCGTATGTCATTCTAATTAAAAGAGGAGCAAGAATATCACAAAACTTTTTATAAAATTCACAACCAAAATCATCAAATCCTGCTGCTTTACCAGATGGAAATGACTTAATGGCAGATTTTATCTCGTCCAATGTGAAATCGGAATCTAAATCTTTCCTAGCTATATCTGTAAGTTTGGGTAATATAAGGGAATAAAAAAAACCATTAAAATCAGAGTGAGAGGGGGGACATTTGGAACTATAAAGTTCACTATAAAATTCTTTAAAACAACCATTTATACCTTTGGGGTTGGTTAATAATGTACCTGTCTTTGATTTAATATAATGAATAGACCTTGATGCCTGAACACCTTTAAGCTGTTGTGCTAGAAGCTTTTCAGGCTTATCACCCAATTCAAAGTGTTTCTGTTTTAGTTTTAGGAGGAGCTTATTTACCTGACTACCCAAGATACAGTTATATTCATATTTGAGTTTCATAATCTTATAGTAATCTTCCATGGAATTTGAAGCCTGATACGCCGTTTCAAGGGTGGGGAGGATGCTTTCAATCTCTTTTAAGCACCCCTCCCTTTCTTTTTTAACACCAGATTCGTAAGAAATTATATACCCATGAACAACCACTTTGAGCGTTTCCCAGAGGATGGCGTCTGTCACCTCACCATTGTCATTTATTTCCATGAAATCTTTTAACCAAGTGGTAATATAATTTGTGAATTTTTCATCTGAAAGTAATGATGGATTGAAACGCCAAGAATAAGTTTGTTTAGAAAGGGAGAATTTCAAGGAAATTGTCACAGGACTATGATCTGAGATCAGAATATTATGATATTTTGAATTAGTAACATGAGAAATCAGCTGAGAGTTCACCAAGAGATAATCTATTCTGCTGTATGATTTATGAACATGGGAGTAAAATGAGTAGTCTTTCTGAGTGGGATGTTGGATTCTCCAAATATCGACCAAATTTTTAGATTTGAGCAAGTTATTTAGGACCTGTACTGAACCTATATTTGGGGGAGGGCGAGAAGACAGCCTGTCCAAATAAGGATCCAAGTAACAATTTAAATCACCACCGATTATTATATTTGAACTGCCATCGTCTGGGAGCAGCTCAAAAACATTCTTGAAAAAATTTGGATCACCTATATTTGGACCATAAATGTTTAAAAACGTCAATGGAAATGAATTTATAGTACCTGACACCCTGATGTATCTACCATGGGGGTCTGTTGTCATGGTCATAAATTGAAATGGGATATTTTTCTTGTAAAGGATAGCCACACCTCGAGCATGAGACATAAAGGATGACTGGTAAACCTGTGATATCCAGCTACACCTCAATCTGCGTTGCTCAGTTGCTTTGATATGAGTTTCCTGCAGAAAAATCACATCAGCAGAGAGGGATTTAAGGTGTCTGAAAACTTTATCTCACTTAACGGCATGGCCAAACCCCTTAACATTCCACGAGACCACTGTGACATCCCTTCCCCCTAGATTTGCTTTACCAAGAGACCTCTGCATCCAAAACGTACAAGGCCCACATTCCAGCTGACCAACCTGGCACACCGTGTGTAATATCTGGCAGACAAGAGAAAAGTAAAACGGTGAGAAAAAACAAAGGAACAACTATACGTGATAAAAAAAAAAAACAAGACACAGACACAAAAAAAAACTACTTGAGCCATAACAGAACATATATTCACCCCCCACCCCCCTTTGCGTGTCCCTAAACCAGACACAAAAATCCCGATTTTCCATCTAAACAGGAGCTACCGGGCAAGAAACTAACTTCACCATCAAGGGCTGCCCTCTTCGAGAAAAAAAAAGAAAGAAAAAAAAATTAATACTGTCATAGTAATGATATGTGGGGGATTTTATACCCACTAACAAAATAAACATTCAAACATATGGTGCTCTATATTCGTCTCAGTTTAACATGAAAAATCTTTTCACAGTCAACAGTGCAAGTATTGGCTCCCCCAACCATTCCACAGCATATCAACTGGAGTACCTTTTAGTTGAGCTATCAGTGGGTGGATGTGAGTCTACTCCCCCCGTTCAATCTTTTCCAGAAAAAAAAAAGCTGCTTCTTTTGGATCGCTAAACATCACAGGTGCGTCCTTCTCTTGTTGGTAAATATGCAGCCTAGCTGGATACCACAGAGCGTGTTTAATTCCTCTGTTCCGAAGCAGCTGCATCACATCCCGAAAGGCACGCCATTGCATCATCACCTCATTAGTGTAATCTGGAAAAATTAAGACTTTGTTACCTTTATACTGCATAGCGTTCAGCCTGCTGTAGCGCAGAATCAACTCTTATCCTGAAAGTGGTGGATCCACGCCAGGATGGTGCGCGGTCTGCCTCCAGCTGCTGGCTTCGGCTGAAGAGAGCGATGTGCACGGTCCGCTTTGACCGGGTGCGAAAAACACTTGTCTCCGAGCCAAGAAATAAATGGTGGAAGTTAGAGAACAAAGAATGTAGAGCAGAGTTTAGGAAGGAGTTGATACAGACTCTGGGTGGTAGGGAGGAATTACCAGAGGACTGGGAAAGTATAGCAAAAGTACTGAGGGAAACAGCAAGAAAGGTATTTGGTGTATCCTCTCGACAGAGGAAACAAGACAAGTAGATATAGTGGTGGAATGAGGAAATACAGGAAAGTATTCAAAAGAAGAGACTGGCAAAGAAAAAGTAGGATAGTCAGAGATGAAGAAAGTAGACAGGAGCATTTGAAATCTAGGCTTATGCCAAAGAGAGGTAGCAAAGGCAAAGTAAAAGTGAGTTGTATAAGAAGGCTGGACACTAAGGGAGAAAAGGACTTGTATCTATTGGCTACACAGAGAGACTGAACTGGAAAGGATGTGCAGCAAGTGAGGTTCATTAAGGACACAAATGGTAATGTACTAATGAGTGAAGAGAGTGCGCTGAGAAGGTTAAACGAGCAGGTAAATCAAGAAAATGAGAGTGAGAGAAGGATAGATGAAGAAAAGATAGTGAACCAAGAAGTTCAGAGGATTAGCAAGGTAGAAGTTATGGCAGCTTTGAAGAGGATGAAGAGTGGAAAAGCAGTTGGTTCAGATGACATATCTGAGGAGATATGCAGATGTTTCTGAGATATGGCCGTGGACTTTTTAACCAGATTGCTTAACACTTTCTTGACGAATGAGAAGATGTCTGAGGAATGGAGAAGAAGTGTTGTGGTGCAAATTTTCAAAAAAAAAAAAAAAGTGATGCTCAGAGCTGAAGTAACTACAGAGGCATAAAGTTGATCAGTCACACTACAAAGATATGGGAAAGAGATGTTCAAGACAGGTTAAGAAGAGAGGAGACAACCAGTGAGCAGCAGTACAGTTTCATGCCAAAAAAAAAGAGTGCTACAGATGCAATGTTTGGTTTAAGAATGTTGATGGAGAAGTATAGAGAAGGTCAGAAGGAGTTGCACTGTGTCTTTGTGGACCAAGAGAAAGCATATGATAGGGTGGCCAAGAGAGGAAGTGTGATACTGTATGAGGAAGTTGAAGATGAAGAGTTGAAGATGCAAAGATTCTCATTGGGCATGACTAGGAGGGACAGGATTAGAAATGAGTATATCAGAGGGACAGCTCAGGTTGAACAGTTTGGAGACAAAGTAAGAGTGTCAAAATTGAGATGGTTTGGACATGTGTAGAGGAGTGGATATATTGGACAAAGGACAAAGGATGTTGAAAATGGAGGTGCCTGACCAAGTATTGAGTGTGTACATGAACATACTTTCCAGTCAGCCAACATTTCTCGTAAAAATACATTTAAAAAAAAAATCATCTTATGTAATATTCTAATTTTTGGAGAAAATTAATTTTGAGTTTTCATTACTTGTAAGCCATCCATCCATCCATCTTCTACTGCTTTTCCAGAGGTCCGGGTCGCAGAGACAGCAATTTAAACAAACAAGCCCAGACTTCTCTCTCCCCAGCCACCTGCTCCAGCTCTTCAGAGAGAATACCAAGGCGTTCCCAGACCAACTGGGAGACATAGTCTCTCCAGCGAGTCCTGGGTCTGCCCCAGAGTCTCCTCTCAGTGGGACGTACCCGAAATACCTCAAGTGGGAGATGTCTAGGAGGCATCTTGATCAGATGCCCAAACCACCTCAACTGGCTCCTTTCAGTGTGAAGGAGCAGCGGTTCTACTCTGAGCCTCTCCCAGATGACTGAGTTCCTCAACCTATCTCTAAGGGTGAGTCCAGCAATCCTATGAAGAAAGCTCATTTCAGCCGCTTGAATCTGCAATCTCATCCTTTTGGTCATTACCCAAAGCTCGTGACCATAGGTGAGGGTAGGAACATAGATTGACCGGTAAATCAACAGCTTTGCCTTGGAGCTTAGCTCTCTCTTCACCACAACGGACAGGTACAATGTCCGCATCACTGCAGATGCTGCCCCGATCTGTCTGTCACTCTCTTGCTCCATTCTCCCCTCACTCGTGAATAAGACCCCGAGATACTTAAACTCGTCTACTTGGGGCAGAAGCTTGTCCCCAACCCGAAGAGGACAATCCACCTTTTTCTGGCTGAGGACCATGGACTTGGACTTGGAGGTGCTGATTCTCATCCCAGCCACTTCACATTCAGCGGCAAACCATCTCAGTAAGACCTGTAGGTCATTGCTGGATGAAGCCAACAGGACAACAACATCTGCAAACAATAGAGATGAGATCCTGTGGTCACCAAGCATGACACCCTCCGTTTTCTGCCTGTGCCTAGAAATCCTGTCCATAAAAATTATGAACAGAATCGGTGACAAAGGGTAGGCCTGGCGGAGTCCAACTCTCACTGGGAATGAGTCCAACCGAGTGTTGGCAATATGAACCAAACTCTCACAATGGTCGTATAGAGACCGGATAGCTTGTAACAACAAGCCCGATACCCCATACTCCCGAAGCACTCCCCAGAAAAAAACACAAGGGACGCAGTTGAATGCCTTCTCCAAGTCCACAAAACACATGTAAACTGGTTGAACAAACTCCCATGAACCCTTGAGGATTCTCAAGAGGGTAAAGAGTTGGTCCAATGTGCCACGGCCAGGATGAAAACCACATTGCTCCTCTGAATCTGAAGTTCGACCAATGGCCGGACTCTCCTCTCCAGTACCTTGGCATAGACCTTCCCAGGGAGGCTGAGGAGTGTGATCCCTCTAAAGTTGGAGCACACCCTCCGGTCCCCTTTCTTGAAGAGAGGAACCACCACCCTGGTTTGCCATGCCAAAGGCACTGTCCCCATCCTCCACACAATGTTGCAGAGATGTGTCAACATAACAGCCCTACAACATCCTGGGCCTTGAGGTATTTAGGGCGACTCTCATCCACCCCTGGGCCCCAGCCACCATGGAGCTTTTTAACCACCTTGGCAACCTCAGCCCCTGTGATTGGTGAGTCATCCCCCTTGTCCACAAGCCATGCTTCCTCTGTGGAAGGCGTGTCAGTGCGATTGAGGAGATCCTCGAAGTATTCCTTCCACCACCCAACAATATCCCCAGTCGAAGTCAGCAGCGCCCAATCCACACCATACACAGTGTGGACAGGGAGCTGCTTCCCCCTCCTGAGCCACCGGACAGTTTGCCAGAATCTCTTCGAGGCCGACCAAAAGTCTTGTTCCACGGCCTCACTGAACTCCTCCCACACCCGGGTTTTTGCTTCAGCAACCACCCGAGCTATGCTAGCACCATGTTATTAGCGGATTTATGCTATCTGAACAGCTATGCTGGATTTCAAGCACAGGTGTGCATCTGGACAGTTTGTGACCCAGCAAGAATTTAACCGACTGATTGCCAGATACGTCTTTACAGAATGAAGATCTGATAACAGTCATTTTCCATCAGACAGCTGAGACTATGAGCCACTGAAGTTAACACATTTACCTGCTACCTGGATAAAGATTATTTAAAAATGGATTTGATCTCCAAAAGGAATTTACGGGACTGGATCATATCTCTGTCACAGCAGACATTTGGACTGTGGCTAATGGACGTTTTCTTTGGATCACTGCACAGCGGATTAAATCCATAATATTAAAGGTAAGAAACATTGACAGCTTTATGTAGTGTTGCCAACTCACTTTTCTGGGGTGATTCTCACTCTTTCCCTCTGTCTCATGCCACAAACCCTATTTCTCACTCCAAAATGAAGAAATTACTGGCAATTTTGTGTTGATTTTCTTCAATTTTTCCCACAATAAGAGCTCTCAAGGCCAGGGCCACCTTAACTTGCTGTAAGGCCCTGGGGCTGAGAGGTTTTATAGATCCACTCCTCCCAACAGAATCTCAGTTTTAAAATGATACAATGCAAGAAAACACAACTGTAGTGCAAAAACTCAAGGTAGTGGCTATGGATATGGAAGCTGTATCCCTATAAAAATTTCTTAGTACGGAAGAGTTGACAATCTGACAAAACCCTTTCAGAGCAATTCTAAGCCAGCTGCTATTGTGGCTTAGGTAGATAGTAAGTTGGGCCTGTGATCAGAAGGTTGCTGGTTCCGATCCTGCTCTTGGCACCTTGTCCAGATCATTTTACTTTATGAGCTGAAATTTACACTTAAAATTAAGAGGTTAGCCTTAGGATTTTGGAGTGGGTAAGGTTAAAAAGGTAGTAAATAGATTTCAATTAAAATTTATGAAATAAATAAATGCCTCAGATTTCCATAGCCAATGCCAAAACTCAGATTTTAAGACAAAATATCATAAATTAAGGCTGTATATGCTTGTTTTTTGTCTGAGAAGATATTTATTCTTGCTGTGCAGTTTTTGTGTAAGAAAATTTTACATGCTTTCACAGAGTTTTTAACTTGTTTCAAGCAATTTGATAAACTAAATTTTCTTGTTCTGTTGGCAGATAACGTTACTTAAAAAAAAAACAACTTTTCTGGCAATAGGTAATTTTATTTAAAATTGGAGAAAAATTATATGCCAAAAAAGTAAGATTAAATTGCTTAAAACAAGTTAAAAAAAACTCTTAAAGCAAGTAAAATCTTACAGAAATCTGCACAACAAAGAGAAATTCTTGTCTTGTCAAAGTTATCTTGTCAGAGAAAAACAAGCATATAGCCTTGATTTAAGATATTTGATCTTACTAAGATTTCATTTGTTTTGCAGTGTGACATACTATTGGTTACTTCAGCATAAACACAACAGTCAGTCTAATTTTTCTTCCACCCCACCCCCCCACGCACACACCAGCATCATGAACAGCACCAACCTAAATGCCAGATATCAGAGGATGACACTAATCAACAATTAAAGTCCAATGATGACAGCAGAACACAAAGTTATATCAGTGAAGCATTTCTGATTCAGACAATGGACAACAGCAGCAATCAAAAACCTGCACAGCAGGTGATTGGAAACCACTACAAAGAGCATGTCTTGCCTTTTTAGAAGTACTTTCTGGTCTTCTTTAAAAAAAATCCTTCATTATGCCCTTTAAGTCCAGCTCACGAAGAATGTCATATGGACATCAGTGTGAGCTCACAGTCTGTTTTTCGTAGCATGCTTGATCCAGTCTACTTTTTTTTTTTTACCAAGTTTGAAGTCCACTGTCCCACGCACAGCTGTCTGATGTAAGCAATCATGGCCTTTCCCAGCGACCAGACTTTTCTAGTGCTGGTCTCCATCTCTCAGCTTGTCTTCTCCACTAGCCTGCTGTCCTTTGGCAGGATCTGGTGGCACCTGCTTTTCTCCTCCAGGTGAGTGCTTTAATAATCCTCCTGCCTGTCCATCTCCAGTCTCCGCTCAGTGAAACTTGCTTTCCAGCTCCAGGTAATGGCCCACCTGTCTCCTCGGTGCAGTAATTAGCAGCCCCACCTCCAACTGATGCTCCAGTTTAGAAAAATCTTTTAAGCTTCGGGATTTTTTGAACAATTCCTTTTCCCCTAAGCCCTTGTTCTCTCAATAATTTTGGGAGCGGCATTCTCAAACTCTTTTTCTGGACATTTTGACCTAGCTAATTACTTCTTACCTCTCACTGGTGCTTGCATAGTCACGTGCCAAAACAATTCCTCTGATAGGCTATTGTTAGGTGGTATGCACGTGCGGCACATGTAAATTGGACCAATCAGCAGCCACACACGAATATCAAGTGATGGACATAGAATTCGACTAATTAGCAACAATGTGATCTTTTTTTATTGGCTCATGATAGGCCCCTGATCTTTGTAGGCCCCTAGGCTTCAGCCCAGCCTAGTCCGTGCATTAAGGCAGCCTTGCTCAAGGCAGGACAAAGCAGACTGAACATGTTCTAAAAGCTCTGTCTGAAACAGTCTGTTTTTAGCCTGACATTAATAAACCTGTAACGTAATCCATTAATTATCTTGCTATGTGTGCAAGATGATTTAAGTATGCATTTAAAAGTAACGTGAAAGTTACTTTTCCTAGTAACTAGTTACTTTAATCATGCAGTAATTGGTAAGTAACTCAGTTACTTTTGAAAATAAGTAACTAGTAACTTAACTAGTTACTATTTTTTAGTAACTTGCCAAACACTGGTTATAACCAATCAGGCTAAGCAGGAGTACTTACGTAGCTAGAAAAGGTCTGTCCAAACTTGCCCGTTTTAGGGGGGCATTACCACACTGGAAGTTCACAGCAGAAAAACACAGACTTGGGACTATGGAGAAATTTTGCTCTTGATATGTCTTGGAAGTCTCAAAAAACGTTACAGACATGTTAACAACAGAAAAAAATGTGATTTTTGCCGGAGTGTCACTTTAAAATATATCACTGTGTTATGTATGAATAAGGAGTCAGAGTCTCATCTTGCAGGGAACCAAAAGCCAACCACCCCTTTATTATCAGAACACAGAATTATATACACAGTGGGCTATGCCCGCCTGAGGTCACACCAGTGGGCGGGTATGGCATCACACACACACTACACCACATTCTCCTCCCCCTTACAGAAGTGTAAGACCACACACACAATTGAGACCCTCCCCAATTTAGGACCTGAATCACGCACTAAGGGAACGAGGAATAATTAACTGTAATAAAATATCCTAACACACTCATCCAAAAGAATAAGAAAATTTGGACCACTTCTCTAAAATATATAAAATAATCCCATATCACACACACTCGCATGCACACCAGCAGCATATATACATATTTACATTTGGGATTTTTATGTTACTTCACAGTCCCTGGACAGTCATGGCCAAAACCAGCTCAGAGGCCCCGGGCAGCCCCACGGCATGTGCGCCCCTGGCTGCCGTCTGCCCCCATGATCAAAGCCACCCTCCCCGGCGAAAATGTCTCTTCTCGCCATCAACTGCTTCTCCCCTCTGGCCCTGCAGTGCTGCTGTCCGGCACCCCGTCCCTCCGTGCCTACCGGTCCTCTCCTGACCGCCTTCAACACAGCTGTCATGGCTCCAAACACTCCGGCCCCCCGTGGCTGCACTCCGGGGAAAACCGAAACCTCCTCGTCGGCGCTGCTTGCCAACCCGGGCACTCGGAGCTCTCTTTCAGTGCGCAGTTAGCTCTGTGGCTAACCTGCCCATAGACAACGAATGGGCCGTTAGCTTCACCAAGCTAACTAACCTAGCCTCCTTTGGCGCCAAAACCCCCACCACCCACAGCTTCGCGGTCCTCGTCTGCACGGCAACAAATTCGGCCAGACGCTCAACAGCATCCTCATACACCTCCGTCTCACCCAACGTACCGAGGATTCTTCGGCCCTCCGTGCCGAGATGGTGGGTCAGAAGCACTCGTCGTCGTCTCCCTTCGAGTCTGCTCAAGCCCAACGCCCCGATGTAATCCTCGAACGCGGCCCACCACTTCGGCCACAGGATCACCGGCTCTCCCGCATACTCCAGAAACGGAATTAAGGGGTGAAGTAGCCCATACGCTCCCATAGTTTAATTCTCGTCGCCAAATGTTATGTATGAATAAGGAGTCGGGAGTCTCGTCTTGCAGGGAACCACCCCTTTATTATCAGAATGCAGAATTATATACACAGTGGGTCATGCCTGCCTGACGTCACGCCATTGGGCGGGTACGGCATCAGACACACTACACCACACACTGTGTGTGAAGAATCTATATAATATATGAGTTTCAGTTTTTGAATTGAATTACCGAAACAAATTTACTTTCGATGACATTGTATTTTAATTATAATAACTGAGATGCAACTGTAGACCGTTAACAAATCCAGCTCCATGTGCCTCTTTTCTTGAAAGCTGAGCCCCTGCCCCTCAGATGGTCTCTGCACGGCCCTGACTGACAGCCACCAGAAACGCCCACCACTTACGCAGGGCACGTAGCCCCTTCGCACGTGTGCCCATCTGATAACGCAATCTGCGCGCTCCAGCTGACTCTGCGGCACCAGATGCTGAGGATTCCGGACTGAATGTGCGAGTCCCGCCTGCCCCTGCGTCACCAACTGGCAACAAAGTCAAACAGAAAAGTAAACAGAGAAAACACTGAGGGCGACGCCTACCAGATATGGCACAATGTAACCATTTAAATACCCGTGAGGGCGCCGTGCTGCAGGAGGGCGCTGAGCGGCTCGCAGAGTGGGACATCCACGCGGATCCACGATGGAAGCCATGTACAAACATCTCAGAGTGTCCGCCGAAGAGTCCAAACTGAAGCGGCAGTTTGATCAAAAGTGAGTGTGACTAGAGTGGCGCATCGCTGTGTTCGTGTTGCTGCTGGGTATGAATACAGGTGGGCAGCTTTGCTAGAAATGACAGCTTGTCAAGTTACAGTTACTCAAAGAATAATCAGTCAGCAGAGGAACAGTTGAGCAAGGAAATATCTTCTGAAACAGCTGAGTTCTGAGTGGAGACTTCATTCTTACCAATTTGTGAGGTTTTTTTTTTCTCTCTAAAATAAAATTTGTATTATCATACCTTTGCAGTTTTCCCTCATAACTTTAAAGTTTTTTTTTTTCTCATGAATTTACTACTATTTTCTCATAAATTTTGGACTTGTTTCTCACAAATTTTCGATTTTCACTGGAATTTTTTTTCATAAAATTGTGACTTTTTCTTATAAATTTGCAACTTGTTTCTGATAATTTCATTATTTTTTTTTATAGATTAGCAACTTTTGTGATACATGTATGAGCTTTCCACTAAATGTACTAATGTTTACTCATCATTTGCTTTTTTCTGTCATAGGTTAGCAACTTTTCTTGCATATTTGCAACTTTATCCTCACCAGTTTGTGAGATTTTTCTCTTAAATTTTGGACCTTTCTCATAATTTAGGTTTTTTTCATAATTTGTGACTTTTCCCCAGTAAATCTGGTTTGTTGTTTATATATATTTTTTTTTTAAAAAAAAAAGACTTTTTTCCCCTCACAAATTTGTAAAAAAAAATTGTATGTCAACTTTTCTCTGATAAATTCACAATTTTCTTTCAGGATGAAGTTGACTTTTGCAAAACATTTATTCCAATTTTAGAATAATTATTGAAAATAAAATGTTTAATAATTTTTTACAATTGTTAATTTTTTTCTTATAGATTAAAATTTTTGATAAATTTGGGACCTTTTTCCACACAAATTTTCATGAATTAGCATTGTTTTAATAAATTTACAGTTTTTTGTAATTTGCTGCTTTGCTCTCACCAGTTTGTAATGGGGTTTTTTTTTCTGCTTCAAATGCCTTTAGATGCCTCTGAGAAATAAAGTCTAAACTACACTCTAATCTAAATCATCAAAAGAAACAGTAATAAATCAAATACTTCCTGGGCCAGAATAGAAGAGCAATGGTTTCCACTCTGACAGGAACAAAAACAGGAGGAAAAAACAGGACATCCTTGAGCCAAATCAAAAGTAACCAAAAATGTAAGACTAAATGTAATGGAATAAAACTACTGCTTGTCCTTCAAAAATGTATTCAAGTGAGAGTAAAAAGCATGCTTCAGTTACTAAGAAAGCAATTTTGTGAAACTATTACTTGAGTATATGTAAATGAGTAAATGTAATGTTTTACAAACCACCTGTGGCATTCACACAGCTTCCAATTTATTTATAATTGGGGGTTTTCTGAAACAGTTTAGGAAATGAGTTTACATGAAAAATAATGTATGTAATTTAAAGTCACATCAGATTTTGATGAATTTGAAGAATTTATTAATCTGATTTTATTGAAATGTAGTTGAGCAAATTTAATGTTCACATATGGAGTAGAAATTAATCAAACTGTGTTAGGAACTGTAATATAATGTAGAAAATTAATAGTTTTTTGATGACATCTTTTATTTATTCTTATTATATCATGGTTTTAATCAGCTTAACTCTCACCCTGTAAGCTGATTCCCTAAAGTCCATAGGAGCTGACTCTCCCAGCATGCCCTGGGGCAGTGTTTGTTCCCTTGATTTTATGTATTTTTACATTATGTTTTGCCATAAATTTGCCATTAAGAGAGTTACCGTTTCTTCCTCTATTTACAATTGTAAAAATTTATGAATTAAGTTGTATGTTTAATATAATTCCACCCTTGAAATTTCATTTTTTTTAAACATTCTTTTTTTTTTTTTGACAGTGAAGCGTATATAGTGCTGGGGATGCATGAGAAACTCAAATTAGGTGTGTGAGGTTTAATATTTGTAAACCTTATTTATAAACCCTTAGCTCACCAAATTAATTTATCTTATTTAGTAAAGTCAAATTACACTTATCCTCATGGTGAGCAAAAAATTAAAAAAAAAATAAAGCCTTTGAAAAGGTTGGATTTACTTAATATTATAAGGGGCAATATTAAATCAATAATGGGTGCCCTTTTAGGAAATCTAACTCATTTTTATCTCCCCTTCATATTGCTATTTAGTAACATGGATTTAGTTATTGTTCACTCACAGTTAACGTTTTCACTGTAAATTTTAATGCACTTAATCATATAATGTGTCTTGTCGAAGTCACAATTTTTTAAGTAGCCGATGGTCAGATTGTTTATAGTGTAGTAAAGTGTAGATCTCAGGATAAGCATATGAAATCAATAAGAACAGAACAGACACACACATTCACAGGAATATGTATGAACAGACCAGGAAGGTTCAGAGGTGTTTGGTCTAATTTTATTAAGAAATAATTTATCAATTTCCAATTATTGCATAAACAGCTTATTTATAATTTACTGAATTATTACTGAAAACATTGTAAGATGTGTTAAGAATAAACACATGCATTTAAAATTGATTTTTCTTTTATTGTGGTTTGAGTATTGACCCAGTTTGCTAATTTAATTAACTCATTACATAAGTGACTGAGAATTATACTGATTTAATTACTTTCTTCCCACTCTTCCTTCTGTTTCAACCCAACAAAGTTTAGTGTTATCTTATTTATTCAGTGGACCATACTTTTATAAAGAGCCCCAAACTTTAGCAATAACACAATAATGCCATTTTAAATGAGGTACAATCCTGTATATTTAGTTTATTTGTTGGTGTGACCACAGTCCAGCTTAATTTAATGGAAAATATTGACTAGGGTTAACAAAAGTAAACATGAGCTATTTTATTTATTCAAACAGAGAAAGAAATGCTGTTCAGACTTATTGTATAAGATAAGATAAACCTTTATTAGTCCCACAATGAGGAATTTACAGGATTGCAGCAGCAAAGGGACAGCAGCACTCAGAGCAGTAATAAAAAGAAGATAAGAATTGGATAGCAAAAACAGTAAATATACACATAAATACAGTATATATTGTACATTGGTGTTTGATGTTTTATAATATTCTATTTTACTGCACTGTGGTTGAGAGACAAACACAGTTTCAATATGCTATGTGTCCTGTACATATGCAGAACTGACAATAAAATTGACTTTAACTTTAAAACCAACTACAGATGTGGTTGGTGAACAGGACTAAAAATAATGTGACTGGCATTTAAATCTTGCTAGTCCCTCTTCCTAACACCAGCATTCGCGGTTCATTTTTGAGTTGATCATTTGCTTCTTTTGCTCATTGAATGCACAATATACATATGTGCTTAGAATTATAGTAATAGCTTGGGTTAGGGAGGGTAAGGGAATAGTTTCAACAGATTATACTTCTTACCTTCTGCCATGCAATTATTTAAAAAAAAAAAATCTCAAAACATAACTATAAGGTGGAGTACCTGCTAGTAAATATATATATACATACACACGCACTAGTGTGGTAATTTTCTGTTGGATGGCAGCCTACACAATCTCCATCTGATTTCAAAATGATGTAAATTTAGTCATTGAAACAAATTGGTTTCTTCACTAAAACTGAGCTGGAGTTTATATTACCCCACACTCTTTGTTTCAGAAGCTAGTCTCAGGGCTCTGGGTAGTTAGTTCCATAATTAGCCCAGTGTGACACAGCTGGGTTAATTAGTACCTGTACCTATAGTACCTGTACTGTACTATAGGGACTTAAACACTGCAGTCCTCACAGTACAGCCTGTTTTTGCGATGTCAAGAGATACACTGTGAGCATGATTGGTATTTTACTCACATAAAATACAGCAGACACCTTCTGATGTGAATTTAAATACACGTTTTGTTGTGGTAGGTTGTTATTTATGTTAAAAAAAAGGGGGGGGGGCATTGAGCTGGTTTGGATAAATAAGATTGACTTAAATTGTCACTGTCTGTTAAATCATACATACAACTACAACAGACAGAGAATTCAATTAAGTGAATGTCAAAAGGACAAAATAAGCTTAAGTACGAATTATATCAAAGTTACTAATTTTGGCTTCAAAATGTTAAACTGACACTGCTGCACCAGTCAAACATTTTGCATGTTGGGCTATTATTTTTATTCTTTAAGAGTTGAGCAACTTATGGATTTTGAATGCTCCTGTAAAATAAAATTGCACCAGAAACAAGTGAGATTATATCTATATTAAAAAAACATTATGTTGGTGTTATTTATATACATACGTATTTTGTTGAAAATACACCACACAGGGTATTTGGCAGTCATTGGAAACTTTAGTGGTGATAGCAGTGATAACAACTGTCGTCTCCACCCAGCTACACCCCCACCAAAGGGGAGAGGATGAGGGCAAACTAGAACAACTGGGGTTAAAAAAAAAAAGAAAAATAAAGGAGTTACTATTTTGACTCTTTTCCTGTGATGGAAATGAGTCGAAGAACATTACAGAAAAACAACAAAACTTGACTTTAAAACAGGGTTGGCCCACACTGAAAATAAGTAAAAGGCCACTGGTTAAAGACTTTTGATAATCATATATGATGAGTAAAATTCTTGCTGCCATGCAGATAATGGGAGTTCACTTCAACTTGGTGCCTTTTGTCTGTCTTTGATTTCACTTTGAGTTTTATTTCCAGGTTCCCCATACACTTACATTACTCATAGTCTGTAAATTTGTGTGTGAATGGGTAGATAGCAGGATCAGTAAAGCGCTTTGGTCATCCAGGGATGAGAAAAAAATTGCTACATAGGTGAACGCCATTTACCATTTTAACATTTGCTGTACACGTTTGTTTGGGTGTATAGTTACATTTAAGGGAATGGTTAGGGTGAGTATTAAGGTAGGTGAAGGCTCCAATTTATCCATTACTAGGGGTGGTAATCACCAGATACCACACAATATTATCATGATACTTGGGCTGCAATGTGATACTATTGCAGTCTTGTGATATGCTGATATTGCAATATCATTTTGCAATTTCCCATCACGGTCTTTGTCTTGTTCAACGTACAGCTAGATCTCAGGAGTCACTCCTTTTCTATGCTGACCTAACCAGATAATGAGCATTTAGCACCATCTAGTGGACCGAAAAGTCAGTTGGTTTTAATTCTTTATAAAGTATTGCAATACTAATGGTCTCTGAATTGATACAGTATCACCACCACACAGTATCAGAATGTTATGATGCATTGATTTATTTCTCCCAACACTATAAATTAAACATTTAGAGATGGGTAATATGTTTTTGAATTTACTCAAAAATATGTCCTCAAATATCCTTGTCACAAAATTTTACTTTTGTGAATAGCTATGTTGCAGGATACTTTTTACTCTTTAGTAAATTTTTTGAAAAAAAAAAACAAAAAACTTTTAACTAACTAACCTGCACTTATATAGCGCTTTTCTAGTCACAAAGACCACTCAAAGCGCTTTCATTAATACTAACCCTCTATTCTAAGGGCCTATAGGAAACAGATATCTAGGGACAATTTAGAACAGCCAATTAACCTAACATGCATGTTTTGGGCATGTGGGAGGAAACCGGAGAAATCCCGGAGTAAACCCACGCAACACGGGGAGAACATGCAAACTCCACACAGATCACTGTTGGTCGGGGGCTGGGATCGAACCCACGATCCCACGATCCCCACAATCCCCCGGCCAAGGGTAAACTGTGCTGCCGCAGTGCTAACCACTGCGCCACCGTGCAGCCCGATTTTACTACCAATTTTACTCAAGTAAATTTGGTAGTACCACTTGAGTAACTTCTTATTTCACTGAAATATGTAATAGCCAATCAGACTATTAATGATGGAGTCAATTCCAGCCTGATAAATCACCCTGACAGTGCTCAGATCTCCTGACCTTTGACCAATTCCAGCCTGATAAATCACCCTGACAGTGCTCAGATCTCCTGACCTTTGACCACCTTTGACCACAGCCAAGATTCAGACCTGCTTGTGCATGAGTTTGCAGAACATTCGGGCAATTTATAGGAAGAATAACAACTTTTGTGAAATCATAAATGCCTAGATCTCCTGACTTTTGACAATGACTCTAACCTTGAGCTCAACCTGGATTCAGACCAACCAGAGTGTCATTGTGTGTGAGTTTGTTAAGGGTGTGTGATCATTGTTGATGATTGTGTGTGAGTTTCCATCCATCCATCCATCCATCCATCTTCTACCACTTTTCCGGAGGTCTGGGTCATAGAGGCAGCAGTTCAAACAGAGAAGCCCAGACTTCCCTCTCCCCAGCCACCTGCTCCAGTTCTTCAGAGACGATACCAAGGCGTTCCCAGACCAGCTGGGAGATATAGTCTCCCAAGCGAGTACTGGGTCTGCCCTGGGGTCTCCTCCCAGTGGGACATGCCCGAAACACCTGAAGTGGGAGGCGTCCAGGAGGTATCCTGATCAGATGCCCAAACGACCTCAACTGGCTCCTTTCAATGTGGAGGAGCATCGGTTCTACTCTGAGCCTCTCCCAGATGACTGAGCTCCTCACCCCATCTCTAAGGGTGAGTCCAGGATTCTTGAGAGGGTAAAGAGCTGGTCCGATGTGCCACGGCCAGGATGAAACCCACATTGCTGCTCCTGAATTTGAGGTTCTACCAACGGACGGTCTCTCCTGTCCAGTACCTTGGCATAGACCTTCCCTGGGAGGCTGAGGAGGGTGATCCCTCTAAAGTTGGAACACACCCTCTGGTCCCCCTTCTTGAAGGGGGGAACCACCACCCCAGTTTACCATGCCAAAGGCACTGTCTCCGACCTCTACGCAATGTTGCAGAGGTGTGTCAACCATGACAGCCCTACAACATCCAGGGCCTTGAGGTATCTCTTCCACCCCCAGGGCCCGGCCACCAAAGAGTTTTTTAACCACTTCGGTGACCTCAGCCCTTGTGATGGGTGAGTCATCCCCCTCGTACACAAGCCCTGCTTCCTCTGTGGAAGGTGTGTCAATTGGGTTGGGGAGATCCTCAAAGTATTCCTTCCACCGCCCGACGATATGCCCAGTCGAAGTCAGCAGCACCCCATCCACACCATATACAGTGTGGACAGGGAGCTGTTTCCACTTCCTGAGTCGCCGGACAGTTTGCCAGAATCTCTTTGAGGCCGATCAAAAGTCTTGTTCCATGGCCTCCTCCAACACCTGAGTTTTTGCTTCAGCAACCACCCGAGCTGCGTTCCGCTTGGCCTGCCAGTACACCTCAGCTGCTTCTGGAGTCCCACAAGCCAACCAAGCTCGATAGGACTCCTTCTTCAGCTTAATGGCCCCCCTCACCGCTAGTATCCACAGCTTGGTTTGGGGGTTGCCACCACAAGATGCACCGATGACCTTGCGGCCGCAGCTCTGGGCAGCTGCATAAAACAATGGAGGTGGAGAACATGGCTCATTCAGACTCCATGTCTCCAGACTCCCTCAGAATGTGGTTGAAGTTCTTCCAGAGGTGGGAGTTGAAGACCTCCCTGAAAGGGGCCTCAGCCAGATGTTCCCAGCACACCCTCACTATATGTTTGGGTCTACCAGGTCTGAATGGCATCCTCCCCTGCCATCGGCTCCAAAACACCACCAGGTGGTGATCAGTTGACAGCTCTGCACCTCTCTTTACTCGAGTGTACATACGGTCGCAGGTCTGATGACATGATAACACAATTGATCCATCGACCTGCGACCTAGGGTGTCCTGGTGCCAGGTGCACATATAGACACCCTTATGCTTGAACATGCTGTTCATTATGGACAAACTGTGGTTAGCACAGAAGTCCAATGACTGAACACCACTTGGGTTCAGATTGGGCAGGCCATTCCTCCCGGTCATGCCCCTCCAGGTTTCACTATTGTTGCCCACATGCACTTTGAAGTCCCTCAGTTGGACAATAGAGTCTCCAAGAGGAGCACTCTTTAACACCCCAGTAAGAGACACCAAAAAGGGTGGGTACTCTGAACCATCATTTGGTGTGTAGACACAAATGATGGTCAGGTCCCATTTCCCAACCCAAAGGCATAGGGAAACAACCCTTTTGTCCACCGGGGGAAACTTCAATATAGAAGCAGCAAGGTGGGGGGGATCGAATATCCACCCCTGCATGTTGCCTCTCGGCCGGGGCAACTCTGGAGTAGGCCAAGCTCCAGCCCATCTCCAGGAGACTGGTTCAGGAACCAGAGCTGTGTGTTGAGGTGAGGCCGACTATATCTAGCCGGTAACTCTCAGCCTCATGCACCAGCTCAAGCTCTTCCCAAACAGAGAGGTGACATTCCACATCTCAGAAGCCAGTTTAAGAAGCTTGGAATCAGACCACCAAGGCCTGCGCCTTTGACCGCTACCTGATCCACATAGCACCGGACCCCCATGGTCCCTCCTGCAGGTGGTGAACCCACTGGAGGGTGGACCCATGTAACTTCTTTGGGCTGAGCCCAGCCAGATCCCCTGGGCACAAACCTGGCCATCAGGCACTAGCCATCAAGCTCCTCCCTCAGGCCTGGCTCCATGGTGGAGTCCCGGTAACCCCATACCAGGCGGGGTACACTGAATCCTTGCTCTTACATTCATCATGGGAGTCTGTTGGATTGTTCTTAGTCTGGCCCTTCACCCAGGACCAGTTTATCTTGGGTGACCCTACCAGAGGCAAATTGCCCCGGACAACATATCTCCTGGGATCACTAGAGCACTCAAACCCCCCACCATGATAAGGTGATGATCCATGAGGGGTGACGATCCATGACGGGATTGTGAGTTTGTTGCTGTTAATTGCCTCCTAGGAAACTGAAGGCAATTGCCTAGAAGGAGTATCAATGTTTCTGATATCACATAAGTGCCCAGATCTCCTGACCTTTGACCTTTGACCTTGACATTGAGCACAACCTGGATACAGACCCACCTGAGGATCATTGTGTGTGAGTTTGGTGACCATCAGGGCAATTGCCTAGGAGGAGAAGCAATTCCTATGAAATGTGGACAGACAGAAAAATTACTCAATATTTTTGTAATCTTATATGATTTGAATTATATTAGGGGGCAAATGTGGAATGTTTATTTTTCTCAGATTAAAACATTCAGAAAAAACTAAATCTGAATTTACAAGAAAAAGCTAAAAATTTACAAACAAAACTCCAAAAATTCAAAGACTTTATTTGTCAATACTACTCTACGTACAGGACATACAGGAGAATTGAAATGGTATTTCTGTCTCTCTTCAGTGGCACACAATATAAAAAAGAAAAAGGAATAAGGCTGGAAAAACAACAAGAGCAGTCTATGTACAGTAATGCAACCCGTAGTGCAAATGACGACAAAAGACAGATCCAGACCTCCCATAGTGCAAATAAAGATAAATGATTAACGATGATGAAACCCAGCAATCCTATATACAGAAAAGTAGAGATGTAATACCCATAGTTGCAAGTTCAATGCGGTAGTGTAAGTGCAGACAGTAACAGATATGACTGCTCATGATCAGTATTGCAATGACAGATAGACAGCAGCAGATATGACATTTGTGCAAATGGTTGCAGTTAAAATGCAGAGACATACAGCAGTAAATATATTACTGTTACTGTGCCAGTCTTTCTGTGCAACAGCTGAGGTAGTTATTGTGCAGTTGAATGCGTTATGGACTGGGGGTGGGTGAAGTGGACAGAGTTCAGGGTCCTAATGGCCTGATGAACAAAGCTGTTTAGCAGTCTTGTGGCGTGGAGGCCTGGTACCTTTTCCCCAAGGGTAGGGGGCTAAGGAGGGAGTGGGAGGAGTGGGAGGTGTTGCCTGCGATGTTGATGGCTCTGCGGGTGAGGCAGGTGAGGTAGCTATCCGAGAGGGGAGGCAGAGGGGCACCAATGATCTTGCTGGGTGCTTTCACTGTGTTGTAGTATCTTCCAGCAGGAGGCAGTGCAGCTTCCATACCACACCGTGATGCAGCTAGTGAGGATGCTCTCATTAGTGCCCTGGTAGAAAGAGCACATGATGGGGGGTGGGACTCATGCTGTCCTCAGTTTGTGGAGGAAATGGAGGCGAGTTTGAGCCTTCTTGACCAGTGATGTGGTATTGTTGGATCAGGAGAGGTCCTCAGAGATGTACACCCCCAGGAACTTGGTGCTGCTCACCCTGTCCGCAGCTGCACCATTGATGATCAGAGCGGGGGTGCTGTGTGTGACCCCTCCTGAAGTCGACAACAGTCTCCTTGGTTTTTCCCACTTTCAGGAAGAGGTTATTGTCTTTACACCACTGGACCAGTTGGCTCACCTCATTTCTGTAGTTGGCCTCCTTGTTGTTGGTGATGAGACCCACCACCGTCATGTCATCCGCAAACCTGATGATGTGGTTGGTGTTGTAGGCTGGTACACAGTCATGGATCAGCAGGGTGAAGAGCAGCGGACTGAGCATGCACCCTTGTGGGGCCCTTGTGCTCAGTGTGATGGTCTGGGAGGTGTTGCTGCCAACCCGCACGTTCTGTGGCCTTCCTGTGAGAAAGTCCAGCACCCAGATACAGAAAGAGGTTTTGAGTCCCAGGTGTCTTGAGTTTTTGTATCAGGTGCTGGGGGATGATTGTGTTGAATGCTGAACTGAAGTCCAAGAACAGCATTCGCACATAGGGGTTCTTTGAGTCCAGGTGGGTGAGGGCTGTATGGAGAGCAGCAGTGATGGCATCTTCTGTGAATCTGTTTGACCTGTATGCAAATTGAGATGGGTTGTGGAAGGGAGGATGGACTTGATGTTCTGCATGACCAGCCGCTCAAAGCATTCCATTATGATGGGGGTCAGTGCTATGGGCTGGTAATCATTGTAGCTGGATGGGACGGGCTTCTTTGGGACTGGTATTATGGTGATAGTTTTGAGACATGTGGGGACAACAGCTTGACTCAGGGAGATGTTGAAGATGTTGGCCAGGACATTCTTGAGCTCCTCTGCACAGTCCTTCAGGACGTGACCTGGTATGTTGACTGGTGCAGCTGCCTTGTGTGGGTTGATCCTGCAGAGGGTCCTCCACACTAGCCGGATCCAGACTCATGGCCTGCTCGTCTGGAGGAGGAGTGGTCTTCTGTGCTGTTTTGTGCTTCAAAGCAGCCAAAGAAGTCATTTAGGTTGTTAAGCAGTGTGGTGTCACTCGCACTGGTCAGAGGTGGAGGTCTGTAGTTGGTGAGGGTCTGTATGCCATGTCAGAGGGAACGTGCATCTCTGGTGTTGCTGAAGTGGCTGGATATTTTCTTGCTGTACTGTTGTTTTGCCTCCTTGATGCCATGGGACGGGTTGGCCCTAGCTGTTGTTAGTGCTACAGTGTCACCAGCCCTGAAGGCTGCGTCCCAAGCCCTCAGGAGCCTGTGGACCTCTGCTGTTATCCATAGCTTTTGGTTGGCATGAACAGTGATGGTTTTGCAGTGAGTGACATCATCAATGCAGTTCGCTTTGTATGCTACAACAACCTCAGTGTACTCCTCTCGGTTTGTATGTCCATTATGAGTGGCTGCGTGCTTGAAAGTGTCCCAGTCTGTAGTGCTGAAGCAATCTTTCGGAGCATCAGAGGCCCCCTCTGGTCACACACGTACCTGCTTTTTTGTTGGTCTGATTGTTTTCACTCTGGGTTTGTATGCCGGCCTTAACAGGATGGTGATGTGATCAGAGAGACCCAGGTGGGGAAGGGGGCAGGCTCTGTATGGTTTCTTGTGAGTTGTGTACACCAGGTCCTGCAAATTGTCCCCTCTTGTTGGAAAGTCTACATGTTGGTGTAGGTTTGGTAGGAGGGCCTTTAAATCTGCTTGGTTGAAGTCTCCTGCTGTGATGAGGAATCCATCTGGATGCGCCATAAAACTTGCAGTTTTATGGAAAAAAGTTGTACATTTATAAGAAAAAAGTTGCTAATTTACAAGAAAAATATCTAAAATTTATTAGAAAAACCACAGAAATCTATGAGAATAAAGTCTCTAATGTACAAGAAAAAAATCACAAATTACAAGAACAAAATGTAAATCCATAACAAAAATAACTGAAAATTTAAGTTTCAAATTGACAAGGAAACAGTGTTTATTTTTCAAGAAAATACAAACAGATATTAGCAAAAAAAAACCACAAATTGGCAAGAGTGAAGGGGTTACTGTTCAGATAACTTTTTTAGTCGCTACTTTTAATTTGTAAGTAATTTATGGGGACAATTTTTACTTGTACTTGAGTAACATCATAATCTAACACTTCTTTTACTTGAGTACATTTTCTGGCTGCGCTACCCACCTCTGTACACATTATACATGACAGCTGAAACTGTACTTCATATATATGTAGTTAATTTCAAGCCATGAGATGTCACTTTACAGTGGTGTGAAAAAGTGTTTGCCCCCTTCCTGATTTCTCATCTTTTTGTATGTTTGTCACACTTAAATGTTTCAGTGTTTGTATTTTTGTATTTGTATACTTTATTGATCCCCAGAGGGGAAATTGAGGGCATCCACCTGGATGAATGAAGCAGCCACTGTACGGCGCTATCCCTTAACCATTCACACACACATTCACACCTAGGGCCACTTTAGATTCTCCAATTAACCTAACCTGCATGTTTTTGGCCTGTGGGAGGAAACCGGAGAAATCCCGGAGTAAACCCACGCAGATATGGGGAGAACATGCAAACTCCACACAGATCACCGTTGGTCAGGGGCTGGGATCGAACCAGGGATCCCATGGCCAAGGGTGAGTTGCTGTGCTGGTGCAGTGCTAACCACTGTGCCACCGCACCGTCCGTCACACTTAAATGTTTCAGATCATCAAACAAATTTAAATATTAGACAAAGGTAACACAAGTAAACACAAAATGCAGTTTTTAAATGAAGGTGTTTATTAGGGGTTAAAAAAAATCCAAACCTACATGGAACTGTGTGGAAAAAGTGATTGCCCCCCCATCCCCATCAAAACATAAATTAACCGCGGTTTATCGCATCTTTGGAAAGCTGAGTTCAATTTTTCTAGCCACACCCAGGCCTGATTACTGTCACACCTGTTCTCAATCAAGAAATCATTTAAATAGGACCTGCCTGACAAAGTGCAGTAGACCAAAAGATCCTCAAAAGCTAGACATCATGTTGCGATCCAAAGAAATTCAGAAACAAATGAGAAACAAAGTAATTGAGATCTATCAGTCTGGAAAAGGTTATAAAGTCATTTCTAAAGCTTTGGGACTCCAGCAAACCACAGTGAGAGCCATTATCCACAAATGGCGAAAACGTGGAACAGTGGTGAACCTTCCCAGGAGTGGCCGGCGGACCAAATTTACCCCAAGAGTGTAGTGACAAATCATCCAAGAGGTCACAAAAAAACCACACAACATCCAAAGAACTGCAGGCCTCACTTGCCTCAGTCAAGGTCAGTGTTCAGACTCCATCATAAAAAAAGAGACTGGGTAAAAATGGTCTGCATGGCAGAGTTCCAAGATGAAAACCACTGCTGAGCAAAACCACCATAAAGGCTCGTCTCAGTTTTGCCAGAAAACATGTTGATGATCCCCAAGACTTTTGGGAAAATACTCTGTGGACTGACGAGACAAAAGTGGAACTTTTTGGAAGGTGTGTGCCCCATTACATCCAGGGTAAAAGTAACAGCATTTCAGGAAAAGGAACATCATACCAACAGTAAAATATGGTGGTGGTAGTGTGATGGTCTGGGGCTGTTTTGCTGCTTCAGGACCTGGAAGACTTGCTGTGGTAAATGGAACCATGAATTTTGCTGTTTCACAAAAATCCTGAAGGAGAATGTCTGTTCATGACCTCAAGCTGAAGTGCAACTGGGTTCTGCAGCAGGACAATGATCCAAAACACACCAGCAAGTCCACCTCTGAATGGCTTAAGAAAAACAAAATGAAGACTTTGGCATGGCCTAGTCAAAGTCCTGACCTGAATCCAATTAAGATACTGTGGCATGACCTTAAAAAGGCGGTTCTGACATGTTTCAGGACCCAGGAGACAGACACTGACACGGGTAGATAGTGACAATAATCCCTTTATTGTAAAGTGAGAGTGTGAAGTGCGTGAGTGAGTGCAAGTATGGAATTCTGGTTGCTGGAACTGAGCACTCCGGATGGAGACCTGGCAACCCTGTAACACACAAGCAGATACAATTACCGCTGTTCAGCACTCGTGAGTAATTGTAGATAAGGGGGCTTACTTGGGTGATCCACAGGTAGTGTCCTGCTGACTTGCAGCGGCCGTGCAGCGTGGAGGTGAATGTGCTCGTGGCCGTGGTAGTGAATCCACCTGTTGCTGTGACGAAGACAGTTCCTGTGATGGTGACGGCAGTGATTCCACAGACCGTGACGATGACAGTTCCGATGGTGGTAATGGCAGTGATTCCACAGACTGTGACGATGACAGTTCCGATGGTGGTAATGGCAGTGATTCCACTGATCGTGACGATGACAGTTCCGATGGTGATGATGACAGTGATTCCACTGATCGTGACGATGACAGTTCCTGTAACTGAGACAATAACAGCTCTTGCAGCTGTGGCGTTAGACGTACCCGTAGCAGAGGTGGTAGCGAGGAGCTACGTGGCTGAGATGGCAACGCCCCATCGGCTGGGGAAGTTGGTCCGCTGCCTGGGAGGTCCACCTGTGCACAGGGGTAAAGGCAAGGAGTTGAGTAACAAACAGTTCTCTTACGTGGTAATTTCTGACGAGACGTTCTTGACGAAGCTTGGGAACGAAGCTCTGGTTCATGCTCCGATGAGGAGGACAGACGACTCCGTGACGGGCTGTCAGCAACACTGGCTTTTAACAGCCACTGATTGGCACCTGTTGGTCTGTGCGCAGCTGGGACTGATGAAGCCAATGACGGCCCAGAGGCCGCCATGACAGTACTCCCCCTCTAGCAGTGCCTCCAGGCACCTGCCCAATTCTACCTGGATTCGCCTGATGGAAGTCGCGGATCAGCTGTTTATCCAGGATCAACGCTGGGCGAATCCAAGAACGATCCTCCGGTCCAAAGCCCTCCCAGTCCACCAAATACTGAAGACCACGACCTCGCCTGCGAACGTCCAGGATGGCAGTCACCCCCCAGGCCGGATGGCCATCGATCATCCTCGGGGGGGCGGGGGCCGCAGGAGGTGGGCACAGGGGGTCAGAGATGTACGGTTTGACCTGGGAGACATGAAAGGTGGGGCAGATGCGCATCGAAGAAGGGAGAGATAGGCGCACAGACACAGGGTTAATAATACGAGTGATGGTGTAAGGACCAATGAAGCGCTTAGTAAGCTTACGCTTCTCAGCCGGTACACCAATATTCCGGGTAGACAACCAAACCTTCTGACCCACCTTGTAGTCCGGGGCGGGTCTCCTATGCCGGTTGGCCACCTGGATGTTGCATCTAGTGGTCTTTAACAGGGCTCGGCGGGCAATGAGCCAAACTCGCCGACAGCGCTTGATGTGAGCTTGGACCGAGGGAACCGCTACCTCCCTCTCCTCCTCCGGGAACAGCGGTGGATCAAAACCAGATGACGCCTTGAAAGGGGAGACGCCCGTAGCCGTAGAGACCGTGGTGTTATGGGCGTACTCAATCCAAGGAAGATACTTGCTCCAGGAGGATGAGCAGGAGGAGATGACACAACGCAAAGCAGCCTCAAGCTCCTGGTTAGCCCGCTCACACTGGCCATTGCTCTGGGGATGATAACCAGAGGAGAGGCTAGCTGTGGCTCCCAGCGCCGCGCAGAAAGCCTTCCAGACCAGATGGGCTGCACGGTGGCGCAGTGGTTTAGCACTGTGGCAGCACAGTTTTACCCTTGGCCGGGGGATCGCGGGGATCATGAGATCATGGGTTCGATTCCAGCCCCCGACCAACAGGGAGCTGTGTGGAGTTTGCATGTTCTCCCCGTGTTGCGTGGGTTTACTCCGGGATTTCTCCGGTTTCCTCCCGCATACCAAAAAAAAAAAACATGTAGGTTTAGGGCGCTCGCGCACGCAGCGACCAGCAGCCAGTGGCTTGTCACCAGACTGCAAACCAAGTCTACCTACGGGTACAAATAAGTAACAAAAAAAAAAAAAAAAGACCTGCGAGACAAACTGTGGTCCCCGGTCCGACACTATGTCGGCGGGGATGCCGTGGAGGCGGACCACATGCTGAACGAGGAGGTCCGCTGTTTCCTGGGCTGAAGGCAAACCCCGAAGAGGCACAAAATGGGCTGCCTTCGAAAAACGGTCCACTATGGTTAAAACTGTAGTGAAGTTATCCGAGGAGGGCAAACCAGTCACAAAATCCATAGCAACGTGGGACCAGGGGCGAGAAGGGACCAGCAACGGATGTAGCAGGCCCGCCGGGTGGGATGATGTCGTCTTCCCAGTGGCGCACTGAGCGCAAGCCCGGATGTAACCTACGACGTCCTTCCGTAGCCCTGGCCACCAGAAGGTCCTCTGGAGAAGGTCCACGGTCCGACCCACCCCTGGATGACAAGCCAACTTGGAGGCGTGACCCCACTCAATCACTTGGCCCCGAATAGCACGTGGAACAAACAGGCGGCCCGGGGGACCCCCCCCTACCCGGGTCCGGCTCAGTCCTCAGAGCCCTGCGAACCGTTTTGCAAATACCCCAGGACAGAGCGCCCACGACGCAGGAGGGCGGCAGGATGGGAGTTTCCTGATCCTCAGAGGATGGTGCGTCAAACTGCCGCGAGAGGGCATCCGGCTTACCGTTCTTGCTTCCCGGCCGGTACGTGATGGAAAAATTAAACCGGCCGAAGAAGAGGGACCAACGAGCCTGGCGTGCATTCAGGCGCTTCGCCGTCCTGAGGTACTCCAGGTTACGATGATCGGTCCATACCACGAACGGCTGAGCAGCCCCCTCCAGCCAGTGTCTCCACTCCTCCAAGGCGAGCTTCACTGCCAGCAGCTCCCTGTCTCCTATGCTGTAATTTCTCTCTGCTGGGGATAGACGATGAGAGAAGTAAGCACATGGGCGAATCTTACCATCCTCGGGAGAGCGTTGGGAGAGCACCGCTCCTACCCCCGAATCTGAGGTGTCCACTTCCACCAAGCACTGCAGCTTCGGGTCCACCTGAGTTAGGACACGGGCCAAGGCAAACTCCTTCTTCAGTCTCTCAAACGCCCCGGCTGCCTCCTCACTCCAGCAAAACGGGGTCTTAGGGGAGGTGAGAGCAGTCAGAGGGTGAGCAATGTTACCAAAATTGGGCACAAACCTCCTATAGAAATTAGCAAAACCCAAGAATCCTTGAAGCTGCTTCCTAGAGGTGGGTGCAGGCCAATCCACTACTGCCTTGACCTTGGCCGGGTCAAGAAGCACCTGGTTCCGGGCTATTATGAACCCTAGGAAGGAGGTCTGGTCAGTATGGAACTCACATTTCTCGGCCTTGACGAACAGTTGATTCTCCAGGAGGCGCTGTAGTACTTTGCGGACATGCACCTGGTGCTCTTCTAGTGTGCGAGAGAAGATCAGTATGTCATCAAGATATACAAACACAAACGAGTTCAGGAAGTCCCTCAAAACGTCGTTTATTAATCGCTGGAAGACGGCCGGAGCGTTGGTTAACCCAAACGGCATTACAAGGTACTCAAAATGCCCGCTTGGGGTCCGGAACGCCGTCTTCCACTCATCACCTTCTCTAATGCGCACTAGGTGATAAGCATTCCTGAGATCTAGCTTAGTAAACCAGGATGCCCCCTGGAGGGAATCAAAGGCGGTGTTCATCAAGGGCAGAGTATATTTGTCTTTTACCGTAATATCGTTGAGACCCCGGAAGTCGATGCAGGGGCGTAAAGAGCCGTCCTTCTTCCCAACAAAGAAGAACCCGGCACCCACAGCCGAAGACGACGGGCGGATGATTCCAGAGGCCAGGGACTCCTTGATGTATGTGTCCATAGCCTCGCGCTCCGGGGCAGATAGGCTGTATAGGCGGCTAGCAGGAAGAGGAGCCCCAGCCTTCAGATTAATTGCGCTGTCGTAGGGGCGATGGGGGGGTAGAGACAACACCCGAGACTTGCTGAAAACTAACCCCAAGTCATGGTAAACCTCTGGTACCTTGGACAGGTCCGGTGGTGACGAAGGGGGTGGAGGCACCTTGACAGAGGGGGCGCACACCGCAGATTGGAGACAGGCACTTAGGCAGAACGTACTCCACGCTGAAATGCTCCCCGCCTGCCAGTCAATGGTGGGGTTATGCAGCCGAAGCCAGGGGTACCCCAAGATGACGGGCGAAGAAGAGACGGGCAGGACTAGGAACCTAATTTCCTCCCTGTGATTTCCTGACACAATTACAGATACTGGGGCCGTCTGATGGGCGACGGTGGTCAGTGACGCCTTGGACAAGGTGATGAGTTTGACAGGTGGATCTAGAGTCTGACAGCTAAGGCCCATCCGGGTTGCCAGGTCTCTAGAAACAAAATTCTGCTCAGCTCCTGAATCTATTAACGCCAATGTGGAGTGTTCTGTATGTGCATGGATCAGTCTGATGGGTAAACAGCAACTAGTAAGGGGTTCTTCTGAATTCTTGCCCGTGAATCCCCCTACTGCGATCCACGGGCCTTCCCTTTTAACCTACTGGGACATTCGGAAACCCCATGTGACTCTTTCCCACAGTAGAAACAAAGGCCAAGATCCCTGCGGCGCTGTCTCTCAGCCGCTGACACTTTAGACTGACCTACAACCATAGCCTCTTGATCCGGGGATTCCTCTGACGCGGGTAGAGCGAGAAGAGGAGAGTTAGTGACGCGAGGGCGGGGTTTAACTGAACGGGAAGTAGCTCGCCGTTCGGCCGCCCTCTCCCTTAATCTACTATCTAGGCTAACCGTTAGGGCAATCAAATCACGCAAGTTGTCCGGTTTATCCCGTGCCGCTAATTCATCCTTTAACTCATCATTAAGACTGCGCAGGAAAATACCACACAGTGATGGCTCCCCCCACCCAATCTTTGCGGCCAGGACCCGGAAGTCAATAGCGTAGTCAGCAGCTGATCTCTTTCCCTGCTGTAGGCTCAGCAGCCGTTCTGTCAACACCTCACCCCTATCAGCATGATCAAACACGGACATGAATTCTGTCACAAACTCCTGGTAAGTTAACATGGGGTAGCTTGGTTTAGCCATGATGGAATATGCCCAATCTAAAGCTCTACCCCCCAACAAATTAATGACATAACCAATCCTGTTTGAGTCTAAGGCGAAATCTCCCGGAACGCGGAGAAAAACTGATTCACACTGTAAGATGAATCCTCGGGCTTCCCCGAGTTTTCCGCTGAACCGGGCAGGCGTGGGAACAGGGGTGAGGCGAGGGGTCGAAGAGGTGTTAGCTTGATCTGATGCTAAGCCTGCAGGGGCTGAAATATTTGCGGTCGGGGAGAACGTCTGGTGTCCTTCCAGACGATCCAGCCGACTGTTAATTAAGGTTAACTGATTGAGGATTACTGTCTGCTGGTGTACTAACAAATCTACCCGAGCACTAAGTGTGTTGAGTTTGCGCGGCAGTGAACTGTCCGCTGGGTCAACGTGACGGAGTCGTACTGACATGTTTCAGGACCCAGGAGACAGACACTGACACGGGTAGATAGTGACAATAATCCCTTTATTGTAAAGTGAGAGTGTGAAGTGCGTGAGTGAGTGCAAGTATGGAATTCTGGTCGCTGGAACTGAGCAGTCCGGATGGAGACCTGGCAACCCTGTAACACACAAGCAGATACAATTACCGCTGTTCAGCACTCGTGAGTAATTGTAGATAAGGGGGCTTACTTGGGTGATCCACAGGTAGCGTCCTGCTGACTTCCAGCGGCCGTACAGCGTGGAGGTGAATGTGCTCGTGGCCGTGGTAGTGAATCCACCTGTTGCTGTGACGAAGACAGTTCCTGTGATGGTGACGGCAGTGATTCCACAGACCGTGACGATGACAGTTCCGATGGTGGTAATGGCAGTGATTCCACAGACCGTGACGATGACAGTTCCGATGGTGGTAATGGCAGTGATTCCACTGATCGTGACGATGACAGTTCCTGTAACTGAGACAATAACAGCTCTTGCAGCTGTGGGGTTAGACGTACCCGTAGCAGAGGTGGTAGCGAGGAGCTACGTGGCTGAGATGGCAACGCCCCGTCGGCTGGGGAAGTTGGTCCGCCGCCTGGGAGGTCCACCTGTGCACAGGGGTAAATGCAAGGAGTTGAGTAACAAACAGTTCTCTTACGTGGTAATTTCTGACGAGACGTTCTTGACGAAGCTTGGGAACGAAGCTCTGGTTCATACTCCGATGAGGAGGACAGACGACTCCGTGACGGGCTGTCAGCAGCACTGGCTTTTAACAGCCGCTGATTGGCACCTGTTGGTCTGTGCGCAGCTGGGACTGATGAAGCCAATGACGGCCCAGAGGCCGCCATGACAGGTTCATGCTCGAAAACCCTCCAGTGTGGCTGAATTACAACAATTCTGCAAAGATGAGTGGGCCAAAATTCCTCCACAGCGCTGTAAAAGACTCCTTATCAGTTATTGGAAATGCTTGATTGCAGGTGTTGCTGCTAAGAATGGTCCAACCAGCTATTAGGTTTCGGGGGCAATCACTTTTTCAAACAGGGTGATGTAGGTTTCGATATTTTTTTCTATTCATAACACCTTCATTTAAAAACTGCATTTTGTGTTTTCTTGTGTTATCTTTGTCTAATATTATATTTGTTTGATGATCTGAAACATTTAAGTGTGACAAACATAAAAAAAGAGAAATCAGGAAGGGGGCAAGCACTTTTTCACACCACTGTATTTGACAACAACCTCGAGCTTGTCATTCATGCTGGTAAAATTCTCTCATAAAACTACTCACGAAATGTCTGCACTCTAATACATAAAATAATTCAACAAACAGCTGAATCATTCATATGCATTTCCATGACACCAGGCTGTTTGAATGTGTGTATTTCAGCGGTGTTTCTGTGTTTGATTGCAGGGTGTTTGTCAACAGAAGTCTGACACTAGAGAACATCAAATGCTACGGCTTTGACATGGACTACACACTGGCCGGTAAGAATAACAACACCACGAACACCATGAACATGCCATCCAAAACCTACCGGACTCTAACTGTGTATGTGTTTCATTCTTGTTTGAAGTGTATAAGTCTCCTGACTATGAGAGCCTGGGCTTTGAGCTGATCAGAGACAGGATGGTGTCCATCGGATACCCCCACGAGCTTCTGCGTTACTCCTACGACCCCAGCTTCCCCACACGGTTAGTTTCAACTCTAACAATTACTACCACAATGGAGGAGCTAAACACTGTATTTATATCTTAATATATTTTTTCCTCCCTGTCTCAGTGGATTAGTGGTTGACACCACATATGGGAACCTCCTGAAGGTGGATTCAAATGGGAATATTTTAGTCTGCAGTCACGGCTTCTACTTCTTCAAAGGGTAAAGCTTAAAAAAGGAAATGCACTGGAAATATGATGGTACTTGCTCTTTTGTGTTTCTGTTTTATGCGGTTTACATTAGATTGGATATGCTGGATATAAATAATGATTTTCATTTCTGGTTCCAGCAACCTGTTCTAGGTTACATGCAGAAGCTTTGCATAGTAGAGTTGATTACTACAGAGATGATTGTAGAATAAGTTTAAAATGCCATTAAGGTAGAGCCTTTTATCTGTCTTGATCACCATGGTAACAGATACTTAACATACAGTTAGCTGTAGACATAAACTGGAAATGAGCAGGTCATCTTCAGAGTTCTGAGTTGAAACTGAAGCCATGATTTTTCACCTTATATTGTCATTTCCTGAAATAGAGGAGTGATGTCAGCTGTGTCTCAGCTGATGTAATACATCTGGCTTTTTATGTGGAGCCACATTAACAATGTCTGAAAATGAAACACATTGAATAGGACAATTTCAGGACAGGTGACCGTTGGATGTTGGGGTGGTGGAGGGTTTCAAACAGCAGGCAACGATGTGTCAGAAGAAGAGATGTATATTTTTGCTCCTTTTAAAGACTGCCAAATAAAGAGATTGTGTTGCTTTGCCAAGTGTGTGATCTGGAACATTGATTCATTGCTTTTGTTCTGAAGGGATGACATTCACAAATACTATCCCAATATGTTCATCCAGAGAAGTGACACCGATCGATTTTACATCCTCAACACTCTCTTCAACCTCTCAGGTATGAAGCAGTGCAGTTCTCTAAAAATTATTTATTTCAGACCTCAAAACCACCTTTTCATATGCTGATCACAGCTATACTCTTTCTAAACTACCTTAATGTTAGCTTTTAGGTTATCTTGTTGTCTCCCATCTGCTGCATCAAATAATATACAACCCTAATTCCAAAAGGGTTGGGACGCTGTGTAAGATCTAGATACAGTAAAACAGAATGTACTGATTTACAAATCTTGGAACAAATGTTGAAAATCATAAATTATAATATTTCATGTAAAAATGATGACAGCAACCTATCTCAAAAGAACTGGGACAAGAGTTACAAAAGCTTGGAAAAGTAAGTTGTACTAAAAAAGGAACCACAGCAGGAAAATGGTGCAGCTGATTAAGTTGATGGGCAATAGGGCAGTAACATGTTTGGGTATAAAATGAGTACCTAAGATTGGTAGAGGTTCTCAGATGTAAAGATGGGAAGAGGTTCAGCAATCTGTAATAAAACTGTCTACAAATTTTGGAGCAATTTCAGAATAATATTCCTCAACATAAAATTGTGAAGACTTTGATCATTCCATCTTTTACAATACATAATGTCATCAAAAGATTCTGAGAATCTGCAGACATCTCTATGAGCAAGTGACAAAGCCAAAAATTATAATCAACCATATTAGATGCTTATGATCTCGAGGCCCTCAGGCAGCACCGCATTAAAAACAAGGCATGATTCTCTTATTTTTGTTCAAAATTCAAGATGAACTAACATTTTTCATGAAATAGTAGAATGTCTCATTTTCAACCTTTGATACGTTTTTCATGTTTTAGTGTGAATAAAATATTGATTTACAAAAATTGCAAATCATTGCACTCTGTTTTTTTTTTAAGATTTTACACAGCATTCCTGCCTCTTGGAATTGTCATTTTAAGAATTAGGATGACTACCTTTATTTGTCTCACAGTAGCAGTGTGGAAAAGAGAGATAGAAAAATATATGGGGAATATATTATATATCACAAAAGTGAGTACACCCCTCACATTTTTGTAAATACTTTATTATATCTTTTCATGGGACAACACTGAAGATATGACACTTTGATACAATGTAAAGTAGTCAGTGTACAGCTTGTATAATAGTGTAAATTTGCTGTCCCCTCAAAATAACTCAACACACAGCCATTAATGTCTAAACCGCTGACAACAAAAGTGAGTACAGCCCTAAATGAAAATGTCCAAATTGTGCCCAATTACCCATTTTCCCTCTCTGGTATCATGTGACTCATTAGTGTTACAAGGTCTGAGGTGTGAATGGGGAGCAGGTGTGTTAAATTTGGTGTTATCGCTCTCACACTCTCTCATACTGGTCACTGGAAGTTCATCATGGCACCTCATAGCAAAGAACTCTCTGAGGATCTGAAAAATAGAATTGTTGCTCTACATAAAGATGGCCTAGGTTATAAGAAGATTGCCAACGCCCTGAAACTGAGCTGCAGCATGGTGGCCAAGACCATACAGTGGTTTAACAGGACAGGTTCCACTCAGAACAGGCCTCGCCATGGTCGACCAAAGAAGATGAGTGCACGTGCTCAGCGTCATATCCAGAGGTTGTCTTTTGAAAATAGATGTATGAGTGCTGCCAGCATTGCTGCAGAGGTTGAAGGGGTGGGGTGGGGGTTCAGCCTGTCAGTGCTCAGACCATACGCTGCACACTGCATCAAATTGATCTGCATGGCTGTCGTCCCAGAAGGAAGTCCCTTGTAAAGATGATGAACAAGAAAGTCTGCAAACAGTTTTCTGAAGACAAGCAGACTAAGGACATGGATTACTGGAGCCATGTATTGTGGTCTGATGAGACCAAGATAAACTTACTTGGTTCAGACGGTGTCAAGCATGTGTGGCAGCAACCAGGTGAGGAGTACAAAGACTAGTGTATCTTGCCTACAGTCAAGCATGGTGGTGGGAGTGTCATGGTTTGGGGCTGCATGAGTGCTGCCAGCACTGGGGAGCTACAGTTCATTGAGGGAACCATGAATGCCAACATATAGTGTGACATACTGAAGCAGAGCATGATCCCCTCCCTTCGGACACTGGACCGCAGGGCAGTATTCCAACATGAAGCAGACGACCCCAAACACACCTCCAAGATGACCACTGCCTTGTTAAAGAAACTGAGGGTGAAGGTGATGGACTGGCCAAGCATGTCTCCAGACCTAAACCCTATTGAGCATCTGTGGGGCATCCTCAAACGGAAGGTGGAGGAGCGCAAGGTCTCTTACATCCACCAGCTCTGTGATGTCGTCATGGAGTAGTGGAAGAGGATTCCAGCGGCAACCTGTGAAGCTCGAGTGAACTCCATGCCCAAGAGAGTCAAGGCAGTGCTGGAAAATAATGGTGGCCACACAAAATATTGACACTTTGAGCACAATTTGGACATTTTCACTTAGGGGTGTACTCACTTTTGTTGCCAGTGGTTTAGACATTAATGGCTGTGTGTTGAGTTATTTTGAGTTAGTTAGTTAATTCCCTTCCTCAGCATGTGGGACACCATGGTGGTGTATAGGGGCGGCACCTATCTTCGTTTCTCTGACCCTAGGCCACACAGCTACTCTTAAGTAGTGAAAGCTACAGTGGGGGGGTCAGTCCTCTGGTAGCTCTGTGTGTTAACTTTCCTTTCCCCATTCTCTTGTGCTGAGCATCAAGCTAGAAAGCAGAAATACCATTTTTATATGGTCTTTGGTATGACCATATAAACCTACCTTTTTAAGGTCATGCCACAGCATCTCAATTGGATTCAGGTCAGGACTTTGACAAGGCCACTCCAAAGTCTTCATTTTGTTTTACTTAAAACAAAATGGTCTGGTCCTTAAAACAGACCCAGACCATCACACTACCACCACCATATTTTACTATTGGTATGATGTTCCTTTTCTGAAATGCTGTGTTGCTTTACGTCGGATGTAATGGGACACACACCTTCCAAAAAGTTAAACTTTTATCTCGTCAGTGCACGGAGTATTTTCCCAAAAGTCTTGGATCATCAACATGTTTTCTGGCAAAACTGAGACCAGCCTTTATGTTGTTTTTGCTCAGCAGTGGTTTTCATCTTGGAACTCTGCCATGCAGGCCATTTTTACCCAGTCTCTTTCTTATGGTGGAGTCATGAACACTGACCTTAACTGAGGCAAGTGAGGCCTGCAGTTCTTTGGATGTTGTTGTGGGGTCTTTTGTGACCTCTTGGATGAGTCATCGCTGCGCTCTTGGGGTAATTTTTGGTTGGCCAGCCACTTCTGGGAAGGTTCACCACTGTTCCATGTTTTCACCATTTGTGGATAATGGCTCTCACTGTGGTTCACTGGAGTCCCAAAGCTTTAGAAATGGCTTCATAACCTTTTCCAGACTGATAGATCTCAGTTACTTTGTTTCTCATTTGTTCCTGAATTTCTTTGGATCACATCATGATGTCTAGCTTTTGAGGATCTTTTGGTCTACTTCACTTTGTCAGGCAGGTCCTATTTAAGTGATTTCTTGATTGAGAACAGGTGTGGCAGTAATCAGGCCTGGGTGTGGCCAGAGAAATTGAACTCAGCTTTCCAACGATGTGATAAACCACCGTTAATTAATGTTTTAACGGGGGGAGGGGGGTCACTTTTTCACACAGGGCCATGTAGGTTCGGATTTTTTTAACCCTTCATAATAAACACCTTCATTTAAAAACTGCATTTTGTGTTTACTTGTGTTATCTTTGTCTAATATTGAAATTTGTTTGATGATCTGAAACATGTAAGTGTGACATACAAAAAAATGAGAAATCAGGAAAGGGGTAAACATTTTTTTCACACCACTGTATATATATAAATGCAAAAAAAATTACAGCAGTATTTAAAAAAGAATAAAAGACATTAAATTAGCATTAAATCATTTTATGATGGTATCATCTGAGAATTTCACAATGGAGAGATTAGAATAATACCATATAGAAGTGAAAATACTTGTGGCCAATGAGTGGACAATCCTTTCATGGTTAGCAAAAGTTTAGCTGATATTTTCTAATTGATATACAGAAATACGTGTATAAATATACAGCAGGGAAAATAAGTATTGAACAAGTCAAGATTTTTCTCATTAAACATATTCCTGATGGAGCCATTGACCTGAGATTTTCACCAGATATCAGTAACAACCAAGTAGTCCATACTGTACATACAAAGAAATCAAGGCAACTGTGTTCACAAAACAAGTTATATTTAATAAAGTGGAATGACAGGGAATAAGTATTGAACACATGAAGAAAATGAGGTGCAAAAAGGCATAGAAAGCCAAGAAACCAGCTGAAATCCATTAGAATTTAGGATGCTATCCCATCCCCCATCAGTGCAAATTAATTGTAGCTGGTTAAATCCTGACTGATGCCCTTTAAAAAGGTCTGTGAATATCAGATTGTCATACCACAAAGAACTCATGATGGGTAGAAGCAAAGAGCTCTCTCTAGACCAGGGGTGTCCAATCATGTGCCATGGAAAGCCAAGACCCTGCAGATTTTCTCTTCTACCCAGTCTCTTCAGCAGTTTTCACTTATCAGCAATCAGTGAGAAGAAATTCAGTGGAATCTGCTGTTGAAGACACTGGTTGGAGGTAAAGCCTGCAGGGTCTTTGCCCTCCATGGCACGTGATTGGACACCCCTGCCCTGACCTTCGCAACCTTATTGTCGCAAAACATAATGGTGGCATTGGTTACAGGCACATTTCTAAGCTGCTGAATGTTACAATGACCACTGTTCTAGCCATCATTCGGAAGTGGAAAGGATATCATTTTACCATAAAACAGCCACGACCAGGAGCTCCTCACAAGATTTCTGACAGAGGAGTTAAAAGACCTATCAGAAGAGTTATCCAAGAGCTAAAGACCACTCGTGGAAAGCTCCAGAAAGACACGGAGTTAGCAGGTACTGCTGTTTCAAAGAAAACAATAAGTAATGCACTCAACCAACATGGGCTCTATGGCCGCTCACCTTGCAAGACTCCATTGTTGAAGAAAAAGCATGTTGAAGCTCATTTAAGTTTGCTGCACAACATTTGGGCAAGCCAGTAAAATACTGGGAGAATATAGTCTGGTCAGATGAGACCAAATTTGAACTTTTTGGATACCACAACACACAGCATGTTGGGAGGAGAAGAAGCACTGCACATCTCGTCATGGTGTGGAGGTATTTTTCAGCACATGGTACAGGCAGACTTCATATAATTGAAGGAAAGATGAATGAACAAATGTACAGAGACATCCTTGATAAGAACTTGTTGCCATCTGCCAAGATGCTGAAGATGAAATGGCTTGGGTATAGTGCCCCACCCTCCCCCACACTTTGCATATTAGGTGATTTAAGTGAAATAAATGTAGATGCAAGGATGTCACACATGGTTCTCACTGCCTTATGCATCGCAAAGAAAGCTATCCTCATGAACTGGAAAACAAGAAATAACTTATGCACGACTTACTATAATAACTTACTATTGGATTATATTAGCCTGGAAAGAATGTCAGCCTCCTCAAATAATCAATTGACGGAATTCAATTCTCTCTGGTCCCCGCTTATTAATTCTATAATCTGAGGGGTGGCGGCCAGTGACTCACTCTCCTTGGCACCTCTGGCGGCTGGCTGCTCCCCAACCGCAGGTGTCCGGGGGGCCTGCTCTGGGGTGGCCGTCTGTCTGGCCCTGGGGGTGGGGGGTGGGGGGGCTGTGGGGTGGGCCGGGGGGGTTGGGCTGTGGCCCCTGGCCGGCTGGCCTCGCCTCTCGTGGGGGGTCTGGGTCTGGCCCTGGGCCCCTGGTGCTGGGGGGGGGGCGTCCCCCCGCCCCGGGCCGGGGTCGGGTGTGTGCCGGCGGTGGGGGTTGTCCCGGATGCATCCTTGCGTGGTGGGGTCGTGTGTTTCCTGGGGCCCGGGTGCCACCCAGGGACTGGTGCCCGCATCCTGGGTTGCCCTCCCCATTCACAGGGGTCTGCGGGTGGGGGAGGGGGTGTGTGAGTGTAGGCTTGTGTATGAGCGGATGTGGAAGTGGGTGTGTGTTGAGTGGGCAGGTGGGGTTGTGTGTTTGTGTAGGTGGGTATGTGTGATGGTGGGTGGAGTTATGTGTGTGTATGGAAGCGGTTACTTGTGGGTAGATGTCTAGGGGGCGGAGGATGTGTGTATGGGTAGGAGAGCTTTGTTGGGTGGCAGGGGTTGGGCAGTCCATCCAGTGGCATGGGGGCTGGCGTTTCGGGGCTTGCTTGTCCCGGCCGCCCTGCTGTTGTGTTGGGGGGTGAAGCACTTTGCTACATCGCCCCTGATGTCATTGGCAGCGGGTGTGCGTTGGTGCTTGGGGGTGGCTGGGGGGGTCATTGGTGCGGGTTGTTGGCCTAGTTTCCATTGGGTTGTTCCGGGGTGGCTGTGGTTGCAGGGCGGCCTGCAGCTGTCGGTGTGTGTCTGGGGTGGGTGGTCGTGGGCCTGCGTGGGCGCTCGGGGGTGTCGCCTGGCGTGTTGGGCGATGTGTGGGTCCGGCCCATTGTTCACTATTGTGACTGTTGTTGTCCATGTTCGTGTGTGTAAGATGAGTGGTAGTATGTTTGGCTGCCCTGTCATGTTAGTGGTGCTGGAGCGCCGGGACGTGATGCTGGTGGGTCCTGGGTTGTTTCCACTGGCGGCCCTCGCCCTGGGTTGGGATTTGGGGGCAGTGGGTGGCCTCATAAGCCAGTCTGCAAGCTGGCTTCTGGGGGGGGGGGCTTGTTTTTGGACCGCCTACCTCCCAGTCTTATTTCCCGCCCTCCTCCTCCCCCTGATCTTTTTTGTTACATTTAGGGCTTTGGGGTGGGGGTGTGCCGCACTGTGTCGGTGAAGGGGATACCTTTGCCACGTGGTGGGGCTGCACTCACCTCAATTTTAATTGCATTTTAGACACTGAGGGCTTGGGGGGATGGGGGCTCTGCTGCCCATCACAGTGGCTAACGATGCTTCAATTACTATCCCCCCAATTTTAATTGCACTTTAGTAGTCCACACATTTATACACAATTATATCATATAACCCACACACACCCACCATGTTCTGTGCGGGGGAAGGAGGTGGGGTCTTCCCCCACCCCTGTTGCCCTGTCTTGCTGGGGGCGTGGGGGCCTGGTGGGGAGCCTGGGACCTATCATGTTGTAAAAATCCCTGGATGCTACTAATATATAGATACAACCAAGGAAGTGATGGGGGGCTGAATATGAGTTTAAGTGTGAGTGAGAGGGTGATGAATGGAGGTGGTGATGGTGGGTCGGTTTTGTGCGGCACTTTGCATGCCGGGTGGCATCTTGGGGCGCCTGCGGTGGTCTACTGATTGTTCACTCAGATGGGCGCCGGGGGGTGGGGGTCTGCTTCTGTGGCCTGCGCCGGTGGCCTCCCTAGTCACTGCCGGGCACTGGTGCATGTTCAGGCTCACTGTATCTGCTTCGCAGCCGGCTTTTGAAATAAAGGTGAATGAGGAGTGAATTTAAGTGGGTACTGGAGTGAGAGAGAATGGGTCGGTCTGGCTGAGTGAGAGGGGTGTGCATGGGAACATGTGGGTGTGAAGGTATGGGGAGGGGTGTGCCTGCGAGTCGGGAGGGGCTGGATTAGGGGGGTAGTGCCTCTCGGCAATGTGGGCTCACCTGGGCGAGGGGACTTCTTTGGACGTGGGGGTCCCCGGGGTATGTGGCCGAGGCGCTGGGGCGGGGCCGCTGTGGGGGTACCTGGGGGGGCTCGCGCCGGGGGGCACTGGCTGGTCTCTGTCCTGGGGGGTGGGGTCGCTGGCCTCCTGGTGCCTGGGGCCCGGGGGCGGATGTTGGCCCCGCTGGGGGTGTGGCGGTCGGGCGGGTCCAGGGGTGTGGGCTCACCGCGCCAGCCGCCGGGCGGCCTGCCCTCCCTTGATCGTCTCTCCGGGGGTGGATGCTTGGCTTTCCTGGGGCTTGCTGACCTCGGGGCTGGGGGTTGGTGGCGCTGCCTTGCCTGCTCGGGGTCCTCAGGGGGAGGGCTGCTGCGACCGGCCCTCCGCTCGTATGTTTCCTGACAAACCACTCACATGCACACCCTTATTTTGCGCGCATTCTCATATATAGGCACACAGACATACATGTACAAGTGTCTCTCCTTTAACAGGTGCAGAAACCAGACTCGTGTTGAGACATCTCCGGTGGAAGAAGCAGTTTGTCTTTTGTTTGTTTTAGTTGTCTTTTTTTTTTTTTTTTGTCTGTTCCCCTCCCTTTTCTTTCCCCCCTTCACACACTTCCTTTCCCTCTTCCTCATCCTGTTGGGTCTTCCATGGGTAAAACAATTAAAATAAAGTATTAAAAGTTATTACAGGAGGAGTTTACAACAATATACAGTGCAAAGTTAGGCACTGTATAGGCTCCTCTTGGCAAAGTAAATCTGTTTTGGCACAGTAGGGTGACAGATCCCTGTTCTGTTTGCCTAGCTGCCTGACAGGACAAAGTGGGAAGAAAAAAAAAAAAAAAGAACTTGTTGCCATCTGCCAAGATGCTGAAGATGAAACTGTCATGTCTGGACACCCGGAATGACTCACAGAAAATGGCATTGGTTTGGAACACAAACTGGGTCGGCTCCAACGCTGCATCTTGAACTGCAGCAGCTGCTCTTACCGTCCATAGACGGCTGGCTTGTCATCTCCATCTGTCCGCCATCTGAACGGCGGCTGGTCTCAGCTGCGTGGTGATCTTCATGGGTGTTGGTGGTGGTGATGCTGTTAAGGCCGACTGCGGGTCTGGTCGTTCGGTTCTAGGGACCCAAACCCAGTTCATCACTGTGAGTGGCGCTCTGTGAGTGGCGCTCTGTTCGGCTGCATTCAGCATCGTGGTTGTGATCTTATGACTTGCACATCTGCTGTGGGGCATCCACCAGGTTGTGGTGGTTCTGCTGTATCCTGTTGGGTCACGGACTCTTCATTTTGCATCTCAGCGGCTGCTCCTGGAGTCTGATGCCCATCATAGATTCGGAAGACGTCCGGTGGCTCTATTGCTTTTTGTTGGGTCATGGATTCTTCATGCCGCGGCTCAGTTGCGGCTCCTGGAGGCTGGTGCTGGGTGTGGGTTCAGAAGCAGTCCAGTTTCTTGTCTTCCTCACCTGGTGGTGGTTGAGGTTGGGGTGATGTGTCACTGTCGTCGGTGACGGGACGTGCACCAGGCTGTCTTCGGTCACCAGGGTGAAGAGCAGTGCAGCAGGGCAGCACGGTGGTGCAGTGGTTAGCACTGTTGCCTTACAGCTAGAAGGTTCCTGGTTCGAATCCCCAGGCTGGCAGGGGTTGGAACCTTTCTGTGTGGAGTTTGCATGTTCTCCCTGTACTTCGTGGGTTTACTCCGGGGGCTCCGGTTTCCTCCCACAATCCAAAGACATGCATGTTAGGTTAATTGGCTGTTCTAAATTGTCCCTAGATATCTGTTTCCTATAGGCCCTTAGAATAGAGGATTAGTATTAGTGAAAGCGCTTTGAGTGGTCTTTGTGACTAGAAAAGCGCTATATAAGTGCAGGTTAGTTAGCTAGTAGTTAGTTGTTACTGATATCTGGTGAAAATCTCAGGTCAATGGCTCCATCAGAAATATGCTGTGTGTGTATATGTGTTCTTTGAAGCGCCTTTCCAGCCATCATCCTGATGAATAGGATACCTCTCTGTAATGTGTTGCTTTAACTTTTTTGGCCTTTAACCCTTTCTTCCCTGCTCCAGCTGCTGTTATGTGCCTGTGCAGCCCCCGTATCAGGTGGCGTCAGGGAAGAAAAGGTTTTAAATTCCTATAGATGAAATATTAATTAAACGACAGCCATTTTAGCTACGTTTGTAATGCTTATTATAGAGTTGTCAGATTGTTTTTACAACTTATGCATGATGCAAAATAACAAAATTATTTTGATGGACTCTGCAGAGACTTATCTGTACGCCTGTCTGGTGGACTTCTTCACTAGATGCACAAGATACGCAAAGTGAGTGGTCACATTTCACCTTTACTGTCTTGTTTTCCCTGAAAGACTATAAATTGGGGTGGTGGGCTTTGGTTGTATATGTGTGGGTGTGAGAGTGTAAATGTCGTTCTCTTTGTGGGACCTTGCCATGGACTGTTAGTCTGTTTAGGATGCACCTCCTGTTTAAAAAAATGGGTGATTATAATTTAACCTGTGAATTTAGTACTCAACAAACTCCATGTCTTCCTCTCAGCCTCAACGAAGGTTTTCAGCACGGCGACTTATTCATGTCCTTCAGGAGCATGTTCCAGGATGTCCGCAATGCGATGGACTTCATCCATGAAACGGTGAGGACACAGTTGCCTTTCTTTTCATTTTGTGACCACAAGATGTCACTATAACGTGAGTTTTAAAAAGTTTCATACAGTAGCTTTTAACTATCTGCTGACAGGAAACCCTGAAGGAAAGAACGACTAAGAATCTGGAGAAATACGTCATTAGAGATGTGAGTAAAACTGACATGTTTTTGTACATTAAACTATTTAAGTTGGTGGATTTTTATTAATTTATTTTTCTTTAAAGCCAAATCTCCCTATGCTTTTAAGCCGGATTAAACAAGTAGCCAAAGTCTTCCTGGCTACCAACAGTGATTACAACTACACTGAGGTGAGAGCAAAATATTTTTTATTGTACAGTATCTAAAATCTTTTAATGGTAAATTATAACAGAGAAACAATTGTTTTAACAATATGCTTTTTGTCATATGAACCAAGATCATTATGACGTACCTCCTCGAAAGTAACATCGAGGTTAGTCTGCATCCACTTGGCTTTGAATATTTTTATACCGCTTAAGAAAATTATATGATTGAAATTAAACATTTTTCACATTTTAGCCCAGAACACCAAAAAAGGAGTGGCGTTCCTACTTTGACCTTGTCGTTGTGGACACCAAGAAACCACTGTTCTTTGGAGAGGGGACTGTGCTGAGACAAGTGGACACCGTAAGAAAATGTATCTCATGCTAAAGATTTACAGTGCACATGTGTAATACAGTGTGTGACTTTACTCACACTTGCATGTTGAGTAGAGCTTGTGCTTCATGCAAAGTAATATACAGATGTGGACAAAATTGTTGGTACCCCTCTGTTAATGAAAGAAAAACCCACAATGGTCACAGTAATAACTTGAATCTGACAAAAGTGGTAATAAATAAAAATTCTATGAAAATTAACCAATGAAAATCACACAATGCTTTTGAATTGTGGTTCAACAGAATTATTTTAAAAAACAAACTCATGAAACAGGCCTGGACAAAAATGATGGTACCCCTAGAAAAGATTGAAAATAATGTGACCATAGGGACATGTTCAACCAAGATGTGTCCTCTAATTAACATCACAGGTGTCTACAAACTTGTAATCAGGCAGCCGGCCTATTTAAAGGGTAACAAGTAGTCACTGTGCTGTTTTGTGACATGGTGTGTACCACACTAAACATGGACCAGAGGAAGCAAAGGAGAGAGTTGTCTCAGGAGATTAGAAAGAAAATTATAGACAAGCATGTTAACGGTAAAGGCTATAAGACCATCTCCAAGCAGCTTGATGTTCCTGTGACTACAGTTGCACATATTATTCAGAAATTTAAGATCCACAGGACTGTAGCCAGCCTCCCTGGACGTGGCCGCAGGAGGAGACGGATAATACGAATGGTAACAAAAGAGCCCAGAACAACCTCTAAACACATTCATGGTGAACTCCAAGGTCAAGGTACATCAGTGTCAGATCGCACCATCCGTCGTTGTTTGAGCCAAAGTGGACTTCATGGGAGATGACCAAGGAGGACAACACTGTTGAAAACAAATCATAAAAAGCCAGACTGGAATTTGCCAAACTGCATGTTGACAAGCCACAAAGCTTCTGGGAGAATGTCCTATGGACAGACAAGACAAAACTGGAACTTTTTGGCAAGGTACATCAGCTCTATGTTCACAGACGCAAAAATGAAGCATACCAAGAAAAGAACACTGTCCCTACTGTGAAACATGGAGGAGGTTCTGTTATGTTGTGGGGCTGCTTTGCTGCATCTGGAACAGGGTGTCTTGAATCTGTGCAGGGTACAATGAAATCTCAAGACTATCAAGGTATTCTAGAGAGAAATGTGCTGCCCAGTGTCAGACACCTTGGTCTCATTGGCAGGTCATGGGTCTTGCAACGGGATAATGACCCAAAACACACAGCTAAAAACACCCAAGAATGGCTAAGAGCGAAACATTGGACTATTCTAAAGTGGCCTTCTATGAGCCCTGATCTAAATCCTATTGAACATCTGTGGAAGGAGCTGAAACATTCCATCTGGAGAAGGCACCCTTCAAACCTGAGACAACTGGAGCAGTTTGCTTGTGAGGAGTGGGCCAAAATACCTGCTGAGAGGTGCAGAAGTCTCATTGACAGTTACAGAAATGGTTTGATTGCAGTGATTGCCTCAAAAGGTTGTGCAACAAAATATTAAGTAAAGGGTACCATCATTTTTGTCCAGGCCTGTTTCATGAGTTTGTTTTTTAAAATAATTCTGTTGAACCACAATTCGAAAGCACTGTCTGATTTTCAATGGTTAATTTTCATAGAATTTTTATTTATTACCACTTTTGTCAGATTCAAGTTATTTCTGTGACTATTGTGGGTTTTTCTTTCATTAACAGAGGGGTACCAACAATTTTGTCCACGTCTGTACACTGGTAGTTGCTAACAGGTTGAAGCCATGTTTGAACATTAAAAGAAAACATGAAGACAGACGCAAAATAAAAGGGTCAATGAACACACAACTGATAGAACCATTATATGTTCTGTTTGAACATAGAACACAGGAAAGCTTCGGATTGGGACTTACACTGGAGACCTGCAGCATGGAACCGTTTACTCTGGAGGTGAGAATCAAAAGATTTAGTCATATTTTTGTTAGTGCGTATAATTTTCTTTATTCTGAAAATTGGCAGAAATTTATATTTTTTTATACACAATGACACAACTACTTCAGGGCTTAAATCCTGTTAAAAAGGGTCCTAAGGTGCCTTCAGACCAAACATGAACGTGCGGCGTGAATACATACAAAGTCAATGGAACAAGGCGAGCATAAGCAAACTCGCGCATTCGCGTGTTCACATCCAAGGGATGGCACTAGCTAGTAATGGCCTAGAGATTCTGCCGTCACTGCGGTAAAAGTATCAACACTGGAGAGTAATTTAGTTTTAAAATGAGACTGACACTCACCTAGAGGCAGAAGGGCCGGGAGCTCTGCAGCTGAATCGGAGTGTCAGAGGTTTTTACCCACAGACTCCTGCCACAGATGTACTAACAAGGCTAGCAGGCTAGCAGTGTAAACAACCCATCATCCAGGTGAAATTTTGGAGGCAGGGACAATTTGTTTCAGGTGAGACCCCATCAGATAATGTAAACCTAAGCATAACTGTGTTTGGGGAACTTCCACAGCAGGTGAACACAGTTGCAGAAGTTATAGAGTTAACTTTGCCTGTCTGCAACTCACTCAGACGGTGAATTCATGTCTCTTTGCGTCTTTACATTGAGTAAAAATGTAATTGGGCCAATCGAAAAATTTGCCTGTTCACATTTGGTCGCACCTTCATAAGGACCCCGAATTGGATTCTCCCCTCAATTAGCTAAGGCACTAAAGGTATAGTGTGCATCCAATAATGGCATCTAGTGGTCGAGTCAGAGATAGCAACAATCTCGAATTCCCTACAGCAGGGGTCCCCAAACTTTTTCCTGTGAGGGCCACATAACTTTTGCCTTCTCTGATGGGGGCCGGGGTCAGTTTGTAACAGAAAAAGTGTGACGATCGCAGGGGTGCCTAAATGTAAACATTTATTGTTTTCCAGAAAGCCACACATAACCAAATATTAATAACCCTTTCCGGGATCTTCACAGGAAAAAAGTCAGAAAATAAATAATAACACTATTAATGAAATAAATAACACTATTTATGAAATAAATAATAACCAAATAACCCTCTCTGGGTTCTTCACAGAAAAAAAGTCCATGGAACATTAACTTTCTGTTGTGCCGTGCACAATCTTAACAGGTAAAAGTTCAGCTTAGTTGTCAGAGCAGAATCTCTTACTTAAATGACTCATATGAGCAGTCTCTCAAAGTTCTTGTGTTTCTTCCTTATAATCCTTTTCTAGGTTCCAGTAGGCTTGTAGACACGGCTGTTGAACAGCCTTTTCTTTGCATTGAACAAAAAAATAATCATTTGTCCACTGCAGGTTAAATACCCTGCATTCTGAATCAATTTTTCTCTTACCTAACCTTTTCGCCATTATTCCGTTTTGACAGGGGTGAGTCTAGGAATTTTTTTTTTTCTGAGGGGGGGGGGGGGGGGGGGGTTGGGATAGGGGCACAGACTGCAGAAGGGTGGAATAGAATGTCACGTTCTATGCGTGTATTAGTCTCGATCGCGTGGCCAGACTGAAAAAAAAAATCATAACGCTTACCAGTGTGGAGGCAAAAAATAGTCCACAGTGCGGCAGAAGGGAGAGACAGTCCATTCACGTCAGGTCACCAGTGTGGAGGAAAAAATAAGTGCAGCCGGATACAGCAAGCCGAAGTTTAAAGGTGTTTTATTCCTCCATCACGAGGCTCACCCAGCGCTCTGGCTGCGCTGTGAGTGAGCCCTGAGCAGTTGTCTAAGAGCGAATTCTAAGTGCAATAGTGAGGCATGTACAGTCAGCTCTTTTATACAGTGATACAGAGAATGCATGGCACAGAATGCATGGCTGAGCACACGCTCAGCAGGGGAACGAGACGGCGCTCGGCCGGCTTTGGAAGCGAGGTGTGGGAAAAGCTCTGTGCAGGAGGAGGTGGAGGGGGGTTGGGGTAAGTGTCTCTGGTATTGTTCAGGGAGCCGGGCCAAATGTGGAGGCGGGCCGTATCCGGCCCGCGGGCCGTAGTTTGGGGACCACTGCCCTACAGCTACCCTTCCTATCTGAGATTGATGGATGGTAGCCAAAATTCTTCCAAACATAAACTGGCTAACATGTCTTCATTTGGGACTGGATCCAGTTACCTTCTTCCCCACAATGACAGTACGTAAGTTAAATATTTCAACAGAGTAACTTTTATGTATGGCAATGCTGAAATTTAAAGGGCTCTCACTCGACACAGAGGTCTGCTTGTCTGTTCACAGCAATCATAGTAAGATGGCAACGCAAATATAGCCATTCCTTTATGTATATGCACTTGCCACAACATACTGTATAAATGAGTCATTCTAAAAGAAAAAAAAACTATTTAGCATGATTGGATAGTAATCTAAACATAGTGATCAATAATATTTCAGTTTATTTTTCCTGGGAGACCTTTGTTTTTGTTTACAAACTGCACCTTTAATAGTATAAGTTAAAGCCAGGATTTTCAAAGCCCGGACCCAACCACAAATCAGTCTGGATCTGAATGTGTGTTGCATTATGTTATGTGTGCTTTGCTTTGCTTACCAACTTTGCTGTGCTGCCAAAGTGGCTGACTATGTCGACACCATTGCTTGTGGGTGACTGTGGCCATCGCCTGTGTATGAGCACATTCACTCAGTGTTCCAAACACAGCCACCTTACTGCCACTGCAACTTTGCCGTGTTGCCACCGTTGCTCATGTGTGATTGCGCCCATCGCTCTTATGTGAGCTTGCCTATCACCTGTGTGTGTGTATGCATCATTGCTGGTGCTATTACATTAATGTTAGATGACTGCCTCTGTCAGGTAAGCTAATACCTAATGTCGCTTTCAAAGTAAGTTGGCTCTATCAAAAAAGGAAGGTTGGTCTGGAAAACTGAGAATTCAAAGAGGAATGGACAGAAAAATATGCATTCATTCTTCCAAAGTCCAGCACCAAACCAATGTGTCTGATTTGCAGTGACACAGTTGCCATCATAAAGAGTTTTATTGTAAAACAACAGTATGAGACCAAGGGTGGCTATTTTGAACAGCACTAGCGACAGAACACCACATTTAACCCCACCCCCCTCCTGAAAAAACCCATAGAACTTATAACCACTAACTGGCACCCGGGTAGACTACTGGTGTCCCCGCATGACCGAGTGGATTATTCTGCCACTTTGGTCGGTCATGTCCTAACTAACAACATAGCAGTCCAAGTATCCAAAGGTTAGTGACGGGGTCTCTGCCGAACCCAGGCCGAACTGTGTTCAGGCTGTGCTGCTGCCGCAGGCTCCAGTGGGTGCTCTTCGGCAATTGTGGGTCTTGTGTCGCCGAAGTCCCAGCCCAATCCCGTTGTGTCCGCAGCAGTCTCCTGATCCGGGGCCGAAGTCGGTGTCATCTTTCTGAGGTGACTGGTGTGCCACCGTGATCCATCAGCGAGACGAAAGGTGGCTGGCCCCAACTGAGTTGTGATCTGCATCTGCAGTTGTCCAAAACAACTGCAGCTTGTGAGTGTGGTTGGGGCGCCAGATCCGGACCCAATTCAGTACTGCAAGCCTGGGTCGCTTCACCCAGTGTTTCTTGTCAAACTTTTGCTTCATACATTGCTGTTGTTTGACCACCCTCCCCCTAGGTGAGGGCCTTTCTGTCAGGGTAGTGTCTGATGGAGAATCAGAATCAGAATCAGAATCAGGTTTATTGCCATTGTTCATGTAGTACACAAACTAGGAATTTGTCTCGGTGCAATGCTGCAACATTAAACATGATAAGATAAAAGAAATAAACTATACATGCAATAAAGTGTAGAATAAGAGTAAGTGATACTGGTCAGCAGTTAAAATATATTAGCGAGCAGCAGATACTGTGGAGAACTATATAGTGCAGTCGGTAATGCAGGAAGAAAACAGTGATGATTGACATGAGTCTGGTTGAGCTGCTGTACATAGTGCACGAGAGTCAATAAGTCACTTAGTGTTGTGGAGGGTGCAGTGGGTCCAGGGGAAGGCACATCTCACATCCTACCATTAAAAGGGCCTGGGAGCTGCCCGTTGTGGCGTGGGACGTCACTCTGTAATGTAGCAGGGTGCTCTGTAGTGCAGCTGAAAACAGGAACCCATCTGCTAGGTGTGCCCTGAGGCCATTCTTGAGGGTCTGATTAAACCTCTCCACCCCTCCATTTGCCTGAGGGTGGTAGAAAACAGTCTTTATGTGCTTGATGCCTCTTCCTTTCACAAACGCTGCAAAGTCCACTGAAGTGAACTGTAGTCCATTGTCTGCTGTGATCTTGTCTGGCACACCCCAGCGAGCAAACAGGAAGGAGAGGAAATCGGTGACTAGGTTGGTGGTGATTGAGCCGGTGGGCAGCACCTCAGGCCATTTTGACTGGAGATCGTAAACTACCAGTAAGAAACGTTGATGCAGGGGGCGCTGTGCAGCTCACTGCAAATGTCCAATTGGATGTGTTTCCACGGGGCTGACGGCCATAGCAGAGGTTGCAGGGGCAGGGCTGGTGACACCCTGGTCTTACCGCTAGTCAGGCAGGCCATGCAGTCTTTCACCATAATCTCCATGTCCTTGTAGATGCCTGGCCACCAGACCGAGCCCCTACAGTGCTGCTTGACCCTGACGATGCCCAGGTGACCCTCGTGCACCATGGTTAGGATGCGGCCCTTTAGCACCTCCAGGATCACCGTGAAGAGCCCCCTTGCCACACAGACGTTGTTCCAGCATGATAAATTGCCTCTAGCTTTGTGGAAGGGCGCTAGCTCTTTCGGTGCGTTGGATGGCCAACCCTCACGAATGAAGTTGCAGAGCTGGGTCAGTACTGGATCCTGCTCAGATGCAGCCTGGAGCTCTTGCAACTAGACAGCAGTCTGAAGTGGGCCATGCAGCATGTAGACCAATTCTGACTCTAAGGGGTCCTGGTCGACGCTCAGTGTGGGGTTAGGTGTAGCCCGGGACAATAGGTTCGCCACTACGTTTTCTCTGCCTGGCTTGAGCTGGGTGGTGAAGTTTTATGCTTGTAGCCTTTCTGTCCACCTGTAGATGCACAGAGGTTTGTTCCCTGACCCCGTGAGTGTCGTGAGAGACCGATGTTGCGCTGTGCACCATGATGTCATCCAGGTGCACCACCACCGGAGTGGTGACCTAGTTGGTAGAGCATCCGCCCCACACCTGGGAGGCCAGGGTTCAAATCCCGGCCAGGTCATGCCAAAGACCATATAAAAGTGCAACTTCCTGCCATCCAGCTTGGTGCTCGACAATAACGGAATGGAGGAGGGAAATTTGTGACGGCGCCTTGCATGGCAACAACCCCTCTGATTCTAGATGTGATTAACATTGTAGATAAGAGAACTGTAATTTCATTCTACTGTACATGATTGGCTGTGTGGATTGAATGACAATAAAAGTTGGCTTTAACTTACCTGGCTTTACCCCTGGGAGACTGGTGAACAGTGTAGCCATGATTTTCTGGAAATAGCTCGGGGCGGAACTGAGGCCGAAAGGCAAGCGGGTGTACCTGAACACTCCCATGTGGGTGACAAAGGCTGTTAGGTTGCAGCTGTCTGTATGAAGAGGGACCTGCAGGTAGCCTTGGCGGAGGTCCAGTTTGGAAAAAAACTTTTGAGCCATGGAACACCACCGTCAGTTCCTCCGTCCTGGGCGGGGGATATTTGTCAGGAATCACTGCCTCGTTCACCATTCTGAGGTCAATGTATGGTCACAGGCCACCCGACTTCTTCTTTGCCACCACCAAGTTGGAGATCCAGGAAGATGCATTGACCTGCTCAATGACACCGGTGTCTAAAAGCTTCTGCAGTTCCGCCATGACGTCGTCCCGCAGTGCAAGCTGTAGTTAGCGAAGAGGCTGAATTTTCAGGGACACTGTCGGATCAATGAGCGGTCGGTGATTGAAAGAAGGTGAGGCAGCCCAGTCCTGCGAAGAGTGCTGGCCAACGGTGCTGCCAGGATGAGGAATCTGTCAGAACAGTTGTGTTGGTAATGGAGAAACCCAGTTCGCTGATCAGATTGATGCCCAGCAGGTTGGTCCCCTGATGCGTCACTTAGAAGGTGAATGGCTTTAGAGCCACAGCATACAGAAAAGGCAACCGTCCCTATCATTCCAATCCTGACATGCCCGTAGCCGAATAGGTCCTCCGCATTAGCTGTGATGGTCTTCCGAGGGAACAGTTTCTTGACCGGTGACTCGCTGAGAAAAGACCTCAAGGGACCTTCCGCGCCGTAACACCACATGCATCAGCGAAATGTCTGTCCATCACAGCAACACAGTCCTCATATACAGTATGTCCACAGGGCCGAGAGAATGGAGGACACGCTGCCCGTCGCTACCGAGATTGTGGATTAGCACATCCCTTAGCTTTTTGTTGCTACCATCAGTTAAGTCAGCAGCGTCAATAAAAGTCTGCAATGATTCATGCCAGCTGGACCAGGGAATTGGTGGCTTACCTGGTAGAGCGAGGAACAGTTCCAAAGGTTGCAATAGTCTTTTTTATCCTTGTCGCTATTGTTACATCTCAAATGAGGTGCTGATAACAGACGTGAGCTGAACTCTCCTTTATTCAACACACAACTAACTATATACAGAAGGGTGGCGCACGGCCAGTTCGCCACGTGATGACGTCACCTGCATGCATTTCACCACGTCCAAACACCACAGTGAGGACACAAAATCATCTCATCACGCCCTTTGTTCCCAGGTTTAATGCATTTGTTGCAAGCTTACAGTGTCATTTCTCTCATTAACTCAAATCGCCATGTTGTGTTACTGAATGAGTAGTTATGTTTTGTAAAAAAAAAAAAGTTTTTGAATTCACTTGTTTCTCTTATGGTATGGACAGCTTGGTGATTTGTATTTTTTTCAGCATGTTGGCACTGTTGTGGACCTCTGTCCCAGCGTAAAAAATAAATAAAGACCTTTCGTATAAAAAAAGTTTGAATGCCCTTCAGCTGAAGTATGAATGGAATGAATGGGCTGCAGTTCACTTACCTGCCACAGGTGTCACTAAAAGCAAGAGTTTTTTCTAGGTTACAAATACTAAAGCCTATAAATCCATCCATTTTTGTTCTTTGGATAGTTCTGTAAGGTCTGTAACCAAATGGATTCCTCTGTCAATTAGCTATTTCTATGTTTTTTTCTTTCAACTAACTGATGAAACACACTAATCAACATGTCTCAAGACCATTTAAACTTTAATATATTTCTTGAAATGTTTGGGCTGACTAAAATTTTCAAAGCTAGAAATAACCAACCTAATTTCAGCAATATTAATATTTTTAACTCTACCTTTTTCGTATGTATTTAGTCTGAACTTGTGAACCATTAAAAGGGAATTTAATTCATTAAAACATTTTTTTAAATTAGGATGTGCTTTGATATACCTTTTGGTGCTCTGCTGTTTCAGGATCTTCAGACATTGTTTGTGATCTCCTGGATGTCAGAGGTAAAGACATCCTCTATGTGGGAGATCACATCTTTGGGGACATCCTCAAGTCTAAGAAACGTCAGGGCTGGAAGACATTTCTAGTTGTACCTGAGCTCAACAATGAGCTGCAAGTGTGGGAGGAAAGGAAATGTAAGATGACTCAGTAACACCGTGAGTTAGTTTTTACTGCTGGTTAATACTTTCCAAAATTTTTATATTGTCTTTTTTTTTTCCAGATCTCTTTGAGGAGCTGCAACGTCTTGATGTTCTCTTAGCTGAGACCTACCAGTGAGTCTGTGGGACTTCAAAAAAAAGAATTAAGCAGTTAAATGTACATGAATGATGCATCAGGTTTCAGATTTTCCAGTGTCCATTGTTTGCTCCACACTTTGTATATATATTTATGTGTACGTATGTATATCCACTGCTCTTATTTATATTTTCCGTATCTTCTTAATTATTGCTCTGAGTGTTGCTATCCCTGTGCTGTTGCAATCCTGGAATTTCCCCATTGTGGGACTAATAAAGGCTTATCTTATCTTATCTTATCTTATCTTATCTTATCTTATTCAGCATAAATAGAGCCAATCTGTTTCTGAACACCAGTGATGTAAAAAGAACCAAAACATAAGCTCTGGTATTAATGCAATGTCATGGTAGAGTGTAAAAAGAAAACAAAATTTGACTTCAGCAGCAGATTTCACTGAACTTCTTCCCACTGATTGCTGATCAGTGAAAACACCTGCTGAAGAAACTGGGTAGAAGAGAAAACCTGCAGGGTCTTGGCCCTCTGTGGCACATGATTGGAAAACCCTGGTCTAGTCCATTCTCCTGGGAGTGGACAGCTGTGAACAGAACTGATGGAAGCAGTGCTTGCCCAGAGCCAGAGAGCTCCTAGTTTAGCCATTAGCTTTTAGCCTAGCTGTCAGGCCCTTTCATGTCTGCTTTTTACAGCAGACGTGTGCTTCTCTGTTTTGCTGCTTGGATCACAGAACAGCTCCCATCTTCAAAGAGACAAATCATGGGACCAGCGCCATCCATGAGCCGGTCCCACACCTCGGAACCTCCAGCTGTCAGGTGCTGCAGCAGCGGAGAACTGTGCCACCTGGAGCCTGTGAGGCACCCCCTTCCCCTTATTATAACAACGATACTTAAGCAAACTGATTTGAACACCCAGCATTAAATAAAATGAGGAGTTTGGGCTTCACATGTCTGTTTAGAGTGCACCATAGACTGTCTGATGGAAACAGTACCTGCGTTTTGAGAGTTCTGGTGCTTTCGTTCCATTGCACTTAATCACGAATAATCATGATTATTGTGTCATCTCGCGATAATGCGTTAATTTGCCCAGCACTACTATATATTTAATTTTTTTTTTCTATTTTTATTGTTTGTAGGCATCTGGACACCGACACTCAAGCCTGTTCAGACATCAGTTCCATTCAGTCAAGAATGAAGGTAAGCTTTACATTTGAGAAAATATGACTTTTTAGAGTGGGCTGTTTCTCAAAGCATTTGCCAACCAGGCAAAAACAATAGAGTGATATAGAGTAGACATTTCCATATTTATTAAAGGGGGTGAGATGATAAGTTATTCTCAGTTTTAATCCATGACCCAATTTATAGTTAGGTGTCGATCAAACAGAATTTCATTAAATCAACATGCATCAAACATGCATAATGTGACAAGATAGCCCCTCCCAGAGATGTGATACACATTTATAGTGTAAGGTATGGTAAATGGTTAGCTGGGGTTAGAAAAAGTGAAGGTCTACTTTACAAACATCACAACTTTAACCCTCCATCATGTCATTTCATGTAATTATTTACACGGCCACTAGAGGTCACTTCACTTCAAAACATACATATAATACCTGCTAGTTTAAAACAAAAATATCCATACGGTCTTCTCTGTTGGGCTTCCCAAAATGTAGCAGAGGTTTATTTTGAAGCTGCCATTACAGTGCTGATTTCTTTTATCTACCCATTTGCAGGTGCTCACCTATAGAATGGACATGTCCTATGGCCAGATGGGTAGCCTCCTGCGGAGTGGCTCCAGACAAACATTGTTTGCCAGCCAGCTGATGCGTTACGCCGATCTGTACTCCTCCACCTGCCTCAACCTGCTGCACTACCCCATCAATTACCTTTTCATGGCTCCCCCAGTCCTGGTGAGCTCTCTTCCTCTGTAAAACACCTGAAGAACTCATTTACTTTCATCAGGATTGTGACTTTATTTATCTTGACTCACTCTTTCAGATGCCCCACGAGGTTGCATCTCAGACCTCGGCAGATGTTGCTGTCCCCAACCATGCTGTCACAAACAGCAACTGATGAAGACTCAGCAGATGTGTTGTATTTGATTATGGACTCAGTTCTCAGCGATGAAGGTGCACATATGACGAGTTTGCTACACCCCGATGTGCACCACACATTTAATAACTTATTGCTGCACCTGTTGAATGTGAATTTTTATTTTATAGAGCGTTTTCCTGAAAAAAATTAATTTAATTCAAACATATAGACAGAGGCAAAAAAAAACCCCCCACTATAGCTACTGTATACAGTCATGTGAAAAAATTAGGACACACCATTAAATATTCAGTTCTTTATTAAAAAATGCTCACATGTCTATGTCTAACCTTGTTTTTGTTTTTATTTGCATTTTTTAATATTTATTTTAGCCATTTTAATTGGAAATGAATGTGGGGATGTCCTAAAAAAGATGAGGGTGTCCTAATTTATTCCTCACTATTTGTTTAGAATTACATTTTATAGAAAATCTGAAAAAAAGTCTTCAATTCATTTTTAATTGTTTAGTTGTATTACATGAATCTCCCAGTATTTTTAACATTGATATTAAATGTCCATATCTAACTAACTAACTAACCTGCACTTACAGTGGGGCAAAAAAGTATTTAGTCAGCCACCAATTGTGCAAGTTCTCCCACTTAAAAGATGAGAGAGGTCTCCAATTTTCATCATAGGTATACCTCAGCTATGAGAGACAAAATGAGAAAAAAAAATCCAGAAAATCACATTGAAGGATTTTTAATGAATTAATTGGTAAATTCCTCGGTAAGATAAGTATTTGGTCACCTACAAACAAGCAAGATTTCTGGCTCTCACAGACCTGTAACTTCTTTAAGTGGCTTCTCTGTCCTCCACTCGTTACCTGTATTAATGGCACCTGTTTGAACTCGTTATCAGTATAAAAGACACCTGTCCACAACCTCAAACAGTCAGACTCCAAACTCCACTATGGCCAAGACCAAAGAGCTGTCAAAGGACACCAGAAACAAAATTGTAGACCTGCACCAGGCTGGGAAGACTGAATCTGCAATAGGTAAGCAGCTTGGTGTGAAGAAATCAACTGTGGGAGCAATTATTAGAAAACGGAAGACATACAAGACCACTGATAATCTCCCTCGATCTGGGGCTCCACACAAGAGCTCACCCCGTGGGGTCAAAATGATCACGAGAACGGTGAGCAAAAATCCCACAACCACACAGGGGGACCTAGTGAATGACCTGCAGAGAGCTGGGACCAAAGTAACAAAGGCTACCATCAGTAACACACTACGCCGCCAGGGACTCAAATCCTGCAGTGCCAGACGTGTCCCCCTGCTTAAGCCAGTACATGTCCAGGGCCGTCTGAAGTTTGCTAGAGAGCATTTCAGAATCAGAATCAGAATCAGAATAAGCTTTATTGCCAAGCATGTTTACATGTAAACATACGAGGAATTTGACTTGACATTGGGCGCGCTCGATGGATCAGCATTTGGATGATCCAGAAGAGGATTCGGAGAATGTCATATGGGCAGATGAAACCAAAATAGAACTTTATTGTAAAAACTCAACTTGTTGTGTTTGGAGGAGAAAGAACACCATACCTACTGTGAAGCATGGGGGTGGAAACATCACACTTTGGGGGTGTTTTTCTGCAAAGGGACCAGGACGACTGAGCCGTGTAAAGGAAAGAATGAATGGGGCCATGTATCGTGAGATTTTGAGTGAAAACCTCCTACCATCAGCAAGGGCATTGAAGATGAAACGTGGTTGGGTCTTTCAGCATGACAATGATCCCAAATACACCGCCCGGGCAACGAAGGAGTGGCTTTGTAAGAAGCATTTCAAGGTCCTGGAGTGGCCTAGCCAGTCTCCAGATCTCAACCCCATAGAAAATCTTTGGAGGGAGTTGAAAGTCCATGTTGCCCAGCGACAGCCCCAAAACATCACTGCTCTAGAGGAGATCTGCATGGAGGAATGGGCCAAAATACCAGCAACAGTGTGTGAAAACCTTGTGAAGACTTACAGAAAACGTTTGACCTCTGTCATTGCCAACAAAGGGTATATAACAAAGTATTGAGATGAACTTTTGTTATTGACCAAATACTTATTTTACCGAGGAATTTACCAATTAATTCATTAAAAATCCTTCAATGTGATTTTCTGGATTTTTTTTTCTCATTTTGTCTCTCATAGCTGAGATATACCTATGATGAAAATTGGAGACCTCTCTCATCTTTTAAGTGGGAGAACTTGCACAATTGGTGGCTGACTAAATACTTTTTTGCACCACTGTACATAGCGCTTTTCTAGTCACAAAGACCACTCAAAGCGCTTTCACTAGTACTAACCCTCTATTCTAAGGGCCTATAGGAAACGGATATCTAGGGACAATTTAGAACAGCCAATTAACCTAACATGCATGTCTTTGGATTGTGGGAGGAAACCGGAGCCCCCGGAGTAAACCCACGCAGCACAGGGAGAACATGCAAACTCCACACAGAAAGGTTCCAACCCCTGCCAGCCTGGGGATTTGAACCAGGAACCTTCTAGCTGTAAGGCAACAGTGCTAACCACTGCACCACCGTGCTGCCCCTGCACCATATGTCCAATATGTTTTAAAAACACACAGGCTTATACAGGGTGTCCTAATTTTTTTACATGACTGTATATTAATGAGTGAAAATCTAATTTTAAACAAATGTATAGGTAATTTTTTTCAGGTATTTATTTGCTGCAACTTTGACAGACCTTTCATTTTTTTTAAATCACTTTATTTGTGTACATTGTTTTATTTACACCTTGGTGTCACAAAATGAACTTTTGCACAATTCTCTCAAGTTATACACATTATAGGCTTGATGCTTTGGTGGAAAAAGAAAATAAATTGAGAGAATGGAGTGGAGTTTACTTACTCTGTATAAATGTCACTAAATAAAAGGTTAAAATCACCCATAAAGGTTTAAAAATTATTATAAAGAGCAAATAAAAAAATCTGTGTTCAGGTGTTTGGGTGGTCTACCCGGGCCTCCCTCTATGCTGAAACTCAATTTTACAAAAATGTGTACAGAATGCACACTTTACACCACCCTCTAAATTAATTGATGGTTTGAGTTCCAGTTTCATTTGTGTTCACTCTCACTTCCGCCTTCACGTTTAATTTTCTTAATTAATTGATTAATTAAATACAAATTTTAAGGGTGTTAGGTCGGGGTCGTGGTTGGGGGAGACACTAGTTGCAATAATGGATACCACTGGGGTTGTAGCAGGATGAGGGGATAAGCTTTAAAACTTTATCAAACTCATGTCATTCCTCTAATTTTTCCCATCTCACTGCATGTACTTATCTTCACAACCAGATAAAGGTTCAGTTGAAACTAGGCACATGGCAAAGAAAGAGGAGGCAAAGGAAAAGGCATATAGTGAGTTGTATGAGAGGCTGGACACTAAGAAAGAAGAAAAGGACTTGTGCGGCGGATGAAATAATAAGCAGCGATGCTGAGGTTTTAAGTGAAGTTTTATTATATCATACCGCCGTCACGAGCTCCGCTCCCGGCGCCGTGCATGCGCGCCGGGAGCGAGCCCAAGCGGCTCTCAGAGCAGAGGGGACACACGGTGTGTGTGTCCAGCAGTAGCAGTTGCAGAATCAGAATGAGAGAGAGTTTGAGTTACAGAGTTGCAGCATATATACCCAACTACAACAATACATCAAAGAGCATTCCCCCAGCAGTTGGTATGATCAAAGAGATAACAGAACAGGCATGAGACATTTGCATTTGAGAGACATATTGATCTCGGTCCCTAGGTCACAGTAAGGACAGGACGCATGAACACAATGCATGAAAGGCAACATTAACATCACAGAAGTGAGCCAGAAGAAGCGGGGCTGTCTGTAGACATTAATACACATTTCACTGTTCTGTTAATTGCTCTAGCCGAGCGCTGTGTCTGTCCAGTCTGTTTGTGGGGGTTTACACCAAACCGCCACACTTGAATCAATTGGCTAGACAGAGAGATCAAGCTAGAAAGGATGTGCAGCAGGTTAAGTTGATTGGGGACAGAAATGGTAATGTACTAACAAATGACGAGTGTGTTGAGAAGGTGGAAGGAGTATTTTGAAGAACTGATGAATAAAGAAAATGAGAGAGGAGGATGGATGAAGGAAAGATAGTGAACAGGGAAGTTGAGAGCAACTTTGAAGAGGATGAAGAATGGAAAGGTGGTTGGCCCAGATGACATTCCTGTGGAGGTATGGAGATGTTTAGGAGAGATGGCAGTGGACTTTCTAACCAGATTGTTTAACACAATCTTGGAGAGTGAGAAGATGCCTGAGGGGTGGAGAAGAAGTGTTTTGGTACCAATTTTCGAGAACAAAGGTGATGCTCAGAGTTGTAGTAACTACAGAGGCATAAAGTTGATCAGCCACACTATGAAGATATGGGAAAGAGTTGTTGAAGCCAGGTTAAGAGGAGAGGTGACAATCAATGAGCAGCAGTATGGTTTCATGCCAAGAAAGAGTACTACAGATACAATGTTTGCTCCAAGAGTGCTGATGAAGTATAGAGAAGGTCAGAAGGAGTTGTACTGTGTCTTTGTGGATCTAGAGAAAGCATAATACTGTATGAGAAAGTCAGGAGTGGCAGGGAAGTATGTGAGGGTGGTGCAGGACATGTATGAGGACAGCGAGATGGTGGTGAGGTGTGCTGTAGGAGTGACAGATGGATTCAAGGTGGGGGTGGGATTACATCAGGGATTGGCTCTGAGCCCCTTCTTGTCTGCCATGATGATGGACAGGCTGCCGGATGAAGTCAGGCAACAGTCTCCATGGACCATGATGTTTGCAGATGACATTGTGATCTGTAGTGAGAATAGAGAGCAGGTGGAAGAGAACCTGGAGAGATGGAGGTATGCACTAGAGAGAAGAGGAATGAAAGTCAGTAGAAGCAAGACAGAATACATGAGTGTGAATGGGAGGGAGGCAGGTGCAATGGTGAAGGTGGAAGAAATAGAGGTAGTGAAAGTAGATGAGTTTAAATATCTGGGGTCAACAATCCAAAGCAATGGAAAATGCACGAGAGGTGAAGAAGAGAGTGCAAACAGGGTGGAGTGAGTGGAGATGAGTGTCAGGCGTGATTTGTGACAGAAGGGTAGCAGCAAGAGTGAAAGGGAAGATTTACAAGACGGTAGTAAGACCTGCTATGATGTATAGTTTGGAGATGGAAACAAAAAACACAGGAGGTGGAGCTGGAGGTGGCAGAGTTGAAGATGCTAAGATCTTCATTGGGAGTGACTAGGTGGTACAGGATTAGAAATGAGTATATCAGAGGGACAGCTCAGGTTAGAGACAAAGTAAGAGAGGCAAGGCTGAGATAGTTTGGACATGTGCAGAGGAGGGATAGTGGATACATTGGACAACGGATGTTGAAGACAGAGATGCCAGGCAGGAGGAAAAGAGAAAGACCATAGAGAAGACTCATGGATGTAGTGAAGGAGGACATGGAGAGGGCTGGTGTTACAGAGGAAGATATAAGGGATAGGGTGAGATGGATACAGATGATCCGCTGTGGTGACTCCTAAAGGGAGCAGCCGAAAGAAGACACTATGTTGTACAATATTAACTTGACAGTAATCCACAATGCCATTTAGTATTACACTATAACAGTGTTCCACTAGTCTCTTTGCAACAACTTGCCCCATCATCGCCATTTAGTTTTGACACTACTAGGAAGGGACTGTGTACTACTTAGGGTAAAAATATGCACTTGGCCATGTGGCCTAATAAGTCTAGTGTGCACGAGATTACTATGGTCTGACAACTATGAAGAAGAAAACAGATTTTCAAAAAATTACTCAGAGGGCTTGTGATTCATTTATTTGTCCTCTCTCATGTACAAAGATCGAGATGCATGGCTCGTGTGCAGCAGGAAAGTATAGAGTGTATTGTGGATGCACTGAGTCTAAAATTAGAAAGGCCAGGCACAGGCAACAGGGGCAGGAGGGGGTACAACAACCTGGCCTGTGTAAATTTTTACCCAATGTCTCCCTTAATATTGCATCAGTGGAGCACATATCCAGTGCTTTCTATAGGGTTGAAACAGTAGGATTTATACCCCTTATAGACTGGGCTAAAACCCAACTGTGATCCAAAGCTGTTCTGGTGATACAAAGGTAACTCTGTAGAGAATGTGTTTAAGGATGAGGCTGAGTTTATTTCTCAGATTCAGCTTTATTAGCAGATCACATTTCTCCAACAAATTCAAGAAAAAGAAGAGACAGGATATTCTCACATCAGGCTTTTTATACTCTGGTCACAGGAACTGCCACCAACTGGTGTTTAACCAAACCCACAGTCACACAACACTTTTCTTCATCACAAAGAACTGCCGCCACCTGCCGTTTAATCAAACAAACAGCACACAGTATTTTTCCCAATCACAAAGCATCCCCTTCTGATCTCAAATCCCATTGTCCTCTGGCCTCCGGCTATCTGGGAGTCCCTCCAGGACGTCTCTCCGGAGTGTCTCCTTGACACCAAGGTCCAACCTCACACCTTCCCGTTATCTCGCAGAGGTTCAGTCCCTTTGATCCTTAAGACGTGAAGCATCATCAACATACAGTCATATCTTGTGATATAATATGTGGCTGACATATGTAGCCACAACTCAAGCTTTCTTTCTTTCTTTTGCTTTGTGATTTTCTCTTAAATCATCAAATAAATTTTGAAAATACTTTGGTAACGAGTCAAATCACATCAGTGGCCACGATGGGAGCCAGACTGACTAGCATGTTCATGCTGCTTGTTGTGTCTGTGCAGGAAATGAGACCACCAGACTCGTCCACGTGTAGAGGGTAGCTTTATTGAATAAGGTAATGATTAGCAACAGCTATCAGAGGTGTGATACAGGCAGGTTAGGTGGTGGAAGGCGGAGTGCCAAAGAGGGCAACTCCCACCGTTAGCCTCTTAATATAAGCACGGCGTGATGACGTGACCGGAGTCACGTCACCGGATGACCGGAGTGGTGGCTCAGTTGGTAGAGCATCCGCCCCACACCCGGGAGGCAGGGGTTCAAATCCTGGCCGGGTCATGCAGAAGACCATATAAAAGCGGAACTTCCTGCCGTCCAGCTTGGTGCTCAGCAATAATGGAATGGAGGAGGGAAATTTGTGGCGGCGCCTTGCATGGCAGCGGCCCTCTGATTCTACACTTGGGGTGTGTGTGATTGACACAATAGATAGGTAAAGCACAATCTTGTTCTACTGTACATGATTGGTTGTACAGTTGAATGACAATAAAGGGTGATTTAATTTAATTTTAATGACGTCACCTCATACATGCATCCCCACGTCTGTGGCATGTGTGGTAGTATTCCAGTATGCCACATTTACCCACCCCCTCCCCGGGAAAAAACAGAACTTTGCGGGTGATGGTTAACCTTAGCTGGGTGCGGCATTGCAGTGGCCTACAGCTAACAAAGCACGAATACAGGCAGAACCATGTAATGTAAAGTAGCATAGACTACAACCAGGTACTACAGCCAGGTACAGCACAGCGGGAGTCACAAAAGCTAGCTAACATACATATATGGCCTGGCTGTCAACAGGTGGTATAACTGTGTAGCGTATACATGTGGATGGACTAAGCTGGACAACCAACTTGGAACTCGTCCCGTGTTAGGGCTGTAGCAAAGCAGAGTACACATGGAATACAACAGTATATAGTTATCAGTGCTGTGGCTAACATATGCATGGTGGTAAAGCATAATACTACATGATATTTAGCCAAGGTTTGGGTACAGATATTTGCCTGATGTAAAAAAGCACAATATGTCTTCTAAGACCTAAACCATTAATCCTCAGGTTCAGTACACCAAAACCAAAATCATTACTATGAACCTGGGTAACTGGGTAGAATGTCAGTAAGACCCTGCATGGTTGAGTGGATTATTCTGCCACTTAAAGAACCAACCATGCTCTGTCTGAACATTTTAAACAGAGTCATTTTACAATCCAACTTCAGGGGGCCTCTGGCGAGCCCACGGCGGATGCAGCCCTGGCGGTGCTGGCTGCATCGGACCTGGGTGCCATCTTATTGGAATCCTGGCTTGCTCGTCAGCAAAGTCCCAGTCCGGGTCCCACACTGGCTGGGTCGGTTCCAGTGTTGCGTCTTGATTCGGGGCAGCTGGCAGTCTCACCTTCCTCAGATGACTGGCGTGCCATCGCGAACCATCGGCCATCTGGAAGGTGGCTGGCCCTAATTGCACAGTGATCTGCATTGGTGGTGGCAGAAGCATGTGCAGGTTGTTTGGGCATTTGGATCGGCGGACCCAAACCCAATCGAGCACCGTGTTTGTGGACCTGATTGGCTTCAGGCAGTGCTGCTGTTGCTCTCTCGTCCCTGATGCTGGTTGCGGTTGTGGCGGTGTGACGTTCTCGACAGCGACAGGATGAGGTCCAGGTTGGTGTCATTCACCAGGGCCCAGCTTAGGCACAGACTTGATGTCCTGCGGCTGAACGGCGGATCTGTGAAGCTTCTGCCGGGAGAGGATCTGCGTCAAGTCCATGCTCTGCTCTCCATGCGGTGCGAAGTTTGGAGTGGCTGTGCCCACATCTGAGTGAAGGCAGCTCCGTATATCAGTGGTCAAACAAAGCCCTTGGTGGTCATGATGGTGAAACCCAATTCGTGAAAGAGGTCACACCCCAGGATGTTGCTGCTATGTGTCACTACCTGGAAGGTGAAGACTGGGAGGATATTCGACCCATACCGAACCGCTGATGTGATGGTTCCTACCAAGCTGATTCTGGTGTGCCCATATCCATAGAGATCCATAGGTCACAGAAATAACTTGAATCTGACAAAAGTGGTAATAAATAAAAATTCTATGAAAATTAACCAATGAAAATCAGACAGTGCTTTTGAATTGTGGTTCAACAGAATTATTTTAAAAAAACAAACTCATGAAACAGGCCTGGACAAAAATGATGGTACCCTTAACTTTATATTTTGTTGCACAACCTTTTGAGGCAATCACTGCAATCAAAAAATTTCTGTAACTGTCATTGAGACTTCTGCACCTCTCAGCAGGTATTTTGGCCCACTCCTCATGAGCAAACTGCTCCAGTTGTCTCAGGTTTGAAGGGTGCCTTCTCCAGACGGCATGTTTCAGCTCCTTCCACAGATGTTCAATAGGATTTAGATCAGGGCTCATAGAAGGCCACTTTAGAATAGTCCAATGTTTCACTTTTAGCCATTCTTGGGTGTTTTTAGCTGTGTGTTTTGGGTCATTATCCTGTTGCAAGACCCATGACCTGCGACTGAGACCAAGCTGTCTGACACTGGGCAGCACATTTCTCTCTAGAATACCTTGATAGTCTTGAGATTTCATTGTACCCTGCACAGATTCAAGACACCCTGTGCCAGATGCAGCAAAGCAGCCCCAGAACATAACAGAACCTCCTCCATGTTTCACAGTAGGGACAGTGTTCTTTTCTTGGTATGCTTCATTTTTGCGTTTGTTAACATAGAGCTGATGTGCCTTGGCAAAAAGTTCCAGTTTTGTCTCGTCTGTCCATAGGACATTCTCCCAGAAGCTTTGTGGCTTGTCAACATGCAGTTTGGCAAATTCCAGTCTGGCTTTTTTATGATTTGTTTTCAACAGTGGTGTCCTCCTTGGTCGTCTCCCATGAAATCCACTTTGACTCAAACAACGACGGCTGTTGCGATCTGACACTGATGTACCTTGACCTTGGAGTTCACCATGAATGTGTTTAGAGGTTGTTTTGGGCTCTTTTGTTACCATTCGTATTAATTGTCTCCTCCTACAGCCACGTCCAGGGAGGTTGGCTACAGTCCCGTGGATCTTAAATTTCTGAATAATATATGCAACTGTAGTCACAGGAACATCAAGCTGCTTGGAGATGGTCTTATAGCCTTTACCTTTAACATGCTTGTCTATAATTTTCTTTCTAATCTCCTGAGACAACTCTCTCCTTTGCTTCCTCTGGTCCATGTTTAGTGTGGTAAACACCATGTCACAAAGAGCACAGTGACTACTTGTTGTCATACCCGGCTCTAGGGAGCCGGGCAATCAGAGCCAGGGACAAGCCAGTGAGTCGAGATGTTTTATTTTGGGTAAAGGATAAGGGATGAGGAGAGCACAGACACTCATACAGACGTACATTCTCAGGCTGCACAGCGCAGGGGTAGGTAGCTTGTACCGGACATGGGGGTAACAAGACGTGCATACTCACAGCGGGATACAAACACAGGAATGCTGCAAGGGGAGTAGAGGCTGACACCAGACGAAGGGGCTTCAGCCTAGCAGTGCTTATGTCGCAGCCCCGAGTCATCGAGGCTGCTCCTATTTATCCTCATTGGCAGCGCCCCAGCTGATGAAGACTAATTGGCCCCAGCCGTCCATAATGCTGCCAGCTGGGGGCCTGTTGAGACGCTGCTCAATGGGAAGCAGGGATGAGGGAAAACATGGGCTGAGTGCCGAGACGGCATCTCAACCCATGGTGACAGAGCCCCCCCCTCAAGGTCGGGCTCCTGAACGACCAGGAACATCCCAGCCCCCCCCCCCACCACCACCTAGGGTGGGAGGAAGGGAGGCAGGACCGGAGGGGAAGAAGCCAAGGGAAGGACAACACCAATGGGGCAATGTAGGGTAGCGGGAAAAAAAACCCAAATACAATACTGACAAAACAGAGAATAATTAACCCAGGTACAGATGGGGAGAAGAACTGGGTCAGCACGCCGGTTACACACTACCCAGAGAGTACCAACCATGCGTGACCCAGAGCAAGGAAAAAAAACCACCAAAAAGGTACAGGGCAAAAATGCTGAGTATGGTCAAATAAAGGGGAAACACAATACACAGCACCAATATAAGTACATACACACAGTCACCAAGAAAAGTGAAGGTGACTGGAACAAATGGACAATTTCAGAGCATGGTGTTATGGAAAACAAGGCACATGACTCTATAATGAACCAACAAGGCATAAAAAAGAAATACTGAGTGCAGGCAAAGAAAAACCCACACACACGAATATATAAATACCCACAGTCACCTAAAGAAATGAAAGTGACTGGAATAAATGGATAACTGCAGAGCATGGTCTGAAAGGAAACAAAACATAACTCTACAATGAAAAAACGAGGCTAAAAACATGGCACAAAAAGTAAAATGCTGAGCATGAGCGATGGAAAACACACAGCACTATAAAAACGAATCCACCAACAGGACAAAATATTACACCCGAGTGACCTTCACAAAGATAAAAGAAAAAGTGACACCCGAGGAACATGGCAGGCAGAGTCCACAAATAGCCGAGATGGCTCCGGAGATCTCCCCGCCCATCGTCCCGTTGGCGAATCAGGGAAAGAGAAATGTTCGGACGGCGAACTCCGGACCCAAATCCCAGGAATCCAGTCCACCGGCAGCCGAACCAGGCCGCCCAAAGGCAAACACAGACCAGTGGGGGGAACCAGATCACCGAACCGAAAGTCTTGTGGGTCGGTCGTCGACCCGCATCACTCAACCACCAGGACCGTTGAGACGGACGAAGGGTCAGAGCGGATCCCGGTGGAAGAGGCTCAGGGGAGAGCCGATGACGAGGGCGACAGGCGTCAGGCCGCAGGAAAACGGCCACCTCCTCACCGGACCTGGACAACACTGGGGCAGCACCCACGTCGGACCCCGATCGGGCCTCAGGCGAACCCACGTTGGACCCCGATTGGGTCTCGGGTGAATCCACGTTGGATACTGCACCAGAACCGACCTCCAACGTTGAACCCGGACCCTCCAGCACCCCGAGGAACAGCAACTCCTCGCCGGTGACCCTGGAAGAAGGCTTAAAAGAGAAAACAGAACCAGGATCAGGATCACCGGCAGCGCCAGAACCCGGCGAGACGAGCTCAGACGCAGCGGGCGGCTGCACCCACCTCGTCTCCCCTGGAGATAGGCTGAAGTGCTCAAAGATAAAAAGAGAGAAGAGAAAGGAGAGCACTCGCCTGATCTCGGGTTCTGACGCCGTCCAGGACTGCGAAGATCCAGGATCCGTCGTCAGGAGGTCGTTGTCAGGCTCCCATCTAGCCGTGTCGGGCCCCGCAGCCAGCACGATGGTCAGCGCAGCTTGAGATCCCTCCAGCTCAGGTAACCCCGCCGACGATCCACTCGGCGTGAAGCCAGAAGAATCTCGTCCCGCTGGACCGAACCGCTCCTCTGTGGAGACCCGGGGACGCTCAGTCGTCGGCGTAGACTCCACGCAGCACAGTCCCCCTCCTCCGTCCGCAATGTAGCTGCGGAACCACAGGCCCTCTCCATATCCCACCACGTTGACCCGGAGCCGGGGACCGCTCGGCGGAGAGAGACACAGAGGATGCGGGATTAGGGATACAGGTTACAGCAGGTGGGGAGAGTTCAGGGAGCTGCGAACCCTGAACTTCTCCTCCAGGGATGTGACAGAGCAAATCATTAAGCAGGTGTGAAAAAACAATGACTTGCCTGCCCCCTGGAGGTTGAGTAATGCCTGCTGTAGTGGATTCTGCTTCTTCCTCTCCCCACCCGGCGAAAACGGAGGACCCCCCGGGAATTCGTCTGAGGATCACTCGCGTTGTCTCCAGCAGAGAGCTCACCAGGCCGGAATTCCAGGCACACACGGCGATCAGGAAGCGCGTCGAGGAGGAGGGGGAAACAGCCGGGGTGAGCCAGCCCGAATGTCCAGGAATGACAGCGGGGAAACGAGGCTCAGGGAACGAGGCTGTAGAATCTCCACACTGACGAGGCGAAGAGGTGACAGCTGCGTGGGAGGAACGGTCCTGACGATGACCCAGAACTGGATCCGGACGAGGTTCGTGCAGAGGTGACTCGGCGATGTGATGACGGCTATTCCCAGGGGATGAAGCGAGGGGGAAACCCAGGATTCGCCGCTCCAGATCGGAGATCGAGGCGAGGAAGGCGTCGAGCACGGGAAAGCTTCGTAGCCCTGAAGTCCTCTCCATCAACCTCACTGCCGCCGCCACATGCCAGAAGGTGGTGGCAGGAAACACAGTAGAGCTCGCGACAGCCACTCGACCCCAGACATAACTGCTGTCAGCTGCGGCTCCTTGAAGGGAATCCCGAGTGACGTGGCGCAGGTCGGGGGAAGTCCTCTGGTGGGCGCGAACTCCCGGACTGGAATAGCGGCAGGAATGGGACTCCGAAGTGGGGAAAGACGTCGCCCACTTCGATTTCCTGCCGGGACTTCCATCCACCCCGTGGAGCTTCTCTTGCTGTGTACCTGCAGCGTCTATCCTGGCACTGTCCTCCAGATGGTACACAGAATGAGGGTGACAGTCCAGGAGTTCCTCAGCACGGCCCGGATGCCAGCGTCTCGCGTTGGAGGCGTCGTGCAGAGTGAAGAGCGTCCCGTCGACAGCCTCCGAGATGGACCTCAGCTTGTCGCCCTGGCGCCGGAAGTGACTCCTGGGAAACGGCATGCTAGCAGCGCTGACACCCGGACAGAAAGGTACATTTCCACGGCGACTCACGGCCGCCGGTAACTCTTCTGGCTGCGACATACTGTCATACCCGGCTCTAGGGAGCCGGGCAATTAGAGCCAGGGACAAGCCAGTGAGTCGAGATGTTTTATTTTGGGTAAAGGATAAGGGATGAGGAGAGCACAGACACTCATACAGACGTACATTCTCAGGCTGCACAGCGCAGGGGTAGGTAGCTCGTACCGGACATGGGGGTAACAAGACGTGCATACTCACAGCGGGATACAAACACAGGAATGCTGCAAGGGGAGTAGAGGCTGACACCAGACGAAGGGGCTTCAGCCTAGCAGTGCTTATGTCGCAGCCCCAAGTCATCGAGGCTGCTCCTATTTATCCTCATTGGCAGCGCCCCAGCTGATGAAGACTAATTGGCCCCAGCCGTCCATAATGCTGCCAGCTGGGGGCCTGCTGATGTAACGGATGCCAACTAGTACTGTTCGGCGTAGAACGTTAGTAAACCTCCCTCCCAAAGCCTCATACAGTATCGGTAGCGCTGAGCTATCGGTCGGACCTTTAGCTCAGCGCGATCGTGCTGTGTCTCCCATGCTCGAACTGTGTAGTTGACTGAGAGGTCGCGGGTTCGTGTCCCGTGTGGGGCGAACTGCGCAGGATGATCTCTGTCACAATGGTGCCGTGAACCCGGGATGGGAGTGAGGTTTAAGGGGGAGAGTGTAACGGATGCCAACTAGTACTGTTCGGCGTAGAACGTTAGTAAACCTCCCTCCCAAAGCCTCATACAGTATCGGTAGCGCTGAGCTATCGGTCGGACCTTTAGCTCAGCGCGATCGTGCTGTGTCTCCCATGCTCGAACTGTGTAGTTGACTGAGAGGTCGCGGGTTCGTGTCCCGTGTGGGGCGAACTGCGCAGGATGATCTCTGTCACACTGAGACGCTGCTCAATGGGAAGCAGGGATGAGGGAAAACATGGGCTGAGTGCCGAGACGGCATCTCAACCCATGGTGACACTTGTCACCCTTTAAATAGGCCGACTGACTGATTACACGTTTGTAGACACCTGTGATGTTAATTAGAGGACACATCTTGGTTGAACATGTTCCTATGGTCACATTATTTTCAATCTTTTCTAGGGGTACCATCATTTTTGTCCAGGCCTGTTTCATGAGTTTGTTTTTTAAAGTAATTCTGTTGAACCACATTTCAAAAGCATTGTGTGATTTTCATTGGTTAATTTTCATAGAATTTTTATTTATTACCACTTTTTTCAGATTCAAGTTATTTCTGTGACCTTTGTGGGTTTTTCTTTCATTAACAGAGGGGTACCAACAATTTTGTCCACGTGCCGCTGGTACGATACTTCAACATTTCCTATCTGGCAACACTGGCTGGTAGTGTGCTGTCACGTGACTCAGCCTGGCCAGTAGCTGAGCACGGCAGCAAGAGAAAGCTAAAAAAAAACTAGAAAAGCACTCGGAGAGCGCAGACCTCCGCCAAGCGCCACAGTTCCCCCCATACAGTGTTTTACATCATAAATATTAATCCTACATTTATTGTGTGTACGTTTTCAGATTTCTTGACCATGAAAACATATGAGTAGCAATTGGATTGACATGGATAGGATTAGTGGTTCAGTAGTTATTCCGGAAAATCGCATTTCGCATAATGGTGGTTTTCTTCTGGATGTAGCTCCATAGCTTTTAAAGATACAACCAGTCCATTGACACACTACAGATTCCACAGTGTCTTGGCTACATAATGGTGTTTGTTGAGTGATTTTAGCTTCATTTGTTCTCTTCCTATGAGGAAAATTGCAAAGGTCCCCTATTTTTTTTTTTTTTTTGATATTGTGGATCATAGTATCCGGAATTATTGCATTATCCGGATCAGTGTTGGCTATATTATAGAACCTGTGGGCATGTTGTCCTGTATTTTTTTTTTGTTTGTTTTGCAAGTGTTCTGACAATTTTTGGCAGACTTACATGCACAAATATTGAAAATGGCCCTATCTGGCAATGTTAAAGAATCCTTTAAAAAATTCCTGGATCCAGACGGTGATCCGGATCACCACCAAAATCTAATCATCTGTAGGATACCCCATTTCTGACAATCTCTGCAAATTTCATGAAAATCCGTCCATAACTTTTTGAGTTATCTTGCTAACAAACAAACAGACAGACAAACCAACGCTGGTGAAAACATAACCTCCTTGGCGGAGGTAAAAAAAAAAAAAAAAATTGAAGAATTAAACATTTGTTCTAGATGAATAAATTTGCCCTCTTTGTTTATTTAAAAAAGCCGAAGAGGTGCAATGAAAGGGAGAAATTATGTTTCGTTGTTTTATAACAAGAACCTCAGAGTGAATGAAAGAAAAATAAGTTTTACAACATTCAGTGTTCTCCTGTAATAATTTTGTTCAGATTTCATGGCTGCAAATTCTGTTCATTACAGTGTCAAACAAAAAGTCATTTAGCGGTTATAAAAAGGCCTTCAGATTTAGAAGACTGAAACTGCAGCTGGGTAGCATGGATGCAGGTTCATAAATCAGTCACATGGCGGCCTGCAGCATGACTCCTTGTCCTTCAACCAGGTAAGTGTAGCAAATCGTTCCCCTAAACCTTGGCATTGTTTGTTGCTTTGTGAAAGTGTACACGGTAGGTGATTTATTTTTTAACAAGGGGGGGGGGGGGGGATGGTTGCTGTGGGGGATATTAACAAATTCAGCAAATGGTACAACTATAAACGTATAAGCATAGTTTCAGTGCTAATTTGCAAGAATAAAGGTGCAAAAATATGATAAAAGCTGCTAATTTACAGCTTAACTAGTCACAAATTTACTATAAGCAAGCTGCAAATTCTTAAGAGTTACATTTTCGTGAGAAAAAAGTCAAATTTACAACAATAAAGTCATAAGTTTACAAGAAAATATTTCAGTTTTCTAGAATATTTTTCATTTTTTTCTCTCATGTCCAATTTTCTCACTAATTAGTGTTTTTTCCTGTAAACTAACATTTTTCTAAGAATGTTATCTTTTTTTAAAAAAATGCAACTTTTTTCCTGACAAATTAATGTATTACTGTATTTCCTATAATATGTCCATGCTTTGCGATAATCTTGTTACCCCCACACACACACACACAAATATTATATAAATTTGCATTTTTTTTCTGTAACATTTTCAACTTTTTCCTCAGATTTTCATGATTTTCCTATATTCTCCCTCATGCTCAGTTGCCCTGTATAAACTATCCCCACAGTCTTTATGGGGATGGAGAGGAGCAGGTTAACAGAGGATTTTGGGACATTTTGCTGACAAGGGGAATGGCCTTTTTAAATTGTTTTGCAGAGATTTGAATGGAGGTTTAATATATTCTTTACTGAAAGAAAACCTTTTTTTTTTTTAGATTTTTGCAAAGATTTGGTTATTTTGAGCAGATATTTATTTTTCAGTGGAAGATGCCCATTCTTTTTTGTCTTTGACCTTTTGTCATCTAAGTACATAATGATGAAAGCCTTGGTGTCTCTGTGAGAAGATACTTTTGTAGAAATCTATGGAGTATTAAACATATCCATGAGTGTATAGATAGATATACCAGACAAGCACAATACAATTCGTGCTACTGTATGTAGCTTCAATATTAAGGAATTACATTTTTTTTTTTTTTTTTTTTTTTTGCACATCTGTGACCCGAAACGTCTGTGCACGTCACTGTTTTACAGGTCAGTCACGTAAAATAGTCCGAGTCTGACTGGATCCTAATTGTAGCTCGCCCATGTTAGTTTTCCTTTCTGCACTTAATCTCTTGTCCACTAGATGGCGCTTCATCACCTCTGGAACGTCACAATGCGTGTCTCTGCTTGTGTAGCCTAAGAAATAAAAAATTTTCTGTTAAAAGCGAACAGGTCACAACAGATGAAGTTAATTTTCGTTCCAGAAAGTCTTCATTCACGAATATAGCAGGTACTACGTCTTATTTTTGCCACCACGCTTTAATCAGATGCACGTTTTCATAAGCACTCCTGCTAAACTGATCTTGTTTTTACACTTGTCTCTGCGGTTAATATCAGGATCCTTCAAGCAGGATCTGCATTCATGAGCAGCTGCATTAGCATAATCAGACGTGGAGTAACACACGCAGGCCCACCCACAGACACACAGCAGATCTCACTGGACACTGTTAAATAATGAAACCCTACATTTGCCCTCTTGATAACTCCACACTTCTTTTTTTCCCCCCCACAAAATTATTTTCCAGTTTTATCTTTTGTTTCATTTCATCAAATATATGCTGAAATTAAAGAGGATAATATACTGAGATGTTTTATCTTAATCTTAAAGAAATATTTAAAGAAGGAATAATTGTTGCGTGATGTGGTGATTTTCTTAAAAAAAAAAAAAAACGAAAGTAAACAGGAGTGAAATCACACAATTCTTCTTGTGGGCATTTGTCCACAATTTTTGTTTTTAATTTATTCAACTAACTGAGCACTATCCTTGACCAGGGTGAACATTAAAATGTTGTTTTTTTTCCTTTTCAAGATGAGAGGAACTAGAGCTCCTACGGAAAACCCACAAGGATGGGAAGGACAGCCATACTTGACAGTTCAGGTTTGAACCCAGGTCCTTTTCTGTGAGGCAACAATGTTAACAGCTGGTCTCAGTGCTACAGAATTTAACTGTTGCAAGATTTGCTAATTGTGTCAGTGAATTTAGATATGAATAATGCTAAACATTGCTTCAGTCAACTAAGCTGCATCATGATTATTATAGCACATGCTGTCATGATCTGGAATAATGGTTGCATCACTGTGCCATCTAACCTGTCCCCCCCCCCCCCCCCAGTCATTTAAGTCCCTGTATTGATATGACACAAATGCACATGTGGACAAAATCGTTGGTACCCCTCTGTTAATGAAAGAAAAACCCACAATGGTCACAGAAATAACTTGAATCTGACAAAAGTGGTAATAAATAAAAATTCTATGAAAATTAACCAATGAAAATCAGACAATGCTTTTGAATTGTGGTTCAGCAGAATTATTTTAAAAAACAAACTCATGAAACAGGCCTGGACAAAAATGATGGTACTCTTAATATTTTGTTGCACAACCTTTTGAGGCAATCACTGCAATCAAATGATTTCTGTAACTGTCAATGAGACTTCTGCACCTCTCAGCAGGTATTTTGGCCCATTTCTCATGAGCAAACTGCTCCAGTTGTCTCAGGTTTGAAGGGTGCCTTCTCCAGACGGCATGTTTCAGCTCCTTCCACAGATGTTCAATAGGATTTAGATCAGGGCTCACAGAAGGCCACTTTAAAATAGTCCAATGTTTCGCTCTTAGCCATTCTTGGGTGTTTTTAGCTGTGTGTTTTGGGTCATTATCCTGTTGCAAGACCCATGACCTGCAACTGAGACCAAGCTATCTGACACTGGGCAGCACATTTCTCTCTAGAATACCTTGATAGTCTTCATATTTCATTGTACCCTGCACAGATTCAAGACACCCTGTGCCAGATGCAGCAAAGCAGCCCCAGAACATAACAGAACCTCCTCCATGTTTCACAGTAGGGACAGTGTTCTTTTCTTGGTATGCTTCATTTTTGCGTCTGTGAACATAGAGCTGATGTGCCTTGCCAAAAAGTTCCAGTTTTGTCTCATCTGTCCATAGGACATTCTCCCAGAAGCTTTGTGGCTTGTCAACATGCAGTTTGGCAAATTCCAGTCTGGCTTTTTTATGATTTGTTTTCAACAGTGGTGTCCTCCTTGGTCGTCTCCCATGAAGTCCACTTTGGCTCAAACAATGACGGATGGTGCGATCTGACACTGATGTACCTTGACCTTGGAGTTCACCATGAATGTGTTTAGAGGTTGTTCTGGGCTCTTTTGTTACCATTCATATTATCTGTCTCTTCCATTTTTCATCAAGTTTCCTCCTGCGGCCACATCCAGGGAGGTTGGCTACAGTCCGGCGAATCTTAAATTTCTGAATAATATGTGCAACTGTAGTCACAGGAACATCAAGCTGCTTGGAGATGGTCTTATAGCCTTTACCTTTAACATGCTTGTCTATAATTTTCTTTCTAATCTCTTGAGACAACTCTCTCCTTTGCTTCCTCTGGTCCATGTTTAGTGTGTTACACACCATGTCAACAAACAGCACAGTGACTACTTGTCACCCTTTAAATAGGCCGACTGACTGATTACAAGTTTGTAGACACCTGTGATGTTAATTAGAGGACATATCTTGGTTAAACATGTCCCTAGGGTCACATTATTTTCAATCTTTTCTAGGGGTACCATCATTTTTGTCCAGGCCTGTTTCATGAGTTTGTTTTTTAAAATAATTCTATTGAACCACAATTCAAAAGCATTGTGTGATTTTCATTGGTTAGTTTTCATAGAATTTTTATTTATTGCCACTTTTGTCAGATTCAAGTTATTTCTGTGACCATTGTGGGTTTTTCTTTCATTAACAGAGGGGTACCAACAACTTTGTCCACGGCTGTATGTATCACGCCTATTTCAAATGCTTTTTAAAGCACAAAAGGAGGTAGTTTGGGAGCAGTAGGTAAATATATATATATATATATATATATATATACTGTATATATACATACATACATACATACATACACTGCCGTTCAAAAGTTTGGGGTCACTTAGAAATTTCCTTATTTTTGAAAGAAAAGCACTTTTTTTCAATGAACATAACTTTAAACTAATCAGAAATACACTCTATACATTGCTAATGTGGTAAATGACTATTCTAGCTGCAAATGTCTGTTTTTTGGTGCAATATCTACATAGGTGTATAGAGGCCCATTTCCAGCAACTATCACTCCGGTGTTCTAATGTTACAATGTGTTTGCTCATTGCGTCAGAAGGCTAATGGATGATTAGAAAACCCTTGTGCAATCATGTTAGGTCTGCAATGCTGTAATTGCTGCAAATGGAGGATTCTTTGACGAAAGCAAAGTTTGAAGGAAAAAATTATTATTTCAAATACAAATCATTATTTCTAACCTTGTCAATGTCTTGACTATATTTTCTATTCATTTTACAACTCATGGTGGTAAATAAGTGTGACTTTTTATGGAAAACACAAAATAATTGTCTGGGTGACCCCAAACTTTTGAACGGTAGTGTATATGCGCACACAAGTGACCCATGTGCAAGTCTACCCGTAAACCTTTCATTTTTGCTTTGCTTCGAGGTTCCCAATTCACTTCTTTTACCCATTAATATATTTATACATATTCTTTACATTGCAGTCATAGTTAGGCTTAAAAACAATTTTTAAAAAGTGGAAAGGTTAAAGTTAGGTGTTAGTGCTTTCATTCACACTGCAGCACTCTCACTGCAAGTAGTTATTTTCCCAACCACTAGAGAGCTCCATTTCCAAAGACGCTGTGTGCCAACATTCCTGGTACTAAAACTGCTTTTGGCTGTTTTCTCTTGTAGGACAGGTTCTCTTATCAGGCTGTCTGTAGGAGTACAAATGAAAATAAACCTGCATTGAAAACTTTGGCTGATTTACATGATAGACATGTTCATAATGTACTGTCCTTACTTAAAGAGACGTTTATCTCATTGGGCTAAAATAGGAATAATTCTGTCAAAGGCGGAACTTGTACATTTCTAAGGGTAATAATTTGACAAAAAAATTTGTAGTAATCTTTTGGGTGTGTTATATTAAAGGTCCCATTCACTGAAAAATTGTGTTTTTGTAGGTTTTAACCTTCTGAAATGCACTAATTGGTCACATGATTATCAAAAAAAAAAAAAAATCAAAATGCTTTTCTTTAAAAAAAAACCAAAAAAAAAAACCACACACACACACAGCCTTTATATTGTTTTTGTGTCCGATTAGCCATTTTAACTCTTCCATGTTTTGTCCTCTGTCAAGAAAAGTTAAGCCCAGCCTTGATGCATGCCACTGCTGTGTTGTTGGCTAGCATAGCTATCTGTCTGAGTGGAGAGCCCAGCCACGCTGGGGAGTTGACTTACCAAGCACGGTTTATACAGATATTTTGTTCAGATTTCAGTCACCCTAATAAACGTCTGTTTCCACCTCGTTAACTAATCTGCATTCGATAATATATCCTGGGTCATTCTGGCCTATTTTGTTATATTTTTGCTGTGATGCTACATTGATCCATTATACTGGTCAACAGCAAATTTATTGTCCAAGTTTTTTTTTTTTAGCTGATTTAGGACAATTTTGATGCGCTGAATCCAAAAATCACATTGGTTTTGCTCAATCAGGTCAACTTTTTGAACTATGGCCACATGTTGTTTACGTTTTTGTTTACATGTACGGGTATTTTTGCTTTATATGATGCAAAATTCTTTTTTATTTCTTGAAATTTCTCGAACTCTGAAGAGTTTGCATGCGCCAATTTATGACATGATGTCATAAATTGTCATGATGGCTGATTACTGTTGGACGCTGAAGAGAGGCGTCCCTGCCGCTGAGCATTCTAGAGGTTCGAATAAACGGGAGCTGAAGCTCTGAATTTTGAACAATGATGACGTAACATTCAGTTTACATGTACTTCAATGTCTACTAATCAAAGTTTGTAACATTTAATCAAATTGTGTTAGAAAACGATTTTTTCTCTTAAAAATCTATTTCATATGAGAAATATTAACAAAAATCAACCGATACTGTCACTAAAATGTAATTGATTTAGTCAGAAGATCAGATTTTTTAAAAATCAACTTCATATAAAAACCTGACCTGATCGAGAGAAACGGATGTCATTTTCAGATTCAGTGGTGCAAAATTGTCTTAAATCAGTTGAAAAAACACAGACAACTTACAAAAAAATTATTTTTGTAACCCTGTGTTAGCATTAGCTTGGCGAGGCAGTTGGCGGCAACCTGAAACTAACAGTTTAGCCACTCATTCACAAATTTTTCTGTGCTTTTTGTACTCCAGGGACCGGTTATATCCTATTGACCACTCTGAAACCACACACCCCTGTCCACCAATGCCACATTGTTTCTTTCATTCTTTAAAACAAATTTACATTAGTTGGCTCAGGCTCGATCAGTGATAGGAGCTAGCCAGTTAAAATTAGCAATAGCGATGTAAAAGGGAGGGTGGAGATAAATGTGGTCTTAAGGTGCGTTCAAACCAAACGCAAAAGTGCAAATTTTTTGGGCGGCATGATGTTAACTCATTGTAAACATGTGAATAGGTGCAAATTCTCAACTGAGCAAGGTGCAAAGGAGTTGCCTTCATAACTTCTGCAGCTGCTTTTTACCTACTGTGGAAATCCCCAAAAAACTCTGTCATGTTTAAGTTTACAACGTTATCTGGCTCCCACCAGGGAAAATGTCACTGCCTCCTCCAAAACCGAACCTGGATGACAACTGCTAATTCTCGTAGCATATCTGTAGCAGTAGTACATGTGGGGATAAACAACAGACACTCTGTTACAGCTTCAGAGCTCACAGTCCATCTGTCTGTAGGTAAGTAGCAGTCTCATTTTCAAACTAGTTTACTCCCCAGTGTTAATATTTCCACTCCAGTGATGGCAGAATCTCAAGGCAGATTACTAGCTATCGCTACCAAATCCCTCAGACATGAATGCACAAATTCACATGTATTCACATGTTTACATTGCGTTAACATGCATTTGCACCATGTGAAAAATTCACTTTGCGTTTGGGGTTAATGAACCTTTAGGCATTTAAAGAAACATGCACTGAAACCAGCTGTTCTGAGTAAGGCTGCAAAAGATGATTCACGGTGATGCTGCAATAATTAATTTAAGGCAAGTTGACCAAAATATGTCACAAACATTTCATGAAGACCTATGAGAGCTGTCAAAATGTGGGAAAAGGGCAGTGAATGGGAATATAATGTGACACCATCTCTATCCCTCAGTCACAGTGATGCATCCTATAGGGGGCACACCTAACATGTGTTTGTTTGTGTGACCTATAAAGGTCGAAGACTGTAGATGTAAGCAGTATCAATGGTGGAAAACAGCAACAGATCAATGGAAAGATCTTAAAGATCTTAGATTTTTTTTAATGAAGTTTTTGTTAGTAATGCATTTTATATAATTTTCATCTCTTTTTAATCCTAAAAAAAATTGTCGCCAACATCAGTCTTGCCTCTGACATCTTTAACATTCAGTCTCTGCTCACACATGGAGGCTGTATCACAGGACCCACCCGCTGTGGAGGAACTGAGAAAATGCTGGGCAGTCTTACAAGGCATTGATTGGTTTATTTTATGTGTCAGTAGATCTTTTTTTAATTTTTCCCCAACCTGATACCGATATTAAATATTGGATCAGCCCATCTTTATTAAATGCACATTTTTATGTTAATAAAGTGGAGATAATGGTTAAGGTAGGGTGAGGGTCTGCTTTAAACATATTACCCGGCTAACACCCATTTCACTTCATGTAGTTTTTTTAAACAACCACTAGAGGTTGCTTTTTTCCAACAATTAACTATTGGTCAAAATATCTGCTGGTAAAAACAGTTCTGAATAAATCTAATTGTATTTACTCATACTCAAGTATTTTGGGGGGCTATAGTTTTTACTTAAGATTATACTGACTACACTGACTATTATTTTATACATATCTGAGCAATGAAAATGCTACTTTTATTTGATTATATCTTCTCACTACTATAACCCTTTGTCTTTACCAGTTGGCGCAGTGGTTAGCACTGCGGCAGCACAGTTTACCCTTGGCCGGGGGATTGTGGGGATCGTGGGATCGTGGGTTCGATCCCAGCCCCCGACCAACAGTGATCTGTGTGGAGTTTGCATGTTCTCCCCGTGTTGCGTGGGTTTACTCCGGGATTTCTCCGGTTTCCTCCCACATGCCAAAAACATGCATGTTAGGTTAACTGGCTGTTCTAAATTGTCCCTAGATATCTGTTTCCTATAGGCCCTTAGAATAGAGGGTTAGTATTAATGAAAGCACTTTGAGTGGTCTTTGTGACTAGAAAAGCGCTATATAAGTGCAGGTTAGTTAGTTAGTTAGTTAGTTGGAGAAAAAATAATTTCCTAATATCAGCTGAGTTCAAAGTAAGACCAACCACCTTCTTGGGGGAAAAGCAACACAACAACAGCAATAACAACACTAAACAAACAAAAAATACTCAAAGATATAACAGTTTAAAAAATACAGCCAGTCAAAATATTTTAAGTCAGAAATACAGGACAAATGTATGGTGAATATAGCCAAAAACACAAAAATATGGCAGGTTAAAAAAAGCCAGATTCACTCAAAATTGAAAAATAAAACACATCAAGAAAGCAGTAGGTTATAAAAGATGGCAAGGCACAACTATAACAAAAAATCTAAGTCATGGGAAGCCAGGGTGTCAGAACCAGCAAGTCAAAATACTACAAACAAAAATAAAAAGGGCATAAACAGGACATTCCTGTCTTGCTGCCAATGCAGATGAGAAACTGTTAGAGAACGCACAGACAGAATAAGAAACTCCCTCATAAATGTAACTACGCTGCTGTATCTTCAACCGTCAGCTTGTCACTGGCCTAGTCTCCCCTGTGCACTACAGCTGCTGTCCTATGGATGTCCTCAGACGGTTGCTCTGCAGCAGGGCCAACAATGAGCCACCTCCAGATAAACTGACCCATCAGCAGCCACACACCACATCCGCACGCAGTCTCGAAAATGACTTCAATTTAGAAATACAGTGCAGACTTTTCCACTATAAAATGAGCCGTTTCTTCTGTTGAGAACACAAGAAACTGTCCTAAAAGTGTCTGAAAACAAAGAACATTAGTACACTAGGAATTAAGAGAATTTGCTCCATGGTCTACTTGTATATATTTATTAGAAAAAAAATCAGCAAGACTGAAGCAAGCTTTTGATGATATCCATGCATTTCTTTGTTTTTCTCAGAGACCAAAACACTGTATGGCAGAGGTGTGAAGAGCTTGAGTTTCTCTGCTTTTACATAGTTTGCCTGGGAGATGGTGCATCACCTGACTGCACCGTTAACCCTGTAATGTTTTATAATCATCAGCTTTAACTCCTTTCATAGTTCCACTTTCCAATAGGTTTACTGATTTTGAGGCTTTTGGAGAATTCTTCCCCCCCTAAATAATTCAACAACACACACCAAAAGAGGCAGTTTTTCCAAGAAATCTTGCCCCAATGCGGAGGGTCAGGATTAAATCTAACCAAATATAAAATTCTGGCCCAGCAGGTGTCAAACAGGAGTGCGTTTTCCGATTGGTTGCCAAATCTGAAAAGGCACCCCCGGCTAAAATTGAGCCAAGCTTGAACTGGTGATTAAAATGTGAAAGTTTTCATTTGAAAATTCACTCCGATCTCATCTTTGAGATTATATTCAACATAGTACTTCATCTTCTTAACGAAATGCCCTGAAACCCCTGTAATAACTGATGCAAGACTTTTTAGTTTGGCAGGTGAAATTATATGCTTTACACCACTGGATGGAGGTTAGAAACTCATTTTGGACACAGGAGTGTTCAAAGCTTTTATATAAAAAAAAAATAATAATAATTAACCCCCAGCTTTTGTCTTGCAGGATTCATATTTTCAATTAGACTGACCAAGAAGAGGAAGCGGTCAAAAATTCACCCTGTTCGGTTATTTCGGACTATCCGACAAATAATCTAAAGCTTAAATCCAATTACAGAGCGAGAAAACTGCAGAAAAGACAATAATCAAAACTTTAAAAAAAATAAAAAATCATTCTGCTGCGTCTGAGGACAGTAGCTGCTTCACTTCACATGAATGGACATAAAATAAAGGTTTAAAGCATTTCTAGACTTGGATAAGAAAGAGACATGCATAAAAGTGAACAATTATTACAGGAAACTGGTGCAAAGCAGCAAGACGTACGTCCACATTTTTTATTTCAACTAGGATATTGAGCCCTGTTCATCAGCTATATTGCATGTGCAATTCCTTACATTAAAGACAGTAATATTTATGGTTTTTAGGCAATTTTAAAGACACTAAAATCCACAGGAAAGGTATTTCAATCTTTTATCTGTTGTTTTTCTTATGAGCATCATAAATATCACTGTTAAAGGTGTTTTCACTGACAAAAATGTCAGTGCTAAATAATGTGAAACTTGAAAACCGCTCTTCGTGGAATTTCACCGTCACGCCTCAGCCCATGCTTTCTTTCCGCTCCGCAGAACACCTACAACAGATCACCTGTGCACGTTTTAAAAGCAAAACTTCAACTTTACAGTGGCTACATGTTATTGACTTAATTATAACTGTCAGTCAACTGGGAGGAAATGTCAAATTGTGAGTTTACCATATGCAAAACAAATTTACTTTGAGCTGATGAGGGGGGAAATGGTCAATATCAGGCCCTCTGATTTTAAGGTTCTACACCATAATAGTCCCTTTTCGTGCAGGTTTGTTTTCTTTCTTTTAATTTTGCATCAGCTGAGCACAACTATCTTTTGGGGGCTCATCTCACATCAGTTTAACATAATCAGACAGTACATTTTGCCTTTTAAAATGCATTTCTGTGAATGAATAAAGGGAAACAAATGAGGGTGGAAACTGGTGCAAGTGATTTTTATTCAAACATGAGATGATAGATGAACACAGCACAAGGAATATTTCTTTAAAAGGAACAAAAGGAATCAACTTAAAACACAGATACATTGTTGAATACACTATTTAACATGTAATTGTACTTTTTTTCTTCTTTTTCCTGGGTGAAAAGCGTTATTTTGCAACTACTTATGGCCACAGTGAAAGGAAAAGATTTATTTTTTTCTCTTCAAGCTTTGCTTATGTTGCTGTTGTAAATCTTGAGAAACTACTGATTTTTCTGTACAACTTCAGCATAAATGCACGTGAATTTTATCCATATATTGTTTATGGAATAGGTTAATTTCTAAATGTTACTGTCCAGGTCCCAAAAGCAAAGTTTGAAGGGAATAATAGCCATTTTTTTTTTTTTACACCACAATAAATTAAGAAATAACAGCTGCGATCCAGGACCAAAAAACTGTATTGCTAACGTCACGTTTTTGTTTTTGTTTTTCTTGGCACAAAGAAACAGTCAAAGTGAAACACGCTATATCCTGAAGAACAGCTACTTTTTTTTTGGGGTCATTTCCTGATGATGGTGTATGTGCTGCCTTTTGACTGTTGCTTCTGTGGTTCGCATTCAGAGCGGCTCACAAAGCCCCGCTGACATGTTGGGCTTCTCTGCACTCAGATAACTGCAGAAGCACCACCGTCCCCCATTCCACACATTCCACGATTTCCCAGCAAGCATTGCAAGCAAGCCTAAACAAGTCACGTTCTTTATTCACTGAGAATTTCACACAGTCAAGTGACTGAGGCTTTCCCCTTCACATGAATGCACTTTAACTTCTGAATCCCCACCCTCCATTTTTCCAACCACCCCCCCTCCAAAGACTCGCAGCTATATCTGAAAGGCCGAGGCTGCACTACAAAGTCGAAGCAATCACTCTTTCACCTGAAACCTTTTACTGCTGCCGTGCCCCCCCACCCCACCCACTCGCCCACCCCTCAGAAAAAATATGCTTCCTGTCTGTTTTTAATAATGACTTGTGTCCTTCTGCAGCAGCTCGTAACTGGCGAGCGGGCGAACATTCCCACCCCAGAAAAAGGTCCGCAGACAGTCGTCCAAACAAACATCTTTTAGTCTCCTACTTCAGGGTTCAAACACGGGAGCAGTGACACCTAATCTCTACACGGAAGGGGGGGGAAAAAAAAGAAAAGGGAGAGAGAAGGGAGGATAGGCGAAAGAAGGCAGAAGACGAGGGGGTGAGAGGGCCCTGCTCCCTTACATTCCTCCCAGAGGTCCCCTCCCCCATCGACCTGCTGCCACCGAGGATGCTCAGAACCACACATCGACCTCTCACCCTTCCTCCTCCCCCTCCTCTTCCTTCTTTTCCTTTTTTTTTTTTTTTTGGTGCCGTCATCCACAAACACCGACCACACATAAGGAAAAAAACAAACGTGAAAAAGGGAGCACTTTTCACCATAAATGCATCTGCTTCCATTTAAACGTGACATCAGCGGTGCTTTTGCACAAGCAGGAACATTCTGTCCATGAGATGAATTTGATGAATGAATATCACACAAGAACAACAACTAAGCAGATGAAAGTGTACCTTTAGAATTAAGACTTTGACAGAAATCTGCATGCAAATACGCCATTACGCTACATTACATTTTCACAGTGTTCTAGCAGTGTTCTTGCGTATGCAATTAGATGGAAGCAATACAAACTTCAGTACATCTCAGTGAAATATTTTAAGACATTATATACTTAAATGACATAGCAATGCATTTAAGTTACAGTATTTTAGCAAAAAGGCATACGTTAATTACTCAAGAACTAATGACAGGATGTTACTTTACCTTATAAATATGCTAAAAAGAGAAGTGTACTTAAAACAAGCACATTTGTATATGTGGCACTAACAAATAGCTCCAAAATCAAAATTTACCCAAATTATACAAAGTATTTTAAGTGTATTAAAATACACGTTTTTCACCTGTGTAGGTACACCAGACACAACCATTACCGTCTTATTCAATATTATAAGTGGTGTTTCTAATGTACAAGTGTAATAGTGTATAATTACTGAAACTACACCGAAAGTGTACTTCAATGTAGTCTTTTAAGTCTACAATAAATTATTCTTAAACTGAACACTGGTAAAAAGTTCTGTTTCGTTGTTTCTAATTAAGTGCAAGAACAATGCTAGTACAGAAACAACAGCATACATTTATTATAATAATAATAACTAATCGTAATGTTGCTTTATTCAATTTGTACTGCAATTAAAAGAAGTGTAGTGATATAGCCTTTTATGATAATACACAGAACACAGTACCCCTTGTGTTTACATGTAGTAGGGCTGCTAGGATACTGCAGTTTAATACTGACTTAATTCCTCTATATATGATTCAGCATCATCTTTTCACACCAACTGATACTGTTAAAATGTGTTTAAATAAAGGCAATTACAGAAGAACAACAATCAATAACATCAGTATATACATAGTTTAATGCATACCAAGGGATATTAATAAAGTGAAGGGTTACATTAAAGTTTTACATTATTATACTGTGAAGCAATTGAGGCCAAAGAAGGGGTGGGATTACTTTTTCCCCACTCCTTTTTGAGCATGTAAATCAAAGGATCTGTGCACTAAAGTGTCATCTCCAAAAGTGAATTTATTGTTGCTGTAATCTGATTTGATTGTATATGTATAGATATATTTTTTTTATTTTTATATTTATTCATTATTTACATGTTCGAAATAAAGTTTTTTTTTTTTTTAACTGAATAACAAACTATGCAATCAGACATATTTAGATTCATCTTAGGGTGTGGGATAAAACTTGTGCCAGTAGTAATCAAATTTGAATTCTTTGTATCTGAATGTGAATCACTCGGTTTGAACCTGATCACGCTGCATATTTGCTTTTAAAATTTTAATCTGAATGTCCTAATTTGAACTTGTATCTATTGGTCTGAATGTGTGCTGCAATAAAACTGAAACTGCATTTTATTCAGTTGAACAATTCACCTCCCTAATTCATTCTCACAGTTCAGTTTCATTTCTCTCCATTCAGATTCAGAAATCTGTATTTTATTTGGTATTTATTTGTAATTATTATACCACATCAGCACACTAGCGCACACAGCAGTCTGGAATTGTAGAAAACGTACATTTGCAACATCTTTATATTGCATATTTAGGAAAACTTGCGTAATGAATGGGAAATGTTCTTGCATTAAAGTATGTCTCAGAACATTAAAATTTGTCTTAACACTTAAACCACTTCTAATGCATCGGTGTAATAAAGCCCTAAGGTTACAATAATATTACAACTTATTGTAGCATCAATACATCTAAAATAATTCATGCTATAATTCATAAATACATTAGTACAGAACCATGTGTTTAAGCATATTTACCCCCAACTTTATCTTGAAATACAGAATTGGGACTGCATTAATCCTCTAATTACATATTACTAGCACATTATGTACTAGTGCAACTCAAAAAATGGAATATTATGAAAGTTATTGCTTTAATTCAGTTCAAAAACTTTCATATTTTCTATATGACATATAATGTGGGCTAATTCAAGCCTTTTTTGTTTTAAATTTTAATGATCATGGCATAGCTTTTTTAATTAAATTACTAAATCATGATATTCTAGTTTTTTAGGTGCACTGGTACATTTTCATAAAAAAATACATACATATATATATACTGTATATATGGGAAAAAATCTAGGTAAAATACACTAAAGTCAGTTAAGTGTGCTTCATGAGAACATTTACGTACAAATGCATTCAGAATTGGTGCACTAGGTTAATTTTAATACTTTCCCAAAATGCATATTTAAATGCACTTAAGTACTTGTAAGAATCTTGTTCATGCTAATATACTAAAATTGAAGCATCTCAAAATAGTGACGTGAAATACACTTAAGAAGTTTTAAAGATTAAACTGCAGTATGATTGCTATGAGCACCCGGAGTACATTTTTATTAGAGACAAAAGTAGTAGTCTTAAAATATATTAATCACAAACTGAAAACACTATAAGTGACTTAAATCATTTCAGGTATATTTCTTCTTACTTAGAAGGCTGCAAAAACTAATACATTCTTTATTATTGCAGTTTTAAGTATCGTTAAGCGCCTTAATGGAGTCTGAAAGTATGTACTTAATATACTTAAAGGTACAGTGTGTAAAATTTTTGGTATTTGGAAATCTGCAGCATAATGCCTTAACTTTTTTGTTATATAACCACTGTGAAGTAAAGCTGTTGTGGTTTCTGTACCTTCAGATAAGGTGTTTTTACACACAAGAGAGTCTTTCTTCATGGAGGCAGCCATCTTGGATAATGAAAATGTCTTCCAAGTTTCTGTATCGAACTTTGACTTTGCAAACGACTCCTGCTGGATTTCCTGTATGCTTTGGGGGAAGGTGATAACTGATAAAATGTGAATTGTTTGCACGGTGAAATGCGCTGCTCGTTTGCGCAGAACATTACACACTGCACCTTTAAGCGTATTTAAGTAGTTTTTACGGGTGTCTCAAAATGGCAAAGTCATTTTTTTTGTACAGCAAAAATAGATTATCCAGGTACTGATGAAGGCACACAAAGACACTTAAATGCACTAATTAAGTATTCTTTTCTTCTTTTGTGCTAAATATTTAGCAGTAGTTAGTGGACTTACAGCCTTTATATTTAGGGAGAAGTTGTGTTTTGGTTATTTTTAGCACTAAGTAGTAATGGTAGTATATGTGAAGCATATTTACATTTTAGTATATTCAACTACACCATGTTTTCCACATATCATTTATTTATATTGTAGACACTGCTCATGTTAGGCTACAAATGTGTGCAAACTGTGAGGAAACGGCTCCCATTCTACTCCAAACCAGCCCCCCCCCTTTTTATTGTGGCTTTTTTTTAGTGTGAGCTGAGGCCAAATGCTATGACAATACTATTGCACTGCTAGAATGGATGGTACAGTAGTGCAACATTGTCAAAGCAGCTGACCTCAGCATGTGTCAGCACATGGACACGGGCACAGCCATTCTTCACCGCCAACCCCCCCCCCCCACCCCCCCAAAATTAAATGACAAAACGACCTGCTGTTAAATTTAGGGAGAATATTTAACTTTAGCTGATTTCTGCTGGTGTTTGATAAGTGTAGCCCCCATCTTTTACACAGAAAGTGGTGGTGGTGGGGGGGGGGGGGAGCACAGTGACATTAGTGGTATTGGTCACACAGAAAGACACCCCTAATGGCAGTAAAGGGAGGTGTGGGTGTCATCAGCCAATGCCCTTTTAATATTGCACTGCTCATGTCAGCGTCCAGTAGTGCAACAGAAAAAGGGCAGTGGACAACAACATGGACACCATCCGCCTCCACTGCACAATACTGACCCGACTAACCACCCCGGGGGTGGGGGGGGGGGAAAACAATTCAAAGCAGCAATATCACTTAAAAGTTTGCATTTGCACACACACGACAAGATCAGCTCAGTCTGGTTTACGCCGTCCTGATTTTGGACAGCCCAGCCCAGCCTTGCTATTGTGCATCTGGGGGGGGCAGAAGTGTGGATGTTACAGATTAACGGTGTAGCTTTAAACGAGCTTCCCAAATTAAAACGGCACTGGTTCCTCTCACCCTGGGAGAATGGGACTTTCCCAGCATGTGGGCCCATACCATTCTCTCCAGTGAATGACATGCATTCTAATTTTGGTGGCGAAATGGGAGGTTGTAGAGGAGGGAGGAGGGAGGGAGGGAGGAGGGGGAGGACTTGTATAGCGTTCAGGTTTTATGGGGGGGGGGCACATTTTTGGTTTTCAGAATTAAAGCCTATATGTCATAGATGTGTTGTTAAAATTAAAAGAAGTCAGAAAGACAATTTGCTGAAGTCCCCCCACCTTCCAAAAAAAAAAAAACTTGACCAACAACAGCAGAAAGAAAAGTTTGCAGCAAAATGGCGAAATTACTCAACAGTAAACTGCAACGAGCAGAGGAGCAGAAGCTTCTGCAACTTTGCACAAGCAGCCCGTGGTTACACAACATACACAATCTATATGGTGGCTGAAGAAAAGAGGGGCTGCAAACCTCCAGGAAAAAAAAAAAAAGAAGACAGGCAGAGAGAGAACAAGAAGCCCTCTGACGGCTGATCCCGTCCCACTGTGAATCCCCCTCACTTCGCTCCTCTTCCTTTCTGGGTTGGTTTTTTTTTTTTTTTTTTTTGTTACCTGCTCTTGGAAGATTTATCCGCCATACAGCTGCGTGAGCGGCCTACACGCCGCCGGATCCGACCCACGCCGCAACACACGGACGACTTGTTAGATTGCACAACCGCCTGCAAATGGTGCACAAACAAACACGCCAGTGCAGTGGAGCAAAGGAAGGGGAGGAGGAAAGAGGGGAGCAAAAAAAAAAAAAAAAAAAAGAAAAAATCTAAAGAGTGTCCCTATGCGCCCCGTGGACGGTGAAAGGCGTCCACGGGGCGTCAAAAGAAGGAGAAGGAGAAGGAAACGTGTCCCGATCAAGTTTTGGAGACGAGCTCGCAGATGCGCAGCGCCCCGGATCCACGCGACTCTCCCACGCGCGCTCAATCTGTGCAACTTCCAAGTTTGCATTCGGCTCCTGACAATTTTTAACGCAAACCCCCCCAGAATCGACTACAACTCAGGAGTGGACAACCTCCCCCACCTTCTCCTTCCTCCTCCTCCTCTTCCTCCTCCGTCTCTACAACCTCCTCCTCTTCCTCCTTCCGAACCATGAATAGTATCTGACCAAGGGAGGGACTATACCTTACAGAAAACGGCGGAGAGAGAGCACGCGGGGGGAAAAAGTTGTCCAGAAAACAAAGAATAGCAAAGCCTCTTGTCCACAAACCGCACTCCGCCGCTGCGCTGCCGCGTCGATCCACCATCGTCCCTCCTGCCCCTTCAGATGGGGGGGGGGGGGGGGGAAATGAAGGCCGCGAGTGGCTCGACACCAAATCCGCTGCGCTTCTTCAGTCCACGGGAGAGATGGGGGTGGGTGGAGGGGGAAGGAAAAAAAAAAAAAAAAACGCCTCCCTGTGCACGAGCGCACGGCCTCGCAGACCCGGACTCCATCTTTGACTACTTGACATTCAGAGGGTGCCGGAGCACATTCCTCGTTTGCATGCCTCCGCGCCGATTGGCCGCCCCGTGCGCTAGTCTCCGCGCCGCGCCGCGCCATTGGCTGCGGAGCGGCGTGCAGTCGACGTCCGCAGGCGCGCAGCGGATTGGCTGCGCGGCGGGGGAAGCGTCACAGCGCACGAGCGAATACCTGATTAAAATGTGTCCCTCATTCACAATTTTTTTTTTTTTCCCCTCTCACCGGCTCCCACCCCCTCTGCCAGAGCCACACACGCGCACTGTATCTGGATAATCGCTAATTAGCGCGTTTACTTTGCGGCACAGAATGGCCCCTCTTTTGCGCGTATTTATATTTACTGCGGGGGTGGGGGTGGGGGTCAGAGGTGGTGCTAAAGTAAAAGTAGCAGTTTTAATTACTCAAGTACATGTCAGAATAGCCAGCAAAATAATTCTGTGAGAAAACAAAGTATTAAAAGGCTTGCTGTTTCTAGGAAATGTTTCTAGGAAAAGTAATAAAATGAAACCTGTCAGCATGTAACCTGTCATGCACAAATCATACCATATATGGAAACATTAGGAGGCAATAAATGAAACATTTCCTGGGCCACAATGGAGCAACAATGATTTCAGCTCTGGTTTGAATTAAATCAAATGATGAATTATCTAAAAAGATCACGTTTGAAGCAGTTTAGGAGCAAGTTATTAAAGTATAAACATGTCTAACAAGTAAAATCAAAGTAATTCTACCAAACGTGCTTGAGTAAAAGTATTTCTTTCTTTATAAATATATTATAAAGAGCAACAAAACTAGTCATTATGGTGCAAAAAAGTTAGGTAAGTACTTGTGAGTATAGTTCTGCACACTGGTTTCTGTGTTTAGGCTTTTCATACGTTAAAATGGGGACTAAACTACTGTGTAAGAGACTATCAGATCAACAGAGGTTCAAATTAATTATTTTGATATATATATATTTTAAAAAAAAAAGTTGAGATCTGACCGCATGGGACAACTCCAAACTCCATCCAAGGGGGATCAAACTTAATGAAGGAAGTAATAAACGTGGATTCATCCTGATCCGTCCGTGGAGGATCGGTGCTGGGACCCGGTGCTGTAGGGAAGAGGAAAAGGAGGGGAGAGAGGAGGAGGAGGAGGAGGAAGAGGAGGAGGCGCCTTTGCACCTGGACACAAGCTTTGATTGACGCACGGAGAGGAGTAGCGGGCTGTGAAATTTGGCATTCCTGACCAGAGTAGCTGAAATAATGGCATTATCCAGCGGGAGAGGGCCCACTCTTTAACTCCCGCGCACCCACACCCACCCAGCCAGCCAGCCACCCACAGACGGACCTCGCAGAGGGGACGTGACTGAGTGGGCAGCCAGAAACGTTTGATGTAGAGGCGGGCCGCGGCGGCTCGGCTGGAGGTTTGGAGCAGCAGCTCGTGATGATGATGATGAAGATTTACCAACATGACTTTTTTGCCTCTGATCTCTTAACTGCCGCTGAATTCATCCAAACCGTTTCATTTCCAGGTTCACAACCCTATAAAACAACACACAGAACGGGTTTAACGGGATTAAAGTGCGCCATAAACTCCCAACAGAAGCTGACTCTTATCTAAACAGCAAAAAAAAAAAAATAAAAAAAAAAAAATTCTCACAGTGGAAAGCAGTCGGGTTAATTATCAGATAATGGAAGTTTTGCACATTATTTTTGCAACAGTTTGCAAAAAGTCAATCAAATTATTCAACATTTGCAAGGCTGCCATAAACAGGGGAAAAGGTGATTCCATTAATTTCTTTAAACTCAATCAAAATGTTTTCTTTAATTACACTGACCACAGCAAATCATCTCTAATTGATCCTTTAATGAGCACAGCATGAAGCAGAACTGATCACGTCTAATTACTACAGTTATTTAGCTGGTTCAGCATGTTTTAGTAGTTAAATTGGCTTTAAATTCATTTGTAAGTAAAACAGCATGAAAAGATGCTGAAACAATTCCTTTCACAGCATTCACTACACATTTGTTTTTTAATTACAAAAAAAAATGTTTTTTGTCACATATGTTCCTCTTCATCTAATTTCCCTTCACCAGATTTAATAATTTATTTTCCTTTCATTGATCTTTATTTAAAACTTTTCTTGATTTAATGTAAAATTTGGTCATTTGCATTTTTTTTTCTTTTTGAATGATTTGAAATGAAAAGAAAAACAGATGTATTTGAAAATGTGCTCCATATAATTGTTTTTTTTAAATCAGTTCAATTAAATCATAATTCTCAGGCAACCAGTTTTTTTTTGCTAGCAGAATTTTAACCGGTGGGTTTATAAAATATATTTATTTCACAGTAAATAAGCAAATAGAGGTGCATTTTAAGGATATTTTATCTTAACCAATTTAGCATTTTTCCTGAGAAATATTTATAGTTGGTGCATTTAATACAGGAAAAATGATAGCTTTTTAAATAATATTACTTTTTCTACATCTTAAGTCTGTTTAGAAATGAAGTAGCTCAAATTTAAAACCGATCGCCCACATTAGTGGTTAAATCTAAAGACAGTTGTAGAACAGCTAAGAGCACGGATTCATTTGAATTGTACTGGGACCAAAAAAACAATCAGAAGAAGCGAAAACCTGGAGAAAAATGACGCAGATTGGTTTATTAACACGTTTCCTGTGCAGGCCAGGCTTTAAACTGTGTGAGGTGTCCTGGTCAGAGGTGGGGGGGTGAGGGTGAGGAAAGCCTTTTAAACATGGGAGTTATTGTTCCCTCTCCCCCCACTCCACCAGCCTCCCATCCTCCGAAAATGTACCTCCTTTCTTCCTCTGCCCTTTAACCTCTCCCAACCCCCCATCCCTCCATCTCACGGCTCTCCCTTGCTGCGTTTCCTCCCTCCTTGGCGGCCGAGGACCAAACAAACCCTGATGGACTCTCATTGATAATTTCCTATTTAGAGCAAAGAGGGAAGGAAAGAGGAGTTTGTGCTTCACCTTTTTTTTGTCCCCCCCCCCCTCGCCCATGTAGCAGCAGTAGCAGTGTGGGGTAGCAGTAGGAGACCCCACCTCGAGCATGGAGTCCCCTTCCATAGATGACTCCCCACCTCCCCCCGCCTCCTCTCTTCTGCATGCATGACATTCCAGCTGTGTGGGTGGCACGGCCCTATTTCTTTTTGCCTTCCTTTCTCCCCCCCCCCCCTTTTTTTAACTACATCTCCACAGCACTCCCACAGCAGGGCAGATCCATCTTCACGTCCTGAACCGTCCCCTGGATTTCACCTGGGAAATGCAATCAGAAATATTGGCACTCGGTTATCTGATGACCCAAGGGTGCACAGGGTGGCGGGGGTGTGAAACAATAGGTCACTCTGGGGAGAAGGGGGTGGGTGGGAGTGGAGGGTCTCGGTGCTTTTCCGTCTTTATCTTTAACCTGAAAAGGTCTGCATGGTTGCACTGTCTGCAGGCCTCCTTTTCAGTGAGGCTTTAAAATGCTGCCTAAACGTCGTTGAAGCTCAGTGCTTTTCTGCAGATATTTGATGAGCTGAAAACATAAACGTGAAGATGCATTTCGGTTACTGGGTTACGAACGTGCGTCACATAAATTTACGAGGAGAAAAGTTGTAAAGATCACACTATAAAGTGCAAATTTTGTTTCTGAATGGTGTGCTTCATTTCACAATTGCGTAAAAGTGTAGAAAACGAAGAATCTTTCCCTCCACAGTTTGTTTATGAATTTTATAAATTAACCTATTCTAATGTAATAAGATATAACATACAGCTCTTGGAAAATAAGAAAGAGACCACTGCAGAATTATCACTTTATCTGGTCTTACTGTTTATGTGTATGCACTGAGTAAAATGAACAGTTCTGTTTTATTCTCTAACCTAATGAAAACAACTCAGCAAAATTCCAAGCCAAAATATCATCAGATAGATAGACAGATAGATAGATGTACTTTATTGATCCCAAACTGGGAAATTACAGATTTAGAGCATTTATTTACAGAAAATGACAACTGGCCATAATTACAAAAAAGATGTTGCTTTTTGATCAAATAATGCAAAGAAAACAAGTTCACGTTCACTCTTAAACACTACAACACTTAAGTTTTAACTTGGGAAGAACTCAGAAATGTGCATTTGTGGAGTAAGTGATTGTTATTCACAGCTTCCATGTGTCTTACATGCTTAGATGATCAACTCATCAGTTCCTCCTGAAGTAGCCTGAGGTGTCCTGGTGTTGGAATTTAACAGGTACTCAAACTGAATGGCTGCCATACATGTAGCTGTTATAATTTAGGAAAGATTTTTCAGTGTTCTCTTGTTTTTTTTTTTTTCCAGAGTTGTATGTTTGCACATTTTCATTTATATACTGCAAGGCCCTGATATAACAACACGTGGAATCAAAACTGACATGCTGAAGTTTTAGAAAAATGCACAAAAATGTTTAGAAATGAGTCTTTTAAAAAAAAAAAAAAATTATGACTGCAATATAAGCAAAGACTGAAGAAAACAAATTGACTTTTTCGACTTACTTCACGTGTAAAGCGAGTGGGGAATAACACTTTCTATTCAGGAACATGAAAGTGAATTTTTTTTTGTTGCATAGCATTACTAGAGATTATTGTAAATTAGCAAATTTGTGCATTTGTCAATTTTCGATCAGCTTGTGAATTTACAAGAAAACACACACATTTGTGACTGCAATACTTTTTCATTTACTTTTCCCTTCATCAACACATGAGTTGAGATTAATTCATGGTGTGGACACAACAGAGAAAAACCATAACTAACAAAAAGGTTAATTACTCGTTGAAATGATGGGTTTTTGTAGTGTTTCCCCTCCATGCATCGTCCAAATGTAAAGAATCTAGAGTAAAAAAAAAAAGAGTGACTGTAAAAACAGTTGTGTGTGATCAGGAATGCGGGAAATGTGCTTCAAACCTCTAAAAATGTCCTGAAGTTGTTATTGTGATGCTTTGTATGAAGTCCAACGGGAAAAATTAAGCCTTTTAAAAAGGAAGGAGAATGCGCACAAATATGTATTCATGTGCATTACAAATAGCCTGCAAAATGTGAACTGTTATAGTAAACCATCTTTAGTTTCTTTTCCCTACAAGGACACAAGTTAACCTCAGTTCAAAGCTGATATCTATTAAAAGAGACCATGAGTTGACGAAAAGACAGGGTTTTAGGATATTGTGATGGGTTAAAAACAGCACAAATCAAGTTTCATCCTTTTATTTTTTGCAAAATAAATGTTAAAAGTTGATGAGAGAGAAAGACATCAGGTGCAAAATTAACTTTACAACATTTTATAATTAACTAGAAGTGCAGAAAAATCCCTCAAACACCCGAAAAACACCAGCCTGCATCAGTGCTGTTATCATTTATTCATCACAGCTTCGTTCAAAGAAATGTTCACATATAATTCATAAGTTTTTCCCCCCTATTTTCCATTCATCTAAAACCTGAGATCAAATGAACCCACTGTGGGAAGGAAAGCTGAACTTGGTGTTCGGTTAACAGGAGGATTCAGTGAAAATTGACCTGCTGGTGTTGGATTATCGTTGGGAAATATAGCAGAAATAAACTGTTAAGAGTCCAGTCATGATTTCCTTTCTTATTTGAATGTTGGAGCTATTTTACAACTAATGAAAGAAGAACTTTTGACAACAACAGGCATCAAACACAATTTAGAAACACATTTTTATTCGATTGTAAGTGCAGGAATATCCTCAAAATAACTTAAAAAGATGAATTTTCATTTGTGTTATAAGTTTCTAAAGATGTCCAATTCTTTCACATACACGAGCGAAATCGTCAAGAAAGAGATCACACATTTTCTGCGCCAAACAACGTGCAAAATATGGATTTGTCTTATTTTTTCCTCTTCATAAACACGTGAGGCCATCTAAACCTAATGTGGGTTGTGAGTTGTTTATTTAGGGAAGAGAAAGGCTGTTAAAACATAATTAACCAAGAAAGAATCCATAACAAATTCAATATTTTATTTTTTTTTTTTGGGGGGGGGGCTTTAAAAATAGTTAAATTCCATCTAGAGATGTTGGACAATCTCCATCAATTTCCATCGCTGCATTATTTATAAGATGTCCAACACAGATAAAGAGGGAAACATAGACTTTTGAGCTACAGGGTACATTCAAATTTCAGAAATACAAATTACAGAAAATAACAACTGGCCAAAACAACAAAAAAGATGTTCCTTTTAGAAGTGTTTTTTTTAATCAAATAATGCAAAGAAAACAAGTTCATGTTCATTCTTTAACACTGCAATACTTAAGTTTTAACTTCAGAAGAGCTCAGAAATCTGTATTTGTGGAATAACTCTGGTTATTTTTATTCACAGCTTTCATGCATCCTGTCATGCTTAGATGATCACCTAATCAGTGCCTCCTTAAGCAGACTGAGGTGTCCTTGAGCTGGAATTCAACAGATAGTAAATTAAATGGATGCCATACATAGAGATGCTAATTTGGGACAGATTTTGCAGTGGGCTGTTATTTTTTTCCAGAGCTCTGTGTTGAAATCTTCCTGGACAATCAACAATTTGTATTTTGGGAATTTGCTGTTTATAAGACCTTAGATTTTAAAATTATTTTTGTTTGTTGTAAACACATATATCTCTCTGAAATAAAAAAAAAACCCCTCAAACTTTTAAGTTAAAATATCAGATGTTTGCTTTTAAAGTATTCTCTTTGCACTACAAATCAGTTTCCGCTGTAATGCAAGTGTCATTTTTCTCATTTTGACAATTTTTGTTTTAATTTTCTTTTTTTTTATTTCAAAGGTCTCATATTACTGGAGTGGTGGCCTACAGATAGAGCATCCGCCCCACAACCGGGAGGTCGTGGGTTCAAGTCCTGGCCAGGTCATACCAAAGACCACTTAAAAATAAAACGGTACTTCCCGCCTCCTAGCTTGGTGTTCAGCATAATGGAATGGGGGGAGGAAAGTTGGGAAGCACATGCCAGTGTACTCCCTGTGCCGGTCCCAAGCCGGATAAATGAGCAAGGTTGCATCAGGAAGGGCATCCAGCGTGAAAATTCTTGCCAAATCGACATGCGAATCATCGTAATATAAGGTGACGGTGTGTTGTGGCCACCCTGAAAGGGAGCAGCTAAAAGACCAAAAAAAAATAAAAAAATTAAAGGTCCCATATTCTGCATTTTTTTCATGGATTCATTTTAAATTTTGACACCCTGGAGGGCACATGGATGTTGTTTTAAACGCCAAAGCGCATTTTTGTGTTTCTTCAAAAAAAAAGCTATCTGTAATGATCTATTTGAAACTGTCTGCTCATTAATATTAATGAGTCCCCAATCTGATTGGCTACTTTTTTTTGAGTAATAATGTCGTAATCATGAGTAATGAGGCAGCCAGAGCTTATGCTTTGCACTAACCACTTGTGATCCGACACACGAGGCCATGTTCATACTTGATTTTGGTCAGCTTCACCTACAGTTCAGCTGGTGCCATCTTATAAATGGGAGCTAATGGCAGGTTGAATCTGGGCACACGTGTAGTGGGCACGCACAGTCCATGTGGTCACAAAATTTTGGGCTGCACACGCCCAGCCGTGGAGGGACCACGTGGATCCTAGCAAACTACAGAGGATGGCGATATTTCTGTCACTCAGGCTTCACAACTGAGGGGATGTGAAAAGCATAAATTCAGCTTTAGAAAACTGAAGCTGGGGCTTGTTGGTTTGTGACATCAGAAAACCCAGGAAGTGGAATCCACTCGTCTTTAAGAGTTTAACGAAATAAAGGCAGCAGGCACGTGCACAAATAGACCTCAGGTGGTGCTCTAGCACCTGCTTCTTTGCCCTCTGCTCTCTGAAGTGCCCTTCTGGACAACTTTTTTTTAAAGACACACTCTGGTAGATATAAATCCCCTATAAAAATATAAATCTACTTTGTCTAAAATGGTATGTTATGCCCCCTTTTTCTACAAACAAAACCTTTTATTGTCTTACAGTTTCATGTCAAAGTCTTTTTCACTTTCCCCCCTCCTTCAAAAGCCAGGATCTGTGATTACTAAGCCTAACCACATCCCACAAAGCTAATAGTGGCTAGCCCTACATTATCAGAATAAATCCTGTGATAAAAAGACTTACCAGTTGAAGGACATGCCCAGTTGTACGCACGGTGTCCCAGGACAATGACTGAAACTGCATCGTCCTTAAATGCAGTTTAACGGTAAAACCCATCTTAGTTTGGGTCAAGTTTTCAAAGCAGTTTGTTAAAAAATGCTAACTAGCCTGGAGGATAACTTCATTTACGCCAGAGATTCCTGATTGGCTCAACACTACACGTGCCAGCTGCCATGCATAATTACATCACCAAAAACCTTCTGTCCCAACTCGCCTTTTTGCAGGGGGGGGCGGGGCTTAAGTGAAACGTTCCAGCAAAAAAACGGAGACATGAGACATTTAAGTGATTTCACTCTTGATTTGTCTCGTAAGTCATAAAAAACATGTTAGACATGGTAACAAAAAAAAAACCAAACAAACTTGATTTTTCACGGAGTGTCACTTTAAGGTATTATTGATTTTAATTTTCCCCCACGGAGACACCAATTGCCGATCAAATGTGTTTTAATGTCCAATAACTAGACATAAATTTCCACCAAAAATATATGAGAAAAAACTCCTAGACTCATGAGAATAAAGCCTCAAATGTACAAGGAAAATGTCAAAAAAATAACAAGAAAAACATTCTAATTCACGAGAAAAGAAGTTACTAATTTATGATTAATCAGTTGTATTTTATATGATAAAACGGTACAAAATTATATGATTGCATTTTATGAGGGGAAAAGTACTATATTTACAAGAAGTAAAACATTTTTTAAGGGAAAACAAATGTATGAGAAAAGATTTTAAGGATATATTTATTTTGAACAGATACTTATTTTTAAATGGAAACTTTTTTTGTTTTTAACCTTTTGTCATGTAAATAGATAATTAATGATGAAGATCACAGTGTCTGTGGGAATTGATAATTTTGTAGAAATCTATGGGGAATTAAATAGTTATTGAAACAGATGGATCCAAGTAAGTACAGTAAAATTTGCACTACTCTATGTAACTTTACTCTGATAGGAGTGCCCCTCTTTTTTGGTTGAGCACCTACCCCCCCCCCCCCCCGAAATGTCTGTGCACATCACTGAAAGGCAGTGTGTATTTCCTTGTGAAATGGGTAGTTTAATCTTTTAATGGTATGCATCTCCCATGGCAATATTTAAAGGTTAAATAGAATAGAATAGGCTTTATCGTCATTGTACAGCTGTACAGTGCAATGAAATTGTGGAAAAAAATGATAAAAGCACAATTTTGCACAGTATGGTGCCTTGAAAACCTTCATACAATTTTTTAAAAGATTAAACACAGAACAACTTCAGATATTAAAGAATCACAATCATGTAAAAAAAAATAGTGCATTTGTTTCTGTGAAGGACTGTGGGTCAGGAGAGGTAATGTTGTGTATAAATGGGCTGCAGTTCACTTATTGGCCACATGGGTCACTACAAACAAGGGTTTTCCAGAGTTACACAGCATGAAAAAACAGAAATCATAAAGAAATCACGTTTTCCCCTCTGACATGTAAAAATACAATGTTCAGTATCGACTCTGAGACCACTAAAGAACCTTCACTTCCCATACAGCATTGCAGTATCCAGGTTATTTTGATGTTTTATACGGTTAAGTGATCTCACCAAAAATCCATAAATATGAAGTTTTCCATACTGGGCAATATATATTGGAAAACACTTCGTGTGCAATAGATATGTACTTCACTCTCTTTAAAAAAAATCAGTCCTGTCTCAACTCACTTTCACGTCCTCCTTTGTGTTTGACACATTTTCAGGTTGTTAATGTTAGGGAAACAGCTGGAGTGAGGGTCTGCTTTAAACATATTACACCTTTATCTCTCCGCTATGTTACTTCATGTAGTGATTTTCACAGCCACTAGAGGTCTTTTTTTCTCATTAAAGAGCAGGAAACGTGCTATATATTTGTATGCATTTTGATAGCCTGATTATTACACCTTAGTAACCTGTAGCTGTGGAACCATAGTGGCTTCATAATGCTGTGTGAAACAACTAAATTAATAACTGTAAGCCTTCTTAATTGTGCTGAACTCCCACAGCGTAGTATACATATAGAATCTTGAGTTTCTCAAGCTGTTCAATTCAATGAGAAGTAAAACTTCCACATATACCAGAAAACAGCTCACAATTGTATTATATTAAAGTTGTATATTTGTGAGAAATAAGTTTTTAAAAACTTAAATTTATGAGAATAAGATTATACATTTTAAAAAAAAAACTAACAGCAATTTTAAGACGTGAATTTTACAGTAACTTAACAGAAAAGGTCAAATTTTAGGAGAAAGAATTAAAATTTCATAAGATTAAATCAAGAATTTTATACGATTAATCTCAAGTTTATAAGGGGAGAAATGTGCAAATAAAAGGTGCAAATTTACATTAAAAATGAACAGAAAATAGCTGAACATTTCTGTGATTAAACCTGCAAAGCCATAAGAGAAAAACTATATATATTTAAGGATAATAATAGCAAATTTATAGGGGGAAAAAAGTTGCAAATTTCTGTGTCCCTTCTGTGTGGAGTCTGCATGTTCTCCCCTTGTCTGCGTGGGTTTACCCCGGGTACTCCGCTTTCCTCCCACAGCCCAAAAACCTGCAAGTTAGGTGACTCTGAAGTGGCCCTAGGTGTGAATGTGTGTGAATGGAGAAGGGACAGGTGCTGCACCGCGGCTGCTTCATCCATCCAGGTGGATGTCCTGAATTTCCCTCTGGGCATTAATAAAGTATACAAAATACAAAAAAAAAAAAAAATAGGAGGGAAAAAATCACAAATTTAAGGAAAAAAACCTCACTAATTATGAAAGAGCAAATTCTAAAGAAAACATGCATACTTACACAAAAAAGTAGGTAATGTAGGAGAAAAAGAATTGTGATGAAAACGTAAATTTTTTATCTTGAATCTTACATTTTTTTCCACTGAAGACTGGCCCCCTCTTGTTGGCACCTTTTCCCTCCACTGGCCATAATATTTATATTTAAATGTGTTTTACGGTACCATACTGATTTTTCTTGGCCCCAAAACAGATGAAACACAGATGTTTAGGTTGCCAGCTCTCGTGTAAAAATATTTCATGCTACTATTCAAGGTGTTATGGTGAATTATGCACAAAATAAACAATTCGTCAGCAAACATTTCCCTTGTACGTAATACTATTGCTATAAAAGCAGAAACCAGTGGAAGAACCAATGTCCAGCTCTCCAAACTACACCCCCCAATAAATCAGCAAGGCCCGCCAAAGCTCAAAATCTGAAGCTGGTACGGAGTCGCATCGATTTTTAACCACAAACAAATACACCTCATCCATAACTCACAGCAAAGCAAACCTATACGTTGCCCCCTTCCACTGAGGGCGGCGAGCAGAGTCCAAAGGATGAAAAAACTCAACCCCATTAACCGAACTTCAGAGGAATTCCTCACTTTACATACGGAATGCACATTAGGGCAAAGGGCAAAGGGCCAGAGGGGAATCCACCCCCGCTCAGGCAGGCTGGCCTTATTTAAACAAGCCAGGAATGCCTGGTTGAAAAAACAAAAAAAAAAAGGAGGAGAAGAAGAAGGGGAAGGAAGCTCGGTGACATTAAAATGAGTGGGGGCCAATAAATACCAGTGCTCTTTAAATTACCTGCACTGCCTGAGTTCATGTGCTAGTGACTCTAAAATTTATTATGAGCTTTTCTCCTGTTGTATATTTATTAGGGAGAGTGGTGATAAATGTCGACTGCTGTTATGAGGGCTACACTGCTACATGTGTTTAACTGCGTTGCGCAGGTACAAAAATGTGGAAGAACAGTCAGCTTGTGATGTTGATTTTTAACCGGACGGTGTGAAAACATTAAGTTTTATGTTGATTTCCTGTGTAATCAGTCAAATGTTGGTAAAGTGTGTTTTGCTTTGAAGTCTTACAAACTCAAAATGTCACAGGATCTATACCAAATGGCATCCTTTGCATATGGACGTGATGCTGATGACTGTAACTAGTGCTGTCACAGTGCTACATGGTCCACAGTAACAATATTATCACAATATCTTTAGAGGATGAGGGAATGAGAATTTATAAGTTGACGGTAACAAGAAATGACAGATTATGATTTTTTTTTGTTTGTTTATTTAAAGGGTCATTGACTGCACTTTTTCCCCACATTTTGACAGCTCCTACAGGTCTTAACGGTGACAGAGACGACATTCTGACCTCCTGGCCAGTAGGTGTCACACTTACTCTTGCACTAACTGGTTGGTAGAATGTGACATAAACCCAGTCATGCTACTGGCTCTGACGGTCTGTGAAATCTTTACCAGCCATAGACATATAAACACTAGATAGGACATGGCTAGCGATGTTCCATATACATAGCTTGATTTTATGATTATAATGAATGCAACAAACAATTGTGACCCGTGCTGGCAAAATGAGTCACTTTGAGGAAATGATCAAAACTGAGGTAACATTTTTTTCCATATTCTGTATTGAAAGACCTTCAAAATGATATTTAATTTGTAGGAAGTGTGCAAAAATGGACATCGGAAAAAGACAATTTATCTTTTGGCTAGGTTTAAAACTTGCGTTCGATTGGTTGGGAGTTATGCCTTCCACAAAAACATATGTATTTTTAGAAAGTACGTTTTCTAAGCTTTCCAATGATACCAGGCACTCATGGGTTTTTTTCCCGGGACTTGCCGCTAGCAAACAAAGAGAGTCATGATTTATGACTTCTCCTGCCTGCAGCTCGTAATGACGCTGTGCGCATTCTGACTCATTTTGCCAGCATGGGCCAGAAATGTGTTTGTATCCTGTTATTACAATGCTGCAAGTGCTGTCAACCATTATAATTAATATCAAATATGGCGCTTCCGTTTGCTATGAAAATGTTAGGTATGTCCTGTCTAGTGTGTTATATGTCTGTGTTACCAGCCACTGTAGCCTTGTCATGCAACTGTTCAGATATAAATATTGTGATTATTCTGGTTCCATAAAAGTTTTTTATGCCTTGGTGAAACGGAGAGGCATACGGTAATCACTCAATGCGTTTGTCTGCCTCTCTGTTTCAGCTCGCCTGGTCAAAATTAAGTGGAACTAAAGGCTTGTATCATTGTATCTGTTGTGTCCATAATTAGTAGAATGAGGATCGCCTTCTGGTGCGTTTTAAGTGCACACCTGTTGGTCTAGCCCCGGTGCTGTTCAGCGCTGATGTCCCGGTCCTGCCTACCAACCCGGGGGCTCCGTCGTGCCGCCCAGCTCCCACACCCAGGGTATCTTGGGCCCTGGCATTGGGTCCATCCCGGGGAGGCGCCCCATGATGGTCCTCCTCGCTGTCTTTTCCCAGTTCAGACCAGACGACGTCCCAGACCGCATCATCGTCCACATCCGGCAGGGGTCGGTTCCACAAGCCTCTGCCCGACCACTCCTCTCCGGTGTCGCTGGCGATGGAGAAGCCCAAGCTGTAGAACATGTCGCATCCCATAATGTTGGATCCTGTGGCAGTCACCACCACCTGGACATCTGCCATGCTCCGTGACTTATAACGTGCCATTAACCCGATGTACCCCAATATGGCAATCCTGCTCCTACTATAGCCGTAAAATGGGGCCGCTGTCTTCTGGATGCAGTACTGGGGGAACAGACTCTTCACCGTCTGCAGGTTTAAAATCGAAGCCACCACACCTGTGTCCACCAGCATCAATACCTCGACTCCGTCCAGAGATACCATGTAATAGATATGGCCGCCAGACTCTGGCACAACCGTATGCACAACAGTGGGAGTCTTCGTGGAGAAGCCCCCTCCATGTCCACGTTCCCCTCGCTCAAAGTTCTTACAGGACCGCGAGAAATGGTGCAGCAACACCAGAATGCAACACTCTCTGGATTTATATCTGTGTCTAGGCGGACCCACAGCCGTAACATCTCGGCGTTCCCGGGGTAGACCTTATTCTGACGACGGAGGTGTATTCTTCTTCCTCAACGTCGTCTCCATCCTGAGGGTCTGCTGTCAGCGCCTTTAACCGAGGCTCATTTGATAATGAGGATGACTCTCCACTGAGGTCCCTCGCTATAGTTTCAGCCACCTCAAACTGCTGGACAGTGTCAATAGCGGTAGCCAGTGTTAATTCCCCTGAATGGGTCAGGAGGCGAGACCGGGCTGCAGGACACCAAACGTGCTCCGCCAGCTGGTCCCGAATCATCTCATCCTGCAGAGCTCCAAAGTTGCACTCCGCCGCCAGCTGACATAGATCTGCTACAAATCTCTTCACTGGCTCTCTTGTCCGCTGCTGGCGCTGCCGAAACTGAATACATCAGATGATGACGTTGTCTGGCACGTGAAAATATTGCGCCATTAGCTCCACAACCTCCTCAAAAGTCTCAGCTCCGCCTAACGTCTCCAGGACCCTCTGCCCTTCCATGCCCAAATTATGGACTAAAATTGCTCTTGCTCACAATTTCTTCAACTCACTTAGGTTGAGGGCCACCTGGTAGTTGGTAAACGCTGCGAACCACCTAGGCCAAGGCACAGGAGGCTCACCAGGGGCCTCCAGAAACTGCCAAAAACCCGTTGCTGCATGCTCCATAACCGCATTCTCCTTGTCGCCAAATGTTGTGTCCATAATTACTAGAATGAGGAGAAGGGCAGAAGGCAGTTTATACCTTTATTAATAACTTATAAATAACACACCAGTCAAACAGCAGTGGGTCACAGCGCTCTTGGTACAGGCGTCTATGACGAAAGAGAGCTTGCCTCTTCTGCCCCTGGCCTTTTATACTCCGGCCAATGTCACCACCAGAAGTGTGGTTCGCCAGCCCCCTCTAATCCCCGGTAAATCCCAGCCCACCATATTACTACTGGTTTATGGATGTAACAGTGTCACTGTAGCACCTTGGGGGAGTCAGATTATTTAGCATCTCAGACAAGAGACAGTGGATAAGCATGGGAGAATAATTCAATTCAATTCAACTTTATTTATATAGCGCCATTTCACAACAACAGTCATCTCATAGCACTATCAACTGTAGGGGGGAACCCCCACAGTTGCAGAAAGACCCTAGCAATCAGGTGATCCCCTGTGAGCAAGCACTTGGCGATGGTGGAAAGGAAAAACTCCCCTTTAACAGGAAGAAACCTCCAGCAGAACCAGGCTCAGGGAGGGGCAGTCATTTGCTGCGACTGGCTGGGGGGTGAGGGGACAGAGAAGATGAAAAGAACAGACATGTAGAGAGCAAACAGCACGATGGGGACTCAATCTATGGGAGAGAACAAACAAATGTTAATGACCAGCAAAAAAAAAAAAAAATATTTCATAGAGAGTGAGGAAAGGAGTGAGGCCCAGTGTATTACTGGAGGTCCCCCGGCTGACTAAACCTATTAGCAGCATAACTAAGGGAGGGTTCAGAAACACATGATCCCTCCCTAATTGTAGGCTATATCAAAAAGGTAGGTTTTAACCCTAATCTTAAAAACAGAGATCGAGTCTGACTCCCGAATCCAGATTGGCAGCTGATTCCACAGGAGAGGAGCTTGATAACTGAAGGCTCTGCCTCCCATTGTACTTTTGGAGATTCTAGGTATTACAAGTAGTCCTGCATTTTGGGAGCGTAGTGCTCTGTTAGGATAATACGGTAGTATCAGATCTTTTAAATAAAAAGGAGCCTGATTGTTTAGAGCTTTGTAAGTAAGAAGAAGGATTTTAAACTTAATTCTAAACTCTATGGGAAGCCAATGAAGGGAGGCCAGAACCGGAGAGATATGATCTCTCTTTCTAGTACCTGTTAAAACTCTTGCTGCAGCATTTTGGATCAGCTGAAGACTTTTTAAAGATGTTTTAGGACAACCTGATAATAAAGAATTACAATAATCTAATCTCGAGCTAACAAAAGCGTGGATCAGTTTCTCAGCATCACTCTGAGACAAGATGCTCCTAATCTTGGCAATATTACGCAAATGATAGAAGGCAGTCTTAGAAACAAATTTAATATGTGAATTGAAGGACAAATCCTGATCAAAAATAACTCCAAGGTTCCTCACAGAGCTATTAAGAGAAAGAGTAACTGCATCCAAACTGAAAGTTTGATTTGGAAAGGAATTTCTAAGGTTTTTTGGACCAACAAGAATGACTTCAGTCTTATCTGAATTTAATAGCAGGAAATTACAAGTCATCCAAGCTTTGATTTCCTTAAGACAGGCTTCTAACTTGGCTAATTGATTACTATCATCTGGCTTCATTGACAGGTATAATTGTGTGTCATCTGCATAACAATGAAAATGTATACAGTGCTTTCTAATAATGTTGCCTAACGGAAGCATATATAAACTAAAAAGAGTAGGGCCTAGCACAGATCCTTGTGGAACTCCATGACTAAGCTTTGAGTTGAAAGAAAACTCATTATTTACATGAACAAACTGGAACCTATCAGATAAATAAGATCTAAACCACTGCAACGAAGTTCCATTAAGTCCAACATAGTGTTCTAATCTATCAAGTAGAATATTATGATCGATAGTATCAAAAGCTGCACTAAGGTCTAAAAGGACAAGTACAGAAACTAGTCCATTATCAGATGCAATGAGGAGGTCGTTAGTGACCTTCGCTAAGGCTGTTTCAGTACTATGATGGATTCTAAACCCAGATGGAAACTCTTCAAGTAAACCATTTCCCTGCAGGTGGTCGAATAATTGCGTAGCAACAACTCTTTCTAAGATTTTTGAAATGAAAGGGAGATTAGAGATTGGTCTATAGTTAGCTAAAGCTCCTGGATCTAGCGTTGGCTTTTTGAGTAAGGGTTTAATTACAGCTGTTTTAAAAGCCTGCGGTACATGGCCTAAAGTTAATGAAGAATTGATTATATGAAGAATAAAGCTACCAATAAGTGGGAAGACTTCTTTAAATAACCTAGTAGGAATAGGGTCTAAAAGACAAGTTGAAGGTTTGGATGAGGAAACTATTTTGTCTAACTCACAAAGGTCGATTGGAGTAAACTCATCAAGACAGACATCAAAAGAAGGAGTTGTAGTAGTTACAGTATTTAAGTTAACTGTGGGAAGAATCTGATTGATTTTATCTCTGATGGATGAAATTTTATTATTGAAAAAGTTCATAAAGTCCTGACTAGTAAGCTCTAAGGGAATGCTAGGATTGATAGAGTCCTGACTCTTTGTCAACCTGGCTACAGTACTGAAAAGAAACCTGGGATTATTCTTGTTCTCTTCTATTAATGCAGAGTAATAACTTGTTCTAGCTTTTCTAAGAGATTTTTTATAAATTAAAAGATGATTTCTCCAAGCTAAATAGATTTCATCTAAATTAGTAGAGCGCCATTTTCTTTCTAATTGACGAGTCTTCTGTTTTAAGCTACGAGTTTCTGTGTTGAACCAAGGAGTTAGAAATCTCTGATTAGACTTTTTCTTTTTTAAGGGGGGCACCAAGTCTAGAGCCTGATGCAGAGAAGCTGAAACACTATCCACCATGTTATCAATTACAGAAGGAGCAAGCTGTCTATAGCTTATTTCCGTTGTGTTGACACATGGCATAGAGGAAACAATCTGCATAAATTTGGAAACAGCATCATCTGAAAGGCATCTACTGTAATAATATTTTTCTTTAGGAGCCAAATAGTCAGAAATGGTAAAATCAAAGGTTAACAGACAATGGTCTGACAGTACAGGGTTATACTCAGGAGGTTCCTGGCGAGATAGCAGGAAGGAGTCAAGGACGTAGGGGGTTGAATGCAGTGTAATGCAAATGTCATGTTGTGTGTGGAGAAATGGCATGAAACTTGTGAGGAGAGTTTTGGGTAAAAAGAGAGTGCCTGCTGAAATGAGTCAGTCTGTTCTGTGCTTGAGAGATGTGAAGTGTGTAATAAACCGTCTGCCATGAATCAGCCTCTTATTTCACACACTCCACACTGGTGACCCAAGACGTATTATGGAACATGAGGCAAGAACCCCGGAGCCGGCCCGGTCAGGAAGCTCCAGCGAGGTGGCAGCCATCCCATAGACAGCCCGGACTGGAACCCCCAGCCACGCGTGTGTGGTTTCAGTCAAGCTACTGGATTTCTGGCAGCACAACCCGCCCTCTTGGTTCCACCACATTGAGGCCCAGTTCGCCCTCCGGGGAGTAACGGCAGACGACACCAGATTCTACCATGTGGTCGCAGCGCTGGACGCCCGCACAGCTCAGCAGGTAGCGAGCCTGCTCGATCAGCCTCCATCCAGCAACAAATACGAGGCGCTCAAGGCTGCGCTGACCCGGCGCTACACGCTTCCGGAAGGTGAGAGAGCGGAGAGGCTCCTGACGCGGGCCGAGTTAGGAGATGGTTCAGCCGTAGACCTGATTGAGAAGATGCTGGCGTTAATGGGCACGGACGACGGGCGCTTTCTGTTTGCCCACCTCTTCCTCTGGAACCTTCCAACAGTGGCGAGAGCGGTTCTGGCCAATTCGCCGTTGCTGGCCGCGCGCGACTACCATGCGCTAGCCCAGGAGGCAGACTGGATCATCATCACCACCAGGGCGATCACAGTCAACGCGGCAGCGGTGGAGCCCAGCAAGACAACCAGAGGAGGCAAGGAGCCACCGACGGTAGCAGCAGCGGGGGCTAAGGAACGCCAGAGAGACATGCTCTGCTTCTACCACCGCCGCTTCAGAGAGAATGCACGCAGATGTGCGCCACCGTGCCAGTTCAAGCGCTCGGGAAAACGCCAAGGCCGGCGGTCGGTAGCAGCTGCGACCCTCGGTGAAGAGAACAAGCTGCTCTACTTGATGGATGCACGCTCGGGGAGGCGTTTCCTCGTGGACACCGGAGCCCAGAAGAGTTTCATCCTGCCGACCTACACTGACCGGCTGGTAGGACCTAGCGGCCCCGAGATGTTGGCAGCAAACGGCTCGGATATTAAGACCTTTGGTGAGAGGACACTGATCTTATCTCTACACGGCCGTACATATGAGTGGACTTTTGTTGTAGCAGCACTGAATTACCATATACTGGGGGCTGATTTTCTGTGTGCACATGGTTTACTGGTTGATGTTGCTAACAGGTGCCTGGTTAATGCACTGTCCTTTGACTCTCTCCCCTGTATAGCTCGAGTGACCCGGCCTACAGCACAGGCCAACGTCAAAGCTACAGGTGGTAAGTTCCACACACTGCTCACTCAGTTCCCAGCACTCACGGTCCCGACGTTTTCGGTGGCCATCGCTAAACACGGGGTGGAGCACTTTATCACCACCACCGGGTCGCCCGTTTTTGCAAGACCTCGGCGCTTGGACGCAGCTAAACTGGCCATAGCGCGCGAGGAGTTCGCCAGCCTGGAAAGGTTGGGCATCATCAGGTGATCTAACAGCCCATGGGCATCCCCGCTACACATGGTCCCTAAGGCTGAGGGATTGTGGCGACCGTGCGGTGATTTCCGCAGGTTGAACAACGCCACAGCGCACGACCGCTACACAATTCCCCACATACAGGATTTTTCCATTCACCTCGCCGGAGCACACATTTTTTCTAAAATAGACCTGGTCCGCGGTTACCACCAAGTCCCAGTGCAGGTGGAGGACGTACCCAAAACAGCGGTAATAACTCCGTTCGGTCTATTCGAGTTCCTGCGCATGCCATTCAGGTTAAAAGGAGCGGCACAGACATTCCAGCGCATGATGGATGCAGTGCTGCACGATCTCCCGTTCGTGTTCGTCTACCTGGACAATATCCTGGTAGCCAGTGCGTCCGAAGACGAACACGAAACCCACTTCACGACGGTTTTCCGGAGGTTGGAGGAGCACAGGTTAATAATCAACCCGGTGAAATGCCAGTTCGGCGTGACGGAGATTGATTTTTTTGGGGCACCGCGTCTCTCCGGAAGGAGCGATCCCGCTGCCTGACAAAGTGCGCGCCGTGGCGGATTTTCCCTGGCTTCAGACGGTCAGGGCGCTGCAGGAATTTTTGGGGATGGTGAACTTTTATAACCGTTTCCTTCCCTGCGCGGCACAGCTCATGCAACCATTGAACGCCGCGCTCAAGAAACAGAAACCTGCAGATAGGGTTGAATGGACGCCGGAGCGAGAGTGGGCGTTCTCGGAAGTTAAAGCAGCCCTGGCAAACGCCGCACTGCTGGCGCATCTGGACCCGGTGGCCCGGATAGCGCTCACCACCGATGCTTCAGACGTGGCCATAGGGGCTGTCGTGGAGCAGCGCGTCGCCGGGGCTTGGCAGCCGCTCACCTTTTTCAGCAGAACTTTGCGCGACAGCGAACGTAAATACAACGCGTTCGACAGAGAGTTGCTGGCTCTCCACCTGGCCATACGCCACTTCCAGTTCTGGCTGGAAGGGTGCAACTTCACCACGTTCGTGGACCACAAGCCGCTAACATTCGCAATGGCCAAGGTTTCAGAACCGTGGCCGGGCCGGCAGCAGAGACAGCTGGCCGCGATCTCAGAGTTTACTACCGATATTCAACATGTGTCGGGTAAACTGAATGTGGTGGCAGACTGCCTCCTGCGCGCCGTGGTGGCCCCGGTCTGTGTTGGGATAGATTATGCAGCCATGGCCGCGGAGCAGATTAGCGATGCAGACGTGCGCGTGCTCCAGTCTGGACCAACAGGGTTAAGGCTGGAGAGCAGGGTGCTGCAAGATGGCGACCCCCCCAATCTGCGATGTCTCCACGGGACGACCGCGTCCGGTGGTCCCGGTCGTGTGGCGCCGCCGCGTGTTTGAGTCAGTTCACACTCTGGCGCACCCAGGAGTGCGTGCGTTGGGCAAAATGGTGGGAGAGAAGTTTGTGTGGCCGAGCCTACGCAAACAAGTAAAAGAGTGGGCTGCAGCCTGCGTGGCGTGCCAACGAGCCAAGGTACACAGACACACAAAGGCTTCCTTGGAGCCGTTTCGTATCCCGGCTAAGAGGTTTGACCATGTTCACGTGGACCTCGTGGGCCCCCTCCCACCATCACAAGGGTGCACGCACCTCCTGACAGTAGTGGACCGCACCACGCGCTGCCCAGAAGCAGTCCCGCTTCTGCACTTTTTTAACAGCATGGGTGGCGCGTTTTGGAGTCCCGTCGGACATTATGTCCGACAGGGGCCCTCAATTTGTTTCCGAACTCTGGTCCGCGATGGCCCGCAGCCTGGGTGTTACAATTCACCGCACAACCGCATACAACCCACAGGCCAATGGTTTATGCAAGCGTTTTCATAGATTACTGAAATCAGCACTCAGGGCTTCACTGACGGATGCAAATTGGGTAGACAGGCTGCCGTGGGTTTTATTGGGGTTGCGCTCCGCTTGGGTATCCGTTCACCTCACCGGGGCACGCATTTTTTCCAAGATAGACCTGGTCTGCGGTTACCACCAGGTCCCGGTGCACACTGAGGACATACCTAAAACAGCAGTAATAACCCTGTTTGGACTGTTTGAGTTTTTACACATGCCTTTTGGGTTAAAAGACGCGGCGCAGACATTCCAATGCATGATGGATGCGGTGTTGCACGATCTGCCATTTGTGTTCGTCTACCTGGACGACATCCTGGTGGCCAGCACGTCCGAGGACAAACACGTAGCCCACCTCAGGACAGTTTTCCAGAGGTTGGAGGAGCACGGATTAATAATTAACCCGGCGAAGTGCCAGTTCGGGGTGACGGGAATCAATTTTTTGGGGCCACTGCATCTCACCAAAGGGCGCGATACCCTTACCGGGCAAAATGTGTGCGGTGGCAGATTTTCCCCGACCTCAGACGGTCAGGGCACTGCAGGAGTTTTGGGGGATGGTTAACTTTTATAACGGTTTCCTCCCCCATGCAGCCCAGCTCATGCAGCCGTTGTACACTGCGCTTAAGAAACAGAAACCAGCGGACAGAGTCGACTGGACTCCTGAGCGAGAGCAGGTGTTTTCCGAGGTTAAAACAGCCCTGGCGAATGCCGCACTGCTGGCGCACCCGGACCCAGTGGCTTGGATAGCGCTCACTACCGACACCTCGGACATGGCCATAGGGGCCATCGTGGAGCAGCACGTCGCTGGTTCTTGGCAGCCGCTCGCCTTTTTTAGCAGGTCTTTGCACGACAGTGAACGTAACTACAGCGCGTTTGACAGAGAGTTACTGGCTCTGCACCTGGCCATACGCCACTTCCAGTTCTGGCTGGAAGGGCACACCTTCACTGCGTTTGTGGACTACAAGCTGCTAGCATACGTGGTGGCCAAGGTTTCGGAGCCATGGTCGGCCCGGCAGCAGAGACAGCTGGCCATGATCTCGGAATTTACGGCCGACATTCGCCATGTGGCCGGTAAACTCAACATGATGGCGGACTGCCTCTCGTGCGCATTAGTGGCCTCAATCTACGTGGGGATAGATTACACGGCCATGGCCGTTGAGCAGATCGGTGATGCGGATGTTTGCGCGCTCCAGTCTGGGCCAACAGAGTTAAGGCTGGAGAGCAGAGTACTGTAGAACGGGGGGAGCCCCCTAATCTGTGACATCTCCATAGGCCGCCCGCGCCCGGTGGTCCCATGTGCTTGGCGCTGCAGCGTTTTTGAGTCGGTTCACTCCCTGGCGCACCCAGGAGTGCGCGCATCAGTCAAAATGGTGGGAGCGAAGTTCGTTTGACCAAGCCTGCGCAAACAGGTGAAAGAGTGGGCTGCAGCCTGCATAGCGTGCCAACGAGCCAAAGTGCACAGGCACACAAAGGCCCCCTTGGAGCCGTTTCATATCCTGGCTAAGCGGTTCGACCACGTTCACGTGGACCTCGTGGGCCCTTTCCTGCCATCGCAGGGATTCACGCACCTCCTGACAGTGGTGGACCGCACCACGTGCTGGCCCGAAGCAGTCCCACTAGCTTCCACCGCGTCCGCAGAAGTTGCACACGCTTTTTTGACGACATGGGTGGCACGTTTCGGTGCCCCTTAGGACATCACGTCCGATCGGGGCCTGCAGTTTGTTTCCGACTTCTGGTCCACCATGGCCCGGAGCCTGGGCATCACAATTCATCACACAACCGCTTACAACCCCCAGGCCAATGGGTTATGCGAGCGTTTCCATAGATCACTTAAAGCAGTGTTCAGGGCTTCGCTTACAGATGCAAATTGGATGGACCGGTTGCCGTGGGTTCTATTAGGGTTGCATTCAGCACCAAAGGAGGATGTGGCGGCCTCCCCAGCAGAGCTGTTTTTTTCCCAGCCGCTGTGGCTCCCCAGGGAATTTTTGCCGGATAACCACGTGCTGAACACCAATCCGTCCCCGCGTTCACGGCATAGCGCAGGGGCAGGGACGCTACCCGGCCCGGCCCACCACTGTTTTCCACGCGTTTTTGTGCCAAAGACCTTGAAGGATGCGTCGTTCGTATTTGTCAGGCACGTTGCCCACCGGACCCCATTGCACCCGCCCTACGATGGCCCGTTCAGAGTGCTGGAACCCGGGGAGAAACATTTTGTGTTAGACTTGGGGGGTGGCCGGGAGACAATCTGTATAGACAGGCTTAAGCCCACCTTTGTTTTAGCAGACGAACAGGTGGTGTTGGCCTGAGCTCTTCAGTGCGGAAGACCCACATTAACCCCATTTCCACCAGTATCACCTTGGCTTTACTTTTTTTTACTTGTTTCGGTTTTTCGCCATTTCCACCCAAGTCCTCACGGTTTAACCGTTACGATTTTCGTGCCTGTTCAGAGGCAGGGTACAGCCGAGCGAAAAGCGAGGTGTGAATTTACGTCAATCGACTGCTAAACGCTGATTGGTCAGGGCGTAACGTCACCAAACGCGTCCGTTTTGTTTTCTGTTGAAGCTACACGACCGCCATTTGTAATTTCAGCGAGTAACTGCGGTGACTGGATTCACAATTGTGTTCTCATATAACGATGTCCACGCGCAAGTTTATTCCATGAACAAACGAGGAGGTGCGGACTTTTCTGTCCCTCGTAGCCGATGACTACATCCAGAGCGAGTTGGTGGGGCAATGAAAAAATGTACCAGGAAGTGTCCGGCCTGCTATTATGGCAGAGAATTTGGACTCGACACGGCCACGGAATTGGAAAACGGTGACGGTGAGTGTTGTTTTGTTATTGTCCGTCTTCTTGCCTTTTGGTCAAAAGCGCACTTTATTTAAGCAATAAAGAAAGTTGTTTGATTGTGGGCAATTGTGGTGATGGCTAGCCCGCTAATAGCTAGCTACCTCTGTACCTTGCTGCTACCTCGCATCAAGCTGCTGAATCGCGCTTTTATTTCAGTATTCACGTGAACAAAACGCTGACGTAAGCTTATTGTATTCTGGTTAAAAAGTTTTGTGTTTGCGGTACATGTTGCACTTTGTTTGTGAGCTTTATTGTGTGTTTTTTCCTTCTATACACAGTTTTCAAATCCCAGGGGTCCGCCTCACTGGACCGCCAGCTCCATCACTATCCAGCATCTCCCGGTCAAGTGCTGGTAAGGCACAACAAACTGAAAATTACCACCCGGTTGTTTTTATATGTGATTGTTATTTTCTATAGACGCATAATAAGGAATTTAAAATGTCTTTCTACGTTTATAAAAATACTAGATTCAGGGGTGTTCATAGCCACAGTGGCCCAGTGTTATAGGTGTGTTGGTGGTGCAAATACTGTTGTATTTTCACAAAAAAAAAGGAGCACATGTACCGACTTCAAATCAACATGCTTGATTGAAATTCTTCAAGTCAGCTAACACTATTAACCCATTCTGATTTATGAGGCCACAGTACAAAGAAATTCTTTTAAAAATAACCCATTAAATCAAAATACTTTTTACAATTAATCCTTTTTGAAATGAAGGGGGTCCTAACCACATCACCACAGAAGTTGCTTATAGTCCACTCTACTGAGGGGCAACAACATGACAGTTGAGCTTAAATACAGCAACGAAGCATCCCACCACAGGCTTTCAACAGTTTAATTCCATAATATTTTTTTCTGACATGTTTTGATCCGGTGTTATCTAAATACAATGACTTCTGTCTTTCATATAGGCAAGCTGAAGAGGTCCAGCAACATTGCAGACCTTGCATCACTGATGGCCCAGAATCATGCTGAGGAGATGTGGATCCATGAAAGGATGCTCGAACAGCGCGAAAGACACCTGCAGTTAGCCGCATTAAGAAGGGATGAGCTGACAGAGACGGCTTCCTTCCACGGAGCCTTCCGAAACCATTTTGGCAGTTTGGTCGAAGTACTGAAAGCTCCCCATTTGTTAACATGTTTTGGGAATATTTGTAATGTAATAAAATGTTAGTCTTTTGGATAAAAATGTGGTTTGTATATTATAACATTGGATGATAAAGGCGAATAATTACATACACATTCCATTGCCTCATATGACCCTAATCCTGCTGTTCAGCCATAAAGGTGTCAAGATTTTTAATGGTAATGTAATTGTTATTGTTAAATTTAATAAATATTACCACTGCTGTATCCATTGCTCTACATTGGGTACAGTTTTTAAGTAAAATTGTAAGCAGTTGCACAGGTGTAATTTACATTCAGCAGTAGACACTGATAAAGGTGAAAGTCGAATTGGGTAAAAGGTAAGTACATGTGAATTGAATGTTATATCGGCATTCCAAATTCTGAGAATTCCAATAAATTATAAGCAGTCTAGTATAATATAAAGCGAAAATACCCATACATGTAAACCCAAATATAACATTTTCGATGTTGTAAACGTTGACATGTATATGATAAACCTATGCTATTGTGATTCAATAGATCCATAGTGATCTTTGGTTTGAAAAAGAAAATTATAATTTGGTGTTGGGCAGTGTGACAATGTCAGTGTATTTAGTAGGATTAAAAAAAGTTTCATCATAAAATTCCAAGGTCAATTGGCAATTCCATCAAACCAAAAGTGAGTTGTCAAGCTGCAGCATTTTTTTTTTTTTGGAGTCATTTCTACGTTGTTTTAGTGTGTAATTAGCCACCACTGAACAGATAACCCTTATAAATAACAATAGATGGGAAAAATGGTACACAATGGGCCTAGATTTGGATTGGCTTTATAATATTTTTAATTATTTTGTAAGTTAAAGTTAACTGGAAGTATAACAAGTTTCCACATATAATTCCAAGGTCAATTGGTAATTCCATCAAACCAAAAGTGCGTTGTATAGCTGGTGCTTTTTTTGGGAAGTCAGTTTATCATCAGTGTATCATTATTACACAATACACAAAATGGGTCTAGATTTGGATTGGCTTTTTTATAATATTATAAATTATTTGGTAAGTTAAAGGTGTTTAGGATTAAGCTTCTGCATTATTTTAAATTACCCCGGTGTTTCAGCATTTAATTAACCGTCTGTTAACATTTAACCGTTTTGAACAACAGAGGCGACGTAGTTTAAAAGTGCACAACATTTTATTTAAAAAACAAGTTTGACATATGTATGCACATGAACACTGAACAAATGAAATGATCTCTGCTTCATATGCAGCTGCTTCAGATTCCTCCTGGGCAACCGCTATTCTCCTCTCCTGCTCCAACGTGTGTTGTCTCAATCCACGTCGTCTTCTCCTGTAAAATTCTCTTGTCTCGTTAAAGACATTCATTGTGTTAAAAACCGTGGAAATCCTCCGCTCGTAATCCGCTATTTTTTTCTGTGTTGTTGAGGAGTCAGTCTCGTCCTTTATACGTCAGCAGTGTAGCGCCACCTCGATCCCGCCCACCCCAGCAATACTCGTCTTTCCGCGGTTGTGATGGAGGCGCAGCCACGGGAGAAACAAGTAGTAAAGAAAAGAAAAGAGTAGCGCAGAACTATATAGTGGAAATGTGGCAATTGAGAACTCCCCAGGTTAATGACTTGTCAGATCAGTCACACAAGCATGCCGAAGGTGTTCCCCCACCCCATTGTTCCCCCACAGACGGACGCACCCCCAGGAACCCCCCACCGGCACAGCAGCGCCTCGGAGCCGAAGATCCCCCATTACAGCAGCTATGGACGGAGGCTGAAGCCCAAAGGACATGAGGGTTAAGGCTCAGTCTGAGAGTCTGGGGGGGGAAACGGTGTGGGGAACCCACTCAGTAGTTTTCCCTCAAGTAGTTTTCCCTCAGACTGAAGAGATGGCAGATCAAAGGTGCTGGGGGACAAGGGGAATTGTCATGGGGGGTTGAGATGTAAATACAGCACCTCAGATAGCGGAGGAGGGAGAATATGAAAGAGTACCTGCAACCTGTGTGATTATTGCTTTTGATTCTGGTGGATGTGAAGGAGTGAAGAATAAAGTTCCCTCTGCTCTGAACGCTCGGCCTGGTTATTCCTCCCTCCACAACCTAGACTATAGTTGTATATTTTACGTGGTCAAAATGAGGACACATCACCTGCTTTAATTTATGACATCTTCAACAGCTGACTGATGTCTGTATTGAAATGATGGAGCTGCCGTTAGCCGTGATGCTAACATGTGCAACGCTCTTTTATATTAACAATGAGACAGATTTTTTTTTTTAAGTCAGAGGGAGTGATGGTTCATCAGATATAAAGGTCTCAAGCCTGATCCTACTGTTCTGATCGATTTTTTTTTTTTCTGATAAAGTCTGGTGTCCATATATCTCTGCACAGACTGTTAGCATAGAGGTAACGAGTGCTAACATTAGTTCAACTCTTCAACTAAACTCTTAAGGCTGAGCAGAAAGTACCTCCTCAGTGGCGATTTATGCAAAGTAGATCACCACTGTTTTCTATTTTAAAATATTTCAAGGTGAAAATCTCTGCAAAATTACTACAAATTAAAAAAAACTGAAGAAGAGAGTGACAGGAAATACAGTAATTAAAACCCATTATATTATCTTACAGGAGAAAAAAAATATGTCCATTACTATTTGAATGAAAGCACCAAGGTGCTGATGCCTTGATGCCAGAGCCTTGGCGGAGGTATGCGTTCTTGGGTCATAACCAAAATGTTATAGGTTCCTCTCTCGCCCACGGACCACCTCTGGTAAAAATTTCATCCAAATCCATCCAGTAGTTTTGGAGTATTCTTGCTAACACACTGTGAGAAGATAAGAGCCTTGGTGGAGGTATGCATACTGAGATCATCAGCAAAATGTTATGGATTCCTCTCTAGCCCAAGGACCACCTCTGGTAAAAAAAATTCATCCAAATCCATCCAGTAGTTTTGGAGTACAGACATGCGCAGTAAAAATAATCTGTAGTTCACATGCCCATACTGTCGGCGGCAGCCAAGAGCCACTAAACTGATTTCAACAGTTGCAATCCAAACATAAAAGAAGAGAACGTGGCAGACGTTTTAAATGGCGGAAGCGATGGAGGTACGTGAATACAATGACAATCAAGATGAACAGGAGCTTTTGCTGTTTAATGGCAGAGGAAGAAAACAGACGAGCAAAAAGATGGACATCTGTTCACACAGTATTGACGGATTGCTCAGTACTTCCCTCTGGCAGGAGTTTCCGGGCACATGCGCAGTTCACTGTAACCATTTGGGGGAGAGGAATATTGGGACTTGCAGTTTTTAGTGAGTTTTTAAACGAGTTTTACCTTGTCCTTCCTCTGCAAAACTAAACGGCAAAACCAGTGTGAAAGCAATCGATGAGATGAATAAATTGTGTAGTTGCTGAATGTGTATTTTTTTCAGTAACTGCTATTTTATAACAGTTCAGCTCCACGTGCTGTAAAAAAATGTGCTGTGTTGTGCTGTAAAAAAGTCGCACTGCCACCTCTAGTGGCCCGGCATAATTATTACAATACTGGTTTCCCCAGCTCCACTGATGTTAAAAGTGAGTTAAATTTTCTATTTATTTCGAAAACAATGCCTTATCTCGGAATTCCGGCAAATTAAAAGTCGAGAAAATATGGCGATATAACGATACAAGCCTTTAGTTGCTCTTAATACACACACACACACACACACACACACACGCACGCACGCACACACGTTGACTGATTACTGTATGCCTCCGTTTTCACCGAGGCATAATGACCACAGTTTGTTTAGCTTCAGTTATCAATTCAAAGATAATAGACCGCAAACGATTTGGGAAAAAAGGACTTCCCATAAGGTTTTATTAATTATTTCTAGCACAACACTCATCCTCAGGCTGCTTGTAAATAAGAGGCTCAACTCATGAGCAAACAAAAGGACAGAAAAAAACTTTCCCCTTGTGGTTTCCTGCCCAAACTGTTCAGTTCCTTTCTTAAAAATTTTTAAAAAAAAATGCAATAAAAGACACTGTTTTTCCCTTTGTGATGTCACAAATTGATATCCCAACTATATATACAGTATTTTTTTTTTTTCATTTAGAACTGTACTACGGGGATGCTATTGTACTGTGTGTTAACACTAAAAGCCAATGCACTGTTATAGGCCGTGTGTCATAATGGTAGTTAGTGTTTGATTCTTCAATAACACATTTAAGTGAAGACTTAACTTCACCTGAAACAGTTGAACTAAAGTTTTGCTTAAGTTATAATTTCTGTCAAATGCCAGCTCTAAGCATTATCCAGCTTTGGTGCATCATTCCACATACTGTTATCTGTACAAATGTCGCTCTACCCATACATTGTTATCTCTGTGAATAGTATGTTCCATCCCCACCCCACCCAACCAGTCCTGGTAGAAGAATGCCTCTCCCTGAGCCTGGTTCTGCCAGAGGTTTCTTTCTATAAAAGAGTTTTTCCTTCCCACTGTTGCGTAGTGTTTGCTCATAGGGGATTGTTGGCCTTTTGGCTGCATTACTTATGATTCGTGGCTTATGTATCTGGTACCTTGAGATGACTTTTGTGGTGATTAGGCACTATACAAATAAAATTTAATTGAATGCTCATGCCCCACCTTTTCAGTTGCTTTATTATTTTGGACTTAATGTTATTGTAATATTTTTTTTTTCTGGTGTACTTTCAAGTTTGTTTAACATATTGTGCAAGAGGCATATGGTGGTGACTCACTCGTATCTGTCTATCTGCACCGAGGATTCAGCACCTATGGTGCTTTCATTTAAATAATTTTTTTTCACCGATGTTATATTTTGAAGAAAATAAAGGCTTTAATTCTGCATCGTTCAGAACACTTTGTGGTTGTATTTTTTTTTAATCTTTGTTTTCATGATAATGCAATCTAGTTCACTTTTAATTAAATGCTTGTTGTGGGACACATATATGCACATATGTACTGTATATCACTGTATGATTCATACTTATACCACCTTAGGTTTCACATCTGAGACGGAACAAAGGACTGAGCCGCTTTGGAGATAACACGAGGATGTGAAAGTTTAGTCTTTGGCATGCGAGGAGACAGCCTTGGGGGATTTCGCCCAGCGGCCAGAGACTGAAGGTGGGGGGTGTTAAGATCGGGAGGAAGTTACATTGTTACTGGGGATTAAGTGCCATGTGACTGTGTGTTTTGATGTCCTGGTATAAAAGAGACAGATATTGGGGGATTCTTTCTCTTTCTGTTTTTGGACGATGTTGGAGAATGTGAATAAACTTGACTTGTGAAATAAATTCAGCCTCGTCCTTCCACATTCTCTACACTGGTGACCCTAAAACGTATCATGAGCGGAAGAAATTCCCCCGAGCCGGACTCATCAGGAGCCAGCCAGGCGAATGCAGCCACAGTCAAGCTACCAGACTTCTGGCAAGACAACCCGTGCTCCTGGTTCCACTTGGTCGAAGCACAGTTCGCCCTCCGGGGGATAACGGCAGATGACACGAAATTCTACCACACCATTGCCAAGCTTGACAACCTCACGGCTTGACATGTGCAGAGCCTGTTGGAGCGCCCACCGGCCGACGACAAATACGACGGGTTGAAGGCTGCGCTCATCCAGCGTTTCACTCCCTCAGTCCAGGAGAGAGCGGAGAGGCTCCTGGCTCTGAACGACTTGGGAGAGAGCACGCCCGTCGACCTGATGGAGGACATGCTGAGGCTGAGGGGCTCAGACGACGACGACTTCCTCTTCACCCACATTTTCCTGAGAACCCTACCGTCGGCCACGAGAGCGACCCTGGCCGGTTCACCGTTGTTGGCCCAGCGGGACTTCCGCGCGCCGGCCCAGGAGGCACAGTGGATTCTCAACACCAGCAGACAGCGCGCGGCCACCGCAGCAGCGACAGAACTCGGCGCGGCGGCCGGAGATGGCAGGGGGCCAGAGGCGGAGGTAGCAGACCCACCGACAACGGCGGCGGCGAGGGCCAGGGATCGTGGAGGAGACGACCTCTGTTTCTACCATCGCCGCTTCGCAGAGAGGGCGCGCAAGTGTATACCACTGTGCCAGTTCAAGAGCTCGGGAAATGCCAAAGCCGGGGGTCGGTAGCAGCCGCGGCCCTCGGGGAAGAGAACAAGCTGCTCTACTTGACGGATGCACGTTCGGGGAAGCAATTCCTCGTGGACACAGGCTCCCAAGTGAGTTTCATCATGCCTACCTATGCTGACCGGCTGGCGGGCCCCGGAGGTCACGGAGCATCAGCAGCAAACGGCTCGAGGATTAAGACCTTTGGTGAGAAGACTATGCTTCTGTCCCTACATGGCCGTACATTTGAGTGGACTTTTGTTATAGCTGCAGTGAGCTTCAATATGTTAGGGGCTGATTTTCTGTGCTCACATGGTTTGTTGGTTGATCTTGCTAATAGGCGCCTGGTTAATGCACTCTCTTTTTATTCTATTCCCTGTGCAGCCCGAGTGACCCCGCCCACAGCACAAGCCAACGTCGCAACGGCAAGCGGTAAGTTCCACACACTACTCACTCAGTTCCCAGCACTCACGGTTCCCACATTTTCAGCAGCAGTCGCTAAACACGGGGTGGAACATTTTATTACTACCACCGGACCGCCCGTTTTTGCAAAAGCTCGGCGCTTGGATGCAGCTAAACTGACCATAGCGCACGAGGAGTTCGCCAACCTGGAAAAGTTGGGCATCATCAGGCGTTCGAAAAGCCCATGGGCTTCCCCGCTTCACATGGTCCCTAAAGCTGACGGCTCGTGGCGACCTTGCAGAGATTTCCACAGGTTGAACAATGCTACAGCGCACGACCGCTACCCAATCCCGCATATCCAAGATTTTTCCGTTCATTTGGCGGGGGCGGGCGTTTTTTCTAAGATAGACTTGGTCCGCGGGTACCACCAAGTTCCAGTACGCGCTGAGGACATACCCAAAACAGCGGTAATAACTCCGTTTGGCCTATTCGAGTTTTTGCGCATGCCGTTTGGGCTTAAAGGCGCTGCGCAGACGTTCCAATGCATGATGGACACGGTGTTGCGCGATCTCCCCTTCGTGTTCGTCTACCTGGACGACATCTTGGTAGCCAGCGCATCCGAAGACGAACACGAAAGTCACCTCACGGCAGTTTTCCGGAGGTTGGGAGAGCACGGGTTAATAATCAACCCAGCGAAGTGTCAGTTCGGGGTGACGCAGATTGATTTTTTGGGGCATCGCGTCTCTCCAGAAGGAGCAGTTCCTCTGCCTGACAAAGTGTGCGCAGTAACAAATTTTCCCCAGCCACAAACGGTCAAAGCGTTACAGGAGTTTTTGGGAATGGTGAATTTTTATAACCGTTTCCTCCCCCGCGCAGCGCAGCTCATGCAACCATTGTATGCCGCGCTAAAAAAACAAAAACCCACAAATAAAATCGAATGGTCTCCGGAGCGAGAGCGCGCATTCTCTGAGGTCAAAACAGCCCTGGCAAACGCTGCGTTGTTAGCACATCCAGACCCAACGGCCTGCATAGCGCTCACTACTGACGCGTCAGATGTGGCCATAGGGGCGGTCGTGGAGCAGCATGTAGCCGGAGCTTGGCAGCCGCTTGCTTTTTTCAGCAGGACTTTGTGCGATAGTGAGCGAAAATACAGCGCATTCGATAGGGAGTTGTTAGCTCTCCACTTGGCCATTCGCCACTTCCAGTTCTGGCTGGAGGGACGCCGTTTCACCGCGTTCGTCGACCACAAGCCGCTGACTTTCGCGATGGCCAAGGTTTCAGAACCGTGGTCAGGCCGGCAGCAGAGACAGCTGGCTGCAATCTCAGAGTTTACTACCGATATTCAGCACGTAGTGGGTAAACTGAATGTAGTGGCAGACTGTCTCGCGCGCGCTGTAGCGGCTCCAGTCCGCGTAGGGATAGATTATGCAGCCATGGCCGCGGAGCAGACTAGCGACGCGGAAGTGCGCACGGCCCCAGTCCGCGTAGGGATAGATTATGCAGCCATGGCCGCGGATCAGATTAGCGACGTGGACGTGCGCGCGCTCCAGTCTGGACCAACAGGGTTAAGGCTGGAGAACAGGGTGCTGCAAGATGGTGTGCCCCCCCTAATCTGCGATGTCTCCACGGGACGACCGCGCCCGGTGGTGCCGACCGCGTGGCGCCGCCGCGTTTTTGACTTGATTCATTCTCTGGCGCACCCAGGGGTGCGCGCGTCGGTCAAAATGGTAGGAGAGAAATTTGTATGGCCGAGCCTGCGCAAGCAAGTTAGAGAGTGGGCGGCAGCCTGCATGGCTTGTCAACGAGCCAAGGTACACAAACACACGAGAGCTCCCTTGGAGCCGTTTCACATCCCGGCTAAGAGGTTCGACCACGTTCACGTGGACCTCGTAGGCCCCCTCCCGCCGTCGCAGGGGTGCATACACCTTCTGACAATGGTAGACCGCACCACGCGCTGGCCTGAAGTGGTCCCACTGTCGTCAACCACAGCCGAGGAGGTGGCGCGCGTGTTTTTAACGGCATGGGTAGTGCACTTTGGAGTTCCGTCGGACATTACGTCCGACAGAGGTCCTCAATTTGTTTCCGAGCTTTGGTCAGTGATGGCCCGCAACCTGGGGGTAATGATCCACCGCACTACCGCGTACAACCCGCAAGCTAATGGGTTATGCAAACGTTTCCATAGGTCATTGAAGGCGGCCCTCAGAGCGTCGCTTACGGATGCAAATTGGGTGGACAGGCCACCATGGGTTTTATTGGGGTTGTGTTCTGCACCTAAAGAGGATTTAGAAGCCTCCCCAGCTGAGTTAGTTTTTGCGCAGCCACTCCGGCTACTCGGGGAATTTGTCCCAGATAATCCTGCGCCAGAATGTTTCCCGGCTCAGCGGTTGCAGGGTGGCACGGAAGCGAGCATCCTGCCAGGCCCCGTTCACCACAGTTTTCCGCGCGTTTTTGTGCCTAAGGCTCTAAAAAATGCGGAGTTTGTTTTTGTCAGACACGATGCGCATCGCCCGCCGTTGCAACCGCCTTATGATGGACCATTTAGAGTGCTGGAAACAGGGGATAAGCATTTTGTGCTAGATTTGGGGGGCTGGGAAGAAAAGATTGGCATAAACAGACTCAAACCCGCCTTTGTGTTGGCCGACGAGGATGTGCTGTTGGCTACGGCTCCTCGGCGCGGCAGACCCCCTAAGAAGCATTCACCAGAACACCCACAGGGATTGACTAACAGTTCTCATCCTCAGACAGCAGCTCCCCAGCAGGAGGGCGCCGCGAAAGTGGTAAAGCCTGCTTACAGCAGGTATGGGAGGAGACTGAGGCCCAAGCGACACGTGGACTGATGTGGAATAATTTTACCATGACTTGCAGACTGTGATTACGTTGTTCCATCTTAGACGTTTGGGGGGGGGGGGGTCATGTGGGACACATATATGCACATATACAGTATATATATCACTGTATGATTCATACATATACCACCTTAGGCTTCACATCTGAGACGGAACAAAGGACTGAGCCGCTTTGGAGATAACACGAGGATGTGAAAGTTTAGTCTTTGGCATGCGAGGAGACAGCCTTGGGGGATTTCGCTCAGCGGCCAGAGACTGAAGGTGGGGGGTTGTAAGATCGGGAGGAAGTTACATTGTTACTGGGGATTAAGTGCCATGTGACTGTGTGTTTTGATGTCCTGGTATAAAAGGGACAGATGTTGGGGGATTCTTTCTCTTTCTGTTTTTGGATGATGTTGGAGAATGTGAATAAACCTGACTTGTGAAATAAACTCAGCCTCGTCCTTCCACATTCTCTACATTGTGACATATTTTGGTCAAATTTTCTTTAATCAAGTAATTATTGCAGCAATCATTGTGAATCATCTTTTGCAGCATTCCTCAGAACAGCTCATTCCAGAAGTGTCTTTAAAGGGCTAAGAGCCACATTTAACTCCACTATCCCTCTTACATCACAATTGCTAATCTTAGCTGGTCAGCTCTTACCTCCTGTAGCGAGCCTGAGCAAACATGTAAATTTGTCTAAAAAAAATGAATGAAATAAAGCACTACTGTTGGACAGGGGTGCGTAGTTTCAGTGATTGATAGGATATGACTGGTCTCTGGAGTACAGTAAGCACAGAAACATTTGCGAATGAGTGAATGGTAACCCAAGGTGCCTAGCTGATGCTAGCTAGCTAGCTGCTAGCAACCGCCTAGCCAAGCTAATGCTAATGGATCAATGTAGCATCTTGGTGACAATATAACAAAATAAACCACAACGACATAAGATATATTATCAACTGTGGATTAGTGAACCAAGTGGAATCAGGGATGTCTATTTGTCATGGCTACCTCTGGTAGGCACAGGTGATGGACTCAAAAAGCATTCAGAACTCTGGCGTAACATGATTTATTCATTCATTCATCTTCTACCACTTAATCTTTTTCGGGTCGTGGGGGGGGGGGCTGGAGCCTATCCCAGCATCTTTGGGCGAGAGGCAGGGTACACCCTGGACAGATCGCCAATCTATCACAGGGCCAACACAGAGAGACAGACAACCATTCACTCTCACAGTCAGACCCAAGGACAATTTAGAATCCCCAGTTTGATGCCAATTAACCTAACTTGCATGTTTCTGGCATGTGGGAGGAAACAGGAGAAATCCCGGGGTGAACCCATGCAGACACGGGGAGAACATGCAAACTCCACACAGATCACTGTTGGTCGGGGGCTGGGATCGAACCCAGGATCCCCCCGGCCAAGGGTGAGTTGCTGTGCTGCCGCAGTGCTAACCACTCCGCCACCGCGCTGATTTATTAAACAGAAAAACAAAGGGGAACAGATTAACAGCACAAGGGCTGAAAAACAACTAAGGATTTGACTGGCAAAATAACTTACAGGGAAACTTGGGATACTGGGTTACCGGCAGGAAAAAACAGACGCCACCGCCACACCAGAACACTCACACTCACACCAAGACAGATAATCACAAATGAGAGACAGCTGGGGAAACAATCAGGCAAAGCAGGATAGTGGCTGCAGGTGAGGAGCACAGGATGGGCAGGGCAGTACAGACAAATAGACAGGGGATGCATGTGAAACAGGACAACAATACAGGAGTAATACAGAGAGGGCAGTGGCTATGGGTACGTAAAACATTAGAAGCTGGAACAATAGGTGAACAGATACACACAGCACCTCAGGACCCAACGGGGAAGACACAGAAGACAATGACAGAGAACTCGGGGACCACAGAGGGCAATAAATGCAAATGATACTCATACATAAACACAGAAAAATCAGTAAATGGATATAAAGTGTGACAGCCCCCCTCCCCCCAAGGGTAGATTCAAGACACCCTTCAAACAAAACAGAAAACACCCCAATTGGGCGAGAGGTGGGGGACATAGGCCCAGTGGGGAAAAATGAGAACATAAGCAAGGAAAAAATGTTCATCAGGTGGTCGGCCAAAGTCCCTGGACCACCGGACTGAAGGACATGACACGTTGGGTGGCCTACCAAAGTCCAAGGGCCACCAGATTAATGAACACGGTGTCTCAGGTGGCCTACCAAAGTCCAAGGGCCACCTGACAGATGAGCATGGTGCGTGGGGTGGCCTACCAAAGTCCATGGGCCACCAGACGGATGATCATGGTGCGTCGGGTGGCCTACCAAAGTCCATGGGCCACCAGATGGGAGAACACATAGGAACTTTCTGTTCTGACAATAACATCATAAAGCCCTTGAACTCGAGAGATAACATCATAGTTTTAAACTCAGAAGATAACAAAGAAACATCTTGCACAGAAGACAACATAGAAACGTTAGATTCAGAAGATAACATAGGAGCTTTTTGCTCTGAAGGTAACAGCATGGGGGCTTTGAGCTCAGCAGATGGCAATGGTGGAGCTCTTTGCACAGAAGATAACAGAATTTTCTTGCTCAAGAGAAAACAACATAGGGGCTTCTTGCCCTGGAGATGACAACATGGAAACTTTAAACTCAGGAGATAATAACCTGGACACTTTAACCTCAGGAGGTGTCAACATGGAACCTTTAACCTCGGGAGGTGTCAACATGGAACCTTTAACCTCAGGAGGTGTCAACATGGAACATTTAACCTCGGGAGGTGCCAACATGGAACCTCTAACCTCGGGAGGTGTCAGCATGGTACCTTTAACCCCAGGAGGTGATAATGATGACACAGGAACTTGAATCTCAGGAGAGATTGACAACATGAGAACTCCCTACCCTGAATAAAACAATTCAGGAGCCTCTTGCTCAGAAGAAAACAACGTAAGAGCCTTTTGCTCTGGGAAAAACAAAATAGGAACCCTTTGCTCTGGGGTTAATAACATAGCAGCTCTAAACTCAGGAAATGACCTGGGAGCTCTTTGTTCTGGAGAAACCAATATGGAAGCTCTTTGCTCTGGGGAAAATAATATAGGACCCCTTTGCTCTGGGAAAAACAATGTAGGAACTCTAGACTCTGGAGAAAACAACACTGGAGTTTCTTGCTCAGAAGAAAACTTTATAAACTCGGGAAGTGACAACATAAAACCTTTAAACTCAGGAGGTGGCAACATAAAACCTTTAAACCCAGGAAGTGCCAACACTGAACCTTCAAATTCAGGAGGTGACAACATAGACCAAAGGTGTCAAACTCATTCCATGGAGGGACAAGACCCTGCAGGTTTCACCTCCACCCAGTGTCTTCAACAGGTGATTTCACTGAATTTCTTCCCACTGATTGCTGATCAGTGAAAACACCTGCTGAAGACACTGGGTAGAAGCAAAACATGAAGGGTCTTGGCCCTCCATGGAATGAGTTTGACACCACAGACACTTTAAACTCAGGAGATGAAAATATAGTACCCTTAAACTTAGGAGATAACATTGGAGCCTTTTGCTCAAAAGAAAACAACATGGGGGTTTTAAACTCAGAAGACAACATTAGGGCTCTTTGCTCAGGAGACCACAAAGGAGCTTTTTGATCTGGGGACAACAGCATAGGAGTTTTTAGCTTTGGAGATACCAATACATGAGCTCTTAACTCTGAAGACACCAACATAGGAACGGATGGGGCAATGGATCAGCGTTCTCGTCGCTCCCTCCGCCAGTACCCGGGCTCGCCTGGGGAAGCTAATGATCCTACCAGCAGACTAAATTCGAAGAGACGACGCCTCTGTGCCAAGTCAAAGAAGAATCCTAGTCACAGTCTTAAAGCCAAAAGCAAACAGCCCCAAGAGCACTTTGTGGTAGGATCTGCCCTTCGCATATTACAACTAAACGTTGAAGGCCTATCTGCAGCCAAGCGAAGCCTTATCGAAGTCCTCGCCTTCCAACATTCGATTGATGTAATCTGCCTCCAAGAGACTCATATTGGCACAGAGGAAGCTGGCCGCTTCACCATCAAAGGCTTTGACCTCCTGTGCTATGTTCTACATGCTTAACATGGACGTGCCACCTATGTGCGTTCTGACATAGTTGAAGCAAATCACCTGATAACAACACATTTCTCAGACACCATAATCATTGGTGGCTTCCATATTGTCAATGTGTACAAGCCCCCTAATGCCAACTGGGATCTGCAGGTCTTACCCACCCTACCCCACCCTGCCATCTATGTGGGGGATTTTAACAGCCATCACCCTGACTGGGGGTACCCAGCAGTGGACAGTGATGGGGAGGCACTTTCAGACTGGGCATCCAGAAATGACCTCGCTTTGATATACGACCCCAAACAAAGAGGAACCTTCCACTCTGCTAGGTGGAAGAAGGACTATTCTCCTGACCTGTGGTGGGTCAGCTCTTTGAATGGGGAGCCATATCCTACACAGATCCTCATTCTTGATGATTTTCCACACAGCCAACACCGGCCCCTGCTTGTACACATTGGCCTACAACTTCCAGTCATATACAGCCCAAGGAAGATGCGCTGGAACTTCCGCAAAGCCAACTTGAAGAAATTCAGTGAAACTCTGGACCGGAGCGTTGTTACCATCCCACTCCACACCATCACTGTAGATGAAGCATACAACCGCTTCTGCAGCGCAATCTTCAAGGCTGCCCATACTGCAATCCCACGAGGCTACCGACCCCTCTATGTCCCATGTTTGGACGGAGAAAGTGCTGCCCTCCTACAATCCTATCAAACATCAGGGGACCCAGAGATAGCAGACCATCTCATTGAATCACTAAATACAGCCCGGCGAAAGAAATGGGAGGAGACAGTTGCTGACCGGAGCTTTACCCACTCTAGCAGGAAATGTTGGAGCCTCATCCGTCGCCTAGGAGCTGCACAGAAGCCCCCTAGCCAAAGCCGAGCATCCGTCACACCCAACCAAGTTGCATCCCACCTACTGACTATCGCCAAAGCACCCCAAGACAAAGACACCAGAAGAGCAGTTACAACTGAGCTAAAAAAAACACCAAAAAATGCCTGTAGAGGAAACGAACCCTGAACCCTTCGAGGCTGCTGAACTGGAGAAAGTCCTACAGGGCCTGAAATGTGGAAAGGCAGCAGGATACGATAACATCTTCCCAGAATTCATGAAAAATCTTGGCCCCTGAGCCCTAACCTGGTTGACACAATTCTACACAAGGATCACACAAACAAACTCGATCCCAAAGAAATGGCGGACAGCAAAGGTCATTGCCATCCCAAAACCTGGCAAAGACCACAAACTACCAGCAAGCTACCGCCCAATCTCCCTACTCAGCGTTCCTTACAAAATCATGGAGCGCCTAATACTGCAACGCATTTCCCCAGAAATAGAGAATATTCTAAGTGTGGATCAAGCAGGTTTCCGCGAGGACCGCAGTACAGGAGAACAAGTACTGGCCCTAACCACCTTCATCGAAAATGGCTTCGAGAGCAGACTGAAGACAGGGGCTGTGTTTCTCGATCTTACAGCCGCCTATGATACGGTCTGGCACAAAGGCCTCCTCCTGAAACTTATAAAGGCGATCCCTGCTTGGGCAACAGCAATTATAAAAACCCTCCTGACCAACCGAAGGTTCAGAGTCCACCTCAGTCAGAACACAAGTGCATGGAGAATGCAGAAAAACGGACTCCCACAAGGCTCGGTTCTAGCTCCAACTCTGTTCAACCTCTACATAAACGACCTGCCTACTACAAAATCCCGCAAATTCATCTATGCAGACGACATCTGTTTGGCATTCCAAGCACCAGACTTTGAACCAATGGAACGGGTGCTCACGGAAGATCTTGCCAAACTGGACCAGTTCTGCAAAATCTGGTGCCTAAAACCAAGCCCAGCAAAAACCGTCTCCAGTGTATTCCATCTCCACAATGCAAAAGCTGCCAGAGAACTAAACATCCACCTGAGCGGACTCAAGCTTAAGCATGCCCCAAATCCAACTTATCTTGGAGTGACCCTTGATAGGACCTTATCCTTCAAGGAACATCTAAAGGGGACGGCTGCTAAGGTGAAGGTACGAAACAACCTGCTCTGCAAGCTCGCTGGTGCAAAATGGGGGGCGGCAGTCTCCACCCTGCACACCTCAGCACTGGCCCTTTCATACTCTGTAGCAGAATATTGTGCCCCTGTCTGGTCCAGGTCATCTTACACACACCATGTAGACACCCAGCTCAACTCAACTATGAGAACTATAACTGGAACAATCCGCTCAACACCACTCCCCTGGCTCTCTGTACTGTCAAACATAGCCCCTCCACACATCCGGCGAGCAGCATTAACTCAAAGGATGCTCCAAAAAGTTAAAGATTTTCCTCACTTACCAATCCATGCAGATATCTACACCCCACCCACTGCCTGACTTTCATCCAGACGGCCGATTTGGAAAAACCCTCCCCCAGCTGACTTTACCATCCAGACAGCTTGGCAAGAGGAATGGGAGACCAAGGAGGTCCCAAACAAACAGCTGGTGATAAACCCCAACCAACAGGTCCTGGGCACCAACCTCCCAAGGAGACAGTGGTCTACACTCAATCGCTTCAGGACTGGACATGGCCCCTGGTTGGCCAGCCTTCACAGATGGGGCAGTAGCCCTAGCCCACTGTGCGCATGTGGAGAGGAGCAAACAATGGAACACATCATAGAGGTTTGCCCGCTCCAAAGACTGGAAGGAGGATTACACACCCTCCATACAGCAAACCAGGAGGCAACTGCTTGGCTTAAGGACTTTGCATTCGCTAAATAAATAAATAAATAAAAACATAGGAACTCTTAGCTCTGGAGGTGCCAATATAGGAGATTCTAGTTCTGGGGGTACCAATACAGGAGACTAGCTCTGGGGTCAATAACAAGGGAGTTTTTAGTTCAGAAGATATCAATGCAGGAGCTTCTAGTTCAGGAGATAGTACCGGAAGGGTTTTCGGCATAGGGGCTAACAGCAGCTGAAAAGCGGCGACCCCAGGCAGCGAAGGTGGAGCGGATTGCTTAACCTACTGGATGACGGGTGGAGCAAACCACTCCACCTCTTGGTGGAGCAGACTGCTTGACCTGGACAATGGGTGGAGGTCTTCTGGCCTCTTGAACAATGGGTGGAGGTCTCCTGACCTCTTAGGCAATGAGTGGAGGTCTCCTGACCACTAGAGCAATGGCCGGAGGTCTACTGACCACTAGGGCAATGGGCAGCATTCTCCTGGCCTCCTAGACAACAGGCGGAGGTCTCCTGACCTCCTGGAAAATGACCAGAGGTCTCCTGACCTCTTGAACAATGGCCGGAAGTCTCCTGACCTCTTGGATAATGGCCAGAGTTCCCCTGACCTCTAAAACAGTGGCTGGAGCATGGTCCTCCTGTGGCTCCATCCTCGACATGGTCACCTCAGACAACCAACGGAAACAGGAGGTCAGTGAGGTGACACCACAGTCATGAACAGCAGAGACTGGTGGGGATGACTCAGCAGCTGGTGGGATGTGCGCTTGAGTCCCCCCACCAAAGCAAGGCAAGACTTTTCAAAAATAGTGGTAGTACATAAATGAAAAGATACTTGCCTTAACTCCTGGTCTCCTGCTGCCAGGGTGACAACCTCAGGATGGGTAGAATATCCTGTGAAACGTAGTAGAGTTCTGGCACATTTAAAATCTCTTGATTCTGATATCATATTTCTACAGGAAGCACACCTCCTATCAACCGAACACGGAAGACTAAAAAAAGCCTGGATTGGACAGATTTTTAGTTTGAGATATGAGAGCAGGGCACAGGGCACAGCCATCCTGATCAAGAAGGGTGTTCCATTTGTCTCTTTATCAACCATTTCTGACCCCCGTGGAAGGTATGTGGTGGTCACGGGTAATATGTATGGTACACGAGTGGTTTTAGCGAATATTTAGGGGTCAAACTAGGATGATCCCTCTTTCTTTGCTAATTTTATAACAACCCTTCCAGATTTTAATAAGTATTTATTGATACTGGGGGAAGACTTTAACTGTGTATTACACCCTTTTTTAGATAGGTCCAATCCAAGACCCAACAGTAAGATTTCAAGGGCAGGTAGTGTTATCCAGTCGTTTATGGACTCGTATGCTCTTTTTGACCCCCGGAGGAAAAATAATCCAACTACAAAACAATTCTCTTTTTTCTCCCCTGTACATCATTCCTACTCCAGAATTGATTTTTTTTTCTTTTAGATGGTAGAACCTCCTCCATGGTTAAGGGGTGTCAATATAATGCTATTGTTATTTCCGATCATAGCCCCGTACAATTGAATATGAGCTTCCCAAATTGCCCCAGACCTCAACGCACTTGGCGGTTTGACCCCCTACCTGCTTTCTAAGGATTCCTTTAAAAACTTCCTTTCTAAACAAATCGTAGATTTTATGGAGATCAACCAAACTTCCCATGTCCAATTATCTGTTATTTGGGAGGCACTCAAAGCTTATCTCAGAGGCCAAATAATTTCATATACCGCATATGAGAGAAAAAACAAGCAAACAACGTATGACAGAACTATCTCAGAATATAGCGGAAACAGATTGCCTATATGCTGTTTCTCCTACCCCTGAATTATATAAAAAACAGTTACTTTTAAAAATAGAATTTGATAATATTTCTATTAAACATATGGAGCGATTGTTTTTCAAATCTAAACAGAACTTTTTACGAACATGGAGTGAAAGTGGGGAAATTATTGGTGCACCAGATGAGACAATCTGCAGCTGCCAACACCATTCTTAAAATCCACACATCATTAGGAACAGAAACCGTCAACTTGGACAATATAAAGGACCAATTTAAACAATTTTACAGTATACTAGTCTTTACTCTCCTGAAACCTCTAGAGATTTTTCACATGTATCCGAATTTTTAGATGGTCTGATTATCCCAAAAATTACACCAGACGACCGTGCACAAATGGACAGAGAAATATCAACAGTAGAAATATTACAAGCAATAAGATCTATGCAGAGTAATAAAGCCCCAGGCCCCGATGGCTTCTCTATTAAATTTTATAAAGAATTTGCACTTAAGTTGGCTCCAATTCTTAAACAAGTATATAAAGACATTTTCCTTCAACAGAAATTACCCCAGACCATGACGCAGGCAATCATATGGTTTTGCTTAAAAAAGATAAAGACCCCTTGCTATGCGGCTCATACCGCCCGATAAGCTTGTTAAATTGTGACTACAAAATCCTTACAAAATTTCTGGCCACTCATATTGAGACAGTTATAGCATCTATTGTGAACAATGACCAAACTGGTTTTATACCCAGCCGGCAATCTTTTCATAACATGCATCGCCTTTTGAATATACTGTATACACCACACCCGTCCGAAGAATCAGAAGTAGTGATTTCATTAGATGCCGAAAAGGTGTTCGATTGTGTCGAGTGGCAATATTTATTTGCTGTTTTAGAAAGATTTGGTTTCGGCCCATCATTCCAAGCTTGGATCAAAATATTATATGACTGTCCTATGGCAGCAGTACGGACGAACACCACACTCTCTGATTATTTTGGGCTTCACAGGGGCTGCAGACAGGGCTGCAGCCTCTCCCCTTACCTATTTAACTTAGCGATTGAACCGCTGGCCATAGCTATTAGAAAAGAAGACAGGGTGAGAGGCATTTTACGGGGTGGCAAACTTCACAAGGTATCACTATATGCAGACGATCTGCTACTGTATGTATCCAATCCAGAAGGAACCATACCAAAATTATGTATTTTAGATAATTTTGGTTATCTCTCAGGCTATAAAATTAATTACTCTGAATCTGTTATTTCCTATTAACAATGTAGATGGTGATTACTCTGGATTTCCATTTAAATTAGGGAAGAATATATTCACGTATCTAGTCATTAAGATTACTTGGTCAGTGGGTGGATTGTACAATCATTATTTTAGAAAATTAACTGAACGGACAGCTCAAGATATTAAAAAATGGTCGAACTTACCCATTTCATTAGCAGGCTGGATAAATATAGTAAAAATGACAATTCTGCTTAGATTTTTATATACATTCCAAATGATCCCCATTTTTACAGTGGGGCAAAAAAGTATTTAGTCAGCCGCCAATTGTGCAAGTTCTCCCACTTAAAAGATGAGAGAGGTCTCCAATTTTCATCATAGGTATACCTCAACTATGACAGACAAAATGAGAAAAAAAAAATCCAGAAAATCACATTGTCTGATTTTTAAAGAATTTATTTGCAAATTATGGTAGAAAATAAGTATTTGGTCACCTTCAAACAAGCAAGATTTCTGGCTCTCACAGACCTGTAACTTCTTCTTTAAGAGGCTCCTCTGTCCTCCACTCGTTACCTGTATTAATGGCACCTGTTTGAACTCATTATCAGTATAAAAGACACCTGTCCACAACCTCAAACAGTCAAGACTCCAAACTCCACTATGGCCAAGACCAAAGAGCTGTCAAAGGACACCAGAAACAAAATTGTAGACCTGCACCAGGCTGGGAAGACTGAATCTGCAATAGGTAAGCAGCTTGGTGTGAAAAAATCGACTGTGGGAGCAATTATTAGAAAATGGAAGGCATACAAGACCACTGATAATCTTCCTCGATCTGGGGCTCCACGCAAGATCTCACCCCATGGGGTCAAAATGATCAGGAGAACAGTGAGCAAAAATCCCAGAACCACACGGGGGGACCTAATGAATGACCTGCAGAGAGCTGGGACCAAAGTAACAAATGCTACCATCAGTAACACACTACGCCGCCAGGGACTCAAATCCTGCAGTGCCAGACGTGTCCCCCTGCTTAAGCCAGTACATGTCCAGGGCCGTCTGAAGTTTTCTAGAGAGCATTTGGATGATCCACAAGAGGACTGGGAGAATGTCATATGGTCAGATAAAACCAAAATAGAACTTTTTGGTAAAAACTCAACTTGTCGTGTTTGGAGGAGAAAGAACACCATACCTACTGTGAAGCATGGGGGTGGAAACATCATGCTTTGGGGCTGTTTTTCTGCAAAGAGACCAGGACGACTGATCCGTGTAAAGGAAAGAATGAATGGGGCCACGTATCGTGAGATTTTGAGTGAAAACCTCCTTCTGTCAGCAAGGGCATTGAAGATGAAACGTGGCTGGGTCTTTCAGCATGACAATGATCCCAAACATACCGCCCGGGCAACGAAGGAGTGGCTTCGTAAGAAGAATTTCAAGGTCCTGGAGTGGCCTAGCCAGTCTCCAGATCTCAACTCCATAGAAAATCTTTGGAGGGAGTTAAAAGTCCGTGTTGCCCAGCGACAGCCCCAAAACATCACTGCTCTAGAGGAGATCTGCATGGAGGAATGGGCCAAAATACCAGCAACAGTGTGTGAAAACCTTGTGAAGACTTACAGAAAACGTCTGACCTCTGTCATTGCCAACAAAGGGTATATAACAAAGTATTGAGATGAACTTTTGTTATTGACCAAATACTTATTTTTCACCATAATTTGCAAATAAATTCTTTAAAAATCAGACAATGTGATTTTCTGGATTTTTTTTTTCTCATTTTGTCTCTCATAGTTGAGGTATACCTATGATGAAAATTGGAGACCTCTCTCATCTTTTAAGTGGGAGAACGTGCACAATTGGTGGCTGACTAAATACTTTTTTTTACCCCACTGTATATCTAAAACAGCTTTCCAACAATTAGACCGGCTGATTTCATCATTTATTTGGAACAGTTGGAGTATCCTAGGAGTCGTCCTAGGATACTCCAGTCGTCCTAGGATACTCTTTTTCATCCTAGGAGTTGGAACTCCTAGGAGGAAAAAGAAATACTTGGAGGTACCAAAGGAAGCAGGAGGTTTAGGCCTACCTAACTTTATTTTTTATTATTGGGCAGCAAATATAGTGAAATTTTTACAGTTGGGCTGAGATGGAGCTTCTGTCCAACCCGTTACCCATCTTATTTTCACCATTGCCATATACCCGTCGCATATAGATGTTGAATCCGGTGGTTAGATCCTCTCTAAAAATATGGCTCCAGTTCAGAAGGCACTTTGAGTTAGTTCAGGCTAGCACGCTCTGTCCTATAGTAAATAATCAGTTTTTCACACCCTCTGTGCTTGATGATGCTTTTCGCCTTTGGCGGAGTCAGGGATTAGTTTTTTTTTAAAGGATTTATTCCCGGGAAACACTTTCTCTTCTTTTAATATGCTTATAAAAGATTACGACATACCTAGATCCCACTTTTTCAGATATCTTCAAATTCGTAGTTTTGTAAAAAAAAAAGTGTTTCCCTCTGTTCCTTTTTCTATACCGACAAACCAACTAGATGAAATCCTAGACTTGGATCCCTGTGCCAAGAAACATATCTCTATGATTTATGGGATCATACAAAATTTAGTTGTGATATCATGGGACAAGACAAAAGCAGAGTGGGAAAAAGGCTTAGGGATAAAATTCTCTGAAGGGCAGTGGCGTGAAGGTCTGACATGCTTACATACCCCTTCTTTGTGTGTCCACCACGGGCTTATTCAATTTAAGGTGCTCCATCGTCTCCACTATTCAAAGGAAAAACTTGCGAAGATTTTTCCCACTATTGACCCTAGCTGTCCAAGATGTAGTCATGCCCCAGCCTCGGTAGGACACATGTTTTGGCTTTGCCCTGCTCTCACAAACTTTTGGGGATCTATATTTGAGGTATTTTCATATATTTGCAAACAAGAAATAATTCCCAGTTTCTATATAGCTATGTTTGGCATAATGCCCCCAGATTGCAAACTCACAACTCATCAAGTTAATGCTCTGGCATTCGCTTCTTTACTTGCCCGCAGGCTAATTCTTTTCCAGTGGACGTCAAATAGCGCTCCATCTTTCTCGCATTGGCTGAAGGAGGTGCTTTCCTTTCTACCACTAGAAAAACACAGATATTGTGGTGACCCACCACACTCTACATGGACAATCCTCACACTCAGCAGGTCTGGAGGAAGCAGAGGACCATTCACATACGGACAGAGAGCCCCTGGGGGGACAACCAGAACAATGGACTATTGTTTATACATTCCTGGATTAAGGAGAGGACATCCGGGCGCCAGTTGGTCACGCAAATGATATATATTGACTGATATGTATATCAATATGCTAATGTGCCATACATTCTCTCTGTTTGTATAACATCTATAAAAGAGCTTACGATACATGCCTCAGCAGCACAGTAGAGCACAGTAGCGCACAGAGCTACAAAGTGCGTCTCATTAGGTTGGAGGAAAATAAAACTCTGCAACCTTCCAGCTCGTCTCATCTCGCCTGATCTTATTCCTCCACACTGGTGACCCGACGTGTCATGGTGTGCCCCTTGCCTGATCTTTTCGCTCCACACTGGTGACCTGACAAGAGAGAATGACCGTCTGCTCCCTCTCACCACGCTGTGGACCCCAGAGGACCAGCGAACACCTGCAACTTCTTCATCCACACCCACAAGGATCAGCGGCAGCGCTGGGACCGACACGCACCATGAATGGCGGCACAAGCGAACCGAAGGAAGCAGCCTGAATGGGGAAATTATCGACACCGTCTGCGTTGATTTTCATCAAGCTCCCCGACCCTGACGCACCACACGACAGCGGACCTCCTGCGCACAGAAGCCCTGCACACACACCGCAGGATTACGAGGACAGCGCAACTGCCAGCTATGTGGTCACTGAGCCAAGCGTGCCCCACGCACAGGGACAAACCGGCTCCACAGACTGATACATCGTCCTCCGCCGCTGCACATGCCTGAGAAACATGGCTGATCGCCATCCTCGGAACCTTCAGGGCTGCTTATGCACCTGAAGCAGACGTGCAGCCCGCACACTGGACTTTGCATGGGTTTCTCAGCCACGGTGCACAATGGGAGCCTAGCCGATTGCTGTCCCCGAGGGCTTTAGGGCTGCGTCCGCCCCTAAAGCCACACCGCCAAGTCCCTCACACAGCTGCAGTTGTTTCACAGCCGCTACGCATCCTCGGGGAATTTGGCCGTCGCCTTCCCCACATCCTCACGGGACCGAGCCGCGAGAGGAGACAGAGACTTAATTTTATTTTCACAGCCGCTGCGGATCACTGCCCCTGGTTTACCGGGAAAGTCCCTCACCATCGCGGATCCACTCGCAATTTTTGCACGACCCAGACACCTTTGACGTCCCAGGCCGGCACTCACTTACTCCCACCCCCTCCCCCTCCTCCTCCACAGCGCTCTTCCCGCACCCCACTCCCTAAAGCCAGCCGATCGCCGTCTTGTTCCATTATGCACGATGCGCACCGGCCCTGTGTGCTCATGATCCACGGCCGTTCAACGTGCTGGAACTCGGAGCAGAGCACACTGTCCTTTCCACCCCACCCCGTCCCCCCCACGGACTGACATGCCCTCTGACACTCCTCTACAGCAGGACAATTCTACCAGAGCTGGAGCCCAAACGATGGGGGGCGGGGGGTCATAGCCCCTTCTGAGTGTTCTGGGGGGAGCCCTGTGGTGACCCACCACACTCTACATGGCCAATCCTCACACTCAGCAGGTCTGGAGGAAGCAGAGGACCATTCACATACGGACAGAGAGCCCCTGGGGGACAACCACAACAGTGGACTATTGTTTATACATCCCTGGATTAAGTAGAGGGCATCCGGGTGCCAGTTGGTCACGCAAATGATATGTATTGACTGATATGTATATCAATATGCTAATGTGCCATGCATTCTCTCTGTTTGTATAACATCTATAAAAGAGCTTACGATACATGCCTCAGCAGCACAGTAGAGCATAGTAGCGCACAGAGCTACAAAGTGCGTCTCATTAGGTTAGAGGAAAATAAAACTCTGCAACCTTCCAGCTCGTCACATCTCACCTGATCTTAATCCTCCACAATATGTTTGTAGAACTCGTAGGAACTTTGCCTTGACCTGGAGTCCCTTTATAGATTATATTGAGGGCTTTTGTTTTTGTTGAAAACTATGTCAATAAAACTAACGAATGTTTGGTTGGAAAATCGCAAGGTGATTATAAATGTGTGTCGTCTGGGTTAAGCATAAAACATAGCAGGATGATCCTGTCTGTCCTTTTTTTTCAGTCTTGAGGAATTGTGGGGGAGGGGTTTTCTGTATACGTTTTCTTTTTTGTATATGTTTAACCCTTTAGATGTCCCAGGCGCTGTATTATGACAGGGACGGTTAAGGGGTAAACATAACTCCTAGTGGTCAAGAGTGGTAAATATTTTTTGTCAATAAGAGAGTTCAGATTTCCAAGGCTATAACTTGAAAGTTGCATGAGATAATGACTTACTGTCAATTAGAAAGATGCAGAATATGATCCAAAGTTTCAGATAGGAATAAATTTACGCATCTAATTTTCATAATGTCGTGGCAGCTATACAAATTACACAACTCAGTCAAAAGTGGATTTTGGACACTTATACAAAGAATGGTTCATTTTTTTTTGACACTGTTTTGTCTACAGGGGTATGTTTTTATCTAATCTTCAAAGTATATGAACCAGAAAATCAAAAAAATGAAACCAAAAACATATTTTTCTCTTACCTGTTGCGGGGGGGGGGGGGGGTGCTTGCCCACGTGGCCAATCCATTTTCGTCTATCGTGGTTGATGTTTTGCGTTTGCTCGGTCATTTACACTGTCTACCACATCTACCAAACTCTTATGATTATCCCACGTGAATTTTGTTTGTATTACGTGGCTATTTTTCCTGTGAGAATCCATGATGGCATGGGCGCCGCCATCTTGGTGCTGGTAGCTCAGTTTTTCGCCCATTGTGGTCGTAGTTTCATGTTTGGTTGGTCATTTACACCCTCTACCACATCTACAAACTGTTATGATTATCCCATGTGAATTTCATTTGTATTACACGGCTACACGGCTATTACACGGCTTCCCGTATCATGCAGTTTCAGTCAGAATCGCTGCCGCCATGACCGATCATGGCAGCGACCACATTGGTGCTGGGAGCTCAAAGCAGAAAAAGGAATAATAATAATAATAATAATAATAATAATAATAATAATAATAATAATAATAATGAGGATTTCTTCTTCTTTGCTGTATTCCATGTCACCCATGATTCCTCCGGTGCATGTCTGCCACCTTCTGAACTGTCAGATCAATACAGATCAGTACAAATTCTCAGTATAGCCGGGGGACGTCAATAAGTTGACAGGTGCAGTTGCTGCGCTGTGCCACTGGGGGCACATGACCCGTCCATTTAATGTGGACAGTTAAAGGGTTAAAAAAGTAGAAAATAAAGTTTGGAAAGGATGGGTAGAAGGAAGTGGAGCGTGCACCTCAGGAGTAGCTGGAGCTGTGGCGTGCACCTCGGAGTCAGCTGGGGCTGTGGCGTTCACCTTAGAGTCAGTTGAAGCTGTGGTGTGCACCTCCATCCCTGATGCACGAACCTCGGACGTGAAGGGAGAGATGGAGGACTGGTCAGTACACGAACTAACAGTGGAGGCTGGCGGAGGGAGGCCAGAAGCAGTGAGTCTGCTGCTGAAGAAGTGCCTTCTACCTCTGGGGACACTGGCTGGGCAGCAGATGCAGTGACCTGGCATGCAGTGGTGGGCAAGGGCACTGGGGTAGATGATGTGGGATCCGGCACTGCAGGAATGGTGACAGGCGCTGGAGGCTTCGCTGGACGAGTAGTGGTGGAATGCCAGATGGAGCGGTGTTTCCTCAAGGCTCCTGTCCTCACTGGAACCCTTGAAGTGTGTTGGTCCCCAAAAGGCAAAAAAAGACAAGTTCTGGTGTGAGCCAGGGCTTATACTCCAGTAAAAGCTCCATCTGTGCGGACTCCACCTATCTCCTGCTCTGTAGCCTCCGTTGTTGACATGGGAGCTGGTGTAACAATGGTCTTGGGAGCCGGCGCAGGAGGGGAAAGAGCTGGAGGCTGGTGCTGGAGCATATCCTCTCCTCTGCTCATGGTGGGCAAGTTGGAGATTTAGCATGGAGACGAGGAAACCAATAAGCTCCATTTTTTTCTGCAAGCTGGGAGTCACCTGGAGTGTCTCCTCCACAATGTCCAGGTATTCCAGTGCTTCCTTCATAGAGCGGGAGGTAAGAGCCTCGGACATACAGTCCTGGAGTAGCTCAACCCTTGAACGTTCCTCCACATTGTACCTGGGAGCCACCGAGTCCATGCCTGTAGAGTCCATGTTAGGTAGCGGGACAGACGAGATGGCAGCTGCTGGATCGGTCATGATGACAGTTGCTGGAGCAGATGTGATGGCAGCTGCTGCTAACGAAGCCAACATGGAGCACAGGGGAGCGGAGAGGGAAGATGCCGGAGGCAGGGGATGCTTAATCGTCGGCACAGGCTTCCGTGATGCCGGAGCTGAAGACCAGTGAGGAGCAGAGGCTGGACTGAAGTGAGCAGGTGTGGGTGGCAGAGCCAGGGGACATTTCACCATCAGCATAGGCTCCGGCACGAACAGAGCGCTCTCCTCCCGTCCGTGAAGTAGCAGTAAATCTTCCATCACCACATCGGACTGAGGTGGTGGTTGCCAAAACTCAGGGTCGAGTACAAAGTCTCTATGTCACGTGCCGACCTGCCTCAAATCCTCCACCATCATCCCTGTCCCCAAGAAGCCACGGATTGCTGGACTTAACGACTTCAGACCTGTAGCGCTCACCTCTGTAGTCATGAAGTCCTTTGAGCGCCTGGTCCTGTCTCACCTCAAGTCCATCACCACACCCCTCCTAGACCCGCTGCAGTTTGCCTACCGTGCTAACAGGTCTGTGGATGACGCAGTCAACCTGGCCCTCCACTCCATCCTGCAGCACCTGGACTCCCCGGGAACCTACGCCAGGATTCTGTTTGTGGACTTCAGCTCCGCATTCAACACCATCCGCCCCGATCTGCTCCAGGACAAGCTGTCCCTGCTCAACGTGCCTGACTCCCTCTGCAGGTGGATCACCGACTTCCTGACGGACCGGAGACAGCATGTGCGGCTGGGGAAGTCTGTCTCAGACTCTGTTAGCATCAGCATTGGATCACCCCAGGGCTGTGTACTTTCCCCCCTACTCTTCTCCCTTTATACCAACTCCTGCACCTCCTCCCACCAGTCTGTTAAGCTGATTAAGTTTGCGGACGACACCACCCTCATCGGGCTCATCTCCAACGGCGACGAGTCCGCCTACAGGGAAGAGGTGGCCCAGCTGGTGTCCTGGTGCAGCCACAATAACCTGCAGCTGAATGCTCTGAAGACAGCGGAGATGATTGTGGACTTCAGGAAAGTCACAACCCCCCTGCCCCCCCTCACCATCACAGGCTCTCCCATCACCATTGCAGATTCCTTCCGCTTCTTGGGCACCACCATCACCCGAGACCTCAAATGGGAGCCAACCATCAGCTCCCTCATCAAAAAGGCCCAGCAGAGGATGTTCTTTCTGCGGCAGCTGAGGAAGCTCAAGCTACCCACCAAGATGTTAGTGCAGTTCTACACGGCCATCATCGAGTCCATCCTCACCACCTCCATAACTGTGTGGTATGCAGGAGCCACTGCCAGGGACAGACTAAGGCTGCAGCGCGTCGTGCGCACTGCTGAGAAGGTGATAGGCTGCGAGCTCCCATCTCTCCAGGACCTGTACATCTCCAGGACCCGGAGGCGTGCTGGCCGGATCATAGCCGATCCTTCACATCCTGGTCACGTACTGTTTGCTCCCCTCCCCTCAGGTAGAAGACTTCGGTCCATTCGGACTAAAACCTCCCGGCACATGAACAGCTTTTTCCCCTCTGCCATCAGACTGCTGAACATTAAGTGACTTTTTGACTCTCGTGCACTATGTACAGCAGCTCAACCAGACTCACGTCATTCATCACTGTTTTCTGTTGCATTATCGACTGCACTATGTGGTACTTCACATTATCTGTTACTTGCTAATTTTTTAAAACTGCCTTGACTAGTACTACTCATTATTACTAGTATTGTTATTATTATTATTATCATTATTACTTATTATTACTTATTTTTCTACACTTATTGCACGTTTTCAGTCCTTTAGTTTTTTAGTTTATCTCTTTTTCTCATCATGTTTTTAATGTTGCAGCATGGCATCGAGACAAATTCCTAGTTTGTGTACTACATGAACAATGGCAATAAATCTGATTCTGATTCTGATTCTGATTCTGATAAGTTCCTTTGGCAGCCAATCCGCAAAACACAGGGTCAGACCGGCTATCTTCTTTGCCTCTCTCACTGCCGTAGTACCTTTAATAATGTTTTGTTTGTTACAACAAAACATTATTAAAAAATATATCACCTAAAATATCTCAATAAATAAAATAAAATAATGCGTAACACCATGCATTAGATTTAGTCCATTCCAGACAACCTGACAGGCATTCTATATGGACACACATAAAAGCATGTGTATCCACATGCATGTGTGTGCATGCTGATGGTGGTGGTGATGGGGGGTGGGGCGTGACAAGGATCTCTGCCATCCAGGATACTGTTAAACATCCTGATGCCTGTTGGAACAAAGGATCTCCTGTGCTGCTCAGTCCGCAACCGCTCACTACGGCTGCTTCTGTGTCCTACCAAGATGTAATGAAGGGGGTGGTTGTCATTGTTCATTATAACCCGCAACTTGTCCCTCATCTGCCTATCCACCACAACCCCCAGCGGGTTGAATATGGAATGTTATGAAGACAACTTTTAGTGAAAATGTCAAGATTCACTTTGTCAGTCCTTACCTCATAATTGGTTGTGCATTATTTTAGCTCCAGATCAGTAACTCCTCCATTGACAACATAAGTGTAGTTCTCTTCTGTGAACTTTAGTGATGCCTAACAGAGTAAAAACTGGAACAGAGGCAAAAGTAGCATCGGTATAAAAAAAGGATAGAGCAATTCAGTGAATGAAAATTTTGAACAAATCTTTTTTGTGAACTGAATCAGTATTTTGAAATGAACCATTATGTCCTTGCTACTCCCCATCCAGAAGTTCACATGCGTGATGCATGTCTACTGTTGTGAACCAGTCAGTAGCAAAGCTTCTGACATGTGATTGGGAAAGAAAACCTTCCCAGGTATGAAATTTTCAGACCCAGGACACAGTGGAGAGACTATAGCCACATTTCCACTATATAGTTCTGCGCTACTCTTTTCTTTTCTTTACTATTTGTTTCTCCCGCGGCTGCGCCTCCATCACAACCGCGGAAAGCCGAGAATTGCTGGGGTGGGCGGGATCGAGGTGGCGCTACACTGCTGACGTATAAAGGACGAGACTGACTCCTCAACAACACAGAAAAAAATAGCGGATTACGAGCGGAGGATTTCCACGGTTTTTAACACAATGAATGTCTTTAACGAGACAAGAGAATTTTACAGGAGAAGACGACGTGGATTGAGACAACACACGTTGGAGCAGGAGAGGAGAATAGCGGTTGCCCAGGAGGAATCTGAAGCAGCTGCATATGAAGCAGAGATCATTCAGAGATCATTTCATTTGTTCAGTGTTCATGTGCATACATATGTCAAACGTGTTTTTTAAATAAAATGTTGTGCACTTTTAAACTACGTCGCCTCTGTTGTTCAAAACGGTTAAATGTTAACAGACGGTTAATTAAATGCTGAAACACCGGGGTAATTTAAAATTATGCAGAAGCTTAATCCTAAACCCCTTTAACTTACCAAATAATTTATAATATTATTAAAAAAGCCAATCCAAATCTAGACCCATTTTGTATATTGTGTAATAATGATACACTGATGATAAACTGACTTCCCAAAAAAAGCAGCAGCTAGACAATGCACTTTTGGTTTGATGGAATTGCCAATTGACCTTGGAATTATATGTGGAAACTTGTTATACTTCCAGTTAACTTTAACTTACAAAATAATTAAAAATATTATAAAAAAGCCAATCCAAATCTAGGCCCATTTTTTGTATTGTGTATCATCTGAGTATCATTGTACAATCTATTGTTATTTATAAGGGTTATCTGTTCAGTGGTGGCTAATTACACACTAAAACAACTTAGAAAATGACTGCAAAGAAAATGCTGCAGCTAGCCAAGTCACTTTTGATTTGATGGAATTGCCAATTGACCTTGGAATTATATGTGGAAACTTGTTATACTTACAGTTAACTTTAACTTACCAAATAATTGATATTATAAAAAAAGCCAATCCAAATCTAGGCCCATTGTGTATCATTTTTCCAATCTATTGTTATTTATAAGGGTTATCTGTTCAGTGGTGGCTAATTACACACTAAAACAACGTAGAAATGACTCAAAAAAAAAATATGCTGCAGCTAGACAACTCACTTTTGGTTTGATGGAATTGCCAATGAACCTAGAAATTTTATGATGAAACTTTTTTTAATCCTACTAAATACACTGACATTGTCACACTGCCCAACACCAAATTATAATTTTCTTTTTCAAACCAAAGATCACTATGGATCTATTGAATCACAATCGCATAGGTTTATCATATACATGTCAACGTTTACAACATCGAAAATGTTATATTTGGGTTTACATGTATGGGTATTTTCGCTTTATATTATACTAGACTGCTTATAATTTATTGGAATTCTCAGAATTTGGAATGCCGATATAACATTCAATTCACATGTACTTACCTTTTACCCAATTCGACTTTCACCTTTATCAGTGTCTACTGCTGAATGTAAATTACACCTGTGCAACTGCTTACAATTTTACTTAAAAACTGTACCCAATGTAGAGCAATGGATACAGCAGTGGTAATATTTATTAAATTTAACAATAACAATTACATTACCATTAAAAATCTTGACACCTTTATGGCTGAACAGCAGGATTAGGGTCATATGAGGCAATGGAATGTGTATGTAATTATTCGCCTTTATCATCCAGTGTTATAATATGCAAACCACACTTTTATCCAAAAGACTAACATTTTATTACATTACAAATATTCCCAAAACATGTTAACAAATGGGGAGCTTTCAGTACTTCGACCAGACTGCCAAAATGGTTTCGGAAGGCTCCGTGGAAGGAAGCCGTCTCTGTCAGCTCATCCCTTCTTAATGCGGCTAACTGCAGGTGTCTTTCGCGCCGTTCGAGCATCCTTTCATGGATCCGCATCTCCTCAGCATGATTCTGGGCCATCAGTGATGCAAGGTCTGCAATGTTGCTGGACCTCTTCAGCTTGCCTATATGAAAGACAGAAGTCATTGTATTTAGATAACACCGGATCAAAACATGTCAGAAAAAATAATATGGAATTAAACTGTTGAAAGCCTGTGGTAGGATGCTTCGTTGCTGTATTTAAGCTCTACTGTCATGTTGTTGCCCCGCAGTAGAGTGGACTATAAGCAACTTCTGTGGTGATGTGGTTAGGCCCCCCTTCATTTCAAAAAGGATTAATTGTAAAAAGTATTTTGATTTAATGGGTTATTTTTAAAAGAATTTCTTTGTACTGTGGCCTCATAAATCAGAATGGGTTAATAGTGTTAGCTGACTTGAAGAATTTCAATCAAGCATTTTGATTTGAAGTTGGTACATGTGCTCCTTTTTTTTGTGAAAATACAACAGTATTTCACCACCAACACACCTATAACACTGGGCCACTGTGGCTATGAACACCCCTGAATCTAGTATTTTTATAAACGTAGAAAGACATTTTAAATTCCTTGTTATGCGTCTATAGAAAACAATCACATATAAAAACAACCGGGTGGTAATTTTCAGTTTGTTGTGCCTTACCAGCACTTGACTGGGAGATGCCGGGGCAGTCCAGTGAGGCGGACCCCAAGGGATTTGAAAACTGTGTATAGAAGGAAAAAACACACAATAACGCTCACAAACAAAGTGCAACATGTACCGCAAACACAAAACTTTTTAACCAGAATACAATAAGCTTACGTCAGCGTTTTGTTCACGTGAATACTGAAATAAAAGCGCGATTCAGCAGCTTGATGCCAGGTAGCAGCAAGGTACAGAGGTAGCTAGCTATTAGCGGGCTAGCCATCACCACAATTGCCCACAATCAAACAACTTTCTTTATTGCTAAAATAAAGTGCGCTTTTGACCGAAAGGCAAGAAGACGGACAATAACAAAACAACACTCACCGTCACCGTTTTCCAATTCCGTGGCCGTGTCGAGTCCAAATTCTCTGCCAATAATAGCAGGCCGGACACTTCCTGGTATATTTTTTCATTGCAAGTTGCCCCACCAACTCGCTCTGGATGTAGTCATCGGCTACGAGGGACAGAAAAGTCCACACCTCATCGTTTGTTCATGGAATAAACTTGCGCGTGGACATCGTTATATGAGAACACAATTGTGAATCCAGTCACCGCGGTTACTCGCTGAAATTACAAATGGCGGACGTGTAGCTTCAACAGAAAACAAAACGGACGCGTTTGGTGACGTTACGCCCTGACCAATCAGCGTTTAGCAGTCGATTGACGTCAATTCACACCTCGCTTTTCACTCGCTTGTACCCTGCCTCTGAACAGGCACGAAAATCGTAACGGTTAAACCGTGAGGACTTGGGTGGAAATGGCGAAAAACCGAAACAAGTAAAAAAAAGTAAAGCCCAGGTGATACTGGTGGAAATGGGGCTTTAGTCTCCCAGCTGGTCTGGGAACACCTTGGTATCCTCTCTGAAGAGCTGGAGCAGGTGGCGGGGGAGAGGGAAGTCTGGGCTTCTCTGCTTGAACTGTTGCCTCCGCGACCCGGACCTCCGGAAAAGCGGTAGAAGATGGATGGATGGATGGATGGACAGAGTGCAGGTGAGATAATGTTGTGTAATTGTCCTGTCAGAGCACTAGCATTGCAATTTGCAAGAGGTGATCGATTTATTTTCAGATTTCAACAAAGAAGAACCTACCTACTGTAGATTTAATGTATAACAAAAGAGATGATTTTTGTTATTTTGCCTTGGTTACAGAAAGTAATAATGCTAACAGTTCGATGTAGCATCATGGTGAAAATATAACAAAAGCAGCCAGAATGATGCAAGATATATTATCGACAGTGGATTAGTGAACCAGGTGGACACAGGGATATCTATTAGGATGACTGAAATCTGAAGAAAATTACATTATAAGCCACACTTGGTAAGCTAACTCCCTATTACTGTTAGCTGTGAAGCTTGGGCTCCCCGCTCAGTTTTGCAGACAAACAGCTCAGCAGGCCAATAATAGAGCAGCAGGTGGGCATCAAGCCTGGGCTTGTTTGTTATGTTCCGTGGCAAGCCTGGAAGAGTTAAAACAGCTCAGAAACAGAAACTGTATAAAGGCTGTGTGTTTTTGAGAAGAGTGAGCATTTTGACAGTCATATGACCAATAGACACATTTCAGAAAGTTAAAACTTACAAAAACACAATTTTTTACATAATCACCCCTTTAAGTGAGAGTCACTTGAGGATGAGAGCCGCTCTCCATCAGAGAGGATGTATTTCTTCACCTGAAAAGCCAAACCAAACAGATATTTAGGATCGTTTGTTTATAGCTGTTGGATAAGCTATAGATCTAGCAGCTTATATGGAGTTTGGTCTTCTGTTTCTTCATGGTTTTGGTGTGATGTTGCAATATGATAACTGATGTGTTTGATTTGTCTACCTGTACTTGTTGACTACTGCTTGTGCTCAGTTTACCCTCTTGGAATAATAAAGGCAGTCTCTCCAATGGAAAGAGCATTTTAATAATTTTTTGGGCCCTAAAAAATATTAATGAAGTCACACAATATCTGTCTATAAATGCAGCATATTGTATCTGTAGCTGTGTGTGTGTGTGTGTGTGTGTGTGTGTGTGTGTGTGTGTGTGTGTGTGTGTGTCTGTGTGTCCCTCACATATCTCTCAAACGGTTCATCAGACTGGCCTCAGATTTTATAAGTGCTTTGCTGAGGTGATGAGGGTGTATATCCCCGCGTATGGAGTTGTTGAGTCAAAATATGTCATTTTTATCAATAAAAGTTTAGCCATGCTCTCCTCCTGCTTTGGCTTCTAGAAGTGTGGGCGGGGTTTTGGATTGACTTCATGTTGATTGGATAATATGTGGCATCACAGCATCAGTAACCACAGCGCTCCATGAGCAAAACAAGGAAGTGAAAAGTGAAGATTTAATGCTTAAAAAAATTACACCATAAAGTTGCCGTGATTGCGTAGGTCTAAAGGATAATTCGGGATATGTGGAGAACACGAGGTGCGCGGGTGTGCTGGGGGAGGGGGGGGGCGCCCACAAGGAGCCGTGGTGCTGCAAAGGACAGTGGCGGCACAGGGCTGAAGCAGCAGCTGAGACTCCCGTTAACCGGGCAGGCTGGGCTTGGATCTCTGTGAAGGACTATGATTCGTTGGTTCAGCTGCCGCTTCTCCAACACCGGTGTCCAACCGAGCGGACCACGATTCATCGCGGGGAGGAGCGCCTTGCCTGTCTGGTCAGTGGTAGATGGGAGTCCCGACTGCTGCTTCACCCATGTGGTTCCACTGTCCTTTGCAGGACCAAGAGTCCCCTCTCCCATGCGAGTATCTAAAAATTAAAAACTTAATAATACCGCCATGACTGTGGAGCGGAATGGCCAGATTAACTGCATATCATATACAGACGTATATGCACGCTTTGACGAAACAACGGCCGTGACCAAACAGGACACAAAAATGCCCAACTAAGAAAAGAAATAATTTTTTATTTAAATATTTACAGACAAATCTGCAACACTGATGCAACAGTTGCAGCCAAACAAGTCATTCTGCTGTGAATAATAATGTTGAGTGTTTTGTATTTATAATATTGCTAAAATATAAAATGATGCACTAAAATGGGTCTTAAATATTTGTAAACGTGTCCTGTTCTAGTACTGCATGATTTTATTGATGATACATTACACATAAACAATTATAATGATGACTGAACAACTCCTATTCCCAAAAATGCCAGATACAACGCTTGTGAATGTAAGTCGTAAAAGATCACACCAATAAGTGATCTGGCAAACAAAGAAACCAGGGATCTTAAACAGTTGCTAATATTGGATGCCCCATTCATTTTCATTAATTCTGTAATTAATATTCACACAATCAAATAAATCTCAGTGGTGTTCAGTCCCTTTCATATTTGTCAAAGTCTAACATGTGATTGCCTGCATATACAGAGGCTACACCTCTGTATTCCACTTTCAGCGACAACAGACATTTGGGCTTGTGAAGCCTAACTGGCCTACCTGTTTCAGACAGGAATACTACAGGCATGCACTAGTCTTTAAGATTTACAATGATGTGGGTTATAAGTGTAACCTGGCATGTCAACATATGAACAGGCAAATTTTTCCTTTTCAGTACAGCGAGGAAAATAAGTATTGAACACATCAACATTTTTCTCATTAAACATATTTCTGATTGAGCCACTGACCTGAGATTTTCACCAGATATCAGTAACAGCCCAAGTAATCCATACATACAACAAAATCAAGGCAACTGTGTTCACAAAACAAGTTATATTTAATAAAGTGGAGTGACACAGGGAATAAGTATTGAACACACTTGGTGAAATTCATTTAATATATAGTAGAAAAGCCTTTGTTGGTAATAACAGCTTCCATACCTGTATGGAGAAACTAGGCACAGGCATTGCTCAGGAGCGATTTTATCCCATTCTTCCACACAAATTGTCTTCAAATTTTGAAGGTTCCGTGGATGTCTTCTATGAACTCTGATCTTAAGTTTGTTCCATAGATTTTCAATTGGATTCAGGTCAGGGGACTGACTGCACCAATTCCAGCAGCTTTATTTTCCTTCTCTGGAGCCAGTTGAGAGTTTCCTTGGCTGTGTGTTTGGGATCATTGTCTTGCTGAAATGTCCACCCTCGTTTCATCTTCAGCATCTTGGCAGATGACAACAGGTTCTTATCAAGGATGTCTCTGTACCAGTGTTGGGCAAGTTACTAAAAATTACTAACTAATTACAATTCCTAGTTACTTCTTTTAAAAAGTAACTGAGTTGCTTTACCAATTACTGCGTGAGTAAAGTAACTAGTTACATGGAAAAGTAACTTTAACGTTACTTTTAAATACATACTTAAATTACCTTTTACATATACTGTGATGTTACTGTGCATGTGTCGATGTCTAGGACATGAAAACTGTCCATGTATTTTACCTCTACATATATCAGTGTGAAATAAAACGACCATCTCAGACTTCAGACACAAATTTATTAGGCCCGATAAAATTAAAGTGCTTAGAATGATTCACAGAAACAGAACAATCTTACATGCTGAAAATCATGCTTTCCAAACATAAATGCTTGTCCTTCGGATCAAATGAACTCTTAAGATTTTTTTTCCTAATTACAATTGTCTTAATAATGAAAACAGATGCATACCATTTACCAAAGGTAAATTTCTGAAACAGTTTAACAAAAATAATCTTGCCTCCCTTAATTTAGACTTAATAAACTTGAAACATTTATAAACCTCAAAATACATAGTTTAGTTTTTTAGTTTAGTTTAATGTTTATTTGAAAGGGACATTACATACTAATGAACATTAACACAAATGTAAGTATGCCAGATTTAGCAATACTGCTAATTTGCATCTGTAGTCCCCCAGTGGGTCACAAAAACACACAATCATACACGAGCAGAACAACTGCAATGAAACTGTACAAAGTGTATATGCTAAAGTGCAAGAGTTAAGGTGTTACAAGACAAAACAGTCAAATGTCACACGAGTGAAGTGCTGTGTATGCGTACACACACATGCACCCAAAGAAGCACATAAAGATAACCTTAATGTTTCAGCTTTGATTTTTTAAGGGAGGCTAAACACATCTTGTGATGTCATTCAGAAAAGCAGCAAATATGAATGTGTAACAAAGAACAAACAATACCCAAACTTAACAGGGTTAACAAGCCCAACTCACTTCTTCACTTGTAGCCACAAACCTACTTTATCCTTATGCTGCAAACCAATGATTAGGAGCGGCTTCTCAAATTTCTGATCTGACAGACTGTTCCTCTTTGGAGCGAGAATGAGGTTTCCCAGGCTAAAGATTCTTTCTACAGGGGCACTGAATGGGGTGGCTGCATTGTAGTTAAGAGATATTTTCTTTATTGTGGGAAAATGATCCAGAGCATCAATCCCTGTCACTCCTGATTTAAGGTACTCAGCTACTTCAGTTTCAGCTGTGGCAAAATCACATCTTCTCCAAAGGAAAAGAACTCCTCTTCTATGGTAGAAGCCGTACGTTGTGTTGCCTGGGTTCTAACTGGTTGCTGCTCCTTCTCAGGGGCATATTTTTGGCACTCTGCTACCAGACTTGCTTTTGCCAGGTTCCTCCACTGCTGGTCATGCAGCCACCGTAGCCTGAACTTGGGTAGTGTCACAGCCGCCAGCAGAGCATCTCTACTTGCAAGAACATGTGCAAATCTGGTCCTGATTGCCTGAAATGTATGGTACAAAAAACAAGAGAAAAAAGCACTATCAGTACAACACATTGTGAATACAATAGCACTCAAACAAAAACTAATTCTTATAATCTTTATAAAACTCAGATTTATCAAATGACTGGTGGATTAAAATGTAGTAGTTAAAGGTCGGTGTTTTATTATACAGTATATAACATTATAAAAATCTATTAAAAAAACTGAAGACAAAGGCCACATACCAACTAATATTACACTAGTAAGTTTACGTACTGTATTGAAATAGTAAAACTGATTTCTTGAATTAAAGCTCAGTGTAAAAGAAAGTAACAATTCTTACCTGAACAGTTTCCTCTGGTAGGTCAGCAAGGATTGAAAGGCCATCTGTCAGTTCCAATGTTTTAGATATCAGTGTCTCCAATGTGGGTAAGAGTGTACCATTAAAACAGTTGTCTTCTCCCTGCAGAATGTCCAGTGCCACAGTAAGTGGCTTCATGACAGCACAGTACTCTTGAAGAAACTGATGTTCCCTCTCACTGATACTTTTCAGCTGCAGTTTCCAAGAAATAGTGTTCAACTGGGCTAAAATTATCTCTGAAATTCAAACCAGGGCATCATAGAACAAATTCCATCTGGTTGTGCAAGGCACCAGTAGCTTCTTGCCAAGAACATCATCCACAATCTCAGGAGCCACCGTGGACCCGCTCACCTTGTTCCACAGCCCTGTGCATTTTGTGGTAGTGCTTCTGTAAATGTTTTTTGTTTCAGCTTTTGACATCAGCCACTTCTCAATATCAGTACAGGAGACAAGGTTCAATGTGTGTGATGCACATCTCTGATGGGGTGGGTGGGGGGGTGGTGGTGGTAAAGAAATCACGTTAGCATCATCAGCTGCACTGAGCACATCCTCCATGTTGGTAAAAGTCTCCTCGTCCTGGTCCTTATTATCCTCACAGTCAGATTCAGATGGCGTTTGGAACATCTGAAAAGCTTTCACAAAATTGGAGCCATTGCCACAGTTGCTGTGACTTTGAAGGATAGGCCAAAATACAAGTGAATGGTTTATTTGAAGAGTTTCAATCAGGGTTTAGAATTCATCATAGTACTGTAACAGCTTTAGTGAAGGTCACTAATGACTTCCTTATTGCATCTGATAATGGACTTGTTTCTGTATTTGTCCTTTTGGACCTTAGTGCAGCTTTTGATACTATCGATCATAGTATTTAGATTAGGGGTGCTTTCACACCTACAGGCTTTAGTTCGTTTCAATCAAACTCAAGTTCATTTTCTCCATTAGTGTGGTTTGTTTTGTCTGGTGTGATACACTGTAATCTCACTCATGTGCGTACCAAAACAACTGTACCAAGACCACCTGAAAGAGGTGGTCTCAGTTTGAATCAAGTGGTGAACTCTGGTGTGGTACTGCAGGTGAGAAAGAGACCGCACTAAAACAGGACCAGCGGCAAATGGTAAAACATGTTGGTACCCCTCTGTTAATGAAAGAAAAACCCACAATGGTCGCAGAAATAACTTGAATCTGACAAAAGTAGTAACAAATACAAATTCTATGAAAATTAACCAATGAAAATCAGACAATGCTTTTGAATTGTGGTTCAACAGAATTATTTTAAAAAACAAACTCATGAAACAAGCCTGGACAAAAATGATGGTACCCTTAACTTAATATTTTGTTGCACAACCTTTTGAGGCAATCACTGCAATCAAACAATTTCTGTAACTGTCAGTGAGACTTCTGCACCTCTCAGCAGGTATTTTGGCCCACTCCTCATGAGCAAACTGCTCCAGTTGTCTCAGGTTTGAAGGGTGCCTTCTCCAGATGGCATGTTGCAGCTCCTTCCACAGATGTTCAATAGGATTTAGATCAGGGCTCATAGAAGGCCACTTTAGAATAGTCCAATGTTTCGCTCTTAGCCATTCTTGGGTGTTTTTAGCTGTGTGTTTTGGGTCATTATCCTGTTGCAAGACCCATGACCTGCCACTGAGACCAAGCTGTCTGACACTGGGCAGCACATTTCTCTCTAGAATACCTTGATAATCTTGAGATTTCATTTTACCCTGCACAGATTTAAGACACCCTGTGCCAGATGCAGCAAAGCAGCCCCAGAACATAACAGAACCTCATCCATGTTTCACAGTAGGGACAGTGTTCTTTTCTTGGTATGCTTCATTTTTGCGTCTGTGAACATAGAGCTGATGTGCCTTGCCAAAAAGTTCCAGTTTTGTCTTGTCTGTCCATAGGACATTCTCCCAGAAGCTTTGTGGCTTGTCAACATGCAGTTTGGCAAATTCCAGTCTGGCTTTTTTATGATTTGTTTTCAACAGTGGTGTCCTCCTTGGTCGTCTCCCATGAAGTCCACTTTGGTTCAAACAATGATGGATGGTGCGATCTGACACTGATGTACCTTGACCTTGGAGTTCACCATGAATGTGTTTAGAGGTTGTTCTGGGCTCTTTTGTTACCATTCGTATTATTCGTCTCTTCCATTTTTCATCAAGTTTCCTCCTGCGGCCACGTCCAGGGAGGTTGGCTACAGTCCCTGTGGTCACATTATTGTCAATCTTTTCTAGGGGTACCATCATTTTTGTCTAGGCCTGTTTCATGAGTTTGTTTTTTAAAGTAATTCTGTTGAACCACAATTCAAAAGCATTGTCTGATTTTCATTGGTTAATTTTCATAGAATTTTTATTTATTACCACTTTTGTCAGATTCAAGTTATTTCTGTGACCACTGTGGGTTTTTCTTTCATTAACAGAGGGGTACCAACAATTTTGTCCACGTGTGTACCTGATAGATCTTTGAAAATATCTGTGGCTGAGCATGTCACGGTTCTGGAGGATTAATGAACGTTAACATGTTATTTCCCATCCATAGCAGCGCTTCATTTTCAGACTGTACAATTTGCCAAAAGTGGTATATGCACGTATGTAATAAACGATAACCAGGACGATGAAACCCCCTGTAGATTACGCTACAATATGTATTATTTTCTCCCCAGAAATGCATAAATACACAGTAGTCATCCTACTTCCTGTATTTACCTTTCCTGTTCTCGCCGCAAAAAAATCTGACCAATCTGACCAATAAGAACAGAGAATGTTCTGACGTAAGTCTCGCGGGATTTAACGTGACACAGTTTGATCTGCTTGAATTTTTGCCTGTGTGAAAGGGGACCGAACAAGGAGAAAATGATACCAAGTAACAAACTTGTCAACTGATTCAGACCAAATTAAATGAATTTAGGTGTGAAAACACTCAAAAACACCTCGTTGGACTTAATGGAACTTCATTGCAGTGGTTTAAATCGTATTTATTTGATAAGTTCCAGTTTGTTCATGTCAATAATGAGTTTTCTTCTAACTCAAAGCTCAGTCACGGAGTTCCACAGGGATCTGTGCTGGGCCCTAGTCTTTTTACTTTATATATGCTTCTGCTAGGCAATATTATTAGAAAGCACTGCATACATTTTAATTGTTATGCAGATGGCACACAATTATACTTGTCAATGAAGCCAGATGACGGTAATCCATTAGCCAAATTAGAGGCTTGTCTCAAGGAAATCAAAGCTTGGATGACTTGTAATTTCTTGCTATTAAATTCAGATAAGAATTAAGTCATTCTAGTTGGTCCAAAAATCCTTAGAAATACCTTTCCAAATCAAACTCTTAGTTTGGATGGGGTTAGTCTTTCTCTTAATAGTTCTGTGAGGATCCTTAGAGTTATTTTTGCTCAAGATCTGTTCTTTAATTCATATATTAAACTTGTTTCTAAGACTGCCTTCTATCATTTGTGTAATATTGCCAAGATTAGGAGCATCTTGTCGCAGAGTGATGCTGAGAATCTAATCCATGATTTTGTTAGCTCTAGATTAGATTACTGTAACTCTTTATTATCAGGCTGTCCTAAATCATCTTTAAAAAGTCTTCAGCTAATCCAAAATGCTGAAGCAAGAGTTTTAACAGATACTAGAAATAGACCACATCTCTCTGGTTCTGGCCTCCCTTCATTGGCTTCCCATAGAATTTAGAAGTTTAAAATCCTTCTCACTTACAAAGCTCTAAATAATCAGGCCCATTTTTATTTAAAAGATCTGATAGTACCTTATCATCCTCACAGGGCACTATGCTCCCAAAATGCAGGATTACTTGAAATATCTAGAATCTCCAAAAGTACAATGGGAGGCAGAGCTTTCAGTTATCAAGCTCCTCTCCCTTAGAGCCAGCTGCCAATCTGGATTCGGGAGTCAGACTCGATCTCTGTTTTTAAGAATATGGTTAAAACCTTCCTTTTTGACATAGCCTATAGTTAGGGTGGGATCAGGTGACCCTGAACCCTCCCTTAGTTATGCTGCTAATAGGTTTAGTCAGCCGGGGGACCTCCAATAATGCACTGGGCCTCACTCCTTTCTTCACTCTCAATGAAATATTTTTTTTGGTAATTAGCATCTGTTTGTTCTCTCCCATAGATTGAGTCCCCGTCGTGCTGTTTGGCCTCTCCATGTCTGTTCTTTTCTTCTTCTTCTCTATCCCTTCACCCCCAGCCAGTCACAGCAGATAATTGCCCATCCCTGAGCCTGGTTCTGCTGGAGGTTTCTGTTGTGTTGGGTTCTTTTATAAATAAAGACTGCTGCTTTGGGTGAACACGGAGCCTCCTTTATTGACTGGCTGCAACACATTAACACACGAACTCCGACATATTATTCTCCATCATGCTGTACTCCTGACAACATCCGGTCTGTGTCACCCCCTAGTGGCTCCACATATGTAATACTTAGATTACACCACATCCCCCTTACTGAAGCCAAGTTGACCCCTTTTTAGCTGAAAACACAAAATACATTTTTATATGAGATCTTTTCCGTTCCCTTTTGTCAACTAACTATGACAGCATAAATTTAACACATCACCCCCTTTTACAAATCTATAACATTTCTTTTTTTTTTTTTTCCCCAACACTGTTGCCATGTAAGAACATATTATGCAAAGGCCTCTTATTTTCTATTTAAAGAAGGCATTTTTAGAACTCAACTCTGTTTTCACAAATATTAACATGTAACTTCTACAGATCCAGTCTCTTTGGTTTAATCACTTCTCTACCAGACCTGGTTCTAACAACACCTGGTGTTTCCTGTGCATTGGGCTCAGAAACAGTTTCTGTAGGAGTGTCTTTTCCATTTGACTGGGTCCGTTGTGGTTCCATCTCAGTCTTTGGTATCGACATAGGCACAAAATGAGTGCGATTCCTCCTGATTGTCCCTTGTGGTCCACTGATGACATAGGACCGTGGAGTTTTGTGGACAGATGTCACTGTGCCCTGTGCTTTTGCATCTGTAATCCAAACAGAGTTTCCGGGTAACAGTTTATCCAAATCTCTCGTTATGTGTCTTTTGTTGAAACATTCTGTTTGCCTCATCCGTCTCTCCTTTTCCACGTGACGAATTTGTTGTAGATTCGGCACGCATGGCTGCAAGGCCTCTGGAAGCATTGGCAGGGTGGTACGAAGCCTACGCCCCATGAGAAGCTGTGCTGGGCTGTAGCCATTTGCCAACGCTGTGGTTCTGTAGGCTAACAGTGCTCGGTATGGATCACTGGCTTTCTTGATAAGATTTTTGACTGTTCTGACAGCTCTTTCTGCCTCACCGTTACTTTGGGGGTACCTGGGACTACTGGTCACGTGCTCAAAACAGTACTCCTTTGCAAAGTCTTCCATTTCCTGACTTGCGAACTGCGGGCCGTTATCCGTGATCAGTATCTCTGGTATTCCGTGACGTGCAAACATAGACTTTAAATGCACAATGACATTGGCAGAGCGAGTTGGGCTGAGCTGGGCAATCTCTATATACCTAGAGAAGTAGTCCACTAATAACAGATAGTTTTTGTCTTGTAGCGTGAACAAATCAGCTCCCAACTTCTGCCATGGCCTTTCTGGTAAATCTGTGGGCATTAAAGGCTCTCTCACATTAACTCTTTTCTGTATGCACTGTCTACATTTGAGTACAACTTCACTAATCTGGTTGCTTAAACCTGGCCACCATACAGCCTGACGGGCGCGCTCTCTGCATTTAACCACCCCCTGGTGGCCCTCATGTATCTTGTCCAAAACTGCATTTCTCATGTTAGCAGGGATAACTAACCTTGTGCCTCTCAGTAGTAGTCCGTTATGCACACTCAAAACGGCTCTCTCAGACCAGTAGCGCTTCACCGCTCTCTGTAGCTGGTTATGATCCGGCCAGCCTTCTGTGCAGTATTTCATGACTTGTGAACAGACGCTGTCGGACTGCAGTTGCTCTTGGAGATCTGCAAGATATTTGCTGCTTGTAGGGAGTCCCTCTAGCACAGAGTCAACATAAATATTAGTGTCCTCCATTAGATCTGTGTCTGTGAGAGTAACACTGTTTGTGAGCGGTAAGTGTGAGAGCGTGTCGGCAGTGGTGAGACTTTTGCCAGGGATGTGCTTTATAGTGTATGAGTACCTCATTAGGTGCATACGAAATCTCTGTATACGCGGTGGAAGTGCATCCAAAGCTTGTCCTCCCAGTAGGCTCACTAGTGGCTTATGATCAGTTTCTAGTTCAAAGTGCAGACCCAGGATAAAGTCATTGAATCTTTCGCAGGCCCACGTGAGAGCCAGCGCTTCTTGTTCCAGCTGGGCGTAGCGCTGCTCTGTAGGTGTCAATGATCGGGAAGCGTAAGCAACTGGTGACCACACATCTCTCTCCTTCTGTAGCATGACTGCCCCAAATCCGTATGAAGAGGCATCTGCAGATATTTTCTGTGGTTTGTTTGGGTCATAGAGCTGCAATACAGGAGCAGAGGACAGTTCTTGTTTGAGGTTACAAAACGCATTTTGTTGTTCATGCCCCCAGTACCACATGTTCTTTGTTGAAAGCAAGTCTCTCAATGGTTTGTCCTTTTCAGAAAGGTTCGGAATGAACTTCCCCAGCTGGTTCACCATTCCGAGAAAGCTCCTGAGCTCACTCACGTTGCTTGGCTCTTTCATGTCCTGAACAGCTTGAGTTTTGTCTGGATCTGGCCTCATTCCTTCTGCTGAAACAATAAACCCAAGAAATTTGACCTGTCTTTTGCCAAACTCACATTTTGACATATTCAGCGTAACGCCGGCTTTCTCCGCGCGCTTCAAGACAGCGTGCAGTCTTGCGTCATGCTGCTCCTTGGTGGATCCCCAGACCAGGATATCGTCCATGTGACAGACGACTCCGTCAAGACCCGCTGTAACCTCTGTTACCATCATGTTTTGGAAATGTTCAGGTGCACTGGAAATACCAAATGGCAAACGGTTAAAGTGGTATCTGCCAAATGGCGTAATGAATGTGGTGAGAAAGGCCGACTCTTTAGACAGTGGTATTTGCCAAAATCCCATATTTGCATCAAGCTTTGAAAAATACTGAGCACCTGTGAGCATGCCTAGCGTTTGGTCCACAGACGGGAGGATGTATCTTTCAAGACACACTGACTCGTTTAAAGGTGTCATGTCCACACAGATACGCACCTTTTCTTTGTCCTTTTTGGGAGCTACAGCCATGCCACAGCACCAATCTATTGGCTGCTCCACGCGACTGATGACTCCCAACTTTTCCATCCTCTCGAGCTCTTCTTTCACTTTACCCATGAGCGGCAGTGGCACACGCCTTGGCACCTTGAGCGAAAAGGGCTTAGCATCAGGTTTCAGTTTAATTGTGTATGGCTTTTGAACAAGCCCAAGTCCATCGCATAACTTGGGGTACGCTTTTCTCACTGTCTCTTGGTCTATAGTGTCAATTCTGGCAATTAGTTTCAGTCTCACGGAAGCTGTTCTACTCAGTAGTGCCATGCGCAGATTTTTGACAATACAGATTTTCTCAGTAGCGCTCTTGTCACCGTATGTAATAGTCTCTGTCATAGACCCCAACACGGTTAGTGCAGTTCCACCCGGTCCGTAGAGTGGTTTTTGTGCCTTTTCCAACTGTTCATTTTTCTTCTTGAAGATTTCAAATGTTTGGTCAGAAACCGCTGTGACGTCCGCTCCGGAATCTAACTTAAAAGTCACTTTATTTCCTCTCACATTTATGTCTGCCAGCCACGGATCCTCCCCTAGATCCACTTCACCCAGAAAAAGTCTGTCTGCATTGTCAGCGACCTCATTCACAGTTGGGCTGGACCTACAGACTCTAATATAGTGTCCACGTTTTTTACAGTTATGGCATTCCGCGTTTTTAGCTGGGCACTGTACTGCTGCATGTGCTGGTGCTTTGCCACACTTGGAACAAACTTTACTGTCTTGTTTTGTCTGCTGAGGCCTTGAGGACTTAATCTGTTTTTGTTCCTTGATTATGAACTTGTTTGGCTTGGCTTTTCTGATGTGTACCGCATCCACGGCTGTTCTGTTAACGCTAGTTTCACCTCTTAGGTCAGTTTGTTGTCATTTTATTTCTTCAGATTGTCTTGCCATTGTTATAGCTTTAGCTAGGGTAAGATCTTTGTCAAGCTGCATTCTTTCTGACAGCGACGAATCTTTTAGACCCACTACAAGCCTGTCTCTCAAGAGGTCATCATGAAGTGCACTGTACTCACAGTTTTCTGCCAGTGCGTAGTGTGCTGTTATGAACGAGTCTACTGGTTCTGCCGGCTGTTGCACTCGCTTGTTGAATTTTGCTCGTTCATAAATCATGTTCTTTCTGGGAATGAAATGTCTATCAAAGGCTGTTTTAACGGCATCGTACTGCTGGCGCTGCACACTCGTTAGCTCGAGCCCTCTTAGCACGTCGTCAGCCTCATCTCCCATGCAATAAACCAGCGTATTTACTTGGTTCGCCTCAGCTGAGTTATTCAGGTTACTTGCCAGTCTAAAACGCTCAAAACGTCTTATCCACTTTTCCCACTCTTGGGGTCTCGCAAAGTCGAAGGGCTCCGGTGGTTTAATGGTGAAGGTTGCCGCTGGAGTAGCCGCCGCCATTACTGGATCAATTGGCGCAGCTGCAGCTCTTTGAACTTCGTCTGGCATAGCCGCTAGCCAGTTGCAAAGCTGACTTTTCTCACCTCAAAGCGCGCCAACTTCTGACACCATGTTGTGTTGGGTTCTTTTATAAATAAAGACTGCTGCTTTGGGTGAACACGGAGCCTCCTTTATTGACTGGCTGCAACACATTAACACACGAACTCCGACATATTATTCTCCATCATGCTGTACTCCTGACAACATCCGGTCTGTGTCTCCCCCTAGTGGCTCCACATATGTAATACAGTGGTACCTCTACTTACGAATTTAATTCGTTCCGGAAGAATTCTCGTAACGTGAAAAATTCGTAAGTAGAGGCGCATTTTACATGTAAATGCCGTAATCCGTTCCAAGCCCCCAAAATTCGGGCATAAATTTTTTATAAATCGTAAAAACGCATCAAAACATGTAACAAATACATGTTACAATTAGATTACTGCACAATAAACATAAAATGAGAGTTTAAAATGAAAGAAAGAATAATAAAAGAGAATAATAAAAGAGAAAGAATAATAAAAATTATGTTCATTTACCCTTTAACTGCTATCGTCGTCGACGTCGTCACCTTTTGCCTTCTGTGGTTCATGTTCTGATCCAAGGACGTTTGCTTTTGTCGGCTTGTAAGTGCTTCGTTTTGTTTTAATACCGTGCTGATCGTTGATGTATTACGGCCATATTCTTTGGCGAGATCAACCAAACGCATAAAGTTTTGGAAAAAAAAACAAACTTCGTGGCCAATGGGATACCAGGAAGATGCTAGGCGATAGCCAATGGCAGAGCAGCTACAGGTATGTTTACGTTCGGTAAACTACGGAAGCTGCGAGGAGCGCGTACTTTTTTGCCTTTCGTATCCTGAAATTTCGTTCGTAACTAGAGGCAATATTTTCCCGTTGAGGCGTCTCGTAACCTGAAAATTCCGTATGTAGAGACGTTCGTAAGTAGAGGTACCACTGTACTTAGATTACACCACAGTTTCTTCCTGTTAAAAGGGAGTTTTTCCCTCTCCACCATCACCAAGTGCTTGCTCACAAGGGATCGCCTGATTACTGGGGCCTTTCTGCAATTGTGGGGTTTTCCCCTAGAGTTGAAAGTGCTATGAGATGACTGTTGTGAAATGGTGCTATATAAATAAAGTTGAATTAAATTGAATCTTGTTAACAATGACTTTGTTTGTATGCCGACCCTTAATTTGTCTACATGCCAGCGCTGCTTTCTGGCACTGCAGATTGTGTGGTTTAATCCAATGTGCACTTATCCCAAGAAAACTTTAATTATGCACAGTCCAAGTGTCTGCTATAGTGAAGATATGATCCAGTCCCTTAAATGTCTTTTTGAGCTCAGAATCCATTTGCGAATATTCTTTATCTAGATCAGGGGTGTCCAATCATGTGCCATGGAGGGCCAAGACCCTGCAGGTTTTCTCTTCTACCCAATCTCTTCAGCAGGTGTTTTCACTTATCAGCAATCAGTGGGAAGAAATTCAGTGGAATCTGCTGTTGAAGACACTGGTTGGAGGTAAAGCCTGCAGAGTCTTGGCCCTCCTTTTAGAATGCTTGGGCGCATGCGCACGCAGCGACCGGCAGCGGGTGAAAAAAGTTCAACGTCTGTGTCTTTGTTTTTATGCACTTTAATGTGTTTTAACGTAATTCTCTGTGTCGTTTTTGTCCTTGAATGTTTGTGGACTATATAACGAAGAGCTCCCTGGTTCCATCAGTATGGATTTCCTTCTTGTTTTTGCACTGTGGTTTCTTTCCTACCGGCTCTTTGTCTTGGAGGTAAGCACGATTGCGGTCACGCCGGGAAGAACGCAGTATTCCAGAGAAATGTTACTGCATTTAAACATGGATAATGCAGCATCTGTGTTTGAATCCGTGCCGCAACTGCCGGACTTTATTTTAAGAGATTTTCATGGACACAGCGATGAAAAGAGAGACAAGAGGAGGAAACGTGGAAAGCGTGGAGGCGTAGGATTAAGCCTGAGGAGGCGTCAGCTTAACTGTATTCCTCTTCCTTCCATTATTATGGGGAACGTACAATCCCTGAGAAATAAAGTGGATGAAATTCAAGGGAATGTACGATATCAGAAGGATTTCAAGAACTGCTGTGTCATGGCTTACACGGAGACGTGGCTTACGGCGCATGACCGGGATGCGGACCTGTGTATTGACGGCTTTGGAGCCCCACTTCGCACGGATCGGCAGGAAGAGGTAACGGGGAAATGTCAGGGGGGTGGCGTATGTTTATATATTAATTTCTTTTTTTTTTTTTGTTACTTATTTGTACCCGTAGGTAGATTTGTTTTGCAGTCTGGTGACAAGCCACCAGCTGCCGGTCGCTGCGTGCGCAAGCGCCTCGTATCCCTAACCTGCATGTTTTTGGCGTGTGGGAGGAAACCGGAGAAATCCAGGAGTAAACCCACGCAACACGGGGAGAACATGCAAACTCCACACAGATCACTGTTGGTCGGGGGCTGGGATCGAACCCACGATCCCCGCGCTCCCCCGGCTGAGGGTAAAACTGTGCTTCCACAGTGCTAACCACTGCGCCACCGTGTAGCCCGTGTAGCCCCGTGTAGTACTGTACCGTGTACAGTACTGTTTATTAATAAACAGTACTGTACATCTGTCACGGTCAGAGAGCGCATCTGTACGCCAGATATGGAGCTTCTGTCCATGTCACTACGCCCCTTTTATCTGCCCCGCAAGTTCCCCCAACTTTTCATAACGACTGTGTACATTCACCTGAGGGCAGATGCTGACTCCGCCTCCAGCACCGTCTTTGAAGTGGTACAGCGGTTGCAGTCAATTCCCCCAGAGGCTCCAGATTTTATCCTTGGGGATTTTAACCATGTTTCTTTAAAGAAGACACTTAAAAACTTTTATCAGTATGTCTCCTGGCCAACCAGGCAAAAAAAAACATTGGATCTGTGCTATGGATCCATTGAGAGGGCCTATAAATCTATTCCCCTTCCCCCTTTAGGATCCTCAGATCACAACTGTGTACATTTGCTGCCCATATATAAAACTGCTCTCAGAAGAGACAAGGCGAAGACCAGAGACATAAACGTGTGGACAGAGGATTCAGTGCACTGCCTCCAGGAATGCTTTAACTGTACGGACTGGGAGGTATTCATGCTAGACTGCGGAGAAGATTTGGACTCTTTAGTGAACGTGACATGCTCATACATGGCTTTCTGTAGAGACATGATCATTCCACGTAAACGTGTCAAAATATATCTCAACAACAAGCCATGGGTTACAAAATCAGTTAAATCCTGCTTACAGAGGAAAACACTTGCCTTTAAACAGGGGTCTGTTTCTGAGCTGCAGGTTGCCACAAAAGAGCTGAAGGCCAAAATTTTAAGAGCAAAACAGAATTATAAATCAGAGTTGGAAAGTAAGATGGCAACAAAGAGACTTGGTTCAGCCTGGGCCAGTATGAAAACTATTGCAGGCCTTCAGAGCACAGAGCACAGTAATCGTGTGTTTTTAGATGGTTTTAATTCAGACACAGAGCTGGCTAATGCTCTTAATTGTTTTTATGGTCGTTTTGACTCCTTGGATTTTAGCACAGAAACCCAAGGTTTGAAACAGAAACTCAAAGACAATCAGCACTTTAATATTGAGGTGCAGGATGTTAAAAGGGCATTCTGTGCTGTAAAAGTGAACAAAAGTCAGGGCCCTGATAATATATGTGGGTGCTTGGTAAAGTCCTGTGCACATGAATTGAGTCCTGTATTTCACTACATTTTCAATAAGTCCTTACAGACACAACATGTGCCTAAGATCTGGAAAGATGCCGTGGTTGTCCCCGTTCCAAAATCCAGCTGTCCTAAAATGGTAAATGATTTTAGACCAGTTGCTTTGACTTCAATTTTAATGAACATTTTTGAAAAACTGGTCAGATTTGAGGTCCTAAAGCAGACTGAGCATGCATTGGATCCTTTGCAGTTTGCCTATAGGCCTCACAGAGGAGTGGAGGATGCCACTGTCACTCTGCTTAGCATGCTTTTTGAACATCTGGATTTTAATGGGACACACGCCAGGTTTTTATTTGTGGACTTTTCTTCCGCCTTTAATACAATCCAACCTCATATTTTAATTGAAAGGCTCCTGCAACAATTTGATTTGAGTAATTTGAGTTTGGATTGATCATCACTTCCTTGTGGTAATGTATCGTCACTTCCTGTTTTGCTGTCTGTCTGTGTGGTTTGCTCTCCTCACTCTCCTGAGCTTTTGGGTTAGCCACTAGCGATGGCTACTAGCTCTCCTTCCTCTCCTCTTCTGGTGTGCTCTCTCTGTCAGATGTTTAGCTACACCTCTACCTCTTTTAGTGATAATGGTAAATGTAATAAATGTTGTCTTTTTGAGGCGCTCGAGGCGAGGTTGTCTGATTTGGAATCCCGGCTCCGCTGCATTGAAACACTGTCTGTGCCAGTTACTCTTGACGGACGCCCCTTAGCTGCAGCGGAGCTAGCTAGCATAGCTAACCCCCTTAGCAGTCCTCCGGCTCTCCTCAGCAGCGAGGAGACTGGGTGGGTGACGGTGAGAAGGAAGCCTAGTCGCAAAGCCCCGGTACACCACCAACCTGCTCACGTTTCCAATCGTTTTTCCCCGCTCAGTGACACACCCGCTGAGGAAAAAACTCTGATCATTGGCGACTCTGTAGTCAGAAACGTGAACCTAGAGACTCCAGCGGCCATAGTCAAATGCATTCCTGCGGCCAGAGCAGGCGACATCGAGTCAAATTTGAAAATGCTGGCTAAAAGTAACTGTAAATACTCCACAATTGTTATTCACGCTGGCATTAATGACATCCGTCTCCGGCAGTCGGAAGTCACGAAACTTAATGTAGAATTGGTGTGTGACTTTGCAAAAACAATGTCTGCCACTTTAGTATTCTCTGGGCCCCTCCCCAATCTGACCAGTGATGACATGTATTGGAAAAATTGTATATATGTACACTACTGTTCAAAAGTTTGGGGTCACTTAGAAATTTCCTTATTTTTGAAAGAAAAGCACTTTTTTTCAATGAAGATAACTTTAAACTAATCAGAAATACACTCTATACATTGCTAATGTGGTAAATGACTATTCTAGCTGCAAATGTCTGGTTTTTGGTGCAATATCTACATAGGTGTATAGAGGCCCATTTCCAGCAACTATCACTCCAGTGTTCTAATGGTACAATGTGTTTGCTCATTGCTTCAGAAGGCTAATGGATGATTAGAAAACCCTTGTGCAATCATGTTAGGTCTGCAATGCTGTAATTGCTGCAAATGGAGGATTCTTTGACGAAAGCAAAGTTTGAAGGAAAAAATTATTATTTCAAATGCAAATCATTATTTCTAACCTTGTCAATGTCTTGACTATATTTTCTATTCATTTTACAACTCATGGTGGTAAATAAGTGTGACTTTTCATGGAAAACACAAAATAATTGTCTGGGTGACCCCAAACTTTTGAACGGTAGTGTATATAAACAGTTATTATTTTATTAATGATTCATGAAGCTGAGACTGATGTCCCCACATGTGGGTGGGTGTAGCTGGAGCGTTGTGTGCCAAGACTCATCCTTTTCATATCTCGTACCTTTTTGCATATCCTGTACTTTTTATCTTCTCTGCAAAAGACTGTTGTGTACATATATATGTTATCATTTAACCATTTCATCTGTTAACTATGTTCTTTTTGACCGGAAGCACTGGTTTGTTGTAGGCCCATATATGGAGTTGTTTCCCCCTCTCTGTCTTTGCTGAGTGGAGAAGCAGATGTTCTCCCTGCGATAAGAGTGTTCATGCGATTTATCTCCTACACACACTTGAAGACGTACAGAGCGTACTTTTGCTCATGTGGTAATTCCGTTGTTCTACTTTTGCTGAGCTTGTCACATACACCATGGTAATTCCGTTGTTCTACTTTTGCTGAGTTTGTCACATACACCATGTACTATCATTGTATATAAAGAAGGCAGCTGCGGGACTGCCCCCAGCATTTCAACTCATCCTGTACAAGGTTTGTTTTGATTGCTCCTTGTGCAAGTAAAAACTTAAAAGGCTCTGCGTGTCTTAAGTCTGATCTTTGATTCAGTCTAATACCTTTTTGTACTCTGTATTTGTGAGGTTTATATTTCAGACTTCTGACATAGGTGGTGCCGAAACCCGGGACAGCTGAGATCCAGGTGGAGCGGGGGTGGACGTCCTGCAGGTTGAAAAACCGTGCACGGTCTGATGGAAGCCATCAGCTTTGGAAACCCGACTTGAGGGAACACTGACAGTGATATTCTACCTCCCGACTCTATCTGGTGACGGCTGTCCTTACTGATAGAGCCTAAAAAGTAAGTTACAAATTTTTCCCTTTTCAGATTGACTGTAGTAGACATATACGAAGAATAACCGAGCCTAACAATTCACAATTTCCCATTTTTAAAGAACCACAGGTCAGCTGACGAGCGAGTAATGGTAGTATAAGGCGGCGCCCTGTACTTTTCCAAGTGGTTAAATAAAAAAAAAAATTAAAAAAAAACGCTGCAGGAATGCAGTGGTCTTAGGAAGTAACGTGACGGCGATTCACAGTTACGGGCCGGACAGGTTTTAAAATAGAAAGGGGTGCAGGAGACAGTGTGATGGCGATTCACGACTGTTTGGTGGTCAGGTTTTAAAATAAGTAGGGTGAAGGAATTCACCCCAAATTGGGCGGTAATAGTGTTACAGTCGGCGTACTGTTAACGTTCCTGGCCATCTAAAAATGGGGAATTGTGTTAGAAGACCAGATAGGCAGACAACTAAACAGAAGAAAAAACAGGATATGGCACGCGCAACTGTAAAAAACTACAATAACAGACAAAATGAAAAGGGAAAAATGAAGGATCCGGATAATATTTAATCACTGCTGCAAGTGCTATTTGGTTTATATTGGTAAGGTATTGCTATTTGTGTTATATTGGGAACACTGTAAGTGAGAAGGTAAAAGTTTAATTAAAAAAAAAAAAAAAAAGGGGCAACAGAGGCGCGAGCGGCTGTTCTCTCTCCCATCAGCAAGGGGAGGGGTGAGAAGCTCTCTCTCTCTCTCTCTCTCTCTCTCTGTTCCTCGCTCTCCCAAAGGGGGTGGGCGAGGGATAGTGCTCTCTCTCTCTCCTTTTGCCTGAGGGGCGGGGGAGAGGCAGATTTGGCCTGTAGAAAAAACAGAAGTGAAGGAAAACTCCGTGGGAGAACGGCTCCAGAATGTTGAAGCTGGTGTAACTAATTTGCAAAGACAAACACAGGATTTTCAGTATAGTTTATGCTCTAATACTGGCAGTGTGGAATCAGGTGTAGTAGATGATGAAGGTACAGTCTTAGCGTCGACGGAAAAACTTACAACAAAAAGAGATAAATATCAAAACCAACCGAGCATCGAACCATTATTAAATGAAAAAGATAATCCTTCCCCAACTTATAAATGCCACGATCCTAAGGAGGGTCCATACGGCAAATTATTTAAAGAAGCCCAAGAGGTTGGGAAAAGGAGGCGGTGTAGCGGTTTGATTAAACCCCCACAACACACAGACAGAACACAGAGACAGTCAGCTCGTGTGACAGAGATCATCCTGCGCAGTTCGCCCCACACGGGACACGAACCCGCGACCTCTCAGTCAACTACACACAGTTCGAGCATGGGAGACACAGCACGATCGCGCTGAGCTAAAGGTCCGACCGATAGCTCAGCGCTACCGATACTGTATGAGGCTTTGGGAGGGAGGTTTTACTAAAGTTCTACGCCGAACAGTACTAGTTGGCATCCGTTACACTCGCACTCCTGGGTTTTTTCCGCTGCATGCTGCGTTTACAGCCGTGAAGTTAAAGTGTTCATGCATCTTGTCCTTACTGTGCTTCTTCTGAGCATCTTACATATGTAGATGTGCTTTGAGGTAAATCTCCACAAACAGACTGGTCAAACACAGCGCTTGGCTAGAGCAAATAACAGAACAGTGAAATGTGTATTAATGTCTACAGGCAGCCCCGTTTCGTCTGGCTCACCTCTGTGACGTTAATGGTTGCCTTTCATGCAAATGTCTCATGCCTGTCCTGTTATCTCTTTGATCAGACCAACTGCTGTGAATGCTTTGATGTATTGTTGTAGTTGGATGTATATATACTGCATTGTAACCATGCTCTCATCCTCTCTCACTCTCACTTCAACCTCTGCTGCAGGACACAGACATTGTGTCCTCTTTCTCTGAGAGCCGAGCTCGTGACGGCAGTATGATAATAAAACTCTACTTAAAACCTTCTATAACGCCGCTTTATTTCATGCCGCCGCAGAGGCAAATAAAATCATAAAAATTAGACCATAATATTTAAAGACGGACGGATTAAATGGCAGCAGAACTGGATAACGTTAAAATGGACAATGAGAAAGTTATTTTATCTCTTATCTATTCTTTGTGTGTGTGTGTGTGTGTGTGTGTGTGTGTGTGTGTGTGTGTGTGGTTGATCTGTGAAGAAAGTGGTCTAAATATGGGTACTTTTACAAAGTTTTGGGTTTTTATTTTTTCAATTTAACTCTGTGGGGTCTTGATTAATGTTGCGTACGTGATAAACTGTTTACATATTTTTTTTTAAAAAAAAAGCAATTTTGACGCATTACTGACCTTTGTCCTTGACTGAAACATGACAGTGCACTTTATAGAAAAAAAGGACTGACGTGTGACAATGTGACTACAGGCCATACTATGATCATATTATGATGTCATTTAATAATGCCTAATCACTGAAGATTTTATGTTTACCCTATATCACATGATTTAGAGCACAGAGGATCAAAACAGATTGATAATTAATGTGTCTGTGCATATGATCTGCCAGAGGCTATGGATTATCAGACAAAGGTCTTGGAGAAAGAATCCTTAAATTGATAAGCACTTTTTGAAGCCAAGTATGACTTTGTATGACATTGTAGATAACATAAGGTGTACTGATTCAAATGACTTTGACTTTACAAATGTAATGTTTATATGATTTTATACAGTGGTACCTCTACTTACGAATTTAATTCGTTCCGGAAGAATTCTCGTAACGTGAAAAATTCGTAAGTAGAGGCGCGTTTTACATGTAAATGCCGTAATCCGTTCCAAGCCCCCAAAATTCGGGCATAAATTTTTTATAAATCGTAAAAACGCATCAAAACATGTAACAAATACATGTTACAATTAGATTACTGCACAATAAACATAAAATGAGAGTTTAAAATGAGAGAAAGAATAATAAAAGAGAATAATAAAAGAGAAAGAATAATAAAAATTATGTTCATTTACCCTTTAACTGCTATCGTCATCGACGTCGTCACCCTTTGCCTTCTTTGGTTCATGTTCTGATCCAAGGACGTTTGCTTTTGTCGGCTTGTAAGTGCTTCATTTTGTTTTAATACCGTGCTGATCGTTGATGTATTACGGCCATATTCTTTGGCGAGATCAACCAAACGCATCCAAACGCAAGATGCATCCCCTTTTCATACCTTTCGATTATCTCCTTTCTTTGTTTGTATGGACAAAAAACCTCTCTTCTTTTCTCCTTTTCCACTTATCTCCGTCACTTTCTTGGGGCCCATAGCGAATAAATGTTAATTCTGTACTGTACACACACGTAAAACTTTCACCTTGTTCTTAATAAAGTTTTGAAAAAAAAAAAAACTTCGTGGCCAATGGGATACCAGGAAGATGCTAGGCGATAGCCAATGGCAGAGCAGCTACAGGTATGTTTACGTTCGGTAAACTACGGAAGCTGCAAGGAGCGCGTACTTTTTTGCCTTTCGTATCCTGAAATTTCGTTCGTAACTAGAGGCAATATTTTCCCGTTGAGGCGTCTCGTAACCTGAAAATTCCGTATGTAGAGACGTTCGTAAGTAGAGGTACCACTGTACTGATATTACTCACCACATAATGGTGCGGTAACAATATATTTCAGAAATGTGACAGCAATGAGGGATGTGCTTCTCCTGATTCAGCGGTGGCCAAGCTGGGTCAGGGTGAACTACATTGCACTCCATAATTTACCAAGGAATGTATGAAATAGGGACATTCCTTGTAAAACATTAAATCAAATTCTAATTAGGCAAAATGTCCGCCTTTCCTTTGACTGAAAGAATGTGACACAATATTTCAAATTCAACCCATCTGTGTTCAACTGGACAAACTGATCTTATTTATCAATGCTGAAGCATATCAAAAATGCACAGATAGTTATTTTGTTTTTCTTAAATGAAATTTGTAAACTATTTCAAGAGATGTCACAAAAAGAAGCTATAATTATTGAGATCTCATCTTTGAAGGAACTGGGCTACCTGCAAATTTTATTTAAAACTAAAAATGGTAACACACTTCCTTTCAGTAAAAGAATCAAACAAATACCCTGTAACTTTGCTGCATGTGAGCCTCCATGTATCAAAACAGGGGGTATCAAAGAAATTAATTAGCAAATAATTAGCAATCCTCAGAAAAATAGATAATGCATAAAAATTATCAATAAATGCAATTTTATTTACATAAGTGCTTTTCATTTCATTTTCTGTAGTGCCCAGGATAAACATATGGCTGCAAATTACAGGCTGGGCAATACAGACCACCTTTTTATTATTTATGGGATAATACAAATAATAAGATCATGCCCTCTATTATCCTACACATTTCCCATGTTGTGAAGGAGGGGGCGAACAGCAGCTCTCTCTCTCTCTCTACTTAGCAAAGGAAGAAGCGAGCGATAGGCTTGCTCTGTAAAAAATAGAAGTGTGCTTATGCTGTAACGGTGTTGTCTGGGGTCCTGATTGTGTAAAAATTCCACAACCTGCATCACCTCCAACAGCTGAATGAGCTACTAACCTGAATGTAACTTATCTGTATTCTGTACAGACAGTAAATATGCTTATAGCACATGCCACCTGCATACTGTTACCTTGAATCTGCGGGGGTTTGTCACCTCCACAGAAAAACCAGCAAAACATTGACAGCAATTGTTGCAACTATGCAATGTTCTGATGCTACCATGTTCTGTGGCAGTTATTCACTGCCCTGCCCACACTAATGGCACTGACTTGTCTAGCTGCGATAATCACTTGGCTGATAACGCTACTCACTGTGCTGCTATTGGTCTTTTAGGAACCGTCTGTCTTATTAATAATGTTGATGTTTTAAAAGACTGTCAAAATAATATGGACCTTCCTCCTGTTTCATGTGTAAATAATTAGATATACATTTGGCTTGTCTGATGAAAATTTGCTCTGCCACCCACATTATACAGATGAGCTGTCCTAGTGGCACATGGCCAATCATGTGCCAACAGGAGGGAAATCAATGATGAGGATGTTGGAAAAAACTGTCCTAATATTTTGAAAGAAGTAACAAAAACATGCCAAAAGTGCATCATTTGTTTATAAAATAATGCTCAAGGAGCAATGGAAAGCTACAATATTGCCTGGTGTTGATTGACACCTTCACAAAGTGGACAGGAATTCATCACACATCCTCAGCAAATGCCCCATCTGTGTGTGTGAAACTCTATTGAATGATGTTCTTTCCGTTTTTTGGGGTTCCAGAACTGATTTATGCAGATAATGGAACTCACTTTACAGCACAAACAGTTCAAGACTTAATCCAAGCTGTAAGAAGTAAGATCAAATTTCATAGTATCGGTACAATCAAACAAATGCTGGCAAAAACCACACATGGAAAGGGTATTACTTGGCCAGAAGTTCTGAAATTAGTCAGACTAACCATTAACTCTATACTAGACCCAAAGACAGGATTATCACCTTTTGAATGTGTTTTTTCACCATCCTTATGTATTACCTGACCTCTTTCGGCTTTAGGACCCTTGATAGGACCTTATCCTTCAAGGAACATCTAAAGGGGACGGCTGCTAAGGTGAAGGTATGAAACAACCTGCTCTGCAAGCTCGCTGGTGCAAAATGGGGGGCGGCAGTCTCCACCCTGCGCACCTCAGCACTGGCTCTTTCATACTCTGTAGCAGAATATTGTGCCCCTGTCTGGTCCAGGTCATCTTACACACACCATGTAGACACCCAGCTCAACTCAACCATGAGAACTATAACACCACTCCCCTGGCTCTCCGTACTGTCAAACATAGCCCCTCCACACATCCGGCGAGCAGCATTAACTCAAAGGATGCTCCAAAAAGTTAACGATTTTCCTCACTTACCAATCCATGCAGATATCTACACCCCACCCACTGCCCGACTTTCATCCAGACGGCCGATTTGGAAAAACCCTCCCCCAGCTGACTTTACCATCCAGACAGCTTGGCAAGAGGAATGGGAGACCAAGGAGGTCCCAAACAAACAGCTGGTGATAAACCCCAACCAACAGGTCCCGGGCACCAACCTCCCAAGGAGACAGTGGTCTACACTCAATCGCTTCAGGACTGGACATGGCCCCTGCTTGGCCAGCCTTCACAGATGGGGCAGTAGCCCTAGCCCACTGTGCGCATGTGGAGAGGAGCAAACAATGGAACACATCATAGAGGTTTGCCCGCTCCAAAGACTGGAAGGAGGATTACACACCCTCCATACAGCAAACCAGGAGGCAACTGCTTGGCTTAAGGACTTTGCATTCGCTAAATAAAATAAATAACCTGACCTCTCACCACTAACCACACCTAACAAATACACAGATCTTGGTGAACATCTCAGGGAATGTTTTGATTCTGTCAGAAGCTCTCTCTGCTCCACAGAAAGAAACGGATAACCTGGAGACTATGTGTTCATAAAGAACTACCACCGACAACACTAGACACTCCCACTCCCACTGCAGTACGTATTGCTGAATGACCATCTCGGATTCACCTTTCACACGCTAAAAGACTACGGGTGCCTGTAAGTGAACTAACTAACTTGTTTCCCTGAGTAAGTCCAGTACAAAGGGGGCATGTCCTTTTAAGGACAAGGCCGTCTCAACCCTGGTGAAGAAAGAGGCCCGGAGGAGTACTCTCTCAGGTGGAAGCATGGCACCAAAATTATTGATGACTCTGTGTTCAGCACTTCTCCTGGCAGTGGGGTGGTAATCTCTTTCTGATTCAAGGACAAGGGACCCACGAAGCACGGACAATGAACAATACGCATAACCTATGGTACCAGACAATGGTGGTTTCGGTGAGAGGACTGGGAATCGATACTTCTTGCTATGTGTGTTCATTGCTACCTGTCATGCCGCGCCGCTCATCAGCGGCGCCACCTGCTCACACACCTGTTCATCGTCAGCGGCGAGGGATATAAGCCGCCTCGCCCTGAGCTTCGGCCTGAAGCCGTCAGACTTCATCCCCCCTTCAACGAGAAGCAACCTACTCTTCAGCACGACGCTGTGTGGTAAGAAATCCTTACCTCATCTTTTCCAGTCTGCTCCCCTGTGCACAGGTGGATTCCTCGGCGGCGGACAACCCCGTTCCCTCGTCGTTCCTCGCTGCTGCACCGAGTCCTGCAGGTGGCTGTCTCCCGGGTTCCGTCCTTGTTGTGCCAGTCATCTGTCCCTAGCAAGTAAGCTTCTCCCTCGCCTATTCTCCTCCTGTGTTGGTGTGTGCCCGTCACCCTGTTTCTGTGTTCTCTCCCATAGGGTTGCCGGCTGTACGGTCTCCTGCCTCTGTGCCTGAAGCAGACGCCGCCACCAACACATTAACATTTCGCAGACACACATCCATTCACCCCTGTTGCCAATAAACTATTTGAACTACTCTGAGCCTGTGTGTGTGCGTCTCCTGAGCCGAACGTTATGTCAGTACGGCTTCAGCAGAGCGGCTCGGCAGACGGCGGGCTCGCACACCGGTTTTCCACTCTCGAGGCTCGAGTGGATCAATTAGCCTATTAGCAACAGGTGATTTTCAATCAATTATTAAATTTGACTAACCAGTTGGGCCGCTTGGACCCCCAGCAGTCGTTCCCCCCGGCTCGTCAGGGTGGCGCGGCTCCTGCTGCTCCAGTGGCTGTCCAGCAGGCTCCGAGTGCACCGGTTCGGCTCACACCCATTCCAACCCCCGCCCGCTTTAGCGGTAAGCTCAGCGGAGCGCGGGGGTTTATTATGCAGTGTGAGTCCGTTTTCCACCGTGTGCCCGGAGACTTTCCCTCAGATCATAGCCGAATTGGTTATATCGGGAATCTCCTGGAGGGGCGAGCTTTAACGTGGACCTACGCCGTAATGGCGAGGCCCAGTTATGCCGCCCTCACATATGACCAATTCGTGAGGCGCTTCCTGGAGGTCTTTGACCATACTCCAACCGAGACGGTCCAGGCCGATCGGCTTCTCGCCCTCCAGCAGGGAAGCCGGTTGGCAGCGGACTACGCGGTCGACTTCCGGGTAGCGGCGGAGGAAGTAGGCTGGGAGGAACGCTCCCTCTGCGGCCTTTTTCTCCGCAGCCTCAATGATGATCTGAGGGATGAACTGGCTGGGCGGGATATTCCTGAGACGCTAGCGGAGCTGACATCCTTAGCGATTAGTTTGGATAACAGGCTGCGCGAGCGCTCCTCAGGGCGGAAGTCGTCTTCTTCTCGCCCTCGTGGAGCCTCACCGCGCCTGTTCCAAGCTCGCCCCCTGGCGGCGCCGCCACCATTGTGCCCCGAGGAGTCGGAGCCGATGGTGACGGGCTGGACAAAGCTTTCACCTGTGGAGAGACAATGCCGCCGTGAGTTGGATCTCTGCATGTATTGCGGAGATGACCAACACACGGTGAAGCTTTGCCCACAGAAAGCCAGTCGGCGGGGTCCGCGAGTCACTGTAGGGGGCCTTGCGGATCTCAATCGGTTAAACTCTCACACTCAATTAATGCTGCCCATCCGTTTCTGCCACAACTCCACTGGGCACCTCACCCACGCACTGGTGGATTCGGGCGCAGAAGGCAGCTTCATTTCACAAAGCCTGGCAACCCGATTGGGCATCCGCTGCCAGGCGCTCAAAGACCCCATCTCCCTGGTCAACCTCTCCCGTGCTTCCCTTGGGAGAGTCACACACCAGACCGTCCCGGTCCCGGTGATCATCTCTGGTAACCACCGGGAGGAGATAACCTTTCTCATCCTGCCCAACTCTGTGTCGCCCGTCATCCTGGGGTATCCCTGGCTACGCCTCCACAACCCTGTCCTGGATTGGAAGTCAGCTGGGGTCTCGGCATGGAGCACATTCTGCATGGGCACCTGCCTTCAGTCCGCTGCCTGCTCTCCGTCCGCTTCTCCCCCTGCTACGGACGCTGCACCCCCGGACCTGTCTCTGGTGCCTCCGGAATTTCACGACCTGGGTATGGTGTTTAGCAAGACTAAAGCTACGTCTCTCCCCCCTCATCGGCCCTATGACTGCGCCATCAACCTCCGCCAGGGGGCTCCCTTACCTTCTGGTCGGCTCTACAGCCTGTCAGCACCGGAGAAGGAGACGATGAACGCCTACCTAAAAGAGTCACTGAGCGCTGGGATAATTCACCCATCGTCATCACCCGTGGGGGCAGGGTTCTTCTTCGTTGGGAAAAAGGACGGATCCCTCCGCCCATGCATAGACTACCGGGCTCTCAATGACATCACTGAGAAGGACCGTTACACCCTGCCTCTCATGGACACTGCCTTCCACTCCCTCCAGGGGGCGACCTGGTTCACCAAGCTGGATTTACGCAGCGCATACCACCTCGTCCGGATCCGGGAGGGAGATGAGTGGAAAACAGCCTTCCGTACCCCGAACGGCCACTTTGAATACCTGGTAATGCCGTTCGGGTTGACCAACGCTCCTGCCGTCTTTCAGCGCCTCATCAATGACGTCCTCCGGGACTTCATCGGCCTCTTTGTGTTCGTCTACCTGGACGATATTCTCATCTTCTCCAAGTCCAGGGACGAGCACCAGGTCCATGTGAGGCGGGTCCTCCAAAGACTGCTGGAGAACCGGCTATACGTGAAGGCTGAAAAATGTGAATTTTACGCCAGAACGACATCCTTCCTGGGTTTCATCATCTCTCATGACCAGGTGCTCCCAGACCCAGAGAAGGTGAAGGCGGTGGTGGAATGGCCTACACCTGCATCACGGAAGCAGGTGCAACAGTTCGTTGGATTTGCAAATTTCTACCGCCGCTTTGTCCCCAATTTCAGCTCCATCGTCAGACCACTGACCCGCCTCACGTCCCCTAAGGTCCCGTTCCGGTGGACCGAAGAGGTCGCTGCTGCCTTTCAGGCGCTGAAGGCGGAGTTCTCCTCCTCCCGGGTCCTTCGCCAGGTCGACCCCGCGCTGCAGTGCATCGTGGAGGTGGACGCCTCGGACACGGGAGTGGGAGCAGTGCTATCTCAGCGGTCGCCTGACGACGGCGCCAAACGGCCCTGCGCCTTCTTCTCCCGGCGCTTGTCCCCGGCAGAGAGGAACTACGATGTGGGGGACAGAGAGCTCCTGGCCATCAAACTCGCTCTGCAAGAGTGGCACCACTGGCTAGAGGGGGCGGACCTGCCGTTCGTGGTCCTGACGGACCACAAGAACTTGGAATACCTACGATCTGCCAAGCGCCTGAACGCCCGCCAGGCGCGCTGGTCCTTGTTCTTTGCCAGGTTCCAATTCTCCATCACCTTCAGGCCTGGCTCCAAGAACGGCCTGCCTGACGCCCTCTCTAGGCAGTTCACCCCCGTGGAGTCGGAGGAGACGCCCCACACCATCCTGCCCAGGTCGTGCATCGTGGGAGCCATCTCCTGGGACATAGAGAGCAAGATCCGGAAGGCGCAGGAAGTGGAACCTGACCCTAGCGGCGGACCGGAGGGGAGGCTGTTCGTGCCATCCGCGGTCCGAGAAGTCATCCACTGGCTGCACACCTCCAAGCTCACCTGTCACCCTGGCACCTCCCGGATGATAGACCTCCTCCAACGGTCCTTTTGGTGGCCAGGCCTGCGGAGGGATGCAGCCCGCTATGCCCGGGCTTGCCCAATCTGTGCCACCAGCAAGTCGGGAAATGCCCCTCCAGCGGGTCTGCTCCAGCCCCTGCCCGTCTCTGGCAGGCCCTGGTCGCACATCGCGTTGGATTTCGTCACCGGACTCCCCGTCTCCAACTCCTATGACACCATCCTGACCATCGTGGACCGTTTCTCCAAGGCTGTGCACTTCGTCCCCCTGCGAGGTCTCCCTACTGCCCTGGAGACGGTGGATCTCCTCGTCCAACACGTGGTCAGGCTGCACGGGATTCCGGTGGACGTGGTCTCGGACCGGGGCCCCCAATTTTCTTCTGAGGTTTGGAGATCGTTCTGTAACGCCATCGGAGCCAAGGTGAGCCTCTCCTCCGGCCATCACCCCCAATCCAACGGGCAGTGTGAGCGGACGAATCAGGAGCTGGAGGCTGCGCTCCGCTGTGTAACAGCATCTAAACACACGTCCTGGAGTAACCATCTTGCCTGGGTTGAATACGCCCACAACACCGCTCGCTCTTCTGCTACAGGGATGTCCCCCTTCAAGGCATCCCTGGGTTATGACCCCCCGCTGTTCCCAATGCAGGAGAGTGAGGTAACTGTCCCCTCAGTTAGGGCGCATCTCAGGCAGTTCCGCTCCATCTGGGCTGCCGCGTGCAATGCGCTTTTACGCACAGCGGAGTGCAACAGAACTGTGGCAGACCGGCACAGAAGACCTGCCCCGGCGTACAGAGTTGGGCAACGTGTCTACGTGTCAACCCAGGACGTAACTTTAAAAGGCGAGAGGAGGAAGCTGGCACAGCGATTCATGGGTCCCTACCCCATCACCCGGATCATCAACCTGGTGGCTGTGCGCGTGGCTATTCCCCCCTCCCTCCGCATCCATCCCACCTTCCACGTGTCTAAGGTGAAGCTGGCAGTCACCGACCCCCTTTGCCCTCCTCCTGCTGCGCAACCCGCGCCCCGGATGATTGGTGGCCATCCGGCCTGGTCCGTCGCCTCCATCCTGGACTCCCGGCGCCGGGGTCATGGGTTGCAGTACTTGGTGGACTGGGAGGGCTATGGGCCCGAGCATCGACAGTGGGTACCCTCGTCGTTCGTGTTGGACCCATCGCTCATCGCTGACTTCCACCGAGCGCACCCAGAGAAGCCATCGCCAGGAGGCGCTGCTAGAGGGGGGAGTACTGTCACGCCGCGCCGCTCATCAGCGGCGCCACCTGCTCACACACCTGTTCATCGTTAGCGGCGAGGGATATAAGCCGCCTCGCCCTGAGCTTCGGCCTGAAGCCGTCAGACTTCATCCCCCCTTCAACGAGAAGCAACCTACTCTTCAGCACGACGCTGTGTGGTAAGAAATCCTTACCTCATCTTTTCCAGTCTGCTCCCCTGTGCACAGGTGGATTCCTCGGCGGCGGACAACCCCGTTCCCTCGTCGTTCCTCGCTGCTGCACCGAGTCCTGCAGGTGTCTGTCTCCCGGGTTTCGTCCTTGTTGTGCCAGTCATCTGTCCCTAGCAAGTAAGCTTCTCCCTCGCCTATTCTCCTCCTGTGTTGGTGTGTGCCCGTCACCCTGTGTCTCTGTGTTCTCTCCCATAGGGTTGCCGGCTGTACGGTCTCCTGCCTCTGTGCCTGAAGCAGATGCCGCCACCAACACATTAACATTTCGCAGACACACATCCATTCACCCCTGTTGCCAATAAACTATTTGAACTACTCTGAGCCTGTGTGTGTGCGTCTCCTGAGCCGAACGTTATGTCACTACCCCATTTACACAAGACTGCAATACCCATGATTGACTACAATACCCATGATCCCTGTTCCACTGAGTGAAGAGAAAACGCCAGGAGCGACAATAGCAATGAACTCTCGTCTCAGTCTGTTTAATACAAGCAATAAAGTTGGACATTGGTTGGTGGGGAATTTGTCAGAAAGGTATCTTAATAGATTGAATGTCACTATTACTGATTACACTGGGTCTAAGATTAGAATATTTAATATTATTGGGATTGGAACTCCTTTGCTTGCAGTTAAGAAGCCTTTAATGAAAGTAAATCCTACACTGTTTACTTCACCAATCTGCTTTCACAAAAATTGTAGTAAAAACAGTTTCAACCTGGGTATTTCACAAAGATGCAATGATACTAAGGAAGTGACCTGTGAAGTGTCATATTATGATTCTGTTTGTAGAAATGTATTTCACTTTCCCTATATTGCTGCTGGAAAATTCACCTTAAAGAGGAAAAATTGTACTTTTAACTGTAGCAATAATCCTACTGTTTTTTGGCCAAATGATGATGGGTATGGATTCTTGGAAAACCAATGGGTACTCTTTTTCCAATGTATGGCAGTGCTCTAGCTATACACCACATAAATGCATTAGCATGGACAAAAGAAAATCTGACTATATTAATGGAGCAAGGATTCACAACTTTAAATGAAGAACAAAAATTAGCCATTTGAATGATATTTTACACTTACAGCATGGGTTAGATGAAGATAAAGGTTGGGGCTCCTGGGATTGGTTTCAAAGTAGAACTTGGTGGCAGATTTTGCTCAAATGGCTGACCCCAGTTATTATAATTTTAGTGCTTTTCTGTGTATTGTTCATGTGTGTCATTCCCTGCATCAGATCAATGATCACACATGCATTGACTCAACACACTTTCATGCTACAGCAGTCATTCTTGTCCAATCATGTTCAAGGCCCGTATATGCCACTCTCCCAAAAGGATGAAAATCTTTTGAAGTTACATTGTACTGATAATTGCATATGATTAAAAGGGTTAATAAAATAATAAACAGGAGGGAAATGTTGGAAAAATTGTATATATGCATATAAACAGTTATCATTTTTTAATGATTCATGAAGCTGAGACTGATGTCCCCACATGTGGGTGGGTGTAGCTGGAGCGTTGTGTGCCAAGACTCATCCTTTTCATATCTCGTACCTTTTTGCATATCCTGTACTTTTTATCTTCTCTGCAAAAGACTGTTGTGTACATATATATGTTATCATTTAACCATTTCATCTGTTAACTATGTTCTTTTTGACCGGAAGCACTGGTTTGTTGTAGGCCCATATTTGGAGTTGTTTCCCCCTCTCTGTCTTTGCTGAGTGGAGAAGCAGATGTTCTCCCCGCGATAAGAGTGTTCATGCGATTTATCTCCTACACACACTTGAAGACGTACAGAGCGTACTTTTGCTCATGTGGTAATTCCGTTGTTCTGCTTTTGCTGAGTTTGTCACATACACCATGTACTATCATTGTATATAAAGAAGGCAGCTGCGGGACTGCCCCCAGCATTTCAACTCATCCTGTACAAGATTTGTTTTGATTGCTCCTTGTGCAAGTAAAAACTTCAAAGGCTCTGCGTGTCTTAAGTCTGATCTTTGATTCAATCTAATACCTTTTTGTACTCTGTATTTGTGAGGTTTATATTTCAGACTTCTGACAACATGTTTAGCCGCTCGTCATCCTTGAACCGCTGGCTGTCTGTGTGGTGTCTTGCAAATGACGTGGGCTACATTGACAATTGGAGCTCATTTTGGGGAAAACCTGGTCTTATGAGACGAGACAGCATTCATCCCACTTTGGATGGTGCTTCTCATTTATCTAACAATCTGGCATCTTTTTTATCCAAATTTCCAAAACCTTGACTACTCAGAGTTGGGACCAGGAAGCAGAGTCGCAGTCTTACACGCCTCTCTGCAGCTCCTCTTCATCCGCCACCCCTCAACTTAGCCCCTGTCTTCCTCATCAGAGAATCATTGTCTGCTCCCTCCAAAGTAAATAAAAATATAATATATAAGCATCCCAAAGTGATTAAGCAAAATATTGGTAAAACTCAAATTAAACATAAAGCCTCTAAATTGAATGATTTGGCCTCTGTTCCTCCTCATAATTTAAAAATTAAATGTGGTTTATTAAATATTAGGTCTCTAACTCCCAAGTCTCTGTTAGTCCATGATCTGTTAATTGATCATCAGATTGATTTAATATCCCTTACAGAGACTTGGTTCGGGCAAGAGGATTATGTTGGTTTAAATGAATCAACTCCCTCTGGTTATTTAAACTGTCAAAATCCCAGAAGCTGTGGTCGTGGAGGAGGAGTGGCAACAATTTAACATTCCAAATTACTAGTTAATGTAAAGCAAAAAACATGTTATAATTCCTTTGAGGGCCTGGTCCTCAGTATTGGGCACTTTAGCAATTTTAGGTTAAACCCAATTTTATTTGCCATAGTTTATCGTCCCTCATCAACCTACTCAGAATCTTTATCCGAATTTGCAGATTTCTTAGCTGATTTAGTGTTGAAATCTGATAGAATAATTATAGTAGGGGACTTTAATATACATGTGGATGTAGATAGTGACTGCCTTAATGTGGCATTTAATTCAATATTAGACTCAATTGGGTTTTCTCAGAAAGTAGGAAATTCTACTCATTACCTCCACCATACATTGGACCTTGTTCTGACATATGGCATAGAAATAGAAAATCTTGTAGTGTCTCCTCATAACCCTGTACTGTCAGACCATTGTCTGTTAACCTTTGATTTTACTATTTCTGACTATTTGGCTCCTAAAGAAAAATATTATTACAGTAGATGCCTCTCAGATGATGCTGTTACCAAATTTATGCAGATTGTTTCCTCTATGCCATGTGTCAACACAATGGAAATAAGCTATAGACAGCTTGCTCCTTCTGTAATTGATAACATGGTGGATAGTGTTACAGCTTCTCTGCATCAGACTCTAGACTTGGTGGCCCCCTTAAAAAAGAAAAAGTCTAATCAGAGATTTCTAACTCCTTGGTTCAACACAGAAACTCGTAGCTTAAAACAGAAGACTCGTCAGTTAGAAAGAAAATGGCGCTCCACTAATTTAGATGAAATCTATTTAGCTTGGAGAAATCATCTTTTAATCTATAAAAAATCTCTTAGAAAAGCTAGAACGAGTTATTATTCTCCATTAATAGAAGAGAACAAGAATAATCCCAAGTTTCTTTTCAGCACTGTAGCCAGGTTGACAAAGAGTCAGGACTCTGTCAATCCTAGCATTCCCTTAGAGCTTACTAGTCAGGACTTTATGAACTTTTTCAATAATAAAATTTCATCCATCAGAGATAAAATCAATCAGATTCTTCCCACAGTTAACTTAAATACTGTAACTACTACAACTCCTTCAATTGATGTCTGTCTTGATGAGTTTACTCCAATCGACCTTTGTGAGTTAGACAAAATAGTTTCCTCATCCAAACCTTCAACTTGTCTTTTAGACCCTATTCCTATCAGGTTATTTAAAGAAGTCTTCCCACTTATTGGTAGCTTTATTCTTCATATAATCAATTCTTCATTAACTTTAGGCCATGTACCACAGGCTTTGAAAACACCTGTAATTAAACCCTTACTCAAAAAGCCAATGCTAGATCCAGGAGCTTTAGCTAACTATAGACCAATCTCTAATCTCCCTTTCATTTCAAAAATCTTAGAAAGAGTTGTTGCTATGCAATTATTTGACCACCTGCAGGGAAATGGTTTACTTGAAGAGTTTCAATCTGGGTTTAGAATCCATCATAGTACTGAAACAGCCTTAGCGAAGGTCACTAACGACCTCCTCATCGCATCTGATAATGGACTGGTTTCTGTACTTGTCCTTTTAGACCTTAGTGCAGCTTTTGATACTATCGATCATAATATTCTACTTGATAGATTAGAACACTATGTCGGACTTAATGGAACTTCGTTGCAGTGGTTTAGATCTTATTTATCTGATAGGTTCCAGTTTGTTCATGTAAATAATGAGTTTTCTTTCAACTCAAAGCTTAGTCATGGAGTTCCACAGGGATCTGTGCTAGGCCCTACTCTTTTTAGTTTATATATGCTTCCGTTAGGCAACATTATTAGAAAGCACTGTATACATTTTCATTGTTATGCAGATGACACACAATTATACCTGTCAATGAAGCCAGATGATAGTAATCAATTAGCCAAGTTAGAAGCCTGTCTTAAGGAAATCAAAGCTTGGATGACTTGTAATTTCCTGCTATTAAATTCAGATAAGACTGAAGTCATTCTTGTTGGTCCAAAAAACCTTAGAAATACCTTTCCAAATCAAACTTTCAGTTTGGATGTGGTTACTCTTTCTCTTAATAGCTCTGTGAGAAACCTTGGAATTATTTTTGATCAAGATCTGTCCTTCAATTCACATATTAAATTTGTTTCTAAGACTGCCTTCTATCATTTGCATAATATTGCCAAGATTAGGAGCATCTTGTCTCAGAGTGATGCTGAGAAACTGATCCACACTTTTGTTAGCTCGAGATTAGATTATTGTAATTCTTTATTATCAGGCTGTCCTAAAACATCTTTAAAAAGTCTTCAGCTGATCCAAAATGCTGCAGCAAGAGTTTTAACAGGTACTAGAAAGAGAGATCATATCTCTCCAGTTCTGGCCTCCCTTCATTGGCTTCCCATAGAGTTTAGAATTAAGTTTAAAATCCTTCTTCTTACTTACAAAGCTCTAAACAATCAGGCTCCTTTTTATTTAAAAGATCTGATACTACCGTATTATCCTAACAGAGCACTACGCTCCCAAAATGCAGGATTACTTGTAATACCTAGAATCTCTAAAAGTACAATGGGAGGCAGAGCCTTCAGTTATCAAGCTCCTCTCCTGTGGAACCAGCTGCCAATCTGGATTCGGGAGTCAGACTTGATCTCTGTTTTTAAGAATAGGGCTAAAACCTACCTTTTTGATATAGCCTACAATTAGGGAGGGATCATGTGTTTCTGAACCCTCCCTTAGTTATGCTGCTAATAGGTTTAGTCAGCCGGGGGACCTCCAATAATGCACTGGGCCTCACTCCTTTCTTCACTCTCAATGAAATATTTTTTTTTGCTGATCATTAACATCTGTTTGTTCTCTCCCATAGATTGAGTCCCCATCGTGCTGTTTGCTCTCTACATGTCTGTTCTTTTCATCTTCTCTATCCCCTCACCCCCCAGCCAGTCGCAGCAGATGACTGCCCCTCCCTGAGCCTGGTTCTGTTGGAGGTTTCTTCCTGTTAAAAGGGAGTTTTTCTTTCAAAGGTCTTTTTATTATTATTAATTGAAGTATCAATACAATACAAAGTATTAGAAATTTTCATTTTTGTTTCAACCAAACAGTGAAAAACTAGAACTTAAAGCCAACAAATGTAAATGCTTCAAAGCACAAAAACCTTTAAATAAACAATAATTAAAAAAAAATACAAAGAAAAATTGTGTGTGTGAAGTGGGGGTGGGGTAAAGGGGATATGAGCTACTCAGAAACTATAATCGTGGGTCTTTCAAAGAAATCAAGAAACGGGCGCCATAATTTATAGAATTTGTTTTCAGAGCCACAGACTGTATATCTGATTTTTTCTAAATCCAAACAGGACATTATATCTTTTATCCACTGTAAATGTGAAGGGGGCGAAGAGTCTTTCCACTTCAGTAATACAGCACGTCTGGCCAATAATAATGAAAATTTGAATACTTTTAATTTGGAACTTGGCAAGACAAGTTCTGGAGCCACACCAAAAATGGCGCATAATGGATCAGGTTTAATTTGATATTGCAGGACTTCAGACATAGTGATAAAAACAGAATGCCAAAAATTCATCAATGCAGGGCAGGACCAATACATGTGAAGCAAAGTGCCAGGAGCGCTACCACACTTTTCACAAGTTGGGTCTATATCCGAGTAAATACGTGCTAACTTAACCTTGGACAGGTGCATCCGGTGTACAATCTTAAATTGAATAAGAGCGTGACGAGCACACATTGATACAGTGTGAACCTGGCCAAGAATAGAGTCCCACAGTTCATCAGTAAAAGTAAAATTAAGATCTTGTTCCCAGTTCAATTTGATAGCGGCCAGAGAAGAAGATTGTAAATTTGAAATTAAATTATATAAAACTGACATTACCCCCTTAGAAGTTGGTTTAACTAATAAAAAATCATCTAGAGGATTATCAGAAGGTTTTTGAGGGAATTGTTTTGTCATGGTTTGCACATAATGTCTGACCTGGAGGAAGCGGAAAAAATGTGTAGAAGTGATGTCGAATTTGGTGGAAAGTTGAGAAAAACTTGCAAATTGACCATCAAAATATAAATCCGCAAAAGATTTTAAACCTTTTCTGTGCCATATATGAAATGCACTATCAATAGTTGATGGGGTAAATAAATGATTTGCGGCAATTGGACTTCTAATGGAAAAAAACTGAAGACCGAAATTTTTCCTGAATTGAGACCAAATTCTAAGAGACTGACGAACTACTTTATTATTACCCAGTGTAGACAAAGCAAGGGGAAGTGGTGAACCTAAAATTGCCGGTAGGGAGGTTTGATTGTCCACATGTGACTCCATAAGGATCCAAATAGGTGATTTGGGTTCCAGATAAAAATGTTTCCAATATAACATGCACCTGATATTTGCTGCCCAGTAGTAATATTGAAAGTTAGGCAGAGCCATACCACCTACTGATTTGGGTCTTTGAAGAAAAACTTTCCTCAATCTCGGATGTTTACCATTCCAAATAAATGAGGTAATCAGAGAGTCCAAAGACTTAAAAAAGGATTTAGGAATAAAAATGGGGAGACATTGAAACAAATATAAAAACTTTGGAAGTAACATCATTTTTACAGAATTGATTCTGCCAATTAAAGACAAGGATAATGGGGACCATTTGGAAAGTATTAGCTTGCACTGGTCAAGTAAGGGGAGAAAATTATTTTTAAACAAGTAATTAAATTGTTTAGTGACACATATCCCAAGATAATTAAAATGATCAATAACAACCTTGAAAGGAAAATTTTCAAAATCCTGAACTTGAATCTTTTCATTAATCAGAAACAGTTCACTCTTATTAAGATTAATTTTATAACCAGAAAACCTACTAAAACTATCCAAAATGTTGAGTATAGCGGGTAATGAAGTAAGTGGGTTGGAGAGAAATAATAAAAGATCGTCAGCATAGAGTGAAACCCTATGCTCAATGCCACCCCTACGAATGCCTAGAAAGTCCCGGCTCCCACGGATTGCAATAGCTAACGGCTCAACTGCCAAGGCAAAGAGCAACGGGCTCAAAGGACAGCCTTGCCTCGTACCACGGTAAAGTCTAAAATAGTCAGAATAGCAACAATTAGTTAACACTGAAGCTAAAGGACTAGCATAGAGAAGTTTAATCCAGGAACAGAAGGAAGGACCAAAACCGAACCTCTCCAAAGTAAAAAACAAATACTCCCACTCAACCCTATCGAATGCCTTTTCAGCGTCCAAACTAATAAGACATTCAGGTATGTTGTGGTGAGGAGTATAAATAATATTAAACAACCGCCGCAAGTTAAAAAAAGAATGGCGATTTTTAATGAAACCGGTTTGGTCCTGTGAAATTATAAAAGGAAGAATCTTTTCCAACCTTGAAGCTAACAACTTTGACAAAATTTTAACATCGGTATTTAACAAGGAAATAGGCCTGTAAGAAGCACAATCAACAGGATCCTTATCCTTTTTAAGCAACACAGTGATACAGGCCTGATAGCATGAAGGAGGAAGTGTACCAGAGTCAAGCGACTCTGTAAAAACTTGACAAAGGAAAGGGGCGAGGTCGTCAGAGAATTTTTTGAAAAAATCAGCGGAAAACCCATCAGGTCCTGGAGATTTTCCTGATTGCATGGATGATATTGCCAGCTGAATTTCTTCTTTTGTGATGGGAGCTTCTAAAATTTGCCGAGATTCTGAAGAAATCGAAGGAATATCAATAGAATCAAAAAAAATTTCCAAATCCTTTAAGTTTGTTGTACATATATTCTGAGGTATATAATTTGGAATAAAATGACCTGAAAATATCATTAATCACTTGTTGGTCAGATGTCACCTCTCCTTTATCTGTCCTAACTCCAGTAATAATTTGCTTAGCTCTAATACCACGTAGTTGATTAGCTAGAAGTTTACTGGTTTTTTCGCCATGTTCATAAAATTCACTCTTGTTCCTTATTAAACAACCTTCAATTTGTCGAGTAGAAAGTAAATTAAGTTTAGTTTGTAATGTCATACGTTCCTTGTACAGAGCGGGTGATGGAGATTGAGCATATTGTCTGTCAATGTCCAGGATTTGATCTAAAATAGCCTTCTGTTCCTGTATTAAGGATCGTCTTTTAAATGCTGCCAATGAAATAAATTCCCCCCTAAGAAATGCCTTCATGGCCTCCCATATCGTTTTATTTGGCATACCAGGAGTTTTATTTTCTTTCAAAAAAAAATTAATTTTAGAAGAAATATTCGCAACCAATTTTTCATCTGTAAGTAATAATGGATCCAATCTCCAATGCTTTCTCATGGAGTCACATCCATGGAGGATCATTTTAAGTACAAGAGGGGCATGATCAGAAACCGAGATGCTATCATAACTGCAAGAGCAAAGGTTATTAATTATTAAATTGTCAACAAAAAAATAATCTATTCTGGTATAAGTATGGTGTACGTGAGAGAAAAAAGAATAGTCCCTGCCGTTAGGATGTAAAAAACGCTAAGGATCTGTAAGGCTATATTCCTCAAGAAAAGACTTAACATAAGTTGCAGATTTATTAAGACTAGCAGGTTTTGAAGATGAGCGATCTAAGATCGGATCCATATACAAATTAAAGTCACCCCCAAGAATTAGAGAATGAGTATTTAAATCTAGAAGTTGCGAAAAAAGGTTGCGAAAAAAGTGCACATCATCAAAATTCGGTGCATACAGATTAGCCAAGGTGACATGTTTATTGCCAAGTTTACCTGATACTATTACAAATCGTCCATTTTTATCTAATACAACATTAGAGGGAATAAATGGGATATTTCGATCAATAAGAATAGCAGCGCCCCTGGCCTTAGCTTTAAAATTTGAATGAAAAAATTGTCCTGACCAATATTTTGACAAACGCAAGTGGTCGGAATCCTGCAAATGGGTTTCCTGCAAAAACAATACCCCAGGCTTAAACTGCTTTAGACGTGACATGACTCTCTTTCGTTTAATTGGATGGTTCAACCCCTTCACATTCCAGCTTACCAAAGTAAGATTACTATTCATTCAAAGAGTAAAATTTATATATTATGTTGTGTAGCCCAAAGAAGAGTAAAGTGAGGTACGGGTAAAAAAAAAAAAAAAAAAGGAGGGGGTAAGGGGGGTGTAAATAAAACCATAACAAAAAACAAAACAAAACAAACAAAAAAAAAAATAAATCCAACAACCAAACCTATAACAACACTCCAGCCGGTTGCAAAAAAACAGCAACCGCTCCATCTCCTGCTCTATTTTCATCCTAACAGAATGCTCCCATACAACTGGCTTCAATCCTGCATAATATGAACGTTTTACCCTAAAAAAAAAAAAAAAAAAAAGATAAAATTAAAAAAAGAATTAAGTAAACAACAACGTATAGGGAGCCAATTTTACCTTGTTTTTAAACATCTAAAAATGCATCAATGTCCAGTCAGTGCAGCTTCAATGAAGTAACAAGCAGTCCAGCGCGGCAGCTGGTCAACCCAGAAATGTCCAGTTCAAGGCGAAAATTGCTGGTTTCTCTCCATGGTTTGCATGAAGCAGGTGGCCTCCGAGACGGACGCCAGCCACTGGTTTTTGCCGTCTGGAAGAGTTATCCGGAGCCTGGCGGGGAAAAGAAGAGAAGGACGAAAACCTCTCTTGTACAACTCGGACATAACCTCCTTATATTCGGCTCGTTGCTTCTGAACGTCGGCGTTATAATCCTCGTAGAACTGAAGTTTATGCCCACGATATTCCAAAGTCCCACGGCGTCTCCGCGCTTCTCTCATCACCAAGTCTTTGGTCCGAAACCGGTGGAAACAAATAATGACAGCGCGCGGCTTCCCATTCGGACTCGGCTTGGGCATGAGGCTGCGGTGGGCTCTATCCAGCTCTGGGGGAGATGGCAAAGTTTGTGCGCCAAAGACGTCCACCAACAGCCGAGAAAAAAATTCAGATGGCCGTGGACCCACATCAAAGGACTCCGGCAGACCCACCAGACGAATATTCAGCCTCCTGCTTCTTCCCTCCAGGTCAGAAAGTTTGTTTTTCAAAAGTTTGTTCTCCTCCTGCATTGACTCACATGTAACTTCAAGCGCCGCTAGGCGCTGGCTGACGTCCTCCGCGTTGTTTTCAAGGTCGCCAATGCGTTGCTCCTGGTTCGCCACATCTGCTTGAATTTTGTCCAGCTTACCATTAATAAGTTCAAATGAAGCTTTGAAGTCAGCAGCTATGGACATTCTGTGTTGCTCAAGCAAGGCAACAAGTGCAGGGTTAAGGCTGATATTAGCATCCTCAGCTAAGCTGGTGTTAGTATTGTTCCCTGCTGCCTCCTTTTCAGTCTGCTTTCTTGTTTTGGACATATTTCACAACTCAAAACAGATTCTGCATGTATTAAATGTCCAAAACATTAACAGCTTACAGCAAAATAGGGTTTAAAAAGTAAAGAAAAAAATATAGCAGGAGCCAGCAACGCACACACCTACTCCATTGCCAGCACACCTCAATGCCAAAAGGGAGTTTTTCCTCTCCACCGTCGCCAAGTGCTTGCTCATAGGGGATCGCCTGATTGCTGGGGTCTTTCTGCAACTGTGGGGGTTCCCCCTACAGTTGATAGTGCTATGAGATGACTGTTGTTGTGAAATGGCACTATATAAATAAAGCTGAATTGAATTGAATTGAATTAATAATCTGGTGGGTTGGATTCTGGATTTTTTAACCAACAGGACATAGAGAGTAAGGGTCAATGGTACATTGTCTGACCAAAAGTGTTCTTCTATGGTCTCTCCGCAGGGGTGTATGTTGTCACCACTACTCTTCATCCTGTACACAAACATGTGTCGGAGCAGACATGACAACAGACACGTTATAAAGTATGCTGATGATTCAGTTGTTGTCAGTCTCCTCCAGGATGGTGAGTGTGGCCACGGCCCAGTAGATGATAATTTTGTTCACTGGTGTGAGGATTCCTACCTGCAGCTGAATACGACAAAAACTAAAGATATGATTATTGACTTTAGGAGGAAAACTCCCAGGCACGAAGTCACTGTACTAAAAGGCCAGACCACTGAATGTGTACAATCCTACAAATATCTTGGGATGATTATTGATAGTAATTTAAACTTTGAAGAGAACTGTGAAAGGGTGTGCAAAAAGGGTCGGCAACATTTGCATTGCTTAAGGAAACTTGCACGCTTCCAAATTGACTGAACCATAATGACAATGTTTTATCGGGCTTTTATTGAATCTGTTTTATCCTTTTCTTTAGTGTCATGGTTTGGTCAGATAAAACTGAAACAGAGGAAATCCTTGGATCAGGTAGTTAGATGGTCCAGTCGTTTGCTTGGTGAGTCACAGCTGAGCCTGACATCCCTGTACACCAGACAGGTACAGAGGATTGCTACCTCCATTTTAAATGATGACTCCCACCCTTTGCACTGCCACTTTAAGCTTCTTCCCTCCAGACAGAGGTTTGCTGTCCCAAAAAGTAAAACCCAGCGCTACAAAAGCAGCTTTGTTCCTGCTGCTGTTAAAGAGTTGAACAAGATGTAACAATATATAGCAACATAATTTAGTTACCTATTTATTAATTTTATTTTATATTTACTTATTTTTGTAGGTTTTTTATTTGGGTTCTAAGTCTTTTATTGGATTTTAGACCTTTGAGTTTTTAACCTCTTTGACTAGTCTTTAACTTTTTAATATGACCCTTCTCTCTTATCTCTTTGTTTTTTCTCTTATCTCTTTGTCCTATGTCCTGATTGGTGGAGCCTTGAGTACTTTTATCATGTTTATAGTCAGCTTCATGTGTGCCTGTGTTTGTGTTCATGTTGAATGTAATTGTGGTTTGTAAATATGGATGTCACCTGACTGCAAAACAAATCTACCTACGGGTACAAATAAAGTAACCTGAACCTGAAACTCCATGGCACATGACTGGACACCCCTGATCTAGAAGGCTGGAAAATGTTTTTCTGAAAGGTGGCCCACATTCCTTAGTTGTCATCGGTATTTTGCTAATCAGCAAAATAAAGGCAACTGACTCGACTGTTGATAACAATAGCATGTCTTCAATGATGTATCTTGCAATCAGTCTGTATAATTCTTGCTGAGTCACATATGCATACCTTGAATTGAACTCCAGCCACTGCTGTTTAGCTGAATTGGGTCCATCATCAGCGGTGCAAAGATCTGTTTGCTTTTCTTTAGCAGCTTCACTGAAGCATGCGTTTTAACCAGATGCTTCTGAAGATTTGAGCTACTGTTCTTTGCTCTGGAGTATGTCTTCAAGCCGGCACATAGTTTGCAACTCATCAATATACGCTACTCACTAAAAGTTAGGGATATTTGGCTTTCAGGTGAAATTTATGGAAAATGTAAAAAGTTCACGGTACACTAATATAATATCATGAAAGTAGGGGACTTAAGTAGACACATGCAATGGTGATTTCCTCATCTCAAACAATTTATTGGAAAAAAAAAAAAGCCAACAACAGTGGCGGGTATACCACAACAAAAAATGTCAATGTCTCAGTAACTTATGTGTCCTTGAGCATCAATTACAGCTTGATAACGTCTCATGCTGTTCGCAAATCGACTTGGCATTGCACTCTTCTTGAAGGGCAGCCCTCAGGTCACTGAGGTTGTGGGATGCAGGTTTACGAGCCTCTACACGGCAACTCAGCTGATCTCATAGGTTTTCTATGGGATTCATGTCTGGAGAAAGTGCAGGCCACTCCATGTGAGGTACCCCAGCCTCCAGCAGCCGTTCCCTAATGATGCAACCTTGACGAGCTGGAGCATTGTCGTTGATGAAGATGAAATTAGGCCTGTGTTCATGCAGGGGCAAAATGACTGGATTCATGATGTTATTCGGGTAGTATCAGCTTGTCACTGTACTATTCACAAGGTGTAGGGCAGTTCTGTATGGATTAGACACACCTCCCCAGACTGTAACACCACCACCAAAGGCTCATCTGGTGACAATAGTGACTGATGCATAGTGCTCTCCTTGACGTCTCCAACATCATTGGCGGCCATCATTTCTGCTCAACATGAATCGACTTTCATCAGAGAACAGCACTGAGGCCCACTGGTCCCTTGTCCAGCGTAAATGCTCCCTGGCCCATGCAAGATGATGACACCTTTGCCTGATGGTGTGGTCAGGTACCCTTGCAGGTCGTCTAGCACACAGACCACGCTGATGTAAATGGTTTCAGATGGTCTGACGTGACACTTGGATTCCTCTCACCTCCCTTAAATGTGCCTGGAGTTGAGTGGCATTCATCATCTGGTTCCACAGGGCACTGTTCATAATGAAGCAGTCATCAGCGTGGGATGTAGCCAAAGGACGTCCACTTCTATGCCTTTCTGTGACTCTTCCAGTCTCTCTGTATCTCTGTTGCAACCTGCTGATGACACTCTGTGACACTCTAAGCTCAGTGGCCACTTCCCTCTGAGAACATCCTGTTTGAAGCCTCGCAATGGTGAGGTACTGTTGATCAATTGTTTGGTGTTGTCTTGGTCTCAGGATGTCAAAATGTGAACAGCATGATGAAGAGGACTGTTTAAATACCAATTCTAATAGAACCAGAAAATTTATTGGTCGATTCGTGGATCAAACACCTGTTGTGAATTTTGCCGTTAAGCAGCTTGTTAGAGAACAGCAAGTCATACAAAAATTACTGAAACATTGAACAGCTGGAAATGTGCATTCAAAAGGTTAGAGAAGGTCACATTAAGTTCACCTATAAAGGTTATAGTGCATTTTAGGTGCATCCTGAAATTTCATCAGAAAGCTGAATATCCCTATCTTTTTGTGAGTAGTGTATTTTTGTCCTTTATGCCAAGAAAGTTAAAATAATGTGCATACTTCCATGAAAAGAAACTTGCTACTTCCCCTCCGTCAGCTGTCTCACTGCTCTTCACCACAGGCCATGTCGATGATGGCAGCCGGGTGAGTTCACATTTGTTTTGTGTGAAGTTAAATAAAATCAAATTTATATATATATATATATATATATATATATATATATATATATATATATATATACAAACGTGTAATGTAAGTAACGAATCTGTTAAAAATTTAGTAATCGGAACGTGTTACTGAATTTTAAGCAGTAATTTTGTTACACAGCAAGTTACTGCAAAAGTAGTGGCGTTACTCTCAACACTGCTCTGTACATTTGTCCATTCATCTTTCCTTCAATTATATAAAGTCTGCCTGTACCATATGTTGAAAAATACCCCCACACCATGATGCTCCCACCTCCAAACTTCACTGTTGGTATGGTGTTTTGGGGGTGATGTGCAGTGCCATTTATCCTCCAAAAATGCTGTGTGTTGTGGCATCCAAAAAGTTAAATTTTGGTCTCATCTGACCAGACTACATTCTCCCAGGATTTTACTAGCTTGCCCAAATTTTTGATTTTGTATACTTTATTGATCCCCAGAGGGGAAATTGAGGGCATCCACCTGGATGGATGAAGCAGCCACGGTACGGCGCTATCCCTTAAGCATTCACACACACATTCACACCTAGGGCCACTTTAGAGTCTCCAATTAACCTAACTTGCATGTTTTTGTTGTACAACAAATTTTAAACAAGCTTCAACATGCTTTTTCTTCAGCAATGGAGTCTTGTGAGGTGAGTGGGCATAGAGGCCATGTCGGTTGAGTGCATTACTTATTGTTTTCTTTGAAACAGTAGTACCTGCTAACTGCGGGTCTTTTTGGAGCTGTCCACAAGTCTTGGATGTTTCACAATAATAAGGTTGCAAAGGTGTAGAGAGAGCTCTTTGCTTCTACCCATCATGAGTTCTTGTGGTGTGAATCTGATTTTCACAGACCTTTTAAAAGGCTATCAGTCAGGACTTATGGGATGGCTTCTAAATTTTGATGGATTTCAGCTGGTTTCTTGGCTTTCTATGCCTTTTTGCAGCACTCTTTCATGTGTTCAATACTTATTCCATGTGTCATTCCACTTTATTAAATATACAGTGGTGTGAAAAAGTGTTTGCCTCCTTCCTGATTTCTCATTTTTTTTGTAAGTTTGTCACACTTAAATGTTTCAGATCATCAAACAAATTTAAATATTAGACAAAGATAACACAAGGAAACACAAAATGCAGTTTTTAAATGAAGCTGTTTATTATTAAGGGAAAATGAAATCCAAACCTACATGGCCCTGTGTGAAAAAATGATTGCCTCCTAAACCTAATAGCTGGTTGGGCCACCCTTAACAGCAACAACTGCAATCAAGCATTTGCGATAACTGGCAATGAATCTTTTACAGTACTGTGGAGGAATTTTGGCCCACCCATCTTTGCAGAATTGTTGTAATTCAGCCATATTGGAGGGTTTTCGAGCATGGACCGCCTTTTTAAGGTCATGCCACAGAATCTCAATCAGATTCAGGTCAGGACTTTGACTAGACCACTCCCAAGTCTTCATTTTGTTTTTCTTAAGCCATTCAGAGGTGGACTTGCTAGTGTGTTTTGGATCATTGACCTGCTGTAGAACCCAAGTGCACTTCAGCTTGAGATCATAAACAGATGGCCGGACATTCTCCTTCAGGATTTTTTCGGTAGACAGCAGAATTCATGGTTCCATTTACCACAGCAAGTCTTCCAGGTCCTGAAGCAGCAAAACAGCCCCAGACCATCACACTACCACCACCATATTTTACTGCTGGTATGATGTTCCTTTTCTGAAATGTTGGTGCTTTTACGCTGGATGTGATGGGACACACACCTTCCAAAAAGTTCAACTTTTGTCTCGTCAGTCCACAGAGTATTTTCCCCAAAGTCTTGGGGATCATCAAGATGTTTTCTGGTGAAACTGAGACGAGCCTTTGTTCTTTTTGCTCAGCAGTGGTTTTCATTTTGGAACTCTGCCATGCAGGCCATTTTTGCCTAGTCTCTTTCTTATGGTGGAGTCATGAACACTGACAACTGAGGCAAGTGAGGCCTGCAGTTCTTTGGATGTTGTTGTGAGGTCTTTTGTGATCTCTTGGATGAGTCGGCACTGCGCTGTTGGGGTTATTTTGGTTGGCTGGCCACTCCTGGGAAGGTTCACCACTGCTGTGTTTTTGCCATTTGTGGACAATGGCTCTCACTGTGGTTCACTGGAGTGCCAAAGCTTTAGAAATGGCTTTATAAACTTTTCCAGACTGATAGATCTCGATTACTTTGTTTCTCAGTGGTCTCAGTGGGCAATCACTTTTTAACTCAGGGCCATGTGGGTTTGGATTTTTTTTTTTTTTTTTACCCTTAATAATAAGCACATTCATTTAAAAACTGCATTTTGTGTTTACTTGTGTTATCTTTGTCTAATATTTACATTTGTTTCATCTAAAACATTTAAGTGTGACAAACAAAAAAAAAGAGAAATCAGGAAGCGGGTAAACACCTTTTCACACCACTGTAACTTGTTTTGTGAATTCAGTTGCCTTGATTTCCTTGTATGTATGGATTACTTGGGTTGTTTCTGATATCTGGTGAAAATCTCAGGTCAATGGCTTTATCAGAAATATGTTTAATGAGAAAAAATGTGTTCAGTACTTATTTTCCCCATTGTATGCAACTTTTCTTTCATAGATTTGTCACCGTTTTTGTAAATTTGTATCTTAATCTTGCATTTTTTCCTCAAATTCTTACAGAAGCTAAAGACAGCCATGGTTGCTACTCTTGTTTCATTTTTAAAGCATTCACAGTATAACTGCTTTTTTGTAAGAAAATAGAATGAAAGCTGCCAATTCTCTTGAATTGGCAACTGCTTTTCATAAATATACAACTATTTTTTCATCGTAAATTAGCATTTTTTTTGTAAATTAATGACTTTTTGTAAGTGATATTTTTCTTAATAATTTGTAACTCATTTCTTGCAAGTTTGGGATTTTGTTCTTACAAACTTTTGTCAAAGGTTTGTGTAACTTTTCACAAGTTTGCAACTTTTTTCTCAGATGTTTGTGAGTTTATTTTCCCTGTGTCTTTGCTTTTGGTCAAGGCTATAAGGAACACTTGGTTAAAGGCAAAAGAGCCCTTTGTGGCCCCAGAGCCCTAGGTTTGAGACCCCCGTCCTGTCCGGTCTGATTATTGCTGATATCCTAATATTCTGCAGTGCTCTCAGCAGCCCTACCGGCTGTTCTTCTGTATTTTTTGCATCAAAAGGATAGACATAGAGCACCACTCGCCCCTCCGAATACAAATCCCTGAATTCCAGACGAGGCACGGTCCCAGCTTCTCCGTTTTAGGACCACACCACCAAAAGTCTCTCATGAATGACGTGCTACAATCCCCATAGCATGGTGGAATTCTGTCCACTTCAAGGGCTTCAAAAAGCTGCACGGGACCGGTGAGTCGGCCTGACCAATGGGTGGAAAGGGGTGGACTCTGCCTGCCTTGACCTCGGTGACCTTCCTCGACCTCCACGCCACCCACTTCACCCACTCACCCCGTCAGTCAGTCAGTGGGTCAGGCTCTGGTCTCCAGCTCAATCAAGGAGTCTTTTTTTAAGAGCAAAGAACAGCACAGAAGATTGAAATTTAGAGTTCAAACACAAAAACAAAGTTTTTACCTCAGTTGAGTTCAACTCTAAAACAGAGAGCCAGCTTCACTTTGTCATAAATCATACAGCCATCAGAGCTGCGGTTAAAGGGCCAGTGGTGCCATGCAAACCAAGCATTTGAGTGTGGCCCCTGACATTTGAGGGCCCCCTTCTGGCCTCATACAGTCATCAAATTGAATGGTGACTAAATATACAGCTAAGAGCGACTGCAGTGAAAACACCCTTTTGAGGGCGATTCCATATTTGTGTGAAGAACGTACTCAGCTAATGTTGGACTGAATTCTAATGTGAATTCTACAAATTCCAAAAGGATTTGTTCGGTAACTCTGAAAACCTGTATGATAAACCCAGGGCATTTTTTTCTGTTCTTGAAAATAGATAAAGTAGAGGACAAAATTCAGGCTTTTGCTTAAGTAAAAACAAGAGTGATACAGTTCAACCACCATTAGGAACATTAGCATTTAAGTCTGTGGGGCTTTTTGCAGAAGTGCCAAAAGTACATACATTCATTACTTACATAGAAGTACAAGTACTTGTGTTAAAAATACTTTGGTAAAAGCAGAAGGACTGATTCAACTTTTTTACTTAAGTAAAAAGTATAGGCTCTGAAAAACATTAAAAGTAAAAAGTAGCCCTTTTAAACACATCATGAAGCACAATATAGACATCAATAACCTAGGGAGGTTACATGTAAACTGTGGTCTTCTGTCTATGAATTTTAACACAGAGTTAACCTCAGCTTAACTTTACTTTCTGTTGCAAACAAATTGCGTGCTCCCAAAGCATTCTAACCATTACAGGCATTGCAAACACTGTAACCCATTATTACAAAACATTATAAACGAATAAGTGTGCTTCCTCATATTTGACGGAGAGTTATTGAACGCCAGCAGCTTATGTTTTTTCCAGTAGGCACAGCTCAGACTGCAGTCTCCAGGAGTCATTTTTGCAGTCGACAATTTGGAAGATTTCCTGCAGGTAAGGCCATGGATGACTTAACACATCTTACTTATTACTTATTTGCACGGGGGCCCCCCAGGGAACGGTGCTGGCTCCCTTCTTGTTCACTCTTTATACTGCGGACTTCTCACACAACACAACACATTGCCATCTACAGAAGTTCTCTGATGACTCTGCGATCGTTGGTCTCATCTCCAGCGGAGATGAAGCTGAGTACAGAGGGCTTATCCAGGACTTTGTGGACTGGTGCCATCGGAACTGCCTCCAGATCAACGCGAGGAAAACTAAGGAGCTGGTGGTGGACTGCCGCAGGCATGGGCAGCCCCTCACAGCACCAGTAAATATACAGGGAACAGACATCGAGATGGTGACATCCTACAAGTACCTGGGTATTCATCTGAACAATAAACTAGACTGGTCACACAATACTGACGCACTCTACAAGAAGGGACAGCGCAGGCTGTTCCTGCTGAGGAGACTCAGGTCTTTTGGTGTACAAGGGGCGCTGCTGAAGTCATTCTATGACACGGTGGTGGCATCAGCCATCACTTTTGGAGTGGTCTGCTGGGGCAGTGGCATTACTGCAGCCGATAGGAAGAGACTGAACAAACTGATTAAGAAAGCTAGCTCTGTCCTGGGGCAACGCCTTGATCCGATGGAGGAGATAGGAGAGAGAAGGACGGGGGCTAAACTGTCATCTCTGCTGGAGTCCGAGTTCCACCCTATGCAGGACATACTGGATGCACTGAGGAGCTCATTTAGCAGCAGACTACATCATCCCAGGTGCACAACCGAGAGGTTTCGTAGGTCCTTCCTACCAACGGCTGTCAGACTGTACAACCTAAGCAGGGCTGCTCGCAGAGATAGCAAAAAGACGTAACAAACTAATAGTTTTTTGAATGCAAAAGATGCAATAGACTTACACAATGGTCCTCTCCGGCATACAACTAGGAACATACCGGTCGCTATGGAGGGTGAGAATATGTATGGGCACATAATCATACCATGTAGGATAACTAAATAGACGGTTATGCTGTTTCATCCCACCTAGCAACAATGCTCTGCACTGTGTGTGTTTATATATTTACATATTTATTCCATCTAGCTACAATGCTCTGCACTGGGTGTGTTTATATTTATATATCTATATATTTATTCCATCTAGCTACAATGCTCCGCACTGTGTTTTTATATATCTACATATTATTCCATCTAGCTACATTGCTCCGCACTGTGTGTGTTTATATACTTGCATATTTATTCCACCTAGCTGCAATGCTCCATACTGTGGGTGTTTATATATTCATATATTTATTCCATCCAGCTACAATGCTCTGCACTGTGTGTCTGTGTGTGTGTGTGTGTGTGTATATATATTTTATAGTAATATGTACATATGTATATTAGCTGCTCTTGCTTGCTTGTTTTTTCTTGCCTTCTGATTGTTGCTCTGAGTGTTGCTATCCCTGTGCTGTTGCAATCCTGGAATTTCCCCGTTGTGGGACTAATAAAGGCTTATCTTATCTTATCTTATCTTATTTGCCACACTTAAATGTTTCAGATCATCAAACAAATTTTAATATTAGACAAAGATAACCAGAGTAAATACAAAATGCAGTTTTTAAATGATTATTTCATTTATTAAGGGGGAAAAAAGCTATCCAAACCTAGTGGACCCTATGTCAAAAAGTAATTGCCCCTAAACCTAGTAACTGGTTGTGTCATCCTTGGTGGCAACAACTGCAATCAAGCATTTGTGATAACTGGCAATGAGTCTTCTACATTGCTGTTGAGGAATTTTGGCCCACTTGTCTTTGCAGAGTCTTTTAAATTCAGTCACATTCGAGGGTTTGAACTTCAGGTCATGAACTGATGGCTCGACATTCTCCTTCAGGATTTTCTGGTAGAGAGCAGAATTCATAGTTCCATCAGTTATGGCAAGTTGTCCAGGTCCTGAAGTAGCAAAGCAGCCCAAGACAGTCACACTACCACCACCATGTTTGACTGGTGGTATGATGTTATTTTTATGAAATGCTGTTAGTTTTATGCCAGATGGAACGAGACGCACGCCTTTCAAAAAGTTCAACTTTTGTCTCATCAGTCCACAAAATTTTTTCCCCAAAAGTCTTCAGAATCATCAAGAGGGTTTTTTTTTTTGGCAAATGTGAGATGAGCTTTTCTGTTCTTTTTGGTCAACAGTGGGTTTTGCCTTGGAACTCTCCCAAGGATGCAAATTTTTCCCCCCAGTCTCTTTCTTTGGGTTCTTTCACACCTATGGGATTTAGTTCCTTTCAGTCTAACTCTAGTTCATTTTCTCCATTAGTGTGGTTCATTTTGTCTGGTGACAACACGGTAATCACACTCATGTGCGCACCAAAACAACTGCACTGAGAACATCTAAAAGAGGTGGTCTTGATCTAAATCATCTGGCGAACTCTGGTGCGGTTCTCCAGGTGAGAAAGCATACCGAACTAAAACAGGAGCAAATGCGAGAAAAGCACATTAATTGAGGGTGTTATGTAATGAAGAGATTTTAATTTATTTATTTCAAACACCTATAAAAACATGGCAGAATGATTCACATGCAAACCTGAAGTTGTGAGAAGCCGATTGGTTGGATGATCACATAAAAGCTTTTCTATCCAAAACACACACACTCATGCACATACGCAAAAAAAACAGAAAAGGACTCATTAGCAAAGGTCCATGGAAAAGAGAATTCAGAAATCAGCTGCTTGATGTCACAACGGCTCCAAAAAGCTCTGTGAGGAGTACAGTGAAGTGTAAAATGCCCTGAATATAATGGGGCACTTTACCATTGCATAGAAATCTATGACCCTTCACAATCTGCCACCGTATTCCTTCTTCTGATTAATTAATAGTACAGACATTAAAATAATTTTCAGGAGCTCTGTTTACCGCTCAAATTAATCTAGACACTTCTATTCCAATTTTTCAACCACACATGTGCAGACTATGCACAGCATCACTTATACAGTCACACATTCTGATAGGTCACAGATTTCTCCATAACAGTGGTAAGGAAAACAATTTTTCTTGTTCCCATGGCAAAAGCATCTGGCCAGTCAGAGGAGAGAACCTTCTCACGTGATTCTTGTGTGATTTGACACTGCATATTTTGGTCTGCTTGAATTTTCCCCTGTGTGAAAGGAAACCAAACCAAGGTAAAAGCACCCTTAATGTTGAATCATGGACCAGTGTCCAGACTGAGGCAAGCGAGGCCTGCAGTTCTTTAGATGCTGTTCTGGGTTTTTGTTTCTCATTTGTTTTTGAATTTCTCTGGATTGCAGCGTTTGTTGCTTTATGAGCTGTTATAGCGTACCTCACTTTGTCAGACAGGTTCTATTTAAGTGATTTCTTGATTCAACAGGTCTGGCAGTAATCAGGCCAGGGTATGGCTAATGAAATTGAACTCAGCTTTCCAAAAATGTGGTTAATCACAGTTAATTCATGATGGATTGGTTAGCTTTGGATAGTTTGAATTAGGGATGAGTAGATCTGATCCGCTGTATTGGTATCGGGTTCAATCCAGGCAAAATGGCTGGATCGGTATTGGTATGGAATAAGTCATTTACCGATCCGATACATTAATAGTATTAAAACAAAATGAAGGCGTGATCATGTATTCAGCCAACAAGTGTCACTGGAGCATGTCTGTGGGACTTGCCTCAGTATGTTGCTGTGTGGTACCAGTGCTTACAATTTTCTTCATCAGAACATCAACACCAGCAACTTGATAAAACACTTGCAAAAATATCACGGTAAAGGAGTATGCTGAATTCTGTCAAGAACCAAACAGAAGGAAGTGCTTTTCCAGCTCGGAGGCTGGACGCTAAAAGTGAAACCAAAGCAAAAGAACAAAACAAAGTAAAAACCAGACTGGAGCATGGAAACAAAGACATAACATGGGCTTACCTTTCGACAGAGAGTTACAGCTAATGAGAGATAGGTGACAGAAACAAAAAGCAAATTATAACAGTGAACTGGAAGCAAGACTAGAACAATGACTACAGGAAATGAAACCGGAATGACTTCAAAATAAGAGCAAACCTAAAATCTAAGAATGGATGGACCATAATATCAGAAACACTACTACATAAACTGAGGACCAGGAGAATACTTATGATAATAATAATAAATGTCAAAAATATAACGTAAAGGGTTAGTTCCTTTATTTTCAGTTCTACAGCATTTTTTTTTTACCTCATGCATAAAATGGCACTTTGAATTTCATCTGAATATTTACTTAAATACTCAGCTTCAAAGTTTTGTATAAACTTGCACTTAAAACTTCAGAATGCATGTTTACATGGGGCTGACAAGTGAAATGCTGCCAATGTTGCAAAGTTTAAAATAGAAAAAAAGGCAGCAGCGTTGCTGAACTGAGTCAAATTAGTAATATATTCTTTGACTTTTAGATTTGTGGTTTTATATGTGTGCAAAATCCAACCAGTCATTACCAAAGTATGTTTTGTACTTTTGTTGTTTTAAATAAGAGAGACAGTATCAGGTTTGGATTGGTATCGGCTGATACTCAAAGTCACAGTATTGGAATCGGACTTGGAAAAAGTGGTACCGGCTCATCCCCAGTTTGAATAGCTTTTTTCCCTTAATAAATGAAATGATATAAAAACTGCATTTTGTATTATCTTTGTCTAATATTAAAATTTGTTTATCTCAAACGTTTAAGTGTGACAAATATACAAGAAATCAGGAAGGGGGCAAACACTTTTTCACAGCACTGTAGAGGGAGTCACAAGTTGGGTATCCAATTAATGTTTTGCATAAGAAAATGTATCCCTCTTATTAACCAGTAGGTCAGACATAATATTACATAAGTTGTTTCTGTACCTTCTGGAGATACTGTAAAACCCCTTTCAAACTGACCAAATAACCCTGGAAAACCCTCAAAGACTAGGGTTGCAACTGTAGTTTGATAGAGGCCACCAGGGATAAGTTCCCTGGTCAAACTGACTGAGGGATGTTGTCCACCTCACCTCCAATCGACAGTCATTTGAACAGCACATATAGGTGAACACATGACAGCATGCTTTGGAGAAATGAATGTTGCCCTTAGTGGATAGTTTCTCTTCAAGTTGCAGCACCTACAGTGACATTTATGTTGCTGTGCTGCATTTACAGACGTGGAAAAAATTGTTGGTACCCCTCTGTTAATGAAAGAAAACCCCACAATGGTCACAGAAATGACTTGAATATGACAAAAGTGGTAATAAATAAAAATTCTATGAAAATTAACCAATGAAAATCAGACAATGCTTTTGAATTGTGGTTCAACAGAATTATTTTAAAAAAACAAACTCATTAAACAGGCCTGGACAAAAATGATGGTACCCCTAGAAAAGATTGAAAATAATGTGACCATAGGGACATGTTCAACCAAGATGTGTCCTCTAATTAACATCACAGGTGTCTACAAACTTGTAATCAGTCAGTCGACCTATTTAAAGGGTGACAAGTAGTCACTGTGCTGTTTGGTGACCTGGTGTTTACCAAACTAAACATGGACCAGAGGAAGCAAAGGAGAGAGTTGTCTCAGGAGATTAGAAAGAAAATTATAGACAAGCATGTTAAAGGTAAAGGCTGTAAGACCATCTCCAAGCAGCTTGATGTTCCTGTGACTACAGTTGCACATATTATTCAGAAATTTAAGATCCACGGGACTGTAGCCAACTTCCCTGGACGTGGCCGCAGGAGGAAACTTGATGAAAAATGGAAGAGACGGATAATATGAATGGTAACAAAAGAGCCCAGAACAACCTCTAAATACATTCATGGTGAACTCCAAGGTCAAGGTACATCAGTGTCAGATCACACCATCCGTCATTGTTTGAACCAAAGTGGACTTCATGGGAGACGACCAAGGAGGACACCACTGTTGAAAACAAATCATAAAAAAGCCAGACTGGAATTTGCCAAACTGCATGTTGACAAGCCACAAAGCTTCTGGGACAATGTCCTATGGACAGACGAGACAAAACTGGAACTTTTTGGCAAGGCACATCAGCTCTATGTTCACAGACGCAAAAATGAAGCATACCAAGAAAAGAACACTGTCCCTACTGTGAAACATGGATGAGGTTCTGTTATGTTCTGGGGCTGCTTTGCTGCATCTGGCACAGGGTGTCTTGAATCTGTGCAGGGTACAATGAAATCTCAAGACTATCAAGGTATTCTAGAGAGAAATGTGCTGCCCAGTGTCAACAGCTTGGTCTCAGTCGCAGGTCATGGGTCTTGCAACAGGATAATGACCCAAAACACATAGCTAAAAACACCCAACAATGGTAAAGAGCAAAACATTGGACTATTCTAAAGTGGCCTTCTATGAGCCCTGATCTAAATCCTATTGAACACCTGTGGAAGGAGCTGCAACATGCCATCTGGAGAAGGCACCCTTCAAACCTGAGACAACTGGAGCAGTTTGCTCATGAGGAGTGGGCCAAAATACCTGCTGAGAGGTGCAGAAGTCTCATTGACAGTTACAGAAGTTGTCTGATTGCAGTGATTGCCTCAAAAGGCTGTGCAACAAAATATTAAGGGTACCATCATTTTTGTCCAGGCCTGTTTCATGAGTGTTTTTTAAAATAATTCTGTTGAACCACAATTCAAAAGCATTGTCTGATTTTCAATGGTTAATTTTCATAGAATTTTTATTACCACTTTTGTCAGATTCAAGTTATTTCTGTGACCATTGTGGGTTTTTCTTTCATTATGAGGGGTACCAACAATTTTGTCCACGTCTGTAAGTTGGGGGGGTGGGGGGGGCAGTGCTTCCTCATCAACCTATGCCTACCTCGTGGTCTTTGGTAGCCAAGTTTGCTGAAGGAGCAGAAATGGGTCATGTAGTTGGGGCATCATTGTTAAAAACTGGTTTCCATCAGCTTTATTCATGTTCCATTCTAACCAAATCATCAAATAACCACCACGCCCCCCCGCCCCACTGCACATCCATTTCAATGCAAAATCTGGAGCTAATGTGATTATTGTGTAATCTCATGGCTCTCCATTGCACATATTCAAAATTCAAAGGAAAGCCAGTGATTGGCTTAGAAAAAGTGAGCAAAGGGCCACACATTAAATCCTGGAGAGTTGTTTTAGTTTCCCCTTTGGGTGCTAGACTGAGGTATTCCTGGGTTGAACACATTTATGTAAAAGCCAAATGTGACACTCCGGTAAAACTATTCTGTGCAGTTTATTTGAAACATCCTTGTGGAGTGCCGCTTGGGGCCTTTTCCTCCGATGTGTGTTATAATTTTCCAGATATTTCTACATTGACTCATTTCTAACCTCCTTAAAGTGTGCCTTACTGCAAGTTTTACACATCCTCACAGATGCACTCACAGAGAGGACAACTCATTTCTGATTCCGAAACTTTCCATTTCTCATTAAAGCCTAGATATAAAAACATGAACTTTGATGAATAGATGAATCAAAGGGTTAATCTACATTTCTCTTTACTTGGTGCAAAAACCCGTGTGTCTTTGTATGGGGAATAAACATCGCTCATAATGTAATCTAATAGTGTATTAATCAGTTATTTTAGATTAAGTCCCACATCTGACAGTCTTGCTCTGTTGCCATCTGGTGGAGGAAGTTGACATTGCATACAATAATCCAAAACCTGAGTTAGTGGGTTTTAATGTTACTGTAACTTATGGCCTCAAATCAATCATGTCAGGATTTCAGTCTTTCTACCAGCCTCTAATGGATGAACTGCTTTACACTAATGAACGCTAGGGACAATACTACAAACTAAGGCAACTTTAGTGATGCCATTACCTTGGAAATGGTGGCATTTTGTGCTGTAAATTGTTTTCTGTGACAAGACAAAATTACAGTTTAGGGTACAAATGGTTGAACTCCAACCTTCGAATGGCTATCAGTTTCCTGCCAATCAGACACGCTTATGTGCCATGTGAAAAGGCCCAAGAGCTTCATTTACAGGAGCGCCACTGTTCGACTCAAACCTGGGATGAAGTAGCAGTGAGTGTGCCCCTGTATCCAAAATGCACTGCTTATACTGTATAGCGACTGATAATTAGCCATTGACTTTAGACATTTTTTGGCCAAAAGTGCAATGTCACTGCATTGCTATAAACTAGCAATATGCCAACTCTGTGTCCAGATGCACCCCTTCTATAACACGAGTGCAATCATTTATTTGGACGACAAGGGTGAAGCATGTGAAAATGAGCAATGTAACCAAGACCATGGGCAGAAGGTACAAAATGTGGCACAAATTTGCACTCGAGATTGCTGTAATAGTTCTCAGTGATTTCATTTTCACACATACTGTATACCAGTTCCCCTGCTGAACGCACGGGCAACCCAAAGATGAGCAACTCGTTAACATTAGAGTCATGTTTATTTACAGGAGAATCCTGAATGAGGAGGAGCAGAACAGGGAAGGCAGGGGCAAGGGGTGGCGGGAGGTTAAAAGGAGACAGTGTTTTCGATTAATCGCTTCAGGATTCATGTTTCACTACACATTTTTTAATTTATTTTATTCACCATTTTTTTCTATACAGAATCCATTCAGCTGTAATATCGATGCACCGGCAGAGCCCAAGTGCTCTGCTGGAGGGGTGAAGGGGTGGGAAGAGGAAAACGAAAGCACTAAAGAAAAGGAAATACAAACAGGAGGGGGCTAAAAAGAAAACATCTTTCTATAAAAAACTTTATCACCATGATCATTTTTAGTCATTTATATATTTATATATACACACACATTTATGTATATATATGTATATAAATCTATATTTTTTCCATGTCCATGAGGAGGTGAAGGGGGTTCATAGTTCCATGATGTCAAGAGTTCACACGACTGCAATAAGCAACATGGCGATGTCCCCAAAACCTGACAGTACCCGAGTCAGGTCGTGATTTTAAGTCAGAACTGACCAATCGCAGTCTCTTCTTTTTTTCCCCCTGACGTGAGCTCCAATAGGTCCAGAGTCTCAGGGTGGGCCAGCGAGAGCCCTGTTAATGCAGTCCAAGAAATGATACACTGTACACTGAACATGCACGGCAGGATCGCGTAAAAAAGTAAAAAACAAAACAAAACCTAAAAAACAAAAAGCCAGCAAAACTGCGTCGTCCACACGTCTCAGTCTTCACCCACACCGTTTATTTTTTTTCCTCCAGTATACATTAGATAACAACTGACAAGCGCCACAGAACAGTCGAAAGAAAAAAAAAAAAAAAAATCATGGTTTTTATCATCAAATTCCTGTAACTGTAGGACATCCATCTGTTTTTGCCTCTGTGGCGCCAAACCTGATGTTATACTTCAGTTTGATCAGTGGTGCAAACGCAAACACACACACACACACTCAGAAAACCTTTCACCTGTAGACACACATTACATCCAGCCACAGTACGTCACATTCAGTCTTTTAAGTTTAAACTCCCACAATAGTCAGGTCTCCATCAACTGAGGTGAAATCGACATTTACGTCATTGTGCTCAAACGTTTTACGGCGCTGTCCGGTGAGTTGCTTTTAGTGTTTTGGCCATCATTTTTTTTTAGCTTCCAGTAAAAAGAAAGAAAAAACAGTGCGGTGCAGGTTGTGGTTTCTTGATACAAAGTAACAGAGAAAATCTCACTCAACATTCATTTATTTTACACAAAGAAGGAAAAAAAAAAAACACTGATTACACGTCCGCCCGTCTGTGGAGAAACCGATTCAAAAAAAAAAAAAAAAAAAAAAAAAAAAAGGACATTTGACCCATGGCAAGTTTCAAGGTCATGCCCAGCTTAATGCAAACCTGACTACTGTCGCCGTTTTCATGCTTCCATTGGTGATTTTCAAATTAAAACCAAGTAAAACAACGGTTCGCTCGTTCTTTCACACTCTCTCTCTCTCACACACACACACACACACACACACACACACTAGAGCGGGAAACCAACTTAGTGAATCATCAGTAACCAATACAAATGTTTTTTTTCTTGAAACCCCATTTTTCTTTCATGACCAAAAAAAAAACGTCCAAAACAGCTTCTGAATGATGGACTCTGGTGTGTGGCATCAGTTTCCCACCCTGTTCGGCGTGCTCCCAAAAACAAACACAAAATACAAACTCAAGATACCTCAAATACGTGTGTACACATATATACAAATAGGGGCCGCCCCGCCTGACTCCTGGGGGCGGCCCAACAATTTATAATGCATCATTTCTGTATATGCCAAGAATAAAACTTTTTCTAAATAAAATACATAGTTATCTGTTAGGGAAGGGGGGGGAGGCATGTGTTTGTGTGTCGAGGGGAGGACAGCAGATGAGCGGAGAGGAGGGGGAAAAGGAGGAGAGCCTGGAGTGGTGGTGGTGGGTGGGTGGGGGACATGAAATGGGGCGGAAGACTCCTCTCCTATACTGCGTCGCTGCTCCCGGCTGTCGTCTTGTGCCACTGCAACACTGCTTTCTCCATTCGTTTGTGTGATTTTTTTTCCTCCCTCAAATTGTTCCATAATATTAATAATAATGACCATGACGATGCTTAAAAAAATATATATAAACCCCAGCCATGCCTCGCAAATGCAAGTCCACAGAAGAGGAAGTGGGGAGGTGGAGGAGGCTCGGTCCTCGAGTTCATCTGACACAAAATGGAGATGCAGAGAAAATTTGAAAACAGGAGAGGTGCCCGATGGATGAGACGGGCTGTGTGGGGGAAGTGATGAATGAGACCAACTTTAGACGTGGGATGGGGGGGGGGGCTCATGGAACAAAAACAGCACAGGCAGGATGTGCTATAATGATGAGGAAATAAACAGCCAGGAGGAAGTGGCGATGAAACGGGGAGGATGTGGGGAGTGGAGATGAGTGGCGTTGCCATTCACACACTGGTGCGTCCCTTCTGAGGGGGTTTTCACAGAAGATCGGTGGAAAAGCATGAACAAGTGATGACACGACATGGCCTCACTGTGAGTGCACCTTCTCTCCTTCCCTCGGATGAAGGGAGAAACAAACAAAAGAAAAAGGATCCGCAGTCTTCACCCGCGCTGGTCGTTTAAATCCCAGGTCCATCATACCTCTAGGAAGCGCGAGCTGCTGGACTTGGCGTGGAAAGGCTCGGACCACATGCGCCGCAAATCCCCCTGTGGAACACAAAGGAATTCTGCGTGAAATATCAAACTATCTGGATATTTCAGTGAATGAAAAAATCGTGACTGGGTATAGATCTGTATCAAAAGGAAATGGTTAACCATAATCAAGCACAAACGTACAAGTGTGAGATTTGCATTTACAGACGTGAACAAATTTGTTGGTGCCCTCCCACAAAACCAAAAAACCATGACTAATTCTGAAATAACTTTATACTGACCATAGTTTAATGGCCTCCTTTATAGTTTACAGTATCTCACAGAAGTGAGTACACCCCTCACATTTTTATAAATATTTTATTAGAGCTTTTCATGGGACAACACTGAAGAAATGACACTTTGATACAATGTAAAGTAGACCGTGTACAGCTTGTGTAACAGTGTAAATTTGCTGTTCCCTCAAAATAACTCAACACACAGCCATTAATGCCATTAATACACACTTTTGTGACATACTGTACATCTCATTTAACACAAACCAGACTTTGCTTTTGATCATTGATATCGCTGAATATTTTATATAATTAAACAAATTAAAATGGCCTGGACAAAACAGATGCTACGCTTAATTTAATATTTTGTGGCACCACCTTTTGCAGTAATCACACCAACAAGTGACCGCCACTTCACAGTGAGATATCTGCATTTGCCAAAAGGTAGTTTGGCCCACTCTTCCTCTGCAAACTGCTCAAGCTGTCTCGGGTTTGAAGGGTGGCATCTCCACGCTGTCATTTTCAGATCTTTCCATAGATGTTCAACTGGATTATGATCTGAGCTAATGCAGGGCCATTTAAGAATAGTCCAATGTGTTTTCTCAGCCGTTCTCTTTTGATTGATACTATTTTATTTCGAACAAGACAACATAAAAATAAGAATAAAACAAAAATTTAAATGCAGTTCGAAAAGGAACAGGATTGAAGCCCAAAGCCCTTTAGCCATTTGCTTTGGGTCATTACCCTGTTGGAGGTCTCATGACTTGCGACTGAGGCTGAGCTTTCTGACACTGGCCAGTGCATTTTGTTTCAAGACACCTTGGTAGTCTTGAGACTTCACTGTACCCTGCACAGATTCAGGGTTCCCTGTACCAGCAAAGCAGCCCAAAAACAAAACTGAGCCCCCTCCATGTTTCACTGTGTCTGTCTGTCCGTCAGCCTGTTAGGCTGTAGGGACACCACTGATGACTTGGCCACCATCTATCTCCACTCCTGGCAGTCCTCAGCTTTTCTGATAGCCTCATACAGCGGGTATGGTGTTCTTTTACATCTTAATTTTTCCTTCTGTAAACGTAGAGCTGACGTGATTGGCCAAAAAGCTCCAGTTTTGTTCCAGAAACCTTGGGGTTTGTCGGCATGCATTTTGCCTAGCTTTTTAAAAAATGTTTTTTTCTGTCAGTAGTGGAGCCCTCCTGGCCTTCGTCCATGGAGCCCAATGTTGTTCAGAATGCGACCCACGGTGCGATCAGAAAGTGACGCACCTTGACCTTCTAGTTCAGTTCGAATGATTTTGGATGGTTTCCTAGGCTCTTTTTCCACAATATGCACTATTCTGATAAACCTGGGGTTGCATTTCCTCTTACGTCCATGTCCTGGGAGGTTGGCTACAGTCCCATAATCATTATACTTTTCAATAATATTGGCAACTGTAGTCACAGGAAGATGAAGCTGCTTGGAAATAGTCTTATAGCATTTACCTTTAACATGTTAATCTATAATCTTCTTTCTGAGATCCTCAGACACCTCTCTCCTTTCCTTTCTGTGGTCCATATTCAGTGTGGTGCACACACTGATACTAAAATACACAGTAGCATGTTTTTTCTTCCTGTCTAAATAGGCTGAATGGCTGATGAAAAGCCTGAAAGCACCTGTGATACTAATAAAGATCGCTTGTTGGCAGTAATTGCTGCAAAAGGCGGTGCCACAAAATATCAAATAAATTAAGAATACCATCTTTTGTTGTCCAGGCCATTTTAATTTGTTTATTCATTCATTCATCTTCAACCGGTTAATCCTTTTTGAGCTGTTGGGGGGGGGGGGAGGGCTGAAGCCTATCCCAGCATCTTTGGGTGAGTGGCAGGGTACACCCGGGACAGATCGACAGTCCATTGCAGGGCCAACACAGAGAGACAGACAACCATTCACTCTCACATTCATATGTGTGGATAATTTAGAACCCCCAGTTTATGCTAATTAACTTAATGTGCATGTCTTTGGCCTGTGGGAGGAAACCAGAGTATTCGGAGAAAACCATGCAGACACGGGGAGAACATGCAAACTCCACAGAGAAGAGTCACTGATGGCCAGGGGGTGGGATTGAACCCACAACCTTCTTGCTGTGCTGCCACAGTGTTAACCACTGCACCAGTGAGCGGCCCTTTTGATTTAATTCTACTAACTGAATCAGTAAACAAAAACGAAGACTGACTTGTGATAAATATGATACAGTATAAACAATAAGGGTTGATGTTAAACTTTAGTCAGTTTTAAGCTATTTCAGAGATGTTTTTTTTTGGGGGGGGGGGGGGGGTTGTGGAAGGGTACCAACAAGTTTATCCACATCTGCATGTCAGTAAAATATTTATAAAATAATTTCCTGGAAATCAATACCAGACATCATATTGGCTGATTCTCAAGTACTAAAGCTGCCGGTGTGTTTACCAAAAAGTCATCGACGGAGTTGCTATTTGAGCCGGATGAACCCACATAAAGGTCACCATGAGTCTTTGATTCCCCCTTTCCAAATACTTGTTTATAGCCTAGAGCAGTGTTTTTCAACCGGGGGTCCCTGGAACATTCAGGTTTCCGTGGAAAATTGTCTAATTCCACTGCTTAATTGGTCCAAAGAATTGCAAATAATTCACTGTTGTTGTGCATGGGTTCTGTAAGCACCCATAGACAACACCACAACAATGGCAAATCATTATTAATTTTTTGACCAATTAAGAAGTGAAATTAGACAATTTCCCATAGAAACCTGAATGTTCCAGGGACCCCCGGTTGAAAAACACTGGCCTAAAACGGCTCAAAGTTGAAATGGCACCGACTCATAGCTATTAACTTTTTACCTTGACCACAACCTACTGTATATGCAGACCCACCTTACAATGACAGTGTGTGAGGTTAGTGAGCATCCAGGCAAATGCCTTAGTGAATCTCGTGAAGTGTAGCTGGATGACCAGTGCAAGGCCATGGCACTAAAAATCATAAACACTTACATTCACTAGATTAAGACCCCGCCCTTCTGAGTGCGTGGAGGGTGAAACTGGGCATCCCGGCAGAACTAAAAACAATATCTGTCACAGGTCTGTGGTGGACCACTCCCAGTTACACGGGGTGAGACTGGACATCTTGGCAGATAAGCACATCTGTCGCAAGGTCTTTGGTGGACTTTTGCCAGTCATGCGCTACACAAAGAGCAGAGATAAACAACCCTATCATCTGGTCAATCACTGCAACAGATACTGGAGTCAGTTTGTCTTGGCCTGTCCTTGCTACTGATAATACCTCTATCTGCCAAGAATGTGCCGCTAGTCCAGCAAAAGCTAGCGGTACTCAAATACTTTGCAAGTAGTTTCATGAAATGGTCAGTCAGAAAGCAACTCATACTGGCTCGGACGTCGCCCGGGTTGGCAGGGTTGGGAGTTCCTGGCAGCAGAGGGCGGGGGACGGAGCCACGTAGAGGAATCTGATCAGACCTAAATGAAACGGTCATTGTTGCCTGCGACAGACTGCTATGATGATGAAGACTAGCATATTTGGAATATTTGTAAAATATACAGCTGGGCAATATATCAGGTTTTGAGGATACTGTATATCAAGATATTTTCCATTTAAGTTACTTTCCATGGGTAATCCCTTTGTCTATTATGCTGTGTATGTTTCTGTCGCTTTGGTCGTCTACTGTGATGCTGCTGTTACACCGTAATTTCCCAGTTTGGGCTCAATAAAGTACATCATCCATCTAGGACGGGCAAAATCATATAGATTGATAGCTACCTACACAGTGTGACTGTGCAGGACAGGCACTGAAAACATGTAGAAACTATAGTGGCAACAACATGTTGTCAAGTGAACAAACAAAAACAAACGTATGAGTCAAAAACATCATACCCTACGCAAATAAACTTGTGGCTGTTAATATCCAAGTACTGCCTATGTGTGTGAAAAAAAAATTCTCTTTGATTAAATGTGAATACTTTACCAGAGCAAAAAGGTCTTGTTAGACTTGCACTTTACTGCAAATCTAACAGTTGACTGCCAGTCTAATGCATTTGTGCAAAAGTGAGGTTTTTTTAAGCAAGAGAAAAAATGCAATTGCAGTTGAATCAGTTACATACTGTTGTGAAGAGCAAAGCTAGCCATCAATATATTTTTATTATTTCATATACGCTGAGTGTTATATAACTCTTTCATAGGTGGAATTAAACTGTAGACACATAATTTAATCTGTTTTACTAATAAAAATGTTAGTTTGTAAAAGCTACATTTGAAAGGTGACCACTCATCATTCAGTTCACTTCCTAAAAACATACTGAAATATATATTGCATATCAAGATAATTATACCAAAGATATAATTTTTGACCAATATCACCCAGCCCAAATAAAATATTTACAATTTTTTTAATCAATTGCCAAATGCTATATATAAACTTCACAAATATTAAAGCTGAAAAATAATTTTATAAAATTCCATCAAATATTACAAGAGTTTGATCTCTGAATAGAAAATAATATGTAGAAAATACTTAATTGGTGCAAAGGGATAAGGGTTGAACAACTGCAGAGAATTGGTTTATTGTATGCTATGTTAAACCATAACATACAGTGGTGTGAAAAAGTGTTTGCCCCCTTCCTGATTTCTCATGTTTGTCACACCTGAATGTTTTAGATCATCAAACAAATTTAAATATTAGACAAAGATAACACAAGTAAACACAAAATACAGTTTTTAAATGAATGTGTTTATTATTACGGGTAAAAAAAAAAAATCCAAACCTACATAGCCTCGTGTGAAAAAGTGATTGCCCCCTGTTAAAACATAAATTAACTGTTTTATCACATCTTTGGAAAATTGAGTTCAATTTCTCGAGCCACACCCAGGCCTGATTACTGCCACACCTGTTCTCAATCAAGAAATCACTTAAATAGGACCTGCCTGACAAAGTGAAGTAGACCAAAAGATCCTCAAAAGCTAGACATCATGCTGAAAACCAGAGAAATTCAGGAACAAATGAGAAACAAAGTAGTTGAGATCTATCAGTCTGGAAAAGGTTATAAAGCCATTTCTAAAGCTTTGGGACTCCAGCGAACCACAGTGAGAGCCATTATCCACAAATGACAAAAACATGGAACAGTGGTGAACCTTCCCAGGAGTAGCCGGCTGACCATAATTACCCCAAGAACGCAGCAGCAACTCATCCAAGAGGTCACAAAAAACCCCACAACAACATCCAAAGAACTGCAGGCCTCACTTGCCTCAGTCAAGGTCAGTGTTCATGACTCCACCACAAGAAAGAGACTGGGCAAAAATGGCCTGCATGGTAGAGTTCCAAGATGAAAACCACTGCTGAGCAAAAAAAAACAAAGGCTCGTCTCAATTTTTCCAGAAAACATCTTGATGATCCAAGACTTTTGGGGAAATACTCTTGTGGACTGACGAGACAAAAGTTCAACCTTTTGGAAGGTGTGTGTCCCATTACATCCGGTGTAAAAAGTAACATAGCATTTCAGAAAAGGAACGTCATATCAACAGTAAAATATGGTGGTGGTAGTGTGACGTTCAGGGGTTGTTTGGCTGCTTCAGGATCTGGAAGACTTGCTGTGATAAATGGAACCATGAATTCTGCTGTCTACCAAAAAGTCCTGAAGGAGAATGTCCAGCCATCTGTTCGTGACCTCAAGCTGAAGCGCACTTGGGTTCTGTAGCAGGACAATGATCCAAAACACACCAGCAAGTCCACCTCTTAATGGCTTTAGAAAAACAAAAAGAAGACTTGGGAGTGGCCTAGTCAAAGTCCTGACCTGAATCCAATTGAGATGCTGTGGCATGACCTTAAAAGGCGGTTCATGCTCAAAAACCCTCCATTGTGGCTGAATTAGAACAATTCTGCAAAGATGAGTGGGCCAAAATTCCTCCACAGCACTGTAAAAGGCTCATTGCCAGTTATCATAAACGCTTGATTGCAGTTGTTGCTGCTAAGGGTGGCCCAACCAGTTATTAGGTTTAGGGGGCAATCACTTTTTCACACAGGGTCATGTAGGTTTGATTTTTTTTTTTTTTTTTTTACCCTTAATAATAAACACCTTCATTTAAAAACTGCATTTTGTGTTTACTTGTGTTATCTTTGTCTAACATTTAAATTTGTTTAATAATCTGAAACATTTAAGTGTGACAAACATGCAAAAAAATGAGAAATCAGGAAGGGGGCAAACACTTTTTCACACCACTGTACATTATACCTGGTTATTTCACTTTTTTTTGTAAGTATAAATAAATGTTAATACTAAAAATCTGATATTTATATAGCAGATGTGACTAAAAAGCATCTTAAAACACAAAACTCTGATGCTTTGACATGGATGGGGTTGGTGTAATTCCAAAATCAACAATTGTGTAATGATGGCAGAAAATCCCCAATTTGCCTCCTGAGAGACATTTCCAATTTGGTCCCCCTGTGGAACCAAACAGCTGTGACTTTAGTTGTGTTTGCCTGCCCTCTTGTGGACTTGATATGATATAATGGTTTGAAACTGTGTGGTCTGTTTTTGATCAGATATTTAAACTATTTATTTAATTTTGGTTTACCTGAGACAACCATGTGTAACTTGCTAATGAACAATGCCCTCGCTTTTATTGTGAAAGCCTGATCAGCACTGATCAATTCATTAATGGAAAACAAAATCCAAATTACTGCAAACACAAACCAAACAATATTTCTTATTGTACAATATGAGAATATACCTTTGAAATATCGAGCAGATATTGCATGATAGGCCCCAGAATTCGTTTTTTTCTTCTGAATGGAGGAAACTATCACAGCTGAGCTTGTTAGTTTACCTTCAGGTAGGCCATAGTGAGCAGAGGCAGCAGGGTGAAGGGCACCAGGTAGAGCAGAGCAGGCTGAGCAGCACGGTGGATCCTGGAGGCCACGGTGGCAGTCAGTAGGCCTGAAAAACAAAAATACCAGAAAACAGCCTCAAAATACTTAAAATGTAACATACGTGTGCCTATAGTTGTAATTACTACAGCTAAAACCATTCACTTTACAAAGACACAATAACACTGTGACCTTCCCACATGAACCCATCCACTGATTGACTGCTTACCCACGAAGTATCCGATGAGAGTGCAGTGGAAATAGGAGACGCGCTGCATGCGTCCGGACATGTTACCAGGACCCGGGACCTCCCCGGTTGCTTGCTTCTTATAGTTATCGTAACGCAAGACGAAACACAGCAGCAGCCCCGGCATCACAATGTCTCCTATTCCCAACATTGAGAAGTGGCTTCCTGTGGAGCTGCACGAATGTAAAGGGGAGAAATTAGAAATTAGGCCTGAAATATAGACACAATGAATCCAAGCAGGCAAGCTTGAGTGCTTGCCTGCAGTTCTACCACAGGAGGTAGAAATGATTTAGACTTAATGGGCCTCATGCAAGAACATGTTAGTATTAAGCTGCATTAGTATGAACGAGCCACTCCAGATTTAAACACTCGTATGTCCTGCAAACGTGTGTGCAAACAGCACGTGTAAAAATGCTGAATTCCACCCCTATATAAGTTTACAAGAATTGAAGATTTGCATAACTGACACCCTAAAACTAGCATACAAGGCCATGCTTCCATAGCTATGGCAGATGTTTTATTCACAAAAATGGCTTCAAAGTCTAAGGAAAAAAACAAACTTCTGGAGCAAAATTGAAGTTCTTCCAAGATCCAAAAACTAAAATAATATAAATAGTGTCTGCAATGAATCAAAGAACCGACAAAACTGAAAGAATCCATCAGATTCGAGGAGATATTTCAGTGTGTGTTTGCTGCAGATCTTGACAGCAGACAATGTGAAGACACAGCTGAGCGCAGTGCACTTTGGTCTGCTGTGTCACCGGTGTGCACTGTACTGAAACTGTGTCAAACTGTGCTGAGCAGTATGACACTTTAGAACAATTTGGGCTTAAAACGTCTGTGTAAAAAAAAGTGGTGAAAATTTACTTTTGTTTTTGTTACTTTTGTTAATTTTTACAGTTCAATGATAGTTTATGAAAATGCAGTTTAGTCTTTCGTCAAAATCACTTAACAAAATGGCCACTAACCCAGAAGCGAAGCCCACACCTCATATGAAAGCAGGAAAAATCAGAATGATATCCATGGGATCTGCATTGTGACAGTTGATAAGTCACTTACCCATCAGCCTTACAGATTACCATCACCTTGCATGAGACACTTACCACTGTGCTGTTCTCTGTTCTAACAAAGCGTTCTAAAAAAACGTCATTGCTACGCCAGCAATGACGTTTAGAATTTTATATTTTGCATCTAATACGATTTGACCATTGATGGAATGTCATTGTTTTTGATTATTGTAATGCTAATTATAACTTGAATCAAAGTATAAAATCTTATCAACTAATTATGTTAATATGTTTACACTCATACTTGATTCAGACAAAATATAGAGCCATTTAGTGGAAACTAAAGTTAGATTAACAGCAAACTACACAAAACTCTTACAACTGGTCTGGATCACTCGTAAATTTTGTTAGGAAATGTAATAAATTTCAAGATACCAACAGATTGGTGAATCCCACAAGTTCACATACAGTAAATTGATCGTATGGCATGTTTATGAACACTAATGGTTTTTGCATGAGGCCCACTGTTGTGTTTTTAATTTTGTCCCTCTGTGATTATTTTACAAATTAATGTATGGCGGGAGGGAGGTATCACATAGCCACCATCCCCTTTAATGTAACTTAAAAGCTGGGTGATATAGCCTAAAAATAAGATTCCCTCTTTTTTTTTTATGCCACATTCAATTTTCTGTTTTAATCATTTTTTTACACTACAAAAGACAAGAAATTACTTCAAATATGTTAACTTTATTTTGAACAAACATGATTCCCTATGAGGAATAAAGTGAAACATGGCTTTAACCAAACCAAACCTTTCTACAAATAAAGAGTTGATCAAAGAAAGCCAAATCCACAAATTTCTGATTAACAAAGTTCCTACATAGAAAATTAACACAAAAATAAAGGGTTCCTCTGTCATCTTAAAGTTGAAAAACAGAGTGGAAACACATCTTGTTACTCTTTCTAAAATAAATGAAGTTACCTCACTGACCTTTTTTCGACACATCTATCAGAATATCCATTTAAAATTTATTACCCAGCACTAGGGTGTGGGTGAATTTTTTGGGTAACATCCTTTCAACTGTGATAATCAGCAATCAGTTCTCCACTTTGTTATAAATGTTTGTGTCAGAAAATGGATTTACTATTAGAAGGAGGGACAAACACTTCCCTCTGACCAGTGTGTGTAACCCAACATCTTGCTGTCAGATCTCAATTTTGTTCAGTCACAGGAGTCTCAGGATGAGATTCTAGGCTCTTCTGTTTTTAATACACACACAGGCTACAAATATCTGATTTCCATCCTCAACACTGCGGCAGCACAGCAACTCACCCTTGGTCGGGGGATCCTGGGTTCAATCCCAGCCCCCGACCAACAGTGATCCGTGTGGAGTTTGCATGTTCTCCCCGTGTCTGCACGGGTTTACTCCGGTTTCCTCACACTTGTCAAAAACATGCAAGTTAGGTTAACTGGCATCAAACTGGGGATTCTAAATTGTCCTTCGGTATGACTGTGAGAGTGAATGGTTGCCTGTCTCTCCGTATTGGCCCTACAATGGACTGGCGATCTGTCCAGGGTGTACCCTGCCTCTCGCCCAAAGACGCTGGGATAGTCTCCAGCCCCCTGCGACCCGAAAAGGATTAAGCGGAAGAAGACGGATGGATGGATCCATATATTATTTATATTTGCTGTGACAACATCTTTAAGCACAAAAAGAAATGTTGTGCAATATCTTACAATGCAGAGATAAGGGAAATAATTGGAATTTGGTCCACTAAATGATTGACAGACCTGTAAAATAGCTGCATGTCTGTCAGCTATTTTACTGTCAGGAGTAGCAGAGACTTCAGAAATGGGCATAAAACTGATAGTCATTAATTAACACCTCCGGAAGTAATCTGAACAAACATTAGGGGAAGAACAACTTCCTAAACATTATTATTATTATTTTAAAATCTGCAGTTATTTTGACGACACAATTTTGCAGTTGGGATTTTGAATCAAACAAGCAAAATGTGTTTGAAGTGAAGGCTTTCAGATACAATTTAAATTTTTTGTTTTCAAAAATTCTCAAACTCTTAATTACAGCCTAATTATAGCCTGTCATTTTCAGGAGCTTAAAGCACAATTCTAATCTTTGATAAGACATTTCCAATATTAAAAGACTCTTTATGAAATAGTACAACCCTCAAATCATCAAAATAAAAGAGCAACAAACCAGACAAAACAGAAAAATTAACTTCCAAGTCACAGAGGACTTGGGTGTAGCTTTAAAATTGCTGAACTGTAAAGTTAATCGTAATGTAACTGAATGTAGGTGTGCATCAATTAAAACCTGAATATTTATACCATTTATGATGAGATTTGACTGACAACGCCATACATGCAGGTTTTAATCTTTGGTGGTCACTGAAATTTAATTCAGTACAAAATAAAATAACTGAGGCAGGCCATGAGCGGCTGAGTGGTAACAGTCATTTCTTCAAACACTTCTACTATTCTTGACAACCATTCACTTTATCAAAATCTTTAAAACTCTCTCCTTGGGCTTGTTCTGTCTTTTCAGGGGTCAACTGCGTTTACCAAAATTAAATGTCAAAAGCCAGAGAAGCGATGCAGTTAGAATAAGTGACCGAGGAAAGGTCACACAATCAACAGCAGATAAATGAAGGCCCCCATGCTCCACTGACTCTGATTACTGTGAGGGCTACCTGGGAAAGACCAGTTTGCCGGGTAAGGAGAGACGCGGTACGTCACGGCCCATCCCCGGCCCCAGATGGAGCTTCCTGGACAGGACGTCTATGGGATTTTCAGCAGGTTGGGTGGCAACTTTGACCATCACATTACTATTGAAGATGTATGCTGAGAAAAACACCTGGAGGGAGAGAGTGGGCATATAAGTATACATATATAATTATGAGGAAAAGCAGGAAAATGCTCACTTTTCACAGTCTGACAGTGAATCATTGTATTGCATTTGTGAATTAGATACCAAATTATCAATCCCTTCTAATTTTTACTATAACAGATGTCAGGAACTGTTGTTAAAATCTGGCAAGCAGGTGATAAATACGGTATCATGTGTATAATGTCTGAAAACATTTCATTCTGAATCCTCATCTTTTGTGACCCATGCTGCAGCTGATCAAACATCAAATTAAATAAAATTCTATGAAGGGAGATTAGTCTCAAAATTATTTTTTTCCACACATTCCAATTGCTTGGTACTTATGTGTACATAAAGACAGCTGCACATAAAACAGTATACACATTTATAAACTTTATTTTTCAGGTGGATTATGGTTTACACCTTTGTGACTGTTTTGACACTAGGGGATGTGTATACAGTTGTGCTCATAAGTTTACATACCCTGGTGGAATTTGTAATTTTTTGGCCATTTTTCAGAGACTATGAATGATAATACAAAAACTTTTCTTTCACTCAGTGGTTGGGTGAAGCCATTTATTATCAAACAATTGTGTTTGCTCTTTTTAAATCATAATGACAACAGAAACTACCCAAATGACCCTGATCAAAAGTTTACATACTCTAGTTCTTAATACCGTCTATTGCCGCCTTTAACATCAATGACAGCTTTAAGTCTTTTGTGGTAGTTGTGCATGAGGCACTTTATTTTCTCACATGGTAAAGCTGTCCATTCTTCTTGGCAAAAAGCCTCCAGTTCCTGTAAATTCTTGGGCTGTCTTTCATGAACTGCATGTTTGAGATCTCCCCAAAGTGGCTCAATAATATTGAGGTCAGGAGAGTGAGATGGCCACTCCAGAACCTTCACTTTTTTCCTGCTGTAACCAACAACAGGTTGACTTGGCCTTGTGTTTTGGCTCACTGTCATGTTGGAATGTCCAAGTGCGTCCCATGTGCCGTTTCCGAGCTGATGAGTGCAAATTTTCTTCCAGTACTTTCTGATAACATGCTGCATTCATCTTGCCATCAATTTTGACCAAGTTCCCCATGCCTTCGTAACTCACACATCCCCAAAACATCAGTGATCCACCTCTGTGTTTCACAGTAGGGATGGTGTACTTATCATAGGCCTTGTTAACTCCTCTCCAAATGTAGCATTTATGGTTGTGGCCAAAAAGTTCAATTTTGGTCTCATCGCTTCAAATAACTTTGTTCCAGAAGTTTTGAGGCTCGTCTCTGTGCTGTTTGGCGTATTGTAAGTGGTCTGCTTTGTGGCATTGGCATAGTTATGGCTTTTTTCTGGCGACTCGACCATGCAGCCTATTTTTCTTGAACTGCCTCCTTATTGTGCATCTTGAAACAGCCACACCACTTTTTTTTTTTCCCCAGAGATTCCTGTATGTCAGCTGAAGTTATTTAAGGGTTTTTCTTTGCATCCTGAACAATTTTCCTGGCAGTTGTGGCCGAAATTTTTGTTAATCTACCTGATCGTGGCTTGGTTTCAACAGAATCCCTCATTTTCCACTTCTTAATTAGCGTTTGAACACTGCTGATTGGCATTCTCAATTCAACTGCCAGTGGATAAGGGTGACAGCGGGTATGTCCACCTTGACTGAGGGTCAAAATGGACTTTGTGATTCGTGAGCCGTGATTTGTGATTCGTGATCCCAGGTTGAAGTAGGCAATTCTGGCCTTGGCCCAGAAAGTCGGTTGTAACAGAAATGGGGGTTCGTCCAGGATCAATTAATTAATCAATTAATTACCCAGGATAGTTTTTGGTGTTACACACCCCTCCATGGGGAATAGTCAGTGATGCAGTTCATGACACTGTCAGAGTGCACCTCCACTACTAGCCGAGAGCTAGTGAGGAATTCCTCTTTGGCTCAGTGGTAGGAGTGGGAGGATTTAGATCATGGTGTCATGGGTTCGAGTCCCAGCCTGGGCTGTAGGTGTAGGTCTACCTGCTGTGAGCAAAAGAGACCATGTAAGTGTAGTCTCCCTTACCAGTGGGTAAAGGTGACAGTGGTTATGTCCACCTTGACTAAGGGTCAAAACGGACTTTGTGATTCATGATCTGTGAGTTGTGATTCGTGATCCCAGGCTTAAGTAGGCAATTCTAGCCTTGGCCCAGAAATGGGTCGTAACACTTGGATATCTTTTTATATCCTTTTCCTGTTTTATAAAGTTCAGCCATCTTCTCCTGCAGGTCCTTTGATAATTCTTTTGCTTTCCCCATGGCTCGGAATCCAGCAACATCAGTGCAGCACTGGACAAAACATTCGGGGGTCCGTCAGGAGCCCAGAAACTCACTGACTTTTTATACACACACACTAATTACAAGTAAACAGATCACAGGTGAGGATGGTTACCTTTAGTAGCCATTTAAACCCGTGTGTGTCAACTTGTGTGCATGTTATCAGGCCAAAACTTCCAGGGAATGCAAACTTTTTGATCAGGGTCATTTGGGTAGTTTCTGTTGTCATGATTTAAAAAGAGCAGACACAACTGTTTGATAATAAATGGCTTCACCCAACCACTAACTATGAGTGAAAGAAAAGTTTTTCTATTATCATTCATATTCTCTGAAAAAGAGGCAAAAAATAAATAAATCACAAATTCCGCCAGGGTATATAAACTTTTGAGCACAACTGTATTGCAAGCCTGAAATGACAAATTCTATTTTTACCCAATTTGACACAGTTAAGAATTTTTTAGAACTATCTGAACATGCAAATTTGATCTAAAATCCAAACCTTCAGATTGGATCCGAGTTGCTTTTTAATTAAGTCGTAGATTGGATATCTATTGGATGCAGGGTCATTCAACTTGACTGACAAACATCAGATCAGAATTCATGTGACAAATGGTTGCAGAAATTATGAAAAGGTTCCCACAATCTGACCACAACAAATATTCATCTTAACGTTGTTTGTTTCTCTCTTTCTATTAGTGCACAATCCTACTGCTATTGTTATTATTATTGTATTGAGTCATTTGCTTTATCATTGTTGTGTTGTGTATTGTTGTATTGTGTTATCAGTTTTATGTGGCGTTATCAGTTTTACTGGCTGGCCAGGGGACACAAGATGGAAATTAGCTTAAGCTATAATCTTGTATATATTTACATGTCCTATGTTCATTAATATGCACTGTCCCTTTTATAAATAAACTTATACACTAATGAGGTCAAGTTTACTTACAACTAGGGCTGGGCAATGTAATGAATATATTTGATGTATTGGTACATTTGGCTGCCTGCAATACATAAAATGCCTGTATCGCACATATTGAATACAGTTTGTCATGTTAATATGAGCCGGGACTTGAATCCATGCAGGATTTCTCTCCCTCTCCCCAGCTGCCGCTCCTCAGCAGTGGCTCAGTATGACTCAGTGTCGCTGCCCTCAACCCCAAGTAATCGCTAAGAGTCACAAGGACAGGTTCAGCCACAGACAAGCAGTTGTAGTAAACTGCAAAGAGGCTTTTCAGCAGATGTCTCCAATAACGGGCGATACACTCTTGATTTTACAGGGTGTAGGTGCAGTTTGCGATGGGATGATTTCTTACCCAGAACACATCATAAATGAGCAGTCCTGACAGCAGCAGGCAAGACACCTTCAGACTGGGAAGCCGCACGAAGGCTATCATGGCGACACAAAGGCCCATGGCCAATGCTGCAACACGGACAGACAAGAAAATAAATTTGTTTACAAACAATTCCACATCAACAAAACTCAGGGAATAACAGTTGCACATTTATGCAAATGATTAATTATATAAGATGCAGACAATGCAATTCAAAAGAATTATCAAAATTAATTACTGATTAAATCAAACTGCTTTTACCTCATGCTTCAAACTTTTGATAAATTATTTTCAGGTTATGTTGTTCACATTGCTCAAGACAAAAATCAATTAATATTAACTCCAGTTACATTTACTAGTATAATAAAGTATAAATTCTGAGCTGTCAGTGTAACTTTAGTCTTAGAGCAGCTCACACCAATGCAAATTATGCTTTACGCACAAATATAAAACCATGGCTCCCAAGAAAGAATCAGAAGATTTGTCTCCTCTGAGGGTAGAATCACAGATAAATGATTCCCATAATTACTCAACGAAAAAAAAAATCCTGAATATAAAATTATTTTAACCACATATAATATAGTGTCAGTTCTAGCCGACAAGAAAAATCTTAGTTGGGTCAATTTTCACTGGTCAGTTAGGCTACGGTCACACTGTAGGTTTTAATGCCCAATTCTGATTTTTTTGCACAAATGTGACCCATATCTGATTTTTTAATGATTGTCTGAACAACACAGATCCGATTTTTTCACACCAGACCCAGGCCACTTTCATATGTGGTCCTAATTCCGAATCGTATCCGATATTTTCCAAAGCGACCGCCGTCTGAACGGTCATGTCGCATTTCATCCGACTTTTTCCTCATTGAAGTGAGACAGACGCTACAATTCTGCGACGGCGGATGCCGCAGGCATGGGAGGCACAGCTGCTTTGTGCTCTCTTTTTAATCAATCTCCTTCCCTTTATCACTGGATTGTAATTTTTGTCGGCTCAGACTGCAAAATAACTTCAAAATTGTGGCCGGGGGGGGGGGGGGGGGGGGGGGGGTTGGTGCTGAAGCCATAGACATTACATGCGCATAGTAACGGCACATTTATTAAAAAAAAAAAAAAAAGTGGTCATCTGGCATGTAGAGGAATGAAGGTGGCCTCATTTATTTTGTGCATAAACATTTCTGAATGTTTTTTAACATTTATTTTGCTGTGCTGCATCAAAGGTGAAGTTCTGTCCTCTCAATCGTTCGGTGCTCATATTTACTTCCTCAAACACAGCGCTGTGTCTGACATTGTGTTTTCTTCTGCGCATGCGGGTCACTTCATAGCTGGAGACTGTTCATATTCCAGTCTGATGGGGGTCGCATTTAAATTATAATGTGAATGCCCACAAAAAATCAGATCTCAGCAAAAAATCAGAATTGAGCATCAAGACCTGCAGTGTGACCGTAGCCTTAGTTGCAGAGTGGGTTCATAGAAGGTCCTCTTTATGCCTTATAACACTAACTTTTAGGTTATATTATTATTATAATGGGCAGCGCGGTGGCGGAGTGGTTAGCACTGCAACTCACCCTTGGCCGGGGGATCCTGGGTTCGATCCCAGCCCCTGACCAACAGCGACCTGAGTGGAGTTTGCATGTTCTCCCCATGTCTGCGTGGGTTTACGCCGGGATTTCTCCGGTTTCTCCCCCACACGCCAAAAACATGCAAGTTAACTGGCATCAAACTGGGGATTCTAAATCGTCCTTCGGTATGACTGTGAGAGTGAGTGGTTGTCTGTCTCTCTGTGTTGGCCCTGCGATGGACTGGCGATCTGTCCAGGGTGTACCCTGCCTCTCGGCCAAAGATGCTGGGATAGGCTCCAGCCCCCCCCCCCCCCCACAACGATCCAAAAAGGATTAAGCGGAAGAAGATGGATGGATGTTATTATAATGGAATGCCAGAGGACACCACAGGATGCTTCTAGAGCAACACACTAGCAGCTTCGGTCATACTGTATATTCTACAATTGACTGACTAGTCTTTATAGCACTGTGGTTGCGTAGCATTGTATGGGCTTGTTGAGACATTGTAAAATAAAACAGAAATGTAGAAAATTATATCCCGATTTTCTCTGCCATTAGATGTTCTGGAGCACATGCCAACTAATTAGCATGAATGGTGTCAAGTACCATCTCATCACAGAAAGCACATTTTAATTCCAGGTGTAAATGGCCCGTTCTCTGGCAAAACAAAGAGGCCACTTTTCCACAACAATTTGAACAAACTATCTTCCTTGCGCACAACATGGGAAGCCATTAGTTGTGTTTAATCTGGTCATGTATGGTGGCTGTTCTCTTGCTGGAGCTGCTGGTTGCTTGAATTTCTCCACGGGGATCAATATCCATCCTTTCATCTATCTATCTATGAAAGAAGGACAATACTGACAATTGGGTCAGATAGCCAAAAAGACAGCTTTATATCCAGGTTTAGCCCATTAATAGGCTGTTTGCCTCCTTCAGTATACAGGTTAAACTAGATTTGTGGGGCTCATTATCACCCAAGTCATTGTTTCTCAACCCTGGAACCTTTATGATGTGCTCCGTTGGGGGGGAACACTGTGGTGGAACAACAAAAACAGGATCAATAAGTTGATTAGGAAGCCTGGCTCTGTGATTGGCTTTACTCTTGATTCTCTCGAGATCACAATAGAGAAGAGAATAAGAACTAAATTGAAAACTGTTTTGCACCTTCAAAGCTACTCTTTCAATAATGTTTTTAATCAATTTTGTAGCTTTTTATTCATAAGAGGCTGTTAATGCCTTGGAGTTCTTTTGTTCCAGGGGCAGTTAGATTTTATAATGAACATCTGTAGCTGCTGTGTGTATTACCATTATATGGTTGTAAGCATTTGCTGTTGTCTCTTTGTACCCTGTAGTTGTGCATGTGCTGTGATCACTTGCCCTGGACAGGTGGCAAATGAGTTTTCCCTGTAGGATTAATACAGTTAGCCCATCTTATCTTAATTGACCCTGGGAACCATTTACTGATGTTGCAAAACTGCTGTTTATATTTCATAAACTAAATGGATATAATCCATCATGAAAGCATGACAAATAGTACACTGTGACTACTGGTTGACCAGGAAAATCTTTCAATTGGCCAAACCGAGTGCATAAGCCTGTTCTGAAAGAAAAAACTGGCTGAACTTGAAACCTTAATTTTTGTTTTCTGCCCACATAAATATAGCTTCCATATTTAATTAAACACCCTCCTTCTACGCTGACATTTAATTATTGCACATGGTCCCTTTGCTAAGCATTTTGATGTGCAGCATTACTAATCTGGATCCACTATAAAGTTAAGAGAAATTTGTCTCATCTGTGAATCTTCATGTAACGCCGCCTGCTATGAAACTGCTTTCTACAAACTTTGATGGTCATCACACCGCAGTGAACTGAAGCATTGGCACAGATGTTATGAGAGCGCCACTCACCATCCATAAGTAGCCAGTGTCCGGTCAGCACCCAGATGAGCACCAACATAACTGAGAGGGAAAAGGACAGGAGCTCGGCCAGAGTGAAACGCCCACAGCAACCAAATGAAATCCTGCAATAGGCCAAACGGTTAAATCCCACAGAGATTCATAAGAAAATGGACTGTAATCATGCATTTCACCCCGCAGCAATCTTATATGTACTGACTGACTGGCAAACAAAGAAGAAAAGACAAAATGACACTCTGGCTCATAATAGGTAAAATAGTCAAAGCTACACTTTTGCTGGTTAAATAGTAATGTATGCAATAATGAAGGTTTTATAAACATTGTTCTAGACTTTTAAGGCATGAATTCCTTTGCATTAATCTGCCAGCAACTGAATGGGCTGGTACCATATACGCCCATCAAACACTGATCAAGTTCAACAAGTGTAGCTTTCCAAAAGGAACTAGTCTGAACCGTGCAGCTACAGTATACGCACAGGTAGGAATGGCAAGGTAAATGAACACGCTGACCTAGTCCTGCGTTAAATTCTGTGAACAAGGCAAAATACTAGGAAATGAAGGCAGGGCCATAGCTCACATTGCTATGTGGAGCAAGGCGTGTTCTCCTTTGCTGTGGTGCAATGCTGATGCCTCGAGGGAGTCTACAACAGTGTTTAGGCAGGGCCAACCAGAACAGTAATCATTTTTTAATACTAATAATTATTATTGCTATCATTTTCAATTATCTTAAGAGTTCTTTTTTAAATAATCTGCAAATTTGTTTGAAAAACTTCATGAATCAAACTTAAAAAAGTTGCAGATACACAAGAGAGAAAAGAGAAAAGTGGCCTATTTAAAAGACAGTAACATGGCATTATTTCTAATGGTGGCAGGAACTATGGCCGATCTCTCGTTTTAAGGTTTAAATAGGTTTTGTGACTTCATGCAATTTTTTGCCCAAAACTGATCTTTTCACAGTAGTGGTTTGAACAGTTGATTCTTTCAGGCTCCTGAAACTAGACACTACGTATTTTTTAAATCTATTTTTAAAATAGATATTTTGTCCAGTTTCCTTTTTATTTTTAAGCTTTATAATAGCATTATAATAACTAAAACAAAATTGGTACCCCTTCCATGGATCACCACCTCATCATGGTAGCGGGGTTTGGGTGCCCGGATGATCCCATGTGTGCGGTGCCAATCCCTTCATCATTCACACATATTCACACCTAGGGCCACTTTAGAGTCTCCAATTAACCTAACTTGCATGTTTTTTGGCCTGTGGGAGGAAACCAGAGTACCCGGAGTGAATCCATGTTGACACTAGGAGAACATGCAAACTCCACACAGAAGGGTCACTAATGGTCAGGGTTGGAATCAATCCCGTGACCTTTTTATTGTGCTGCCACAGTGCTAACCACTGTGCCACCAAGCTGCTGTTGTTGGGAGCAACTTGCTCCCGGTAGGGTCTTCCAATACAAATGGGTCCTGGGTGAAGAGTCAGACCAAGAGCGGTCCAGTGGATCCCCATGAAAGCATGGAGTTACCAGGGACCCACCTTGGAGCCAGGTCAGGGGAGAGGCTCATTGGCAAGAGCCTGGTTACCAGGTTTCTTCCCAGGCAAGCCACATGGGTCCGCCCTCTAGTGGGCTCTCCACCTGCAGGAGGGATTATGGGGATCATAAGGGTCATATGAATTGGGCGGAAGTCTACGCATTTCTTAGACTGCTGCCCTCACAACCCAGAAGCCAGGACAGGCGGGAGAAGATTAATGGATGGATTAGATGAAATTACAGGACTCATTTGTGGTTGTAATACCATTTAAATCTGCCATTAATATTATATACAATCACAAATAAAATGCAACACTTTGTTTAAAAGAAAATTATAGTGATGATGCGGGCTTTTTTGTAAATTTTTTGGAATGTTCACTTTAGCTTTCTTTTGTCTCTCTTCAACAGGAGAAATACCGTTTCTAGATTTGTCAGTATAAAGAAAAGTTTGGACAGGCTCATGTTGCGTCACAGCATCTGCCAGTCAGTCTTAAAGACAAAACACAAATCTACTTCAGTTTGATAAAATATGCACCAAGAATAGCAGTCACTCAGGATCCCTCCCCCCCCAATTTTCAACAAAATCAGCAAATATTCAATTCAACTTTATTTATTTATATAGCGCCATTTCACAACAACAGTCATCTCATAGCACTATAATTAGCCAGCTTATGATTATTAAAAGCCAGCTTATGATTTTTCTGATAGTTTTAAGACTGGAGACCAACGGAGTCAGTAAAATTGAATAACACAAATGTTTATGGTAAACACACACAGGGTCACAGACAGAGATATAAAGTCATCTAATAATGCCAGTTATGTGTGAAGTATGTTATGTGGCACTATGAGAAACATTTATAGAGACAATGAGCCCAGAGGAGTTCCTTACTTGTTCTGTGGTGAGCAGGGTCTAGTCAGATACTGGCACATTGGCAACAACAAGAATGCAAATGCAATTGTTGCAAGAACTGTGGAGAGAAACAGAGCACAGCAGTGAGAACCGAAGCCTAATACACATTGATTTCAGTTCATTAGGGCAGCTAATGGTCTTCACTTTCAATAATTAATTCAGTAAAGAGGTGTTTCCTAGTGTGTAACTACTGAGCAGAAACATGATAGTGTTGTAGTAGTTATGCAGTGGTCGTCTCTTTGTGGTGTGTGGTTACCTGCAGTGCAGATAGTGAAGACCACCTGAACCGAGTCAAAGAAGAAGAACATGACTAGCAGAGACACGGAGGCTCCTATGGGCAAAAACAGGGCCTGCGTGGAGTCTATAGTCTGAATGCCTGAAAAACAGAAAAACAAAAATGTATAATATTTGAGCAAGAATAGACAGCTCGACTAAAAACACAATTACTGTTAGTCCAAACTAGGAAGTCAGAGTGGTTTCACTTCCACCTTAGCTGTATTCCAGCAAATCAAGTAAAAAAAAAAAAAAAAAGACTCTTGTTAGCAATACCGGCAGAAAATGCAGTAAGTGGCAATTTGTGTAACAAGCGCACTCTGAGGCAAGTGCAATATTCCCCGCCTCCGTTTTCTTTGAAGATCCCAATACTTACTGACAGAGAGCAGTTTTCAACTTTTTCATATACTGGGAAGGGGGGGGGGGGGGCGCTGAAAAGTTCATAGTGGTCAAATTTGACCAAATGTGGTTTATTTTTCAACTGCAGGGATCCAAGCGCTGCAACACCGATGGAAGAAGTGTGTGGACCAAAGGGGAAACTATGCTGAAAAATAAACCACATTTGGTCAAATTTGACCACTATGAACTTTTCACCCCCCCTTGCAATTACTATGGCAGAACCAAATTATGATAAGCCCATCATCCACAAATATGCAATAAAGTATACAACCCATAGTTGTAGGTCAGGATCCCAAGGTCAACCTGTGTAGCAAGTATGGTGACCCTAGAGAGCTTTACACGTTCTATAGTAAGACATCATAGGAAGTGCCAACCTTGACCGTTTGACCCAAAACCTGTAGTCAGAGGTTATGGTCTCAGAGTAAACCTGTGTACAAGGTTTGGTGACCCTAGATTTCTTTGTTGTTGAGATATACTTTATAAGGCATTTGGATGTTGACCTTTGACCTTACGATCCCAAAACCACAGTCACATTTCAGGGTCACAGGGTGAACCTGTGTACCAAGTTTGGTGACCCTAACTTTACTCATTGTACAGTAATAAGGCATAGGAAATGTTAAACTTGACCTTTGACCTTTTGACCCCAAACCCATAGTCAGAGGTCAGGATTCCAAAGTGAACCTGTGTACCAGGTTTGGTGGCCTTAGCTCAGGGATGTGGGCCACAATTTTTTTTCCTCACTTCCAGAGGGCCACATTTACATGTAACAAAGTCAAAAGTTTCCGAATTAAAACTGAAAATGCAAATGAAAATAAAAGCCACTAAGTGTTTTATCATATTAGAATTAAAATTACTGGTAAAATTATATCATGACCTAATTTTTAAAACTCTCTCCATCAAAATGATGAGCAAGGAGAAATTCCAGAAGGTAATCAACAAAAAAGCCAATAAGAAAAGGAAATAAGACGAAGAAAAATGTTTTTAAAAGATTAAAAGAAAATGATCAAAGTAAAAAATAGTTTTACTGATAAATAGGCTACATTTCTGGTTTAAATTAGCCATTTTTTTTGCCAATCTATATTTTAATTTTGGTATTAGATATTCAAGCTTCTAGTAATAAATTTGCATCATTTTATTTAAAAAATTATAACTTTTTAGCTGTACTGGGGTTTTTTCTAAATTAGTGATTTTCTGTCGTAAATTTGCCATTTCTTATATAAATTTGCCTTTCAGTTTGAAACTTGTTACTGTAAATACTCCTCAGTGAGGAGCTGTAGCATTTATTGTTTAAAAGTAGCCTCCTCTGTACATTTACTGCTGCTGACAGCCTATTAATGCGGTCTCAGCATGCAACACATATACACCTTAAAAGGAACTCCGATTATATTGGCATGTTAGCTCTATATGCTTTATTTTTATGTTAGTAACATAACTATAATATAATTTTTTTGAAAATAATTCCCAGTTTTATATATTTTTAAAAAACTTTATTACGATGTAAATCGCCATTTTTGTTTACGTCGCAATGCATTCTGGGTAGTGACGTAGAATGGTTGCAGCCGTTTTTTCTGTCTTATACAAGCCAAGAAGCGAAGCTATGAACTACTGCCATTTGTCAGTGAAAATGCCACATTGCGCGGCTTTTGGATGTAATTTCCAATCAAAGGGAAATAAAGAGAGCGGGGTGAGCCTCCATAGCTTTCCTAAAGAGGGAAAGTTGAGGAAAAAGTGGGGCGGCAGCGGCTCAGCAGGTAGAGCAGGTCATCTAATAACCCCATGGTTGGCGGTTCGCATCACGCTCTCCCCAGATATCCTGCCGTTGTGTCCCTGGGCAAGACACTTCACTCGCATTGCCTCCAGTGCCCATAACACTGGGTATGAATGTGTAAAAATGTTTAAATGCTCGGTGGTGGCCAGAGAGGCCGTTGGCGTGGATTGGCAGCCACATTTCCCTCACTCTGAGTGTCTGTGATCGCGCGCTATAGCGCATGCCTGATAAAGCTGACATATGTATTAATCACGCTGTGATAATAGCACAATATCGCTCAAAGCGCGCGCATGAGACATGTCTGTGATCGCACGCTATAGCGCATGCCCGATAAAGCTGACATATGGATTAATCACGCTATGAAAAAGCACAATATTTGCGCACGCTCGAGCGAATCACAGTTCAAATTTTGTCACGGTTCGAATTTTTATCAAGCGCACACTTGATAAAGCTGATATATATATATTTATCACACTATGATAAAGCTCTATTTCGCTCAAATGAGCGATATAGCGTGATATAGTGTCTCTCCGCTCCGCGAGTGTCTCTCCGCTCTGCGAGTGTGCGCGAGCGTGCGCTCGAGTGTCTCTCCGCTCCGCGAGTGTCTCTCCACTCTGAGTGTCTCAAGCGTGCGCTCGAGGAAGCATTATTTTAAGGTGAAACTTATATATTGTTGATTTACTTACAATAGAATGCTCAAACACAAAAAATTGCCTACAAGCATGATGGGCACTGAACTGATAAACATGGACTCGCAGCAACATAAAGCAATTTCTCTGTTGCTTTCTCAGACTGCGGGTTGAATGTCCATAAGCAGTGCTCCACAGTCGTTCCAGACTTTTTTTTTTTTTTCCTGACTGTTGCCAGCCAGATCTTCGACATGTCAAGCCAAGCGTGCGCTTTGAGCGATATAGCGTTGTTAATACATATGTCAGCAATATCAAGTGTTGCAGGATGTGTCTGGTGCGTGTGTTTGGATGGGGCAGCTCGGTGCGTGGACGTGAGTGAGTGGGAGCGTTTGCGCAGCCGAGGCGCCCCCCCCCGGTGTGTGTGGAATGACCTCGAGAGGGAACGGTGTGTGTGATTTGGTGCGGATGAGTAGAAAGAGCGAGGCAACCGGAGCAGGTAGAATTTGTTGCTGACAACAGTGCGGTATATAAATAAAGCCCCAACGCTTCAGCAAAACGGCCTGTGCTTCTGTGTAATACCATATCCCTTTTCGACAAGAGTGAGGTTTACTCGGGAGTTGAACCCGGAGGAAGATAGATCTCCCCTGCGTCCCAAAACCACGGTTAGGAGACGAAAGGCAGGAACGGTCAACACAAGCGTGCGATGACAGACATGTCTCATGCGCGCGCTTTGTGCGATATTGTGCTTTATCATAGCATGATTAATACATATGTCAGCTTTATCAGGCATGCGCTATAGCGTGTGATCACAGACAGAGTGACGGAAATGTGGCTGCCAATCCACACCAACAGCCTCTCCGGCCACCACCGAGCATTTAAACATTTTTACACATTCATATCCAGTGTTATGGGCACTGGAGGCAATGCGGGTGACGTGTCTCGCCCAGGGACACAACGGCAGGATATCTGGGGAGAGCGTGATGCAACCCACCAACCATGGGGTTATTAAGACGACCTGCTCTACCTGCTGAGCCGCTGCCGCCCCACTTTTTCCTCAACTTTCCCTCTTTAGGAAAGCTATGGAGGCTCACCCCACTCTCTTTATTTCCCTTTGATTGGAAATTACATCCAAAAGCCGCGCAATGTGGCATTTTCACTGACAAATGGCAGTAGTCCATAGCTTCGCTTCTTGGCTTTTATAAGACAGAAAAAACGGCTGCAACCATTCTACGTCACTACCCAGAATGCATTGCGACGTAAACAAAAATCATAAAGTTTTTTAAAAATATATAAAACTGGGAATTATTTTCAAAAAAATTAAATTATAGTTATGTTACTAACATCAAAATAAAGCATATAGAGCTAACATGCCAATATAATCGGAGTTCCTTTTAAAAGACGTATTCTGAGGCACACTGCTCCCTCTATCTGTGGCTCCCTCCCTCTCGCTTAACCACTCACACGGAGCAGCACCTAGGTTTCGATTAGAGCTCCCTCTGCTGGAGGATTCTATAACTGCATTCAAGAATGCAGTTCCAAATACGTTCAAATGGGCAATAAATAACTGATTTTTGGAAATGGACTGGCGGGCCGCAGTGGAGACGTTGGGGACTGCCAGTTGCCCATCCTTGCCCTAGCTTTATGTGTTGTACAGTAATCAGGAATAAGGAATGTTAACCTTGACCTTTTCACCTCAAACCCATAGTCAGAGGTCTGAATCCCAAGGCGAACCTGTGTACCAGGTGTGATGGCCCTAGCTTTACTCATTTTAGAGTAATAGTAAACATACCATTTACCATAGTGCAACTGCAATGTTAACTTTGACCTTTGACCCCTTGACCCCAAATCCATAGTTAGGTGAGGGTGTAAGTCGTCCAAGATGTGTATTAGATACAACTACTGTATCGATTTGAAAAGCCTACATTTCTTCCAGTAGCTACTGTGTTTAGAAGATTTAGGGAAAAATCTGACTCCTGACCTTTGATCTCAAGGTCATCCAATGAGAGTGAAATTGCACTATGTGCATCACCATCAGAGTACATAAAATCATGGTACCAAGTTTCAAAACAGTCGGCACAAAACTGTTGGAGGAGTTCATTTCACAAGACAGTTACTGTCTATGAGGTGAGGTGAAACAGGTCATTGGTCAGGGGCTACAATTCCACAAAAATCATCTGATCAGAACCAAATTGCAATATGCGTGTCATCGGTGTATATCAAACCATGGTGCCAAGTTTCAAAACAATTGGACCAAAACTGTAGGAGTTTATTTAAAAAAAAAATGTGGAACAGACGAACAGCCAGACAGATGGACTGACCCATAACATAATCCCCCTTTGGAAACTGTAGTGATACTTTCAGAGATAGCAGTTGCCCAGTACTGTGTGCATGACCAGTGAGGAGAGACAAAAGTGCTCATAACATTTTACTTTATTATGCAGTGGATGGATTCATATTATATAGAGACCTGTAGAGTCAGAAATCCATCCTCAGAGGATGTTCAATTTGAAACGTGTGGTCATGCCATACTACTATCAAGTCATACCTGCCAACTTTTAAAACCTGAAAAGCCTAGTAGTTAGCCGGGGTCCAGGGGCCGCAGGCCCCGGTAGGTCCAGGATAAAGTCCTTGTGGGGGGTTCAGGGGGGCAAAGCCCCCCGACGCCAAACAAATATTAGCATTAAATCAAGTTAAAATGTGGCTAACAACCCCATATTTCTTCAACAATCATGTTTATATTTTCCTTAAATTGTCAATGCAGATATGATGATGGAAAAGATCAAGGACAAACTCTATGGTAATATTCTCTTCGTACATAATCATGCATTTAACAAATGTTGATAAATGACATTTCTCTTGACCTTTTCCCTCAGCAAATGTGAAATTTTCACCCTTTCTTGAGCGAATAATAATTCCTGGAAATGCTTTGGAGTATTCCTCACGAAAAGACTGTAATTTTCGTTTGGATTTCACGCTCATTTGTGATTTTTCTCCAGCAGATTCCATGATGAAAACGTATACAATAAAAAAAACGTATAAAAAATGAAAATGTATACCTAATTCCTTCGCGACTCCGCCGAGCCCCGCCACTGTAACTGGGTTCCGATTCCGGCTCTTATCCGGCTGGGGCCCCGGTGTTCCTCCACTGGTCCCCGTCTCCTACCGCCGCTGTACTTGAACTCTGATCCGGCTCCTGTCCAACTGTTGCCTCGTTTAGTTCCTCCGGCGAGCCCCATATCACCGGGGACAGAGTCGCTTCTTTGTGTCGGTGTTAGGTGCTACGACTAGCTATGGCGTTAGCTATTCGGGGTATTGATGTATCCCATAATATCCCATAAGCACTGTGTGTGTTTATATATTTACATATTTATTCCATCTAGCTACAATGCTCCGCACTGTGTGTGTTTATATATATATATTTACTCTATCTAGCAACAATGCTCCACACTGTGTGCTTATATATTTACATATTTATTCCATCTAGCTACAATGCTCCGCACTGTGTTTATATACTCATATTTATTCCATCCAGCTACAATGCTCCGCACTGTGTTTATATATTTATATATCTATCCCATCTAGCTACAATGCTCCGCACTGTGTATATTATATATATTTATATGTGCATATGTATACTTGCTGCTCTTGTTTTTTTCTCTTGCCTTCTGATTGTTGCTCTGAGTGTTGCTATCCCTGTGCTGTTGCAATCCTGGAATTTCCGCATTGTGTGACTAATAAAGGCTTATCTTATCTTATCTTACAATCCCTTGCACATCAGAGAGGCGAAGATATCAAAACAACACGAAAAACCCACCAAACAAACTGGTAAGTAGGCTTAATTTGTGCTATCATAACTCTATCCCATTGCTACAAATTCACAGTATATTGTTGTCCAAAGTTTTATCAATGTTCTAAGCATATCAGCTGCAATATTTAAGTGTAAAATTTATTTCTGCAAGCTTGCTATCCACCTGATTACAATCGGGTATCAGACAACAGTGTCAATAGACAATACATGTGTATTGCAATGTGTTGATTTCATGTTTAAAATATTTATATATATATGCATATGCATATTCCTGGTATAATCAGCTATTTAAATATGTAAATTAATATTATAGCTGTACTTTCTTGGATTTCATACAGCTGAATGCGATATAGACAGTTCTAAGCATAACTTAGTTTTGTCCCCAATCAGTCTGATGTTGAAGTTGAACCCTCTCCAAAACTAGTAAAATTGTGATTTCACAAATAACAGCCAGCAAAAACAATTTCACAGATTGAATGTATTGTGTTAGTCAATTACAATTAAGTGACGGCCTGTATGCCATGGATTGCAATCAACAATCTTGTCATTAAATTTGTATTCAAAAGACTATCTTAACACTGCATAGAACTTCGAATAGGCCAGATGTGATGTATTGTGAATACTAGAAGACTAGAAATATCAGCAGGGTATACTAGCACTGTATAACAGACGTGCGTAAATGACGGCAAAATCGCTCTGATATTTTATGTGTTTACATGATACACCAAGCATGACAAGGCTTGCAATTACACAGCACATGTTCTTCAGAATCTTAGGCATTATTTAAAATGTATTCTCCCTTTAGATGTCGAATCCATGGTCCATTTGCCAGGGTTGAAGTGCAGTCGTGTGAACATCTGTAGCAGTTTACATCGTGTTTACATCTCGCGATGTGCGCACGCCTCTCCGGGATTTCGTGCGAGAATAGAAACCTCAATACCCTCAATAGCGATAGCGTTAGCTTAGCAAACGCTTCAGGTAAAGCGTAGCAGCGAACCACGAAAAGAAACGCTACTCAGTTTACTCACAGAGCCCGGTGAAAGGCGAATAAAGGGGTATTTCTACTTCAAAATCTGGTTCAACCAAGGTGGAAATTCAGCCTGTGCGCGTGCGTCACAAATGTTGATCCGATATTCGCTGTTGGGTTAGTTATTTTAGTGGCAAAGTCAGCAACTTTGTCTCAGCACTGAAAAAGTGTGACCATCCCAGCCGCCATCACGTGTTGCTATGTTCTAAATTTAGATACGATTCCTAGCGATCTCATGTTTGGAATTGCTTTAGTGTTTTTTTTTACGATTTAAAATTTTTGACTGAATTTTTAGTGAAAAACCCTAATTTTGATTAATAAAGCCGTAACCCGGAATGGGGTCTTGAAAACCGGAACCATTACGGCAAAACCGGAGTAGTTGGCAGGTATGTCAAGTGTTCCCATACTAAAATTGTAACTGTGATCAGAACTCAAATATTTTAAAAATCAACTTTTTAATGAAGTAACTATCACTCTAAAATAATAAGAAAAAAAATTAACTTCTGGCTGAAAATAATTTAATCAGAGAAAAACAAACACCTAATCAAGAAATAATTTTCTAAATTGTATAACTGTGCTATCGTCAATTAACTCTGAAGGGCATACATAGGGAGATTCCGAGGGTGTCTGGAGACATGGAGTCTGAATGGGCCATGTTCTCCACCTCTATTGTTGAAACAGCGGTCCAGAGCTGCAGCCGCAAGGTTGTCGGGGCATCTCGTGGTGGCAACCCCCGAACCAAGTGGTGGACACCAGTGGTGAAGGGGGCCATTAAGCTGAAGAAGGAGTCCTATCAGGCTTGGTTGGCTTGTGGGACTCCCAAAGCAGCTGAGGCTCAGGAGGGGGAAGCAGCTTCCTGTCCACACTTTGTGGATGGGGCGCTGTTGACTTCGACTGGGGATATCGTCGGGCAGTGGAAGGAATACTTTGAGGATCTCCTCAATCCCACTGATACGCCTTCCACAGAGGAAGCAGGGCTTGTGGACGAGGAAGACGACTCGCCTATCACAGGGGCTGAGGTCACCAAGGTGGTTAAAAATCTCTCTGGTGGCCGGGCCCCGTGGGTGGACAAGATTTGCCGAGTACCTCAAGGCCCTGGATGTTGTAGGGCTGTCATGGTTGACAAGCCTCTGCAACATTGTGTGGAGGTCGGGGGCAGTGCCTTTGGCATGGCAAACCGGGGTGGTGTTTTCTCTCTTCAAAAAAGGGGACCGGAGGGTGTGCTCCAACTTTAGAGGGATCACACTCCTCAGCCTCCCTGGGAAGGTCTATGCCAAGGTACTGGAGAGGAGAGTCCGGCTGTTGATCGAACCTCGGATTCAGGAGGAGCAATGTGGTTTTCGTCCTGGCTGTGGCACATCGGACCAGCTCTTTACCCTCTCGAGAATTCTAGAGGGTTCGTGGGAGTTTGCCCAACCAGTTTACAGGTGTTTTGTGGACTTGGAGAAGGCATTCGACCGCGTCCCTCGTGGTTTTTTTGTGGGAGGTGCTTCGGGAGTATGGGGTATCGGGCTTGTTGTTACGAGCTATTCAGTCTCTGTACGACCGTTGTGAGAGTTTGGTTCGTATTGCCAACATTCGATCGGACTCATTCCCAGTGGGTTGGACTCTGCCAGGGCTGCCCTTTGTCACCGATCCTGTTCATAATTTTTATGGACAGCATTTCTAGGCGCAGCCAGGGAACGGAAGGTGTAATGCTTGGTGACCACAAGATCTCATCTCTATTGTTTGCAGATGATGTTGTCCTGCTGGCTTCAGCAATGACCTGCAGTTCTTGCTGGGACGGTTTGCCGCTGACTGTGAAGCGGCTGGGATGAGAATCAGCTCCTCCGAGTCCATGGTCCTCAGCTGGAAAAAGGTGGATTGTCCTCTCCGGGTTGGGGACAGGCTCCTGCCCCAAGTGGAGGAGTTTAAGTATCTTGGGGTCTTATTCATGAGTTAGGGGAGAATGGAGCGAGAGGTTGACAGACTGATCGGAGCAGCATCTGCAGTGATGCGGACGCTGTACCGGTCTGTTGTGGTGAAGAGGGAGCTGAGTTGTAAGGCAAAGCTGTGGATTTACCAGTCAATCTAGGTTCCTACCCTCACCTATGGTCATGAGCTTTGGGTCATGACCGAAAGAACAAGATCGCGGATACAAGCAGCTGAAATGAGCTTTCTCCATAGGATCGCTGGACTCACCTTCAGAGATAGGGTGAGGAGCTCAGTCATCCGGGAGAGGCTCAGAGTAGAACCGCTGCTCCTCCACATTGAAAGGAGCCAGTTAAGGTGGTATGGGCATCTGATCAGGACGCCTCCCACTTGAGGTGTTTCGGGCACGTCCCACTGAGAGGAGACCCCGGGGCAGACCCAGGACTTGCTGGAGAGACTATGTCTCCCAGCTGGTCTGGGAATGCCTTGCTATCCTCTCTGAAGAGCTGGAGCAGGTGGCTGGGGAGAGGGAAGTCTGGGCTTCTCTGCTTGAACTGCTGCCTCCGCGACCTGGATCTCCGGAAAAGCGGTAGAAGATGGATGGATGGATGGCATACATAGGGTATATGGCTTTATGCATGAAAAACTAATAAACCCCAGAAGAGTCAAGAGTGTTTATAGGTTAAAAATAAACCTAAACTAAAAGCTGGTTTTTAAACACATCCCAGCCAGAGTGTAATAAACTAGAGATGTCCTGTTCAAGATTCTTTGTCCCCAATCTGACCAGAATCATTAAAGATTGAGGATCAGCTGATAGTCTTAATCCAATACTTACATTTTCCTACAACACATTCTTGCAAACAACACACCATTAAGTACATTAAAGTTATTTTAATTGATATTTCTCAAAACTTCAATACTCAGACCATTCCACACAACGGAACTCTAACTCTGTACTGCTGCCGTGTTATGGTGAGGCTGACGTAAAACAACTGCGGCTGATTGAAAACTGATGGAAGATGAACCCAGTGACCCTGATAACGAGTCACAAAAGGCTTCATCAGGCTCCTGCTCCAATACTTCAGATTGGATCGGCTCATCCCTACAATCAACTATAAATCAAATCAACTAAATTAAACTATAATAATGTCCAAGAATGAGATTAATGGTCAAATGCTGGTAGATAATGCAGCTGGGATCAATGATGTCTAGTGGGGTGAACAGATTATAGAGAAAATTTCTAGTAAGACTGACTGCTGTCAGCCAGCTAAGCTAACAGTAGCATCCTGATCTGCTAGGCTATGCCAGCCTTTAGGAAGCATATTTCATGAACATTGCTTAATGAGATGACACTAATTTATTATGCAGTGGAAGCAATTTGGAACAACTTTTGGATACACTCGGAAAGGAATTAGGAAAGCTTAAACTGTGGTTTGATTCAAACAAATTAACGCTCAATTTAAGTAAGACAAAATTTATAGTTTTTAACAACCATCACAACAACTTAGTATCTAAACTCAGTGTAAATGGTGTAGAGATTGAAAGGGTATCCGAAACTAAATTTCTTGGAGTAATAATTGATAATAAACTGTGTTGGAAGTCACACATTAATTATATAAAAGGTAAAATATCTAAATCAATTGCAATACTATACAGAGTGAAATATTTGATGAATCAACCCACATTATATACCTTGCATCATTCATTAATACTCCCATACATGACATATTGTACTGAAGTATGGGGAAATACATATAAAACAAACATATATCCAATCTTTATGCTTCAGAAGAGAGCTATTAGAATAATAAAGCTGCTTACAGGGAACCAACAAACCCACTTTTTCTTAAATTAAAAGCTCTCAAGTTGAAAGATCTGGTTGACTTTAAAACTGCAATAATAATGTTTAAAGTGAAGAATCTATCACTGCCTGCAAATATCCAAAAGTTGTTCCAAATAAGGGAGAAACAATATCATCTCAGAGGAACATGTATATTTCAAAAACCTTCAGTGAGAACTACCACCAAGCAACACTGTTTCAGTGCAAGGAGTCAGATTATAGAACGCTTTTGGACCTGAATTAAAATCATGTACAACACTTGGACAATTTAAACAAAAACTAAAGGAAGAAATACTCCAAACATATATACAAGATGACATGTAAAATCACATAAGGACTGTCATATCCAGTCTGTGCTGCTGCTTAGTTTTTTTGTCACGTTTTGTCTTAGCTTTGTTCTGAATTGTAATCGCTTTTGTTTTGTTTTTCTTTTGAATTCTTGGATGGAATATGGGTGGGCAATATAAGCTGCGGCTTCAGCCATCACCCATTTTGGATAACTTATGTTGAACTGTATGGTCAGAGGAGTTATTGTTTAATTTGACCTTGTAAGATGTTCCCCCCCCCCTTTGTTGTATTATTCTGTTCCTTTCTTTTAATCTTTACTTTTAACCTATCCGAAATAAAGATTCATTCATTCAAAAAAAAAAAAAAAGATTAAACAATGATTTAATGAGTGAGCAGAGAGAACTGATATCCAGTAGAGTGACTAGATTTTACACAGAAGAGCCAGAAAAAACCCTGTGGGCTGTTAAGCTAACGCCATAGTCGCGCTGTCAGGACTTTGACACACACAGGGATAGGCCTACTGTTACATGGATGTATGTTGCCAGGAAAATATGACCAATCAAATAAATCAGCCACTAGGACATCATAGTGTGCAAGTCTCACAAGAAAACTAACTGAAAAGGTTATAATTTATTTGGAGTTTTTGGTAAATTATGACACCACGAACACAGTGGTAAATAGTCACACTGTGTATATGGGGTGAAAATTGCTGCATTCCATGTTGGGAGACTTGCATATTATAAAAAAAAAAAAAAAAGCTGAGCCCATTCAAAACTAATTTAAGGCAATCACTGTATATGCTTAGGGGCAGTCTATTCTCCATAAGAAACTGATCTAACAATTGTACATTGCTGGCTGATATGGTAACACTTACTGTTGTTTGTGTTGCCGTTATTGAAAGACCCTGTTGTTGAGGGGTTTCCTTCTTTATCCTTCTCCTGGTTCTCACAATCCATGTTTAATGACCTGCAGGAGGGAAGGAAAGAGAGAATGATTATGCCTGTGCACTCCTAACACTCAAAGGATTGTCCAGTAGATTATGCCTCCGTGAAACAAGAGGCATACAGTAATCAGTTAGTGTGTCTGTTTGTGGCTGTGTGGGTGTGTGTATCTGTCTGGCCACTTCTCTGTTTCAGCTCACCCGGCCAAAATTAAGTGGAACTAATGAATTATATTCACTGTATCGCCATATTTTCTCGACTTTTAATTTGCCAGAATTGTGAGATAAGGCTTTGTTTTCAAAATAAACACAAATTTAACTCACTATTTCTGTCAATGCAGCCGCGAAAACAGGAAATGTAATAACTATGCTGGGCCAGTAGAGGTCAGCATGCCACTTTTTTACAGCCGCCCATGCTACCATGCCACAGGCACCGAGGCACAGCACCTTGGTGCTTTTTATTAAAAAGGCTTTAGTTAAAATAAATAGATACCATCCTCTGAAGTGTAGGAGTTTATGTATACAAATATTTCCAATAACTGAAAATAACATTCTTAAATAACTAATCATTCGTTAAGTCTGCGGGTAAAAAGATGACACAAAATATGCAAATTAAATGTATTTATTGCACTGCAGTTTACATTTACTCAAGTAATCAGGGCCATCTGTTAAATTTAGTCATGTGTTTATATTATATAGTACATCTGCTGTGCTTCAGTCTTCAGTGGGCAACCAGAGAAGCATTTCAACAAAAAACCAAGCAAAGAGGTAGCATTGCTACGTCAGCATTCAGAATTCAGATTTATATTTTTAAAACTACTTCTGTGGCATTCTCTGTATATATTTGGGCAGGGGAACCACGGCTCTACACAGCTTTTTTCCCCAGTTTTATTCAACTATCATACAAAAAGCGTGGGAGCACTTTTTTCACTCACTGACTGTCCCCTGTGAAGTTGATCATATCACTGTGGGTGGGCTACTGTGTCACTGCAGGGAAGGTGACTGCCTTGAAGCCTGGAGGAGTGCATTTTAAAATTATTCAGGCCTGGTGCACACAACAACATTTTCATTTAGACCCAGACAGAAACATCTGCGTGCACACGACACGCCACAAAACCAACCACATGTTCACACAGATCCACCAAAGGTGTGAAAACTGCTGTTGGAACTAACAGATGACAAGTAGAAGTTTTACTAGAGGACTTTGGATTAAAACTATTAACGCCAGATTCCATCTGCAAGAAATATTTATATTCATTTGAGATGAAAAGAATCAGAGAATCATAAATGATTAGCACGCTGAGATGACTTTTGTGGTGATTAGGCACTATACAAATAAACCTGAATTAATAAATAACCCGTATAATTGCAGGCAATAAAAAAAAAAACTGACACTGACAGCTGGTTTGAATATTTGATAAGGAGTCTTCAGTCATAACTTTTACAAAAGCATTACAAGTAAGAAAAAATGCAGCTGACATCACATTTGTGCAGCAGCGCAAAACTGGATTTGAAACATCAGCAGTTCCACAGTGATTTGTTGGTCATTCAACAAAGGTACGCATCCTCCTTGGTTATAATTTTGATGATCATTTGTCTATAAAAGGGTGCATCTATTGTGTAAAACAGCAGTTTTACAGATACTGTTAAGAGCTTATTTTTAACCTGATCCTAACTATAAATGCATCAGACTTTAAAGTTTAATTCCAGAGCTTGTATTTCTCAGAGAAACATAAGCTCTGCGTTTGTATTTCTCTGTGAGAAATAAGTGCTCCTTGGTGTGTGGATTGGCTGAAATCTGCTGTAAATCAGGGCTCTATAATGCCGTAGGTACTTCTTTCCTGTGCATACAGATGCGCAAAATCAGCGCCATGAAAACCTCTCCACTCTGGAGAGTTGTTTCAAACTCTACACTTTCACCCCTCCAAATGCCCGGCATAGTTTGCACTGGCAGCTAAACTATAGACAAACTTCCCTGGTTTGGGGTAAAAACGTGTGCATGGTCCCTCAAACCACTGGTCATTCCCAGGTTTCTTGCATCAGACTGAGATGTGACTGGTAGTTTGGCGATACTGTGCCTGCAGTAATTGGAAAAAAACAAAAAAAAAACCATTAAAGAACCTTAGTGATTGGGATTGGCCATTAACTGGAATAAAATTGGAACCGATGTAATCTTGCCCATGTCAAGTTTTTGTTTTTTTCTTAAATGTTCCTTCTCCATGTTGTGTGTGTGTATGTGAGAGCTTTTCATGTTCTGCCCCTTTAAGACACACCCGCGGAGTTGCAGGTGAGGGCATGTAACTCCGAAAACAGCACGGCAGAATATGAGCAGAAACTTAAGATTCAAGATTCAAAGACTTTATTAACATGTGCACAGTTAAGAAATGCAACATTTCCTGAGCAATGAAGTTCTTACTCTGCTCTCCAAACGAATGCCAACGTAATAGGTACACAGCAATATTAATAAGGTAATAACCCACTTAACCTGTTGAACTCTGTTCAACTTCCCTAAAAACGCCTAAAAATAACATGCCCAAAGTAAATCAAAAGCTGTTCTTCAACCCTTTGCAGCATCTTCATGGGGTTAGTATCATTTAAAAGAAAACACACTGAATTTTTTGGCAAAACAGTCAATCTCTCTAAGTGCTCCTGCCACTGAGTAACAAGAAAGTTCGCCTGGGTATTTTTTTTTAGATACAAATGCTTGCAAATAACATACAGCTGTCAGATACTGGCTGGAAAACACAACAGAAATGTAGAACCAAGTGTTTTCAAGCTCAGGTCAAAATTTTGTAAAAATACCACAAAAAAAATGAATATATTACACAGCTTTTTTCTCAGGTTGTAACAAGGCTGTGTCTGTACTGGAAGACCAGAAATACAGCTTCTTTTTTTTTCAGTGCGCACTGAGACGCACTAAAATGCAGAGACGTGACCGCCCGCGGAATTCACAGAGTTCAAGGGGTTAAAACTAATGGATACTAATACACACTATAACACACAGTTAGGCAATTAGGATACCTTAAGCACACCTTGATACTAAGTACTAATACTAATGAATATTAATAACACACATTAGGCAATTTGGACAGTTAAAGCAGTTAAAGCAATCAAACTAGAGGAAACAAGAAGGATGAAATTTGAAATTCCCTGGATGACTATAGTGGACTATAGTCGTATATTGATATCAGAGATGATATGAACCTGAGATGGCATAAGCCTATGAGCAGTGTGCAAATGAGCAGTATACAAATTACAAATTAGCACCCATTGTGCGAATTTCTCTGTAACGATAATACCAGCAGACTGTACATGATAATTAGCAGCACAGATGATATGGACATCAGACATGGTGAGACTATGTACACTGTACAAATGAGCAATGTGCAAATTTAGCAACCGTTGTGCGACTTCCTATTTGCAAAACTGTGTTGCGGAGTTTGGGTGTTTATCTGTTCAGGAATCTGATGGCAGTGGGAAAGAAGGGAGTTTTTTAGTCTGGTTGCATTTTACACTTCTGTATCTCCGGCCTGAGGGTAGAAATTTAAACAGTCTGTGCTGGGGGTGGAGGATGGCGTCAGCTCTCCTTTGGACTCTGCGGTGGTAGATGCTCTGCAGAAAGGGGAGTGGAGTTCTGATGATCCTCTCCACTGTCTTCACCACTCTCTGCATGCGTTTGCGGTCCAGGGCAGTAGTGCTGCCGTACCACGCAGTGATGCAGTTGGTCAGGATGCTCTTGATGATGCAGCTGTAGAAGTTGTTGAGGATCCTGGGTGGACATGCCAAACTTCTTCAGCCTCCTCAGAAAGTACAGCCACTGTTGAGCTCTCTTAACCAGTTCTGCGGTGTTGTGTGTCCATGTAAGGTCCTCGCTGATGTAGATGCCCAGGTATTTAAAGCTGCTCACCCTCTCCACCTCAAGCTCCCGGATGAACAGCGGCTGATGGGGTCTCCTCCTCCCCTTCCTCATGTCCACCATCATCTCCTTTGTCTTATCCGTGTTGAGGGCGAGGTGGTTGTCCTCACACAATCACACCAGGCTGGCCACCTCCCTCCTGTAGGATGCTTCGTCATTACCAGTGATGCGTCCTATCACTGCTATGTCATCCGCGAACTTTAAGATGATATTGTCCTTGTGGGAGGCAACACAGTCATGGGTTAAGAGGCTGTAGAGGATGGGGCTGAGAACACAACCCTGTGGGACACCTGTGTTCGTGATGATGCTGGCTGAGGTCGTTATCCATCCTGACAGACTGGGGCCTGCCAGTTAGAAAGTCCAGTAGCCAGTCGTAGAGGGTGGGGTGCAGTCCAAGTGAAAACAGTTTGTCGGCGAGTCTGTGGGGGATGACCGTGTTGAAGGCGGCGCTGTAGTCAACAAAGAGCATCCTAATGTAGGAGTCTTTATCTTCCAGGTGGGAGAGAGAATAGTGGAGTGCTGCAGCAATGGCATCTGAGGTGGACCTGTTGGGCCGGTAGGCGTACTGCAGGGGGTCCAGGGTATCCGTATGCTGTCCTGAATGAGGGGCAGCACCACTCTCTCGAAGCAGAGAGTGGTGTTGAAGCTTCGAGTTAAAAACAACTTGTAACGAAAATAAACAAACACAGTCTCCATCTACATAGTACGTGATGACCGACACTATTTCATCTGAAGATGCCAAGACAAAGTAAGCAAAGTGCATAGATACTAATACTAAAAGGAGCCAAAGCTAAGTCGTTGTTAGGCTCTGACAGCTATCTGCGTCATCTCAACTGTTTTACAGAGGGAATGGACAAGCTAAGGCTATATTTAAGAGCCCGATACAAGACTCATAATCACTATGTGGTGGAAACACAATCATAGGTGCGTAAAGGACTCACACAACGTAGCTAACAAGCTAATCAGCCGACACACATAATGTGACCCACAAACCACAAAGAGGTTAAACAGTGGACACTCTTTATTTTGTGTGTGAAATGATAATAGGCCTGTTCTTTATTTTATTATGCTCATTTACTGCCAAACTGCAGTGACATGATACCACACTCTTGGTGTAATATTACTTCATTACGAGCCTTGTCAGTAAGAAATAGAGAGGAAAAAAATACCCCCCAAGAAATACAACATGAAAGGGTCAGTTAACCATGATGCTGACTTAAGGTCAAACAGCCCAGCCCTACTAAGTGAGCACAAGCTTACAAACTCCACACATCTGCATATCCAGGGCCCAGAGAACTGTGACCAACATAAAATGGACTGGTAAAAAATAAGTCCCCCATCCCCAAAATGGAACCCCTTACTTGGGTGAAAGCTTCTGTATAAATAGGAAGTCAATCCGATCAGAAATGTAGAAGTTGTATTGGGGACAACATAAAATGGACTGGAAAAAGTATAGGCCCCTCTCCCCAAAAAATGGACCCTCACATTAGATGTATAAATGTATAAAAAACCTCCTTCATTTCCTTCTTGAGTTCTTTCCCATAAATCTTTACAAGATTTAGAAGAAAAATTGACCTCATCCAAATTCAAACTCGTCCGATATTATATGGTGCATTCGGAAAGTATTCACAGCACTTGGCTTTTTCTACATTCTTATGTTACAGCCTTATTCGAAAATGGATTAAACTAATTTTTCACTCAAAATTCTACACACAATACCCCATTAATGACAACATGATTTTTTGAGGAGATTTTTGCAAATTTATTAAAAATTTTAAAAACTAAGAAATCACATGTACGTGGGGCAAAAAAGTATTTAGTCAGCCACCAATTGTGCAAGTTCTCCCACTTAAAAGATGAGAGAGGTCTCGTATACCTCAACTATGAGAGACAAAATGAGAAAAAAAAAATCCAGAAAATCACATCGTCTGATTTTTAAAGAATTTATTTGCAAATTATTGTGGAAAGTAAGTATTTGGTCATCCACAAACAAGCAAGATTTCTGGCTCTCACAGACCTGTAACAACTTCTTTAAGAGGCTCCTCTGTCCTCCACTCGTTACCTGTATTAATGGCACCTGTTTGAACTCGTTATCAGTATAAAAGACACCTGTCCACAACCTCAAACAGTCAGACTCCAAACTCAACTATGGCCATGACCAAAGAGCTGTCAAAGGACACCAGAAACAAAATTGTGGACCCGCACCAGGCTGGGAAGACTGAACCTGCAATAGGTAAGCAGCTTGGTGTGAAGAAATCAACTGTGGGCGCAATTATTAGAAAATGGAAGACCAACAAGGCCACTGATAATCTCCCTCGATGTGGGGCTCCACGCAAGATCTCACCCCATGGGGTCAAAATGATCACAAGAACGGTGAGCAAAAATCCCAGAACCACACGGGGGGACCTAGTGACTGACCTGCAGAGAGCTGGGACCAAAGTAACAAAGGCTACCATCAGTAACACACTACGCCACCAGGGACTCAAATCCTGCAGTGCCAGACGTGTCCCCCTGCTTAAGCCAGTACATGTCCAGGCCCGTCTGAAGTTTGCTAGAGAGCATTTGGATGATCCAGAAGAGGATTGGGAGAATGTCATATGGTCAGATGAAACCAAAATAGAACTTTTTGGTAAAAACTCAACTTGTTGTGTTTGGAGGAGAAAGAATGTTGAGTTGCGTCCAAAGAACACCATACCTACTGTGAAGCATGGGGGTGGAAACATCATGCTTTGGGGCCGTTTTTCTGCAAAGGGACCAGGACGACTGATCTGTGTAAAGGAAAGAATGAATGGGGCCATGTATGGTGAGATTTTGAGTGAAAACCTCCTTCCATCAGCAAGGGCATTGAAGATGAAACGTGGCTGGGTCTTTCAGCATGACAATGATCCCAAACACACCGCTCAGGCAACGAAGGAGTGGCTTCGTAAGAAGCATTTCAAGGTCCTGGAGTGGCCTAGCCAGTCTCCAGATCTCAACCCCATAGAAAATCTTTGGAGGGAGATGAAAGTCTGTGTTGCCCAGCGACAGCCCCAAAACATCACTGCTCTAGAGGAGATTTGCATGGAGGAATGGGCCAAAATACCAGCAAGAGTGTGTGAAAACCTTGTGAAGACTTAAAAGAAAACGTTTCATCTCTGTCATTGCCAACAAAGGGTATAAAACAAAGTATTGAGATGAACTTTTGTTATTGACCAAATACTTATTTTCCACCATAATTTGCAAATAAATTCTTTAAAAATCAGACTGTGATTTTCTGGATTTTTTTTTCTCATTTTGTCTCTCATAGTTGAGGTATACCTATGATGAAAATTGGAGACCTCTCATCTTTTACAGTGGGAGAACGTGCACAATTGGTGGCTGACTAAATACTTTTTTGCCCCACTGTATGTGTGTGTATATATACTGTATATAGTGGGGCAAAAAAGTATTTAGTCAGACACCAATTGTCCAAGTTCTCCCACTTAAAAGATGAGAGAGGTCTCCAGTTTTCATCATAGGTATACCTCAACTATGAGAGACAAAATGAGCAAAAAAAACATCCAGAAAATCACATTGAAGGATTTTTAATGAATTAATTGTTAAATTCCTCAGTAAAATAAATATTTGGTCACCTACAAACAAGCAAGATTTCTGGCTCTCACAGACCTGTAACAACTTCTTTAAGAGGCTCCTTTGTCCTCCACTCGTTACCTATATTAATGGCACCTGTTTGAACCTGTTATCAGTATAAAAGACACCTGTCCACAACCTCAGTCAGACTCCAAACTCCACTATGGCCAAGACCAAAGAGCTGTCAAAGGACACCAGAAACAAAATTGTAGACCTGCACCAGGTTGGGAAGACTGAATCTGCAATAGGTAAGCAGCTTGGTGTAAAGAAATCAACTGTGGGAGCAATTATTAGAAAATGGAAGACATACAAGATCACTGATAATCTTCCTCGATGTGGGGCTCCACGCAAGATCTCACCCCGTGGGGTCAAAATGATCACAAGAATGGTGAGCAAAAATCCCAGAACCACATGGGGGGGACCTAGTGAATGACCTGCAGAGAGCTGGGACCAAAGTAACAAAGGCTACCATCAGTAACACACTATGCTGCCAGGGACTCGAATTCTGCAGTGCCAGACGTGTCCCCCTGCTTAAGCCAGTACATGTCCAGGCCCGTCTGAAGTTTGCTAGAGAGCATTTGGATGATCCAGAAGAGGATTGGGAGAATGTCATATGGTCAGATGAAACCAAAATAGAACTTTTTGGTAAAAACTCAACTTGTCGTGTTTGGAGGAGAAAGAACACCATACCTACTGTGAAGCATGGGGGGTGGAAACATCATACTTTGGGGCTTTGAAGAAAAACAGCCCCAAAGCATGATGTTTCCACTCCCATGCTTCACAGTAGGTATGGTGTTCTTTGAATGCAACTCAGCATTCTTTCTTCTCCAAACACGACAAGTTGAGTTTTTACAATAAAGTTCTATTTTGGTTTCATCTGACCATATGACATTCTCCCAATCCTCTTCTGGATCATCCAAATGCTCTCTAGCAAACTTCAGACGGGCCTGGACATGTACAGGCTTAAGCAGGGGGACACGTCTGGCACTGCAGGATTTGAGTCCCTGGCGGCGTAGTGTGTTACTGATGGTAGCATTTGTTACTTTGGTCCCAGCTCTCTGCAGGTCATTCACTAGGTCCCCCGTGTGGTTCTGGGATTTTTGCTCACCGTTCTCCTGATCATTTTGACCCCACGGGGTGAGATGTTGCGTGGAGCCCCAGATCGAGGGAGATTATCAGTGGTCTTGTATGTCTTCCATTTTCTAATAATTGCTCCCACAGTTGATTTCTTTACACTAAGCTGCTTACCTATTACAGATTCAGTCTTCCCAGCCTGGTGCAGGTCTACAATTTTGTTTCTGGTGTCCTTTGACAGCTCTTTGGTCTTGGCCATAGTGGAGTTTGGAGTCTGACTGAGGTTGTGGACAGGTGTCTTTTATACTGATAACGAGTTCAAACAGGTGCCATTAATACAGGTAATGAGTGGAGGACAGAGGAGCCTATTAAAGAAGAAGTTACAGGTCTGTGAGAGCCAGAAATCTTGCTTGTTTGTAGGTGACCAAATACTTATTTTCCACCATAACTTGCAAATAAATTCTTTAAAAATCAGACAATGTGATTTTCTGGATTTTTTTTTTTTCCTCATTTTGTCTCTTATAGTTGAGGTATACCTATGATGAAAATTGGAGACCTCTCTCATCTTTTAAGTGGGAGAACTTGCACAATTGGTGGCTGACTAAATACTTTTTTGCCCCACTGTGATATATATATATATATATATATATATATATACACACACACACACACACACACTTGTATTGATATGTAACAACCAAAGTGCGGATATATATATAGTATACTAAAATACTACAGTATTTTCCGTTAGCTACGCTAACAAGCTAACAGTGCTTTTACTACAACCAAACACTTCTCCTCGCCATACAGAAATGAACAGGCCGTCTCTGCTGACAAATACAGTGGGGAAAAAAGTATTTAGTCAGCCGCCAATTGTGCAAGTTCTCCCACTTAAAAGATGAGAGAGGCCTCCAATTTTCATCATAGGTATACCTCAACTATGAGAGACAAAATGTGAAAAAAAAAAAAATCCAGAAAATCACATTGAAGGATTTTTAATGAATTAATTGGTAAATTCCTCGGTAAAATAACTATTTGGTCACCTACAAACAAGCAAGATTTCTGGCTCTCACAGACCTGCAACTTCTTCTTTAAGAGACTCCTCTGTCCTCCATTCGTTACCTGTATTAATGGCACCTGTTTGAACTCTTTATCAGTATAAAAGACACCTGTCCACAACCTCAAACAGTCAGACTCCAAACTCCACTATGGCCAAGAACAAAGAGCTGTCAAAGGACACCAGAAACAAAATTGTAGACCTGCACCAGGCTGGGAAGACTGAATCTGAAAATAGGTAAGCAGCTTGGTGTGAAGAAATTAACTGTGGGAGCAATTATTAGAAAATGGAAGACATACAAGACCACTGATAATCTCCCTCGATGTGGGGCTCCACGCAAGATCTCACCCCGTGGGGTCAAAATGATCATGAGAACGGTAAGCAAAAATCCCAGAACCACACGGGGGGACCGAGTGAATGACCTGCAGAGAGCTGGGACCAAAGTAACAAAGGCTACCATCAGTAACACACTATGCTGCCAGGGACTCGAATTCTGCAGTGCCAGACGTGTCCCCCTGCTTAAGCCAGTACATGTCCAGGCCAGTCTGAAGTTTGCTAGAGAGCATTTGGATGATCCAGAAGAGGATTGGGAGAATGTCATATGGTCAGATGAAACCAAAATAGAACTTTATTGTAAAAACTCAACTTGTCGTGTTTGGAGGAGAAAGAACACCATACCTACTGTGAAGCATGGGGGTGGAAACATCATGCTTTGGGGCGGTTTTTCTGCCAAGGGACCAGGACGACTGATCCATGTAAAGAAAAGAATGAATGGGGCCATGTATGGTGAGATTTTGAGTGAAAACCTCCTTCCATCAGCAAGGGCATTGAAGATGAAACGTGGTTGGGTCTTTCAGCATGACAATGATCCCAAACACACCGCCTGGGCAACGAAGGAGTGGCTTCGTAAGAAGCATTTCAAGGTCCTGGAGTGGCCTAGCCAGTCTCCAGATCTCAACCCCATAGAAAATCTTTGGAGGGAGTTGAAAGTCTGTGTTGCCCAGTGACAGCCCCAAAACATCACTGCTCTAGAGGAGATCTGCATGGAGGAATGGGCCAAAATACCAGCAACAGTGTGTGAAAACCTTGTGAAGACTTACAGAAAACATTTGACCTCTGTCATTGCCAACAAAGGGTATATAACAAAGTATTGAGATGAACTTTTGTTATTGACCAAATACTTATTTTACTGAGGAATTTACCAATTAATTCATGAAAAATCCTTCAATGTGATTTTTTGGATTTTTTTTCCCCTCATTTTGTCTCTCATAGTTGAGGTATACCTATGATGAAAATTGGAGACCTCTCTCATCTTTTAAGTGGGAGAACTTGCACAATTGGTGGCTGACTAAATACTTTTTTGCCCCACTGTATATATCCACTTGTATTGATATGTAACGGCCAAAGTGTGGATATTTTTTTTTTTTTTTAACTCACTCTTGTGCCTATAGTATTTTTGGTTAGCTATGCTAACAAGTTAACAGTGCTTTTACCATGAACGTTTCTCCTTGCCATAAACAAATGCGCGTTTGAGAAACGAGAACAAAAATCTTAGCATGTTACAGAATACCTTGTTAGATATCCAGTGCAAAATACGCCGTTTGTTCAGTATCAATACTGTTTATTGTTGTGTTAAATGACGTTAGTGACATTGCCATATATCTTGAAATGCTCATTGGAGAGAAAATAAGAACAAAAATCTGAGCGTCTTACAGAATACTTTTTTTATAAAGATATCCAATGCAAAATACGCTTTTTGTGCTATCAATACTGTGTATGAATGGGAGCCTTGTGTTGTGTATGGGAGATTTTTCTCCCAAAGATGCTAGTAACGTCATCATTTTTACTATTTTGCTAGTATTTCCATAATCTTGGGCCATTTTTTTTTTTTAAATTTCACTCGTGTGTTTGTGTGTTGTGTAACTGTGTTTTATCTAATCCTTCTCTTACTTTATTGCGCAGTAGCCTGGTGGAGGTCCTACAATGACAGTAAAGCCTATTCTATTCCTATTCTTCTGTTCCATAATCAGACATGTAAGCTTTGGTAATATTGATATTGAATAAAATTGCCTTCTATGTCTGCACATTTAATGGAAGGTTTAAGTTGTACACTGCACAAATCAAAACACTTTTTTTGTATTTACAGATTTATCACACCTGGATGAGGAAGAACCACCTGTGGAGTCTAGCTCACCTTCACCAGCACCAAGCTTGTCCTCCTCCTGCTCTTCCTCCTCTTCTCATCAGACCAGATTAGGTAATACAGTGGGGTAAAAAAGTATTTAGTCAGCCACCAATTGTGCAAGTTCTCCCACTTAAAAGATGAGAGAGGTCTCCAATTTTCATCATAGGTATACCTCAACTATGAGAGACAAAATGAGAAAAAAAAAATCCAGAAAATCACATTGTCTGATTTTTAAAGAATTTATTTGCAAATTATGGGGCAAAGTAAGTATTTGGTCAATAACAAAAGTTCATCTCAATACTTTGTTATATACCCTGTGTTGGCAATGACAGAGGTCAAACGTTTTCTGTAAGTCTTCACAAGGTTTTCACACACTGTTGCTGGTATTTTGGCCCATTCCTCCATGCAGATCTCCTCTAGAGCAGTGATGTTTTGGGGCTGTCGCTGGGCAACATGGACTTTCAACTCCCTCCAAAGATTTTCTATGGGGTTGAGATCTGGAGACTGGCTAGGCCACTACAGGACCTTGAAATGCTTCTTACGAAGCCACTCCTTCGTTGCCCGGGCGGTGTGTTTGGGATCATTGTCATGCTGAAAGACCCAGCCACGTTACATCTTCAATGCCCTTGCTGATGGAAGGAGGTTTTCACTCAAAATCTCACCATACATGGCCCTATTCATTCTTTCCTTTACACGGATCAGTCGTCCTGGTCCCTTTGCAGAAAAACAGCCCCAAAGCATGATGTTCCCACACCCATGCTTCACAGCACGTATGGTGTTCTTTGGATGCAACTCAGCATTCTTTCTCCTCCAAACACGACAAGTTGAGTTTTTACCAAAAAGTTCTATTTTGGTTTCATCTGCCCATATGACATTCTCCCAGTCCTCTTCTGGATCATCCAAATGCTCTCTAGCAAACTTCAGATGGGCCTGGACATGTACTGGCTTAAGCAGGGGGACACGTCTGGCACTGCAGGATTTGAGTCCCTGGCGGCGTAGTGCGTTACTGATGGTAGCCTTTGTTACTTTGGTCCCAGCTCTCTGCAGGTCATTTACTAGGTCCCCCCGTGTGGTTCTGGGATTTTTGCTCACTGTTCTCGTGATCATTTTGACCTCACGGGGTGAGATCTTTCGTGGAGCCCCAGATGGAGGGAGATTATCAGTGGTCTTGTATGTCTTCCATTTTCTAATAATTGCTCCCACAGTTGATTTCTTCACACCAAGCTGCTTACCTATTGCAGATTCAGTCTTCCCAGCCTGGTGCAGGTCTACAATTTTGTTTCTGGTGTCCTTTGACAGCTCTTTGGTCTTGGCCATAGTGGAGTTTGGAGTCTGACTGTTTGAGGTTGTGGACAGGTGTCTTTTATACTGATAACGAGTTCAAACAGGTGCCATTAATACAGGTAACGAGTGGAAGACAGAGGAGCCTCTTAAAGAAGAAGTTACAGGTCTATGAGAGCCAGAAATCTTGCTTGTTTGTAGGTGACCAAATACTTATTTTCCACCATAATTTGCAAATAAATTCTTTCAAAATCAGACAATGTGATTTTCTGGATTTTTTTCCCCTCATTTTGTCTCTCATAGTTGAGGTATACCTATGATGAAAATTGGAGACCTCTCTCATCTTTTAAGTGGGAGAACTTGCACAATTGGTGGCTGACTAAATACTTTTTTACCCCACTGTATATGTTCAGATCATGACCCATTCACATAAAGGAGGGAGTGAATTAAATCAATTATACACTTGCATTGAATGTTGTGATGTCACTAACAGTAAATGGATGTTGAATAGACACATTCAGTCTTGGATTGACAATTCCTGCGTTTGTCAGTGTGTGATTATTTTATATTGCTTCTTATTTTTGTACTTTAAAACAGAAATGGAAGCAGGACACAAACATGGGCCTCCTTCTTGACTACCTGGAGAGGTCAGATGAGAGACAGCAGGAGCAGAGCAGGAGGGATGAGCAGCTGACCTCCGCTTTGCTGCAAAGCATCTAGAAGATGGAGGACAGTACCAATACCCTTGTTGGACTGATGGGACGCCAGGGTTTCTTCTGGTAACACTTCTCTGTGGTGGCCCGCCTCGCCGGAAATCATACCGCCACGCCAAGTCGATATGATTTTATTAATAAAAATATATGAAGCAATGACTTTCCGCAAGCGCGCACACGAACAACGCGCATGGCCATCATTTGCGCGGAGTTTAGAAGCGCCCCAGTCACATGAGTTTTCCAGTCAATCAGCAAACAGTGTCTCGCTAAGCGTGACTGTCCGACAGAAACATGAGTTTATTAAAGTACTTTAAACGCGGAAAAAAATCATAAGAGGTATGTAAGCACTGGCGTTTATCATGGCTTTAACCCGCTGGAAACGGGAGCCATAATGGAAGAGCCGCTTAGCTAAGAGATGTGGTTAGAATTCAAATGCAGCCAGCTTCATATGAAGTTTGGAAAGGCACTGATGAATTGCTGAGGATTTATTTCACCAGCCACTACAATATTAAGTTATGAGACTGGCAATTTCTCTTTTCTCGCACGAGCAGGCGTGCCATTTTTATTCTCTAGCGGCACTAACAAAGCAACAGCTAAAAACGCTAGCTCTAAACTGAGGTCCTTCAGCGGCTGCCTAGAGAGGTGCCTGATGAGAAAGCGTGAGCGCACAACTGTAATGGCCGTTGCTAAACGACCGGGAGCCAGCCATTTATGTCTGCACTAAGAGGCCAGGAGCTATTTAGTGAATGAAAAACCCACATGCAGGAGTGGTTTCGTGCGTTGTATTGAAAAAAAACCCAGAACGTGTTAATGGGAATGAATGAAGTGTGGATGTGTATGAAACACCCGAGCTGCCGAGTGCCCGAGCTGTCAGGAAGCAAAGGACCCAAAGGGTTCCTTGACGCGCCTGATAAAAAATAAATAAATATGTGCATTTTTTTTAATACTTTTTAACCAAATAGCCAAATTAGGAGGCATTTACTTGTATTGTTAGCATATTTGTAATTTGTGTGTATTTTCTATTATTGAATAAAAAAAAAAAAAAAAAAAAAAAAGAATCGAATTGTAGGCACTTCCCGCCCAGATACTGTGATACTAGGAGACTGGCTCCCGGCCGTGTAGTCACTTCGCAACTATAACTGCCTAAACACATCATTCTGTACATGAACACATATTGTGGTGAATTATGTCTTTACGGTCTGCTACAGTTCCCTATTATGTACCTGGCAGGTTAAGATGACCGAAATTCACCAAGTCAATGACTTTAATCTGTCAGCAGCCTTCAGACCAACTAAACGTATCAACATTTGATTTCAAAATGAGGGAGGTTTTTCCTGCTGTCTGTGTGGTGAGGAGATTTCTGAAAAAAAAAAAAACAAAAACAAAAAAAAAAAAACTAGAAATACAAAGAAGTATAACAGAAATAACGGCATCCTTGGTCATTTAAGTTAATTTATTTCATTAAATACAATTTTATTAATATTTTTTCTTTGTAATCAGAGTTAAATTATTGTTCTGTTCCAACTGCAAAATTATGGTCAAAAATGTAAATTGTTATAAGGAAAAAGTTAAAAAAAAATTACCACAGTCTGTTTCAAGTTTATCTAAAAAAAAAAACAAAAAAAAAAAAAACAAAAAAACCCCCCAGTAATTTTATTTTAAAAAAAACAAAAATTAGTCATAAAATAATCCACAAATTTGGTTCCAAGGTTGTCATAGCCAGGAGCGGCACTGGGGTTAAGCTCCCAGTGCTCATAAAATGCTTCTTACGGCGTGCGTCTCGAAAAGCCTCTGACAACTAAGTCCAACTCCTAGCCTGCCCGTGTGGTTTAGTCTCTAAGCCCGGCAGAACTGCTTTTACTAATAGGAGAAGGGGCGAGGGCGGATCTCTGGCGCCTTAAAACCAGATGCTTCGGGTAGATGGTGGCTTGTCAACCTGGGAAGGTAGCCCATCTAGGGGAAGGTAAACCCTGATTTCAAACCTCCGCTGCCTTGCGACACACCCGGTCATGGGAAAGGCTTCGGGAGTCAACCCTGGGGAAAAATCCGGAGTTGGAGCCCCTAAGGCAGTTCTATGTTGTGCTCAACATCGTTCTGGCAGCTCCGGCGACGGCGCTGGTGCCAAACTATAGCAGCCCTGCTGTTCCTTTGGATTCATCAGTGACGTGGAGAGGGGGGACATGCTGCATGGGTAACATCTTGTCCTCCATATCTTCCTGCCCAGGCTTGAATCCTACCAACGCCCAACGCTGGAAGGTAGAACACCGGTGTGCATCGGCCTGTTCAGCCACAGGCGGTGCTGTTCTAGCAGAGTAGACATTTAGGATTCTCTTCCATGGTCATCATAGACCGACGGAGGACGACGAATTCACAAATTTATAATAAAGTTTCAAATGTACAAGAAAAGTCAATTTTACAATTGGAAATTACAAATTTGAGGTACATGGTTTCAACTTTAGATTTACAGAGAAAAGTAGAAAACTAGATTTTTGAGAAAAACCTCAAACCTTCAAGACTGAAGTCATTACTCAAGTTTTTAAGTGGATGCTCTTTGTACCCTTAACTCAATTAGAAATTTTTGGTTGCCTACTTTTAATCATTAATTTCAAAGCACTGCTTTTACATGAGTAGAATTTCTGGTTACTATACCTACCTGATCATATAATTTAAGTATGCTTGAGTACATGGCTATTATGAATGTTTCTTTCCCTTCCCTACTCTCTCAATGGAAAAAAAGAAACACTAGAATAAAAATACAAAAAATACACATATTTTTGTCATTTATGTAAACCATGACAAAAAAAAAATTCTGCAGGACAAAACATGACACGGTTTGGGACGGTTTGCCGCTGAGTGTGAAGCGGGTGGGATGAGAATCAGCACCTCCAAGTCCGAGTTCATGGTCCTTAGCCGGAAAAAGGTGGATTGTCCTCTCTGGGTTGGGGACAGGCTCCTGCCCCAAGTGGAGGAGTTGTAAGTATCTTGGGGTCTTGTTCACAAGTGAGGGGAAAATGGAGCGAGAGATTGACAGACGGATTGGAGCAGCATCTGCAGTGATGCGGACGTTGTACCGGTCTGTTGTGGTGAAGAGGGAGCTTAGTTCTAAGGCAAAGCTGTCGATTTACCAGCCAATCTACGTTCCTACTCTCACCTATGGTCACGGGCTTTGGGTAATGACCGAAAGAATTAGATCGCGGATACAAGCGGCTGAAGTGAGCTTTCTCCATAGGATTGCTGGACTCACCCTCAGAGATAGGGTGAGGAGCTCAGTCATCCGGGAGAGGCTCAGAGTAGAATCGCTGCTCCTCCACATTGAAAGCAGTCAGTTGAGGTGGTATGGGCATCTGATTAGGATGCCTCCTGGACGCCTCCCACTTGAGGTGTTTCAGGCACGTCCCACTGGGAGGAGACCTCGGGGCAGACCCAGGACTCGGTGGAGAGACTATGTCTCCCAGCTGGTCTGGGAATGCCTTGGTATCCTCTCTGAAGAGCTGGAGCAGGTGGCTGGGGAGAGGGAAGTTTGGGCTTCTCTGCTTGAACTGCTGCCTCCGCGACCCGGACCTCCAGAAAAGCGGTAGAAGATGGATGGATGGAAAAAATGACACTTGATATTTTCTAACCTGTTTGTATACCACCACAGAGAGAGAACCTGAATTAGACAGAGCTCAGAGAGGGCAAGATGAGACAGAAGAGAGGAGCCAAGGAGAGGGAAGTGTTCAGGCAGAGGAAGGAGAGAAGGATAACACCACTAAAAAGTCTAAACACAGGATGTCTGGGTGGGACCCTAACTGGCCCAATATTCAAGCCTCGGTTGTACAATACTTCAAATGGTAAGTTCCATATGCAGCGTTACGGTGTGAAATTTTAAAATGTTTAAAAAGAAATAAAATTTTAAAAAGAAATAAATGAATAGAAGAAATAGAAATAAATAGTATAAAATTAACATGTTTTTTTCCCCCCAGGGAAAAATATGTTGCCACCGTGCCAAGGTCTTTAAGCCAGAGGAAACACTGGATGTGTTGTGTCTGTGCTTGAGGGATTGCAAACAAAGTAACTATCACAGCATTGATAGTTTTGGCTGTGTGTAAATAATATTTCATATGTAGCCGTCTTAAGTTTTTGCACATTTTGTAAATAAAAGCTTTCTTTCCTTAAGTGTTTTTTTTGCTTCCACATTAAGTAATTGTTATCCTCACACCAAACATATACATAAAATGTAAAGCTATTTAGGATAACAATGCAAATTACAATAACATTATAGTGGTGGGAAGTGAAAATACAAGTACTGAATTACTGCACTTAAGTTAATTTTTTCAGGTACTGGACAATATATCAGGTATTTGTGGACTTCACTCATATTTCTGACAACTTTTTTTCACATTTTCTAAAGAACAAGCAGCAACAAACTTTAAATCTATGTGCTTTTTCTGTGGAAAATGTTCCCAGTTGCCAGCTTCAAAAATGATAAATAATGAGTTTATATTCTTTTGACAACGTACCATATGACATTCTATCAGCTCTGCCAAGATCATTTCTGGGGAAAGTACTTTGAACTTGTACTCTTTAGAGTCTGTCTCTTGTTACCCCTACATGAATAAAAACCTGAATCAGTACTTCAACCAGAATAGATTACATACAAGTACATAAGGTGTAGACCTTTAACAACTCTGTAGATGTGCCTATAAGATACATATGTACATACACAATAAATACTTCAAAACAGAGTACACTGAGGACCGATTACCAGCTGGATTTTTTTTTTTTTTTAATCATTAACACTTTTCAACTACTTCACGTGTTATATTTTGTAAATGACATGGCAGGTACTAAACAGGTTACTGCTCTCCACTGTTAAAGTACTCCATTCAAGCTGCCCTAATGTCATCCCCTTCTACACTGGCATGGTCAGGTAGTGGTTGAACTGGAGGCTGACTGTGATCATGTGTGTCTGGGAGTCCAAAGTTGTCACCATGTTCCTCACAAATATTATCAAGTATGCAGCAGGTGAGCACCATTTTCTTGCTCAGCTCCAGTCTGCAGTCATTCCTTGTCAAGAGGGACCTCCATCATCCTTTCAAGCCACCAAAAGCCATTTCCAAAACTGAACGTGCACGGCTCATCCAGTAGTTGTAGTTACGTCGTTCAGGGGTAAGTCTGCCTGCGTCCGAAAAGGGTTTCATCAGCCACTTCTGCATGGGGTTGGCTGGGTGGTGAAATCCGGTGTCATACCAAAAAGTAATCACCGTCTACAGGAGCCAGGAGTGTCCACTTATTAAAGGTGTACTGCCTGGTCTCAGTCCACCTACAATGTGTCTAAATGTTTTGAGGTTTTATCACATCTGAAAAATTATAGTGTTGGCCAAAGTGTTGTAGTTTGGAAAACAGCGTATAGAATTTATCAGATTGCAATATTTATGTGCGAAAACATTGTTGTTTGGAGGTACATAGATATATTCTATGTACCTCCAAACATTGATACAGTGCATGTATATATATCCAGTAAATCTATGCATTCTTCCATCTAACCTTGTAACAACATTATTTTAATTGCTTTTAATCCGAGATCAAGTTTGTTTCGGGTTCAAAATGCATCATAAGTGTTAAATTTATCTTATTATACCTAACTAAGTACTGTTTATCTGTTGAAATATATACTTAACGGCTAATATAACCCCATAACAATATGGCACCGGGCAATCATTTTTTTGGCAGCTGATCACTTTTTGGCATGACATAACAGGCGACCTCCATCACGTAATGCACTGTAACACCACCTATTACAGAACTGACGTAAATATTACGTTTAAAAGTGTAGTCAATGCTAGCTAGTTGAGCTACAGACTTGAGCTAACAAACGCTGATAACTGAAATATTGATAATTACCAGTCTCCTTAAACGTAGCCGCCATTCTCTGCGATTAAGAATAAAACTGTTTTTGGATAGTAATACAGGTTTGGAATAATAAAAGCAGCGCTCCCAAAGAGACAACAAACTCCTCCATGTTGACAAGTGAGCACTGCTTCTTCTTCTCCTCTTTTTACTTCTTCTGTGGTGTTCTGCAGGGTTGCATAAAGACACTTCACACTACATAATGACGTAGCCCTGACGTAATTCCCGACTAGCTCCATATCGGTGGAACACCAACTGGTTCTTATGAGGCACTACAGTTGAACTGGTTAAGCACTGGCACAAGCCCCAGAAACAAACTAGCACTGATTCTTATTTTGGTGGAAATGAGGCAAGGGTGAACCGGTGTACCAAGTATGGTGACCCTAACTTTACTCGTTGTACAGTATGGCTACGGTCCCAATGCAGGTCTTAATGCTCATTTCTGATTTTAGATAAAGATACAGTGGTGTGAAAAAGTGTTTGCCCCCTTCCCGATTTCTCTTTTTTTTTTTTTTGCATAAAACTTAAATGTTTTAGATCCATCCATCCATCCATCTTCTACCGCTTTTCCGGAGGTCTGGGTCGCGGAGGCAGCAGTTCAAGCAGAGAAGCCCAGACTTCCCTCTCCCCAGCCACCTGCTCCAGCTCTTCAGAGGGGATACCAAGGCCCTCCCAGACCAGCTGGGAGACAGTCTCTCCACCGAGTCCTGGGTCTGCCCCGGGGTCTCCTCCCAGTGGGACGTACCTGAAACACCTCAAGTGGGAGGCGTCCAGGAGGCATCCTAATCAGATGCCCATACCACCTCAACTGACTCCTTTCAATGTGGAGGAGCAGCGGTTCTACTCTGAGCCTCTCCCGGATGACTGAGCTCCTCACCCTATCTCTCAGGGTGAGTCCAGCAATCCTACGGAGAAAGCTCATTTCAGCCGCTTGTATCCGCAATCTCGTTCTTTCGGTCATTACCCAAAGCTCGTGACCATAGGTGAGAGTAGGAACGTAGATTGGCTGGTAAATCGACAGCTTTGCCTTAGAACTAAGCTCCCTCTTCACCACAACAGACCGGTACAACGTCCGCATCACTGCAGATGCTGCTCCAATCCGTCTGTCGATCTCTCGCTCCATTTTCCCCTCACTCGTGAACAAGACCCCAAGATAGATTTTAGATCATCAAACAAATTTAAATATTAGACAAAGATAACACAAGTAAACATAAAATGCAGTTTTTAAATGAAGGTGTTTATTATTAAGGGAATAAAAATTCCAAACCTACATGGCCCTGTGTGAAAAAATGATTGCCCCCGAAACCTAATAACTGGTTGGGCCACCCTTTGCAGCAACAACTACAATCAAGCGTTTGCGATAACTGGCAATGAGTCTTTTACAGCGCTGTGGAGGAAGTTTGGCCCACCCATCTTTGCAGAATTGTTGTAATTAAGCCACATTGGAGGGCTTTTGAGCATGAACTGCCTGTTTAAGGTCATGCCACAGCATCTCAATCAGATTCAAGTCAGGACTTTGACTAGGCCACTCTGAAGCCTTCATTTTGTTTTTCTTAAGCCAGTCAGAGGTGGACTTGCTGGTGTGTTTTGGATTATTGTCCTGCTGCATAACCCAAGTGCGCTTCAGCATGAGGTCACGAACAGATGGCCGGACATTCTCTTTCAGGATTTTTTGGTAGACAGCAGAATTCATGGTTCCATTTACCACAGCAAATCTTCCAGGTCCTGAAGCAGCAAAACAGCCCCAGACCATCACACTACCACCACCCTATTTTACTATTGGTATGATGTTCCTTTTCTGAAATGCTATGTTACTTTTACGCCAGATGTAATGGGACACACATCTTCCAAAAAGTTCAGCTTTTGTCTCGTCAGTCCACAGAGTATTTTCCCAAAAGTCTTGGGGATCTTCAAGATGTTTTCTGGAAAAACTGAGACAAGCCTTTGTGTTCTTTTTGCTCAGCAGTGGTTTTCATCTTGGAACTCTGCCATGCAGGTCATTTTTGCCGAGTCTCTTTCTTTTGGTGGAGTCATGAACACTGATCTTAATTGAGGCAAGTGAGGCCTGCAGTTCTTTGGATGTTGTGAGGTCTTTTGTGACCTCTTGGATGAGTCATCGCTGCGCTCTTGGGGTAATTTTGGTCAGCCGGCCACTCTTGGGAAGGTTCACCACTGTTCCATGTTTTTGCCATTTGTGGATAATGGCTCTCACTGTGGTTTGCTGGAGTCCCAAAGCTTTAGAAATGGCTTTATAACCTTTTCCAGACTGATAGATCTCAATTACTTTGTTTCTCATTTGTTCCTGAATTTCTCTGGATCGCAGCATGATGTCTAGCTTTTGAGGATCTTTTGGTCTACTTCACTTTGTCAGGCAGGTCCTATTTAAGTGATTTCTTGATTGATAACAGGTGTGGCAGTAATCAGGCCTGGGTGTGACTCAAGAAATTGAATTCAGCTTTCCAAAGACGTGATAAACTACAGTTAGCTTGTGTTTTAACGTGGGTGCAATCACTTTTTCACACAGGGCCATGTAGATTTTAATTTTTTTCCCTTAATAATAAACACCTTCATTTAAAAACTGCATTTTGTGTTTACTTGTGTTATCTTTGCCTAATATTTAAATCTGTTTGATGGTCCGAAACATTTAAGTGTGACAAGCATACAAAAGAGAAATCAGGAAGGGGGCAAACACGTTTTCACACCACTGTAGATGCATTTTATTGATCCCAAACTGGGAAATTACAGTCTAACAGCAGTATGACAGTAGACAACCAAAACAACAGGAACACACACAGCATAAAAGAAACAGGAATTACCCATGGAAAGTAAAACTGCCTAAATAACTTAGATACTGTACATCGCGGATAAATAGATGATCCGTATAGCTACATGAATTGTACTTGCTGTACAATGCAGGACTATCAGGTGCAGGGTGAAATGTGAGGTACCAGTTAGACTCCAATTTGCAGTGTGGCAGCATAGTTATCACCAGAATTCAACATTAGAGTGAGTTACTATACAGTGAAATGGCATGTGGTAGGAAGGAGTTCCTGGACCTAACCGTTCGGCAGTGAAGCTGTAGCAGTCTGCTGGAGAAAGTGCTCCACTGTTTGTCCAGTGTGTGGTGGAAGTGGTGACCAGGATTGTCCATGATGGATCGCAGTTTGTTCAGTGTCCTCCTCTCTACCACGGTCTCAAAGGTCTCTGGCCTGAAACCAATTACAGAGTCAGCCTTCTTGATAATCTTGTCAAGTCTGTTGGTGTTGCTGGCTCTGATACTGCTTCCCCAACAGACAGCAGCAAAAAAGCCTGGTAGAAAAGCTCCAGCATCCTGTTGCACACATTCAAGAATCTCAACTTCCTTACAAAGTAGAATCTGCTCATCCCCTTCTTGTACACGGCATCAGTGTTAGATTTCCAGTCCAGTCCATTGCTGACCATGACACCCAGGTATTTGTAGTCCTCCACTACCTCCACATCCTCCCCCCTAATTCGCAATGGCTGTGAAGGCGTCCTCTTCTTCCTTAAGTCAATCACCATTCAAGATTCAAAACATTCAAAGATTTTATTTGGCAATACTACTATATGTAGAGGACATACAGGAGAACTGAAATGGCATTTCTCTTTCTTCAGTGGTGTGCACAATATAAAAAAAGAAAAAGGAATAAGACTGGAAAAACAACAACAGCAGTCTACGTACAGTAATGCTACCCGTAGTGCAAGTGGCGACTAAAGATAGACCCAGACATCCCATAGTGCAAATAAAGACAAATGATGAAACCCAGCAATCCTATATACAGAAAAGCAGAGCAGTAATACTCGTAGTTGCAAGTTCAATGCGGTAGTGTAGGTGCAGACAGTGACAGACAGGACTGCACATGATCAGTACTGCAACAACAGACACAGACAGCAACAGATATGGCATTTGTGCAAACGGTTGCAGTAAAGTGCAGAGACATACAGCAGCAGATGTATTACTGTTGGTGTGCCAGTCTTTCTGTGCCAACAGCTGAGGTAGTTATTGTGCAGGTGAGTGCGTTATAGTCCAGGAAGGGGGGTGGACAGAGTTCAGGGTCCTGATGGCCTGATGAACAAAGCTGTTTAGCAGTCTTGTGGAGCGGGCCGGAGGCTCCGGTACCTTTTCCCTGAGGGCAGGGGGCTGAAGAGTGAGTGTGAGGGGTGGGAGGTGTCACCCGCAATGTTGATGACTCTGCATGTAAGGTAGATGTCCGAGAGTGGGGCAGAGGGGCACCGATGATCTGGCTGGCTGCTTTCACTGTGCATTGTAGTGTCTTCCAGCAGGAGGCGGTGCAGCTTCCATACCACACCGTGATGCAGCTGGTGAAGGTGCTCTCAACGGTGCCCCGGTAGAATGAGCACATGATTTGGGGGGGGGGGGGGGGGGGACTCGTGCTCTCCTCAGTTTGCGGAGGAAGTGGAAGCGAATTTGAGCATTCTTGGCCAGTGATGTGGTGTTGTTGGACCAGGAGAGGTCCTCAGAAATGTGCACCCCTAGCAACTTGGTGCTGCTCACCCTCACCCTCTCATCAAGTTATCTCTCTGGTCTTGATTTTTTTTTTACTGAGATCCAATTTTTTTGTGTGGGAATTCACATTATAATTTAAATGCAACCCCCATCAGACTCCAGTGTGAACGGTCTACAGCTATGAAGTGACCCACATGTGCATAAAAAAACGTAGTGTCAGACAAAGCGTTGCATTTACTAGGGCTGTGAATCTTTAGAAGTCACACGATTCAATTCGATTCCGATTTTTGGGGTCACGATTCAACTCCGAATCGATTTTCGATTCTCAACAATTTTCAGTTCGAAATTGGCTCTCTAATCTCAGGGGAAAAAAAGTCCACTGCACTGCAAAAAATGCTGAAGTAAAGCAGAGTACAGTGTGTTGATGTTTTGGCAGGTTATATTTTTAAAAAATTACATCAACTGATTTGCAATAAAATACTGTTAAATGAAAAAAGTAGGCTTAGGTTAGTAACTGCTTTTTTATTTCTTGAAAACTTTTGAGTTTCAAAAGTGAAATTGTACATAAGTGAAATAAACTTTGAAAATTTTCCTTTTCTGCATATCACAGTTCCTAACAGCTTTTACACAGTGTGCTGGTTTGGTTGCCCTCCAGCATTCTAGAAATATAGGCTATTCATTTAAAAACTAAAGTAAATTCTATCAGAAATACTTTGAACATCCATTTAAATAGTAGTGCTACCTGGCTGTATGCAGTCAATGTGCAGTTACCTATACAGTAACTTAATGCAATGAACAAATTCATTCAGAACTAAATGCAACTGATGCTTAACATCAATTTTAAACCTGCACAAATATAAACAAAGTATCTAAATTCTTTGTCGACTTAAAGAACAAATTAAAGTTATAAAACAAAATAAAGTGCTTTTACCATACCTGCAAACTCAGAAGGGGTGAAAAAGGTGACAAACTAAACCCCTGTAGGCGGGTTTGGGCCCCCCCCCCCCGAAAAATTTTGTGATTACAACACGTAAATTAAGCATTCTGGTGTACTCTGAGAAGAAAATAAAGGGGAAAGACAACACTTGCTTCAGATAACAAAGCACATTTATCAACACTGTTCAACACACTTAACAATTAAAACTATTTTTTCCAACCTTTCAATGCTACACATTAATGCAGCAGTAAACTTAATCTATAAATATCCTATGAAATAATGAAACACCATTTTACACAATGACCAAAACACATGACACCCAACGGGAGGGGGGCATAATACTGTCGTGATTAACTCACACATACTTAAACTAGAGGGTACTCAGAGTGCATACCTCCGCCAAGGCTCCGTCCCCCCCTCCCTTTGTCCTCCCCTCCATCCTTTTGTCCATCCATATTGCCATCCATCTGTACATTGCGAGATCGGGCCTCGGCAGAGGTATGCACTCACGGATCACCTCCAACATCTAATGAGTTCACCTTTCGGCCAAGGGCCACCTCTGGTGAACACTTTATCCAAGTCCATCCAGTAGTTTTGGAGTATTGTTGCTAACACTCTGTGGGGAAAATAAGAGCCTTGGCAGAGGTATACATTTTGAGATCATCATCAAAATTTAATCATGTGCTCAGTGTGCCATTACACACCTTTCCTGAAAATTTGAATGATAGGTGCTATCATTCAAATGTCACCGGGAATGCAGGTCGTTTTCTGTGTCAAGTCAAATCCCTCGTATGTTATCAGTTATCTGTTAATGTACTTGGCAATAAATCTTTTCTGAGTTCTGAGTTCTATATAAATGCAATCCATTATTATTATTACTATTATTATCAGACAGACAGAAATGACAGCAAAAACAATATGACTAAATTATATGACTGCATAATAATAATAATAATAATAATAATACTAATACTGTCATAATTGTATCGACCATACATTGGGGCTGGGCAATTTGACCTGAAAGTGTCAATAAGCCATGATGTTGATTTAAGGTGGGTTTTCTTTTTTTTTTCCCCTCCTCTGTTCGCCAATTACAGTTTACTGACAAGGTTCATAACTATTAAGCAATATTACACAACAGCGTGGAATCAGTCGTTTTTTTGTAGTTATCAACTACAAATTCTCCACCTCCCCTACCGTCATCTCCTGTACCGGCGTAATTCTTAATTCTGATTGGGTGCTTAGAAAGGCTTGGCATTGATGAGTGCAGCTGTACAGTAGTCTGACAAATTGGACTTTTTTTCCCCAACCCTGAGCACTGTGACAAAAAGTGGCCACTGCTCAAAGCGTTTCAGCACCGAGGGCGCTCAGCGCTGTAAACGTTAGACTACATAGAGAATGAATAGAAAATGGTCGCCCACAGCAGGAAAAATGAGTTTGGTGGACACGCCCCTAATACTTTTTCTGCAGTGTTTGACTTCTGGGTTGCCGAGGCGCGTGGCCCTATGGCGTGACCACACACGTAACTAAGTGGACACGTCTTAAAAGGGCAGTACATGAAAAACGCCAGATTAATATATAAAGTAATATTTAAATAATTCCTGCATCCACATCATGATCCGAATCACCACCAAAATCTAACCATCTGTTCCCCGTGCCATTACACACATTTCCTAAAAATTTCATCAAAATCCATTGATAACTTTTTGAGTTATGTTGGTAACAGACAAACCAACCAACCAACCAACAAACAGACAAACCAATAAATGCTACCGAAAACATTACCTCCATTCTCCCTTGGCGGAGGTAATTATATGATCAGAGGTAGCGCTATGCGATATGACCAAAACTTCATATTACGATATCAGTAATCTTATTTGATGATAATCATATATATCATGATATACATTTCTGTTAACTTCAATAGTTTATATGCAATAACCAATAAAAGGACCATCTCTTTCTCTACATTTTAAATTACATACTGAAAAAAAATCAGTTGTACAAATTCATCTGTCATTAATTTTATGCACTTTTCCCCTCTTAATTTTGCAGTGTTGTTATAAAATTGTTTTTAAATGTGCATTTGAGATGACTTCAACTTTATTCATTATCGCTGCTTGACTAATTTAAAATTATTAGAAATCAAGTTACATTAAGAGCCAGTTTGTTCCTCCGACACGTTTTAATTAATTTATTTAGTGTGTATGTGGCCGCTGTCACATACTTTTGCAGCTTTAGTAATATTTTTTCCTGACAAAATTAAGAAACTCGGCAGTGATTTAAACCAGAACGATGGTCTGACACGTTTCTTATTAGCAAAAACTTAGCATCATCCTTTAGCATTTGCCATTTTATAGTTGGAGAGAGATGATGTTAATGCTACTTACCTCCAATTAAAACAAAGTTAGAGGGCTGTCCTCTGTGACGCAGCACGGTGGGGAAAAAGTTCCACATCCCTGGCACAGAAGTAGTGGCAAAACATTAGCTTGCTGTTAGCTGCTGTGGCGCTAACCACCAGAACCCATCTGGCGCAATGCGGGGGAGAGGTGGGGCGGTGACAAGTAGAAACGGGGTATGTGTCCCTATATAAACGATAAAGTTTCATATGAAACGGTAGATGTTTTTTATCGTGTCACTGATATATAGTCATATCGCACAGCCCTAATCAGAGGTGCGTATAATAGCCAGAAATTGTACTCATCTAAAAGCAGTGTTGTCTTATGAAATTGTCTTATGAAATTAAGAGTAGACACACAAAAATTACTAGTTGAGTAGGGTACTAAAGCACCTACTTTAAAAAATACTTGTGTAATGACAGCCTTGAAAGTGAGGTTTTTCTCCTAAATTTATAACCATTTTTTTACTTCCACCGTTTTCTATTTTTTTCTCTGTCAATTTGATTTTACCTAAATTTGCAACTATTTTCCTCATAAATTTGTAATTTCCTTTTGTAAAATTATGACTCCATGTACATTTGAGACTTTATTATTAATTTGTGGATTATTTTATAGTTAATTTTTGTCTATTTTTATAATTAAATTATTGTTTTTCCAATAAATTTTAAGTGGTTTATGGTAATTTATTTCTCATAATTGAAACTTTTGATCATAATTTTGCAGAGCCAGAATTGAACAATAAATTCAACTCTGATTTCGAAGAAATATATAAAACTATTAATAAAATTATATTTAATGAAATAAAATTAGCTAAAATGACCTTATATATTTCTATATATTCACAATTTGTAAAACACTTTTCACCAACCAGACAGCAGGGAAAAACCTCCCATATTTTGAAATCTAAATGTGGGCAGGTTTAGTTTGTCTGAAGGCTGGAGGATGTTACTGGATTTAAACCACTGGCTTCATGAATTTGGGTCATTATAACTTGCCAAATACATTAAAATGAACATAAATTACTTAATATTGTAGTAGTTGGTGAAGAGACTACAGTCAGCACAGCGACAGAGTGGAAATTAATCTGCCAAATTAGATTAATTTTGAAGCTGCAGCAGACAAATGTGTATGTCACAATTACAGAAGAAAAAGAGGACTTATTGTACTCACTCCCACACAGAGTCTGCAGGGCTTTGACCCTGCGCTAGAGACAAAGGTTCCCGGTTCCCCTCACATTAACGGGCACCTCTGCTACTCTTTGTCCGTGAAAGCTCTGTCCAAAAAAAACCTCTTCAACCCCTTTGGGCTTCAACTGGCAGGGGATAAAAAGCGAACTTAAAACTTTACAAACACTGTTCATCGATGTATGCTGAGAGCGCAATGCTAATCAGGCTAATCAGACGGAATTGTATTTAAACTTTTGTTAAATGTGGTGAACATGCACCGCCAAACACCTTCGAACGCAGTTTGGAAGACTGAATACAAATCCGTCCTGGACTTTACAATATCTGATGGCAAACAAGGACACAAATGTTTTGTTTTTTTTTTATACCAGGTGCAAATGAACTCTTTAACTGACCTCTTATGCCACAGAGCAAGCAACTGACAAGTTTGGTAGTGGTTATAACTATCAGCATGCTGAGAGGTAAAATGCACGTGCGCGCGCGCAAACACACACACACACACACACACACACACACACACACACACACACACACACACACACACACACACCTTCTGGCACTGAATAAAGTATAAAGCTAATCTTTTAGTTCAGTGTATTGTCCAAGTACACTTCCAACATGGTGTGAGGGAGGTCTGGGGAATGAAACACTGACCCTCCAATTACTGGGTGAAGCACCATGTCATGAGCCACTGCCACTCGGAATATTATCAACTACAAGCAGCCTGTTTATAAGGCCCAGCAGAGACTACATTTCCTCAGGGTGTTGAGAGGAAACAACATCTGTCAGAGACTGCTGTTGTCTTTTTATCGTTGCTTTATTGAGAGCATTTTAACTTATTGTATTTGTTTCAGCGGCTGCACGGTAGCTCAGAAGAAAGCTCTTCAGACTGTCATCAACACAGCCCAAAAAATTGTTGGTTACCCTCTCCTCGGCCTTGAAGAACTGCACCACGCCCGCTGCCTTAAAAAGGCACAAAAAATCTTGAAGGACCCCTTTCATCCCGGTCACTCTCTCTTCCAACTACTGCCATCAGGAAGGCGGTTTAGAGCAATCAAAACAAGGACAAACCGATTTAAAAACAGTTTTTATCCGACCGCAATTACCTGTCTGAATTCTAGCAGAACATGAGGTTTGTAACTGTGAAATTGAGTGTGTGTGATATTTAAAAGTTAGTAATGTATATAATCTTTTTTAAGCTTCTTTTTATTTTTAATTCACTGATTGGTTTGCATTATAATTTCGTTGTACTTGTTATGACAAAGTCTATTCTATTCTAACAGAGCTACTAAAACTTAACCCAAAGCTTCAGGTTTTATGACAGTATATAATAGCTCAATAAACATCTGCAAGTTATTGCCCCACTCTCTGCTCTACTGAGACTCACCTGAAGCTGCCATAGACGATGAGAAGAATGGAAATGAGGAAGGTAGACACCTGGCTGGAATCCACTAGGGAGTACGCCCTAAAGGAAAGAAAAGGGAGAAAAATTAGTGATCGTAACAAGGGCCCTTAAAGCCCACACCAGTCTGCACCTCAGCCCCCTTTGTCATTCTTCATTGAAATCTGTCATCATTTATCTATGAATGCAAGAAAATATCTGTGTGTATGTGTCTGTCTGTGTGTTCCTCAGATATCTCTCAAACCGTTCATCAGACTGACCTCAGATTTTATAAGTGGTTTGTTGAAGTTACAAGGGTGTGCATCCCTGAGTGTATGGAGGTGCTCAGTGAAGATATGCAATTTTTATCAATAAAAGTTTAGCCACCGGTCCGGTTCTTCATGCCCAGGCTTCTAGAAGTGTGGATAGGGCTTCGGATTGACTCCGTACTGATTGGATAATACATGGCATCACGACCAGTCCCCAGAGCGCGCCGCAAACAAACCAAGGAAGTGAAAAGTGACAAATTTGAACAGAAAAAGAGAATACTGACGATTTAATGCTTAAAAAAAATTATACTATAATGTTGCTGTAATTGCGTAGCTCTAAAGCAGGTGTGTCCAATCATGTGCCATGGAGGGCCAAGACCCTACAGATTTTCTCTTCTACCCAGTCTCTTCAGCAGATGTTTTCACTAATCAGCAATCAGTGGGAAGAAATTCAGTGAAATCTGCTGCTGAAGACACTGGTTGGAGGTAAAGCCTGCAGGGTCTTGGCTCTCCATGGCACATGATTGGACATCCCTGCTCTAAAGGATAATTCAGCATGTCGATGGCTGAAATGCAAATCCTTCTATCTGCAGGATTTTCTGATCTGCGGATTTCACTTTGGATGATGAAAACAAAGAAGGCTGCTCGTATCTGTTTGCAAGACAGTTCCACCCTTTACTGTGGCAGAGAATTATTCTGATGACAAAAAAAAACAGCATAGTATTCTGCAAGAAAAACACAAAGGGGTTTTTTTTGGCTTGCCACACCAAAAACTTAGCCACCACACTAACAAAAAAAAATAAATAATAATAATTAAAAAAGAGCTGTACAGGAGCCAATTTTTACAAAAATGAGAAAAGAGCAACAAAGGAGACACAAAAGAGCTGCATGTTTGCCACCACTGACCTATATATATATATATATATATATATATATATATGTTCGTCAGGAAAATAAAGGACATTGAGTCTGCAAATAAAATAAAAAAAAAAAAAAAAAAAAGCGTACTCTGCAAGCACGCACATGAACAACACACTCCCGGTGTCGTTCCAAAAAGTGATGGGCTGCCAGAAAAAGGATTGGTTGGCTGTGGGAGCGTGCCTCGCTTGGCTAAATTCCTTTCTTTTCGGATTCTGAGACTGACGACTGCTTTTGCACATGCCACAATTTCATATTTATTTTTTGTATAATTTATGCATTAAAAACTTGCAGCACTGGCTGCACGGTGGCGCAGTGGTTTAACACTGTGGCAGCACAGTTTTACCCTCGGCCGGGGGATCGCGGGGATCATGAGATCGTGGGTTCGATCCCAGCCCCCGACCAACAGTGAGCTGTGTGGAGTTTGCATGTTCTCCCCGTGTTGCGCGGGTTTACTCCGGGATTTCTCCGGTTTCCTCCCGCATACCAAAAACATGTAGGTTTAGGGCGCTCGCGCACGCAGCGACCAGCAGCCGGTGGCTTGTCACCAGACTGCAAACCAAGTCTACCTACGGGTACAAATAAGTAACAAAAAAAAAAAAAAAACAAAAAAAAAACTTGTGTATTAATGTTTCCTTGTAATACTGTAATTATTTTTCCATAGCCAACAGAGGTTGTGTTTACATAATTTCAGTATAATAAATATGCCATAATTTCAGTACAATAAATATGCCATTTGTCAAGAGGTGGCCAAAGTTTTGCATACAATTATACAGTTAATATATAGTCAATAAACTGACTACAAAAATACAGTTGTTTTTTTTTTGTTCTAAACAATATTTAATTACACAAAAATTCAAACCACCTGGAAAACAACAGTTTGGTTCAAAAGCATTCCCAGATACTTTCTTTAATCCCCAGTTGTAATTCAAAAATCACCAACATATCCACCATGAATTACCAGCAAAAACAATTATCTTTGATTTTGGATGTGATAGGATAGATCCAATGACATTAATATTTATCCCAAATTTAAGCATGAAAGGCAGAAAAATGAGCTTCTAAATCAGTAAATTACAAAGGGAAGAAAGTCAGCCACTGGAATTGTTAACTGTGGTGAGTTGCATAAATATTCCTTCTGTGGACATTTGTTTTCCTGCTTGGGTTCTACTCTCTAATCAGTTCAGCAGAGGAGTGCACATCCATTCAAACATAAAAAAGGCATCTTTGCACAGTTCTTTCCATATTTTTTATATCACCAGTTACCCAGGATTTACACTGACTCCGGATGCAGTGCAGATGTTCTCTTGCATTCATCCCTACCAGCTCCGTTTGGGTTTCGCAACAGCATGGATAAGAACTAGGTCTGAAATACAAGATCGCGTGAGAATTATACAAAATAACGCGAGATCTTGAGAAAGCACCGAGAGTAACCGAGACGAACCAATCACGATCACGTGATAACAACAAGGAAGTGTGATGTAGCGGCTCTCCACCTGGATTTTTGGACTGTAAATAAAATGCAAGTAACCCATTAACTTTAATTCTATGAGGTGTTTATGTGCTAATAGGAGTGGGAATAAAGGTCTTTTCATTGATGGATCGTAATACTTGGCACTGCCAACAATGCATCAATCCATAAACGTATGGATTGATCTTTTATTTTAAAAAAAAGTTCACACAAACTTTTGGTTATCAGTTAATCAATAGCGTTTTCAGTCCACTAGATGGCACAAAGCAAACACCCAGTCAAGTGAAGTCATAGCTTGTCTCCGTGATTTGCAGCCAGCTTTGAAGGTGAGGAAGTAGTTAACTCAAAGTTAGCTCAAATGTCGGGCCTTTTTTGGATTTTTCAACAAAGATGGAAGGAAAGACCTTGACATGACACACAACCCGCAAGAAGCGCTGCACGGAAAAAAGAAAAAACACTCAGAATACAGCGGGGCAGACATGTCTCGGAGCAGCATGAGCAACGGCTAAGCAAAAGAGACACCGGCATGGAGCTTTTTCTCCAAATGTCAAGTAAGTAAAGTTTGTTTATGAAGTGCTTTTCAGAGACATATAGTCAGTCACAAAGCACTGCACAATAAAATGGAATAAAAGGAAGTTGATAAATAAAAATCATTTTACAGATACAAAAACAAGTTAAAACATGAGATTAAAATAATTTTAAAATATCAGACTTTTCATTAAAAAGCACTTGAAACTCAAAAGATTTCAGCTGCTTTTTAAGAGTCCACAGAGTCAGCTAGACTTATCTGGAGTGGGAGTCAATTCCAAACACCGTCCACCACCCTCTGTGTGTGCAAAAACATGTCTCCGCGGAAAATGAAGCCCCAAGAATACTTTATTATATGAAAGAGATGTCAACAGTTTTACTTTGGGACATGATTTGAGGTTGAATAAGGTGAAAAAATTTGAAATATATGGAATCGTATAGTATCACCATATCGTGATTATCGTTGTATCGTGATGGGATCGAATCGTAACCCAAGAATCCCGATCAGAATTGAATTGCGAGGTCCCTCGTGATTCCCACCCCATATGCCAAGTCAGGTTTTTACCTTCTCTGACACAGTGATGGAGGAGTAGACCTCAGAAAATAACGGACGATCCCGAAATCATCTTTAATGATCAAACGGCTATCAAATACTGCAAGATACCGCGGCATTTCCTTACGGATTAGAGCCGGCATCTGTCAAAAATAGACTCGTTGTGCTTCATTAGTGAAGCGAATTTAACGAACCGGATTCATTCCGCAGTGGTCCAGACCAGGTGGGGATTAGAAAATTGATGAGAATGGGAACTATTTGCTGCGGAGGCTGGATTGCAGCCATAATGTATTGCATCCGGCGTCAGTGTAAATCCAGGTAAGAAGAGTATTAAAAAAAAAAAAAACAACAACAACAAACTGACAGTGCTGACAGTGGCCCCTTGAAAACTGATTTTTTTTTTTTGTTTGTTTTGCCCATAAAAAGATCACCATTTTGGAGGCCACTAACTCAGAAACTAGAAGAGCTAGGCCTATTCTGATGACCGATTTTGAAAGCCTGGACCCAAATTACCCCAGGCAGCAAAATTCAGTCAGATTTATTTCAGAGATATTGTCATCCAAAAGAGAGAACACAGGAACACACAAAATTCGCGAGCATCAAAAATGGGCACAACACCCCTTTTTTGAAGGGCAATAGCACAGAAACCCTTTGATTTTGTTCACCTAAAATTTGGCATGTGGCCATTATTACCAACAATTTTTCTGCGCCAAATCCGAGTCGGTGACCATGAAAGGTTTCTGGTCTTTGGTTGAATTCATATGGAATAGCCCAGATGTGTGCAGGGTTTTTTTTTGTTTTTTTTTTAATAAGAGGGAAAGGGGCTACAATCACATAAAAGCCAAAGAATTCCACTCAGTTTAACTGTGGTAAATATCAAGCAATTAAAAAGTGAAATTTTACTTTCTACAATTACTGAAATATTGAACTCTCTCAATCAAGGTGAATAGATCAATCTCAGAACAGTTTTTTTTAGACAAGTGTGTAATTGGGCTTTAAAGTGTCCCAGCATTTTTTTCCCCACTGGGGACACACACACACACACACACACACACACACACACACACACACACACACACACACACACACACACACACACACACACACACACAGAGCTCTTGACCTGCCAGCCTCCTGACAAAGTCTGGAAGTGAATAAGAAAGGCAAGCTCAGGTGGATGTAGGAATTCATTTAAATTTAAAATCATATTACAAAACACTAGTCAGAGACCATGCACAAATCAAATGTCTCTTACATTTTTCAGCAACGTTTGTCAGCCTCAAAAAAGTCTGACTGGAGCTAATGAAGAAGAGAGACTGAGGAAAAGTCTGAAAACTAGAACACACAAAAAAACCCCAACAACTTTGCTACAGCTAATTAGGGCGTGCACTGTAAGGCCTAAAATCCATACTGCTGAATAATTCACAGTATAGATGGTATATAATGCAAAATATTCCTCAGTAAATAAATTTCAATATACCCGTTTCTGAATGGGTAACACACTCTTACCGCAACGGAACTGCCTGTTAAAATATAGTATGAAAAAACAGCCTTAAATTGAGAGGGTGGCTTCTAAAATTACTAATATAAAGTATATATTTTGTTAAATTTGTTTTATTTTTTAGTCTCCATTTTATTCATATTTTATTGGGTGGGGGTCAGGCCCAATTCAATGCTACCCCTAAGTTCCAAAATTTCGTGCTTCTGCCCTGGATGCAGTACAATGCAGATTAGGCCTGCCACAGTAATTCGTGACAGGTATACTTACAGTGGGGCAAAAAAGTATTTAGTCAGCCACCAATTGTCCAAGTTCTCCCACTTAAAAGATGAGAGAGGTCTCCAATTTTCATCATAGGTATACCTCAACTATGAGAGACAAAATGAGAGGAAAAAAAAAAATCCAGAAAATCACATTGAAGGATTTTTAATGAATTAATTGGTAAATTCCTCAGTAAAATAAGTATTTGGTCACCTACAAACAAGCAAGATCTCTGGCTCTCACAGACCTGTAACTTCTTCTTTAAGAGGCTCCTCTGTCCTCCACTCGTTACCTGTATTAATGGCACCTGTTTGAACTCTTTATCAGTATAAAAGACACCTGTCCACAACCTCAAACAGTCAGACTCCAAACTCCACTATGGCCAAGACCAAAGAGCTGTCAAAGGACACCAGAAACAAAATTGTAGACCTGCACCAGGCTGGGAAGACTGAATCTGCAATAGGTAAGCAGCTTGGTGTGAAGAAATCAACTGTGGGAGCAATTATTAGAAAATGGAAGACATACAAGACCACTGATAATCTCCCTCGATCCGGCGCTCCACGCAAGATCTCACCCCGTGGGGTCAAAATGATCACGAGAACGGTGAGCAAAAATCCCAGAACCACACAGGGGGACCTAGTGAATGACCTGCAGAGAGCTGGGACCAAAGTAACAAAGGCTACCATCAGTAACACACTACGCCGCCAGGGACTCAAATCCTGCAGTGCCAGACGTGTCCCCCTGCTTAAGCCAGTACATGTCCAGGCCCGTCTGAAGTTTGCTAGAGAGCATTTGGATGATCCAGAAGAGGATTGGGAGAATGTCATATGGTCAGATGAAACCAAAATAGAACTTTATTGTAAAAACTCAACTTGTCGTGTTTGGAGGAGAAAGAACACCATACCTACTGTGAAGCATGGGGGTGGAAACATCACGCTTTGGGGCTGTTTTTCTGCAAAGGGACCAGGACGACTGATCCATGTAAAGGAAAGAATGAATGGGGCCATGTATGGTGAGATTTTGAGTGAAAACCTCCTTCCATCAGCAAGGGCATTGAAGATGAAACGTGGCTGGATCTTTCAGCATGACAATGATCCCAAACACACTGCCCGGGCAACGAAGGAGTGGCTTCGTAAGAAGCATTTCAAGGTCCTGGAGTGGCCTAGCCAGTCTCCGGATCTCAACCCCATAGAAAATCGTTGGAGGGAGTTGAAAGTCTGTGTTGCCCAGCGACAGCCCCAAAACATCACTGCTCTAGAGGAGATCTGCATGGAGGAATGGGCCAAAATACCAGCAACAGTGTGTGAAAACCTTGTGAAGACTTACAGAAAACGTTTGACTTATGTCATTGCCAACGAAGGGTACATAAAGTATTGAGATGAACTTTTGTTATAGACCAAATACTTATTTTACCAAGGAATTTACCAATTAATTCATTAAAAATCATTCAATGTGATTTTCTGGATTTTTTTCCCCTCATTTTGTCTCTCATAGTTGAGGTATACCTATGATGAAAATTGGAGACCTCTCTCATCTTTTAAGTGGGAGAACTTGCACAATTGGTGGCTGACTAAATACTTTTTTGCCCCACTGTATATATACTGTACCATTGTTTATTTGGAGAAGGGGGGGGCTGAAAAGTTCATAGGTTGACTAAAAAGGAGTTATGTCTCTGAGGATCAAGAAGAGAGCTTCTATACGGCAGGGATCCAAGCTCTGCAACACCGATGAAAAATAAAGTGGTGTGAAAAAGTGTTTGCCCCCTTCCTGATTTCTCATTTTTTGTTATGTTTGTCACACTTAAATATTTCAGCTCACCAAACAAATTTAAATATTCGACAAAGATAAGAAAACACAAAATGCAGTTTTTAAATGAAGGTGTTTATTATTAAGGGAAAACAAATCCAAACCTACACGGCCCTGTGTGAAAAAGTGATCCCCCCATTAAAACACACTAACTGTAGTTTATCACATTTTTGGAAAACTGAGTTCAATTTCTCGAGCCACACCTAGGCCTGATTACTGCCACACCTGTTCTCATTCAAGAAATCCCTTAAACAGGACCTGCCTGACAAAGTGAAGTAGACCAAAAGATCCTCAAAAGCTAGACATCATGCTGCGATCCAGAGAAATTCAGGAACAAATGAGAAACAAAGTAATTGAGATCTATCAGTCTGGAAAAGGTTATAAAGCCATTTCTAAAGCTTTGGGACTCCAGTGAACCACAGTGAGAGCCATTATCCACAAATGGCGGAAATATGGAACAGTGGTGAACCTTTCCAGGAGTGGCTGGCCAACCAAAATTACCCCAACAGCGCAGTGACGACTCATCCAAGAGGTCACAAAAGACCCCAAAACAACATCCAAAGAACTGCAGGCCTCACTTGCCTCAGTTAAGGTTCATGACTCCACCATAAGAAAGAGACTGGGCAAAAATGGCCTGCATAGCAGAGTTCCAAGACGAAAACCACTGCTGAGCAAAAACATAAATGCTCGTCTCAGTTTTGTCACTAAACATCTTGATGATCCCAAAGACTTTTAGGGAAATACTCTGTGGACTGACGAGACAAAATTTGAACTTTCTAGAAGGTGCATGTCCCATCACATCTGGCATAAAAGTAACAGCATTTCAGAAAAGGAACATCATACCAACTAGGGATGGGCATTCGGTGAAATTTTCTTCACCGATCGTCGGGAGAATTAATGATTAATAATCGGTTAATCATTAACATTTTTAGGTACGTAACAAGGCAGGTAGACTACATTAGAACATCAGGAATCAGCACGGAGAGCCCTCGGGAATCTCGCAAGCTGATTGGCCGAGACGTTTCACCCCGCAAGCTGATTGGCCGAGACGTTTTACCCAGCTTCTGTCCCTGCCGAGCGGCCACCCAACAAACGAAGACCGCATTCATTGCTCTATCGCTCGTGTTACTTAGTCTAGCCGCGCAGAAGTTTTTGCTGTTCTCTTGTGCCATTTTGTGCGAAATAGTCTTCCCGTCGAGCCACTACGCCGCCTCCTGCAGCTTCCCTCGACGTGTGTACACCGAATCTTAATGACCTTCTCAATAAAGTTTCTGAAAAAAAAAAAAAAGAATCTTCACCGACCGCCATTACTCAGCGCGCAACCACTGTTGGCGGTTTCTTCGCGTAATAAGGGTGTTCCATGGACCCTGTCGATGAGGTATATTTGTATGCTGCATTGCAGTGATTGCAGTACACCTGGTCATTTTTTAAATTGAAATGGTCCCACACAACACTTCGCCGTAACTGCTTCATGATTTGGCGATTGCCCTACGGAAGCCCGCATGTATCAACTGAGGCACGCCAGGGTACGGCGATGGTGTAATGTTGCCCCCTGGTGCCCAAATTTTGCCATTGCATTGTTTGAGGACGGCCGTGCACTAGGCCTAATAACCTCGGATTGTTTAAAAAAAAAAAAAAAAAACGGTTTGTCGACGAAAATGAACTTCCTCGGCGAAATTCTTAATGATCAATTATCGGTTAATCGGTAAATTATGCCCATCCCTAATACCAACAGTAAAATTTTGCTGCTTCAGGACCTGGAAGACTTGCTGTGGTAAATGGAACCATGAATTCTGCTGTCTACCAAAAAAATCCTGAAGGAGAATGTCCGCCATCTGTTCGTGACCTCAAGCTGAAGCGCACTTGGGTTCTGCAGCAGGACAATAATCCAAAACACACCAGCAAGTCCACCTCTGAATGGCTTAAGAAAAACAAAAGGAAGACTTTGGAGTGGCCTAGTCAAAGTCATGACATGAATCCGATTGAGATGCTGTGGTATGACCTTAAAAAGGTGGTTCATGCTTGAAAACCCTCCAGTGTGGCTGAATTACAACAATTCTGCAAAGATGAGTGGGCCAAAAATCCTCCACAGTGCTGTAAACGACTCATTGCCAGTTATCGTAAATGCTTGATTGCAGTTGTTGCTGCTAAGGGTGGCCCAGCCAGTTATTAGGTTTCGGGGGCAATCATTTTTTCACACAGGGCCATGTAGGTTTTTTTTTTTTCCTTAATAATAAACACCTTCATTTAAAAACTGCTGTTTGTGTTAGGTTTGTATAATATTTAAATTTGCCTGATGATCCGAAACATTTAAGTGTGACAAACATACAAAAAAAATGAAAATCTGGAAGGGGGCAAACACTCTTTCACACCGCTGTATGTTGAAAAATAAACCACATTTGGTCAACTTTCTAGCCCCACCGCCGCATACTGAAATGAGCATCTTCATGCTCTTCCTCATTTTGCTTGATTCTGGGTGTTCATATCAATTTGGTGGCATCTACTGTGCAGGCATATCAACAACAAAAAATGTAATGTTGATATATAATATTTTTCAATATTTCAATTAGAACGTTTATTGCTGATAAATCAAAATTCAAAGGATGTGCACAGATTATTATTATTATTATTATTATTATTTCAGTGGCATAAAATGGCTCTTTTTCATGTTAATAATATTGTTTATTGTCCATCCATCCATCCATCCATCCATCTTCTACCGCTTTTCCGGAGGTCCGGGTCGCGGAGGCAGCAGTTCAAGCAGAGATGTTTATTGTGACGTTTATTGTGACGTGATGTTTATTGTTTATTGTGACAAACAATATTAGTTATAGTCTGGGGGAGTTGCAGCTGTACCAAAGCAGGCAGGTTTGGTTTTAATAAAACAAAACTGCTGTACTAACGCAAAATTATACCCGTAAATGGCAAATTCTACACCATTTGTCAAAACTGTTATTGTGGTTGAACAGGATATAAAAATCTGTACCCTTGGCCAAATTTATATTGTTCATCACACTGTTGATACCACTCACTCCTACTGCAAATATCAACTGCATTTCATTTCTGTCACTGCATAGCAAAGCTGTTTAATAAAAAATTTGCACCCAAGAAAGTGAGTAACCATTTAAATGATGGCAATCAACAAGGCAAGTTTATGAAACACTATTTGCGGGGCAAATAACATTCCTTTGAAAAATGTCCACAACTACCATGTCCTCCCCTATTGTGAAACTGAACTGATAAACCACTTTATACAGAAGAAATACCAAAATTCATCAGCAGATATATGGGTTGCTGAAAAAATATTCTACTCGGTGGTATAATACGTTTTCAGGAGAAATCATTCAGTCATCATCAAAAGTAAATATTAAGTGCTCTCAGGCTCTTTTGGAGAACATTTTCACATGTTTAGTGTGACATTTATTTCCTGCATATATCAAGTATGACAACTGATCACCACCACTACAGTAAACATGAAATATTTAGTGGATGCTATAGCAATCACTTCACACATCCCCAGTTTGCATTTCATAATATGTAGTGCTCACTCTGTAGTTACACTAATACAAACTCAGGTCCAACTAGATTTAAAAAAGGAGCATTTCACTATTAAATTAACAAAAATACAAAGAATATCTAGAGTTAGCTAAAACAAACAATAGGGGTGTCTGTACTTACAGCAATGTCTTTTCTCTGAAGTCATAATGAAACAGTTAAATAGATGCAAACACTTAAAAAAAATCTAACCCATGTTTACAGATTTTCAAAAGCAAGGCATTTCCTTTTCTTTCACCCATTCAGAAATACAGATATGACTCCTGTGTGCCTTGGTGGGAAGAAGCAACATGTGGTTCACTGTGGAAACCAGACACCCGGACATGCAGCTTTGCCCTGATTTTGTCAGTGCAACACAGGCCTCCGTTTAATGGGTGAAAAAAAACCCATTCAGCAGGAAACATGTTTACAGCTATGTTCTATTACAAGGGACCATACTGTAGTTGACCCAGAAATGTAGGTTACAGTAACAGGGTAATAACAAGGATTGTCTAAAGCTGACACCTGTTTCAGGCAAATGTTCCCTAACTACATTCGGTTTTGAGTGTTCAAAAACTGAGAGAAGACTACCTTTGTTCTTCTACACTAATGATGTCACTGCCCCACTGTCAACACAGCGAGAAGCCAGAGAGCCAGTTTAATCTACCACAGACCTAATTCATATTCTAGCATCGAACTGGCTTGTCTGAATTCAGCGCAGAGAAGCCTGTTGAACATGGGTGAGAGAAATGAATGGAACATTTAAAAACAAAATACAATCCCGGACTGTTGAGAGGCTGGGCAACTGCCCAAGTGCCATAAGACACCCTTGTTTGCCGACAGACTGAGTTTTCAATAACAATTTCAATACCATCCTCCATCAAACCAGCATGCATAGCTTGACCACTATAGGGAAAGTCAACAGGCTCCAGTGAAGAGCTGCTGATAGTCAACATTTGAACGTCCATAGAAAATCAAACTCTTGCCTCTCCCAATTCCCATTTCAAAATTAAAATCTCAACTAAATCTCTCTGAACACAAATAATAAATTCCAGTTATTTCATTAAAAATAACTTTGTCGTTGATAGATAATGGCCAGTTGCATAGAAGAAAACATTTAAGGGTTAATTAGTGACATACAGTATGTCACTGGCTGTCTAAACCCAAACTTGTGGGAAAAAAAACACATGAAAAATGAAAATACACACAGTCCAAGAAACTGCACTGACAGTTAAAATGACAAATGTCCATCTTTTTGCCCGTTTTCTTCCTCTACCACTAAACAGCAAAAGCTCCTGTTCATCTTGTTGCTATATTCTCATACCACCATCGCTTCCACCATTTAAAATGTCCGCTACCATGCTCTTCTTTTGTGTTTGGTTTGCAGCTGTTCAAATCAGTTTGGTGGCTCTTGGCTGCCACTGACAGTACGGGCACGTAAACTGCAGATTATTTTCACTGTGCATGCATGAAACCCAGCTGCATTGACACAAAAACCACTCTGAATATTGCTGTGTACACAAACTCAGTGTACAGAATGCAAACATTTTCCCCTTGGAGGGACTCTGATCAGGCCTTTAGATAGGCTTCTGTTGAGGACATAAGCAACAGGTGCTTTACGTAATCCACCAGATTCAAAGAGGTCTGCATGAAAGAAGAGAATCTGTCTGGATTAGCGGTGTCCATACAGTTGTAACAACTATTGTGGAAGACCTATAAGCTTCTTAACACTTCATAGGATTAATTTAAACCTGCACAAGTCAGCCTTTTCAGAATCAGCTACTTAGTATGAATTTTTATTTCGGATAGATTAGATTAAAAGATTAATCTAACTTAGATTAAGATTATTCTAAATTAGATTAATTAGTTAGATTAGATCTAAGTATGTTTTATAAATGATTACAGTGGTCAACACCAAATTTATTGTCCAAGTTTTTTTTTAGCTGATTTAGGACAATTTTGATGTGCTGAATCCAAAAATCACATTGGTTTTGCTCAATCAGGTCAACTTTTTGAACTATGGCCACATGTCTTTTACGTTTTTGTTTAGATGTACGGGTATTTTCACTTTATATGATGCACAATTCTTTTTTATTTCTTGGCATTCTCTGAATTTTGAATAATGATGACGTAACATTCAATTTACATGTACTTACCTTTATCAATGTCTACTATTCAATTTACAGTACAACTGTACAACTGCTTACAACTTAGCATAAAAACCTGACCTGATTGAGAGAAACGGATGTCATTTTCGGATTCAGCAGTGCAAAATTGTCTTAAATCAGTTGAAAAAAAAATACAAAAAACAAAACAAAAAAAAACCCAGACAACTTACAAAAAAATTATTTTTGTTATGTTGTGTTATTTGATCAACCAGTGTCTACAGAAGCTGTGAGTAAAGTGATTTGTACTGTGGATATCCTTTAATGATCTAACATGCTTTCTTTTAAATTAACAAAAATATTTAATGTTTTTAGATTCATAATGTCATCTGCAAAACCAAAAATTAGTTCATTAATCTCAACAATGCATTGTATGCATTTGTGATAAATTAAGACCAGTATACTGGATGGACTCTTTCACTGCCCAGCACCAAGTATGAATTTTTCAAAAGTGTACTTCGATACCACAGCATAGATGAAATAACAGCTGAAATGCTTCAGTGCCAAACACACTGATCACTGCAAAAAAGTATTAGAAAACTATGCAATTGTCATGGGGAACAGGAATGTTCAACTGAGCACTGGGGGGAAAAAGCAAGTATTAGAAGTTGTATATCATTAGTTTGGGGAAAAAAAACAAAACATACAGACATGAACAAAATTGTTGGTACCCCTCTGTTAATGAAAGAAAAACCCACAATGGTCACAGTAATAACTTGAATCTGACAAAAGTGGTAATAAATAAAAATTCTATGAAAATTAACCAATGAAAATCAGACAATGCTTTTGAATTGTGGTTCAACAGAATTATTTAAAAAAAAAAAACCAAACTCATGAAACAGGCCTGGACAAAAATGATGGTACCCCTAGAAAAGATAATGTGACCATAGGGACATTTTCAACCAAGATGTATCCTCTAATTAACATCACAGGTGTCTACAAACTTGTAATCAGTCAGTCGGCCTATTTAAAGGGTGACAAGTAGTCACTGTGCTGTTTGGTGACATGGTGTGTACCACACTAAACATGGACCACAGGAAGCAAAGGAGAGAGTTGTCTCAGGAGATTAGAAAGAAAATTATAGACAAGCATGTTAAAGGTAAAGGCTATAAGACCATCTTTAAGCAGCTTGATGTTCCTGTGACTACAGTTGCACATATTATTCAGAAATTTAAGATCCACGGGACTGTAGCCAACCTCCCTGGACGTGGCCGCAGTAGGAGATGGATAATACGAATGGTAACAAAAGAGCCCAGAACAACCTCTAAACACATTCATGGTGAACTCCAAGGTCAAGGTACATCAGTGTCAGATCGCACCATCCATTATTGTTTGAGCCAAAGTGGACTTCATGGGAGACGACCAAGGAGGACACCACTGTTGAAAACAAATCATAAAAAAGCCAGACTGGAATTTGCCAAACTGCATGTCGACAAGCCACAAAGCTTCTGGGACAATGTCCTATGGACAGACGAGACAAAACTGGAACTTTTTGGCAAGGCACATCAGCTCTATGTTCACAGACGTAAAAATGAAGCATACCAAGAAAACACTGTTCCTACTGTGAAACATGGAGGAGGTTCTGTTATGTTCTGGGGCTGCTTTGCTGCATTTGGCACAGGGCGTCTTGAATCTGTGCAGGGTACAATGAAATCTCAAGACTATCAAGGTATTCTAGAGAGAAATGTGCTGCCCAGTGTCAGACAGCTTGGTCTCAGTGGCAGGTCATGGGTCTTGCAACAGGATAATGACCCAAAACACACAGCTAAAAACACCCAAGAATGGCTAAGAGCGAAACATTGGACTATCTAAAGTGGCCTTCTATGAGCCCTGATCTAAATCCTATTGAACATCTGTGGAAGGAGCTGAAACATGCCGTCTGGAGAAGGCACCCTTCAAACCTGAGACAACTGGAGCAGTTTGCTCATGAGGAGTGGGCCAAAATACCTGCTGAAAGGTGCAGAAGTCTCATTAGTTAGACAGTTACAGAAATCGTTTGATTGCAGTGATTGCTTCAAAAGGTTGCGCAACAAAATATTAAGTTAAGGGTACCATCATTTTTGTCCAGGCCTGTTTCACGAGTTTGTTTTTTTAAAATAATTCTGTTGAACCACAATTCAAAAGCATTGTCTGATTTTCATTGGTTAATTTTCATAGAATTTTTATTTATTACAACTTTTGTCAGATTCAAATTATTTCTGTGGCCTTTGTGGATTTTTCTTTCATTAACAGAGGGGTACCAACAATTTTGTCCACGTCTGTAATTTCCCCAAATTCACTTTTCTTTCAAAGAAGGAGAGACTTTCAGAGCAAGTATGCCACTCCACTAACCCACTGCAGCCTGGCACCCTACATCCAGAGCTCCCCGAGATGCATATCCATGATTCACCACAAGTTTTTAAATATATGTGTATCTTCAGAAAAAATTAAGAGACCACTCCAAATTTTTCTTAAATCAGTATCTCTACATGTGTGGCAGCCATTCCATTCCACTATCTGTTTAATTCCAACACAAGCACACCTCGTTCGACTACCCTCTTACAGTAGGACCAGCTGTAGGATGAAAACTGTTCCAACAGTACCGCAAAGGTAATTGGAATGAAAAAATAAATGCCAACTATGCCAAAACTGTTGAATATACAAGCTTTGCGTGAGGAAAAGAAGGGTGCAAATTCTGGCTTTTCTCAGTCCAGACAGTCATTGATGGAGTCGCTCATTCCCACCTGATAAAATTACCCTGAGTGTGCACAGTTCTCCTGACCATTGACTTTGAGCACAACCTGGATGTAGACCCTTCTGAGGATCATTGTGCACAAGTTTGGTGACCATCGCCCAATTGTTTAGTAGGAGTATTTTTTTTAAATCTTATAAGATATCAGATCTCCTGACCTTTGACCTTGAGCACAATCTGGATGAAGACCCACCTGAGGATCACTGTGCGCACAAGTTTGGAGAGCACTAGCACAAGTGCCTAGAAGTTACGATTCTTGTGAAATGTGGACGGGTGAACGGATGAACGGATAGACTGATGCCGGACACCAGGACATCATATTTGCTCCTTTCGGCTTTGCCAGAATAAGCTATAAATCAGAATCAGAATCAGAATCAGCTTTATTGGCCAAGTATGCACAACACATACAAGGAATTTGACTTTGGCTAAAAACTTGCTCTCGTTGTTCAGGTGAAGGATTTAAATAAGGATTCAATGACAACCAGAGTATGTACAGTAAATTACAGTCTGTCCACGTTTCTATAAAAGGATGCAAATATATACAGGAATATATGCAGTTATTTACTCGGACTAACCACACTTTGCAGAAATATATGAAAAAATATACAATCACACAGTATTTCAATGTGGACTCAGATTCAGTGATATAATGTGAATGAAGTAAAAAGCAGTGTGAGAGTTATGTGCAATGTAATAATGGATGAAAAGTCATGAGTACAGCAACAGGTAGGACTAGGTGAATGTTAGGAGTTCATCAGAGTGATGGCTTGAGGAAAGAAACTGTTCCTGTGACGGGTGGTTTTGACCTTCAGTGATCTGTAACGACGACCAGAAGATAGAAGTTCAAACAGTTTGTGGCCGGGGTGTGATGGGTCAGCACAGATGTTTCCCGCCCGTTTCCTGGTTATGGACCGATATAAGTTCTCAATGGAGGGTAGGTCGGTACCAATGATCCTCTCCGCAGACTTAATGATCTGCTGCAGTCTGGTCTTGTCCTGTTTAGTGGCAGATCCAAACCAGACAGTGATGGAAAAGCAGAGGACAGATTGGATGATGGCGGTGTAGAAGACAACCAGCAGCTCCTGAGGCAAATCAAACTTCTTGAGCTGACGCAGAAAAAACAACCTCTGCTGGGCCTTTTTCTGGACAGTGTCAATATGGGAGGACCACTTCAGGTTCCGGGAGATTGTGGTACCCAGAAACTTGAAGGAGTCCACAGTGGACACTGTGCTGTTGAGGATGGTGAGTGGGGGGAATGAAGGGGGGTGTCGCCTGAAATCCACAGTCATCTCCACCGTTTTGGCTGGGTTAAGTTCAAGATGGTTCTGGCTGCACCAGAGGATCAGCTGCTCCACCTCCCGCCTGTATGCAGACTCATCATCATCCCGGATCAAACCGATGACTGTGGTGTCGTCCGCAAACTTCAGGAGCTTCACCGAAGGGTCCTCTGAGGTGCAGTCGTTGGAGTAGAGGGAGAAGAGCAGTGGGGAAAGGACACATTCTTGGGGGGCGCCAGTACTAATTTTTCGGGAGCTGGATGTAAATCTCCCTAGCTTCACCTGTTGCCACCTGTCAGTCAGAAAGCTGGAGATCCACTGGCAGGTGGAGGGGGGCACCTTGAGCTGATGATATAGTGATATAGTGATTGGCACAATGTTTCAAAAATTGAAATTTTAAAGATGGCAGTTCATAAGGATAAGCTCAAGCTGCAGACATTGGGAACAACAAAGCGACAGCCTTATCAGAGGGTCCCCACTGACCGGGATGATCGCCAACTCATTTGAATGTCACTCAACAACTGTAAGATCACATAAAGTGAGCTGCAAAAAGAATAACAAATGGCAGCTAGGGTAAAGTGTACAGCGAAGACTGTTCAAAACAGCTTCTTGGTGCAGGGCTGAAGTCATCCAAAGCTTGAAAAAAGCCCTTCAGTGAGATACCAGACTGAGGTTTGCAAAAGACCATAAGGACTGGACCGCAGTGGAGTGAGGTAAATCAAATCAAACTTTGTCATATTGCTGTACATACAACTGTAGTGCAGGCAAGATGAAATTGCGTTTCTCTCGGTATCCATATAAATAGAAGCAGCATGACTTAAGACACACTCCCACATAGCTCCACCCCCCCCCATCCATTCACACATCCCTGAGACATACTTGGGGGGGGGGGGAAACAAACAAAAAAAAAACAAACCACTAACTAACTATAATATACAAATAATATACAAAATGTCAGTAGGTGCAGTAGTGTGTATGAGAGATTCCGGATCAACTGTTCAGCATCCTGACAGCTTGTGGAAGGAAGCTGTTGATCAGTCTGGTGGTTCTGCATCTGATGCTCCGGAATCGTTTACCAGATAAGATAAGATAAGATAAGCCTTTATTAGTCCCACAATGGGGAAATTCCAGGATTGCAACAGCACAGGGACAGCAACACTCAGAGCAACAATCAGAAGGCAAGAAAAAAACAACATCTAGCAAACATATGTCCATATTACTATAAATGTATATATATAGACACACAGTGCAGAGCATTATGGCTGGTGGATGTGCAGCAGAAAGTCTAAGCTCTCTCTCCGCGGATGCAGCGGGCCAGCTGGAAGTCTTTGGGCATGATGGTGACCCCCTTAGCGAAGAAGAGACCACCAGGTGGGTCTCGCTGGTCTCCTGCAGAGCCATGACGGCGAAACTCAGGAAACGCAGGACGGTCTTGAAGTCCTGAGCGATCTCCCTCACCAGGCGCTGGACGGGCAGCTTACGGATGAGCAGCTCCGTGGATTTCTGGTAGCGACGGATCTCTCTCAGAGCCACGGACCTGTGACGGCGAGGCCTCTTCACTCTGCCGGTGGCCAGAGCGCCTCTCCGAGCAGCCCTGGTGGCTAGCTGTCTCCTGGGGGGCTTCTTCCTCCAGTAGATTTTACGGGCGGTCTGCTTGGTTCTTGCCATCGCTCTTTATTATTCTGTCTTATATTTCTTTCACGCCGCCTAAACTCCAGCCCGGCACCCGCTTCGTTTTCGCTACAGCTCCCGGTATGTCGAGTTTCCCATTAGCACCGGGCGGCGGCCAAGTGCTAGCTAGCACTAGCTCCTCCCCGCTGTAACGTCTCCCGCTGCAAACCGTGGCTCCGTCTGCCGACCCGGGAGACCCCCGGGGCGATCCGTGCGTCCGTGATATATATACAGAGTGAAAGGTGTAGAAAGAAGAAGGAAGATAAAAAAAAGGCTGTTGCAACAGGCAGCCGACTCGTGTGGCGCCGCCGGTCCGGCAGAGCCGGAACCGGAAATAAGATATAAGATGGAAGAAATAAGATGGAAGAAATAAGATGGAAGAAGTTCAAAGTGTTTATGCAGAGGGTGAGAACAGTCCTTGACAATGTTCAGTGCCCTGCTCCTACAACGGTTCTGAAAAAGTTCTTGGACAGAGGGGAGGGAGACTCCAATTACCCTCTCAGCCCCCTTGACTATCCTCTGCAGGGCTTTTTTGTCTGACATACTGCAGCTGGAGTACCATGTAGCAATGCAGTACGTCAGAACACTCCACCACACCTCTGTAGAAGGTCCTGAGGATGCAGATGGGGAGAGAGGCCTGTTTGAGTTTCCTCAAAAAGTGCAGTCTCTGCTGAGCCCGCTTCCTGATCTCCAAGGAATTCTTGCTCCAGGTCAGGTCCTGCGAGATCTGCACTCCGAGGAACTTGATGTTCTCTACTCTCTCCACTAAACGGCCGCTGATGCTGAGGGGGACGTGCTCAGGCTGTGACCGCCGGAAGTCAATAATCACCTCCTTCGTTTTGTCCACATTGAGCACCAGATTGTTCTCCCTGCACCCTAAAGTAATCTTCCCTGATTAGTCCAATTTCCAGCTTTGCATCTGCTTGTGTAATGGTTAAACATATGCCAGGAAATGCCTACATGTCAGAGAAATAATGGTAAAACTCGTCAATATGATCCTCAAGGTCTTCCAACTTAGTCGGCTGGGTAGGTGCAGTAAAATTAGTCCAGAAAAAGCCTTTACAGATAAAAATTGTACAAAAACTACAAGTGAATTGTTTATCATGTAGGCCGACATGCTCGAGCTCACACTGACTGATACCATGCAGTCTCACAGTCATAGTGCAATCTTTCCCACACACTGCACCACCATGGTGCTCTCGACAGGACTGGTGACACCACTACTTTTAATAAAAACTCCTGTTGAAAAGGACTGCAGAGTGTTCAATTAAATGACAACTAATTCATTTTAATTGACTAAATTTGTACTTAAAATGAATTCAATTCAACTTTATTTGCATAGCGCCTAATCACAACAAAAGTCATCTCAAGGCACTAGATGCATAAGCACAAATCATAATTCAGAGAAAGACCCCAACGCTCAAACGATCCCCTATGAGCAAGCACTAGGTGACAGTGGGAAGGAAAAACTCCCTTAGAGGAAGAACCCTCCACCAGAACCAGGCTCAGGAAGGGACAGTCAACTGCCAAGACTGATTGGGAGGCGAGGGGAGAGAAAAAGAAAAGGAAGAAAGAAGAGGCATGCTATTCATACAGATAGTAATTGTGGGTGTGATACGTTTAATGCCTGCGACGTATCATACCTGTAGTTCGTAGATTCATTGATAACGTATGAACTCAAGTGTAATATTGCTTTTATACAACAGTTATGCAAGCACAATTTATTAAATGACAGCAATACTGGACAAAATATTATGATTTGTTTGTTTAACCAGTTATTTTGTGCAGCTGAGAAAAAAAAAATAGTCCCTTCAAAATGTAGCCAGTAACTGTTGCTAAACATCTCAATCAGCATGAAGACATCTATTTTCATTTCACACACATGTAAACAAATTAAATATTGTCAAGTGCAAAAGTAAGTGTTTATAAAACATACCAGTCAACTGTTGAGTCAGTACCGCAGAAGGGCCAAAATCAAAACACGATATTCATTTTTACACCGGTATCAAAATTTACATCAGTGTTATCATGAACGATATGACATGGCACACCCCTAGTAACAAGCACATCTTCAATACATGTACAAACATTGTGCGAAATTAACAAAAAAAAAAAAAAAAAATCCTAGATTGAAAATTGTAGTAGAAGTTTGCCGGACAAATTCGTACGGACAGAAAGACACCATCATCATCATACCATAATACTTTCCATCGTTTGACGGGCATATAAAAACAAAAACAAAAACAAAAAACCCTCTAAAGACACTGGGCATACAAACAGCATTGAACCTACAAGATATTTGGTATTTTGGTATATTGGTAGATGAACAAGGATTCAAGTAGGGGAGGGGAGGATTTGAAGAAAATAGCAATCAAACCCAGCAGTGACCAAACAGTTAAGTTTACAATAGGCAAACAATTCCATCTTTTGGGGAAAAAAACTGCAGTGAATACAAAGAGTAATTTTACACAACTCTGCATATTTTGTATTTTGAAACATTACTTATTTTATTCAAGGAGCATTTTTATTTAATTTTTATTTTTGCATCATTTTTCATGGATATATTGATTGCCCCAGTAAATACAATTGTTGTGGTTGTAAATTGTAACCCAGATACTGCTGGTGAAGCATAAATTGTTGCTTATGTGATGGAAGGCTCCACTACCATTGGAGAGTTCCTGCTCTTGAGAGTGGAAGCTAAAATGGGCCTGAGAAGGGATTTTCAAGGACTAAACCTGGAACTACATTTCCCAATAGTAATGCAAAAGAAATGTGGACTACTGCAGGTCTGCTGCTGTGGAAAAACATCCTTTTGATATGAAGAAAGAGGTTCAACACCACCAACTATTGATCAGGTAATGCAAATGAAATAAGCGACATTGATACAGTACATTACATCCATTTTACAGCTGAACCATCAGGCTAACAGGCAGAATCTCAGACAACAAAAGCAGGTTTTTTAAGTCTTTAACTGCTTAAAGCATAGAAATACAAAATGCCCAAAAACTGCAGATAATGTTACATCTAACAACAAAGTGTAAGCCTGTGTGATACTGTCCTAGCTGGTTGTCTCTGCACACTGCAGTGATTAAGGTGAATGTCATTGTGGCTGCAAAAGAACAATACTCAACATTTAATATACCGGCTCTGATTTAGTTGCAACTTCTCTGAAATTCCTTTTAGGCTGACATTCATGCCGTTTCTGGTACAATAGATGGTTACTGTTCGCAGTCTTATTTTGCTTGGATTGCACGTCAACAAAAGCAGCTATTCATTAAGCTTTTTCTCTGGAGGTGGTGTTTTTTTTAAATTGAGAAGAAATATACAAACTCCAAGATAAGTTAGCTTTATTTAAATGGGAAAACCTAGAAGTTTCAAAATACACTGCATTATAACACCTCGTCCACCAACAGAACTGTTTTTAGTAGTTAGTTTCAATGACAGGCACCGAAACCTTTGGTTGGTGAAAATGGCTCCTTTATAAGATCTTTCCAGACAAAATAATTTATAAAGTCAATTTGCAAAATAGTTGGCTTGTCAAGTAGCAGTGCTTCTGGATGGTATACACGGCTTTAGGTAAACCCTAAAGCCATGTAAGTTTGTAGCTGCCCACGTATCCAACACTGCATGGCCTGACTAGGGCTGGGAATCATCAATACTAGTGCAGTGCCCGTGTGACCCCATGTGGACTGGTGACATCACTGAAGTGATGCTGGCACCAAAGAATAGATGGCACCTATTAAGAGCACCTAAGGAGTTCTTATAAGGAGCTCTGAACAACTCCTTATAGGTCCTTCTAAGGAAGACCTTGTTCCAGAGCTCAGATGGGACCCAAATTTTTATCATTTCATCCCACCGGCCTCCAGAGCCTGTTCTGTGAATTTCAGCCCCCCAACTCCCAGTGGTTACACCTTTTCCACCTCTGTGTTCATTTAATAGCTCCCCATAGATGTTCAATAAGGATTTCCCCTCCTAAACTTCCACATATCCAAGGAGGCTTAAATTTACAGGGGTTATTGGGCTAAATATTATAGCCATAAATCCAAATTTTCAGCCCACAAATCTCAGCAGTTATACCTTTTCCCCCTCTGTGTTCATGTAATAGCTCCCCTATGGACATTCATTAAAGATTTCCCCTACTAAACTTCCACATATCCGAGGAGGCTGAAATTCGGGGATGCACACACTCATAACCTCAGTAAAGCATGTACCAAATCTGAGTTCAGTCTGACAAACGGCTTGAGAGATATGCGTGGAACAGACCATTACAATATAATTTTACAGAATTTATTCAATTCTGATTCAGAAGGTAATGATTCAAGTCAATTTTGATCCCATCCAATTCAATATTGATTCAGTCAGGGATTTTGCCATTATAATGGCTATTATTCTTGCATATGAAGCATTTCTTAAGAGACCCAATGCTGTAAATGTAAAATAAATACATGAACACCACTTCCGGTTATGGCTGCCACGTAGGACGGACGTGTCTCACTCTGCTCTGCTCCTGGAGAAAAAAATCGGCAAATAACTCTCTCATTTGGGACAGAACGTATCCCAGCATTTGAGCGAGGATATGTCGGCGAAGCCTAAGGCTGGAAAACCAGGAAAAGGAAAAAGCGAGCCGCCGAAACAGTCCAAATTAACGGACTTTCAGGTCTGTGACGCAGCAAACAAGGCTCCATATATGGCGGAGGAGGCTGGCGGCGGTGCGATTTCTGCGGGGAATGGCGCAGATGCGCTGATGGCTGCCATGAGTTCAATGAGAGCGGACTTTTCCTCTAGATTTGATGGGATTATGACAGCGTTGGAAGGAATAAGAAAGGAATTGGGTGACTGTGTAGAACGAACGGCGCAGATGGAGCTCCGTCTCGCTAGTGCTGAAGATGACGTCACCCGTCTTCAATTAAAGGTGCGCACTTTGGAAAAAAAAAATAAATCTCTGGAAGATAATATTTTGGATTTGGAATCTCGGTCGAGACAGAATAATTTGAGGCTGGTGGGTCTTCCAGAGGAATCAGAAGGTCGGGACGTATGTTCCTTTCTGGAAAAGTGGATTCCGGAGGTGCTGGGCAGCGAGGAGTTGCAATCAGCAGTGGTTCTGGAAAAAGCACATCGTATTGGCCCACGGAGAGATAAGGGACCGCCGAGGACCTTAATTATGAAGTTTCTTAGCAACAGAGACAGGATGAAGATCTTCAACGCTGCACGTGCTAAAGGAGAGATTAAACACCAGGACCAGCAGGTGCGGTTCTACCCAGATTTGGCCACAGGAATCCAACAATTGAGGAAGCAGTTTGATCCCGTACGTAAGGAGCTGCGCAACCTTGGGATTCGTCATGGTGTAATCTATCCTGCGAGACTGCTGACCACGTATGAGGGCAGAACCCACATCTTCAAGACCCCAGAGGAGGCGCAGGAGTTCATCAAGAAGATCAAAGAAGAAGAAGAGACTGGTGGAAGCTAAGCATGAACAAAATATAAGGTAGAATAATTAAGCATTTGCACAGGCATCTGACTGACTTGAAGTAAATAGTAAGTTTACAAAATATAGATTGTATTATATATTAAAAAAACAAAACAAAAACAAAACAAACAAAAAAAAAAAAAACTATGATGTACAAAGTTGTTAAAAATTTTGGAGTTAAGTTGGAAAACTACAGAGGAGAGTTAATGTTACGTCATTAAAAGCAGTAGAGTTAGGGTGATTGGGAGGATGAAGGAGTGGCTTAGGCTGTTCCCCGTGGGTGTGGAACGGTCGATGGCTATATCGGGAGACAGAATTTTTCTTTTGATTTTGGGGGGTTTGCCACAAGTGTGGGAAGGGGAAATTTGTTTGTGTGTAGTTTGTAGGATGAATGTTCAACCACTCATGTTTTTGCTTCTCTGTATGAGCATGTTTACACTGCAAGGTAATCCCAAACTCTCTATTGATCATGGACCAAAGTGTTAATCTTAATTTAACTTCATGGAATTGCAGAGGTCTACAAAATTTAAAAAAACTTAAACAAGTTATGAATAAAATAAAGGACATGGGTTCAAGAATTGTGTTTTTACAAGAAACTCATCTGATAGAGGAGGATGTTAAAAGAATTAGGAGTAGATGGCAGGGAAGTGTATTCACCTCTTCATTTTCATCCCGAGCCAGGGGAGTTATGACTCTCATACATAAATCAGTTCCTTTTCAAGTGAAAAATGTAATTGGAGACAAATTTGGAAGATATGTAATCATTCAAGGTTCTTTGCTATTAGAAAATATAAATCTTGTGAACTTATATGGTCCCAATATAGATGATCAGAAGTTCTTTGCTAATTTATTTCTCATCTTATCATCACTTACAGGGCAACATATAATAGCAGGGGATTTTAATTGTACATTGAATCCAGGTGTGGATAGATCAACAGGACTGGATTGTACGCACATTGGATGTAGGATGACTATTAATCATTTTATGAAAGAATTGAGATTGTTAGATATATGGAGAGAAATGAAACCACAAGTTAAAGCCTATTCTTGTTATTCCAGTACCTACAAGACATTCTCACGTATTGATTATTTTTTGATTTCCACAGAATTAAGGTCCAAGATTCAAAACTGCTTTTATGATAACATCGTGATCTCTGATCATGCACCCTGTTGTCTAATATATGTAGATAAAAAATTGACAAAGGAATCAGGTAGATGGCAATTTCAGCATAAATGGCTTCAGGATGAGGAATCTGTCAAGTATATAGAAAAACAGATAGACGAGTTCTTTGACATCAATACTACACAAACATCAGCATGTGTAAAGTGGGAGGCTTTCAAAGCTTTTATTAGGGGACATATTATTAGTTATACAGGATCAAAATCTAAGAAGACTCGAGAGGAGAGAGCTAAATTGGAACATAAAATAAAAAATCTTCAGGAAAAAGTGTATGCAGGAAGTGACCCAAGGTTGGAGAATGAATTACTGATTTTGAGAGCTGAATACGACAAAAAATCAGCGAATAGAGCTGCCTCGAGTCTTCTAAGATTGAAACAATCTTTTTATGAACAAGGTGAAAAATCAGGAAAATTATTAGCATGGCAGATTAAACAATTGGAAATTAAAACACCAATTACCAGTATTATAAGTAATGGACAGGTAGTTATAGATCCTTTAGAAATTAATAGAGCCTTTAGAGATTACTATGAAAAATTATATGATACCAAAAATGAACCTGATTTAACAAAACTAAATGGGTTTTTGAACGAACTATCTATACCTTGTATTCCAAATGAAAACAGGGAGATATTGGAGTCTAAAATTAGTCAAGAAGAAGTTGGGCTAGCCATTGATAATATGAAATCAGGAAAAAGTGCAGGACCAGATGGTCTTCCAGTTGACCTTTATAAAAAATTTAAGAATAAATTAATAAAACCTTTTTTGGAAATGGTTTTAGAAGCATTTCAAAATAATAATTTACCATCATACATAAATAATGCCTTAATTATACTGCTGCCAAAACCAGGTAAGCCCTCTAATAAATGTGAAAATATGAGACCAATAAGCCTATTAAACGCCGACCTTAAGATAATCTGTAAAATTTTAGCAAGACGAATACAAGAAATTTTACCAAATATTATTAATCGAGATCAGAATGGCTTTATAAAGGGTAGACAAGGCTTCCATAATGTAAGAAGACTATTTAATATTATTTATTTTAATAAAGAAGCACCGGATACAGCTCTCCTATCATTGGACGCCGAAAAGGCCTTTGATAGAGTTGAATGGCCCTTTCTTTTTGAAGTCCTACAAAGGTTTGGACTTGGAAATAATTTCATAAAATGGGTTCAAATAATATACAATAATGCTACAGCAGAAATCCTAACAAATAACAATATTTCAAAACCAATAAAAATCAATAGAGGATGTCGACAAGGCTGTCCACTTTCACCTTTACTGTTTACTATGGCAATTGAACCTTTAGCGATAGCGATACGTTTACATTCACAAATATATGGAATTAAAGTTGGACCAACAGAACATAAAATCTCCCTGTACGCCGATGATATAATTTTGTTTATGTCGAATCTAAAAAAATCAATTCCAACCTTGTTGAATTTAATAAAGAATTTTGGGGAAATATCAGGATATAAAATAAATAAAACTAAATCTTCAATATTAATGCTAAATGAGACCCAGAGAAATTACTCAGCCCCTGAGGTAAATCAATTCAATGTTGTAAATCAGTTTAAATATTTAGGAATCCAAATTGTGCCTAAGCTAGAATCAGTCGCCAGTGTCAACTATGAAGCCTTAATGTCAGATATCAGTGAGTTAACTCAGAGATGGATGTCACTACCAATGTCGATGATCGGGAGAATCAATATACTTAAAAGTAATATTTTACCTAAAATACTTTATTTATTTCAATACATTCCCTTATCACCACCTTTAGATCTATTCTCAAGAATAAAAAAAAAGTTAGTGGAATTTATATGGAACAACAGGAGGGCTAGATTACGTTTGTCTTTATTATATTTACCATTTGATCGTGGAGGTCTGAAATGTCCAAATTTTATGTTGTATTATTGGTCGGCACAACTGAGGTCTATGACATATTATTTTTCATCAAATGATCTCCCTCACTGGACTGAAATGGAATCATACAATTTACCTTTACCTCTTCCCATATTCATATACTCAGATTCGGCAAAAAAATTACAAAAACAAGTTAAAAATCCATTTGTAAAGCATATGATCAAAATATGGTGTGAAGCTAAAAACTATTTAAAAGAACCACAGTTATTGTCACAATTTAGTCCAATATGGGGTAATCAATATTTTAAACCAGGGAGAGCGGACGCTGTATTTAAAGTATGGAATTTAAAAGGGATACAAAAGATTCAGGATTTATATTTGCCAGGTGCAGACAACATAATGTCTTTTGAAGAGCTGAGGATCAAATTTAATCTCAATAGAACACATTTTTTTAAATATCTTCAACTTAGAAACTTTATTCGATCAAATCAAAATAAAGCTCTCACTCGACCTATTTATTCATCCTTGGAAAAAATGATGATGAAAGATAGTAAAAGAAAGGGTATTATTTCAGAGTTTTATAACTCATTGACACTATCTTCAAGTGAAAATTCACTGAAAAGATTAAACTACTGGAAAGAAGATCTGCAAATTGAAATTTCAGAGGAACAATGGGAATTGGCTTGTACAGAAGCTCAAACCAAATCAATAAATGTACGCCTTAAATTGATACATTTCAAATGGTTAATGCGGATGTATGTTACACCGGAGGAGTTAAATAGATATAACAAAAATATACCAGATACATGCACAAAATGCATGGAAAGTAAAGGAACCCTATTTCATTGTTTATGGGAATGTAGATTAATAAGAATGTTTTGGGAAGAGGTGAGGGTAACAATTGAAAAAATAATCTCAAAACAAATCATATTGAATCCTAAACTGTTTTTGTTGGGTCTGTACCCAGAAAAGCATAATTTTAATAAAAGTGAAAGAACATTCATAGACCTCAGTTTGCTTAATGCCAAAAAATGTATTGCACTATTATGGAAAAAGACTCATAGACCAGATGTGACTCAGTGGTTAAGACAGATGTTAACAAACCTTCCATTAGAAAGAATAACATATATACTAAAATCAAAGGAAATTGTGTTTGAGAATATATGGAGACCTTTTATTGATTATGTAAAAAATTTAAACATAACTCTTGAAGAAGAAGGTGAATGATGTGTGTGGACCTTGTAAATTCCAAACTGGTGAACATAATATGTATACTTATGTATTGGATTGTCTAGACTAAACAGAGGAGCATTGTTGAAGACTTGATTTTGTTGGTGGTTGTTGGTGTTTTTAGTGCATTTTTTTTTTTTGTAGTACTTTAGTGTTAGTGTTTGATTGTTTGTATCATGTTTGTTAAAAAAAAAAAAAAAAGGTTCAATAAAGATATTGTGGAAAAAAAAATACATGAACATGAGAATTCAGCAACACGTGAGATCTCCTGTAAACGTTTCACACATGAAAAGGCATTACGGTATTCATCTGGTCAAAATGACCTACACTGTCACTGAAGGTCTGGTTTTCTTGAAAGCATAAATAAAACGTGTTTAGGACAATTAAAACATTCGGTCCACCTTAGCAAGAATACCTGCTTATAACAGCTTTATGACAGTTTGTGGCTCATATTTCTCACCCTTCTAGGAGATGAAAATATGTCATCACTAAAGTATGGTGGGAAAAAAAAAAAAACTCCCTAAAAAATGTTGGCAGGACTAGGGGTGGGTTCATAAGATTGAAGAATCTATATCGAATCAATTTTATTTGAATGATCAAAATCAATTCACAATGCTAAGATCAGTCTTTTTAATATAATGCCTTTTCAAGTTCAGCAAGAGCCTTGCAGCTCAAAATTGAGCTCAGGTGCATCCCATTTCCACTGAACATCTTTGAGATGTTTCTACAGCTTAATTGGAGTCCACCTGTCATAAATTCAGTTGATTGGACATGATTTGGAAAGGCACACACCTGTCTATAAAAGGTCCCACAGTTGACAGTGCATGTCAGAGCACAAACCAAGCATGAAATCAAAGGAATTATCTGTAGACCTCTGAGACAGGATTGTCTTGAGGCACAAATCTGGGGAAGGGTACAGAAAACTTTCTGCTGCTTTGAAGGTCCCAATGAGCACAGTGGTCTCCATCATTCGTAAATGGAAAAAGTTCAGAACCACCACGACTCTTTCTAGAGCTGGCCGGCCGTCTAAACTGAGCGATCAGGGGAGAAGGGCCTTAGTCAGGGAGGTGACCAAGAACCCAATGGTCACTCTGTCAGAGCTCCAGCATTCCTCTATGGAGAGAGGAGAACCTTCCAGAAGGACAGCCATCTCTGCAGCAATCCACCAATCAGGCCTGTATGGTTGAGTGGACAGACGGAAGCCACTCCTTAGTAAAAGGCACATGGCAACCCGCCTGGAGTTTACCAAACGGCACCTGAAGGACTCTCAGACCATGAGAAACAAAATTCTCTGGTCTGATGAGACAAAGATTGAACTGTTTGGCATGAATGCCAGGTGTCATATTTGGAGGAAACCAGGCACCGCTTATCACCAGGCCAATACCATCCCTACAGTGAAGCATGGTGGTAGCAGCATCATGCTGTGGGGATGTTTTTCAGCAGCAGCAACTGGGAGACTAGTCAGGATAGAGGGAAAGATGAATGCAGCAATATACAGAGACATCCTGGATGAAAACCTGCTCCAGAGCGCTCTTGACCTTAGACTGGGGCGACGGTTTATCTTTCAGCAGGACAACGACCCCAAGCACACAGCCAAGATATCAAAGGAGTGGCTTCAGGAAAACTCTGTGAATGTCCTTGAGTGGCCCAGCCAAAGCCCAGGCTTGAAGCCAACTGAACATCTCTGGAGAGACCTGAAAATGGCTGTGCACCAACACTTCCCATCCAACCCGATGGAACTTAAGAGGTGCTGCAAAGAGGAATGGGCGAAACTGCCCAAAGATAGGTGTACCAAGCTTGTGGTATCATATTCAAAAAGACTTTAGGCTGTAATTGCTGCCAAAGATGCATCAACAAAGTATTGAGCAAAGGCTGTGAATACTTATGTACATGTGTTTTTTTTATTTTTAATAAGTTTGCAAAAATCTCAAAAAGACTTTTTTCATGTTGTCATTATGGAGTGTTGCGTGCAGAATTTTGAGGAAAAAATGAATTTATTCCATTTTGGAATAAGGCTGTAACATAAAATGTGGAAAAAGTGAAGCGCTGTGAATACTTTTTGGGTGCACCGTACATACAGTGGGGAAAACAATAATAAGAAGCCATCTCTGTTGTCATTCAGTCCATACAGCCAATCATGTACAGTAGAACGAAATTAAATTTCTCCTATCTACAATGTTAATCACATATAGAATCAGAGGGGTCACTGCCATGCAAGACACCACCACAAACAATTTCTCCTTCCCCCATTCTATTACGCTGAGTACCAAGCTAGAAGGTGGGTTGGTATGTGAGGGTTGGTATGACCCGGCCGGGACTTGAACTCCCAACCTCCCAGTTGTGGAGCAGATGCTGTATCGACTAGGCCACCACTCCAGTAAGTATTTGATCCCCTGCTGAATTTATAAGTTTACCCCCTTACAAAGAAATGAACAGTCCATAATTTTTATGGTAGGTTTTCTTTAACAGAGGGAGACAGAATATCAACAAAAAACTCCAGAAAAAAATATTAAACAAGGGTTCTAAATTAATTTGCATTTGATTGAAGGAAATAAGTATTTGATCCCCTATCAGTCAGTGAGAATTCTGACCCGCACAGACTGGTTATGTATCCATGAGGAACATAAATTAGCAGTAACACTCTCAGCGGTGAGTGCTTTTTGTTATTGCAAGTGAGAGATTTTGTCACCGTCAGGGTGGTAAAAGTTGAAAAAGTTCAACTTTCGAAGAGCTGCAGCACTCATCCATGGGGCACCGCTCTAATCAGCCAATCAGAAGCAGACTGATAGAGTACTATGATCAATATTTAAAAGTAAAATTTTGGAGTAATGTATATTTTCTTGCCTGTTTGATGCAGTTTAGTGCAGTTAGTAGACAGCTTCAGGGCAAGCTGTGAAACCCTCACAGCAAGCTTTGAGTGACAGGTCAGGTTGTTGCTAGGATACCAGGCAGAGATTTTTTTTTTTTTTTTTTTTAAGAGCGCCTGTGAAGCACATAGGAAAACAGGTTTAGAGCATTTTTATGCATTTCGAGGACACAGTCTAAATGAAGTTGTCAGGCAACTGCTGTAGGATGATACCCAAAATGGGAGAATAAACAAATCATGTAAGCGGTGACGTCCCATGAATGGAGTCCATATGCTGGGTTTCCATTTGATGCATCTGGATTTTTCATGCGCATTTTTAATAATTGCTTAACGAAGAGCGTTTCCATTAACCACGTTGAGAATTAACACGAGAAAGAAAAGGAGACTTCATCGTACATAATGTAGCTTTGTAAGTAATAAAAGTCAAAAGGAAAATACAAAATGGTGCATCTAAATTAAAGAATAAATGAAATCCTAGATGTGTCGCAAAAAAATAAAACCCATTGTCAGGGGAACGTTTGAAGAGTTGCGTTGCAACTGGATCAAGCTACCGACTGCCATTTTCTTCAGTAGCTGTGGGCTGAAGTTGAGCTAGTGACCAGAGTAACTTGTTGCGAATAGCAGTGATGTGATCTTTTTCCCCCCATCGGATGTTTCCAACCACTTTATTACCTCTGCCAGGCCGCAGGCCAGGAGGTTATGTTTTTGCCAGCGTTTGTCTGTCTGTCTGTCTGTCTGATGGTTAGCAAGATAACTCAAAAAGTTTTGGACGGATTTCGATGAAACTTTCAGGCGTTGTTGGAAATTGTACAAGGAAGAACTGATTAAATTCTGGGGATGATCCGGATCACCGTCTGGATACAGGAATTTTTTAAATGATTCTTTAACATTGTGAGATCAACATGTGTGCAGGCGCAATGGAGGGCGCTGGTTGTGTCTGACCAACACAAACTCCGCGTTCTTCAAAGTTTTAGGCACAAAAGCTCATGGAAAACAGTGGTGGGCAGGGCCCGGCAGCGTGCCTGTGTTTGCGCTACGCTGCAAAAGCTGAGACGGGCAGCTGTCCGGCGCCGGATTATTTGGCAGAAATTCCCCGGCCAGCCATAGTGGCTGCACAAAAACAAGCTCTCTGCCGGGGAAGCTGCCAAATCCTCTTTTGCCGCGGAGCGCAACCCCAGTATAAAACCCACGGCAACCTGTCTACCCAATTTGCATCCGTCAGTGAAGCCCTGAGTGCTGCTTTCAGTGATCTATGAAAACGCTCGCATAACCCATTGGCCTGTGGGTTGTACGCGGTTGTGCAATGAATTGCAACGCCCGCAGCCTGGGACTTTGCAGATGGAGGAGATGGACACAACACCAACACTTCAGTTTATTACCTCCGCCAAGGAGGTAATGCTTTTACTACTGAACCACTAATCCTATCACTGTGAATCCAATTGCTAGTCATATGTTTTCATGGTCAAGGAATCTGAAAATGTACACACAAACACTGTATGGGGGGGGAACTGTGGCGCTTGGCGGAGGTCTGTGCTCTCCGAGTGCTTTTCTAGTTAACTTTGAAATGATGCTTCTTCTCAGCTCATTCCCCACAGCCTAACTTCTGAAACAAGTTGGAATATTACACTAAATCGAAGCAAAGGAAGTTACCATTTATGAGCATTTGCATGATTCATTCTCACCCAAAAATTGCCAAATGATAGCGGCGAAGGTTCGGTGGCATTACATACCATATCTTCTGACGTCTTCTTTTGTTCTTTGGTACAGTGATTACAGTAAAAGCTGTTGTTATTCAGTATTTATTAGCACCAACTCTGTCACAATTCTCTTGCTGTCTGTCACCAGGTACAAAAATAAAATCACTACGAAAGGCACAAAAACACATTTAAAGCAAATGCTGACAACGGCATAGGCTACCACCTGGGCTCCACACAGAGTGAACACAGAAGTATAATTCAGGCTTTATACCAGCGGTCCCCAACCTTTTTTGTACTAGGGACCAGTTTCATGCATGAAAATTTTCCACGGACCGGGTAGAGGTGCATAGCAGAGCATGTAATCTGAAACAATTACACTTTATATTAAGCAATTACAATGATTCTACAGCATAACATCAACTCACCATAATCAGTGGGAACTCTGGACTTGTTTCCCTGCAACTAGAATTTTGTTTTTGGCTCATTTTTTCAAGAGTTAGCTTGTGTCACTGATGTGTGAAACATCGTGCCAGAGTCAAGAGCGGTTGTGAGGCAAGGGCGGAAACAGTTGTTTTTCAAAATAAAATCTCCGCAAGAAAAATGGGGGAAAAAAAAATAAAAAAAATAAAAAAAATAAAAAAAATTGCTTTAATATTAACCACAATTTTTTTTTTTTTTTTTTTTGCGGTCCGGCACCAAATGATTCACGGACCAGTACTGGTCCGGGGACCCCCGCTTTATACCACAACTTCTACGCACATAAGTTTTGAATGTACATTTAGGAATTTAACTGATTGTCATGCTTTTCCATTAAAGGTTTTTTATAGAGAATGGGCACGTGATGTCACCCAATGGAAAAACACCAAGAAATTGTGAGAAAAGTGTTCTGCCAGTCTTTGTTTAGTAATGAGCAACAACAGCTGTTAAGCTGAAGTTTCTGAGAGGGTTGTTTCAATGTGTTATTATTATACATCCAAATACCACGCAACGTTAGAATGGGGACATTTTGCTGCGTTCTCAAATACAACAACTGCTCTCATGATTGGCGTGGGGAGAAGACGATAACGGCGTACACTTTAACTTCCTGACTTGGAAGAAAAGTGGAGCGAATCGGTCTCCAAGCTAACAAAGAAGCATCGGATGGAATGGATTGCAGCGGTCAGAAGGAAAGACATCAACTTCGACAATATTCCTGCAAACATGGTCATGTGTTCATGGCATTTTTAGGAAGGTAAGTTGTGATTTAAACACAAAGATTACTTGTATGCACGCGGAAATGCTGCAGCTGTAATAGAGGTGCAGGCGTGTGGAGCTATTGCTAACTTTTAACAAGCTGGCTGCACAGCTGCATATCTGTCTATAAATGCAGCATATCTGTGCGTCTGTGTGCCTTGTCTGTGTGTCTGTTCCTCACATCTGTCAAACTGTTCGTCATACTTTACGTGCTTGCGTAGGTCTAAAGGATAATTCGGCATATGTGGAGAGCATGAGGCATGTGAGCAGACTGGCAGGAGCGTCAGCGGGGACTCAGGTCTGACAAAGAACACCGGCGTATCCAACACAGAACATGCCGGGAGAAGCAGCGGCCCGATCGGGCAGACCACGGTCCTTCGCGGGGAGGCACGACCAGCCTGCTCCGTCAGTGGTAGATGGGAGTCCCAATTCTGCTTCACCCGTGTGGTACCACTGTCCTTTGCAGGACTGCAAGTCCCCACTCCCACGTAAGTATCTAAAAATTAAAAACTTAATAATTATACCGCCATGACTGTGGAGCAGAATGGCCAAACAGGACACAAAAACACCCAAATAATGAAATAAATCACTTTTAGTTAAATATTTACTGACAACTGGGCAGTAAGCCTCCTGGACGCCTCCCACTTGAGGTGTTTCGGGCACGTCCCACTGGGAGGAGACCCCGGGGCAGACCCAGGACTCAGTGGAGAGACTATATCTACCAGCTGGTCTGGGAACGCCTTGGTATCCTCTCTGAAGAGCTGGAGCAGGTGGCTGGGGAGAGGGAAGTCTGGGCTTCTCTGCTTGAACTGCTGCCTCCGCGACCCGGACCTCCAGAAAAGCAGTAGAGGATGGATGGATGGATGGATGGGCAGTACTGATGCAATGGTTGTAGTCAAATAGGTCCTTCTAATGTGTATAATAATTCTGGGTGTTTTGTAGTTAATTCGATTGATTACAGTTTTAAAAACCTTTTAATAACAAAACATTGCTACAATATAAAATGATACACTACAATGGATCTCAAATATTTGTAAACATGTCCTGTTATAGTACTGCATAAGTTTACTGGCGATACAATAAAAACTACACAATTAAACTAAAACAATTATAATGGTGACAGAACAACTCCCATTCCCCAAACTACAAAAATCCAAGTCATAAATAAAAGATCATACAAATGAGTCTGACAAACTAACTAACTAACTAACCTGCACTTATATAGCGCTTTTCTAGTCACAAAGACCACTCAAAGCGCTTTCACTAATACTAACCCTCTATTCTAAGGGCCTATAGGAAACAGATATCTAGGGACAATTTAGAACAGCCAATTAACCTAACATGCATGTCTTTGGATTGTGGGAGGAAACCGGAGCCCCCAGAGTAAACCCACGCAGCACAGGGAGAACATGCAAACTCCACACAGAAAGGTTCCAACCCCTGCCAACCTGGGGATTTGAACCAGGAACCTTCTAGCTGTAAGGCAACAGTGCTTAAACAAGGGCTTTTAAACAGTCACTAATATTGCATGTCCCATTCATTTTCAATAATTCTGTAATTAATATTTGCACAATCAAATAAATCTTAGTGCCATTCAGTCCCTTTTATATTTGTCAAAGTCTAACATGTGTGATTGCCTACATATAGGCTCCATCTCTTTGTATTTTACTTTCAAACAGCGTACATTTGGGCCTGTGAAGCCTAATTGGCCTACCCGTTTTCAGACAAGAATACTTGCTTTCTACGAGCATGCACTAGTCTAATCAAAGTCATCATTTTTGGTACAGGCAAACCAGCCTATGAAATGCTCAACTGCCATCACGGTTGGGTGCCATCACTACATCTCAGTCATAAAGTGAAAAAAAATGCACACTGAGCGGTCAAAGATGACTGAAGCTGCACCGCCTTCATTAGGCATGGATTTACAATCAGCTGGGGACTGAAGTCCATAGAATATTTGAACATTAGATTAAGCAGCTTCTCCTCTTTCAGGTGACTAAAAATGGCACTGTCCTGATTTAGTATGTTTTTATAGCAGCAAATTATACCAGTAATTTTTTTCAGTGCGGGAGCGTCAGGCTTATCATATTACTTGATTAGTATTTCATGCCCAGTTGTGTAATAATGTGTATATACTTATCAAGCATCATATGACAAATATGAACATAAATCCAACATTTCAGCACTGGGACTTGAAATGCCTGTAGCTGCAGAGACACATGCTAGTGCAGAAAACTGTAGAAACAATGACTGCTTACATCTGTGCAAATGACGGTTTTCTGGTCGTTCACCCGGAAGATTTGAAGTGGCTGGACCCATCCATAGGTGAATTGAACAACAGCTTCTAATGATTTACAGTTCTTAAATTGCTTATGGGTGTGTGCGCTCACCCCACAAACCAGGTAGGCAAACACATCTGACAGTGTGAGGCAGTTGGTCGAGATCAGTGGTCCATTTCTTGCGCTCAGACAGCTCGATCTGCCATTTATTTCTTTAAATTTTTAGAGGTAGCGCTCCTTTGCTTCCTTATTCCACTTCCCTGATTAAGGAATTTTAATTTTCTGCTTGCTACGCTCCATCGAATGTATGTCTGTTTGCACTAGCAGTTGTCATAGACTACAGGTAAACAAAAATGCTAGACCTCAAAAATGGCTACAATGGCCCAGAATACAGCACGGCCTGACGTCAATATCCATTCTCTACCCCCTTTACACAGGAGTGGAGATCACTGGGCGATCTGGTCAATTTTTGATCTATCAATGATCTTCAGTGATCTCCACAGTCACAGTCTCCTCAAATTTTTGACTCTGTCAAAAACACACAAGGATCTCCCAAAGATCAAAAATTGGTCCAATCTCTCAACGATCTCTGTACGATGTAAAGGGGCCCTTATATCCTGAGTTTGCATTATCAGTATCATTGGATGAAGACACAGTTTAAAAAAAAAAAAAAACTATTCAAGTCTACTAAAAAAAAATACAGGGTTATCCATTAGAGATGTGACTCTTCAGTGGTCTGACAATTCAATTACGATTCAGCCATTAATGGTTCGAATGCAAAAAGATTCACGCACCTATGTTTCATCATTTTTTTTTTTTATGCAATGCCTTTACAAAGTTTCACCATTAATTTTTGTAATCAATGAAAAGAAAAACCCTGAATTGCTATGTGGATCAAGTAATAAATAAATTTTCTTTGCTTTAAGATGGGGCTTTTTTGTTCATAGCACTGGTGCTACCGAGGTTCATAGTCATGCAGCACAAGACAAAAACTTGTAGCACGATAAAAACATCTGTCACGTCTCTAAAATTGATCGCAAGGATAAGGACCTGTACTTATATAGTGCTTTTGTAGTCTCAAAGACCACTCAAAGTGCTTCACTAGTACTAACCCTCCATTTTAAGAGCCTATTGGAGCCAGAGACCTAGGGACCATTTTAGAATCACCAGTTAACCTAACATGCATGTCTTTGGATTTTGGGAGGAAACCAGAACATCTGGAGTAAACCCACACAGCACAGGGAGAACATGCAAACTCCACACAGAAAGGTTCCCACCCCTGCCAGCCTGGTGATTTGAACCTGGAGCCTTCTAGCTGGTAGGCAACAGTACTAATCCCTGTACCACTGTGCAAGTAGTGAAGTTTAATCATTTAAAATATAGTATTTGACTTTATGATTAAAACAACTTGTCAAGATCTCAAAATTATTTTAAATTTACATACATTTCCACATCAGTCATCAATCCTAACCACCTAAACACACTCACCACACCATAAAAATTAACAGGACAGTTATGTTTACACCCCTAGACTGGAGTGTAAAAAAAAACAAAATTAAATAAAAAAAAACAAAAAAAACCCAGTATCCATCGCCCTATGAAGCTTCCTCTTTCTCCATTGCACTCCTCCAGAGACCCGTGCAAAACGAACCCGTGGGCCAAGGAGAAGCTGAAAAAAATGGAAGAAATGTTTCTTTTATAAAAGCTTTTTTTCTTTCACTCCTGGATCAGTGGAGAAGAGAGCAGTCTGTCCTGTCGGCGAGGAGCAATCTTTGCATCCCACCCAGTTCACCTGCCCCCCCCCGTGACAGTCCCCTCCAAAATAAAACATATCCCACTTTGTGTGGCTATAAATGCGACACTCAAAAGTGCAGCCTGCACACACAAACGGTGTCTGTTCTTGTAAATATGAAAGCTGCTCAGTGTCGATATGAAAAAGACTATCGGGTGCGTTTTGCAGTTCTGTCCATTGTAACGGAGAACAAAGAGCAGCAACCACTGAATTATCGGTGTATTACACCACTGATCTGCGCTGTCTGACACGGGACAAAAAGGCTTATAAAAATGCCGGTACTCTCACTAGTTTCTCATCGCACCGGTGCTACTTCAGTTCACTCATTCTTTACACAGACCAATTTTCACATCACATGTGCGATATATATGTCGCACCGTACAGCTCCGCTTTAAGACCTGACTATTTTTCATCAATTAACAGAACAAGTCTAATGTGAACTCTTTGTTTACATTAGGCTCCCTCGTCGGGAGCTTATACACTCTGGGTGGGAATTGAGAAATTTTTCGAGCCCCCGGAATCATACGTCACTGATGTTATCAATTCCTCTCATCAATGCTGCGGTTTTTGTTTTTTTTTTGGGTTTTTTAAATGCGTCTTTTTTTAAAATGGCATGCATCATGACGCCACATGCTGCCGTTACCAAGCAATGCCATGATGCAGTCACTACCGCGGGTTAATGACTGAAGCATACTGTGTGTAAACACTAGCAGCATGGCATATGACAATCATGAGTTGAAACATCTCTTGATGCAGCAGCATGGGATATAAAATGAAAGACTGCAATGTGTTCAACAATATACAAAGTGCGCCTGCACCTGATTTCCAAACAGCAGCACCTCCATTAGTGACGGTAATATTAGATTATTATTACTAGTAGAATATTAGCACGATGCTAGCAGCCTTGCAGGCTAAGTTTAATCCATTTTTTTAACTCACAAAACCCGACTAAAAACATCTGATATTTAAATATAATCTTGTCCCTTTTAGACAATGACAGCAACAGGTAGCTCTGAGGTTTTACCAACCTGCTTGTCCTCCGCTCCCTGTCAGGATAACCCACAGATGCTAGCTGCACATGGAGCTGTAATGAAGTTTGCAGTGCAAGGCTTACATCCATTCATGACCGTAGAGCAGCTGGAGTGAGGTAAATGCCCCATCTGATCCCCTTTTTTATGGTTACCAACTTCTGAAGCTCATTGAGTGCGACACTTCACAATGTCTGTGTAATGTATAATGTAGTATTTAGACTCAATAACAGACTCTGAACTCAATCCAATTAAACCCCCCCCCCCCCCCCATGGACACAACATAAGGGGAAAACAACTCCTAAGGGGCAAGAAATGCAAACTTAAACATACAAGTTTCAGTGTAATCTGCAAAGGTACACAGATTTGGAATGAGACTGACTGTACAATAAAAGTGTCCGCATCACTGTCTGTTTTTAAAAAGAAGTTAAAACAACAGCTTTTATCTATTATGTTTAATTTTACACCTCTTTTGGCTGAGGACTAAAATCATGATAGCTTTTCACTTGTATGTTTGCTTTGAGTTCTTGGGCTTTATTTTTATATACCAATGCCTGATGTTTTGTACCGATATTACTGTTTTTTATGTTATGCGGTAATCTTAGGTTGCTCTTAGGGTTTTATGATAGAATTAAGGAATGATAGGACTTGCTTTGTAAAACTGTGGTGTTACTTTGATGACAGGGCCCCTGTTTACAAGTAGGGGTGGGTTCAAAAGATCGATTGAACGATCCGGATTGATCCATGCTTGACTGAGCCGATATCGATCCACAAAATCCGCGGATCGATCTTTTAATACAATGCTTTTATGTCTGAACATCTGCCGAGTTTGATGGTGTCGAAACTGGGTCAGTGAGCCAGGAACAGCGGCGAATAACCAGAAACACGTGGGGCGGTAATGCAGCTAACAAGCTAACAGAGATGCTGGTTCTTCTTCTGTGTTGTTAAAACAGTTCTCATCCGGCAAGAGTTTCCTGCAGCACATGCACACGTCTTTACTTCCGTGTTTACATGGGCAGAGTTACTGACGTGCGTGTCTCTTAATTTATCAACAAAAGTCACTGTAAAGACTGTCCTCAACGATTTCCGAATATTTTTCTTAAAGGGGGGATAAACGGTTTTGGTACTACGTGCAGCGCTGTGCTGGAACACAAAGTCAACAACTGATAAACACTTAAAACGGAAAACACACCGAGACTGGCTGAAACTGATGAACATAGAGTGAGACTTTGAGATGCTGAGATTGTAAGTAAAATTATTTGTTTGTTTTAACATTTGTGTCGTAAATTAATTTATCCAGCATGATGTTTTCTTTTACAAACTATGAATACAGTAGTTAACTGTTGGTTAAGCTCTGTGAATAAATGCAGAATAAAAGGTAGATTTTATGAGATTATGGACTTCTAGCACTTAAGTGAAAGATCTGAAGATAATAAAAAAACCAATAAAATGAAAATGGGAGAATTAATAAAGACTGCATACAACGAACCATTTTTACTCAATAGAACTAATCTGAAATGAACAAATCTTCCCAGGAAATAAATTAAAAACCCTTTTCAACAATTGAAAGTGAATTTGTAGTTAAAATGTAAACAACAACAAAAAAAAAGAAACTAAATTATCAAACCCTACTGTGGTGTGGGGATTTAAAAAAAGTTCTCAGCAAGAATATAATGTTGATCATTTTTTGACAACTTTACTGAGCATTTATTCATTCATTCATTCATTCTTTCTTTCTTCCTTTCATTCATCTTCTTCCGCTTAATCCTTTTTCGGGTCGCGGGGGGGCTGGAGCCTATCCCATCATCTTTGGGCGAGAGGCAGGGTACACCCTGGACAGATCGCCAGTCCATCGCAGGGCCAACACAGAGAGACAGACAACCATTCACTCTCACAGTCATACCTAAGGACAATTTAGAATCCCCAGTTTGATGCCAATTAACCTAACTTGCATGTTTTTGGCATGTGGGAGGAAACCAGAGAAATCCCTGAGTAAACCCACGCAGACACGGGGAGAACATGCAAACTCCACACAGATCACTGTTGGTCGGGGGCTGGGATCGAACCCACGATCCCCCGGCCAAGGGTGAGTTGCTGTGCTGCCGCAGTGCTAAGCATTTAATTCTACATAAATCACTGTTTAAAAGGAAATTTCTGGCAATCCTGTGCTTTTCTTGTGGTGTTCCATAGAACAGCATCACTGTAAACTAGGGATGGGCATAATTTACCGATTAACCGATAATTGATCATTAAGAATTTCACCGAGGAAGTTCATTTTCGTCGACAAACCGTTTTTTTTTTTTTTTAAACAATCCGAGGTTATTAGGCCTAGTGCACGGCCGTCCTCAAACAATGCAATGGCAAAATTTGGGCACCAGGGGGCAACATTACACCATCGCCGTACCCTGGCGTGCCTCAGTTGATACATGCGGGCTTCCGTAGGGCAATCGCCAAATCATGAAGCGGTTACGGCGAAGTGTTGCGTGGGACCATTTCAATTTAAAAAATGACCAGGTGTACTGCAATCACTGCAATGCAGCATACAAATATACCTCATCGACAGGGTCCATGGAACACCCTTATTACGCGAAGAAACCGCCAACAGTGGTTGCGCGCTGAGTAATGGCGGTCGTGAAGATTCTTTTTTTTTTTTTTCAGAAACTTTATTGAGAAGGTCATGAAGATTCGGTGTACACACGTCGAGGGAAGCTGCAAGAGGTGGCGTAGTGGCTCGACGGGAAGACTATTTCGCACAAAATGGCACAAGAGAACAGCAAAAAGTTCTGCGCGGCTAGACTAAGTAACACGAGCGATAGAGCAATGAATGCGGTCTTCGTTTGTTGGGTGGCCGCTCGGCAGGGACAGTCGGCCAATCAGCTTGCGGGGTGAAACGTCTCGGCCAATCAGCTTGCGAGATTCCCGAGGGCTCTCCGTGCTGATTCCTGATGGTCTAATGTAGTCTACCTGCCTTGTTACGTACCTAAAAATGTTAATGATTAACCGATTATTAATCATTAATTCTCCCGACGATCGGTGAAGAAAATTTCACCGAATGCCCATCCCTACTGTAAACTATGGAAAAAGCAGCTACTTTAAATCTGTACTTCCTCACAACTTTCAGTGCAAAAAAACTCTAAAAATGTCAACTTTTTGGAAAAGCTCCCACAAATTCAAGCTTTTTGGGCCACAACAATCACAAAAACAGCCAACGAAATCCTGGATAGACTGAAATACAGTGAGATTACACAGGGTAACAAAAATAATTTTTTTGTAAGTTGTCTGTGTTTTTTCAACTGATTTAAGACAATTTTGCACCGCTGAATCTGAAAATGACATCCGTTTCTCTCGATCAGGTGCTAAGTAAAAACCTGTACTTTCTTAGTACTGTGCATGTACTTACCTTTATATAAAGGCAAGTACATGTAAATTGAATGTTATGTCATCACTGTTCAAAATTCAGAGAATTTCAAGACATGAAAAAGAATTTTGCATCATATAAAGCGAAAATACCCGTACACGTAAACAAAAATGTATAAAACAACATGTGGCCATAATTCAAAAAGTTGACCTGATTGAGCAAAACCAATGTGATTTCTGGATTCAGCATGTCAAAACTGTCCTCAATCAGCTAATAAAACTAAGACAATAAATTTGGTGTTGACCAGTGTTATGAATACATACTTCATGCATTAAATTTGTGTACTTAGTGGACTTCCGGGAAGATGGCGGAGAGACATAACGCTTAAACAGAGAGCTCTCCCTAGTCGGATTAAAAATCATTGGTAAATGGCCAACTCGACATAAATGAACCAATAAACCAAGGGATGAAAACACGAAGAAGCCGGGCACACGGACAAAAGCAGGGTAAAACTGAGAAATCCCTCTTCAACAACGCAGGAGAAATCGCTGTGCACGAGGCCCAGGGAAACGAGACAACTACAGCAGAGAAAATGGAGGATGCCAAACTCGAGGCTATGAACACTGGCATCGCCAATTTAGGTAAAGAATTAAAAAAAGACTTGGAAGACTTTAAGCGGCAACTCCAACAGGATTTAGCGGCTCTTAAGGAAGAGCTGAAAAAAAGAGATGAAGGAGGAAATTATGGGCCTCCGAAGAGAAATGGAGCGCAAACTAACAGAAAACATGGAGGAGCTGCACTCTCAACGGGCGTGTATGACAGAAGCACAGGCCCGAATATCGGAGTTGGAAGACTGGAAGACCGAGGCAAACGAGCAGTTGCAGACCCTGACGACGCAAACACAGAGGATGCAGGAAAAAATAACCTACCTGGAGAGCAGGTCCAGACGAAGCAATTTACGCATCTTCGGGATCCCGGAGGGCATTGAAGGCAACTCGATGACGAAATTCATGGATCATTTCTTAAAAAAAGAGCTGGAGCTGCCCGGTGAAGCGGATCTGCAGATTCAACGAGCGCACAGAGCCTCGGCACAGAACCCGAATCCAAACTCTACACCCAGGTCAGTTGTGGTAAACTTTCTGAAATATGACATAAAGGAAAGAATCCTGACACAAGCGTGGAAAAAAAAGATATGAATCGGTGACAAACAGATATTCTTTGATCATGACTACCCGGCAGAAATTGTGCAGCAGCGAAAGAAATATGCCAACATTAAAAAAACGCTGAAAGAGAAAAAAATTAGATTCCAAACACCGCTAACGAAGATGAGGATTCATTGGGATGACGGCGTAAAAACGTACAACACGGCCAGAGAGGCAGCGCGGGACTTGATGGAGCGAGGCTTTGTGGTGAGCGTACCCGAGGAAGGAGCTGAAGCAGCGGCGGCACTGAACGCATCACGACAGCCGGAGTGGAGACAAGTGAGCGCCAGAAGACGGGGGAGAGACGTGGCGCAGCGGGCCCAGGAAAAGCTGCAAGGCTTTCAACTGAAAGCCGAGATCATAACAAAGATTAAGAAAGACACAGAAGAAATGAAGGCCAAGAAGACAAGGTAAAAGAGAAACAAACGGCTAGGAGAGGTTTAAGTGATTTTTGTTGGACATTTCTAGACTAATGACTATTACTTGGATAGTAAATACAGGTCTAGGGAGGGCCCTTCACTCTGTGAGGACATTCCCTCCACCCACCAACAGGGACCAGTGGGCAAAAGAAAGGCCCAAAGTACAGAGGTCGAGATTTGTTAATGTGTTTTTATATAAATATGTGTTAGTTTTGTTGTTAAGGGGGTTAGGAGCACAAGTTAAAAAAATGGAAAAACATGAATATGGGTAAAAATCTTAAGATAATGACACTAAACGTGAATGGTCTGAACTCACCTGTTAAAAGGGAAAGAATAATAAGAAAATTCAAGAAGGAAAAAGCCAAAATTATATTTATGCAAGAGACACATTTGAGCAAGACAGAACATGAGAAACTAAAGAGATCTGGCTATAAGAACTCCTACTACAGTTCATTTAAGGGAGGAACTAAAAGGGGGGTTATGATACTAATTTCAAATAAAATACAATTTGAATGTGAACAAGAAATCCAGGATAAAGAAGGCAGGTATGTAATAATAAAGGGAAGAATAGATGGTATGCAGATCACATTAGTGAACATCTATGCCCCACCAGAAAGTGACAAGGGTTTTTTTTCAACAACTGTTTGATCTCATAGCAACACACAGTGAAGGAGTCCTAATTTGTGGAGGAGACCTAAATGCTGTCATGGATCATGAAGTTGACAAGTGTTAAGAAGACAAAAAAACATGTAACAAAGTTCATAAGAACCTCACTGGCAGAAATGGGTATGGTAGACATATGGAGGGACCTGCACCCACTCGAAAAAGACTATACACATTATTCAGCAGTCCATAAAGTACACTCTAGAACAGATTACTTCCTAATGAATGAAGGTGACAGACACAGGGTGAGAAATTGTCGGATTGGAGGGGCAGAAATATCAGATCATAATCCTATATACATGGAAATATATTTAAACAATAGAAAACGACAAACAACATGGAAACTTAATGTAGGACTGTTAAATGATGACAAAATGAAGGGAAGAATAAAAGTAAACATAAACGAGTATATCCAAGAGAATGACAATGAAGAAGTGGACCCAACAATACTATGGGATGCACTAAAAGCCGTGTTAAGAGGTAAATTAATTGTTGAAACAGGAAAAGCAAATAAGTCTAAACTGGAAACATATGAACAAAGATGTGAGAGAAATTAAAGAAGAAAAAATAAAGATAAAAGAAGCACAAATAGATGAAATTGAAAGGAAAAATAGATATCTAAAGCAAAAATATTATGAAACGGGGCCAAAAGCCACAAAACTGCTGGCAAAAAGGTTAAGAAAACAACAAACGGTGAATAATGTATAAAAGATTAAAGACCCCATCACAAATAAAACCACAGTTAACCCAGAAAACATCGAAGAAGTTTTCTGGGTTAACTGTTTTCTGGGTTCTTCTATAAACAGTTTTACAAACTGTTTATAGAAGAACTCACGCCACAGCTCCTAAAGTCATTTAATTGGACATTGAACAACAACAAAATACCTCCATCATGGAACGAAGCCATTATTTCAGTTATTTTAAAGCCAGGGAAAGATAGAGAACAATGCGGAAACTATAAGCCAATCTCTTTATTAAATGTGGATTATAAAATATATACAACAATTATATGTAAACGAATAAAGACATTCTTGACGGAATTGATAGAAGATGATCAAACTGGATTCATAGAGGGACGCCAAACACATGACAATATCAGGAGAACAATACATATAATTAATCAAATACATAAAGAAAAGAAAAGCGCAGTAATAATGAGTTTAGACGCAGAAAAAGCATTTGATAGGGTTAACTGGAAATTCCTATATAGTGTGCTGGAACGCTTTGGATTTAACGAAAAATCAGTACAATGCATAAAGACGCTGTATCAAAAACCTGTGGCAAGAATCAAGATAAACGGTAGCTTAACAGACAAAGTAAATATACAAAGATCAACCAGGCAGGGATGCTGCCTATCGCCCACCTTGTTTGCTCTGTTCATAGAGCCACTGGCTCAAGCGATACGACAAAATAAGAAATTAAAAGGTGTAACAATAAAGGGAGCGGAACACAAGATTGGGCTATTTGCAGACGATATTATAGTTTACCTTGAACAACCAGATGAATCAATAATGGAAATGATGAACTTGATAGAAAATTTTGGAAAATTATCAGGATACAAGATAAACATAACAAAAACAAATACTGACATTCCACTATAACCCTCTAAACCAGATAACTGATAAGATCAAAACTAAACTGGAAACAAAAAGAAATAAAATACCTTGGAGTGAGCATACCTAAAGATCTAAGCAAAATTTATAAAGCAAACTATGATAGGTTGGAACAAGAAATAAAAAAAGATATTGATAGATGGTCAATCTTAAATATGGATCTGAATTCAAAAATTGAGACAGTCAAAATCAGCATACAACCTAGACTGCTTTACCTCTTCCAGGCTCTACCAACAGAGATTCCAGGTGCCCAGTTCTCAAAGTGGGACAGGATGATATCGAGATTTGTTTTGGGGAGGTAAAAAACCAAGAGTGAAATATAAAACTCTCCAGTTACCAAAAGAGAAAGGAGGCATGGGCCTACCAAGTCTAAAGGAATATTACTACTCAGCACAAATAAGATATATCATATGTTGGTGCGACGGAGGATATGAGGCAAAATGGAAAGAAATGGAAAAGGAAATTGAGGGACTCCCAGTAAAAAGCATAATAGGAGATAAAGATGCATATAAGCAAATCAAATAAATAGACCCAATCACTAAATTTACTTTGGAACTGTGGTATAAAATAGCACAAAAGTATAATATAAAGGAAGACATAAAACTATTGAAATGGGTAGCATTTGACAGTCAATTTGAACCGGCAAAGCAAGATGGGGGATACAAAAATCTGGTGAACAAGGGAATCACAGCATGGGGCAATATCGGAAAAAAAGATCGCCAGAGCTTTGTAAACATCAGAAGAAAATTTAAACTAGAAAAATCGGAATTCTTCAGATATCTGCAGATGAGAGACTATTATATGAAGAAGATTAGGCATAACCTCCAAACAGATGTGAGCGAGATTATACAATTCATTTAAGCTCATATGCAGGAAATAAAATAAGAATTATTTCAAAGCTATACCAGAAACTTATGGCAAACAAACATTCAAGTAACTATATAAAGGAGAAATGGGAGAAAGAGCTAAATTTAAGCATAACAGAAGAAAGCTGGCAGGAAATATGGAAAACACAACACACATCAACAAATTCAAGGACATGGAGGGAATTTGGATGGAAAAACCTGATTCGCTTTTTCATTACACCACAGATTCAAAGAAAATATACAAATACCCAATCTATATGCTGGAGGGGCTGTGGGGCTCAAAATGCAGACCACTCACATATGTTTTGGAAATGCTGCAAAATCACATCATTCTGGAAATCTATACATGTGACAATACAGAGGATATTAGGATATAATATACCAATGAACTGTAACTTGATGTATTTATGTGATCTTAAAAGAGACAATGTAATACAGGCTGAGGACAGATATTTAGTTAAAATCTTGTTGATTGCATGTAAAAAAACAATCACAAAAAAATGGCGATCAGAAGTTCTTCCTGACCAAGAACAATGGACTGACATTGTTGAGGATATACGTATGATGGAAAAACTAACATATCGACAAAGAATACAAGAAGGACTATATGAAAAAAAATGGCGGAAATGGACACATTACAAAGTGCAACAACGAGACAGAAATTGAAAGAATAACCAAAGACACTGGAAAAACCAGAAGAATTAAGAGATGGAAACTAAAAACTTGATGCTCCAACATTTGTCCCCCCCCTTTTTCTTTTTTTCCTTTCTTACTCTAGCTCTTTTTTTTAAATGTAGACAGTGATCTGAATGTAATATGTATGATGAAAAATGAATAAAAATCTAAGTTACAAATTTGTGTACTTACTCTGGGTTGTTAACTTGACACTCCACACCCTTTGCACTAAAGAAAGCACTTGTGAACACTTTGTGAAATCACAAGTTAAATAATAAAAAGTGCATCACTGTAACTGATTTTGGGTCAGTTCTTTATGTGATAATTTATGTATTAACCTCTTGCACTCCGGGATACCGCGGGCGGTCACGTCTCTGCGTCCGAGTGCGTCCTAGTGCGCACTGTGCGTCTCAGAGCGCACTGAAAAAATAAAGCTGCATTTCCGTTCTTCCACTACAGACACAGCCACAAACAGAAAGCCAAAGGAGTGCTTTGATTGGTTTAGATTTGATTGACCTCTCATTCGACTAATAAGAGCCTTGAATTGGATTTCTGAAACCTTGAAGGACCAATGACTGAAAACCTAGCAAGAAGGACCCGCCTACCAACGACTGCGAATACAACGAGCCAATTGAAGCAGAGAAGTTCGACGATTGAAAGCGTGTGTCCCGTGCGTAAAAATCTGTTTTGTCTAAGCCGCTGTGTGTAACAGTAGCGTTCGCCAGTCTTTTTTTTATTACTACTGTTCTTATTTGTTTTGAAAAATCGTTCACCAAAACCGCAATCATGGAAGCGCAAAACCGTAATAATGGAATCATGGTTTGACCGGGTCGCGTGACCAGAACCATGAGTCGTAACAAGCGGACCATTGTTCGTCTGACAATGAGGAACAGATGTTCGCCAACGACACTGCTGTTGTGGACAGGTAAATGTTATAAGCTAAATTATTCTTTATCACTGAAAATAGTTTTAAAAATGACTTTTGACCGATCGGTAAATTACAACTGTGCGTCATCGCCACATGACGGATTGCGGCACACGGACCGGGCCGTGTGCCCCTCTGTAGCGGGGGGGGGGGGGGGAGTTGTGGGGGGATTTTTTTTTGCGGGGGGATTTTTTACAAGAAAAAAATGCCACACATTTTTTACGTGGCAAGCTTCTTTGTGTGTGGGGGGCTTGTTTGTTCATTCATTCATTCATGAATGAATAAACAACCCCCCCCCCACACACACACACACACAGCCCTGACTGTCACCTTTCATTAGAGCCCAAGATGAAGCTTTTATATTGAATCATTCAAAAGTTATAGACGTTTTTCCAAACTGTGCCATTTGGCACAATTTGGCACAGTTCAAAAACGCCTGGGAACAACCTGACAAAAAAGCTGTGTAATATATTCATTTTTTGTGGTATTGTTACAAAATTTGGACCTCAGCTGGATAACACTTGGTTCTACATTTCTGTTGCATTTTCCAGCCCGTATCTGATAGCTGTGTGTTATTTGCAAGCATTTGTATCGAAAAAAAAAACAAACACCCAGGCGAACTTTATTTTCTTCAAGTTCAGTATGTTTAGATGACTGTTACTCAGTGGCAGGAGCACTTAGATTATGACTGTTTTGCCAAAAAATTCAGTGTTTTCTTTTAAATGAGACCAACCCCATGAAGATGCTGCAAAGGGCTGAAGAACAGCTTTTGATATACTTTGGGTACGTTATTTTTAGGCGTTTTTAGGGAAACTGACCAGAGTGCAAGGGGTTAACAAAGTTAGTTCTTAAATACATCTTCTGATGCACCTGAACACATCATCAGTGATGTAGCCTTGGTTCATCGGGTGTTTCGGGTCTTTCAACATCAGACACCCTCACCCAGGAGACCCCACCACGGCTGATCAGACCGCGGTGTGCGCTCAGGTATCATGTTCTAATCCCCATTGAGGGTATTGAGGTTTCTATTCTCGCGCCTTCTCGCTGAAATCCCGGAGAGGCGTGCGCACATTGCGAGATGTAAACACGGGCATTTAACTGCTGCAGACGTTCACACACGACTGCACTTCAACCCTGGCATATGGACCATGGATTCGACATCTAAAGGTAGGATACATTTTATATAATGCCTAAGATTCTGAAGAACATGTGCCGTGGAATTGCAAGCCTTGTCATGCTTGGTGTATCATGTAAACACATAAAATAGAGCGATTTTGCCGTCATTTACACACGTGTCTATTATACAGTGCTAGTATACCCTGCTGATATTTCTAGTCTTCTAGTATTCATAATACATCACATCTGGCCTATTCGAAATTCTATGCAGTGTTAAGACAGTCTTTTGAATACAAATTTAATGACAAGATAGTCGATTGCAAGATACTCAACTGCAATACATGGCATACAGGCCGTCACTTAATTGTAATTGACTAACACAATACATTCACTCTGTGAAATTGTTTTTGCTGGCTGTTATTTGTGAAATTACAATTTTACTAGTTTTGGAGAGGGTTCAACTTCAACATCAGACTGATTAGGGGACAAAACTAAGTTATGCTTAGAACTGTCTATATCGCATTCAGCTGTATGAAATCCAAGAAAGTACAGCTATAATATTAATTTACATATTTAAATAGATTATACCAGGAATAGGCATATACGTATATACTGTATATAAATATTTTAAACATGAAATCAACACATTGCAATACACATGTATTGTCTATTCACATTCTGATACCCGATTGTAATCAGGTGGATAGCTAGCTTGCAGAAATAAATTTTACACTTAAATATTGCAGCCGATATGCTTAGAACACTGATAAAACCTGGAACAACAATATACTGTGAATTTGTAGCAATGGGATAGAGTTATGATAGCACAAAGTAAGTCTACTTACCAGTTCGTTTGGTGGGTTTTCCATGTTGTTTTGATATCTTCGCCTCTCTGGTGCGCAAGGGATTATGGGATACATCAATACCCCGAATGGATCTCCTCTCAGGATCCAGAGCCATCTCAAGGCTTTCTCAGCTGCTTTGGTGATGTTCTTGATGGCTCTGCTCCTTGCTCCTCCTGTAATGCCTCATACGCTAAGGGCTCTGTGGAGTGAATGACTGACAAATCCCCTACAGCCTACTTATAGGCATACACTTTGCCTTCCAGCCTTGCTCTCGACAACTGACCACCAGATGCTCATATTTGGTCCTCTTCCTTTCCTAAGCTTCCTCCAGGCGGTCCTCCCATGGCACTGTTAGCTCCATGATTATGATGTTCTTTGTGCTCTCAGAGACCAGAAGGATATCTGGTCTCATGGTGGTGCTGACAATGTGCTGCAGGAATCTCAGCCGTTTCCCCAAGTCCACTGAGAGCTGCCAGTCCTGAGCTCTTGACAAGATTCCTGCTGCTACTTTCTTGTGTCCTGCCCTGGGTCGCTCTCCTGCCTTAACAAAAGCAATTGCACTGGTGATATTACACACTTGGCTGCAACTGCTGATCCCCATGCTGATGGCTTCTGCAATAGGTTTCAACACCTGGTTATGGTGCCAGGTATAACGGCCTTGTCCGAGTGCTGCTGGGCAGGAGCTCAAAATGTGATCCAACATTCCCTTTGCTGAGCACAGTGGGCAGTTTGGAGTTTCTGCCTTACCCCAGGTGAAGAGGTTGGTTGGGCTACGCAGGACATCATACACTGCCCGTATCAGAAAGGTGATCCGGTTTGGTTCAGAGTGCCAGAGGTCTGTCCAAGTGACCTTCCAATTCATAGCCTGCTCCCATCTCATCCAGGCCCCCTGCTGCCTTAAACTAACTGCTCTGCTTGATCTTTCTTCCTCCACAACCTCACCTCTCCTTCCCCTTGAGTTCCTTGTGCCGGAGTGTCGGGAACATTCCCAAACCAGCTCTACTATGGGCCACCACACCCACTAGATCTTAATGGCATAGCCGGGGCTCAACATCCATCACCGCAACCTTGACACTCCACTTCCTCTCAGTCCTCACCACCACTCCTGCCTTGGCCACCTTTGGGTCTTTCGAGTCCCTGTACATCAGCACCTCTCTTGTCCGTGCAACCATGGACTCCTCTCCCAAAGACTTCAAGGGCATTTGGAGCTTTGTGCTGTTCCCGTACAGTGCAATATTACTCAGGCTCCTGGGCAAACCCAACCATCTCCTGAGACAGCCACTAACCTTCCTCTCCAAGGACTCTACAATGGACATGGGTACCTCATAAGCAAGTAGCGGCCATAGCATCCTTGGCAGAATACCATGCTGATATAACCACGCTTTAAACTTGCCTGGAAGCCCAGATTTATCAACTAACCTTAGCCAGCTGTCCAGATCCTGGCAGGTTGACTGCACAGATGAATAGTCTTTGATGCTGCTGTCAAACACCTTGCCCAAGCGCTTCACAGACTTCTCTGAGATGGCTGGTACTGGCATCCCTTCGATGTTAAACCTGAACCTAATCAGTGACCTTGCCCTTCTTCACCACCAGTGATCTGGACTTGGCTGGTCTGAAATTCTTCCGGGCCCACTGGATAACCTTTCCTAGCTCTTGCAGGATCCATCTGCATCCTAATACAGACTCTGTGGTGACTTTCAGGTCGTCCACATAGGCCCTGATTGGTGGCTGGCGAATCACTGATTGGGTCCAGGGGCCCCGGCACTCTGGCTCGGCTGACTTGACCATCATGTTCATAGCAAGGGCAAACAAGGTTGCAGAGATGGAGCAGCCTGCGATTATCCCAACCTCTAGCTTGTGCTATTCTGGCGTTACTGCACCAGCTGAGACTCTCAACCTGAACTGATCATAATAATCCAAGATCAGATCTGCCAAATGGTGTGGCACATGATGTTTGGTCATAGTCAACTGTACCACTTTGTGGGGGATGGAGCCATATGCATTGGCTAGGTCCAACCACAGCACCGTTAGGTCTCCCTTGTTTTCACGGGCTTCCCAGATGAGTTGAGTAACCGCACCAGTGTATTCTAGACATCCTGGCACTCCAGAGATCCCTCCCTTTTGCACTGATGCATCTATGTAGTTGTTGTGGGAGAGGAAGTCCGACAGCTGCCTTGCTACTATACTGAAGAAGATTTTTCCTTCTACACTCAGCAGTGAGACCATCCTGAACTGGTCAATCTTCTTTGAATTCTCCTCTTTGGGAATCAGGACCCCTACAGCACATCTCCACTGCTGTGCCACCTTCCCTCTCCTCCAAATGACTCTTAAAATCTTCCAAAGTCTCTTGAGTAGCAATGGACAGTGCTTATAGACCTTGTATAGAACACCACTTGGTCCAGGAGCAGAGCTAGATCTTGCCTTCCTCACAATCTTTTCGACTTCTTTGAAAAGTGGTTCTCTGATATCAAAATCCTTGGTGGGAGGTGGTGGGTCTACCAAGATGTTGCATAGGACCAGCTCCATCTGTCTACTGGTGTCACTGTAGGTATTCTCAATGTGTAGATCTAGTTCCTCCTTTCAATAAACCAAACTACCAACTCCCTTCTCCCCAATAGTGACTTGGTGAAACCAAAGGGATTGGCGATGAATGAGGCACGCTTCGTAGCTCTCTCCTTTCGCCGTCTTCTGTGCCATTCCGCTCTGTGCAGAGTCATCAGTCTCTTCCTTAAGATGGCCCGCAACTCTACCAGGGGAAGACACTGCTCCTCACTGACTTCCTTGTACTGCTTCCTGAGGTACTTCAGCTCCTGGCGGATCTTGTGGATCTTCACTGCCCTCTGGTTCTTGCTGTAGATTGTTCGAGCAGGCTTCTCCTCCTCTACACCAAACCTCTCCTTGGCAAGACTTATGATTATAGTCGTCATTGCCTACAACCTTCAGTCCAACATCCCCAATCACAAACACTTCGAGTACTTAATCGACACCCTCATCAAACTGCTCCCAAGCTGTTGTCTTACAGGCCTGTGGCCACTTGATTTGAACCCTTCCCGGGGAGAGACCCGGGAGGAGCAATTGTGCCACACGGAGGCTCTGGGCTCTGTGGGGTGCTTCCTGACCCCGCTCCTCCTGCGTCTCACCAGATATATTATCTGTGCGCTGGGGTACATATTCTCCCTCCAAACACCTCTTCCTAGCCTGGTGAATCTTGAGGCCTCGGCTGTTTATGCAGATTTTCCCATATTTACAGGTCACGGTCATAGTCGTAGAGTATTCCTGGTACAATCTGCAGCATTAGGTCTCGAAGATTTTTTTTTCCTGGCAAGTAAAACAGCTATTAAAATGGTAATTTCCCTGATTGAATCGGGATCAGATTTCAATCGATTCAGAACCTCAAGAATCAGAATCAAATTGATTCTGGAAATTAGTGATGATTCCCAGCCCCATTTACAAGCTATGGATAGCTTCTAGATAGCATTTCACAAAAATTTTCTCGCATGAGAATGTGAATTGTATTTTAAATAAGTTGTGAATAAAGGGTGAGTCCAGCAATCCTACAGAGAAAGCTCATTTCAGCCGCTTGTATCCGCAATCTCGTTCTTTCGGTCATTACCCAAAGCTCGTGACCATAGGTGAGAGTAGGAACGTAGATTGACTGATAAATTGACAGCTTTGCCTTAGAACTCAGCTCCCTCTTCACAACAACAGACCGGTACAACGTCTGCATTGCTGCAGATGCTGCTCCAATCCATCTGTCAATCTCTCGTTCCATTCTCCCCTCACTCGTGAATAAGACCCCAAGATACTTAAACTCCTCCACTTGGGGCAGGAGACTGTCCCCAACCCGGAGAGGACAATCCACCTTTTTCTGGCCGAGGACCATGGACTCGGACTTGGAGGTGCTGATTCTCATCCCAGCCACTTCACACTCAGTGGCAAACCGTCCTAGCAAGAACTGTAGGTCATTGCTGGATGAAGCCAACAGGACAACATCATCTGCAAACAACCTCCATTCCTTGGCTGCACCTAGAAATCCTGTCCATAAAAATTATGAACAGGATCGGTGACAAAGGGCAGCCCTGGTGGAGTCCAACTCTCACTGGGAATGAGTCCGACCGAGTGTTGGCAATACGAGCCAAATTCTCACAATGTTCGCACAGAGACTGAATAGCTCTTAACAACAAGCCCGATACCCCATACTCCCAAAGCACCCCCCACAAAAAACCACGAGAGACGCGGTCGAATGCCTTCTCCAAGTCCACAAAACACATGTAAACTGGTTGGGCAAACTCCCACAAACCCTCAGGAATTCTCAAGAGGGTAAAGAGCTGGTCCGATGTGCCACGGCCAGGACGAAAACCACATCGCTCCTCCTGAATCCGAGGTTCGACCAACGGCTGGACTTGCCTCTCCAGTACCTTGGCATAGACCTTTCCAGGGAGGCTGAGGAGTGTGATCCCTCTAAAGTTGGAGCACACCCTCCGGTCCCCTTTTTTGAAGAGAGAAAACACCACCCCGGTTTGCCATGCCAAAGGCACTGCCCCCGACCTCCATGGAATGTTGCAGAGGCTTGTCAACCATGACAGCCCTACAACATCCAGGGCCTTGAGGTACTCGGGGCGAACCTCGTCCACCCCCGGGGCCCGGCCACTAAGGAGATTTTTAACCACCTTGGCGACCTCAGCCCCTGTGATAGGCGAGTTGTCCCCCTCGTCCACAAGCCCTGCTTCCTCTCTGGAAGGCGTATCAGTGGGATTGAGGAGATCCTTGAAGTATTCCTTCCACTGCCCGACGATATCCCCAGTTGAAGTCAACAGCGCCCCATCCACACCATACACAGTGTGGACAGGTCGCTGCTTCCCCCTCCTGAGCTGCCGGACAGTTTGCCAGAATCTCTTCAAGGCTGACCGAAAGTCTTGTTCCATGGCTTCACCGAACTCCTCCCATTCCTGGGTTTTTGCTTCAGCAACCACCCGAGCTGCACTCCGCTTGGCCTGCCGGTACACCTCAGCTGCTTCGGGAGTCCCACAATCCAACCAAGCCTGATAGGACTCCTTCAGCTTAATGTCCCCCCACCACCACCGGTGTCCACCACTGGGTTCGGGGGTTGTCACCAGGAGATGCTCCGATGACCTTGCGGCCAAAGCGCTGGGCCACCGCTTCAAAATAGAGGTGGAGAACATGGCCCAATCAGGCTCCATGTCTCCAGACTCCCTCGGAATATGGTTGAAGTTCTTCCGGAGGTGGGAGTTGAAGACCTCCCGGACAGGGGCCTCAGCCAGACATTCCCAGCACACCCAGGGATGAGAATGGGGTTTGGGAAAAAAAAGAGGAAACTAAGCCGGGGGTCTTGGGGGACGCAGGCCCCCAAGCTGGATCCAAGGCGGAGCCTTGGTGGAGGGTCTGGGGGGCAACGCCCCCCAAAGCTAACGAAATCTGGTGTTTTAGAATGCTCAAATGTGGTCTTATATTTAAAGTTAGAAGTAAGTACAAATGCATTTACAGTTTACCTTTTTAATCTGCTGCTGCATCACATGTTTAATCATGTTCAATACTGTTTTTATTCAGTGTCGCACTTTGAGAAACAGAAAATGTCACTTCCATATTTACATGCCTGTGCTACTACTCTATAAACTTATGTACAAGTCAACGTATTCTTCACATCTAATTGTGCAATTTTTTCTTCTTGGCTACCAAAGCCTGGAGCCGTTCTGTAGCCTTCCTCTTCTCTGATTTTCTGTGGGCAAGCAATGCCTGCTCAGCTGCATTCATTCATTCATAAAAAAAAGTTGCATATCAGTATATTTTAACCCCTTGAACTCTTGTGAATTCCGTGGGTGGTCACGTCTCTGCGTCTTAGTGCGTCTCAGTGCGCACTGAAAAAAAACCCCCTGTATTTCCGGTCTTCCAGTACAGACACAGCCTTGTTACAACCTGAGAAAAAAGCTGTGTAATATATTCATTTTTTGTGGTATTTTTACAACATTTTGACCTGAGCTTGAAAACACTTGGTTCTACATTTCTGTTGTGTTTTCCAGCCAGTATCTGACAGCTGTATGTTATTTGCAAGCATTTGTATCTAAAAAAAACACCCAGGCAAACTTTCTTGTTACTCAGTGGCAGGAGCACTTAGAGCGATTATGACTGTTTTGCCAAAAAATTCAGAGTATTTTCTTTTAAATGAGACTAACCCCATGAAGATGCTGCAAAGGGTTGAAGAACAGCTTTTGATTTACTTTGGGCATGCTATTTTTAGGCATTTTTAGGGAAGTTGAAGAGAGTTCAACAGGTTAATATTTGAAAGATAATCTAAGGTGAGCTGCTGTGCTGCAGCAGTGCTAACCACTCTGCCACCGCGTCACCCTACTACTACTACTTCATTAAACCCAGAGGGAAATTCAGAGTATCCACCTGGATGAGACAGCCATGATGTGGTGCCAGTCCCTTCACCATTCACACACACATTGACACCTAGGGCCGCTTAAGAGTCTCCAATTAACCTAACTTGCAGGTCTTTGGCCTGTTGGAGGAAACCGCAGTACCCAGAGTAAACCCACGCAGACATGGGGAGAACATACAAACTCCACACAGAAGGGTCACCGATGGTCAGGGGTGGAATCAATCCTGTGACCTTTTTGCTGTGCTGCCACAGTGCTAACCACTGTTCCACTGAGATGCCCCCCCCTTTTTTTTTTAAACTTTTCCTGTTTTTTTATATATTTATATTGCTTTTCAGCATTTAAACATAACGAATGTTACAAGGCATAAATGTCCATTTTTACATGTTTACAGCCTTTTACATTTGATTTTATTATATCTTTTTAAGAGAAGAAGCATTGTTCAAAGTCAGAAAAATAACAACTCCTGCACTGATGCTGAAATCCTCTGAAGGCCTGCTTTTTCCCCACATAGAAAACTGATCAAGAATTGATAAGGGAATCGATTTAAAAAAAAAAAAAAAAAAAAAAAAAAAAAAAAATCAGATCAATAAGCAAAATTGACAATGCTACTGATAAAATCTTATCGATTCCATGTCAATTCCTGTTTATATAACAGGGATTCCCACCTCCTTCACTGGGCCCGGTGTGCTCTCCAGGGCTGGTACCAGCTCCAGGTGGGGACAACTGCCATGGCACTGTGCCACCAGGGTGCCTGACCTCCACGGAGCGTCCCCTGTGCACAGCGCGTGTCTTGCCCAGCTTATGCTTCTCAGAGTCCACAAAATCCAAAATGCACTCAAACACCCACTTTCACAGTGCTAGGTGGTTTTTTTTGTTTGTTTTTTTTACCTCCGCCAAGGGAGAATGAGGGTAATGTTTTTAGTGGCATTGGTTGGTTGGTTTTGTCTGTTAGCAACATTACTCAAAAAGTTATTAACGGATTTTGATTAAATTTTCAGGAAAGGTGTGTAACGGCACGGGGAACAGATGGTTAGATTTTGGTGGTGATTCGGATCACCATCTGAATGCAGGAATTTTTTGAATATTATTTTTATATATTAATATGGCACTTTTCATGTACTGCTCTTTTAAGATGTGTCCACCGCGTTAAGTGCGTGGCCATGCCATAGGGCCACGCACCTCGGCAACCTGGAAGCCAAACACGCAGAAAAAGCATTAAAGTAAAAGGGGACATGTCCACCAAACTTGTTTTTTCTGTTGTGGGCAACCATTTTCTATTCACTCTCTATGTAGTCCAGCGTTTACGGCGCTGAAACGCTTTGAGCGGTGGCCGTTTTTTGTTGCGGTGCTCAGGGCTAAGAAAAGCTCAACTTGTCAGACTACTGAACAGCTGTGCTCGTCAATGTCAGACCTTTCTAAGCAGCCAATCAGAATTAAGGAAGGGCGGGACACAAGACGCCGGTACAGGAAGACGAGAACGGGAGATGACAGTGGAGGAGGTGGAGGCTGAACTTTGCTGCATCAAACAACACTGTACTCTTTGATCTGACACTAAAAGGATATCATGATCAAAATTTGAAAGCAAATGCTTGGAAGGAACATGTCCACATCTATCGGCGTACCAGGTGAGCGTCTGTGCCTTTGTCATGGTCATATTTCTTACAAGTTTGCTGTGGTAGGTAATACGGATACTATGTGAATTTGTAGATGATAACGGCAAAAAAATGGTATGATACCGCACTGTTGTGTAATATTGCTTAGTAATTATGAACTTTGTCAGTAAACTGTAATGGAGAGGAGAGGAGGAAACCAACCTGAAAGATTCAATAAACCATGATGTTGATTTAAGGTGGACTTGCCCAGCCCCAATGTATGGTCAATACAATATTGACAGTCTTGTTATTATTATTATCATCATTATTATTATTATGTAGTCATATTGTTTTTGCTGTCATTTCTCTGTTAATAATAATAATAATAGATTTCATTTATATAGCGTCTTTCATTCAAATTTTCAGGAAAGGTGTGTAATGGCACACAACACATGATTAGATTTTGATGATGATCTCAAAATTCATACCTCCGCCAAGGCTCTTATCTTCTCACTGTGTTTTAGCCACAATACTCCAAAACTACTGGATGGATTTGGATGAAATTTTCACCAGAGGTGGTCCTTGGGCTACACACAAATCCATTACATTTTGGTGATGATCCGAGAATGCACCTCAGCCAAGGCTCTTATTTTTCACAGTGTGTTAGCAACAATACTCCAAAACTTATGAGCAGATTTTGATGCAATTTTCACCAGAAGTGGCTCTACGTTCTGTTTTAATTTCATCCACTGGTTCCCCTCAAGGTTGCGTCCTTTCACCACTCCTTTATATCTTGCACACCAATGACCATCAGAGTCAGTATGATAACAGATTCACTGTAAAATTTGCTGATGACTCTGTTATTGTAAGTCTCCTACATGACTGTGAAAACGACCATGGCCCTGTGGTTAATGATTTTGTTAACTGGTGTGACAAGTCTTTTATGCAACTAAATGTTGACAAAGCAAAGGAAATGTGTATTGACTTTAGGTGACAGCCCATTTCCTCTCAGACCACCATCAAGGGCCAGGTAGTAGAGTCTGCGGAGCGCTACAAGTACTTGGGGACCATAATTGATAAGAAACTGAATTTTAATGAAAACACTGACATGCTGTGCAAAAAGGTCAGCAATACTTGTTTTGTCTGCGGAAAGTGTCTTATTTTCATGTGGACCGGTCCCTTATGACCATTTTTTTTTACAAATCCTGTACTGAATCTGTTGGTACGGTAACCTCAGTATTAAGTCAAAAAATTCACTGACTAAAATTGTGAACATGAGCAGCAAGGTTCTGGGGGTACAGCAGAGCATGCTCTCTGATCCGTTTACTAGACAGGTGGGGAGGAAGGCTAAAAGCATCCTGTCTGATACCAGCCACCCCTTGTTCACTGAATTCCAGTATTTGCCCTCTGGCAACAGGTTAAGGTTCCCCTGTTAAGAACAACAGGTATAAATATTACTTTATCCCCACTGCCATTTCTATTTTAAATTTAGGTCTGGGGAGGTGTTAGCAAGCCCTTACCTGGCAGAATTTATTATTAATTACACATGCGTTTTTTTTTAAGCATATTATCTATTTATTAATTTTACTCATTTTTTTTTTTTAAATCTTGTACATTCAACTGAAACCGCTATTATTTATTGCCCTTGTAATGTGACAGTCTCCCCTGTGGGGTTGGCCTCTATATCTCTGTACTCAGGTGTGTGTGAGTTTCGTGTGTTTATACTGTTTTTCTGCAAAACAAATAGCCCCTCTGGGACATAAATAAAGTTGAGTTGAGGCCTACACACAAACCTATTACATTTTGGAGGTGATCCATGAGGGATGGAAGGAGCCTTGGTGGAGGTCTACGCTCTCTGAGTGTTTTCTAGTTTTTAAATCACCTGTTGCTGTTCTCCACCTCTGTTCACCACAATGCAATTAACATGGTTAAGCCTGGGACAGCAATTTTCAACACTGCAACATAACTTTACAACTTTATCAACAAGCAGAGGTCAGACAAATGGCAATCAATATTAGCGCTTCAGGCTTTTGCACAGGTGGCGAGATTTTGATCATCAACGTTCTGCATCAGTGCAGAAGCCGCATCGCGATGCATCTAAGAAGTGAGAAATTTCCACACCTCTATTACCCATCCAGCTTATTCATAGTCCCCTGGCAGGCCGCCATTTCAAAAGCAGATAAACAGCCACAGTCACAAGAAACAAAGTAACATTCCTTTTGAGGATTTTACCCTACACCTGCAACTGGCTTAGTTTTGGGAGAAAAAAAAAAAAAAAAAAGGTTTTAAGCTTCTGACTGTAGGTTGTGGTAATTATGGATGGATTTTATACATGGATCTATATATTGGTTATTTGTCTTCAAATAACAGACTAGAGAATAAAAAAATTGGGACTCTCTTCGGTGTAGAAAGGTACTGCCTGCAAATACATTTAAAGATAAAAAAAAAAATATATAGATTATATTTCTTTTTCAAAAGCCAGTTTAGGAAGCTGGAGATCAGACCGCCAAGGTCTCTGCCTTCAACTGCCACCTGATCCACACAGCATCGGACCCCCATGGTCCATCCTGCAGATGGTGAACCCACTGGAGGGCAGATCCATGTAATTCCTCTGGGCTGAGACGGGCCGGGTCCCATGGGCGGAAACCTGGCCACCAGGCGCCAGCTATCGAGCCCCTTCCCCAGGCCTGGCTCTGGGGTGGGGCCCCGGTAACCCCACACCGGGCGAGGTATACTGAATCCTTGATATTTCTTTTATCATGGGAGTCTTTTGGATTGTTCTTAGTCTGGCCCTATACCCAGGACCAGTTAATCTCGGGTGACCCTACCAGAGGCAAACTGCCCCGGACAACATAGCTCCTGGGATCACTAGGGTATGCAAACCCTCCACCACGATAAGGTGAAGATGCTGAGAGGAGAATAGAGCGGGAGATTGACAGACAGACTGGAGCAGCATCTGCAGTGACGCAGACGTTGTACTGGTCTGTTGTGAAGAGGGAGCTGAGCTCTAAGGCAAAGATGTTGATTTACCGGTCAATCTACATTCCTACCCTCACCTATGGCCATGGACTTTGGGTAATGACCCAAAGAATGAGATCATGGATACAAGTGGCTGAAATGAGCTTTCTCTGTAGGATTGCTGGACTCACCCTTAGAGATAGGGTAAGGAGCTCAGTCATCCGGGAGAGGCTCAGAGTAGAACCGCTGCTCTTCCACATCAAAAGGAGCTGGTCGAGGTGGTTTGGGCATCTGGTCAGGATGCCTACTAGACGCCTCCCACTTGAGGTGTTTCGGGCACGTCCCACTGGGAGGAGACCCCGGGGCAGATCCAGGACATGCTGGAGAGATTACGTCTCCCAGCTGTCCTTGGAATGCTTTGGCATCCTCTCAGAAGAGCTGGAGCAGGTGGCTGAGGAGAGGGGAACTCTGGGCTTCTCTGCTTGAACTGCTGCCTCCATGACCCGGACCTCCAGAAAAGCAGTAGAATGGATGCATGAATGGATACTTATTTTTCAGACATAAAACTGTTGAAGACAGAATACTTAATAGACTGATTATGAAAAGAACAAAAACAAAAATTATAGGCACAATTATTTTTCAGTTTCAATAATGAAAAGTCAGTTTCTCCATGAAAAAAGAAGACCAGTACTGGAGAACAGTACAAGACGAAAGTAGGGCTGCAACGATTACTCAAATAATTTGCGTAACTAACTCGATTACAAAAAATCCTTGATTCAAAATCTATGATTCGAGGCTTTGTTTAACACAGCACTTCCAGTCTATATGACCTTCTTCCGGTCACGCTATTTAAACAGGACTTGAGATAATGGATTCAGTAGAGCTCTGAGAAAAGCAACAGAGCGACGAAAAAAATGACGAACGTCAGAGAAAACGACAAAAAGTATCTCAAGTCTGGGATCATTTCAAGCTCAAACTGAAGGAAAACATTGTGCAGTGTGTATGTTGTAAAGCCAAGTCAGTATACCATAACAGCACAACATCAATGTTACAGCATCTCGACAGAAAGCATCCAGCCACATCATGCACAAGCAGCAGACCTGAGACAAGGTACGGGATTGCAATTTTAAATTAAGATGAACAGAATGTAGTCCGATATGCTAATTATGCTTAAATGGCCAAAGAACATATAGCAGCTACTGCTAATAGCCAATTTTTTTTCTCTGTTGCAAGTTGAAGCTAAAGCTACAAAACTGAACTTTATGGTGTAACATAACATGAGAAAGACTGTCATTTTACATCCATACAATGAAATTTAAAATACAGTTCTTCTTCGTGGTGCAAAGGGGAAAAGTGAAAGAGTGCAATAAAGGAAAGTAAGTCATTGTGTTGCATAAAGTACGTCAGGATCATGTTATCAGTTTTAGCCAAAAACTGAATTCAGATCTTTTTGACAGCTATTTTAAGTTAAAAATGAGAGCTGGAGTCTTCCTTTAAAGAGCATTTAAAAAAAAAACATTTGAATATTATGGGTACATGAAAGACAAAAACAAGATTTTCTTTTTTTTTTTTTTTTTTTATTTAAGTTTTTGTAAAGGGTATACAGGTCGTTACAGCAATGCAGTGTTTACATTTTCATCACATGTTCCCTTATTTTCTGATATCTGACAACATTGGAAGATTAATTCTTACAACACCCCTTTTTTTTTTTTAAAGTGAAAGAAAAAGTGAAATTAAAGAGAAAAAAAAACAAGAAACAAATAACAAAAAAAAACCAAACAAACCAGTAAAAAACAAACAAAAAGAAAAAGTAAGTAAATAAAGATAAAAGAGCATCTGAGTAGGGTTGGAACAAAGAGCGGAACCATTATTGAAATGGTATTTGTCAAAGATTAGATCTAATGGAAGACACATATGCGGTCCAGGGTTGCCAAAAGTTCATGAACACATCCATGTCCTGTCTCAGTGCGAATGTCAACTTTTCCATCGAGTAAATGTCTTGGATCACGTTAGTCCAATCTTCAGGTGTAGGACAGTCCTTCAACATCCATTTTTTAGTTAGAGCTTTTTTGCTTGCCAATATTAAAACATTGAATAAGTATTTTTCTCCTCGTCTTTCCAGTGAGTCCGGTAGTAAACCCAAATACAAAGTTACAAAAGAAAAGGGAACTGTAATTTTGAATATTTTCCCCAATATTGTCTGTACCTTGGTCCAATATTGGTGGATAACTGGGCATGACCAAAACACATGAAAATGATTTGCAGTCTTTTCACCACACAAGCGCCAACAGTTCAATCCCTTATGGGTAAATTTGTTTTGTGCAGGTGTTCTGAAAAATCTTGCCAAGTTTTTCCATCCAAATTCTCTCCACTGCAGGGATAAGGTACTTTTCCATTGCTGTTTATTTAGCTTTTCCCATATTTCCAGTTGTAAAGTGAAATTCCCCTCTTTTTCCCATCTCTCTTTTATATAAGATGTGTTGTCTCCTTTTAAGTCTTGAAGACCTTGGTATATTTTAGAAATGTATCTGATCCCTGGGATCCCTTTATATGCCATTAAGAAGACCTTCAGAACACCTGACAGGGCCCTTTCCAAAACCTCCTTTTTAAGTATATTGTTTATGTGGTGTCTAAGCTGGAAGAACCTGTAAAGGTCTTGATTTATTAGGCCTTGTTTTTTCAAATCTTCAAAACTTCTTAAGATTTGCCCTTTAAAAAAATCGTAATATTTTATCAGCCCTTTCTCCTTCCACTTTTTAAATCTGGTGTCTGTTTTATTAGGAGTAAAGTCCTGATCATAGGCGATCCATTGCAGAAGTCGATAGGGCTCTTTAGTTTGATTCTCTCTGACTATCTTAAACCAAATTTTTAGCGGGGTCTCTATCCACGGGTTAGTGTTATTCAAAAGCTTAGGTAAGACATTGTTCCCTATTATCGCCTGTAGGGGGATGTCACTTGTTATTTGGCATTCGATCTCCTTCCATTGTGCAGTGTAGACTGGGTTACATATCTCTACTAAAGTTTTAATTTGTGCGGCTTTAAAGTAGTCCCTGATATTTGGCAGCGCGAGCCCACCTTTGTCTTTGTTTAGCTGTAGGGTTCTATATCTGATTCTAGGTCTCTTGCCCTGCCATATGAATCTTGAGATCCTTCTGTCCAGCTCCTGCCATGTTTTTTTGGGAGGTTCTACCGGTATTGTTTGGAAAAGGTATAGAAGACGTGGAAGTATATTCATTTTGACTGCTTCAATTCTTTGTGCAGTACCCAAGAATGGTATCATATTCCATCTTGCTAGGTCAGATTTTATTTTTGTCACCAGTGGATCATAGTTTAGTGATATAATTTTGTTGAGTTGTTTCGGGATATTGACCCCCAGATATTTCATAGATTCCGACTCCCAGTTAGTTTTGAGTTTGCTTAGTGAATAATGATTTGGGTCATAGTTGAATGTTAAAACTTGGGTTTTATGCATATTTAATTTGTACCCCGATAAATCTCCATACTCTGAAAAAACTGATGTTAGTTCTGGTAAAGAAGTGTCCGGCTGCCCTAGGTATATTAAAATGTCATCAGCAAAGAGTGCTATTTTATGTTCCTTCTGACCAAGTGTAATACCTTGAATTTTTTGGTTTTGTCTTATCCATTGGCTCAGAGGTTCTATGAAGATTGCAAAGAGCAGTGGAGACAGGGGGCAGCCCTGACGACATCCTCTTTCCAGTTCAAAAGATGATGATAAATTACCGTTAATCCTTATTTTAGCTGTTGGTTTTTTATATAATGCCTGTATAGTTCTAATGAAGTTGTTATGAAAATTGAAACTGGATAAGATTCTATATAGAAAAGACCAGTCAACCGAATCGAATGCTTTTTCAGCATCTAATCCCAATATGACTGCATTTAAGTTATATTTTTTTATATGATGAATTATGTGTAAAGTGCGTCGAATGTTGTCTTGTGTCTGTCTTTGTCTTATAAAACCTGTTTGGTCTAAATGAATTAGGTCTGTCAGTATATTTTCTAACCTTTTGGCAAGGATAATGGTAAAAAGCTTATAGTCCTGATTTAGTACACTGATTGGTCTGTAGTTGGAGCACTCTAGTTTATCCTTTTCAGGTTTAGGTATAACTGCAATGACCCCTTCTCTCCAGGAGGGGGGGATTTCCCCTGTGTGGAGGACATAATTAAATGTTTTCAGGAGGAGAGGAGATAGTTGCTGTTTAAAGGTTTTGTACCACTCTGCTGTATAGCCATCAGCTCCTGGGGATTTGTTAGCTTTAAGTTTCATAATTGCTTTTTCCAATTCTTTAGGATGTATTTCTGACAGTAGTGTTTTATTTTGTGACTCCGTAAGTTGGGGAAGGTTTAATGTGTTTAGGAATGCCTCGGATGCGTTTTTATGTTTTTTGTGGGAGTATAAGTTCTTATAGTAATTCTCGAAGTTTTTAAGAATATCCTGAATTCTGAATTTTATTTCCTTTGATACTGGGTCTCTGATTTTGTTGATTGCTCTTTCTGTTTGATGTTTCCTCAATTTATAGGCTAGCAATTTTGCCGATTTACTGCCTGCTTCATAGTATTTTTGTTTCAGAAATGTAAGTTTCTTCTGGATTTCTATTGTGTAGATCTCATTTATTTGGTTTTTAATTTCCTTAATCTTGAGCGAGTCAGTAGAATGAGTGTTGCCTTTGTGTTCTTTTTCTAGGTTCCTAAGTTCTGACTCTAATGTGGATAGTTTTTCTTGTCTTAGTTTCTTTTGGGTTGCCAGTTTTGCAATAATCTTTCCTCTTATTACAGCTTTACATGCATCCCACAGTATTAAAGGGGATACTTCTCCATTATCGTTATCTTCCAAATATCTGAGAATATCTGATTCCAATTCATCTTTCAATGGTCCTTTCAGGACATTTGAATTTAACCTCCAAGAAAATGTATTATTTGTGTATTTTTGGATATTTAAGTCCATGTAGATCGGACTGTGGTCGGAGAGATCCATCAGTCCTATTTTACATGTTTTTACTCTTCCAATGTCTCTATTAAACATAAAAAAATAGTCAATCCTTGAGTAAGATGAATGTGGAGTTGAGTAAAATGTATAGTCTTTTACACTGGGGTTGAGTTCCCTCCACACGTCACAGATTCCCAATTCTTTTAGTAGCATCCGAGTCTTCCTGTTTTGGGTGTTATTTTGATGTGGGGAATTACCAGAAGCATCCCAGTATGGATTCAGTCTAAGATTGAAGTCCCCACCACATATCACTAAACCTTGAGCTTTAGTTATCATTAGGTCGAATACATTTTTATAAAATTTCCAGTTAGCCCCTGGGGGAGCATACACATTCAGCAGGGTGATATCTTCTCCCTCTAGCCGCCCAGTTACCAAACTGTATCTCCCTTCTTTATCTTTGTGTTCTGATTTTTTTTCAAATGTAATTTTGGTTGATATCAATGTCGCTACTCCCCTCCTCCTCCCTGATTTATATGAAGATGAAGAGATCATTTTAAACCCTTGTCTACTGAGTTTATTGTGTTCCACGTCTGTTAGGTGGGTTTCTTGTAAAAGTATTATTCCTGCTTTGTCTTTTTTCATTTTGCCTAGAATCTTGGATCTTTTAACTGGATTCAGGATTCCTTTTACATTATATGAAATTATTTTGGTTACACCCTGTTTCTCCATTGTGTTGTTTTGTTTAGTATAACTGTGTGGTGGCCCTCTTTTGTGCTACTCAGAAACTGAAAGAACATTAAAAACAAGAAAAACATTAAGAACATAGTGTAAAAAACTTTAAAACAAAAAGCTGTCATAAGAACTTCCTGAGCTGAGGTCTTTTTAAAGACCCTGTAAGAGCCTTGATGGAGTGAAGGCTCTGAGGGAAATTCCTCAAACTCTGTTACGTGTTGAGGGCCCTCTCTTACCACTGAAAGTAGTCCCATGCTTTTAACGTGAGTTTCAGAACCCAATCCAAACTTGTAATGATTTTTTTTTTTTTCCTTTTATGCCTAAACCCTGTGAAATTGTGTGCACCCTCCCACCCTCATCACATCAAACATTCACGCAAAAACAGTATTTGTTAGTATGAGGAGAACATGTGGATTATTGTCACATTTCTATTTTAACAAGTTTTTTTTTTTTTTATTACAAAGACTTATTTGTTTCAAATAATATGATTGTTCCATGAAATGTTTTACCACATGCTGAATATGCATCTCCTTTAATGTTTGTTACCTTGTATGAGGGGGGTTGGATGTGCGGATTGATTCAAGAGAAAAAAAAAAAAAAAAAAAAAAAGGTCGCTATTCCAACCTGAAAACGGATAGTTTATCCGCGACGCTGTGGTGCTGGGTTTCCCGCTGCTGGTCCGTGGATTTTGAAGGTCTTTGTGTTGTCCATGTTTGCGTTTTGATCTTCTCACTCGGGTCTGCGGTGGGTTTAAATACCGTTACCGGGAGGCCTCTTTTCGCCATGTCAGCTGTTGCTTCTTCCGCCGAATTATAGAGACACGTTTCATCGCCGTAGAAGACCCTTAACTTCGCAGGAAATGGTGTCTGAAAGCACAATTTCTTCTCTCTTAACACCTTTTTCGCGTCATTGTATTCCCTGCGCTTTTTAAGGACCTCCGGGGCGTAATCGTGTTCCACGTAGACTTTTCTCTCCTGGTGCATAAATCCTTTTTTCTGCCAGGCCAGTCTTACAACCTCTTGTTTTATTTTGAAATTGGAAAATCTTACCAACACCGAACGTGGGGGCGCTTCCGCCGCCGGCCTAGCGGCTAATGAACGATGTGCCTTTTCTATCTTCAAGTCGGTGGTTTGTGGAATATCCAATTTCTCTCTTAGTAAGGATTCCACGCATTCTGCCATTGAGTTAAAACCATTTTCGGTTCCTTCTATCAGACCATGAATTCTTATGTTGTCTCTTCTTTGTTTTCCTTCTTGGTCGGTTAGCTTAGCCTCTATAGCTGCTTGTCTTTTGCGTAGGTCTAGCACAGAATCTTCGAGCACTTTTATTCGATCCTCTGTTTCCAAGATTCGGTTCTCGGCCTGGTCCACTCTGCTGTTTGTCCTTTTCAATTCTTCTCTGAATTCCCGAAATTCGGCCGTAACATCTCGGCGAAATCGTCGTAGCTCCTCAAATAGTGATTTCAGGCTAACCCTTTTGTTAGCTATCACCAGTTCCTCGTCTTCTGAACGGAGATCTTCCAGTTCGGATTCTCCGGCCGATACGTGTCCTGGCCTGGAGAATTTCAGTTTCTTCTGTTTTCCTTTAGACATGATGATTTTGTCTTTTGATTTTCACTCCTCCAAAAATCCGTTAAGTTTGATTTTCAAGGTGTTATCCTGGATTGGGTCTGAGAACTTCAGTGTTAAGCTGCAGTCGCCATGGCGTCCAGACCGGAAGTCCAAAAACAAGATTTTCTAATGAACTTACTGGTATCTCTATACATTTTTTTTTTTTTTTATGTCACACAGGCCAATCTTGCTGACAGTGACTCCAGCAAAGTAGAAGACCCAGTAACGCACACAGGCACCAGGGGTGCTACGTCATTCCTCCAGAACTTTCTGGGCTCATCGGACTCCAGTGCTAGGTATCATACAACTTGAGATATAAGAATTTGTGCGTGTGTTCTTTCCTGATTGTGTCTTTACAATGTCTGATCGCTCTGTCTTTCAGTGATGAGCAGGATGAACAGCTGCAGTTAAATCAAGCTTTGCAGAGTGAGGTCCTTATGTACTTTGGAGAACATCCACTGCCCAAGAAGGAGAATCTGTTGTCATGGTGGGAAAGAAATGTAGCATGGTATCCTACACTGACAAAACTGGCAAAGTCATTGCTGTGTATTCCAGCAACATCTACACCATCAGAGCATCTGTTTTCTGCAGCAGGTAACATCACTTCAAAGTGCAGGGCAAGCCTTAGTCCTGAGTGTGTTGCTATGCTGACTTTTCCTCATGAAAACCACCACATGCTCCTTTAAAGGATTTTCTCATAGAAAGTTAGCAAACAAGTTGACATAAAGAAACTCTGCCTTTGGTCTGTATGGATAAAGATGGTTCAAGTGTGATCAGATTAATAGCTTTGTTTTGATGCGGCTGACACAGATCTACATGCATAAAAGTGAGGCATTGTCAAATCAGCTGCAATTAAGTATAACAATTTTTCGTTGATTGGTGTATATACATATATATTAAAACAGCTAAGGTTTGTGCCAGAAAACATAAAATTTAATTTTAATTAATTTTAATTTATTTATTTTACTTGTTTTATTTATTTTACTTCAGCAATTGTAAAATTTCTGTACAAATTGTACAAGTTTGTTTTATTTTATCTAGTAATACTACATTAATACTACGCACCTAATGGTATACATAAGCAATTTTGCTGTCACAGTTTAAAGGCAAAATATAATGCAGCAACTGCAAATGGGGTTATATGCAATAAACATTGCAATAAATGTGTACCTGTGTCATTGTGTGTTTGGTGCAATTACGACTGCTCTTCAGGAAAGAAAGTTCCGCACATGTTGGTCAATACAAGTTTCTTCAATACCAAAAAAAAAAAAAAAAAAAAAAAAGTGTCCGATTACTCGATTAATCAATTAGAGTCGTCGATTACTCAATCAGTTATAAAAAAAAAAAAAAAAAAAAAAAAAAAAAAAGATAGCTGCAGCCCTAGATGAAAGCAAATGTTATTAGCCTTGATCTAAATGCTGATTTTGTGAACTGTACAATAAACTTTCAATAGTTTTATTTTAATATGGTGGAACAGGAAAACTGTGCTGCCTTTGAATACCCAAATGTGTCTGATACCTACAGTCTAAGCCTACAGGTCTGCTCTTGTCTCTTGATTCATGAATGTATGATAACAAGTTTGTTATTTGACATTCATTTGATAGAATGGAGTTAGGGCTGGGTGATATGCCTAAAAATAAAATCCCCGATTCATCAGAAAGAAAGTTCAGGTTGCGCAGCTTGGAGACAGAGTAAGAGAATCAAGACTGAGATGGTTTGGACATGTGCAGAAGAAGGACAGTGGATATAACGGACAAAGGATGTTGAAGATGGAGCTGCCAGGCAGGAGGAAAAGAGGAAGACCACAGAGAAGATTCATGCATGTAGTGAAGGATGACATGGAAAGGGTTGCTGTTCCAGAAGAAGACGCAAGGGATAGGGTGAAAAGGAGCTAGATGTGGCAGCCCCTAAAGGGAGAACCTGAATGAGGATGAAGATGATGAAGAAGAAAGACTTAGCAGGTTTATATCTCAAAATAATGGGTGCTAGGGTTGTATTAACTATTGAACATATATAGAAAGACATTTCTGTGGTTGCTAGTTTCAGTCTCCTCAGATGATCCTGAAAAGTCATACTTCCTGTTAAGAAAATAGTTCACTTTAAAAGTGCATGGCATGTCTCCCTATGCAACTCGACTCAGTTACAAAACAAAACAAAGGAAACTAGGACCAGGCAATACATCAGTTATTTGGTTTGGACAATGTCAAAAATGAATATCATGAAAATCAATTTTCCCATTCACAAGAGTAAATGGTAGCCACCAGCAACAACACCCTGCCCCACCCTTAAAAGTTCATTTCATAAAAGTTGGTACTTTATTAACCAAACCTTTATTATTTAAAAAAAAAAATGTTTAGCTGATTGAACCCAGGTGTGCACTTTATTCACAATTGACAATTCTGGTTGTTTGGGGAATAAAACTCAATTTGAAATAATTCCTCGTCTTCAATTAAAAAAAAAATCAAGCAAAATCAAAAATCAAATGTGGCATGAAAAAAAAATTGTTTTAGGGTATATCATCCGGCCCTAAAGTGAACCATACTTAATCCACATTATGAGAGAGAATCTTGTCTGACATCCTGGAACAAAACAAGTGACAGTGACAGACTGGTCAAACTAAGCTCTGTTGGTTGATGCAGATAAGACAGTGGCACTTTATTTTGCAATCTCTCTTTAATTCAGATAGCAGCATTTTTGTTGAATATGGGGGTCACAAGCACATTTTATGAAAAAAGACAATTAAAAATTGCTTTAAAAATACTTATTTGTCCAGTGTTTATTCATTTTAATTTTAGCAATCAATCACAATAAATTTAATTACAATTATAAAAACGTGCAATTAATTAGTTAAAATTATTTTAATCATTTCCCAGAACTATTAAAAACATTACATTTTACAGTGTCTACAGCATAAAAAAAAATGCCCAACACCAATTGTAATAAAGTTTAAGTATCTCAAACAAAAGGTTCTAATTAGGTATGCATTATGTATTATTAGCTATACCAGTGGTCCCTATTACGAACCCTTTCACAAGATTCCATTAAAAAAAAAATTAATCAGTGGTGCTGTTTCCTGACACACTGAGATTCACCTCCACTACTAGCTCACAGCTAGTGGGAGGAATTCCTCTTTGGCTCAGTGTGAGGCTTTGAATCATAGGGTCATGGGTTCAAATCACAGCATGTGTCCAAAGGTGAAAGTCTACCTTACCTAAAGCTGAAAGACTACATAGGTGGGAGTCTACAAGGGTGAAAATCCCAATAGGTTAGTCTACTGTGATGATAAAGCGTCAAAGCAAACAACAAGAGTTCCCGGGTAAACAGGTGATTCTGACCTTGGCCTAATATGGCCGTAACAGTCCCCAACCTTTTTTGCCTCATGGAGAAGTTGCACATAAATTTTTTTTTGAATACATCAGCATTTGCCGCATCTGCAGTTATACCACAGCCAGTTTGTTCACCAACAAAATAAATGAGAAGAAAAGCAAAAGCCACATGTATTTTAGCAACAACAGCGACCGTACAAAAAGGAGAATGTTTACAACTTTTACCGCTGATCGTCTTTTTTTTCTTTGTTTTTTTTTACATCTAGTTTCTTGTCATATTCCTTTTTAAATCTTCTTGCTCTTTGTCTTTATATGCTCTGTCATGGCGCCACCTTTTGGATGGGAGGTTGGATCTTGCACATACGTGGTCAGCGTGCACAGTCAACACAGTCACAAAATTTCAACTGCACGTGCACAATGGACTGGAGAGGATGACTTCATTTACAACACACAAGCCTTAGGTATGACTGTGAGAGTGAATGGTTGTCTGTCTCTCTGTGTTGGCCCTGCGATGGACTGGCGATCTGTCCAGGGTGTACCCTGCCTCTCGCTTAAAGATGCTGGGATAGGCTCCAGCCCCGCTGCGACCCAAAAAGGATTAAGTGGAAGAAGATGAATGAATGAATGAATGAAGCCTAGGGCTAAAGCAGACATGCAAAGCATAAAGCCAGCTTGAAATAGGTGTGCGTCAAAAACAGACAAACGAGAAGAGAGAGAATATCTAATTTTTCAAAATAAACACTCAGCAGACAGTCAATACAGAGGAAAAGAATAAACAGAATAAATGATTTTTTTTCTCTGCAGCCCGGTAGTGGTCCGTGGACCAGTAATTGGGGACCACTGATCTATACTGAGAGCTATTAAAAAAGCAACATACAAAGAAAACTAAATGCTGTTCATTCATTCATTCATCTTCTTCCGCTTAATCCTTTTCAGGTCGCGGGGGGGCTGGAGCCTATCCCAGCATCTTTGGGCAAGAGGCAGGGTACACCCTGGACAGATTGCCAGTCCATCGCAGGGCCAACACAGAGAGACAGACAACCATTCACTCTCACAGTCATACCTAAGGACAATTTAGAATCCCCAGTTTGATGCCAATTAACCTAACTTGCATGTTTTTGGCATGTGGGAGGAAACTGGAGAAATCCCGGAGTAAATCCACGCAGACACGGGGAGAACATACAAACTCCACACAGATCACTGTTAGTCGGGGGCTGGGATCGAACCCAGGATCCCCCAGCCAAGGGTGAGTTACTGTGCTGCCGCAGTGCTAACCACTCCTCCACCGTGCCGCCCACGGTGGAGGAGTGGTTAGCACTCCTCCACTAAATGCTGTTTATCTTTATAATGACTGTATGCTTTAAAAATGTTTTTTTTTTTACAATGTGAATGCATGTACAATAAAATAATCCCTGTAATCTCAATGCATTAAACTTCCCATCAGAACATCTATGGGATGTTCTGGATTAGCACATAGGCCATCGGGATCCTGCACCAACAAATCATGCTGAGCTTGAGGCGCCACTGCTTGCTGAATGGGAGCACATTCCTCAGCATCAGATTGACAATCATTCCCTCCAGGATTTTGCGATGTTGCGATCACATCAATTCACGCAAAATCAGCTAATCAGCAGATCTATTTCGCAGCCTTGCAGCTTTAACCAATCACCACAACTTTCCCGCAATTTTGGCCAATCCTCATCAACTTCCGCCAATCAAATTTGTCCCTGAGTAGTGCTCAAACACTCAGTCTAACCAATCAAATGCATCACTGCACCATGCTCACTTCCACGATTACAGTGAGTATTAACGGAACACATCAGCAAATAACAGAGTGTGTGATTTAAAAAAACACTCACCCACGCATAGGGCTTTCGTGGTACAGGAATTTCCTCTGCGGTGATGGTGGACAGCTCAACACTGCGGTATGCGGTATTATTGCAAATGTTTTTAGGATCCTGCGGATTCGTAATTTAAACAGGGTTTATAACTTATGTGGCAAATGAAGGAAGCTGTGAGAGTGCAGCTCCACACTCAACTTTATGTGCGTGTGTGACAACTGTGCGGAGCTCCGCTCTTTATACAAGCATGCAGGGTTTCCTCTGGTAACATTTCTCTGTGGAGGGCCGCCTCGCCAGAAATTGTACTGCCACACCAAGGCGATATGATTTTATTAAAAAAAAATATATGAAGCAATGACTTTCCGCAAGCGCGCACACGAACGACGCATGTAGCCATCATCCGTGCGGAGTTTAGAAGAGCCCCGCCCACGCGAGTTCTTAACTCAGTCAGCAGGCAGTGTCTCGCTAAGCGTGACTGTCGACAAAAACATGAGTTTGTTTAAGGGGCGGCAGTGGCTCAGGAGGAAGAGCGGGTCGTCCAATAACCACATGGTTGGCAGTTTGAATCCCGCTCTCCCTGGATATGCTGCCGTTGTGTCCCTGGGCAAGACACTTCACCCCAAATTGCTCCTGGTGGGACTGGAAGCGCCATGTTAGGTAGCATGCTGCCATCAGTGTGTGAATGGGTGGGTAGCAGGATCTGTAAAGCACTTTGGCCATCAAGAGATGAGAATAAAAGCACTAGATAAGTGAATGCCATTTACCATAAGCGTGACTGTTGACAAAAACATGAGTTTGTTTAAGTACTTAGCTAACCTGGAATTTCCCCATTGTGGGACTAATAAAGGCTTATCTTATCTATCTTAGCTAAGAGACATGGTTAGAATTCATATGCAGCCGGCTTCATATGAAGGGAAAGGCGAGGGACTGATGAATTGCTGAGGATATATTTCACCAGCCACTACAATATTAAGTTATGTTCCCTATTATGTACCTGACAAGTTAAAATGAGAGAAATTCCCGAAGTCAATGACTTTAATCAGCCCCGCCCACACGGGTTTTCGAGTTAGTCAGCAGGCAGTGTCTCGCTAAGCGTGACTGTCGACAAAAACATGAGTTTGTTTAAGTACTTTAAATGCAGAAAAAAAATCAGAAGAGGTATGTATGTAAGCACTGCAGGCATTTATCATGGTTTTAACCCGCTGTTAACGGGAGCAATAATGGAAGAGTCGCTTAGCTAAGAGATGTGGTTAGAATTCATATGCAGCCAGCTTCATATGAAGGGAAAGGTAATGGGGACTGATGAATTGCTGAGGATATATTTCACCAGCCACTACAATATTAAGTTATGTTCTGTAGGAATTGCAGGAATGAAGAGACTGGCAATTTCTCTCTTTTCTCGCACAGGCAGGTGTGCCGTTTTAATTCTCCAGCGGCAGTGACAAAAAGCAACAGCTGAAAACGCTAGCTCTAAACTGAGGTCCTTCAGCGACTGCCTAGAGAGGTGCCTGATGAGAAAGCCTGAGCGCACAACTATAACTGCCTAAACAGATCATTCTGTACATGAACACATATTGCAGTGAATTATGTCTTTAATAAAGAGTCTGCTACAGTTCCCTATTATGTACCTGGCAGGTTAAGATGACCGAAATTCACGAAGTCAATGACTTTAATCTGTCAGTAGCCTTCAGACCAACTAAACGTGTCAACATTTGTTTTCAAAATAAGGGAGGTTTTTCATGCTGTCTGGGTGGTGAGGAAATTTCTGGAAAAAAAACCCCCACTATAAATATAAAGAAATATTATAACAGAAATAATGGCATCCTTGGTCATTTAAGTTAATTTATTTCATTAAATACAATTTTATTAATATTTTTCTTTGTAATCAGAGGTAAATTATTGTTCTGTTGGGACTGCAAAATTATGGTCAAAAATGTAAATTGTTATAAGGAAAAAGAAAAAAAAATTATCACAGCCTGTTTCAAATTTATCTAAAAAAAATAAATAAATAAAAACTAATTTTATTTTAAAAAACAGACAAAAATTAGACATAAAATAATCCACAAATTTATAATAAAGTTTCAAATGTACAATTAAAGTCAATTTTACAAGAGGAAATTACAAATTTGAGGAAAGTGGTTTCAAATTTAGATAAATTTACAGAGAAAAGTAGAAAACTATAAGAAAATTGTTAAATTTTTGAGAAAAACCTCAAACTTTTAAGACCGAAATCATTGCTCAAGTTTTTAAGTGGGTGCTCTTTGTACCCTTAACTCTACGAGAAATTTTTGGTTGTCTATTTTTAATTATTAATTTCAAAGCACTGCTTTTACATGAGTAGAATTTCTGGTTACTATACCCACCTGATCATATAATTTAAGTATGCATGAGTACATTACTATTATGAATGTTTCTTTCCCTTCCCTACTCTCTCAATGAAAAAAAAAAAAAGAAACACTAGAATAAAAATACACATTTTTGTCATTTATGTAAACCATGACAAAAAATCCTGCAGGACAAAACATGACACTTGACATTTTCTAACCTGTTTGTATGCCACCATAGACAGAGAGAGAACCTGAATTAGACAGAGCTCAGAGAGGGCAAGATGAGACAGAAGAGAGGAGCCAAGGAGAGAAAGTGTACAGGCAGAGGAAGGAGAGAAGGATAACACCACTAAAAAGTTTAAACACAGGATGTCTGGGTGAGACCCCAAGTGGCCCAATATTCAAGCCTCGGTTGTACAATACTTAATATGGTAAGCTCCATATGCAACGTTACTGTGTAAAATTTTAAAAAGAAAAAAATAGTATAAAATTAAAATATTCCGGTATGCCCCCCCCCCCCATATTCCACATATGAGGGGGGACATACCTCCCTGGGGGGGTGGATTATGTTGTCACCACACCAAGGTCTTTAAGCCAGAGGAAACACTGGGCATGAACTGCTGATTCTGTAAAAAAAACAAAACGATCATTTTCATAAAACAGTGGCGGCAACTACGGGGTGTGTGGACTGGAGACTGCAGCGACATTCAACTTATTTAAGCAGGACAGTCTCCGTACAGGACCCTGCATGGCTGTTGTCTCTTTGATTTTTGCCGCTGCCCAAAAAAATCACGTTCAAACAAGCTTCTCTCGGAGCTCATATACAGGAGCATACACAGTCAGGATCATACACACTGCGCTCAGAAGGAAATAACACGCTTTGTGCCCTTTCAGTGCTCACTGTCACGGCTGCATTTAACAAGAAGTCCAAACGCTTTCACCACTAACTGCCTACTGGAGTCCCTCTGGAGAGAGTGCCCCCAACGGTGATGTTGGTGGCAGTACCGTGTGCTGTAGAAGCTTCTAGAGTGCCGGGTGCAAATGTGCTGTTGGCAATGAAAATACACTTCATTTAACAATTTATTTAATAATCAATGGGGACACATAAGTGAACAATGAGATATAGTCACACACACAAAAAAGTGAACACCGCGGTTGGTCGTTTTCCTCTGCGGTAGGCGTGTCCATAGTGTGGTATTACATAATTGCAGTGATAACTGCGTGTTGTGATAGGTAGACACACTTAGATAACTAAGTGTTGTGGCAGTTATCACAACAGCCCTACCCACGAGTTTTCCCACACCGTCCCTTCCTCCGTCTCCTCCAGCCTTCAGGTGGACATCTCGTCACTTCTCCATCCTGACTGCATGGACGAAGTGCCGGGTTTGTATTGAAAAACGTCCACCTGCCTGAAAACTACCCCGTTGCGGGAGCGCGCATGAGGAGAGATGCCATAAAACCACAAATGAGTAAATCTAACACTACAGCCAGTGTTTGAACATGTTATACATCTTTAGAGGTAAAATCATTACTATATCTTGTCAATGAGATTTAAAGCTGTGAATCTCCAGTCTAGATACAGACCAATGCCCCCCCCCCCTTCCGGTAGGACTCCCATTAATGAAAGATCAGTATCTGATGAGACAGGTGTGTGTCAAGACATGCAGCAGATAGAGAGGTAGGAGTCAGGCATAGAGAGAGAATCCATCCCTCTTCTACCACTTTTCCGGGGATCCAGGTCGCAGAGGCAGCAGAGAAGCCCAGACTTCCCTCTCCCTAGCCACCTGCTCCAGCTCTTCAGAGAGGATACCAAGACATTCCCAGACCAGCTGGGAGATACAGTCTCTCCAGCGTGTCCTGAGTCTGTCCCGGGGTCTCCTTCCAGTGGGACGTGCCGGAAACACCTCAATTGGGAGACGTCCAGGAGGCATCATGATCAGATGTCCAAACCACCTCAACAAGCTCCTTTCAATGTGGAGGAGCAGCGGTTCTACTCCAAGCCTCTCCTGAATGACTGAGCTCCTCACCCCATCTCTAAAGGTGAGTCCAGTAACCCTATGGAGAAAGCTCATTTCAGCTGCATGTATCCATGATCTCCTTCCTTCAGTCATTACCCAAAGCTCATGACCATAGGTGAGGGTAGGAACGTAGACAGACTGGTAAATTGACAGCTTTGCTTTAGAGCTCAGCTCCCTCTTCCCCACAACAGACCGGTACAACGTCTGCATCACTGCAGATGCTGCTCCAATCCATCTGTCAATCTCACGCTCTACTCTCCCCTCACTCGTAAATGAGACCCCTCCACTCAGTGGCAAGTGCTTGATGGCCGGGTTTCCGCCCATGGGACCCGGCTGGGCTCAGCCCGAAGGAATTACATGGGTCCGCCCTCCAGTGGGCTTACCACCTACAGAAGGGACTATGGAGATACGATGCAATGTAGATCTGGTGGCAGTGAAAGACAGAACCCTTGGCGTTCTGATCCTCGGCTTTTTAAGAGACAGAATACTGTCTAATTTTTTTTTATTTTTTTATTTTTTTCCAGGAAAAACAGACCAATAAACAATACAGAGCAACAGAATAAATTATTTCTTTTTTTTCGTCTCTGCTCGGTATCAAGTGGTTGGGGACTGCTGCGTTTAGGGAGTTTTCAAATGAAGCTGTTGCCAATAATTTCCAAATCTATACTCTTTAACATGCATTCAATGCAATTTAGCTGTTGTAATGGATATTGTGTTAAAGTCTGTATTTGCTGTTGCACAAGAGTTTTCTGTATAGAACAAATTTCTGCTTAATAGGAAATTTTTGCAATTCTTGCTTTTCTTGTGGTGTTATAGAATACCAATGCAGTAAACTATAAAAAAAAAAAAAGCATCTGCTTTAAAATTTGTAATTCTTCCCACAACTTTTAGTGCAAAAAAAAAAAAAAAAAACCCTCTCAAAACATCGCAACTTTTACTGCAACTTTATAAAAAAGCGCCCGCGAATTCAGGCTTTTTGGGCTGCAATAATCATAAAAATATCCCGCAAAATCCTGGAGGGACAGGACAATTTAGTGGAATCAATTCCACAGAGAACTGAAGCTTTACTGACAGCAAATGGAGGTCACACCCACAATATGAACGATAAAATCAAAAGACATCATTAAGGATTAGGTTTTGTTGCAAATCTGTACGTCCAGATGATCTGATTTTGTGCACTACTAATTAGCTAACAAACATTAGGAAGTACGGCTGCACAATTAATTGAATTTTGATCACGATCACGATTTTGGCTGCCACAATTAAATTAACCTGATCGTTGGCGATATTAACAGTTAAAATGCGGGCTCTGCTGCATATCAAATCAAGCATTTTCTCAACCAACAGCCAGCCGACCACCAGGGGGTGAACGCACGTTAGGGCAACATTAAGCAGCAGAACTGACAAGCGAGCGCACCCTGTAGCGGCAGCCTTAAGTTTTCAGTAGCTGACTGGTGTGATGGTGAAACACAAACCAGATGTCGGGAGCAGAAGGTGACAGCACAGCAACACGTGGAAGTGAGGAGCTAGTGCCTCGAAAGGATCATCATCTGTTGTCTGAACATGTTTTGGATTCAGGTCAAGTGATGCTGACTACAAATAAATTATATGCAAAGAGTGTCATAGAGCTGTGTCTGCACCACAGGGCAACACAACTAACTTATTCAGCCCCCTGAAAAAACACCACAAACTCAAGTACGATAAATGCATGAAGGCTAAAGCGAATGTCACTTCACTAAATCACAGTCTGTGTCTGGCGCCGACCCAGGCAACCATAGGATCAACCCTGCGTAGAGCTTCACCGTATCCATCCAACTCCCAAAGACATACTAAAGTAACTGATGCAATAGTACTTTATTTAGCCAAAGACATGTGTCCACTAAGTACTGTATGAGCAATGAAGGCTTCAGAAACATGGTCAAAACACTAGACAAGAAACACGTGATCCCCACGTGATTCTCCAAAGTTGCATTACCTGCGCTGTATGAAAAATACAGATAGATATCTCAACTGTCGAGTACTTTGCAACTACAACTGACCTATGGTCAAGCAGAACAAAGGGAGTTGTACCTGTTCCTGATGATTCACTACATTTCTTCTTCTTCGTCTTTTAGATTTGATTGGCGGTTGGCAACCAGCTTACAGGTGCATTACCGCCACCTACAAATTCATCGTGATCACTCTATATAGATGGAGATTTTTAAAATGAAGAGTCGATGCTGGCAGACATCGTTTTTCCCACAAGACCACACAGGAGAAGCTGTAGCCCACAGACTGAGGGAAGCGCAATCATCTTGGAGCCTGCAGGAGGAGGGACTAGTCTGCATAACAACAGACAGTGAATCTAACGCCATCAAGGCAACTTCTCTAAATAAATGGATGAGGAGTCAGTACTTTGACCACAGGCTTCATCTAGCAACTGGCAAGTAGGATGAAAAAAAAAATGGAATTTTATGTAAAGCTAATGAATAATCGTGACTAAGAATCGTGATTTCAATATTGATCAAAATAATTCCGATCATCATTTTGGCGATAATCATGCAGCCCTATTAGGAAGTGTACCTTCATCTATTTTATTCGACAGCTTACCCCACTTTCTGAAATTGATACAATGCTGCCTTTTTAATGCCTCTCAGCATATATAGTATGTAGACTAAGCCTACATAATCTTCTATTCATAATTATCTGGTTATGCTGTTAATTTTTCACCTCCAACAAATGACCCAGTGTGCAACTTATCTTCATTTTATAGGAGCCTATATATTTTATCTCACTTTGTATGCAAAATTTCTTCATCCATCCATCCATCCATCTTCTACCGCTTTTCCGGAGGTCCGGGTCGCGGAGGCAGCAGTTCAAGCAGAGAAGCCCAGACTTCCCTCTCCCCAGCCACCTGCTCCAGCTCTCCAGAAAGGACACCAAGGCGTTCCCAGACCAGCTGGGAGACATAGTCTCTCCACCGAGTCCTGGGTCTGCCCTGGGGTCTCCTCCCAGTGGGACATGCCCAAAACACCTCAAGTGGGAGGCGTCCAGGAGGCATCCTAATCAGATGCCCATACCACCTCAACTGACTCCTTTCAATGTGGAGGAGCAGCGGTTCTACTCTGAGCCTCTCCCGGATGACTGAGCTCCTCACCCTATCTCTGAGGGTGAGTCCAGCAATCCTACGGAGAAAGCTCATTTCAGCCGCTTGTATCCGTGATCTTGTTCTTTCGGTCATTACCCAAAGCTCGTGACCATAGGTGAGAGTAGGAACGTAGATTGACTGGTAAATCGACAGCTTTGCCTTAGAACTAAGCTCCCTCTTCACCACAACAGACCGGTACAACGTCCGCATCACTGCAGATGCTGCTCCAATCCGTCTGTCAATCTCTCGCTCCATTTTCCCTTCACTTGTGAACAAGATCCCAAGATACTTAAACTCCTCCACTTGGGGCAGGAGCCTGTCCCCAACCCACAGAGGACAATCCACCTTTTTCCAGCTGAGGACCATGGACTCGGAGGTGCTGATTCTCATCCCAGCCGCTTCACACTCAGCAGCAAAATTTCTTATATTACAAAAATTCCATTGTCTGAACCGCATTCCAAATTGTAAAATAAATCATTAAATAAGGAATGTGCCATGCATTTTTAATTTAGTATATGGTAAGCAACATTTAGCATTTCATGTCATAGGCCATACAAACACTGAGGGGAATTCAAATTCTCGTGAAAAATCACTGCTTATCAATTGTTAATTGGTCACAAGGTGAATCGACTAACAGTTAATGAATCAGTTGATAATTTACACCCCTACTCTAGTTGCTCATTTTTGAATTAGATGCTGCCTCTTCTTGCCTTTGGATAAAACAAATTAAACAGATTTACAATTTCACTTCATAAAATTTAGATTGAAAATATCAATGATCCAGCTTGATATTGGTTTGGATAAACAATGTAGATTGAAAAGCACATTGAAAGGAGTCAGTTGAGGTGGTATGGGCATCTGATTAGGATGCCTCCTGGACGCCTCCCACTTGAGGTGTTTCAGGCACGTCCCACTGGGAGGAGACCCCGGGGCAGACCCAGGACTCGGTGGAGAGACTATGTCTCCCAGCTAGTCTGGGAACGCCTTGGTATCCCCTCTGAAGAGCTGGAGCAGGTGGCTGGGGAGAGGGAAGTCTGGGCTTCTCTGCTTGAACTGCTGCCTCCGCGACCCGGACCTCCGGAAAAGCGGTAGAAGATGGATGGATGGATGGATGGATGGATGGATTTAAAACTCTTCCATTTAACTAATTATGTACGCTGAAATAAATGCGTTTTTACCGAGTCAAAATCTTTAATTTTACTGGTTCTAAAAAGATTAATATGCAGGTGTAACTTTGATTTTATAATTCCTTCAGACACCCTGTATAACAGCCTACCTTAAAAAGCAATAGGCCCTGACAAAGTGTTCATTTTCATTCATGGAGACACACACCGCGTTTCAATGATCACATCGCCACTGAATACCTTCGTTTAAAATAACTAATATACAGCATCATCATGCCTTCAAGCATGCACATGAAACTTGCATAAACTAACCGTGTCAACGTGTCACAAAGCAAAAAAAAGGGAATTTTGTGGCTTTGCCGCGATGCTAGTTGCGCTATGATACAACCTTTGTTATTGTCGACGGCTGCTAGCTAATCAGCTAACGACAACTAAGCTTCTTGACAGTCTTGTTGGCAGTGCTGTGTGTGGAGTGCCAGTGAGAGAGCAATTTGAATACAAGACTTTTATCCCAGAGGTTTATCCCACAGAGCCTGTCAAGCTGCTAGCAGGGTTTCCAGCTCACAACAGTAGCCAGTGCATTTGGCCGGACTGGCACTGGTTAGCCAAGGCTAGCTTGGTAAGCCGCTAGCAACACCTAAGATACATGAAAAAAAAACAACTGAATGTGTGACATTTTATTCGTGGGCTCACCATCAATGTGAAATGCCTCAAATATTCCCACATAGTGAAAGGCATACAATTCATTGACTGAACAGCCCAATACAACTGAGGATGGTGCAGCAACAGCAGCTAACGCTGGGTCGCTACCGCTAGCCACTAGTACTCACCAGGATGAGTAGCCTTGCTCCGCCATCTCGCCGAAAACAGTGAGCTCCGCGACGGTGGCTGACACAGAATCAGGTCCCGGTGACAAGGCGCAAGGACCCGGGAGAGGTTTTCTTCTCTTTTTCCTTCACAATCCAACGTCCTTTAGCGGCAGTTAGGTGACAACATGTCGATACATCCCGGCGGCAGCTAGTACAATCACTAGCTGAATCTCTCGCAGTTGGAAATGTAGAATGATGGTTTGCTATCGTTAGGTGGACAAGACAAAGCACCCCGAGAAAAAAGAAAACACACACAGCTATTATTTTTGGAGGTTTTCGCTTAATGCCTTGCCGTGACCCCCAGCCGAGAAGGCTCGGTCTCCAGCGACGCTACACCCACTGTAGATCCATATCTGTGCGCTGTATCCACAATGAATTCAGATTCCTTCTCAGTCTGCACCCCGAGCTGTTATGGAAGACGTTCAGCTTTGTTTTCTATGGCGAGTCCGCGGGAACGCGCACACAGACCGCTCTGCTGCTGTAGACGTGCGCGCGCACAGTCAATTCTCAGTTAAACCAAAAGCTGAGCATCTCATGTCTGATGCTGGAGCCCAATAGTCATTTTAATCAGTATTTGCCCAAACATGTGCGAAGCCACTACATAACGCAAATGGGTTTTAACATGTAAGTAAAAAGAAATTCATGATTTCCTGACTTAAGTAATTAATATTTTGAATAATGGTAAATGAACTTTAACACATACACTACTCACAAAAAGTTAGGGATATTTGGCTTTTGGATGAAATTTATCAAAAATGTAAAAAGTTCACACTACAGAGATATTATATTGTGAAAGTAGGGCATTTAAGTAGGAGCATGCAATGGTGATTTCCTCATCTCAAACTAGAAAAGCACTCGGAGAGCGCAGACCTCCGCCAAGCGCCACAGTTCCCCCCATACAGTGTTTGTGTGTACGTTTTCAGATTCCTTGACCATGAAAACATATGACAAGCAATTGGATTGACAATGATAGGATTAGTGGTTCAGTAGTTATTCATGAAAATGGCATTTTGCATAATGGCGGTTTTCTTGTGGACGGTGATCCGGATCACCACCAAAATCTAATCATCTATAGGATACCCCATTTCTGACAATCTGTGAAAATTTCATGAAAATCCGTCCATAAGTTTTTGAGTTATGTTGCTAACAAACAAACAGACAGACAGACAGACAAACCAACGCCGATGAAAACATAACCTCCTTGGCGGAGGTAACAATTTATTGAAACAAAAGCCAACAACAGTGGTGGGAAAACCACAACAAAAAATGTCAGTGTCTCAATAACTTGTCATGTGCCCTTGAGCATCAATTACAGTTTGACAACGACGTCTCATGCTGTTCACAAGTCGACTTATTGTCTGCTGAGGCATGGCATTCCACTCTTCTTGAAGGGCGGCCCTCAGGTCATTGAGGTTGTGGGGTGCAGGGTTACGACCCTCTACACGGCAACTCAACTGATCCCATAGGTTTTCTATGGGATTCAGGTCTGCAACAAGTGTAAGCCACTCCGTCTGAGGTACCCCAGCCTCCAGCAGCTCGATGACCTTGATGAGCTGGAGCATTGTTGTCCATAAAGAAGAAATTAGGCCTGTGTTGTTCATGCAGGGGCAGAATGACTGGATTAATGATGTCATTCAGGTAGTATCAGCTTGTCACTGTACCATTCACAAAGTGTAGGGCAGTTCTGTGTTGACTAGACACACCTGCCCAGACTGTAACATGGTGACAACAGTGGCTGATGCATAGCGCTCTCCTTGACGTCTTCAACATTGTTGGCGGCCATCATTTCTGCTCAGCGTGAATCAACTTTTGTCAGAGAACAGCACTGAAGCCCACTGGTCCCTTGTCCAGCGTAAATGCTCCCTGGCCCATGCAAGAGGATGATGCCTGTGCCTGGTGGTGTGGTCAGGTACCCTTGCAGGTCATCTAGTCCACAGACCATGCTGATGTAAATGGTTTTGAATGGATGACGTGACACTTGGGTTCCTCTCACCTCCCTTAAATGTTCCTGGAGTTGAGTGGCATTCGTCATCTGGTTCCGCAGGGCACTGTTCACAATGAAGCCGTCATCAGTGTGGGATGTGGCCAAAGGACGTCCACTTCTATGATTTTCTGTGAGTCTTCCAGTCTCTCTGTTGCAACCTGCTAATGACACTGTGACACTAAGCTCAGCAGCTCCATCCCTCTGAGAACATCCTGTTTGAAGCCTCACAATAGCAAGGTACTGTTGATCAGTTGTTGGGTGTCATCTTGGTCTCATGATGTAAAAATGTGAACAGCATGATGAAGAGGACTGTTTAAATACCAATTCTAACTGAACCAGAAAATGTATTGGTTGATTCATGGATCAAACACCTGTTGTGAAATTTGCTGTGAAGCACCTTGTTAGAGAACAGCAAGTTATGCAAAAAGTTCTGAAACACTGAACAGTTGGAAATGTGCATTCAAAAGGTTAGAGAAAGTCAAATTAAGTTCACCTGTAAAGGTTATAGTGCATTTTAGGTGCATCCTGAAATTTCCCCCGAAAGTCGAATATCCCTAACCTTTTGTGAGTAGTGTATAAATGTGCATTGAGCTATTTAGGATACTTCTATAGTTTGTTTGGTGAATTGTCCCTACAATAATACCCGTTTTCAGTATTTATGAAACATGGAGCTACAGTGCAATAACATAATTAATTTATATTAGCCACACAGCAAATTCAAAAGAGTGAAATTTTTGGTGTTGATGAAATTTAGGCAAAAGTAGAGTTAATCGTAATTTGGATAGAGTCAAATCCTTTCTATTTAACTCTGAGTGGACAAAGAGTTGGCGTCAAAACCGGGTGTCTTGAAAAGTGAGTTAAAATCCAGTTGTGGAGCGTGTATTTTACAACTAGGCCTTCAGCGGTGATCTACCCGATTTAAGTGCAATTCATACCAAACACCATAAAAATAGTCTATAGGGCCATCTGTTATGTCGTAATTTGTAGACAAGGTTGAGGCCAGGAGTGGAGCTGAACACTGCTTTATTATCAAGCTGGACTCTGTACACCCGACCGCACATGCAGCCGCTTGGCAGAGGAAAGGTGTTAGAGACCACCCCTCTACCAGCAGCCCCTCTTATACCACTGGAGATGGCGGAACCGGAAACCTGGGCTGCCATCCCGTACTACACAAGTAAAAGCTCCATTAATAACAGTATATGAATATTGAACAAATACATAATCCCACCCCGCAGAAATCCAGAATACATGCACACAACCAACCCAACCCAATTTGGAACCCGAATCATCCGCTAAATATACGCAAACTGAAATCACCAAAAAGGGGCCTATGACATTCACACCAAAACTAAAATTATGGGGGACGGGTAGACTGCTGTCCTACCCCCCCCCCCCACACACACACACACTCACACACAGCAAGGCGGATTATTCTGCTGCCTATGCTATTAAAGTTCATTAAAAAAAAACCTGCCATGTCTCCTATACCAAATACCAAACAAAAACAATCCCCAAAACTATTAACACAGAACACTACTGAACACATGAAACACGCCCATGACTCGGTGAGGATGACCCGTACCCCCCACCCCTCCCCCAGACCCTTCACCATTAGTCCGCCCCTGGCGGCAGTCCACTTTCCAGACCACAGCTGGTTGCCTCCGCCTCGGAGCGTCTTCTCCTCCACACCTCTGAGTGCTCCAACCGTCTGGGGTCGTGCCCACCCGTCTTCCTCTGGACACGCCATAACTCATTGGGGTGGCGCCACAAGCCATCTGACAGCAGAAGATATCGATCGTGCAGCTTACACTTCACCTGCAGCCGACCCTGGTACCGTTTCATATCCTGCTTCTGTCTCATCCACCTGGATCTCGCCTCCGCCCGAGCCCGAACCCAGTCTGTGACGCTGAGTGGGGCCTTGCACGGCCTGTGGTGTTTCCGCCTGGCACTCGCTCTTCCAGTGCCACTCAGTCCTGCCCCGACGGCTGACCCCGCCCCTGTGGTCCCCTGTTCACCAGTCTTCCATGGCTGTGCTTCGGTTACATCTGAGACCATCGTTTGGGCCCCGCTCGTCGCCGCAGGTCCTCCCCTATGCACCGGGGCCCTCTCATGGCCACCCTGAGCGCGATGCAGCCTGTCCACTTTCCGGAGTGCCCAGCAATGGTTCATCCCACACTGCATCGTCCTGGACCCTCGGAACCGATCGGTCCCACCGTCCGCCACCTGACCACTCTTCCCCAGCGCCGCTCCTGATGGAGAATCCAAGGCCATAGAATAAGTTGCGGCCCATGATGTTCGAGCTGTAGGCCGTCACGATGAACTCCACGGCGGCCATCATCGCCGACTTGTACCGAGCTGTCAATGTGATGGTGCCCACCGTGGCCAACTGTCCTCCTCTATAGCCACAAAGCGGCGCTGAGAAACTTCCAGTCCTGTAGTGGGGAAAACACTGTCTGACGTAGCCCAATTCAGCTCAGAACTCTCCGCTCCCATGTCGACCAACATTGGCACCAGAACTCCATCCAAAATTATCGTGCAGCGCATGCGCCCATCAGAACTCGGGGACACCATGTGTACCACCGTTGGAGCAGGAGAAGTCAAAGTCCTTGCGCGGGCTCTCTTGTCGAGCTGACTGGCACATCCTCGCAAAATGGTGGAGACGGCTGCAATTTGGGCTGCACGGTGGCGCAGTGGTTTAGCACTGTGGCAGCACAGTTTACCCTCGGCCGGGGGATCGCGGGGATCATGAGATCGTGGGTTCGATCCCAGCCCCCGACCAACAGTGAGCTGTGTGGAGTTTGCATGTTCTCCCCGTGTTGCGTGGGTTTACTCCGGGATTTCTCCGGTTTCCTCCCGCATACCAAAAACATGTAGGTTTAGGGCGCTCGCGCACGCAGCGACCGGCAGCCGGTGGCTTGTCACCAGACTGCAAACCAAATCTACCTACGGGTACAAATAAGTAACAAAAAAAAAAAAAAAATTTCCACAGCACTTCCCTCATGCTGCACACTCTCTGGCCTTGTGGTGGTGCTTCGTGGACCCACAACCCATACACCTGGGCTTCTCGGGGGCAGACCTCATCAGTACAGCGTTGGCCTCTTCCATGTCATCCACGATGCTCCCATCGCTGTCCGGGTCCACTACTTGTGTGGTCATGGGGGATCTTGAACCTCCTGGCGAAAGGCGCTCGCTTAGCTCCCGAGTTAGCTTATAAGATAAGCCTTTATTAGTCCCACAATGGGGAAATTCCAGGATTGCAACAGCACAGGGATAGCAACACTCAGAGCAACAATCAGAAGGCAAGAGAAAAAAACAAGAGCAGCGAGTATACATATGTACATATTAATATAAATATAAATATATATAGACACACAGTGTGGAGCATTGTAGCTAGATGGGATAGATATATAAATATATAAACACAGTGCAGAGCATTGTAGCTGGATGGAATAAATATATGGGTATATAAACACACAGTGCGGAGCATTGTAGCTAGATGGAATAAATATGTAAATATATAAACACAGTGTGGAGCATTGTAGCTAGATGGAATAATATGTAGATATATAAACACACAGTGTGGAGCATTGTAGCTAGATGGAATAGATATATGAATATATAAACACACAGTGCGGAGCATTGTTGCTAGATGGAATAAATATGAAGCTATATAAACACACACAGTGCGGAGCATTGTAGCTAGATGGAATAAATATGTAAATATATAAACACACAGTGTGGAGCATTGTAGCTAGATGGAATAATATGTAGATATATAAACACACAGTGCGGAGCATTGTTGCTAGATGGAATAAATATGAAGCTATATAAACACACACAGTGCGGAGCATTGTAGCTAGATGGAATAAATATGTAAATATATGAACACACAGTGTGGAGCATTGTTGCTAGATAGAGTAAATATACACTACCGTTCAAAAGTTTGGGGTCACTTAGAAATTTCCTTATTTTTGAAAGAAAAGCACTTTTTTTCAATGAAGATAACTTTAAACTAATCAGAAATACACTCTATACATTGCTAATGTGGTAAATGACTATTCTAACTGCAAATGTCTGGTTTTTGGTGCAATATCTACATAGGTGTATAGAGGCCCATTTCCAGCAACTATCACTCCAGTGTTCTAATGGTACATTGTGTTTGCTCATTGCGTCAGAAGGCTAATGGATGATTAGAAAATCCTTGTGCAATCATGTTAAGTCTGCAATGCTGTAATTGCTGCAAATGGAGGATTCTTTGACAAAAGCAGAGTTTGAAGGAAAAAATTATTATTTCAAATACAAATCATTATTTCTAACCTTGTCAATGTCTTGACTATATTTTCTATTCATTTTGCAGCTCATGGTGGTAAATAAGTGTGACTTTTCATGGAAAACACAAAATAATTGTCTGGGTGACCCCAAACTTTTGAACGGTAGTGTATAAATATACGTATATATAAACACACACAGTGCGGAGCATTGTAGCTAGATGGAATAAATATGTAAATATATAAACACACAAAGTGCGGAGCATTGTAGCTAGATGGAATGAAACAGCACAACCTGTAATGTATTTTAGTGTGTTTTTAAGAAGAGCAAGTGGAATAAACAGACAGGACAGCGAGGTCTTCAGTAACGTCAACCACAACCGTTTTTTACTCTCTTTCTTAATCTGCATAGAACACTTAACAGTGCCCCTAGTGGCAGACCACATTACTACATTACATCTCCCTTCTTTAGAAGTAGAATATCATTCTATATTGTTACAGAAAAACAATAAATCCTAATATGACTCACAAGTTAAAAGTATGGTTTTAACCTGAACAACTGCTTTTCTTTTCATTACAGGGCTAACATCCCTTAAGATACACTTAAACACTTCTTTATGTTGTTTCACATTGTATAACGTTGTGGGGGTTTAATCAGTCTGCCAAAGCGTGAAGTTTTCCTTGGCTCTCCAGTAACTGCTTTGGAATTCTCAGTTTCCTTTACAGGAGAATGAACAGGTGCTTGCTCCGATGAGATGGTCTCTGTTGGCTCACAAGCAGGGGTCGGGAAATCCTCCTGATCAGTGTTTGTGGTTTTAGGAACACTTTCTTCTCTGCACTTCAGTAGATGGCGCATGTTTCTCCTGAATTTACATCCCCCAGGGGTCTGAATCACAAATGATCTTGGTGTGTTGTGGCTCTTTACCACAATAGCTGGTTGCCATGTATTCTCAGCTCTGAACCTAACTGTCTCTCCCTCTTGTAGAGCAGGTAAGGCTCTGGCTCCACGGTCAAAGTAATGTTTCTGTCTCATCTGTCTCTCCTTCAGTTGTTTTTGCTTATTCTTGTTCAGCTGTGACATTAACAGCTGACCTGATGTTGGCAATTTTGTTTTCAGTCTCCGATTCATCAACAATTGTGCTGGAGACAATTTGACTCCATCCAAGGGCGAATTTCTGTATTCAAGAAGAGCAATATAAGGATCTCCTTGGCTCTCTTGTGCCTTCTTCAGTAGGTTTTTTATTGTTTGAATTGCACGTTCACTTTGCCCATTTGATTGTGGGTATCCCGGGCTCGATGTGGTGTGTTTAAACTCCCACATTTCTGCAAACTGTCTGAACTCTGCACTTGAAAACTGTGGTCCATTGTCTGACATGAGCTCGTCTGGAATTCCATGTCTGGCAAACATAGATTTAAGAGCTACAATGACATGTTTGCTTGTTGTTTGTGGCAATTTGGCAATTTCAGGATATTTTGAGTAATAATCTACACACAGTAGATAATCACCTTGGTCAAAATGGAAAAGATCAACACCAACTTTTGCCCAAGCTCTGCTGGGAATGTCATGACTCTGAAGTGGTTCTTTGACATTGTTCCTCTTGTGTGTGTTACAGATAGAACACCTTAGCACTGTTTCTTCTATTTGTTTAGACATACTGGGCCAAAACAAAACATCTCTTGCTCTTTCTTTGCATTTAACAATGCCAAGATGTGCTTCATGGATTTTCTGAAGCATTTCCTTTCTCAGACTTTGAGGCACCACAAGTCTGGAGTTCTTGAATATTAGTCCTTCTGAGCATGTGAGTTCCTCTCTGAATGTCCAATACTTCCTTATCTCAGCTGGAACTTGACTGACTTGTGCTGGCCATCCTGACTGAACTGCTTTCATTAACATTTGCAGTTCCTCATCTGCTGCTGTTGCTTTCTGGAATAACTTCAGCTTTTCCTCTGAGACAGGTAGGTGTGCTGTAAGGAGATTAACTTCAAGTTCCTCCTCCAATAGTTTTTCTGTCTGCTCTTTAAGAAAAGCTCTGCTCAGAGTGTCTGCAATGTACAAGTCTTTGCCTGGTTTATATGTAACCTGCAGGTTGAAAGGCTGCAGACTCATCAGCATACATTGTAGTCTGGGTGGTGCTTTATGCAACCCTTTTTTGAACACAGCTTCCAGTGGTTTATGGTCTGACTCAACCTGTACTGGTCTTCCATACAGATACTGCTTGAATTTCTCACAGCCATACACAATAGCCAAAAGTTCCTTTTCAATTTGTGCATATCTTTTCTGTGTGTCTGTTAGTGATCTTGAACCATAAGCCACTGGCTGACCCTCTTGCAATATCACAGCTCCCAATCCTTCAGAGATTGCATCCACAGACAATGTAACTGGTTTATTTATGTCATAAAATCTCAGCACAGGGGTTTCACTGACAAGTGACTTCAGCTGTTCAAAGCTCTTTTGTTGCTGTGACTCCCAGTGCCATGCAACTTCTCCTTCCAGAAGTTTTCTGAGTGGTGCACTTACCTCTGACAGGTTTGGTATGAACTTTGCAAGGTACTGCACCATACCGAGAAATCTTCTGAGTGCAGCCATATCTTCTGGTTGAGGCATGTTAACTATTGCTCTGACTTTTTCTTGGTCTGGCTTCAGGCCTTCTGCACTCAAAATGTGTCCAATATATCGTATTTCAGTCATGCCAATCTTACATTTGTCCTCGTTCACTTTCAGATTAATGCTTTTCACTCTTTCCAGTAGTTGTCTCAGCCTTTTGTCATGTTGTTCTTTATTTACACCCCACACCAGGATGTCATCCATAACATTCTCAACTCCTTCCAGGTCCTCCAGTCTCTGGGCGATGTACTTTTGGAAGACTTCTGGGGCTGATGACACACCAAAGGGAAGCCTCTTAAATCGGTATCTACCAAATGGTGTGTTAAAGGTACATAACTTGGAGCTTTCTTCATCAAGCTGTATTTGCCAGAAGCCATGGTTTGCGTCTAGCACTGAAAACACCTTTGCATTCGGCATCTCTGCAACGACTTCTTCCACTGTTCGTAGGGGATAGTGCTCTCTTTTTATAGCTTTGTTAAGATCTTGAGGATCTATGCATATTCTTATTCTTTTATTTGCTTTCTTGACAATGACCATGCTGTTGGCCCAATCAGTGGGCTCTGTTTGCTTCTCAATCACACCCAGAGTCTCCATTCTTTCTAGTTCTTTTTTTATATCATCCTTCAGTGCTAAAGGCACCTTTCTGGGTGGGTGAATCACTGGAGTTACAGCTGGGTCGACCTGAATGTGATGTAGTCCCGGTACACACCCCAGTCCTGTAAACACATCTTTGTATTCTGTCAGAATGTCAGTTTCCTCTTCTCTATCCACCTTGTGGACTCTGGTTATCAGTCCCAGTTGTTCACATGAATCCACTCCAAGGATCGCTGGCAAATCAGCTTTTATAACTTGAAATTCAAGCTCCTGTTCTTGAGTTTTGTTTTCACATATCAGCTTTGCCATGCCCACTGGTTCCATCTTGTGGCGAGAATATGATACTAACTTTGTTCTGGATTCAAACAGTAGCATATCTCCTTTGGTCACTTTCTTTAAGATTTTGAGAGGTAGCACATTGCAACATGCACCCGTATCTAATCTGAAGACGACTTGTTCACCATTCATTGTCAGAACTTCTGTCCATCTTGATTTTTCAGCTTCTTCGATATTCATCGTATCAACATGAGCTGGCTTTTTATTTTCTCTTCTCTTTGGCTCAATGGTTCCAATAAACATTTCCTTTTCCTCTTGTTCTATCTCATTCACATTTTTCTCCAGTCTGTGTGAACTTTCTCTGCTTTCTTTGTGCATCCTTGTGTGGCACATGCGAGCAAAATGGTTTTTTCGTGAGCAGACTTTACATGTTTGCCCATATGCAGGACACTTGCGAGGCTCATGTTTATACCCACATTTATTGCATTCTCTTTTTGAGCAAATGTCACTTTCTTTAGACCTCTTAGTTAGCTTTATTTTGCTTAGCTTGTTTACTGAAACTTCTGTTTCTTCTTGTAAAGCTTTCATATGGCTTTGTGTGGCTTCATTAGCTCTGCATATATCCACAGCTTTACTCAGGGATAAGTCTGGTTCTCTAAGCAATCTTGCTCTCACCTGGTCATTGGTGACTCCACACACAATACGATCTCTTATGAGTGAATCAGTTAACAGTCCAAACTCACAGTCTTTGGCCTTGTTTTTCAGGTCTGTCACATAAGCATCGATAGGTTCACTCTTGCCTTGTACTCTTGTGAAAAATATGTGCCTCAGGTAGGTTATATTTTTCCTTGGCTCACAATACTGCCTAAATCTTTCTTTTAGGATGTCAAAATCATCCACATCATCATCATCAAAGTCCATGGTATTAAATACCTTAATAGCTTCGTCACCTGCCACATGAAGAAACGTAGCACATTTTATTTTCTCTGATTTTTCAGCTATGCCGCTAGCAATCAGGTACAGCTCAAACTTCTGGATCCACGAACGCCAGTTTTCTGCAAGATTTCCTTCCAGTGACAGACTGTTCGGCGGCTTTAGTTGGTCCATCTTCGTATGAGTGACACTTCTAACACCATGTAAAGTATTTTAGTGTGTTTTTAAGGAGAGCAAGTGGAATAAACAGACAGGACAGCGAGGTCTTCAGTAACGTCAACCACAACCGTTTTTTTACTCTCTTTCTTAATCTGCATATAACACTTAACAGCGCCCCTAGTGGCAGACCACATTACTACATTACACAACCGTCTACTTAGTTATCCTACATGGTATGATTATGTACCCATACATATTCTCACCCTCCATAGTGACCGGTATTTTCCTAGTTGTATACCGGAGGGGACCATTGTGTAAGTCTATTGCGTCTTTTGCATTCAAAACTATTAGGTTGTCACGTCTTTTTGCTATCTCTGCAAGCAGCCCTGCTTAGGTTATACAGTCTGACAGCCGTAGGTAGGAAGGACCTGCGAAACCTCTCGGTTGTGCACCTAGGATGATGTAGTCTGCTGCTAAATGAGCTCCTCAGTGCATTCAGTATGTCCTGCATAGGGTGGAACTCGGACTCCAGCAGAGATGACAGTTTAGCCACCGTCCTTTTCTCTCCCATCTCCTCCACTGGGTCAAGGCGCTGCCCCAGGACAGAGCTAGCTTTCTTGATCAGTTTGTTCAGTCTCTTCCTATCGGCTGCTGTAATGCCACTGCCCCAGCAGACCACTCCAAAAGTGATGGCTGATGTCACCACCGTGTCATAGAATGTCTTCAGCAGCGCCCCTTGTACACCAAAAGACCTGAGTCTCCTCAGTAGGAACAGCCTGCGCTGTCCCTTCTTGTAGAGTGCGTCAGTATTGTGTGACCAGTCTAGTTTATTGTTCAGATGAACACCCAGGTACTTATAGGATGTCACCATCTCGATGTCTGTTCCCTGTATATTTACTGGTGCTGTGAGGGGTTGTCCTTGCCTGCGGCAGTCCACCACCAGCTCCTTAGTTTTCCTCGCGTTGATCTGCGTTATCTGCCACTTCCAGCTGTAGAGCCAATTTAACAGCCCTAGTCAGCGTCAACTCCCCCGGGAACGTGAGCAGCTTGGAGCGGACTGCAGCACAGTTAGTGTGTTCCACCAACTGGTCGCATACCATTTCTTCTTCCAACGGCCTGAACTGGCACACCATGGCCAACTGCCTTAAGTCCGACATGAACCGCTGGATCGGTTCGCCTACCTGTTGGCAGCACTGTCTGAACTTAATCCGCCTAAGGATGATGTTGTCCAGCGCTCTGAAATAGCAAGCCATTAACTCGACCACTTCTTTGTACGTGTCCGCATCTCCAAGCGTGCCCAAAATTCCCAGGTTGTGTACTAATAATGCACAAGCTCGCACCTTCTCCATTCTTTCCAGGTCCAACGCTACCATGTATGTCTGGAAAGCCTCATACCAACGAGGCCATGGGACAGGTGGGTCCTCCGGGAGCTCCAGGAATGGACGAATTGGTGTTCCACACGCCTCCATGAGTTTACTTCTCGTTGCCAAATGTTATGTCGTAACTCGTAGACGAGGACGAGGCCAGGAGTGGAGCTGAACACTGCTTTATTATCAGTCTGGACTCTATACACCCGACCACACATGCAGCCACTTGGCAGAGGAAAGGCAGAAGAGACTGCCCCTCTACCAGCAGCCCCTCTTATACCACCAGAGATGGCGGAACCGGAAACTGGGGCCGCCATCCCGTACCACACAAATAAAAGCTCTAATAATAACAGTATATGAACACTGAACAAATACATAATACCGTCCACACAAAGCATGTCAAAGATAACTTTAACTATAAAATTATAGTTTTTAAAATCTTTACCATTTCATTGTAGAGCTCCATTTTCCTGCATTTGTTTGTTGAGCTGCAGATCCACTCTTGTTTCCCCAAAGGTTTAAAAGTATTGTTGCTTGTCCAGCTGGCAGCTGTGCTTTGGTGCCTCACTGCTGCCTTGGTTAAGGCCCTGTCACACCTAGATGATTTCGGCAGTGTTTGCAAAACGTATGAAAAATTTGGAGAATACACTGGAGTACATGAATCAGTTATGGCTCAGCTTTGTCTAAGTGAAGACCACTCTGAAGCACGCTGGTATACAGCGTTGTTCGCCAAGCTCCTCTGAAAATTAATTTTCTGCATGCTGAAAATTTTCCCACGTATCCAGCCTATGGCTGATAATGTCCCGCATTCGCGGAGCAAATGCATAATTTGGCCTATAACCCGTACAGAGGTCTGTGCCTGCAGCAGCGCGCGCACACACACACACACACACACACACACACACACACACACACAGATCTAAACACACAGGACCTGTCGGGGTTTTTTTACATTTAAATGAAGCCTGTACAATCATCTGTCCTGTTGTTCTGATAGATATGTCAAAATGTCAGTACACCGGAGGAGGAGGATTCAATCAGCTGATCGCCTGAAGCGCAGAGCGCAGCCGTTTGCTGTTGGCCGCGTCTTCCAGCAAAAGCACACTCCATGTATTATCAGGACTTTGACCCCCACAGACCTCCTCCCAGTTTTTCTAGCCCCTGCCGCCGATCTGGTTTATTGTTTGGCTCGGAAAGTGAGACGGCGGAAGAGAGGAAGACGAGCGGGCGCTCTCGTACGACTTCGCAGGAGAGGCTCGCGAACGGCGCTGCCTGGCATATTTCTGTCCAATACCAACTCTCTCTCTAACAAGGTGGATGAACTGAGACTGCTGATGCGTTTTAAGGACCTCGCCTCCTCAGCTGTCCTCTGCTTTACTGAGACCTGGCTCCGGGAAAATATACCGGACAGCGCGCTGCGCCTCGACGGCTTTCAGCTCTTCCGTGCTGATCGTGACACAGAGCTTTCCGGCAAGACCACAGGAGGCGGTGTCTGCTTCTACATCAACTGCAGCTGGTGCTCTGATGTAACGGAAATTTCCAAACACTGTTCTCCTGCCTTGGAATTTCTTGTTATCAATTGCAAGCCCTTCTATTCCCCGCGGGAGTTTGCTTCTTTCATACTCATCGCTGTGTACGCCCCTCCCGACGCGGACACGCGGGAAGCTCAGCGCGTGCTCGCGGATCACATTCAACACACAGAGCGGAGTTTTCCAGACTCGCTGATTATTGTGGCTGGCGACTTTAATCAGTGCAATCTGAGCCACGATCTCCCCCGCTACAAACAGTTTATTAAATGCCCCACCAGAGGATTAAACACACTGGATCACTGTTACACCACAGTGAAAGACGCATATCGCGCTGTTCCTCGCGCTGCGCTGGGATTATCTGATCACGTGATGGTTCACCTCATTCCCACATACAGACAGAGATTGAAGCTCACTAAACCTGTTGTGAGCACTACGAAGATACGGACCAGTGATGCTGAGGAGAAGCTGGAAACGTGCATGGAAATATCTGACTGGGGCATGCTTAAAGGAGCCACACATGATCTGGATGAGTACACGGACACTGTGAACTCATATATCCACTTTTGTGAAGAGAACATTCTTCCATCACGCACCAGGGTGAGTTACTCTAATGACAAACCCTGGTTCACAGCTAAGCTCAGACAGATCAGGAAGGAGAAGGAAGCAGCGCTGAAAAGTGGAGACAGGGACTGCTACAGGGAGGTTAAATACCGGTTTAACAGAGAGCTGAAGAGGGCTAAATCTCTATACTCAGAGAGACTCCAGCAGCAGTTCACTGCTAATGATTCGGCTTCCGTGTGGAGAGGACTGAGGCAAATCACCAACTATCGACCTAAGGCTCCTAAAGGTCAGGATGACAAAGCCCTTTGTCAAAGACTGTCCCAACACTATGCCCGTTTTGACACCTCGTCATCTGTGTCCAACTCCCCCCCTCCCTCCAGCTCCACAGCCTCCACATTCCCTACTTCATTTAAGGCACCCCCCCCTCCTCCCCCCCTCCCCTTATCATCAGTGAGCAGGATGTGCTCAAACAGTTCTCCAGACTGAACCCGCACAAGGCCCCCGGCCCAGACGGCGTGTCTCCCTCCACCCTGAGACTCTGTGCGAAACAGCTGGCTCCTGTATTCACAGACATTTTTAACACCTCCCTTAAGTTATGCCACGTGCCGTCCTGCCTCAAATCCTCCACCATCATCCCTGTCCCCAAGAAGCCACGGATCACTGGACTTAATGACTACAGACCTGTAGCGCTCACCTCTGTAGTCACGAAGTCCTTTGAGCGCCTGGTCCTGTCCCACCTCAAGTCCATCACCACCCCTCTCCTGGACCCGCTGCAGTTTGCCTACCGAGCCAACAGGTCTGTAGACGATGCAGTCAACCTGGCCCTCCACTCCATCCTGCAGCACCTGGACTCCCCGGGAACCTACGCCAGGATCCTGTTTGTGGACTTCAGCTCCGCATTCAACACCATCCGCCCCGCTCTGCTCCGGGACAAGCTGTCCCTGCTCAACGTGCCTGACTCCCTCTGCAGGTGGATCATCGACTTCCTGACGGACCGGAGGCAGCATGTGCGGCTGGGAAAGACTGTCTCAGACTATACTAGCATCAGCACCGGATCACCCCAGGGCTGTGTACTTTCCCCCCTACTCTTCTCCCTTTACACCAACTCCTGCACCTCCAGCCACCAGTCTGTCAAGTTGATCAAGTTTGCGGACGACACCACCCTCATCGGGCTAATCTCCAACGGCGACGAGTCCGCCTACAGGAGAGAGGTGGCCCAGCTGGCATCCTGGTGCGACAATAACAACCTGCAGCTGAACGCTCTGAAGACAGTGGAGATGATTGTAGACTTCAGGAAAGTCACAACCCCTCTGCCCCCCCTCACCCTCTCAGGCTCTCCCATCACCACTGCTGATTCCTTCCGCTTCCTAGGCACTACCATCACCAGGGACCTCAAATGGGAGCTGACCATCAGCTCACTCATCAAAAAAGCCCAGCAGAGGATGTTCTTCCTGCGGCAGCTGAGGAAGCTCAAGCTACCCACCAAGATGTTAGTGCAGTTCTACACAGCCATCATCGAGTCCATCCTCACCACCTCCATAACCGTGTGGTACGCAGGAGCCACTGCCAGGGACAGACTAAGGCTGCAGCGCGTCGTGCGCACTGCTGAGAAGGTGATCGGCTGCAAGCTCCCATCTCTCCAGGATCTGTACATCTCCAGGACCCGGAGGCGTGCTGGCCGGATCATAGCCGATCCCTCACACCCTGGTCACGTACTGTTTGCCCCCCTCCCCTCTGGTAGAAGACTTCGGTCCATCCAGACTAAAACCTCCCGTCACATGAACAGCTTCTTCCCCTCTGCCATTAGACTGCTGAACACTAAGTGACTCTCGTGCACCATGTACAGCAGCTCAACCAGACTCATGTTAATCATCACTGTTTTCTTCCTGCATTACCGACTGCACTATATAGTTCTCCACAGTATCTGCTGCTGGCTAATATATATTTTAACTGTTGACCAGTATCACTTAATCTTATCCTACACTTTATTACATGTATAGTTTATTTCTCTTATCTTATCATGTTTAATGTTGCAGCATTGTACCGAGACAAATTCCTAGTTTGTGTACTACATGAACAATGGCAATAAACCTGATTCTGATTCTGATTCTGATTCTGATCTTGGTTTTATTTTTTTCACTTTATTAATGATAAACTTTTTTTTATTGCCATCAGTTTGTGTGCCTTTGAGCCAGGTTGTGACAACTGTTATCTGATGCTCCTGACATGTCACATCAGCTGTTTTAGGCATGACTGACCTGACAGTTTTGACAGCTCTGCCAGGTCGGTCACGCCCCCCACCGTGGTGTTTGGAGGGGAGAATCATCTGGGTTTAACAGAGATGATCTCTCGCATGCCTAGGATTCATGGATCGGGAGGCAACGGCAGTTCAGCATGACTGCGCTATGCAGAAGTTAGACTATTGCTGCACATAAGTTGTGAATGTCGGCAACATGCTAAGTTCGTTTAAGTTACTATTACTTAATTATATGTCCAAGTTCTTATGGATACGCGATGCGTATGGCCAAAAGTGAAAATTTAGGTGTATCCCAGCGTTTTAGACCAATTTTTATACTTTTAGCGAACGCTGCCTAAATCGTCATGGTGTGACAGACAGCTCAAGTTTGCATACCCTGTCTGGATCCAAGTATCTGCTCCATCAGTTCAAACAACAGGCATTCCCAGCAAGATAATTTGCAGCGCTCCTCGGAGCCTGTAATCCAAGGATCCCGATCATTGTTAATATGGAAGGGAGGGACAAATCCTTTCCCTGGTTGAGACGGGCCTGCTAGCTTCAGGGTTGGCTGACCTCTTTTCACAATGACCAGCTTTTCTTGAAAAGTCCGTCTGGAAAATTGATTTTCTTTAAACATCAGCAACCAAATCATTTTCCTCTCCCCTATCAGCCATTGTGGGTGGAAAAACAGCTATTATATTTAAACAGATACAGTATATTGTAGCTGCTTAAGCAAGTCCTTGCACTGCCGTTTTGCTAGCTAGGATCCTTTCTGCATTGTGGGTGGAGGAGTCTAACCATTCAATCAAAAGATGTAAAAATGCAGACGTTCTCGGATGCCTTCTATGCGTACCCCTGGACGTACAGAAGACATCTGATTGGTTAAAGTAACATGATAAGTTTAACAATCAATTTAACCTACAGAGCCGTGCTGTTAATTCCTGAAGGCCCAAGGCAGATTTGCTTACCCTGGCAACACAGATGGCTGAAATATGATTGGACAAAAAAACTCTTAACATGCATTACACTACTGGAAGGAGTGCATGTTACGTCTGGAAATGATGTGGAGCCGAGGTGACGTTTTGTAGTTTTATTAACACTTGAACGGGAACACACAGGAGTCACTCCGACAAGCCTTAAAGTCCACAGCGAAGAGACAGAGTCCCTTCCGCTGGGCCCTCTTATGCTCCAGTGACGCCACCACTGGAAAGACGGGGCATCACCTCCTACTACACCCAGGGCACCGCCATCTTAGTACACCCTAACTATATATACTATATTCATATCCAACATTTCCCCTCCCCTGAAGAAAATCGTGTTGTGGAAAAAAATTGTTTGCCCACTTTCCTGGGTCCTGAAGAAATAAACATCAGAGATCTGCAAGTTTGGAGAGCCTTTATTCCTGCATGCAGGGGAGGAAGAGAGGCTGCTGACGTGAGAGCAGTGTAACAGCGGGGCCCCCTCCTTCTCTCTCTCTCTGGCCCAAGGTCACAAGACAGATGCCTTTATACAGTTTTCAAAGCGTCTACCACACTGCCTTATATGGTAATGGAGCTCTAATCAATCTCATGTGACTACACTTTGAGTGTGGTTACAGAATCAGCTCTAACAGTAATTTTTCCATAATTATACAGCAAACATGATGTAAATACATATAGCCACTAAACCTGTTTATCAGCTAATTTGGCGTAGTGATGAGAACAACATCATATAGACAGAAATAATGGTACATTTTCATATGTATAAATGAATTTCATGTCATTTCCCCTCTTCTGATCATATATGATCACATATATACAAGAATGTCAATATAAAGCATCCGCTATTGTATCCTGTTTTACAGTTTTAACAAGTGCATCATAAACATTAACACGTGAAAGTAGCTGTGTGTAAGTGAACACAAGGAGCTGTTTTTGTGAGCATAGGTACTCAGGATCAAGGCAAGCTAAGAAAGGGTCCAATTTAGGGGAAATCTGAAATCTATTTACAAGGGGTATTTACAAGTTCATCAGGGGAATATAAGGGGTTGGGGAGCTGGGATAGGTCTAGAAGAACAGATTTAGGATCAGGTTCAGATGTGGGTAGGGAGGAGTAATGCAACATGTTGACAGCAAGCATTTGTGAAACCATTTTTCACATTAATGGGACGAGACAACATGAGCAAAACAGTAACAGTAGTAAAATCACAGGAAGCACGCCCCAATGCACCATAGCCAGGAACACCATCCTCCTCCTGTGAGCCAAGACCACCAGTCCCACTCAGTGGATGGGGTCACGTCTTGTTGCAACTGTTGTGCAAGTAGGTCGTTCAGGTGTGCTACAACATGTGTCATATTGTCACTCTCATCAGGTATGTATGTACAACATTCTTGGCCTATTATGTGACATACCCCACCCTGTGCTGCCAGAGTTATATCTAAAGCTAATCTGTTCTGAAGGGCCACATTACGCATAGCTCTCATTTCTGCTAACATTGCTGAAAACCCTATTTCCGTCAAGGCTGTAAGATTTTCTAGGTCAATGGCTAGTCTATCAATGTTGTGTGCGTTGTTCACAGTTCCCCAAGATGGCACTAGTGCTCCCAGGAGCTTTACCCCTGGATGCACTCTCTGCCTATCTGTGCTTGTGCCTCGCCTCCGGTGATAATGCTGGTGTGGTGGGAAGTAATGGGAATATGAGTGATGGGCATGATAAGTGAGATTAGTCATGATGCGCATGGTTGGAATCAGCTTTGCCATATGACATATACCGCACAAGCTGTAACAATATATTGTACATAATTTAGGTACCTATTTATTAACTCCATTTTATATTTACTTATTTTTGTAGGATGTTACTTGGGTTCTAAATATTTTATTGGGTTTTAGACCTTTGAGTTTTTAACCTCTTTGACTAGTTTTTAATTTTTAATATGACTCTTCTCTCTTACCTCTGTTTTTTTTCTCATCTCTGTCTTTTTATACCCTGATTGATGGAGCCTTGAGTATTTGTATCACGTTTATAGTCAATTTCATGTGTGCCTGTGTTTGTGTCTATGTTGAATGTAATTTGTGGCTTGTAAATATGGATGTCACCAGACTGCAAAACAAATCTACCTACGGGTACAAATAAAGTAACCTGAACCTGAACCTGAACCATCCCAGCGGTAAATACTGATAAACCTGTGACCCACACAGCCAGACATGGGCTGTGAGGCTACCTTACCCATCTGAACTGGGGAAAAACAACGTGGGATGATCAGAACATTGGCTTTTATTCTGACGTCCACATCTAACCCTCGACAAATACACAGAAAAGCTAGTGTAAAGCACACAGATTAAGTGTAGGTCCTGTATAGTATGAATGTTCAAAGATGTAGCATTCGGTAGAGTGAGGTTTGGTGTTGCGAAAAATGGCACCCTCAGTGTGTTTAAACATGGGATACCAGTCACATGGAAACCACAGGTAGCATTAAGAGTGGTCTCACATCGTTGTGTAGTGCCCAAGTGTGTAGACCCACTGTAATAACTGTCACGCCGTGCCGCCCATCAGCGGCGCCAGCTGCACGCACACCTGCTCCTCGTCAGCGGCGAGGGATTTAAGCCGCCTCGCCCTGGGCTTCGGCCTGAAGCCGTCAGTCTTCATTCGCTTCCCTTGCTGCGAGGAATCCCTACCGCCAAGCAAGCATCCAAGTAAGAATCTCTTACCTCCTTCTTCTCCTAGTCTGCTCCCCTGTGCACAGGTGGATTTCCCGGCGGCGGACCACTTCCCTCCGTCACCGTTCCCTCGCTGCTGCACCGGGCGCTCCAGGTCGCTGTCTTCCGGGCTTCGCCCTTGCTGTGCCAGCCACCTGCCATTTCCAAGTAAGCCTGTCATCATTATTATATCTCCTGTGTTGGTGTGGTGCCCGTTACCTTTCTCCCTTTGCTTCTCCCATAGGGTTGTCCGGCTGTACGGCCTCCTGCCTCCGTGCCCGACGCAGACGCCACCACCATCACATTTATATCTCGCAGACACACACTCATACACACTTGTTGCTAATAAAGCTATTAGATCTACCCTGAGCCTGCGTGTGTGTCTCCTGAGCCGTGCATTATGTCAGTAACACTTGAGGTGAAAACACATTGAGGCTGTAAAAAGTGTGGGGTTGGTAGTGAATACAGGCTTCTGGGCCTTCCTATTTATACAGGATACACTGTGAATCCTGACTTGGTGAAAAGCGAAATCTGTTACACTGACATTTAACCACTTACGGTATTCTGTTGTGTTCCCCGCAACTTCAACAGTAGACTCCTTATCACATTTATTGTCATTGTGGTGCACTTCTTCAACTGCAGTCTGCGCTAACAGTGCTCCCATTGTTTCTGATTCGTTTAGCAGATAAGGAATCATGGGCATCATCATTAAAGTGTTCACAAGGGAGTGAGATTGTATATTCTGCACAAAACATCTGCAGAGATGATGAGAACGAGATGGCATTCAGGCCTAAATGAGAAAGTGGGTTGGACAGTTTCCAGTCATTAGCATGAAACACGGCCAGAGCTCATGGACCCATGTCACGCCATGCTGAGGATGGGGTTTTTGTAAGTGAAATGTGTGGGTGGCTGCCAGGAATTGAAAACAAACTGTTCATAGCTGGTGTGAGATTGATCAACAAGAAGCTGAAATCAGCACTCCAAATAATATGGGAGCTTTGCAGTGGTGTGGGTTCAGTTTGCAGCCACTTGCTCTCATAATGTTTATCTGGACCCTGTGAGAGGTGTGATGTGCAGTGTGTTCTGTGCTGAGGCATGAAAACAGTGGAATTTGGAGATAAAGCTATCCTTAGTTCTACGAGGTCAGAGCTCTGTTTTTCATCTAACAATGTCCATTCATAAATGTACAGTGATGTTGGGGTTTTTGCAAAAGTCAAGTCAGGAGTCTCTATCTTTGTCCCATGCGGTGTGCAGGTAACTGAGAGAGATAAGCTGCACATTAGGTCTCTACCTAACAGATTAAAGGGACATTGTGGTGAAAAAAGGAACTTGTGAGTGAAATCATGTCCACATGACACACATGACAGGGGCTCAGTGAAAAATTCATGTGTGAAACCTCCACTTGCCACTTGTGAGTGAGTGGGAGGTGAGAGGGGGCTTTAGGCCTGATGATGATGACAAAACTGAGTTAGTTGCCTCAGAATCTACCATAAAATCTATCAATTTCCCTGAAACCTTAATGGGTAGGATAGGCAAGTCCCTAAGTGTGAGGTTGAATATGATGCAAGAGTCAGGTCAGTATCAGTGTGAGGTTGTGAATGTGTATGTGTGGCTGGAGCAGATTTTTTGTTAGCAAGCAGATGTGCAGCATCTGCTGGGGGAAAGGGAGGGATAGGAGGAGAGGGAGCAATTCCAGGCTTATCTGACCACCGTCACTCTGTGGATGGAGGGGGTGGTTGGGGTATTTGTTGCTGTTGTTGCTGCCACTGGCAGTGTCCTCCACATTGGAAACCTCCTCTACCTCTGCCTCTCGTTTGCTTGGGCTTCATTGGGCAGTCTCTCACCCAGCGACCTCCTTGTTCGCAATCGTTGCAGGTTGACAGTAATGGGCACTCTTTAGCCCAATGTTTGTCTTTTCCACAGTAACGGCACTGATTGGGGCCTGCTGTAGGACCTGGTGGAGTTGGGCCTGGTACCCATTTGGCCAATGTGAGGAGGGCCTTTTCCAAATTGTCCTCCTTGGCCTTTGACTTCTTATTTGCGGTGGCTTGGCATTGATGGTGGTGCTCCGCATGTCGGAGGATCTCAGCAGAGCTGTGTGTCTGCCATCCAATGCATGTCTGTTTGACATCAGCAGCCAGAGAGGGTAGGAGGCCACTCACAAACCACATGTTGAGGTGGGTGGAATAGGGCCCCACATTGCCCATGAAATTTTTAGGTTCGGCAATACCCCCTTCCCTCTTAAAAACCTTTCTTAGGCAGTGAAAGTAGTCACCAGGCGTCTCATTGTCTTTCTGCTTGCACGCCGACACCTTGGAGAGATTGGCCTGGTGCTTGCACTTTGTTTCTATTGTCTCAACCAAAGTCCTGAGATCACTGCAATATGTCTGGTTGTCTTGCGCGTTGAAGTCCAGTGTCGCCACTCGCATGGACTTATCCAACTCTGGCATGAGTTTGGCCATGTTGGCAGGTGTACACTTCTGTGCCATAATTCTCCGCAGTTCTGGGAACGCAGTTCTGGTCCTTCTTATGGGCACACCTAGGGCTCGTGCCGCATGGTCTCGCCCCGTTCTCTTTCATTTTATGCATTGAATCAACCATGGCAGCACCCGGTTCAACAGTGGTACTTGGTCGGCCACCAGAACTACGCTGTGCCTGCTTGCTGGCTCTATTCGCCCCCACAGGTGTCTGACCATGCCATTCGGGTCCCTCATCCAGGGTACCACGAACACTGGCACTGGAAACTCCCCGTGACGGTGCTCCGTAGTACTGGTCGTGCCCTCCATCACTTGGCCCGGGCAGGTTCAAGTCCCACACTTCACCATCATTTCCTACATAAAAGGGTTGGTCCTATAGCCCACCACCGGACCACTCCTCTCTGACGTTGCAGGCAATGGAGAACCCAAGCCCGTAGAACAAGTCACAGCCCATCAGGTTATTCCCTTCAGTGGACACCACAAACTCAATTGCGCTCACAGAAGCAGACTTATACCTCGCTGAGAGCCACAACAAGCCTACAATGTCCAGGGGGTTGTCATCGTAGCCATAACATGCAATGTCCGTTCTACTCACTCTGTAGTGTGGGAAAAAGGTCTTCACTGTTGCCCAATTTAGGATGGAAGTCGCCGACCCTGTGTCCAGCGTCAGCAGAACTACCACCCCGTCCAATTCAGTGTTGCATATTATGCTTCCATCAGTGCTGTGTGAAACCGTGTGGACCACCGTGGGCTTCTTCGCCGAAGCATCCCCCTCTGGCCTCCGGTCTTCCTGCTCAAAATTTCGACAGGCTCTAGTGAAGTGGTGGAACAGACCGCACTTTCCACAATGCTTCCCCTTCGCTGGGCACTCCCTCGCTTTGTAGCAGTGCCTGGTAGATCCACAGCCATAGCATCTCGGCGTTCCCGGAGGGGACCTAATTTTCATAACAGAGGCATAATCGTCGTCACTCTCGTCGTCTGGATCCATGGCCAGTGCCTTCCACTGTTTATCATTCCTTGGCAGGTTTTCTGTGTCACCGAGATTTTTTGTAAGCTTTCTGCTGCCTCGTGTTGCTGTGCCATGTCCATGGCGGCTAGAAGTGTTAGCTCACCAGCATGCGTGAGGAGATGGACCTTCGCGGAGGAATACAGCACATGTTCCGCCAGTTGGTTGCGAATCATCACTTCCTCCAAGGCTCCGAATCTGTACTGTCCCGCCAGCTGCCGCAGGTCTGCCACAAACTGTTGTACTGACTCACCTGGCCACTGGCATCGCTGTCTGAACTGAATGCACCTTGTGATGGTGTTTTCAGGGGCGCGAAAATAGCCCGCCATGAGCCTCACCACGTTGTTGAATGTATCACCTCCTCCCAACGTACTCAGGATCCTCTGGCCCTCCATCCCTAAGTTGTGGACCAGAATTGCCCTCGCACGCAATTTTTCGAGGTTGCCGAGGTCCAGAGCAATGAGTTAATTCTCAAATGCTACATACCACCTGGCCCAGGGAACAAGCGGCTCTCCCGGAGCCTCCAAGAATGGCCGAAAAGCAGTAGCAGCCCGCTCCATACCCTTTTGTCCTCATCGCCAAATGTTGTGTCTGGAAATGATGAGGAGTCGAGGTGACGTTTTGTAGTTTTATTAACACTTGAACAGGAACACACAGGAATCACTCCAACAAGGCTGAGAGTCCACAGAGACAGAGTCCCTTCCGCTGGGCCCTCTTATAGTCCCGTGACGCCACCACTGGAAAGATGGGGCATCACCTCCCACTACACCCAGGGCACCGCCATCTTAGTACACCCTAACTATATACACTATATTCATATCCAACAGTGCAGCCAAGAGAAAGCTACAAAATGAAGAGAATGGACTATTGGGAATAGTCTGCCACGGCACAGTCTGCAGTCAGACTGTGCTGTGGACATCGTGTCGGTTTTATCCATCATTTTTTCGGTAAGGCAATGAGGTTTCTTCTTTTTACACTATGAGTTCATATTGATATTTCTGTTGTGGCATATCATTTTTTCCAATGGGGACATAAAGAGACTTTATTTTAGAGACTTGCGGTCTGAGTGTAAGCTGGCGCGTTTTGCTGCTGCTACTCACCGGTCAATTTTAATGCTTTTAATGTGTTTTTAGTAGCTCACCTGGCTTTACAAACCCACTATGTTGACCTCCAAGCTACTTACTTGGTCTGCACTTGTCTGGATTATGCTATCATTGTTCCACCGTTCCGTGCCTGGTCTGCTCCTGTACTCGGCTGTTGAGCTCCTCCGGCTCCGCTGTCACCTGTCGGAGCCTCCGCCTGTGCTGCGCCAGCACCTGGACATTGCTCGCCTGCCTCGCCGAAATTACATCCACCGTGGCTCTCACCGGAACTTCCACATCGACAACTCTAAAGTAATACAGTCCATTTGGTCCTCCTCACGTCACCCCTGGAGAACTACTGCGTTCCGCCAGGTTGACCACAGCTCGCTAGCCACCCTAGCTAGCTCGGCTAATGCTACTGTCAAGACTGACAACACCACCGTTAACTTTTGGCTTCTCAACATCCGCTCACTCACGAGCAAGGGCCACCTTGTCCAGGACTACCTCGTCGACCGTAAGTTTGACTTTCTCTGCCTGACAGAGACATGGCAGCATCCGAATGACTTTTCCCAATTAAACGATGCCACTCCTCCTGGGTTTGTTTACCTTTCCAAACCCCGTGGCTCCGGTCGCGGTGGAGGTCTTGCGATAATTTACCGCGAGAAGTGGAAAGTCCTGCCTGTCTCCTTTCCAGCATCCAAGGCATTTGAATGTCTTGCTTGTAAACTGCCTGGTCCCATTCCCACCATCCTGGCTATTATCTATCGCCCACCTAAGCCCCATACTGAGTTTTTTAATGATTTTGCTGCTTTCCTCACTCATCTCTCCACTCTCTCACCTAATGTAATACTGTTAGGTGACTTCAATATTCATATGGACAATACCAACCTCCCCCTTACCCGTGACTTCTCCTCTTGCCTTGAGAGTTTTGATTTTCATACCTTCACCGATTTTTCTACTCATATTAAAGGACACACTCTGGACCTCATGTGCTGCTCTGGCCTTTCACCCTCCGGCTGCACAGCTGATCAACTCCCCATAACCGACCATTTCCTCATCTCTTTCAGTGTCACACTCCGCCTCTCCACAACCAAGCCTTCACGTCTTATCTCATTCCGGAATATTAAGGACATTAATCCAGACACCCTATCCTCCATTATTGCCGCTTTACCAGACCCTGAGTATTCTTCCTCCCCTGATGAACTGGTCGACCACTACAACAATTCCCTAACTTCTAGTCTCAACTCCCTCGCTCCTGTTAAAAGATAAGATAAGATAAGATAAGCCTTTATTAGTCCCACAACGGGGAAATTCCAGGATTGCAACAGCACAGGGATAGCAACACTCAGAGCAACAATCAGAAGGCAAGAAAAAAAAAAAAACAAGCAAGCAAGAGCAGCTAATATACATATGTACATATTACTATAAAATATATATATACACACACACACAGACACACAGACACACAGTGCAGAGCATTGTAGCTGGATGGAATAAATATATGAATATATGAACACACAGTGCAGAGCATTGTAGCTAGATGGAATAAATATGTAAATATATAAACACCCACAGTACGGAGCATTGCAGCTAGGTGGAATAAATATGCAAGTATATAAACACACACAGTGCGGAGCAATGTAGCTAGATGGAATAATATGTAGATATATAAAAACACAGTGCGGAGCATTGTAGCTAGATGGAATAAATATATAGATATATAAATATAAACACACCCAGTGCAGAGCATTGTAGCTAGATGGAATAAATATGTAAATATATAAACACACACAGTGCAGAGCATTGTTGCTAGGTGGGATGAAACAGCATAACTGTCTATTTAGTTATCCTACATGGTATGATTATGTGCCCATACATATTCTCACCCTCCATAGCGACCGGTATGTTCCTAGTTGTATGCCGGAGAGGACCATTGTGTAAGTCTATTGCATCTTTTGCATTCAGAAAAAACTATTAGTTTGTTACGTCTTTTTGCTATCTCTGCGAGCAGCCCTGCTTAGGTTGTACAGTCTGACAGCCGTTGGTAGGAAGGACCTACGAAACCTCTCGGTTGTGCACCTGGGATGATGTAGTCTGCTGCTAAATGAGCTCCTCAGTGCATCCAGTATGTCCTGCATAGGGTGGAACTCGGACTCCAGCAGAGATGACAGTTTAGCCACCGTCCTTCTCTCTCCTATCTCCTCCATCGGATCAAGGCGTTGCCCCAGGACAGAGCTAGCTTTCTTGATCAGTTTGTTCAGTCTCTTCCTATCGGCTGCAGTAATGCCACTGCCCTAGCAGACCACTCCAAAAGTGATGGCTGATGCCAACACCGTGTCATAGAATGACTTCAGCAGCGCCCCTTGTACACCAAAAGACCTGAGTCTCCTCAGCAGGAACAGCCTGCGCTGTCCCTTCTTGTAGAGTGCGTCAGTATTGTGTGACCAGTCTAGTTTATTGTTCAGATGAATACCCAGGTACTTGTAGGATGTCACCATCTCGATGTCTGTTCCCTGTATATTTACTGGTGCTGTGAGGGGCTGCCCATGCCTGCGGCAGTCCACCACCAGCTCCTTAGTTTTCCTCGCGTTGATCTGGAGGCAGTTCCGATGGCACCAGTCCACGAAGTCCTGGATAAGCCCTCTGTACTCAGCTTCATCTCCGCTGGAGATGAGACCAACGATCGCAGAGTCATCAGAGAACTTCTGTAGATGGCAATGTGTTGTGTTGTGTGAGAAGTCCGCAGTATAAAGAGTGAACAGGAAGGGAGCCAGCACCGTTCCCTGGGGGGCCCCCGTGCTACTGATGATCGTGTCGGAAACACAGTCCCGGGTTCTCACAAACTGAGGCCGGTTCGTGAGGTAGTCCAGGATCCATGATGACAGGTGCTGGTCCACCCCTGCGCGCAGCAGCTTGTCCTTCAGGATCATCGGTTGGATGGTGTTGAAAGCACTGGAGAAGTCAAAGAACATGATCCTCACCATATTCCCGGGCTTCTCCAGGTGGGACAGAGAACGGTGAAGGAGGAAGATCACCGCATCCTCCACCCCAATGCCATGCTGGTAGGCGAACTGGAGTGGATCCATCGCTGGTTCCACCAGGGGGCGGAGATGAGCAAGGAGCAGTCTCTCCAGGGTCTTCATCAAGTGGGACGTCAAGGCCACCGGTCTGAAGCTGTTCAGGTCTTTGGGGTGGGAAGTTTTTGGTACAGGTACCACACAAGATGTTTTCCACAGCTGTGGTACCCTCCCCAGTTTCAGGCTCATGTTGAAGATATACGTCACAATCCCACACAGCTGGTCTGCACAGGACTTGAGGAGCTTTGCGCTGATGCCGTCCGGTCCCGACGCCTTCCTCGCCTTGATCTTCCTCAGCTCCGTCCTCACCTGGGTCTTGGTCAGGGTCAGGATGGGGGGCTGTGTGTTGGGAGTGGGGGGGGGTGTCGGTGGAGTGGGGAGTGGGCAGCAGGACTTGATTTCTTAGTGGCAGCAGTGGTTGTTGTGCAGACAGGGGGGAGGGCGGTTGGTCAAATCTATTGAAAAACAGATTCAGGTTGTTCGCCCACTCCCTGCCCCCCGTGGCCTGGGGGGAGGTATTCTGGAGCCCCGAGATGGTTTTGAGGTTTCTCCAGACCCCGCTGATGTCGCTCTGTTGCAGCTTGTCCTCCATCTTCTTCCTGAAGCTGTCCTTGCCTTCTCTGATCTTTCTCCTCAGCTCCCTCTGTACGGACTTCAGCATCTCTCTGTTCCCCGACCTGAAGATCCTCTTCTTCTCTCTCAGAAGTGTTTTTATCTCAGGGTTGATCCAGGGTTTGTTGTTTGAGTGACGCCGTATGGTCTTGGTGGGAACGGATTTGTCCACACAGAAGCTGAGGTAGCCCGTGAAGGTGTGAATGAGGCCATCGATGTCCTCACCATGTGGCTCACAGAGCTGCTTCCAGGCAGTGGCTTCAAAACAGTCCTTTAGAGTGTCCATTGTCTCCTCAGACCATAACTCCACAGTGTGCATGGCCGGAGGTTGTCTGTGCACTAGGGGTTTGTACACCGGTCGGAGATGAACCAAGTTGTGATCCGATCTCCCAAGTGGGGGGAGTTGTGATGAGGTGTACGCCTCCTTAGTGTTTGCGTAGAACAAATCCAGTGTTTTATTGTCTCTAGTGTGGCATGTGACATACTGGGTGAAAGTGGGCAGAATGGGAGACAGTGAAACATGGTTGAAATCGCCTGAGATGAGGAGAAGAGCATCTGGGTGTTCTGTCTGCAGCCTGCTGGTAACTGAATGGATGACGTCACGCGCTGTCCCAGCGTTCGCCGTCGGATTTGCATAAACAACAATGCAGATCACGTGTGAGTGTTCTCTCGGGAGATATGTAGGCCTCATGCTAACAGCTAGCAACTCAATGTCTTTGCTGCAGTGTCGTTGTTTAACAGTGATATGTCCCGGTCTACACCAGTTGTTGTTAACATACATTATCACTCCACCGCCCCTAGTTTTGCCACTCTCTGGTGTTCGGTCAGCTCGTATCATGTGAAAACCCTCCAGCTCAATGTTAGCATCTGCTGCTAGTTCAGTTAGCCACGTCTCAGTAAACAAAAGGAGAGAGCACTCCCGGTAAGTGCTATCATAACGGGAGATAGCCGCTAGCTCATCTAACTTTCCCAGTATCGACCGTACATTTCCCATGACAACAGATGGAAGGGAGGGTCTGTACCTTATATTTTTTGTCCTCCGCCTTACTCCAGCCCGGCAGCCGCGGCGTTTTCACCTCAGTTCTCTCGGTATGTCGAGTTTTTCCAGTGGGACCGGGTGGCGGTTAAATGCTAGCAGCTCTTCCCTGTTGTATCGAATCCTGCTATAAACAGTGGCTCCGTCCACCGGCTCAGGAGACATTTGGGACGATCTGTGTGTCCGTGATATAAGTGGGGTGAAAAAAAAAAGTGATCAAAAGAGAGAGGAAGGGAAAAAAACTCGGAATCGAGCCGCTGTTGCAAAAGGCAGCCGACTGGTGTGGCGCCGAGAGAAGATGCCGGTCTGTTTCATTTTCCCTCTCTGCCCCCTGGTTTACCCCTCATCTCCGCTCCATGAAAGCTAAAGGCCGCCAACTTGAGCGTCTCCATAAAAAGACTGGTCTCACTATTCATTTTAACATGTACAAAACTCATATTTCACAGTACAAGGACTCCATTGCACAATCCAAATCTGCTTATTACTCTGGTCTCATCTGTTCCAACCATGGCAATTCCAAAACACTCTTTTCACTCCTCAACAGAATCCTTCAACCCCTGGACTCCCTACCCCCCCATCTGTACTCGGTGGACACCTGCAACTCCCTCCTTTTGTTTTTTAATGCGAAAATTGAAAAGATCCACCAGCACCCGTGTCCCATTCCCTCTTCTCCCTCCCCCTCGGCACCTCCCTCCTATAGTTCTTCACTCTCTTCTTTTCAACTTCCTGACCTCCCTGCCATCTCCGACCTCATCTATAAATCCAAGCCATCCACTTGTCTTCTTGATCCCCTTCCTATAGCCTTGGTCATATCCTGCCTCCCCTCACTGCTCCCTCTCATCACTGCTATCATCCACTCCTCACTCACCACTGGTTCATTTCCCTTATCTTTTAAAACTGCTGCTGTCTCTCCAATCCTCAAAAAACCCGGTTCAGATCCCAATAATTTCAATAACCTCCGTCCCATCTCTAACCTTCCATTCATTTCCAAAATTCTCGAAAAGGTTGTTGCAAAAGGTTGTTGCTTCTCAACTTCACTCTCACTTATCTCACAATAGCCTGTTTGAAGATTTTCAATCGGGTTTCCGCCCCCACCATAGCACCGAAACTGCCCTTCTGAAAATCACTAACGACCCCCTAATTGCAGCTGATTCTGGTTTGCTTTCTATTCTCATTCTCCTTGACCTGAGTGCGGCCTTTGACACAATCTCCCACTCCATTCTCCTCAACAGATTGTCTTCCATCGGTATCACTGGCACTCCCCTTGACTGGTTTCATTCTTACCTCTATGGCCGCACTCAGTTCATCCAACTCAAATCCTTCCATTCTCAACCCTCCCCCGTCTCCTCTGGTGTGCCCCAGGGCTCAGTCCTGGGGCCTTCCCTCTTCATCATCTACCTCCTCCCCCTCGGTTTTATTTTCCGTAAATACAATATTCTCTTCCACTGCTTCGCAGATGACACTCAGCTCTACCTCTCCACCAAACTAAATTCCACCCTCCCTCCCTCCTCCCTGACCAACTGTCTTTCTGAAATAAAAACCTGGTTCACCGCAAACTTTCTAAAACTCAACAGTGATAAAACAGAAATCCTTTTAGTCGGCACCAAATCCACATTATCAAAAGTTGATAGTTTCTCCCTCACCATTGACGGCTCCTCAGTTTGCCCCTCCCCTCAGGTCAAGAATCTGGGTGTCATCCTCGATGGTTCTCTTTCCTTTCACTCCCACATCAATAACATCACCCGGTCTGCTTATTTTCATCTTCGCAACATTAATCGTCTTCGCCCTTCACTCACCCCCCATACTGCCTCTATTCTTGTACACAGTCTTGTGTACCACTGCAAAGTCCAAGCAAACCGGGCGAACAGGACTCTGGGCCTCATCAGATGGTCCTACTCTTACCTGGACAAGTCAAGCCTAACAAGACTCTATACAGCCCTGGTGAGACCTACAATCGAGTACGGCTATCCGGCATGGGCTCCCATGTACCGGAAAGATTGCGAGATGCTTGAGAACATCCAGAGACGAGCGACAAAGATGGTCCCAGAGCTAAAGGAGATGTTATATTTGGAAAGACTCGAAAAGCTGAACCTCCCAAGCCTCTACTACCGGAGAGCTTGCGGTGACCTCACTGAGATCTACAAACATACCCACGGCTACTACCAGATTGATGCTGACTACATTTGCATGAAATCAGACCAAAGGGACGGCCGAGGTCACAAGTTTAGGCTCCAAATCAACTGTACCCAGAAGAAAGCCCGTCAGAACTTCCTGTCCGAGAGAGCAGCAAACACATGGAACCGCATTCCAGAGTTTGTGGCCGATGCACCAAGTCTCAATGCTTTCAAATCCCGTTTAGACAAACTATGGACAGGCTTCCGGTACAGCCAGCGGTCGATTCATGAGTCCTACTCTGTTCTCTGTAGATATCAATCACGACCCGACCTGCCAACAGGCTTTTAGCCTAACTTCGCAGAAGAGGATAAATGTAAATGTAAATGTCACTTCCCGTTTAGATGACTGCAACTCCCTACTCGTTGGTCTCCCTCAGAAATCCCTTCACAAGCTCCAGTTAGTCCAGAATTCAGCTGCCCGTGTTATCTCCAAACCCCCCCTCCTTCCTTCACATCTCTCCTGTCCTCCTGCAACTTCACTGGCTCCCGGTCAAATTTCGCATTGATTTCAAAATCCTCCTTCTTACTTTCAAAGCCATCCATAACCTCGCCCCTCCTTATCTGGCTGACCTCCTTCACATTGTTACCCCTACCCGCTCCCTCAGATCCTCCTCCTCTGTCCACCTCGCTGTCCCTCCTGCTCGACTCAGCTCCATGGGGAGTAGAGCCTTCAGCCGCTCTGCTCCCAAACTCTGGAATTCACTCCCACCTGCCATCAGAAACATTGACTCCCTCCCTCAGTTTAAATCCGCTCTCAAAACTCACCTGTTCAGATTAGCATTTTCATTGTAACTGCCATGGTTTTTATGATTGTCGTTTTTGTGTTTTTGTTGTCTATTGATACTGTGTTTTATCTATTTCTGTAAAGTGTCCTTGAGTGTCTTGAAAGGCGCTTTTAAATAAAATGTATTATTCTTATTATAAATGCCCCACCACACCGATAACTACCCCCACCCGCCACAAATTTGTTAACCCATACATTTCACGTCACCAAAATTCTTCATTTGGTGGGAAAAAAAAATTGTATCTGTAATGGTGATTTTCAAGAGAAAATTTTCATATGGAAGATTTCACTTCATTCATTTTAATTTTAGTTTTGCGGCCAAGATGCTAGCAGAAATTCGCTGACTAGCTAACACTAATGCTAACGTTAGATAGCTAGCCGAAGACAAGCTAAAGTAACTGAGCACAATGACTCAGTGCTAAAAGGGCTCCATTATGTTATGACATTCCCAATGTGGGGAAACATTGCTTACATTCATTAGTAAATCACAAAAATTGGACAGTATTGTGCAGAGGACATTCCTATGGTTTTTAGTAAGGTGCAACAAAAGACGCGATGGTGATGAGTGCCTGCCCTGCGAACCGCGGCAATATGGCCCTGTGTTTTTGGGTGAGTTAACTTTGCAAAAATAGCCACATTATACCGACATAATGTGTGTGTCTGGTAATCTTATCATTAAATACATTGAACAATTGAACAGTTTTTCTCCATGTTACAGCCAGTGTTGAGAGTTACTGTAATGCCACTACTTTTGCAGTAACGTGCTGTGTAACGAAATTACTTTTTAAAAAATTCAGTAATGTGTTACAGTTACTGAAATTTGATCAGATGCGTTAATCGTTTTATCAACATGGATATACTGTATATTTAGCGCAAATAGACGATCATACAACTTGCAGTTGCTAGACACTCTCCTCATCAGCTGCCAGCTGGGGATGAATACACAGTTTCGGTGGCTATCGGCGGGACTGTCATCCCCAGCACCGCCACTGGCCTCAAGCCACTGGAGGGTGTCATGCCAAAGGCAAAGGCAAGCAAATAAATAAGCAAATAAATATAAACTGACCCTACCGTAACTGACGCAGCTGTCACACAGTCTCTTCTGTGGGTTCGTTTCCTGTCCTGCCCCAGTTCACATCACAACTCAGTGAAGAAATGCCGTGGCAGTGGCAGCTTCTCATATCGAGCCCTGATCACCTGTTGTCCGAGCAGTAAGTAGCCCCTACCAGCTCCTACCTCTGTGATTAAACATGAGTATTTTTTGAGCAAGAAGCTCGCATTTAATGTCCACATTAAATGCATTTAAAGTTTTCTTATGCATAGAGAAAAAGTGACTGTGATTTGTTGCAGTAAGCAGTGAACTTTCATTTTTCTGTGCTTTCTGTTTTATTTCATCTTATTAATTTACATGCCGTTGTGATATGCAACTATTTCATGGAAGTAAATCCTCTAAATATTCATTTTTAATGGGCTGGTCCAGGGTGTTATGTCTGAATAATGGGGAGTCGGAGTCTCCTTCATGCAGCCAACAACGAACCTTTATTACACAGATCACAGAACTATATACACAGTGGGCCGTGCCTGCCTGATGTCACCCCGTGGGTGGGTACGGCATCACACACACTCACACACACAACATTATCCCCTCCCCTTTAGAACAGTCCAAAAACACACACACTCCCCAAACATCCTTTGGCCGCCGACCAAACCACGGACGCAGACATTTGTACACTCCAGTCCGCAGCTACCAGATTAAAACTGGAAAGCAGGGTGGTGCAAGAAGGGTGTCCCCCCTTGCTCTGCGACATCTCCACCGGCCGCACCCACACGGTGGTTCCGAACTCTTGGCGCCGCCGCATTTTTGAGTCCATCCACTCCCTTTCACATCCCGGCGTGCAAGCCTCGGTTAAACTGGTGGGGGCCAAATTTGTCTGGCCTCACCTACGCAAGAATGTGAAAGAATGGGCTGCAGCATGCGTTGCGTGCCAGCGGGCTAAAGTTCACAAGCACACCAAAGCTCCCTTCGAGCCATTTCAAATTCCAGCCAGGAGGTTCGACCATGTACACATGGATTTAGTGGGCCCCCTTCCGCTGTTGCAGGGTTTCACACACTTTTTAACAATCGCGGACCGCACTACGCGTTGGCCAGAAGCAGTCTTGCTGAATTCCACCACGTCTGCTGAGGTAGCTCACATGTTTTTGTCGGCTTGGGTCACAGGGTTCGGATCCCTGTTGGACATCACTTCCAACAGGGGTCCACAATTTGTTCTGGAACTCTGGTCCGTGATGGCCGTTAGCCTGGGGGTCAAAATTCACAGCACCAGCGCATACAACCCCTAGGCTAATGGGTTTTGCGAACTTTTTCACAGGCCGCTTAAAGCAGCACTCAGAACCTCACTAGTGGATGCAAATACATGTACTGAAAGTACTCTATCAAGCTATAAGTGAGACACAAACAGTGCATCCAGATGGATTTCTCATCACAGCAGGTGACTTCAACCACGCAAATTTAAAGGCCCTCCTACTGAGTCTATATCAACTGTAAACTTTGCAACGAGGGGAGACAACCTGCTGGATCTGGTGTACACAACCCACAAGAATGCATACAACCCCCCCCCCCCCCCCCCCCGGGCCTCTCTGATCACATCACTGTTCTACTAAGGTTGGCAAACAAACCCAGAGTGAGAGCCATTAGACTTACAAAGAAACAGGTATGTGTGTGGCCAGAGGGGGCCTTGGATGCTCTGAAAGACTGCTTCAGCACCACAGACTGGGACATTTTCAAGCATGCAGCCACTCACAATGGACATACAAACCTAGAGGAGTACACTGAGGTTGTTGTGGCATACATAGCCAAATGCATTGATGATGTTACTCACTGCAAGACCATCACTGTTCGTGGTAACCAGAAACCATGGATGACAGCAGAGGTCCACAGACTCCTGAGGGCTTGAGACGCAGCCTTCAGGGCTGGCGACACTGCAGGACTAACAACAGCTAGGGTCAACCTGTCCCGTGGCATCAAGGAGGCAAAACGACAGTACAGCAAGAAAATATGCAGACACTTCAGCAACACCAGAGATGCACGTTCTCTCTGGCGTGGCATACAGACCCTCACCAATTACAAACCTCCACCTCAAACCTGTGCGAGTGACATCACACTGCTCAACAATCTAAACAACTTCTTTGGCCGATTTGAAGCACAAAACAACAGACCAGCACAGAAGACCACTCCTCCTCCAGACGAGCTGGCCTTAAGTCTGGATCCGGCTAGCGTGAAGAGGACCCTCTGCAGGACCAACCCACGTAAGGCAGCTGGCCCAGACAACATACCGGGTCACGTCCTAAAGGACTGCGCAGAGGAGCTTAACAATGTCCTGGCTGACATCTTCAACATCCCCCTGTTTTAAGCTGTTGTCCCCACATGCTTCAAGACTGCCACCATAATACCAGTCCCGAAGAAGCCCGTCCCATCCAGCTACAATGATTACCGGCTGGTATCACTGACCCCCACTATAATGAAGTGCTTTGAGCGGCTAGTCATGCAGCACATCAAGTCCACCCTGCCTCCCTCTCACGACCCATTCCAGTTTGCATACAGGTCAAACAGCTCCACAGAAGATGCCATCACTGCTGCTCTCCATCCAGCCCTCACCCACCTGGATTCAAAAAACTTGTACGTACGCATGCTGTGCTTGGACTTCAGCTCAGCATTCAACACAATCATCTCCCAGCACCTGATACAAAAACTCAGACACTTAGGACTTAAAACCTCTCTCTGCAACTAGGTGCTGGACTTTCTCACAGGGAGGCCACAGAACGTGCAGGTTGGCAGCAACACCTCCCAGACCATCACACTGTGCACAGGGGCCCCACAAGGGTGCGTGCTCAGCTCGCTGCTCTTTACCCTGCTGACCCATCACTGTGTGCCAGCCTACAACACCAACCACAACGTCAAGTTTGTGGACGACACGATGGTAGTGGGTCTCATCACCAACAACGACGAGGTCAGCTACAGAAATGAGGTGAGCCAACTGGTCCAGTGGAGTAAAGGCAACAACTTTTTCCTGAATGTGGGAAAAACCAAGGAGACTGTGGTCGACTTCAGGAGGGGTCACACACAGCACTCCTCTCTGATCATCGAAGGTGCAGCTGTGGAGAGGGTGAACAGCACCAAGTTCCTGGGGGTGCACATCTCTGAGGACTTCACCTGGACCAACAACACCACATCACTGGCCAAGAAGGCCCAAACTCGCCTCCATTTCCTCCGCAGACTGAGGAGAGCACGAGTCCCACCCCCCGTCATGCAGCCTTTCTACCGGGGCACCATTGAGAGCATCCTCTCTAACTGCATCACGGTGTGGTATGGAAGCTTCACTGTCACCTGCCGGAAGACACTACAATGCATAGTGGATGCAGCCAGCAAGATCATCACAGGCGACACCTCCCATCCCCTGCACTCCCTCTTCATCCCCCTGCCCTCGGGGAAAAGGTACCGTAGCCTCCGGGCCCGCTCCACAAGGCTGCTGAACAGCTACGTTCATCAGGCCATCAGGACCCTGACCTCTGTTCACTCCTTCCTGCTTCCCAGATAGTAACACCTGCACAATAACTACCTCAGATGTTGGCACAGTAAGACTGACACACCAACAATAATACTGTTGTTCTGTTGTACTTTTGCTGCTATATGTCTCTGCACTTTAACTGCAACCATTTACACAAATGCCATATCTGCTGCTGTCTGTATATCACTGCAATATTGATCATGTGCAATTATATCTGTCACTATCTGCACCTACACTACTGCATTGAAATGCACTACGGCTATTCATCTCTAGCTGTCCGAATTTAGGATTGCTGGGTTTATTACTACTAATTGCTTACCTAAAGTAATCGTTTACCACTATGGAGGTCAGAGTCCTTCTGGCTTCCATTGGCACCACGGGTTGCATCACTGTATATAGACTGTACATAGACTGCTGCTGTCACTGTTTGTTCTTGTTTTTCGTTTTTTCTTTTTTTTAAATTCAGCCCAATTTCCTTCTTTCATAAAATGCACACCAATGTAGAGAGAGAGAAACGCCATTTCAATTCTCCTGTATGTCCTGCACATATAGTAGTATTGACAATAAAATCTTTGAATCCTTGAATCCTTGAAATTGGGTCAACCACCTGCCTTGGGTCCTATTGGGGTTGTGCTCCGCACCTAAGAAAGATTTGGCAGCTTCCCTGGCAGAACTCATTTTTTCTCAGCCGTTGCGGATCCCCGGGGAATTTTTGCCAGAGACCCCTGTGCCCGGGACCGATCCGCCCCACATTTTTTTTCCAGTACTGGGGCTGCCAGCATGCCTCACCTTTGTTCCAAAGCGCTTGGAGAATTCCAAATTCCTTCTCGTCAGGCATGACGCCCACGGAACCCTGCTGCGTCTGCCGTACGATGGTCCATTCAGAGTGCTGGAAACAGGGGCAAAACACTTTGTGTTAGACTTGGGGGGGGGGGGGTAAGGAAACCATCTGCATTGACAGGCTTAAGCCCGCTTATGTGTTGGCAGACGAGCAGGTGGTGTTGGCTCAGGCTCCCCAGCATGGATGCCCACCTATGGTGGTTTGCAGGTTTGTGTTCCCCCTGCAGAGAACTGTGCTCACGAAACTAACTCTGTCCCCTCCCCACCCTCTCCCCCTCCAGAGACCAGCTTTTCCTCAGGCGCTTCGACCGGACCAGTGGCTCCCTGCTACAGCCTCTACGGGCACTTGCTCAAGCTCAAAGGACCAGAGGGTTAGGGCCCTTTCTGGGTGTTGGGGGGGGGGGGGGCTGTGTGGTGACACAATAACAGATGGCACTCCACCCAGGACTTGAGGTTGGGGGGAGAAGGAGGTGAAAAATGGTAATGGTGAAGGAATGAACGGGACCAGTGAAGGGCGCCATAGTGCTAGGGGGTATTTAACTAGACAAAGAGGTGCCTTCGCCCCTGTTGTGACAGGTTTCACACCTGAGAATGCTGGGGAGCGAAAGTATTGTAATAAGCCATGCTCTGTGTAGTGTATGTTGATGTGTGCACATGCTGTTTGTCTCGTAAGTTAATGTTTCTCACCCTGGGTTCCAAAGGTGGGAATAAAGTGGGTAAAAGAGGGCGCTTCGGTACCCAGGGCAGTCTGTTCTATTTGTTGGAGGAGGATAAAGTTCTGTGTTGTCAGCTCGCTGTCTCGTCTGATTCCATCCTCCACAATGTCTGCATTATCAAATAGTATTTAAAATAGTTGCAAACTAAATCCTTCTAAATGCAAATCTCACTTAAATATTATGTATGGATTTTGTGTCTCTGATTAAAGATCAACCAGGACTTTTCCATGATGTTCCATGATGTTATTTTCCATGACGGTATCTGAAAGATTTCTTGCTAAATGGCCTTCATATTTCAAGCCCAAAGTCATTGAAGAATGCAGGAGTCTTCCTGCCATTCTTCATGTTACAGAACTTCTGGAGGCTTTTGACCAGAAGTGGTCAATGGCTATGGTAAATGTAAACAGTTTTTCTGTATCCAAAATACAATCCATCCAATACACAGTAGTAAATTAAAATTAAATCACTGTATTAGTAGCCCCAAAGTAAATAAATTCAGTCAGTAGTCCCTACAGTTTCAAAATTAAACATTGATTCTTTAATTGTGATATAGGAGTAAATTATTGCAGGGCTGCAGTTTTCAGGAAAATGACATCTGCAGTGAACAAAAACTAACTAAAATTATTTGTTTCCTCTCTCTTAAATACTCTAAGGCTGGGATAGTGATATTTCAGCTCTGCTGTTGCTGTTGCATCTCCTGCCCCCAGCATCGCGATGCCATAAAAAAGTGGCCAAGATTAGTTCAGCACAGGGAGCCAACCGTCTTGTAAGATTTGTTAAAGCAAGTACAATCATCGTTTTGTACTTCAAAGTCATTATCTATGTAAGAAGTGTGTGTTTTAGGTATTTGTTTATTTAGAGCTGTAAGAGTATACTATATGTGGTAATCTGTGCATGTTTTCAAATTACAGGAAGGACCCAGCTTCACTACATTCCTGGAAAAGGTTGATGCAAGACAGCCCTTCCTCCTCTGCATAGGTGAGCAGAAGAAGAAAAACCAAAGGTTCTTCATTGTTGTGGACCAGAAAGCGATCCCCTGCAGCACTGAGACATTGGCGGCTGCTTTTGACGGGCTATTCAAAGTTCATTATGTCTTTAGCCTCTCTTACGATGAAGCTCTGTCCAGTTTCTACACTTTTATTCAAACAACTAGAAAGCACCTCAACACAGTACATAGGCAGTGCCATGATGAACAGACTGATACCACCAGAGAAGTGGCTACACAAAGAGATTTTGAGGTGGAATTTTCAAGTGATCAGCTAACAACTTCTACATTAGTGTTGCATGTTCCCCCTGCTACTGCACAGAAGTCACTTGATAGAATGTGTGGATCAGCCATTGCACTTGCAAGCCTCTGGTCTTTCTGAAAACATGGTCCAAACGATAGTTTCTTCAGTGGAGGAAATTGTCACTGATGTTCAAAGTCAAGCACGAGGAGTAGTTCAGAGTCAGACATTTATAAGAAAATGGAGCACAATTTAAATCAGTTGCACAATCTTTTTTCAACATTTAACACAGAGACAAAAATATTATGATGAAAAATGGGGAATATTTGAGCCTAAAGAATTTGTCCTTGGTGTGAGATTGGATACACGTAGAGATAGAACCACAGGTATTTATGATCAAGTTCCTGTAACAGACAAGTACATGTATGTACCAATTTTAGGTACACTGAAATCAGTTTTCAAAAATGATGAGATAAGAGAGTGCTTCTTGCAAGAAAAACACAGTTAAAAGGGGATATAAGGACAGTAATGGTGGTTTATATTTTCAAAATCATCCCTTGTTCTCACAGCAGAGACATTCTCTACAGATTTTGCTGTATTGCGATGATTTTGAGACCGCTAACCCATTAGGCTCTAAGAAGGTGTTACACGTGGCTCCAGGGAGCCACGCAATAAGAGCCGAGGGCGAGCCAGTGAGTTGAGATGTTTATTATAAGGAAGGGTTAGGAACAAGGGATAAGGACACGGGGTAAGGAACACGGTCGTTGTAGACCCAAAGCACAGCTACTCATAAACAGGTTAAACTCACGAGTAGAACGGTACAGGAGTAAAGGGCTGGCACCGGAGAATAGGATACCAAAGCATAATACTCACAGCAGGGAACACTCACAAGGTTACTGCAAGAGGAGTAAGGGCTGACGCCGGGAATAGGGGTTTCAGCCTGTAGTGCTTTAAGTCGCAGCCCCGAGTGATCGAGGCTGCTTCTTTTTATTCTTATTAGCAGCGCCCCAGCTGATGAGGATTAATTGGCCCCAGCCGTCCCGTAATACTGACAGCTGGGAGCCAGCTGAGACGCTGTCCAATGAGAGGCGGAAACGAGGAGACATGGGCTGAGCGCCGAAATGGTGTCTCCTCCCATGGTGACAGAGATGCTGCCTAAAGAGAGGCAGGGATGAGGAGACATGGGCTGAGCGCCGAGATGGCGTCTCATCCCATGGTGACAGAACGGGGTGCACAAACTTGGATGTATTTATTTTACTTTAAAAAAAAACTCCCTCCAAAAGTAAACTCTGTGCTGATGAATGTACATCTTGCAGCACTTTTCTACACAGACGATTTAAGACCTATGGTTTTGATGAAATATTTAAACCTCTAATTGATGAAAAATTTTAGAAACGCAAGGAATCCAACTTCCATTTATAGAAGAACCATTGTTTGGCGCTGTAATTCAAATCACAGGAGCTAATCTTGCTTTAAATAGCCTGTTAGGTTTTGTTGAATCTTTTAGTGCAACCTACTCATGTAGGTTCTGTCTGACAAATAAGTAAGAAATTTAGTCTGCATTTACTGAGAATAATTCTGGACTTTTTGCAATCCAGAGAACTATACAGTGGGGTAAAAAAGTATTTAGTCAGCCACCAATTGTGCAAGTTCTCCCACTTTAAAGTTGAGAGAGGTTTCCAATTTTCATCATAGGTATACCTCAACTATGAGAGACAAAATGAGAAAAAAAAAATCCAGAAAATCACATTGTCTGATTTTTAAAGAATTTATTTGCAAATTATGGTGGACAATAAGTAGTTGGTCAATCACAAAAGTTCATCTCAATACTTTGTTATATACCCTTTGTTGGCAATGACAGAGGTCAAACGTTTTCTGTAAGTCTTCACAAGGTTTTCACACACTGTTGCTGGTATTTTGGCCCATTCCTCCATGCAGATCTCTTCTAGAGCAGTGATGTTTTGGGGCTGTCGCTGGGCAACACAGACTTTCAACTCCCTCCAAAGATTTTCTATGGGGTTGAGATCTGGAGACTGGCTAGGCCACTCTAGGACCTTGAAATGCTTCTTAGGAAGCCACTCCTTCGTTGCCCGGGCGGTGTGTCTGGGATCATTGTCATGCTGAAAGACCCAGCCACGTTTCATCTTCAATGCCCTTGCTGATGGAAGGAGGTTTTCACTCAAAATCTCATGATACATGGCCCCATTCATTCTTTCCTTTACACGGATCAGTCGTCCTGGTCCCTTTGCAGAAAAACAGCCCCAAAGTATGATGTTTCCACCCCCATCCTTCACAGTAAGTATGGTGTTCTTTCTCCTCCAAACACGACAAGTTGAGTTTTTACCAAAAAGTTCTATTTTGGTTTCATCTGACCATATGACATTCTCCCAATCCTCTTCTGGATCATCCAAATGCTCTCTAGCAAACTTCAGACAGGCCTGGACATGTACTGGCTTAAGCAGGGGGACACGTCTGGCACTGCAGGATTTGAGTCCCTAACGGCGTCGCGTGTTACTAATGGTAGCCTTTGTTACTTTGGTCCCAGCTCTGCAGGTCATTCACTAGGTCCCCCCATGTGGTTCTGGGATTTTTGCTCACCGTTCTCGTGATCATTTTGACCCCATGAGGTGAGATCTTGCGTGGAGCCCTAGATCGAGGGAGATTATCAGTGGTCTTGTATGTCTTCCATTTTCTAATAATTGCTCCCACAGTTGATTTCTTCACACCAAGCTGCTTACCTATTGCAGATTCAGTCTTCCCAGTCTTGTGCAGGTCTACAATTTTGTTTGTGGTGTCCTTTGACAGCTCTTTGGTCTTGGCCATAGTGGAGTTTGGAGTCTGACTGTTTGAGGTTGTGGACAGGTGTCTTTTATACTGATAATGAGTTCAAACAGGTGCCATTAATACAGGTAACGAGTGGAGGACAGACGAGCCTCTTAAAGAAGAAGTTACAGGTCTGTGAGAGCCAGAAATCTTGCTTGTTTGTAGGTGACCAAATACTTATTTTCCACCATAATTTGCAAATAAATTCTTTAAAAATGAGACAATGTGATTTTCTGGATTTTTTTTTCCTCATTTTGTCTCTCATAGTTGAGGTATACCTATGATGAAAATTGGAGACCTCTCTCATCTTTTAAGTGGTAGAACTTGCACAATTGGTGGCTGACTAAATACTTTTTTGCCCCACTGTATACTGAACATTGTAATGCACTAAGTGAAGATCCTACTCTACCAGCTGTTTATGGTGTTAAAAAATCTTGCGTGTTCAATTCATTAGAATATTTTCATAGCACTGACAATTATGCTGTTAATATCATGCATGATTTGTTAGAGGGTGTCAAACAGTATGAGCTTAAAGGGTACCTGTGGTGGTCGTCTAAACGCATTCAACTTGAAAACATTAGGCAAATTATTCGTTATTTGGTTAAATAATTATTGCCAGCCAAATACCACCAGAGAAATATGCAAATACGACCGCAGGCATGGCCAGCCAATGAAAACTCTGAGCGCAGCCATGACACATGCGGATGTGACGTCACTTCGTTGATACTCAACTCAACAGTCAATGCTCTACCTGTATGAGAGACTAGGGTGCTTTTGTGAGTGTTTTTATTCTATTATGGCTGAATTGTCGGACTCTGGGGAAGAATTCGTCCAACATGGCTACAGGTTTGAGCCAGAAATGTCTTCTGAGGGTGAAAGTGACGAAGTGGTCCTCACACACAACGCAATTTCGTCTGAAAGGATTCGTCTGTGCCCTGTTCCGAGATCACTTTTCCGCTCCGATCTTCTGACAAGGTGAGCTGGGTTTGGCTACACAAAAGAAGTGTTTATCTTTGTTTTTTCGCTTATTATTGAGACATCCAAAGGCTTTACATTCCGCCATGTTGCGATATCCATATCGCATTGTATGTTTTTGTTGTTACAAGAGCGCCGAGTGTCTGCCGCTCTGCTGCTCTCTCTCTCTCTGCTGCTCCCACGGCGAGGGAGGAGCCCAGCCCGTCTCGCAGCTGTTACAAGCTCAGATCAGACGAGACAAGCCGCTGAATTTAAGCATTTATTTATTTATTTTCTACTCGTTTTAGTTCTGCATTTAATATGAATCCTGAGTTTGAAATAAACGTTTGAATTTGAATTTGAATATCCCGTAAGCCGCTGCACATCCGGGTACTCCAGGCTCAGCCAATATTGATCCAGATCGCATAGTTTTAGAATCATCGGCCTTTACGAGCTCAGATCAGACGAGACGGCCCGCTGAATTTAAGCATTTATTCATTTATTTTCTAATCATTTTAGTTCTGCATTTAATATGAACCCTGAGTTTGAAATAAACGTTTGAATTTGAATATCCCGTAAGCCGCTGCACATCCGGGCACTGCAGGCTCAGCCAATACTGATCCAGATCGCATAGTTTTAGAATCATTGGCCTTTACGAGCTCAGATCACACGAGACAACCCGCTGAATTTAAGCATTTATTTATTTATTTTCTAATCGTTTTAGTTCTGCATTTAATATGAACCCTGAGTTTGAAATAAACGTTTGAATTTGAATTTGAATATCCCGAAAGCCACTGCACATCCGGGCACTGCAGGCTCAGCCAATACTGATCCAGATCGCGGTGTCAACGAAATTACGTCACAGGAAGCGTCCTGGCAGGCCATATAGCCGCTAGTATGGCTGCACTCATGTTTTGCTGACATAGCTGAACAAGCACATCAGCAATGGATTTATATCAAATTGCTTTGAACATGAATTTCAACTTAAATTTGAACTAGAATGTGAGACAGGGGCTCAATATAATATCTTTTTTTTTTCACGACCACCACAGGTACGCTTTAAGCTGTTTTTCCAGTATCTGATCAAAAATGGTTACATTTCTATAGACATGCTGTCAAATGGGATACTGAGTTTTAATTATGGCTACCTGGAATATAAAAACAAACCAAGTTGTCATGTTCTGAGCTCAGATTTCCTCTGAGCTCAATTCCCAGGCACACCCTCCAGCTGATTACGGGACCTCTGGTCCTCTCAGCTGCAATCAGTTGGTGATTAGGTCACCCGGCCACCTGCATTTGCTGCTCGTTTGTGTCTTTACTATTTATTTGGCTGCCGTATGCTCATTCAGCATGGCAGCCTCTACAAGTTTGGTTGGACTCTTATCCCCTTTTTTGGAGAACCATCCTTATGAGAGTCTACTGAGCTTTTTCCATGGACTGCTTTACTGTTTACTTTTGAACTACCTGCTACACTAGTGTTCGCAGAGCGATGCCGGCTCTAGGATGCCATTTGTAGTTTTTCTGCATTCGCCGAGCGATACCTGCTTAGAACCACCAGCCTCATTGTTGCATTTTTGTATGTCTACACCGTCATTTTTGGACTGTCGTGTTTTTCTGTTAATAAATGTCCTCACTGCAGTTTAAGCATGTGAGTTTGTTTTCCGCTCCAAAGGGGTGTTCATGACAGTAGGCTGCCGTCAGTTTAAAACTCAGCTTCTGCAGTCACGCATTTTTTCATCTTTTGTGTTTTTTCTCCACTCACCTTTTTGGAGTTGCCATGGACGAAGTGGAGCGCTGGGTGTGCGCCTTCTGGACGACATATTGTTGCTGTCACAGACCTTCCGTTCTCCCAACACTGTCCAGAAAAGCCGAGACGACGCGGTGCATGTGATGCAGACGAATCCAAACCTATGGAACCATTCAGAGGCTATAAATGTCCTCTCCTCCATTTATTCCCTTCTTCATACAGGTGAAGAGCCGGGGGAGGAAGCCTCTATGCCCACGTCGACCCCAGCATGCTTGCCGCCAGCTTCTGCTCCAAAAAGACAATATCGTCCTATCTTGGATCCCCGGACGAGTGATCCAGCCCCATTGATAGCATCTCTCCCAACACTGAGCCCGGCTATTCCCGCAGTGGACTCTCACTTCTGTTTTTTCTTGTTGGCAGTCCCGTCTGCCAAATCTCTCGTCACTTCCGCTGTGAGGCCTCCTCCTTTGGTGCATCCTCAGACTGTCAAGGGGTATTTGGTTTCCTCACCGACAGCTCCCGTTCCCATGGCCAGAGGGGTGGCTCCTCTACAATCCTCAGGGGCACCGAAAGTCTTTCCAGCCACGGGGAAGGACAACTCCTTGCCAGCTGCAGCTGGGAACATCATTAACCAGGTGAACAGGCAAGTTTACTCCCTTTTTTCTTCTAATACTGATGTAATTTCTTGCCTGATCCCTGGTAGAGAGTCTCTGGGTGTGTAGTCCCCAGAGACCTCTCCACCTGCTGCAGCTAATCTAAGTTCACCAGTTCTTCCCATGTCTCCTCCGTCTCTCCCTGAGTGTCCACCGGTCCCGGACCAGAACCGCTGGACGATGGAGGAGCCTGAGGCCCTGGGGGATCCAGTTCCGGGGCCAGTGGTGAGGCAGCCCTCAGCCACCACGCCAGCTGAATCACCTATGTGAGGAACATTGCCTGGGGGTCCTAAGACCGCAATGACCATCACACCTGCTGCGGAGGCTGCCGCAGCAGAGTCAGTGACTGAGCCCAGACCTCCATCTTCACCCAGATCGTCGGAGTCCTGGACGGAGGTGGAGCTTGAGCTCAGTTAAGTGCTCTATTTTGTCTTCCTCTTTTCAGTATTAGGGCAATCTTGCCTAACTCTTGGTGAGGAGAGCAAGGTGCGGCCACCAGCTGCATCTGAACTCACCTTGCCGGGCTCCACCGCTGCCGGCGACCCTGACATGTCCTCTTGTTCTGTGTCCAAGTCCTCTTTCACGGTCACCGGAGAGAACCCAATGCCACCGGATGAATCCGTGGGTCCAGGCTTACCACTCGAAGACGCCGTGGGTGCAGCTTCCCCTCTGCCCAAGGCCGTCATCTAGGTTCCACCTCCTCGGGTCGAGGCTCTGTGGGTGCTGCATCCCAACCGGGGACTATCATGGGTGCTGCGCCCCAGCATCAGTCCTACATGGATGTTGTGCTCCAGTTCGGGTCCGCCATGGGCACCGTGCATCAGCCTGGGGCCCACCGAGGGTGCAGCGTTGGCCCAGCACTGGCCCACTGCAGGTGCTGCTATGACCCCGCCGGGGTCCGCCGAGTGTGCAGCCGAGCTCCAGCCCGGAGCTGCCACGGGTGCAGCCGAGCTCCAGCCCGGAGCCACCACGGGTGCAGCTGTGTCCCCAGCCGGGACCACCGTGGGTGATGCCGGCCAACTAGAGGACGCCGGGGCATACATTCTTCTCCTAGATGCCGTTGTGGCTCCCCTTCCTCCGTCACCAGTCGCCAAGGGGGTTCCCCTCCTCCGGTCCGGCTTCCCACCATTGAGCCTTCCGGTGGGTAAGCCGCCTCCTTGCGTTCCCCTCCGGTCCTGGTGGCTCAACAATGCTGGCCGGCCGCCCGAAGGACTGGGTCTCTGGGTTGGGAGGCCCATTTTCACCGGCAGACCGCCTGACTCTGTTCATCAGGCCGTCCGTCGAGTCTGGGACTCTGGCTGGCCACCTGAACCCTGGTGCCCTGGGGCTGTGGGGGGCCTTGGGGTATGTTGGGGTGCAGGTGCGGGTGTCATATTGTTATCTTTCTCTCCTTAGCCTGTTCCCCCACCTCCCACCCCGGGTAGTTTTTTGGCTGTATTCTTCTGGGGGGGGGGGGTTCCCTTTGGTGTCACCTTGGGGTGTCTGGGTCCCACCCCTTGAGGGGGAGGCTCTGTCATGTTCTGAGCTCAGATTTCCTCTGAGCTCAGACCCTTACTTTATTTCCTGTATTATTTATCTGTTAGTCTGTTTTTGGTTATTTTCTGTATATATCTTTGTGTGTGTTATTCTGTTTCATGGCAGAGCTCTGCTCTCAGTTCCCAGGCACACCCTCCAGCTGATTGTGGGGCCTCTGGTCTGCTCAGCTGCAATCAGTTGGTGATTAGGTCACCCGGCCACCTGCACCTACTGCTCGTTTGTGTCTTTACTATATATTTGGCTGCTGTATGCTCATTCAGCATGGCAGCCTCTGCAAGTTTGGTTGGACTCTTCTCCCCTTCTTTGGAGAACCATCCTTATGTAAGTCTATTGAGCTTTTTCCATGGACTGCTTTACTGTTTACTTTTGAACTACCTGCTACTCTAGGGTTCGCAGAGCGATGCCGGCTCTGGGACACCATTTGTAGTCTTCCTGTGTTTGCTGAGTGATACCTGCTTAGGAATGCCAGCCTCATTGTTGCATTTTTGTATGTCTACACCGTCATTTTTGTACTGTCGTGCTTTTCTGTTAATAAATGTCCTCACTGCAGTTTAAGTGTGTAAGTTTGTTTTCCGCCCTGGAGGGGCGTTCATGACACCAAGTGGCTTAAAAATTGATGACAGCAGCAAGCACTTAGGTTTAAATGCCATTTAGCCATTGTGTTCTCAGTAATATCCCACTTATCTTTGGGGATCTGGTTAATCACTGGAACTTTGTTCTCCTTTTGCTGCAGATTGCTAATATAATCCTCTCCCCTATCCTTACTGATGGTGTGATTTGGTACCTAAAACATTTGATCTATGACCATCACAACATATTTAAAATATCGTTCCCTGGAAAGAAATTGATCCCCAAACACCACTTAATGATCCACTATGCCAGATGTATTAAAAAAAAAAAATTGGTCCTCTTATCCATATTTTGTGTATGAGATTTGAAGCAAAACATGTTCTTTTTAAAAAAGTCTGTGAAAAATTTCAGAAACCTTACAAAATCTCTGGTAAAGCAACACCAGCATCAGTTGGCTTTTTATTATGAAAATTATAATTTTAAAAGTTTTGAGATTGGTCCTTTAAAAATGACAACAATCACCAGTTTGGAAGGTGGAGAATTACTGTGTCAGACATTATTTATTATTTAGATCCATGTTCTACTGTTTGAACTACATGTTGGGTCAGAAACTATGGCACTGAGTACCAGATTGATCTCTTTATATGCACTGGAACATCCCATGATTTACCTGTGTTCAACAAAATCTGTAATATTGTAATTCATGAACAGCAGGCTTTTATAATTTGTCATACTGTTAACACACTGGACTTTGAACATTTTCATACATACTGTACTGAAGAGAAAAATGATCAACATGTTGTAATTAGCACTGATCAGCTCACTTACTTCAGACCCTTTGATAAGCAATACTTTAAATTTAATACTTAATTTTCCCCCTTTTTAATAAGCAGTACTCTAATGAATGTGAGAGAACATACGTTGTACTGTATTGTTACGTTTTAAAATGTGTTTTAAAATACTTGTGGTGCATATTTCAATAAATGTTTCAACTAAACATGACCTAATTATTTTAGTAGACCCCAAGTAATTTTTAGTCATTCAGAAGAGCAACATTTTTTACAGTGTTGGGTAACACTAGAGTTAATAAGCATTTCTTTGAGTGAGTTACTGTCTAACACTACATACAAGTGTTAATTTTTATTAACACCAGTTAGTGTTCATAAGTGTTAACTTTTTAACTCCAAATAAGTCAATAATTAACACAAAATTGGTGTTAAGCCACCAACACAAAAAAGAGTAAAATTAACTCTTTGGTGTGGACCCATATAGACACGTTTATTAAAGTGTTGAAATTAACTCCTACAGTGTTAATTTGGGTATTCTGATCTTGTTGTGCATTTGATGAGCATAATGTGCTAAGAAAAGAAAATCTACATGTTTTTTTAAAAAATGTAGTAACAATTGCAGGTTTTGATTTATTTATTTGCTTATGATTAAAGTACCCAGGGGAACTAATGATATACACTCTTGTTTTTCAACCAGGGGCCCTAGGATCCTGGGGGTGGGGGGTCCTTGAGAGAATGTTCAGGGGTCCTTGTCCAATTTCACTTCTTAATTGGTCCAAAATATTGCAGATAATTTTCCATTATTGTTCATGGGTCCCTGTAGTAGCGCTTCCATGTCAATAGGTGGCAATATGAACACAATAATAATGGCGACTCTCTTCTTCTTTTTCATGTGTTTATGGAGGTCAAAGCACATGAAAGGCTTTATCAGAGTGAAAGCGAGACACTCAGATGTTGTTGTGAACGCACTGCTTTTTGAATTGCAAGGCACATATTGCCAAGACTTTGCGAACAGAGCTAGCCCCTGTGTTGGATGATGTCATGCAGATTGTAAACTTGGTTAAGACAAGACCTCTGAAAAGCCACATATTTGCATCTTTATTTGAGGAAATAGGAGTGGAGCTTAAAACCTTATTGCTCTATACGGAGATCCAATGGTTGTCGCACGACAAAGTGCTGGCCTGCTTGTATGACCTCCAAGAGGAACTAAAAGTGTTTTTGACTGATGAGAAGTGTGATGACGCAAAGCTGCTGGCAAGTGATGAGTGGCATGAAAAGCTGGCATACCTGGCAGGTGTACTTCAGCATCTGAATGAACTGAACACATGAATGCAAGGCAAAGATGAAAACCTGCTCACAAGCACACAGACAAAATATATGGATTCTGTTCAAAGGTACACCTTTGGCAAAAACATCTGGAAAGTGCCAACCTTGACACGTTCCTGCCAGGATATCAGCTTTGTATTCATTTGAAAATGTCCAAGATTCACACTGAGTGAATATAAACTAATTGTAAGACTAAATTATAATAGCCTATTACAACACTGCATATGTTGTAATCAGTGTAAAGCCACAACTTTTGCAGTAACATGCTCTGTAACGAAATTACTGTTTAAAAATTCAGTAATGTGTTACAGTTACTAAAATTTGATCAGATGTGTTACTTGCTTTATTAATATGGATAGATGTTTTAGCGCAAATAAACAGAAGAAATGCCGTGGCGACTTCTCATATGGAGCCCTGATCGATCACCTGTCATGGCAGTGAGTAGCCACCTAACAGCTCCTTACCTCTGTGGTTAAACATGAGTATTTTCTGAGCAAGAAGCTCATGTAATAATATGGTGATTAATAATTATGATCAGGTATAAAATTATTTAATTTGTATTAATGTATTGGAACCTGAGATGAATTCTCGATTCATACACACAGGAAAAATTAATATACACTTGTGGGGCACCAGCTCCTCTCTCTAAGGAGCAATTTTAATCTTTAACTTCACTTTATACCTGTTTAATCACTCAATAAATTAATTAATAATCAGTCTCAAATTTTAGTGAATTTGATACTGGGGACTTTGACCAGACTCAGAATGAAATAAATTCTCAACAACTTCTCTCATTTTCACATATTTATTAAATGAAATGATGATTAAAAGACATTGCAGTGATTTCATTAACCATAAATTTATACTTGTAAATGATAGATTAACACTGTGAACATTTGGAGAACCAGGGTTAAAATGTGAGCTAAATTTAGATCAGTTTGAAGTTAACAGATTATGGAAAACAACACAAATTTATGGGGAAAATTAAATTAATTATATAGAAAATACTGGATTACTCTTAAGAAAATAAAAACAGAATTTTAATGAAAAGAGGAGTTATGTTAATAGTTCTTTAATTTGCATCTGATTAGATATTAAATTATACCCAAATCTCAGACATTTAACTCAGTAGATGAATCAGAATATGGCTCATGTGACTGGCGTGATGGTTGAAGTTGAGTTCTTCCGTCATCCTCGTGAAGCTTTCGTGGATGTTAAGGGGAAATATCTGCCCACAGATATTTCAGGGTCCACAGTTCGACCTTTATAGTCAAGCGGTCAAACAGGCTGGATTTTGACTGTATGATTCACAGTTGGAGCTTAGGTTGAACAAAGATGGCGATGATGGTTCCTTCAGCACTGGGTAACAAGGCGGCGTCTTCTTTCTTCTCCGTTGGCAAGCTCTTCCCAGGGAATTCGAGGATAATTTGTAATATCTAATCCGATATCAAATCAAAAAGAGTTTCGGACTTTAGAAAAAAGAACTTCTGGTGTGGGATTGGTCAATAAAAAAAATTATAAAAATAAAGTCAAGATTAAAACTTAAATTAAAATGGTGGTTTTACAGAAAGTTTAACAGGTGAAAAACTACAGAAATAGAGACGTCTAGGATTGGAGTTTTAAGTCCTAATTAGAAATGAGCTCAAGAAAAGAATTAATTCCCAGACGTTTAAAGAAACATTAAGATACAAAGAGGTTACAAAAAAACATGATACGTCAGGCTCTGTGATTGTAGAAAAGAGACACGTGGGAGAAGGCTTCTTTGTTCGGGCAGTGAAGTCCCTTTGTTCTCCCAAAAAGATTTCTGCTGTGTAGACAGACGCGAAATAACAATAAGACAAAGGAGAAAAAGTGGAGCTGAAAGAGAGAGAGGCTAGGGATCTCCCTCCTTTTATAACTTCAGTTGAGTTTTCATGGGCTTCCGGGTTGACAGAAGCCCAGACCAATAGCCTTCCTTTGTGGGCTGGCTTTATGAACTTTAGTCAAATGAACAAGCAGTCTTTTGTCTGAACCTTGAGAGATCTGTTGTCATGCAGGGATTGGCCACTGGCAGTCACATGATTTGAGATACATTTTTACAAATCTTAACACAAGTTTTAATATTGGAATATTCCTCTATACATTTATGTATAACTCTAACCTATTTCAGTGTTCATGCAACTTATGACCAGTGCTTATAAATCAACATGCAGGAATAAACATTCATTTAAACATTTTAACATGTACATATCTAAAATCAAGGATTAATATATTTCAAATCCAGTGATTGTCCAGATCAAAACATCAAGAGTCCATTTGCTTTTCATGGTGTCCTGAAAAAGAAGAGAAATGTTGAGAAGTGAGTCGTAACAAAGATGATTAAAAAGATTCACTGGTTAAATCCAGCATGTCCCGGAGTTGCCAGTAGAGGGCAATGTTGAGCTGTGTATCTTTGTAGGCCATGAGGTACTCCACAGAAGTCTGTTCTATGTCTCCATGTTTATGGGCCATAAAAGTTCAAGAGGAAGTGCATTAAAAGGGATTCCGGAGTCTGGTTTAACAAAGGAATGTGAGTTCAGCGTTGGTCTGGGGATGAAAGAGCAGTTTCCTGGCTGTCCTTTTCCTGAGTGAAACAGGGTCTGTAGCTGAAGAATAATTTTATTGATGAGCCAAAGTGAGATGATGCTACACTCGCATTTAATGTCTGCAGTTGTGTAAATGTGTATGTTGTGTCAGTAATTGTAAGTTTTCTTACACACAGAGAAAAAGTGACTCAGTTTGTTGCAGTAAAGAACAGCTTCTTCTAAGAGGTGAACTTTCATTTATCTGTGCTTTCTGTTTTATTTTATCTCATTCATTGACATCCTATTGTGATCTGCAACTATTTCATGGAAGTAAATCCTCTAAATATGCATTTTTAATGTGCTGGTCCAGGGGTGTCAAACATATGGCTCATTGGCCAAAAATGGCCCACCAGGGGGTCCAAACATTTCTCTTTGAATTCACAGCTTTATTTCTAGTAAATTTCTGACTTTCTACTGATTACAATAGCTTGTGTAAATCTGAGACATTTTTTTCTCTGTAAGATGAGACTTTTTTTCTGGTAAGTTTTTTTTCTGATGAGAACAAGGGGCCCTTGATCTTGCTGTGTGTGCAAGAGGATTTAAGTATGCATTTAAAAGTAACTTGAAAGTTACTTTTCCAAGTAACTAGTTACTTTAATCATGCAGTAACTCAAAAGTAAATCAGTTACTTTTGAAAAGAAGTAACTAGTAACTGTAACTAGTTACTATTTTTTTAGTAACTTGCCCAACATTGGTTGTAATAGGCTACAACGTGTCATTTTGTAACATTTCTGGTTGGTGGGGTTCCCCAAGATTTTTTCTATATAGAAAGGGTTCTTTAACTCAAAAAAGGCTGGAAAAACACTGGTCTACACTATCTGCTTGTTCATTCATTCTAGCTACATAAGTTTAGCAAAATCTGTAATTTCCCAGTTTGGGATCAATAAAATACATCTATCTAAACAATAAAACTAGAAAAGCACTCAGAGAGCGCATACCTCCGCCAAGGCTCCCTCCGTCCCTCATGGATCACCTCCAAAATGTAATGGGTTTGTGTGTATGCCTAGAGCTATGTCTGGTGAAAACTGCATCAAAGTCTGTCAATTAGTTTTGGAGTATTGTTGCTAACACACCGTGAGAAGATAAGAGCCTTGGCTGAGGTATGCATTCTCGAATCATCACCAAAATGTAATGGCTTACTCTGTAGCCCAAGAACCACCTCTGGTGAAAAGTTCATCCAAACCCATTCAGTAGTTTTGGAGTATTGCTGCCAACACTCTGTCAGAAGATAAGCGTCTTGGCAGAGGTATGCATTCTTGGATCCTCACCAAAATGTAATGGGTTCCTTTCTAGCCAAAGAACCACTTCTAGTGAAAAATTCATCCAAATCCATCCAGTAGTTTTTGAGTAATCCTCCTGCACAAATACAAACAAAGCCCTCGGTGGTGGTATGTATTCTCAGATCATCACCAAAATCTAATCATCTGTTCCCCCTCTCATTACACACCTTTCCTGAAAATTTCATCAAAATCTATTCTGAACTTTTTGAGTTATGTTACTAACAGGCAGACAAATCAACAGACAAACCAACCAACGCCCCTGAAAACATTACCTCCTCACTTGGCCGAGGTAAAAATTTATTTACTGCAAAATCATAGAGGGAATCTTGGAAAAGACCTTGGTGTTTGAGACATTTTTTTCCAAGTATCAATGTGAGCTTTTCCTTTCCATTTCCCTCTTTCTTTCCATAATGAAAATGGTGAAACAGAAACTGCAGGAAATTGGAGGTTCAAAGGGAAGCAAATCTGTCAGTTACAAAGCTGGCCAAAGCCAATCATCAATTCACTATTTCCTTCTTTTCTGGATGACAATTTACAAAGTCAACATAAAGTGTCATGTCCTTTCGAGCCAGTTTAGCCGGGGTTTGGGTGCCTCCTGTTGGAAAAATCTCTTCAACCAGTAGTCAAAGAATCAGGCAGGATTAAAGTTTCAGTAAATTTAATTTGCACTGATCAGTGGAGAACAATAAGTGATACGCTCAGAGTCACCTCCGGAAATTGTTCTGAATCACATACACATCTTTTAGTCTTTAAGCATCCTGTTATCTCAAAACTGTCCATGAGAGAATATCTGGTTCAGTTTGGCTCTTCCAAACTGTCTCCATTCTTAGACATAATCATAACAGTACAGAACATTCACATGAGAACAACCAGATAAATGTCCAGCTGGTCGACCTTGTACACATTTCACCCAGACTCTGAGGTACCAAAAGATAAAGAATACAAAATTATTCCATCATCCCCCCTCCCCCCTTTGCCATGCAAGGCATCATAAATGAAAAATGATAAGTTATGGCATCTAAAACCCCATCTGGAAGCTATGCTAAGCTCCACTGCATTGATGTGCAACAGACCCTAACTAGCTAGTGATGGGGAAAGTCCGCCATCGACCCTGCTGCCCCAGGTGCCGGCAAGCATTTAGTCCTTTAGGAGGAAAAATAGAACAGTAAAACTTATTAATTAATGGTAAAAGTAATTAATGAAGAAAATATTAAAATCAAATGATAATAAAGTAAGGATGATAGTAAGGATATAATAAGGATATATGTGTCTGTCAATGATGGCCCTCACGAGCCATCAATGAGATGCCAAAAGCCAGCCAATGAGTTTCCATACTTTATTAACAAAAGACAACGATACAAAATAATAAGCCACGTGGGGCAAAAACATGAACATACACTTGGATTCTAAACCACAGACTACGAGGAAGACGCACTATGAAACTAGGACACAGACTATGAGGGAAACACTTACTGAGGAATGAAAATCTCCAGACTCCTAAGACGGAGGTTAGACGAAGGAATGTTTGACAAGGCCGCAGTGAGGAGTAAGCCTCAGCTGCTTCCTTAAATACCCATGACACACCAATCAATAAAGGGGAATGTAATCCAGAGAAAGGCTGAACAGCTGTCACAATGTGACTTGGTTTTGACAGCCGGAAGCCCCATTGTGACGCTGTCAGAATAAAAGCCCTGACGGCCATATGGCAAACCTGAGATGAGAACGGGGAAATACTGGACAACCCGAGCAGGGACAGAGTCAGCGCTTGGACCATAACAGTACTCCCCATTCACGAGGCGAATTCCAGGCGCCATGCAACATCGAAGCCCCCCCACCCCCCACACACACACCCAGAAGGTCAACAGGACCGCCCCAGGGAGGGAGGAGGGGGAAAGGCCAGGAGGGCAAGGACCAACAAACCCCATAACCGAGAGAGAAAAAAAAAGGCTACAACCATCAGAACATAGTAGGAAATCAGAAGCCAAAATACAGGCAAGACAACAAAAAGAGATTCTCTTAAACAGTAAAAAAAAAAAAAAAAAAAAAAAAAATCTCCCAAACAGAAATACAGGCACCATACATTGTACCCTAAAAAATACCAGGAGAAAATGGGAACAACAAAAAAAAGAAAAACATGTTAAAGAGTGGTGATATACAAACAGTTCAATGAGAATAAATAAACGGGCACATCACCAAATACAGAGTAGAGAAAAAAAAAACTCACACACACAGAGCGGCGATATCCATAGTTCAAATACAAAACACCAGCGCATCCCTAATATTACAGAAGAGCAGGCAAAGAGAGAGAAAAAAAAACACAGGGATGACAGCAGGCAGAGCACAATAGCACAAAAACAAATAGTTTGGGGGGGTCTTCCTGTGTCCAGTTTCCAGAACGCTGGCAGGGAAAAAGGATTAGTTTGGGTGGTCTACCCCAGTCCCAGGCCCGGAGAAACAGTACCTCTGGTGGCCGGACCAAGTCCCAGCGGCCCCCGACGGAAGGGAAAAAGGAACGGGGAAAAGATGAGGGACAAGTCCGGCGTCGATCAGCGAAGGATCTGCAGCTCCTCCTCCGAACTCCACTAGAACTGGTGCTGCCCTCCTGTCAGATCCCAAGCGAGACCACGCTGCACCCTCAATGGACCCCGATTGGGCTGGCGCAGCCCCCACGATGGACCCCGACTGGGTCACGGCTGCACCCACGACGGGCCCCGATTGGGTCACGGCTGCACCAACGTTGGACCCCGATTGGGCCGACGCTGCACCCACGACGGACCCCAGTTGGGTCACGGCTGCACCCACGACGGACCCCGACTGGGTCAGAGCAGCACCAGGGATGACCTCCAACCCCGAGCCCAGAACCTCCAGAACAGCGACCCGAACCGACTCATCACCGGAGACCCTGGGAGAAGGCTCAGGAGAGGAAAGAGAACTGGGATCAGGATCACCGGTAGCGACAGAGCCCAGAGAGGCAAGTTCGGATGCAGCGGACGGCTGCACCCTGCTCGTCTCCCCGAGAGACAGGCAAAAATGCTCCAGAGTAGATAGGAGAAAGACAAAATAGAGCACTTGCCTGATCTCGAGTTCTGCCGCCGTCCAGGACTTTGGCGATCCGGGTTCAGCAAGTAGAAGGACCTCCTCCGGTTCCCACTCGGCTACGGCGGGCTCCTACTGTTGATCATTATACAGTGATCAACAGTATCAAAGGTAGAAGAAAGATCCAATAAAAACATCTTAAGAGTTGGTTCAACCACTGCATGTTTGAAGGAGCTGGGAATCACACCAGCTGAAAGTGAAATATTTATCAGTTCAACAACTGAAGGACCAACTGACTCAAAAACAGCTAAAAACAGCTTAGTAGGGAGAACATCAGCAGGGGAAGAGGAGGGTTTCATCTTCTGCAGCAGAACCATGATGTCCTGAAAGGTCACTGGATTAAAAGTGGACCAAGTACAAGGTGAGGGCAAAACACTGGCACAGTTAAGAGAAGAAGATGGCAAAATGCTTTCCCTGATATCTCTGATCTTATCAACAAAGAAACTGAGAAATTTGTTACTGTCTGCTTTACAGAACACAGGAATTAGAGAGGCAGTAGGTGAGACAAGAGTGTTAATTGTGTCAAATAAGACTCCAGGATTTTTCTTATTTGTGAAAATTATTTTTGAAAAATACTGATTCCTGGCATCCCTCAGCATGCTAATTAAAGAGGCTCTAAGCTCCCTTAGACGGAGTCTGTGAACCTCCAATTGGGTGGATTTCCATAAGCGTTCTACCTTACGACAATTTCTTCTAAAGCATCGAATGGAGTCATTTATCCAGCGATAAGGCTTTTTAGGAGAATCAAGGACAGATTTCACTGGTGCCACTTTGTCTAAAATAGCCATACAGTGGCTGTCTAATGTCTGAGTGAAGGCATCAGGATCTTTAATTCCCATCAGTAAGTGTGGCTCAAACAAAGCAGAGGAGTCATTTGCTATCTCCTGGTTAATAATCTGCCTTTTTGCTGCCATTTTCAGAGGGGGGGGATTCACAGGGAAATTAACATTAAAAAGCACACAGCTGTGATCACTGATCTGGAAGTCATCCACACACACATTTTCAATATTCAAGCCCAAAGAAAAAACAAGGTCCAAGGTATGACCCTTAGCGTGTGTAGGGCCTGAAACATGCTGGATGAGGTTATAAAAATGAGTGATGGATAAAAAGTCAACAGCTGTGTTACGTGTAACATCATCAATATGAATGTTAAAATCACCAATAATTAAAACCCTCTCCAATTTAATAAGAGAAGATAAAAAGTAAAATTCGTAAGAAAGACACTTGCAGGGCCAGGAGGACAGTAGATTAAAACACAGTAAAAGGCATTAAAGGTCCTGACTTTTGTTATCAGACTCAAAGGGGGAGAAGGGCTCAGAGCTTACCAGTCTGCACAGGTGGCTGTCCCGGTACACCACAGTGAGTCCTCCACCATGTCACGCAATCCGGGGAGTCCCGATAACAGAGCAGCCGGGGGACAGAGCTCCTTTAGGTGGAAAAACTCATTTTCTCTCTGCCACGTTTCCACCAGGAACATAAAATCCATATTCTCTCTCAAGAAAAGTTCATTAAGAGTGAGGGATGTGTTAGAAATGGAGTGAGGATTGAGTAACGCCATCCGGATAGGTGACAACTCAGCTGCGCTCACAGCTGATTGGAGTGAAACTGACAGCAAGCACCTGACGCAGTCACGTGACTTACAGCTGCGCCACGCAGTCTCCGGTCAGGCAGGACAATTCGAGACCCTGATGGCAAAACCATGATCTCGTTCACAAGCGTCCAGGACATAAATGTTTGTGAGACGGGAGAGCAATTCAGCAGCTGCAGAGGAGCATCCGTAGTCACGTCCTGGATGGGAACCCACAGCAGACACCGGGTGCGTTCACGGTGACCAGACCAGAAACCCTCAGTCTGGAGGGCTCGTCTTCTCTTAGCTTGACAGCCAGCTCTGCAACCCTGTCTCCTGGGATTCTTCCCAGGCTTACCAGGACGCCAGTTTGCGAAGAGAAGCCGGTACTCAGGTGAGGAGGGAGAACACACAAATGGGGGCGGAAAAGTTTGTCTGTAGCCCTCCCAAGAGTCAAATGAGCTTTCCATAGAGAGTTTAATCCGGTATGACAGTCGATCATATCTCAGTGTAGCGAAGACACATTCATTTAGTGATAGGGTTGATATAACAACAAAAATGACAAACAGCGATAGACGACACAGACGAAGAGAGGCAGTAGCCAGGCCAAACACAGGCGCCATCTTGTCATCAGCCAATTGTAGACTAAGTCTCTCTGAAGGCTATTCTTAAATATCCATATTAAAAGAAATTGATTATTTTCCCTGCAGATCATTTTCAGATCTATCTTCTGTTAAAATACCACAACTGCTCAACAGAGTATTTAAATGAATATATAAGAAATAAACACCAATTAGATAAATGAAAGAATAGATGCATTTCATTGGCCGAAACTTTTTTTTTTGTAACTTAGATTTTTATTCATTTTTCATCATATATAATGCATTCAGATCACATTCTACATTTAAAAAACAAAGGGGTTAGGGTAGGGAAAAATAAAAAAAAATAAACAAAATAAAAATAAAAAATAAAAAAAAAAAAAAATAAAAGGGGGGGGGGGACAAATGTTGGAGCATCAAGTTTTTAGTTTCCATCTCTTAATTCTTCTGGTTTTTTCAGTGTCTTTGGTTATTCTTTCAATTTCTGCCTCGTTGTTGCACTTTGTAGTGTGTCCATTTCCGCCATTTTTTCTCCCATATTCCTTCTTGCATTCTTCGTCAATATGTTAGTTTTTCCATCATACGTATGTCCTCAACAATGTCAGTCCATTGTTCTTGGTCAGGAAGAACTTCTGATCGCCATTTTTTTGTGATAGTTTTTTTACATGCAATCAACAAGATTTTAACTAGATATCTGTCCTCAGCCTGTATAACACTGTCTTTTTTAAGATCACATAAGTACATCAGGTTACAGTTCATTGGTATATTATATCCTAATATCCTCTGTATTGTCACATGCATAGATTTCCAAAATGATGATATTTTGTAGCATTTCCAAAACATATGTGAGTGGTCTGCATTTTGAGCCCCACATCCCCTCCAGCATAAAGATTGGGTATTTGTATATTTTCCTTGAATCTGTGGTGTAATGAAAAAGCGAATCAGGTTTTTCCATCCAAATTCCCTCCATGCCCTTGAATTTGTTGATGTGTGTTGTGTTTTCCATATTTCCTGCCAGCTTTCTTCTGTTATGTTTAAATTGAGCTCTTTCTCCCATTTCTCCTTTATATAGTTACTTGTATGATTGTTTGTCATAAGTTTCTGATATAGTTTTGAAATAATTCTTATTTTATTTCCTGCATATGAGCTTAAAATAAGTTGTATAATCTCGTTCACATCTGTTTGGAGGTTATGCCTAATCTTCTTCATATAGTAATCTCTCATCTGCAGATATCTGAAAAATTCCGATCTTTCTAATTTAAATTTTCTCCTGATATTTACAAAGCTCCCGAGATCTTTTTTTCCGATATTGCCCCATGCTGTGATTCCCTTGTTCACCAGATTTTTGTATCCCCTATCTTGTTTTGCCGGTTCAAACTGACTGTCAAATGCTACCCATTTCAATAGTTTTATGTCTTCCCTTATATTATATTTTTGTACTATTTTATACCACAGTTCTAAAGTAAATTTAGTGATTGGGTCTATTTGTTTGATTTGCTTATATGCATCTTTATCCCCTATTATGCTTTGTACTGGGAGTCCCTCAATTTCCTTTTCCATTTCTTTCCATTTTGCCTCATATCCCTCGTCGCACCAACATATGATATATCTTATTTGTGCTGAGTAATAATATTCCTTTAGACTCGGTAGGCCCATGCCTCCTTTCTCTTTTGGTAATTGGAGGGTTTTATATTTCACTCTTGGTTTTTTACCTCCCCAAACAAATCTCGATATCATCCTGTCCCACTTTGAGAATTGGGCATCTGGAATCTCTGTTGGTATAGCCTGGAAGAGGTAAAGTAATCTAGGTTGTATGCTGATTTTGACTGTCTCAATTTTTGAATTCAGATCCATATTTAAGATTGACCATCTATCAATATCTTTTTTTATTTCTTGTTCCAACCTATCATAGTTTGCTTTATATATTTTGCTTAGGTCTTTAGGTATGTTCACTCCAAGGTATTTTATTTCTTTTTGCTTCCAGTTTAGTTTGATCTTATCAGTTATCTGGTTTAGAGGGTTATAGTGGAATGTCAGTATTTGTGTTTTTGTTATGTTTATCTTGTATCCTGATAATTTTCCAAAATTTTCTATCAAGTTCATCATTTCCATTATTGATTTATCTGGTTGTTCAAGGTAAACTATAATATCGTCTGCAAATAGCCCAATCTTGTGTTCCGCCCCCTTTATTGTTACACCTTTTAATTTCTTATTTTGTCGTATCGCTTGAGCCAATGGTTCTATGAACAGAGCAAACAAGGTGGGCGATAAGCAGCATCCCTGCCTAGTTGATCTTTGTATATTTACTTTGTCTGTTAAGCTACCGTTTATCTTGATTCTTGCCACAGGTTCTTGATATAGCGTCCTTATGCATTGTACTGATTTTTCGTTAAATCCAAAGTGCTCCAGTACACTATATAGGAATTTCCAGTTAACCCTGTCAAATGCTTTTTCTGCGTCTAAACTCATTATTACTGCGCTTTTCTTTTCTTTATGTATTTGGTTAATTATATGTATTGTTCTCCTGATATTGTCATGTGTTTGGCGTCCCTCTATGAATCCAGTTTGATCATCTTCTATCAATTCCGTCAAGAATGTCTTTATTCGTTTACATATAATTGTTGTGTATATTTTATAATCTACATTTAATAAAGAGATTGGTCTATAGTTTCCGCATTGTTCTTTATCTTTCCCTGGTTTTAAAATAACTGAAATGATTGCTTCGTTCCATGTTGGAGGTATTTTGTTGTTGTTCAGCGTCCAATTAAATGACTTTAGGAGTTGTGGCGTGAGTTCTTCTATAAACAGTTTATAAAACTCAGATGGGTATCCATCACTACCTGGTGATTTACCATTTTTAAGTGACTTAATCACATCTCTGATCTCTTGTGTTGTTATTTCTGCTGTTAGTTTTTCATTTTGTTGATTTCCTATTGATGGCAAGTCCAATGTGTCTAGAAATTTTTTGATATCTTTAGTATTTGTTTCTTCAGGTTGCGAGTATAGTTCTTGGTAGAAATTATGGAAAATTTCTTCGATGTTTTCTGGGTTAACTGTGGTTTTATTTGTGGTGGGGTCTTTAATCTTGTATACATTATTCATTGTTTGTTGTTTTCTTAACCGTTTTGCCAGCAGTTTTGTGGCTTTTGGCCCCGTTTCATAATATTTTTGCTTTAGATATCTATTTTTCCTTTCAATTTCATCCATTTGTGTTTCTTTTATCTTTGTTTTTTCTTCTTTAATTTCTTGATATATTTTTGGATCATTTGTGCTTTGATGTTTACGTTCTAATTCCCTCAGTCTCTCACATCTTTGTTCATACACTTCCAGTTTAGTCTTATTTGCTTTTCCTGTTTCAACAATTAATTTACCCCTTAACACGGCTTTTAGTGCGTCCCATAGTATTGTTGGGTCCACTTCTTCATTGTCATTCTCTTGGATATATTCGTTTATGTTTATTTTTATTCTTTCTTTCATTTTCTCATCATTTAACAGTCCTACGTTAAGTTTCCATGTTGTTTGTCGTTTTCTATTGTTTAAATATATTTCCATGTATATAGGATTATGATCTGATATTTCTGCCCCTCCAATCCAACAATTTCTCACCCTGTGTCTGTCACCTTCATTCATAAGGAAGTAATCTATTCTAGAGTGTACTTTATGGGCTGCTGAATAATGTGTATAGTCTTTTTCGAGTGGGTGTAGGTCCCTCCATATGTCTACCATACCCATTTCTGCCAGTGAGGTTCTTATGAACTTTGTTACATGTTTTTTTGTCTTCTTAACACTTGTTGTGTCAACTTCATGATCCATGACAGCATTTAAGTCTCCTCCACAAATTAGGACTCCTTCACTGTGTGTTGCTATGAGATCAAACAGATGTTGAAAAAAACCCTTGTCACTTTCTGGTGGGGCATAGATGTTCACTAATGTGATCTGCATACCATCTATTCTTCCCTTTATTATTACATACCTGCCTTCTTTATCCTGGATTTCCTGTTCACTTTCAAATTGTATTTTGTTTGAGATTAGTATCATAACCCCCCTTTTTGCTCCTCCCTTAAATGAACTGTAGTAGGAGTTCTTATAGCCAAATCTCTTTAGTTTCACATGTTCTGCCTTGCTCAAATGTGTCTCTTGCATAAATATAATTTCAGCTTTTTCCTTCTTGAATTTTCTTATTATTCTTTCCCTTTTAACAGGTGAGTTCAGACCATTCACGTTTAGTGTCATTATCTTAAGATTTTTACCCATATTCATGTTTTTCCATTTTTTTAACTTGTGCTCCTAGCCCCTTTAACAACAAAAATAACACATATTTATATAAAAACACATTAAAAAAACTCGACCTCCGTACTTTGGGCCTTTCTTCTGCCCACTGGTCCCTGTTGGTGGGTGGGGGGTTTGTCTTCACAGAGTGAAGGGCCCTCCCTAGACTTCTAATTACTATCAAAGTAATAGTCATAAGTCTAGAAATGTCCAACAAATATCACTTAAACCTCTCCTAGCCGTCTGTTTCTCTTTTACCTTGTCTTCTTGGCCTTCATTTCTTCTGTGCCTTTCTTAATCTTTGTTATGATCTAGGCTTTCAGTTGAAAGCCTTGTAGCTTGTCCTGGGCCCGCTGCTCTACGTCTCTCCCCCTTCTTCCGCCGCTCACTCGTCTCCACTCCGTCTGTCGTGGTGCGTTCAGGGCCGCCGCTGCTCCAGCCGTCTCCTTCGGCACGCTCACCTCAAGGCCCCGCTCCATCATATCCCGCGCTGCCTCTTCGGCCGCGTTGTAGGTTCTTGTGCCTTCCTCCCAATGAATCCTCATTTTCGTTAGCGGCGTTTGGAATCTAATTTTTTTCTCTTTCAGCGTTTTTTTAATATTGGCATATTTCTTCCGCTGCTGCACGATTTCTGTCGGGTAGTCATGGTCAAAAAATACCTGTTTGTCGCCGATTCGTATCTTTTTTTTCCATGCTTGCGTCAGGATTCTTTCCTTTATGTCATATTTCACAAAGTTTACCACAACTGACCTGGGTGGAGAGTTTGTTTTCGGGTTCTGTGCCGGTGTTCTGTGCGCCCGTTGAATCTGCAGATCCGTTTCTCCGGGTATTTCCAGTTCTTTTTTTAAGAACTGATCCATGAATTTTGTCATCGAGTTGCCTTCAATGCCCTCCGGAATTCCAAAGATGCGCATATTGCTTCGTCGGGATCTGCTCTCCAAGTCGTTTATTTTCTCCTGCATCCTCTGCGTTTGCGTCGTCAGGGTCTGTAGTTGTTCGTTTGCCTCGCTTTTCCAATCTTCTAGTTCCGAAATTCGGGTCTGCGCTTCTGTCATACACGCCCGCTGGGAGCGCAGCTCCTCCATGTTTTCCGTTAATTTACGCTCCATTTCTCTTCGGAGGTCCATGATTTCCTCCTTAATTTCTTTTTTCAGTTCCTCCTTAAGAGCCGCTAAATCCTGTTGTAGCTGTCGCTTGAATTCTCTCAACTCTTCACCCAAACTGGCGATGCCAGCGTTCATGTTGTCGAGTCTGGTGTCCTCCATTTTCTCTGCTGTGGACATCTCGTTTTTTTGGGCTTTGCGTACAGCGGTTTTTCCTGCGTTGTTGGAGAGGAATTCTTCAATTTTACCCTGTTTTTGTCCTTGTGCCCGGTTCCTTCGTGTTTTCATCCCTTAGTTTATTGATTCGTTTATGTCGAGTTGGCCATTTACCGATGATTTTTAATCCGGCTAGGGAGAGCTCTTTGTTTAAGTGTTATGTCTCTCCGCCATCTTCCCGGAAGTCCGGCCGAAACTTTTTAAAATATCTCATTAAGGAAAAAATAGCACTCTAAATTTGATCCATATGGGGCGGCAGTGGCTCAGGAGGTAGAGCAGGTCGTCTAATAACCCGATGGTTGGCGGTTCGAATCCCGCTCTCCCAAGATATCCTGCCGTTGTGTCCCTGGGCAAGACACTTCACCCGCATTGCCTCCAGTGCCCATAACACTGGGTATGAATGTGTATAAATGCATAAAATGTTCGGTGGTGGCTGGAAAGGCCGTTGGCGCAGATTGGCTGCCACGTTTCTGTCAGCCCGCCCCAGGGCAGCTGTGGCTGCAGAAGTAGCTCGCCACTACCATTGTCTGTCTGGAGTGAATGAATAATGTACCTAATTGTAAAGCGTCTTTGAGTATATATGATAAAGCGCTATATAAAACCGATGCATTATTATTATTATTATTATATGCATAATGTGTTAAAATGAGTTCAAAAGCACTGCAATACAGCATCACTGACTTATCTGGAATTTAATTATTGAGCTTAAATCAATAAAAATAAAGTTTAAACTTAAAATCACATTTCTAGTTTTCCGTTCCCATTTTATTTAATCTCGAGGCAGCATTACACAAATTAGGCAATGATCAAACACAGCTATAGATGGCTTACTATCATCACTGTATAGTGATTTAGCGCCTAGTACAACACGGTTCAACACCTTAACATGGTACCTTTTGAGTTTGTTGGCGTTTAAGAGTTCATTTGCAATAAAAGAAGTGCTAAAAATAAATAAATTGATAAATAAAAAGTTGCAATGCTTCTTCCAGCATTTTTTTTTGTTGCAGCATTTGTCATCTCCTCCAGCCTGTTACTTTTCCCGTATGGTCACTTCAGTACTGAATATACGCGTGTGTACGTGTATATATTATGTGGCGGAGGGGTAGTACTTTGGTAGGAGGACAAGCGCCCCGTCCCCTCGGGTGGTTCGAATACCCTGGTCCTCATGCCCACCCAGCTCATACGTACGGCTCCTCGTAGCTGCCATGGGTACAGCAGTGGCCACAACCCAGGTAACGGCGTCGCCTCATCGGCTATGTATGGGTACCCAGCGTAGGGGACCTCGCTGGGGAATGGAGGAACATCTGTCCTCCCCCTCTTGTACCCCTTGTAACCCCCAGTCATCGGTTAAATGATCTTAGCTTTTGCAACAGCTGTGAGGGAAGTCCTTGGAATGAGGATCCTGGTCGGTTGCTGTGCCTGCACGTTGCGGTTTCCGCCCCTGCCGCCGAAGCTGAATGTCAGGAAGAGAGGGCAGCCTTGAGCTTGCACACTACTCCACCACCATACTCATCAGGTGCACGTGTCCTCTTTTGGCTGCTGCATCACTTACCATCAGCATCATTATCACATCATTAAGAAGTCTTGCGGCAAGGAATGAGGTGGTGATGGGGGCGGGAAGAGGATGCTTCTGGGAGCCTCTAGTCATGTCTCCTCATGCATGGCGGTCTGGGTGCGATGGTCGCTCTGGTGTTGACCCGGAGCAATGGCCCAGTTCATATCCTGCCTGTATGACAAGGCAGCCCTTTTTAGGGATAGCTCTGCCTTCTGCAGATGGAGAGAGGGGGAGAAAAGGACCCCTAAAGAAAGCTTGCTCCACTTTGGCTTGCTCGCTAGCCGTGGTGGGCTGGTCATCCACGTCTGCGGTCGAAAAATGAAAGAAATGAAGAAAGTGAAAAACACAATAAACATAGTCGCTTGGAATGTCCGTACCCTCCAAGACAGTGACAACAGTCTGCGATGTTGGACAGCCATTGTGGCTCAAGAATTACTCTGCTATGACATCGCAATAGCTGCCCTTGGTGAGACTCAGTTGCCTGACTTGACACAGATCACTGAGCACGGGTCTGGCTACACATTCTATTGCAGTGGGCGCCCGATTGACGAGGCACGACAGTCAGGAGTCGGCTTCGCCATCAAGACATGTTACATCAACCTGCTCGACTCCCTGCCGCATGGGATCAGTGATCGACTTATGGTGCTCCGCCTGAAGCTCAATACTGAGTACAAAATATGCATCAGTGCGTATGCACCAACTATGACACACAGAGACGAGAGCAAGGAACGGTTCTACCAGGAACTATACTGTGTTATTCAAGCCACTCCTCACACTGACAAGCTGGTGGTCCTAGAGGACTTCAACGCTCGCATGGGAGCCGCATGGACCACCTGGGAGAACGTTATTGGCCACCATGGTGTTGGAAAGGAGAATTCCAGCGGCACCTTGCTCCTCTCCTTGTGTGCCCAGGGTCAACTATCCATTACCAACATATTCTTCCAACAGGTGGACAAACTGAAACTCACATGGATGCACCTGCGTTCAGGCCACTGGCATCAGACTGACTTTGTCATTACATGACAGCGGGACATCAAGGATATGCACCTTACCAGAGCAATGAGGGGAACGACATGTCTCTCGGACCACCGGTTGTTGCGGTCGAGAGTTACATTCTCCTTTAAGCCCCCATGGTGCAGGGTTTGGAAGGCACCTGTGAAGAAACTCAACGTGGTCAAGCTCGGTTCACTGGAGGCCAGGACCCAACTGAAGCAGTAACTTGTCATGAAACTTACTGACTTTGACAATGCTCTTTTTGAGACTGTTGACAGCCACTGGACTTTACTTCATGATAATATCTATGAAGCGGCGGAGGAAGTTCTTGGCTTCATCAAACGTAAGCACCGGGATTGGTTTGATGAAAACGATGTAGTAGCCATCCAGTTATTGGACCATCTTCACTGTGCCCATCTTGAGTATGTGAATGATAAGAGCTCGATTGCAAAGAAGGATACCTACCACCATGTCCAGCAGACAGTGTAGGTCTCGCTGCGTAATATGATGGACCAGTGGTGGATTGCTAGAGCTGAGGACCTCCAGGAAGCTGCCGACAAGAACGACGTGAACACGTTCTACGATGGCCTGAAGGCAGTCTACAGTCCGACATCGCAGGGCAGTACGCCAATGTACTCTTCAGATGGTCAGACACTCATTAGGGAGCTGGCTCTCATCCTGGAGCGTTGGGTAGAACACTTTAACGGTGTCCTGAATCACCAATCTGTGATCTCTGATGAAGCCATCACGCAGCTCCTTTAGGGACCCATCGTAAAGGAGCTGGATGTCCCACCGATGGCCACTGAGATTAAAGATGCCATCAAACAGATGTCCAGTGGTAAGGCAGCTGGTGAAGACAATATCCCGCCAGAGATCTACAAGTGTGGCAGTAACATTGTCATCGCCTGTCTCACCCAGTTATTTGCCACCATATGGAAGCAGGAGGCGGTTCCACAAGACTTCAAGGACGCAATGATTGTTCACCTGTACAAGCATAAGGGAAACTGCCACTGCTGCGACAACCACAGAGGAATATCGCTCCTCGCCATCGCTGGCAAGATTCTCACACGTGATCATAAACCGTCTCAATCACTATGTTGTCGACAACATCATTCCCGAGAGTCAGTGCGGCTTCCGGGCAGTATGAGGCACCATTGACATGGTGTTTTCAGCCAGACAAATACATGAGATCTGCTGAGAACAAAATTGTAATTTGTTCATAATGTTTGTAGGCCTGACTAAGGCCTTCGACCCTGTTGGGAGAGACAGCATGCGGAAGCTGCTCACCAGGGTCGGGTGCCCTCCTAAGATCGTCAATATCATCCGCTCATTCCATGATGCAGTGTTTCATCTGGCTGAAAGACCTTGGTGCGGTGGCAACATATTTTTCCGGGCGGGGGCAATAAACATATGACATGATAGTTACCGGAATATGTTAATTTTATACAATTTATTTCTTTTTTTAAAATTTGCACAGTAACTTTGCATATGGAACTTACCATCTGAAGTATTGTACAACTGAGGCTTGAATACTGGAATATTGGGCCAGTTGGGGTCCCACCCAGACGTCCTGTGTTTGGACTTTTTACTGGTGTCATCCTTCTCTCCTTCCTCTACTCTCACCTCTCCTGGACCCTCTGCCTGAACACTTTCCTCTCATTGGGTCCTCTCTTCTGTCTCATCTTGCCCTCTCTGAGCTCTGTCTAATTCAGATTCTGTCTGTCTATAGTGGTATACAAGTGTCATGTTTTGTCTTGCAGAATTTTTTTTTTGTCATGGTTTACATAAATGACAAAAATATGTGTATTTTTTGTATTTTTATTCTAGTGTTTCTTTTTTTCCATTGAGAGAGTAGGGAAGGGAAAAAACATTTATAATAGTAATGTACTCAAGCATACTGAAATTATATGATCAGAATCAGAATCAGAATCAGGTTTATTGCCATTGTTCATGTAGTACACAAACTAGGAATTTGTCTCGGTACAATGCTGCAACATTAAACATGATAAGATAAGAGAAATAAACTATACATGTAATAAAGTGTAGGATAAGATTAAGTGATACTGGTCAACAGTTAAAATATATATTAGCCAGCAGCAGATACTGTGGAGAACTATATAGTGCAGTCGGTAATGCAGGAAGAAAACAGTGATGATTGACATGAGTCTGGTTGAGCTGCTGTACATAGTGCACGAGAGTCAATAAGTCACTTAGTGTTCAGCAGTCTAATGGCAGAGGGGAAGAAGCTGTTCATGTGACGGGAGGTTTTAGTCTGGATGGACCGAAGTCTTCTACCAGAGGGGAGGGGGGCAAACAGTACGTGACCAGGGTGTGAGGGATCGGCTATGATCCGGCCAGCATGCCTCCGGGTCCTGGAGATGTACAGATCCTGGAGAGATGGGAGCTTGCAGCCGATCACCTTCTCAGCAGTGCGCACGACGCGCTGCAGCCTTAGTCTGTCCCTGGCAGTGGCTCCTGCGTACCACACGGTTATGGAGGTGGTGAGGATGGACTCGATGATGGCTGTGTAGAACTGCACTAACATCTTGGTGGGTAGCTTGAGCTTCCTCAGCTGCCGCAGGAAGAACATCCTCTGCTGGGCTTTTTTGATGAGTGAGCTGATGGTCAGCTCCCATTTGAGGTCCTTGGTGATGGTAGTGCCTAGGAAGCGGAAGGAATCAGCAGTGGTGATGGGAGAGCCTGAGAGGGTGAGGGGGGGCAGAGGAGTAGTGACTTTCCTGAAGTCTACAATCATCTCCACTGTCTTCAGAGCGTTCAGCTGCAGGTTGTTATTGCTGCACCAGGACGCCAGCTGGGCCACCTCTCTCCTGTAGGCGGACTCGTCGCCGTTGGAGATGAGCCCGATGAGGGTGGTGTCGTCCGCAAACTTGATCAACTTGACAGACTGGTGGCTGGAGGTGCAGGAGTTGGTGTAAAGGGAGAAGAGTAGGGGGGAAAGTACACAGCCCTGGGGTGATCCGGTGCTGATGCTAGTATAGTCTGAGACAGTCTTTCCCAGCCGCACATGCTGCCTCCGGTCCGTCAGGAAGTCGATGATCCACCTGCAGAGGGAGTCAGGCACGTTGAGCAGGGACAGCTTGTCCCGGAGCAGAGCGGGGCGGATGGTGTTGAATGCGGAGCTGAAGTCCACAAACAGGATCCTGGCGTAGGTTCCCGGGGAGTCCAGGTGCTGCAGGATGGAGTGGAGGGCCAGGTTGACTGCATCGTCTACAGACCTGTTGGCTCGGTAGGCAAACTGCAGTGGGTCCAGGAGAGGGGTGGTGATGGACTTGAGGTGGGACAGGACCAGGCGCTCAAAGGACTTCATGACTACAGAGGTGAGCGCTACAGGTCTGTAGTCATTAAATCCAGTGATCCGTGGCTTCTTGGGGACAGGGATGATGGTGGAGGATTTGAGGCAGGACGGCACGTGGCATAACTTAAGGGAGGTGTTAAAAATGTCTGTGAATACAGGAGCCAGCTGTTTCGCACAGAGTCTCAGGGTGGAGGGAGACACGCCGTCTGGGCCGGGGGCCTTGCGCGGGTTCAGTCTGGAGAACTGTTTGAGCACATCCTGCTCACTGATGATAAGGGGAGGGGGGGAGGAGGGGGGGGTGCCTTAAATGAAGTAGGGAATGTGGAGGCTGTGGAGCTGGAGGGAGGGGGGGAGTTGGACACAGATGACGAGGTGTCAAAACGGGCATAGTGTTGGGACAGTCTTTGACAAAGGGCTTTGTCATCCTGACCTTTAGGAGCCTTAGGTCGATAGTTGGTGATTTGCCTCAGTCCTCTCCACACGGAAGCCGAATCATTAGCAGTGAACTGCTGCTGGAGTCTCTCTGAGTATAGAGATTTAGCCCTCTTCAGCTCTCTGTTAAACCGGTATTTAACCTCCCTGTAGCAGTCCCTGTCTCCACTTTTCAGCGCTGCTTCCTTCTCCTTCCTGATCTGTCTGAGCTTAGCTGTGAACCAGGGTTTGTCATTAGAGTAACTCACCCTGGTGCGTGATGGAAGAATGTTCTCTTCACAAAAGTGGATATATGAGTTCACAGTGTCCGTGTACTCATCCAGGTCATGCGTGGCTCCTTTAAGCATGCCCCAGTCAGATATTTCCATGCACGTTTCCAGCTTCTCCTCAGCATCACTGGTCCGTATCTTCGTAGTGCTCACAACAGGTTTAGTGAGCTTCAATCTCTGTCTGTATGTGGGAATGAGGTGAACCATCACGTGATCAGATAATCCCAGCGCAGCTCGAGGGACAGCGCGATATGAGTCTTTCACTGTGGTGTAACAGTGATCCAGTGTGTTTAATCCTCTGGTGGGGCATTTAATAAACTGTTTGTAGCGGGGGAGATCGTGGCTCAGATTGCACTGATTAAAGTCGCCAGCCACAATAATCAGCGAGTCTGGAAAACTCCGCTCTGTGTGTTGAATGTGATCCGCGAGCACGCGCTGAGCTTCGCGCGTGTCCGCGTCGGGAGGGGCGTACACAGCGATCATTATGAAAGAAGCAAACTCCCGCGGGGAATAGAAGGGCTTGCAATTGATAACAAGAAATTCCAGGGCGGGAGAACAGTGTTTGGAAATTACCGTTACATCAGAGCACCAGCTGCAGTTGATGTAGAAGCAGACACCGCCTCCTGTGGTCTTGCCGGAAAGCTCTGTGTCACGATCAGCACGGAAGAGCTGAAAGCCGTCGAGGCGCAGCGCGCTGTCCGGTATATTTTCCCGGAGCCAGGTCTCAGTAAAGCAGAGGACAGCTGAGGAGGCGAGGTCCTTAAAACGCATCAGCAGTCTCAGTTCATCTACCTTGTTAGAGAGAGAGTTGGTATTGGACAGAAATATGCCAGGCAGCGCCGTTCGCGAGCCTCTCCTGCGAAGTCGTACGAGAGCGCCCGCTCGTCTTCCTCTCTTCCGCCGTCTCACTTTCCGAGCCAAACAATAAACCAGATCGGCGGCAGGGGCTAGAAAAACTGGGAGGAGGTCCGTGGGGGTGAAAGTCCTGATATTTAGAAGTTCTTCACGGGTATAAGTGCAAGCAGACACACAATTGACAAACAAAAACAAACAAAGAGCGCAGCGAAGCACCATGTCGACCGCTGTGGGCGCCATCTTGGATCAATCATCAGGTGGGTATAGTAACCAGAAATTCTACTCATGTAAAAGCAGTGCTTTGAAACTAATAATTAAAAGTAGACAAATTAATAATTAAAAGTAGACAACGGAAAATTTCTAGTTGAGTTAAGGGTACAAAGAGCACCCACTTAAAAACTTGAGTAATGACTTCAGTCTTGAAGGTTTGAGGTTTTTCTCAAAAATTTATAACAATTTTCTTATAGTTTTCTACTTTTCTCTGTAAATTTATCTTTTTTTGTAATTTGAATTTTATTGGGTTTTCAATTTAGAAAATAAAACAGAAACAAACACAAAAAAAACAAAAAAAAAAAAAAAAAAAAAAAACAAGTATACCCAGTGAGAGGATAAAACATTCCATTTCCACCCTAATACTCTTAAAATGATTAGCTTAATCTACTACACCTATAAAGGTAAGATAGGATCCCCACTTATTATAGAAGCTGTCCATCCTGTCCAGAAGCTTATATGAAAGGCGTTCTAGTGCACCAAGCTTGCCCAACTCCCTGAGCCATTGAGCTACGGGTGGGGCAGAGGAAGATTTCCAGTAAAAAGTGATCAACTTTCGGCCCAGCATCAAAGCAGTCTGAATCCACTCGGCATCAGAGATTGGGTCTTGAATCATTGATGGATCCCCAAGGACAAAAAGTCTCTGAGTAAATGGCACTTCTTGCTTAACAATTGTCATAATATGTCTATGGATCTGCAACCAAAAGTCCTGTATTACCGGACAACTCCAGATCATATGGATTAATGTCCCCTCCCCCTGTAGACATCTCCAGCAGCTTGAAGAGTGAATGAGATTCGCTCTCAACATTTTACGAGGTGTCCAGTAAAATCGATTCAAAATTTTAAATTGAACAAGTCTGGTTTTCAATTCCCTAGACACTTTCTTCCCATTCTTTAAAATATTTGCCCATTCAACATCAGTAAATTGTGAATTCAGATCTTTTTCCCATACGTGTTTAAGGAATGTAGAATCTTTATTTGAGCTCTTAAGGAGCATTAAATAGAAATTTGAGGCCTTAGATCTTTTGCCACAGGAACTCAAAGCCTGGATGAGCCAATCTACATCAGGAGGAGGGGTAGTTGTAGATCCAAAGACTTGACACAGCAGATGTCGAAGTTGTAAATATTTCCAAAACTGATTCTGTGGTCGTCCATACTGTGCCCGTAGAACATCAAATGATTTGAGAGCTCCCCCTTCATATAGATCTTTTAACATCAAGATGTCCTTTTTCACCCAGATTTTCCACATAAATGGGGATTTTCCAATATGGAGACTTGGGTTAAGCCAAATAGAAGCCATAGAATGAAGATGAGAGCTAAACTCTAGTATAGAAGCAACTCTCTTCCAAACGTATTGTAAAAAGGATATAATAGGATGCGACTGAAATTCAGAAGACAGTTTAATTGTGATTAGATGTACTAAGGGAAGAGGGCTGCTCAAATAATTCTCCAAATAAAACCAAGGGGGAGCTCTCTCAGGGGGGAGAGCCCAATGAATCAAATGTCTAAGACTAAAAGCGTAATGATATAAAACCAAATTTGGGACCCCCAAACCTCCTGAATCTACAGACTTCTGCAATCTTTTCAACTTTAATCTAGGGCGCTTACCATTCCATAAAAACTTATTGCACAACCTATCAAATTGTCGAAAATAACCAACTGGGATCCTAAGAGGAAGAGATTGCAGAAGGTAATTAAATCGGGGTGCACAAATCATCTTAATAACATTGACCTTGCCCCAGAGAGACAAAAAAAGAGGTGACCACCTTTCTATGTCTATTTTAAATTTTTCAAGCAAGGGTTCAAAATTAATCTGAATCAGATCTGATAAAATGTGAGGAAACAGGATGCCAAGATATTTAATTCCTAATTTTGGCCAAGAGAAGCCTATATTTTGACCAAATGTAAACAGTGTTTTAGGGCAATAAGATGTTAGAGGGAGAATTTCTGATTTTATCCAGTTAACTCTATAACCAGACAAACGTGAAAATTGGTTAATAATTTTAAGAAGAGCTGGAATTGATTTTTGAGGTTGTGTAATCAGTACCAATGCATCATCAGCATACAACATTATCTTATGGGTACTGCCATGGACCTGAATACCTGGAAAATTGCCGTCTTTGCGGATAGCAACAGCTAATGGTTCTAATGCCAAAGCAAAAAGCAAGGGACTTAAAGGGGAGCCCTGGCGCGTACCCCTATAAAGTCTAAAAGACTGTGATGTAACTCGATTTGATATCACTGAAGCTCTAGGTTCATTATATAGTAATTTAATCCAAGAAAGAAACTTTGAACCAAAACCAAAAGTCTCTAGAGTTGCAAAGAGATACTGCCACTCAACCCTGTCAAATGCTTTTTCAGCATCCAGGGAGAGGGCTGCCACTGGAGAGAGGTGTGCAAGTGAGGGATCATTTTGAACTAACCATATGATATCAATAAATCGCCTAATATTGTCTGCCGCCCCCCTGGAACGAATAAAACCCACCTGATCAGGATTTATAAGAGATATCATTACTTTATCTAATCTTAATGCCAAAATTTTGGAGAGAATTTTACAGTCACAGTTTATAAGACTAATTGGTCTATAATTCTTACATTCTAACGGATCTTTATTGCTTTTTAAAATAAGCGAGATGAAAGCCTCTGTTAAAGAAGGGGGCAAACGGCCTTGTTCAAAAGATTCCGCAAACATTTCTAAAAGTAAAGGAGAAAGCTCATCAACACAGGCCTTGTAAAATTCCGCAGTGAATCCGTCAGGGCCCGGTGCCTTTCCAGTCGGGAAGCTCTTAATCACTTTCACAATTTCCTCTTTAGTAATTGGGGCGTCAAGTAAGTCTATTTGTTCCTTCGTTAGGGAGGGCAAAGATAGGGATGATAAAAATGCATAGATCTCTTGAGATCCAGCCTCCATTTCAGAAGAATAAAGCGAGGTGTAAAATTCTCTGAAAGCACCATTAATTTCATTTAAGTCTGACACCAGAGTACCATCCTGTGTCCTAATAGCAGATATAGTACACTGAGCTTCTTTCATTTTAATATATCTAGCCAGCATTTTGCCAGCTTTATCCCCCTCCTCAAACTGTTTGTGCCTAAGACGAAATAGGGAAAATTCAACTTTTTGTGTTAGAATTGAATTCAGCTCATACTTAAGCTTCAGAAGGGGTGACAAATTTACTAAATTTGTGTCTTGTTTGAATGAAGTCTCTAATATAGCTATTCTCCTCTCCAAATCAATCTGTTTAGCAATGTTAGTTTTCTTTTTAAAAGATGCATATTGAATAATATGTCCCCTAATAAATGCCTTAAAGGCCTCCCAAGCAACCCTGGCAGAGGGAGCAGAATCCCAGTTTGTCTCAAGATATAAGGAGATCTCTGCTTTCAAAGAGGACACAAAATCTGGATTAAAAAGGAAGCTTGAATTAAGCCTCCATTTAGAATTTTTTTTCAACTGACAAGGCGGGATCATATGTAGAAAAACAGGGGCATGATCTGATAGTATTATGCTACCAATGAAGCTCGAATTTACAGAAGAAACAGAAAATTTTGACATTAAAAAATAATCAATCCTGGAAAACACATTATGAACAGTGGAATAAAAAGTGTAATCCCTTGTGGACGGATTAAAAAGCCGCCAAACATCTACCAAACCAATTGCATTGCACATGTCTTTCAATATAGAGCCAGATTTAGATGAACGCTGTGAGGGGGTGCTCCGATCTAAAATGTTGTCCATGACCTGATTAAAATCCCCGCCTACTAAAATGGGATAATTACCCATTTCGCTTAATTCGTGTTCCAATTGTGCAAAAAATGCACAATCAACTATATTTGGTGCATAAACATTAGCGAGTATCATCCTATGGCCCTGAATTTCTATAAGAATTATAAGGAGTCGTCCATCATCATCACTAACCTCTTTAGACACTTGAACTGCAAATGTTTATGAATAAGGATTGCTACCCCCCTGCTCTGGCTATTACCACAAGACGCAAACCCATGTCCCACCCAGTCCCAACAGAGTTTTTTAGATCTGTTTTAGTGAGGTGGGTCTCTTGAAGCAACGCTACATCCACTTTTTTTGATTTAATAAACGCCAAAATTTTTTTCCTCTTAATTGGGTGGTTAAGGCCTTTAACATTCCAAGTAATGAGGTTAAGAAAGCTCTGACAATTAGCCGACATCATAAACGGTACATATTACCATCCAAAATATCCAGCAATTCTCCACCAAAAACCCCCTCACTGGGCAAAAGACAAACACAATAAAAATTAAAAATACAAAAAAAAAACAAACAAAAAACCCCCCCGAAAACCACATAATCATAAAGTAACATAATCGGTGACCTGAAACCAATGTCACCCCGATGTGCACAAAAACCGCACCAACCAAAAAAAAGAAAATAAAAAACTCTAGGACCGTGACTGTGAACAGTGCAATAAACTTAGGGAGAGCCGCAACATCGCAGCAGCCTCATGCCTATAAACAATAAAGCGTGGGCAAAAAAAAAGGAACCTTACATTAATACTGCATCAAATCCTCAGTCAAAAATGTATAACAAATAAACATATAGCATATATTCATACCATTGTTCATCAATGTCTCACGGTAGTGAAAGAATCAGGTTCAATGCTTTTTTAGGGTCAGTGAACTCCTGTTTACCACTTGCCAACTTCACAACGAGAACTGCAGGATACCTGAGAGAGAATGCAATCTTCTTCTGGTGCAGCAGATGTTTACACTGCTTGAACGCCGCTCTCATCTCGGATACTCGTCTGGAATAATCCGGGAAAATCATGATGTGATGACCATTCCAATCCAGCTTTCCCATCCTGCGCGCTGCCTCCACAATACGCTCCCTATCCTGGAAGCGCAGAAGTCGAATCAGGATAGCCCTGGGCGGCTGCCCGTCAGGTCTGCGTCCAGCGAGGCTCCGATGCGCACGGTCAATTTCCAGCCCTCCAGGGAACTCCATTTTCAGCAGATGTGGGATAGCTTTGCGCATGAAGGTAAGGGCATCTGATTTTTCACAATTTTCTGGAAAGCCGACAAAGCGTAGATTGTTTCGGCGTGATCTATTTTCTAAATCGTCCAGCTTCAAAAGTAAATCTTCTACCTGCGTCTGGGTTGCGGGGGGGATTAGCATCCAGAGCTGTATTAGCATCCTCAAGAAAAGCGATGCGAGACTCCACATCTCCCAGCCGGGTAGCTAACTCCGTTAGCTTGGTGTCCACCGCCCTCATTGACGCCTCAATAGAGTTGAGTTTGGCGTCTTGCCTCTCCGATATTTCCTTCAACAGTTCAAAGATCTTAGAGATGTCCTCCGCCATTTGGTCTTTGGCAACACCTGCACCTGTTGAAGGTGGCGGAGAGGGAGGAGGGCTCGATGTGGTATCACCAGCTCTAGCCAGATTTTCCTTGCTAGCACCGGCTTTGGGGCGAAGATTAATTTTCTGCTGTTGCGTTGGCATACTAATCCTGTTCTCCACAAATCCAGTCTCAATGTAAAGTGTATTAATAATAGTAATTTCAGCTGAGGAAACAAGAGAAAAACGCCCTTGTAGAAGAAAAAAAAAAAGGCTGTCTGCACTGCAGTGCTCCTCACCTAAGCAGCCATCTTCACTGCCCGCGTCTCTCTGCTCTCCTCTGTAAATTTATCTAAATTTGAAACCACTTTCCTCAAATTTGTAATTTCCTCATGTAAAATTGACTTTTCTTGTACATTTTAAACTTTATTATAAATGTGTGGATTATTTTATGGCTAATTTTTGACTGTTTTTATTAAATAAAATTCTTCTTCTTCTTTTAGATTTGATTGGCGGTTGGCAACCAGCTTACAGGTGCATTACCGCCACGTACTTCAGTCTATATTATCACTGTATATATCTTGGCTGTGGCAACTGTTTTTTAAATAAATTTGAAACAGACTGTGGTAGCTTTTTTTTTTTTTTTTACTTTTTTTCCTTATAATAATTTACATTTTTGACCATAACTTTGTAGTCAGAACAGAACAATAATTTAACTCTGATTACAAAGAAAAAAATATTAATAAAATTGTATTTAATGAAATAAATTAAATGACCAAGGATGCCTGTCATGGTCTGGTGAGCATGTACCCCCTCCTTCCTATTTTCTCCTCTTCAGGTAATCAACGCACCTGGGAGTTGGGATGCACCTGCTGCCTCTGCTCAGCCAGTGCTTATTAGGACCATCTCTTCAGTGCCTCAGCGCTGGCTCGTTTGGTTGCTGCCACCAGTGCGGGTGCGTCTTCGGGGACTGCGTGCGCTCATCTGCCCCATCATTCACACTCAATTGCAATCGTTCTCAACCCGGTCAGGCACCATCAGCTCAATCCAGCTCATCCTGCTGGTTCATCTCTCTCGGCTGAGGTTTCTGTCGGTTCGCCTGTTCGGTCCACGTAAGTGGTATTTGGGCTTTCCATCTCCCTGTCTCCGTTTCTCCCCTCACAGCTCACGTCTCTCTCTCCACAGGCCACTTCATCTGGTGAGTCACGTTTTCTGTTGCTGTGCTCCGTACCTTTTGAGATTTAATAAAGTTCTCAAACATGTTTCTTGTGTCTGGAGTGTTTCTTTGTTGTTGTATTCTGTATGTGAGCTGTCAATCAAATTAATCATGACAATGCCATTATTTCTGTTATAATATTTCTATATATTTATAGTTTTTTAGAAATCTGACCACCACCCAGACAGCAGGAAAAACCTCCCTTATTTTGAAATACAAATGTTAGCACGTTTAGTTTGTCTGAAGGCTGCTGACGGAATAAAGTCACTGACTTGGTGAATTTCAGTCATCTTAACTTGCCAGGTACATAATAGGGAACATAACTTAATATTGTAGTGGCTGGTGAAATACATCTTCAACAATTCATCAGTCCCCCTTGCCTTTCCCTTCATATGAAGCCGGCTGCATATGAATTCTAACCACATCTCTAAGCTAAGGGACTCTTCTATTATTCCTCCCGTTTCTAGCAGGTTAAAACCATGATAAACGCCAGTGCTTACATACCTCTTCTGATTTTTTTCCACGTTTAAAGTACTTTAATAAACCCATGTTTCTGTTGGACAGTCACGCTAGCAAGACACTGTCTGGTGACTACTGGAAAGCTTGCGTGGGTGGGGCGCTTCTAAACTCTGTGCGGATGATGGCCACGTGCGTTGTTCGTGTGCGTGCTTGAGGAAAGTCATTGCTTCATATATTTTTCTTAAATTCATATCTCCTCATAAGTGTGGTGGTAATTTTTCTGGCGAGGCGGGCTGCCACCCAGAATTGTTACCAGAGGAAACACTGCGAAGGCATTGTCGGGCAGGTGGTTGAGAGTGGTTCAATCTCCAATCCATTCCCTATCATCAACGGCACTAAGCAGGGGTGTGTTATGGCCCCGCTGCTCTTTAGTGTCGTCTTCGCTGCAATGCTCCATGACGCCTTCAAGGACTATGACAGAGGTGTAAGGATCCAGTTTCGCACTGACGGCAATGTATTCAACTTGCGACGTTTAAAGGCTAAAACAAATATGTCATGCATGATGCTGTGAGATCTTCTCTACGCAGACGAATGCACACTCATCGCTCACACTCTTGAAGAGGCGCAATTCATTGTTGACCAGTTTGCTAGAGCAACGAATCATTATGGACTCACTCTAAGTATCAAGAAGACAGAGGTGTTACATCAACCTCATCCTGGTACGCTCCCAACAAATCCTGTTATTACCATCGGTGGTGAACCCCTCAAGGCAATTGACAAGTTCTGCTACCTGGTGGGCACCATCTCGCAGAATGCTAAGATTGATGACCAAGTTAGCCACCGTATCAGCAAGGCTAGTGCATCTTATGTATGCCTACAGCATTGTCTATGGTTGAAGCGCAACATCCGTCTAAGTACCAAGATCAAGGTCTATTGCACCGTTGTTCTATCTACACTTCTTTATAGGAGCGAGTCGTGGACAACCTATCGCCCCCATGTGAAGAAACTTGAACAGTTTCACATGCAGTGTTTAAGGAAGCTGTGTGGAATCACGTGGCGAGACAAAGTTGCCAATACTGAAGTCCTCCGTCAGTGCAATATCACCAGCATCGAGTCATTCATCATACGTGCCCAGTTGCGCTGGACTGGCCACGTTATTTGGATGACAGATCAGTGCATTCCTAAAGTCCTGCTATTTGGCCTTTTGGACGAAGGGTGGAGGTCACAGGGCAGTCAACGGAAGCAGTATAAAGACGTCCTCAAAGCCTCACTCACGCGGGATTGATCCTATGACATGGGAAATGCAGGCCAAAAACCGTTTCCTCTGGCGAAAGATCTGCCACAAAGGTGTTGACCTCTCCAAGAGAGACAGAACTGCCCGTTTGGATGCCCACCACAAAGCATGTCACGGTGCTGCCCAGCAACAGAGACGTCTATAGCAGTCGGTGTCATCCACTCATCCAATTATGCATTACATCTGTACTGATTGCGACATGCTGTGCGCTTCGTGCATCGGCCTCATCAGTCATCGCCGTCACAAGCATCCCCTTACAATTTAATACAGCCAGAAGCAGGGAGATCCATCGTTGGCGACGGCTCAATCAGTCATCATATTATATATCAACTAAAAGCATATTATAAACGCATTCAAAGTTAGAGCTATCCTCACTACCAACTTTTAGGGCACCAAATATTCTCTCCAATCTTTTTCTCTCTTAACAAACTTCATCAGTGTTTTATGTAGCACTGTTACTTTTCTAATGTTACTTTTTTGTGTGTGCAATTTTTTTGTCATAGTTTTACAGCTTTTCTTGTAAACCAGAGACATTTTTTCTTGTAAATTTATCTACTTTTTGTATAAAAATGCAGTATTTCCCCCATGTTGGTTTCCACCTAAATTCAATTCAATTCAATTCAATTCAACTTGATTTATATAGCGCCATTTCACAACAACAGTCATCTCATAGCACTATCAACTGTAGGGGGGACCCCCACAGTTGCAGAAAGACCCCAGCAATCAGGGGTCTTTCACAGTTTCTCATAAAATGTAGCATTTTTTTTTTCAAAATTGCATTTCCTGTCATGGAAAATAATCCTTTTTTCCTTATATAGTTGCAAAATCATTTAAATTTCTGAATTTTTAAAAAAAAAAAATTTTGACTATCATCAAGTTGCTACTTTCTTCTTGTGAATTTATACTTCTTGTGAATTTATACTATTTTCTCCTAAATTTGCATGTTTTTTTTTTCCTGGTAAATTTGGTAAAGGTAAATTTGTTATTGACTTTTTTGGGGGAAAGGGGGATACCTGAATCCTAAATTTGAAAACTGAATGTCATTGTAAAAAAATTAAAGGTCTAAATAATGAATCCAGAGTAAGTTTTTAATACCAGGATGATTTGTCACAAATCTGCTCACAGATTTGCTGTTATTTTATGAATGAAGCAGCACACCTAATCATACCATGTAGGATAACTAAGTAGTCGGTTGTGCAGTTTCATTCCATCTAGCCACAATGCTCCGCACTGTGTGTGTTTATATATTTATATATTTATTCCATCTAGCAACAATGCTCCACGCTGTGTGTTTATATATTTACATATTTATTCCATCTAGCTACAATGCTCCGCACTGTGTGTGTTTATATATTTATTCCATCTACCAACAATGCTCCACACTGTGTTATATATTTACATATTTATTCCATCTAGCTACAATGCTCCGCACTGTGTGTTTATATATTTACATATTCATTCCATCTAGCTACAATACTCCGCACTGTGTTTATATACTCATATATTTATTCCATCTAGCTACAATGCTCCGCACTGTGTGTTTATATATTTATATATTTATTCCATCTAGCTACAATGCTCCGCACTGTGTGTCTATATACAGTATATATATATATATTTATATTTATATGTACATATGTATACTTGCTGCTCTTGTTTTTCTCTTGCCTTCTGATTGTTGCTCTGAGTGTTGCTATCCCTGTGCTGTTGCAATCCTGGAATTTCCTCATTGTGGGACTAATAAAGGCTTATCTTATCTTATCTTATCTAAGGTGTGGTGTGCTGTGTTCATAATGCCTCTGCAGGCAGGATAACTGTTACTTTTGTCATAGTCTAGCTGACTAAATCACGGTCGTGTCCTTAGTTCATCTGCTTGGTAAGAAATAGCCACATGGTGGCAAGTGGTGACATCATAAATTAATACAAAAACATTAGTCCTGACAGAATAAATGTGTCCACCACCACTGATTAATAACAAAATAAAAAAAGTTAAGAATAATGGTGATTAAGCCTCATTCAGTGGCTAGACTAACCTCAGTTAATACTGACTGGACTGTTAAGATGCTATTAAGAGGTAAGAAGGGCAAAAATCTAGCATGAATTACATCCTCCAAAACTGTCCATGAAGTACCTCTTTTAAACCATTTGAACATTAACTGCGCTTTTTTTTTTATATATATATATATCAGGAGCAAGAATGTAGCAGCAGCAGGGTGAACCAAGAGGGAGAGGAGAGAGGAGGTAAGGGTAACTAGAGAGGCACAGGAGGCACACATGACTAGGTAACAATAGTCAAAACTTGATTTCTGCCAGTGCTGAAATACTTAACACATAATGGGTATTAAGTAGGACTACTGCTTCATAGTGGCATAGACTATCACAAGGCTGAATATAGATTTGGTAAATTAGGGAAATATTTTTTACAACTGTTACTAATATTGGAATGCCAAAATAAAGGGGTAAATTAGCCTTGTCCTTTTAGCAAAGTTTGCGCTCTTCCTCCACACTAGGATACATATACTGGCATTTTTTTACTTAAAAAAAATCCTTTTCCTTTAAAAATGAAAAAAGAGGACATTGGAGACAACTGTCTGTACTGATGACCTGACAGTCCTATAAGAAAAAGATTAAAAAAAAAAAAATCCTTATACGGGCAGAGGTCTCAACCTCCCCAATGTCTGAAACAAAGTCATGCCCTTGGCTGTAACATAAAATGTGGAAAAAGTGAAGTACTGTGAATACTTTCCGGATGCACTGTATGTATACTGTTGAATAATTTATAGTAGTGTGTGTGTGTGTGTTCTTATTCTTCTCTTTACATTTTATGTTGTACCAGATATGTGTTTTGGTCTCCTATTACTGTAACACTTTTTATGTGCGTTATGCCACTGTCTTGACCAGGATTCTCTGGAGGAAGCGATCTTATATCTTAGGACCTTCCTGGTTTATTCTTGTATTGGTCTGCTTTCTATGCTATTTTTATCCATGTATGGTCATTAATCTGTAGTCAGTATGTGAATCATTTCTTTGTTCCTTTGTACTTGTTATGATTTTTGAATCAGATGATCCTTGTGTGAGTTGGTTGGTTGCTGCTTGAAATGTTATGAGGATGTTCATTAAACGTTTCCCCTTACTCATTTCCCATGAACTGATGGGAACCAAACTTGACACAGTTATTAGTACCACCAAGGGTCACACACTTCTCTCACCACTTTATGCAGCTGTGGAGACCTTGCTTGTAGAAGAAGTCTGCAGGTTGCATCACAAGCCATGACTTTGACCTCAGAAATTAGTGTTTCATTGTCTTGGAAGTGCTTTCCCTTTAAAAATGACTTCATGGTTTTCAAAGAGGTAAAAGTCAGATGGTGTGAGGTCGGGAGAGTAAAGGGAATGAAGAAGGATTTCAATAGGGCTGTCTACGCATCTGGCTACTTGCACGTGAATGCACAAGCCGGGAGAGCGGGAGGTGCCAAAAATCAGCAGTTTACCATTAAAACAATACAGCATATCAATATTATGACGAGTTTTCACAGCAAGATTGGATCAGATATGATCAAAAGCTTTAAATTTGTGATCTTAAAAAGTGTCCCTACCGTCTACCAGCCAGTATGTGGAAGAATGATCCAACAGAGTGGCCAGAAACAATATTTATTGATATTTGTAACTACGAATAGATGCGCCAGCTTCACTGTGAATTGGTGGAACACTCTAATAATAGAAAATAAATTGTACCTGCTGTGGAAATTCCCAAAAAAACGTCATATTTTGGTTTGTAAAATTTATCCACTGGAGCTCACGGTTAAAACTGCCTCCCATCTCCCGTATGGGAGACACTGTTTATACTCGTTCGCCCTCATTAATCCCGACACTTCGTTTCAGCTCTACAGAGCTTTGGTCCATTTGTCAGCTGGTGAGTGTCAGCATATTTTTAAACTAGTTTAATTGCAGTGTTGATATGTTTACTCTGAGGCTGATTAGCTGCTCAAATTAGAATTAATTTTCCTACCAAGCCAGCACGTTTCTATGCTAACGCTATTTTAACTAATAACTCCCTCGGATGCAAATTTGGGTGTTTTTTGCATGTTTGGGCTAACTTTACGTGTGGCAAGTTACTTTTAATGATAAATAAGAGCCATAGTTTGGTAAACAGACATATCTGTTATAAAGTGGTCAGAACAGACGGAGACGTGGGTCATATCATCCCTCAGCCAACTCATATGAAAATACAGCCCACAAAATCCTCCTTCAGTAATCTCTGCTGGCCAGTGTGAATCTAAAAAAGTTGTATTTCTGATTGCTATCACCATCTTTCATAAGATGGTGATGACTACATGAGCCAGTTGTGCACAATTTCAGCATTTTCTTTGTTTAAATTTAGCTAACATTGCCATAGAAATGCACTGAAATCATCGTTTGTTGATACCTCCCCATGTTGCTAGGGCGCGTTCATGAGATCGGCGATGTAAGCGTAGACAGCTCTATAGCTGCAGGGCCATGCTTCCCTCTGGTCAACAACTGAGTTGTGAACCAGAATGTTGTCTTGCAGGAGGTTGACACCTTTGGTCATCATGCCACAACTGTCAGTTTTGATGGCCTTCGGCAATTTCTGCAGTAGTAAAGCGAAGAAATCCATCATCACTACTCCATGCTGACTGAGCACGACCTTGCCCACTGTGAGTTGGACACGTGCCTTCTTTGGAGGTGGTGAGTCATAATGCTTCCATTGCTTTAACTGGGCTTTAGTCTCTTGATCATAGTGACAAACCCATGTTTCATCCTGTATGATTAGTCTGTCGAAGAAGTCCTTCTGGTTTTCTTGGCACATGGCCAAAAGATGGGAGTATGTGACTCATCTGTGCTTCTGGAAAGGTGTAAGCAACTGGGGGGTCCATCGTGCAGACAACTTCTGCAAGTGTAAATGGTCATGGATGATTTTTTCCACAGACCCTACACTGATCTTGACATCTTGGATTAGTTGGTGAACAGTAATGCAGCGATCCTCCAAAATGATGGCCTCGAATTCCCAGATGATGTCTTCATCAATAGCGCACTGTAGGAAATGGGTACCATTTTCACCAATGTCCAACCACACTCGAACTGTCAATGCCAGTGCTTGACTACATCACATGATGAAGGGATCCTTCACATAAGTCTTTCATCTCAATGAACATCTCCTGTGGTTGGCACCTTCTCTAGTACAGGAACCTGATGACTGCTCTGCATTCAATTGGCTCCATTATTACACCTTACTCCACCTTAGCACCTGTAAAAGAGAAACTCTTAGGAGTTCAGAGGTGAAAATTACTACATAACCTACAGAGTTACATATTATGATAATTGTGTAGTTTCAACTTCCTTCAACAACTAGAAGTGGGTCAGGAAAAATCTTTAATGAGCAGCCCTCATATCTGTCTCAACATGAATGTTTTTTGCAAGTGTGCATGCGTCTGTGCAGAGGTGGACAGTAGTTACATTTACTCAAGTAGATGCACTGTACTGTTGCACCCAATGTGACTCGTGTCCTATATTGAGATTCACAGCCAGCTAAACTCTCTCTTGCATCACTTCCTCCAAGGAACAGGCAGGTGTCGTTTTGGACTAGGATTTAATACAGAGAGTGTGAAACTGAAAAATACAGACACAAAGAAATATTTACAAATTAGAAAAATAAATACAATATCAACAAACGGTACATTTAAGGGTCGATACTAGCTAAACAGCGTCATCACACGGACTCGGATACGGCTCCACTATCATAAACACATCTCCGCTTAGCGTCTATAAAACTATCAAACTTATTCTAATAATCAACTATAATTTATCTACTCATCACAACAAACTACTCTAGCCACTCAAAGGGCTGGAAGTGAACGGATGGCTTTAGAAGGAACAGCGACGCAGACTCGTGTTCCTGTCGACATTCAGTATGCTAGGTCTCTTCTTCTCGTCACCTACTGGCAAGCTTAAAGCTACTACAGAGCCTAGCGCCCTCTAGAGGACTGGATGAACAAATATATTTAAACTGTAACAACACATGCACTTATGTCACCTTTTCACCAAACTTTTTGGAGAAAGTTTTTTTAAAAAGCTTTTTACTCTTGGTAGAGTACATTTTTCCTATATTAGAAAAATAAAAAAGTAAAAAGAAGATAATAATGCCATCCATCCATCCATCTTCTACCGCTTTTCCGGAGGTCCGGGTCGCGGAGGCAGCAGTTCAAGCAGAGAAGCCCAGACTTCCCTCTCCCCAGCCACCTGCTCCAGCTCTTCAGAGGGGATACCAAGGCGTTCCCAGACTAGCTGGGAGACATAGTCTCTCCACCGAGTCCTGGGTCTGCCCCGGGGTCTCCTCCCAGTGGGACGTGCCTGAAACACCTCAAGTGGGAGGCGTCCAGGAGGCATCCTAATCAGATGCCCATACCACCTCAACTGACTCCTTTCAATGTGGAGGAGCAGCGGTTCTACTCTGAGCCTCTCCCGGATGACTGAGCTCCTCACCCTATCTCTGAGGGTGAGTCCAGCAATCCTACGGAGAAAGCTCATTTCAGCCGCTTGTATCCGCGATCTCGTTCTTTCGGTCATTACCCAAAGCTCGTGACCATAGGTGAGAGTAGGAACGTAGATTGACTGGTAAATCGACAGCTTTGCCTTAGAACTAAGCTCCCTCTTCACCACAACAGACCAGTACAACGTCCGCATCACTGCAGATGCTGCTCCAATCCGTCTGTCGATCTCTCGCTCCATTTTCCCCTCACTCGTGAACAAGACCCCAAGATACTTAAACTCCTCCACTTGGGGCAGGAGCCTGTCCCCAACCCGGAGAGGACAATCCACCTTTTTCCGGCTGAGGACCATGGACTCGGACTTGGAGGTGCTGATTCTCATCCCAGCCGCTTCACACTCAGCGGCAAACCGTCCCAGCAAGAGCTGTAGGTCATTGCTGGATGAAGCCAACAGGACAACATCATCTGCAAACAACAGAGATGAGATCCTGTGGTCACCAAGCATGACACCCTCCATTCCCTGGCTGCGCCTAGAAATCCTGTCCATAAAAATTATGAACAGGACCGGTGACAAAGGGCAGCCCTGGCGGAGTCCAACTCTCACTGGGAATGACTCTGACCGAGTGTTGGCAATGCGAACTAAACTCTCACAACGGTCGTACAGAGACCGAATAGCTCGTAACAACAAGCCCGATACCCCATACTCCCGAAGCACCCCCCACAAAAATCCACGAGGGACGCGGTCAAATGCCTTCTCCAAGTCCACAAAACACATGTAAACTGGTTGGGCAAACTCCCACGAACCCTCAAGAATTCTCGAGAGGGTAAAGAGCTGGTCCGATGTGCCACGGCCAGGACGAAAACCACATTGCTCCTCCTGAATCCGAGGTTCGACCAACGGCCGGACTCTCCTCTCCAGTACCTTGGCATAGACCTTCCCAGGGAGGCTGAGGAGTGTGATCCCTCTAAAGTTGGAGCACACCCTCCGGTCCCCTTTTTTGAAGAGAGGAACCACCACCCCGGTTTGCCATGCCAAAGGCACTGCCCCCGACCTCCACGCAATGTTGCAGAGGCGTGTCAACCATGACAACCCAACAACATCCAGGGCCTTGAGGTACTCGGGGCGAATCTCGTCCACCCCCGGGGCCCGGCCACCAAGGAGATTTTTAACCACCTTGGCGACCTCAGCCCCTGTGATAGGCGAGTCATCCCCCTCGTCCCCAAACCCTGCTTCCTCTGTGGAAGGCGTATCAGTGGGATTGAGGAGATCCTCGAAGTATTCCTTCCACCGCCCGACGATATCCCCAGTTGAAGTCAACAGTGTCCCATCCGCACCATACACAGTGTGGACGGGGAGCTGCTTTCCCCTCCTGAGCCGCCGAACAGTTTGCCAGAATCTCTTTGAAGCCGACCGAAAGTCTTGTTCCATGGCCTCACCGAACTCCTCCCATACCCGGGTTTTTGCTTCAGCAACCACCCGAGCTGCACTCCGCTTGGCCTGCCGGTACACCTCAGCTGCTTCGGGAGTCCCACAAGCCAACCAAGCTTGATAGGACTCCTTCTTCAGCTTAATGGCCCCCCTCACCACTGGTGTCCACCACTTGGTTCGGGGGTTGCCACCACGAGATGCACCGACCACCTTGCGGCCGCAGCTCTGGGCTTCCGCTTCAACAACAGAGGTGGAGAACATGGCCCATTCAGACTCCATGTCTCCAGACTCCCTCGGAATGTGGTTGAAGTTCTTCCGGAGGTGGGAGTTGAAGACCTCCCGGACAGGGGCCTCAGCCAGACGCTCCCAGCACACCCTCACTATACGTTTGGGTCTACCAGGTCTGAATGGCTTCCTCCCCTGCCATCGGATCCAACTCACCACCAGGTGGTGATCAGTTGACAGCTCTGCACCTCTCTTTACTCGGGTGTCCAAGACATACGGTCGCAGGTCTGATGATACGATAACAAAATCGATCATCGACCTGCGGCCTAGGGTGTCCTGGTGCCAGGTGCACATATGGACACCCTTATGCTTGAACATGGTGTTCGTTATAGACAGACTGTGGTTAGCACAGAAGTCCAATAACTGAACACCACTCGGGTTCAGATCGGGCAGGCCGTTCCTCCCAATCACCCCCCTCCAGGTTTCACTGTCGTTGCCCACGTGCGCATTGAAGTCCCCCAGTAGGACAATGGAGTCTCCAGGAGGAGCACCCTCCAGCACCCCAGTCACAGACTCCAAAAAGGGTGGGTACTCTGAAACATCCCAAGCTTTCTAAAGATAATAATGGATTAGATTTATATAGCACACACACGCTTACAGTGAGTCCATTATTCATTCACTCCAGACAGAGGTAGTGGTAAGCTACTACTGTAGCCACAGCTGCCCAGGGGCAGACTAATGGAGACGTGGTTGCCCATCCACACCAACTGCCTCTCCAACCACTACCGGACATTTATACACATTCATACCAGGGACACAATGGCAAGAGAGTGGGATTCAAACCGCCAACCCTCTGCTTACTGGACGACCTGCTCTACCTCCCGAGTCACTGCCGCTCAAGCAATAGATTTATGAAAAAAAAAAAAATCACGAAGACAGAAAGAAAAAATGTAAATATTTAAGCAATATTACACGAGAGGGAGTACGGTATACGGAGGGCATTAGACGTATCACAGCCGTAGTTACTATACAGGTACATCTCAAAAAATTAGAATATCATGAAAAAGTTTAATATTTTTTGTCATTCATTTCAGAAAGTAAAACCCATGCAGTTATGTAATAAGTCATTAGTCATTATTTTAATTTTGATGATTATGGCTTACAGACCATGAAAACCCCAAATTCAGTTTCTCAAAAAATTAGATTACATAAAATTAATTTTAAAAAATTGTTTTTTAATGGAAATGTTGGCCGATTGAAAAGTATGTCCATGTACACACTCAATACTTGGTTGGGGCTCCTTTTGGATTAATTACAGTATCAGTGTGGCGTGGCATGGAGGTGATCAGCCTGTGGCACTGCTGAGGTGTTATGGAGGCCCAGGTTGCTTTGATAGTGACCTTCAGCTCGTCTGCATTGTTGGGTCTGGTGTCTCATCTTCCTCTTGACAATACTCCATAGATTGTCTAAGGGGTTTAGGTCAGGAGAGTTTGCTGGCCAGTCAAACACAGTGATGCCATGGTTATTAAACCAGGTTTTTATACTTTTGACAGTCTGGCAGACGCCTGGAGAAAGATCTGTCCAAGGACTGAGGGTTTGTGTGTGTCTTTTGTGGTGCCCAGGTCCTGATTTGTGTGACTGTTATTGTGTTAGTGCCCCGGTAAATTAAAAAAAAAAAAAATGAAAGGAGGATGTATTGTGATCTTGTTTAATTTATGGTATTTTGTGTGAAATTTTGGAGGTTTTACATTTTGAGAGTTTACTGGCCAGGATGGTGGTGGTTTAATAGTGTGCTAAATTGTGTGTATTGAAATTTGATTTAGCCATGTTTATTTGATTATTTGTTAATTCTGAATGCCCAACACAGTTTTGTTTTGTGTGTGTCTGTTATGGGGTGGGTGTTGGGGTGGGGGCCGCCAATAGCCTGTATGTACTGTATATTGTGATTTGGTATGTCTTGTTTTGTGTAACCGTTCATGGGATTGTTTTGATTAGAAACACGGCTTTATTTTATTTGAATTGAACTATTCTTTTGGCGGCAGAATAACCCGTCCAGCTGTGTAGGGGGTGCTGGCAGTCTACCCCCCAGCCTTAGTTGTGTGAATGGACAGGAGTTTGTTTCTTTTTGTACATATTTTCCCTTTTAGAGTATGAGTCGAGAGATAAATTGGGGTGGGTTATCTGTGTGCCTGGCATTTTTTTGAAGGGGGGGGGTGTTAGATATGGAAATAGGCTGGTACAAGTAAGATGGCGAACGGGTTGGACGTGGGATAGACCGGGGTGGTTAACTGCCGGTTTCCGGTAGTTACGCCACCCCTAGTATAAAGGAGGTGGGCGGAAGAGGCAAGCCCTCTTTTGTCGTGGGAGCCACCTGGCCTGCAGGCGTGTGCCGTAAGCCTTTCTTGTATATAGTTGGCATCCTGATTAAAGCCCTGTTAACCGAGTTACGACTGGCTCGTTATTCCTATTATTATGGACACAACATTTGGCGACAAGGTAAAAGCGGTAATGGAAAGATCTGTTGCCAGTTTTCGGCCGTTTTTGGAGGCCCCGGGCGAGCCGCCCGTGCCGTGGCCCCGCTGGTTTGCTGTTTTACGAGCTACATCGTGGTTTTGAACCATGAGGTAGTTGGCAAGATGGAGCGGCTCCGAGTGAGAGGGGTGTTGGTCCATAATTTGGGTATGGAAGGGCAGAGGATCCTGGAGAACCCTGGAGGTGCAGATAGCTTTGAAGTGGTGGAGCTAATGGCACGCTACTTTCGCGCGCTGGAAAACATCACGGTCCGACGCATCCAGTTTCGACAGCGCCGCCAGCGGTCAGGAGAGCCAGTAAAGAGATTCTTGGCAGACCTCCGAGAGCTGGTGAGGGAGTGCAAGTTCGGACCCCTGGAGGATGAAATGATTCGGGACCAGCTGGCAGAGCACATCTGCTGCCCAATGGCCCAGTCCAGATTGTTAACACACCCAGGAGAGTTAACGTTGGCTGCAGCTATTGAGCTTGCCCAACAGTTCGAGGCAGCAGAGACCATCGCGAGAGGCCTTACTGAAGAGGCTTTGCTGAACAAGGGTGAGTCTCACGCAAAGGCACTGTTCCTGGACCCTGGTGTTAGCGAGTGCGGAGAGGAAGATTTTGCCTCCCTGGTCAAGATAAGGTCCGTCCCAGGTACGCCATGTTGTTATGGTTGTGGGTCCACTGATCACCGCTATAAGTCCAGGATGTGCCCGGCGAAAGGAAAGCGTTTTGGCAAGGTGTGGTGTGTTGAACCACTTTGCCAGGATGTGTGTGAACTTCGAACACGGGGACTGTAGGGGTGAACCAGGTGCTGCGCAGAAGACTCCAACCATTGTTCATACTGTATTCCCAGAGACGACATGGAGGATCAGATGAAATGTCATGCTTGATGGCGTCGAGGTCCCACTGCTGGTGGACACTGGAGCAGTTATTTCTGTTCTGAACCTGGCGACCATGAGAAGTCTGTTTCCCCACCGACTGATTAGAAGGCAACATGAAGAGTATTTTGGATATGGACAGAACAGGTTGGCTATTTTGGGTTATGTGGAGATTGAGGCCCAATATAAGGAGAGCATAGCTCCCAGAGTCCGCATCAACATTCCTGCGACTGGAGTCAATGTTATGGGGTGTAACCTTTTTTACAGCTTGGGGTTCTCCATAGCCAACGTGTTGAGTGAGGAGTGGTCTAGTTGTGGTCTTTGGGGCTGACCTGTTCCCGTTGTGGAGGGTGCTGAGGTGTGGGGCTCAGACTGGCTGGACAGAATAACTGTGGGAGAGCACATTCAACGCCATGTGGCGCCGCCTTGGGATGGACCCGATGCCGGTTTTCAGGCTGCCCTGGGTGAGGGTGCCGGATGGCACGCCGGGACCCCCGACGCGGCCTCTAAGGATGAGGCGCCCTCACCGGAAGAAAAAGGGGTGAGACCGCGGAGCGTGGTGGTGGTAAAGCGCTCCCAGTGACGGCCTGCCAAGAGGAGATCGAACCGGACCTGCTAGGCAATCGGATCGGTGAAGGAGGCCAGTTGCAAGGAAAGTGATTCGCACAGGAAGAGGAGGGCTCCCTCATTGACCAAGGTCAAAGCTCGAGTAGAGCTTCAACCTTGGTCAATGGTGGAGCCCGGCTGGATAGGTGGAGCCCCACTGGATAGAAGCACACCGGCGTAGGTCTGTTTATACCTGGAGGCACCCGAGTGAGCTGCGGCTGCCGATGAAGGAGAGGAGACGGCACAGCAGGAGGCCTGAGGTTAAAAGACGGAGACGCCTGGAGCAAGATCCGTCCAAGGACTGAGGGTTTGTGTGTGTCTTTTGTGGTGCCCAGGTCCTGATTTGTGTGACTGTTATTGTGTTAGTGCCCCGGTAAATTTAAAAAAAAAAAAAAAGGAAAGGAGGATGTATTGTGATCTTGTTTAATTTGTGGTATTTTGTGTGAAATTTTGGAGGTTTTACATTTTGAGAGTTTACTGGCCAGGATGGTGGTGGTTTAATAGTGTGCTAAATTGTGTGCATTGAAATTTGATTGAGCCATGTTTATTTGATTATTTATGTTAATTCTGAATGCCCAACACAGTTTTGTTTTGTGTGTGTCTGTTACGGGGTGGGTGTTGGGGTGGGGGCCGCCAATGGCCTGTATGTATATTGTGATTTGGTATGTCTTGTGTTGTGTAACTGTTAATGCGATTCTTTTGATTAGAAACACGGCTTTATTTTATTTGAACTGAACTGTTCTTCTGGCGGCAGAATAACCCGCCCAGCTGTGTAGGGGTGCTGGCAGTCTACCCGGCCCCCCAGCCTTAGTTGTGTGAATGGACAGGAGTTTGTTTCTTTTTGTACATATTTTCCCTTTTAGAGTATGAGTCGAGCGATAAATTGGGGTGGGTTATCTGTGTGCCTGGCATTTTTTTGAAGGGGGTGGGGGGTGTTAGATATGAAAATAGGCTGGTACGAGTAAGATGGTGGCCGGGTTGGACGTGGGATAGACCGGGGTGGTTAACTGCCGGTTTCCGGTAGTTACGCCACCCCTAGTATAAAGGAGGTGGGCGGAAGAGGCAAGTCCTCTTTTGTCGTGGGAGCCACCTGGCCTGCAGGCGTGTGCCGTAAGCCTTTCTCGTATATAGTTGGCATCCTGATTAAAGCCCTGTTAACCGAGTTACGACTGGCTCGTTGTTCCTATAATTATGGACACAACAAATACTCGGGAGCAGAGATGCCAGGAACATGAGGGGAGGGCGAGCACGCTCCCCTGATCATCACAAAAATAGCTTAACATTGTTTAAACAAAGGCAGACTTTGTAAACACAAAGTTTTTTCAAAAGGGTGGGACTTCTGGATCACGGATATATATTTCTTTTCAAACAGTGCTTCATCGTGGAAATTAAGGTCTCCAACACAGTAGTGCAATTCTCAAGTCTGCGGACTTGACTAGTAAATTACTATACTAGAACACCTTTGAAGAGGAGTGATACATATCCAGTGAAACGTTGTAGTGCAATTATCGTGGAATATAATAACTCCTGGAATCCCTGTTGTCCAATCAAATTGCTTGGTCAGAACTAATTGTTGTATAAACAAGGAATATGTCACATATCCATCCATCCATCCATCCATCCATCCATCTTCTTCCGCTTAATCCTTTTCGGGTCGCGGGAGAGCTGGAGCCTATCTCAGCATCTTTGGGCGAGAGGCAGGGTACATCCTGGACAGATCGCCAGTCCATCGCAGGGCCAACACAGAGAGACAGAAGACCATTCACTCTCACAGTCATACAATTTAGGATCCCCAGTTGATGCCAATTAACCTAACTTGCATGTTTTTGGCATGTGGGAGGAAACCGGAGAAATCCCAGAGTAAACCCACGCAGACATGGGGAGAACATGCAAACTCCACACAGATCACTGTTGGTCAGGGGCTGGGATCAAACCCAGGATCCCCCGGCCAAGGGTGAGTTGCTGTGCTGCTGTAGTGCTAACCACTCCTCCACCATGCTGCCCCGGAAACAAAATAGTAGTTTATGTGAAAATAATCCTGAAATAATAATTAAGCAATATTACACAAGATGGAGTTACGGTATCGTGATTATAGTAAATGCGGCTGTCATGTGGCTTAACGCGGAGGACATTAAGTGAGTATCACAGCCATAGTTAGTATAATCATCAATCAATCAAAATTTTATTTATATAGCATTTTTCATACAAGAACAAATTGTAGCACAAAGTGCTTTACAAATTACACCCCCTTCCCACTCCACCCCTTCATTCACCCAACCTCGTACAGACAGACAGACAGACACACACTCATTAATGGGAGACATGGCCGAGTGCTGAGGATCCAGGTGTAAAATAACCATCTTAGGGAGCCATCAACACAAGGGAAGCGGAAGCGCCAAGATCGCAGCTACAGGGACACCGCCTCTGCCACCACCCAAGACCAGGCATTGGGTGGGCCAGGGCAGTCACAGGCCAGTGCCCTGCAGCCAGAACCAAGCAACCCCCGGAGGGAGGGTTTCCCATGAGGAAACACTGGAGTTAGAACAAGATAATAGGATGAATAAAACCATCAATGAATAATAATAATAATAATAATAATATACATAATTTGTTAATAAAAAGATAATCATAAACACACCCACCCATTTAAACTCAACATTTAAAATGTAGTAATATTTAATAACAAAGTGAATAATTATAACAAGCTCAACATAAAATTGGGCGGTGCAGTGGCACAGTGGTTAGTGCTGCGGCAGCTCAGCAACTCACCCTTGGCCATGGGATCCCTGGTTCGATCCCGGCCCCTGACCAACAGTGATCTGTGTGGAGTTTGCATGTTCTCCCCGTATCTGCGTGGGTTTACTCCGGGATTTCTCCGGTTTCCTCCCACAGACCAAAAACATGCAGGTTAGGTTAATTGGAGACTCTAAAGTGGCCCTAGGTGTGAATGTGTGTGTGAATGGTTAAGGGATAGCGCCGTACCTTGGCTGCTTCATCCATACAGGTGGATGCCCTCAATTTCCCCTCTGGGGATCAATAAAGTATACAAAATCAAATCAAATCAAAAAAATAAAATAAGTTTAAAATCAGAAATTAAAAAAATTAAAATAGGAAACTAATCAAAAGCTAAGGTAAAATAGTAATTCTTGAACCTGTTTGTAAAAACTATGAACACTCGGCAGCCCTGATGTTCTCCGGCAGGCTGTTCCACAGATGTGGGCCATAGTAACTAAAAGCTGCCTCACCGTGGGTGCATGTTCTGACAGGAGGAATAATTAAAAGACCAGTGCCACAGGACCTCAGGGGCCGTGGGGGGTCATATGTTAAAAGTAGTTCTGATAAATAAGAAGGGCCAAGACTGTGCAGACATTTATAAACCAGTAAAAGAAACTTAAAATTGATCCTGAAGGACACGGGGAGCCAGTGCAATGACTTTAAGACCGGCATGAGGTGAGCCTGCCATCTGGTCCTTGTCAGGACACATGCAGCTGAATTGTGTAATAAATGCAGATTTGAAATTGTCATTTTGGGAAACCAGAAAGCAGGACATTACAGTAATCAGTACGGCTGGTGATAAAAGCATGCATCAGTATCTCCATGTTTGCTTGAGAGGGAAGTGGGCAGACTCTGGCTATGTTCTTTAGGTGGTAAAATCCTGTTCTTGTTATATTTTTAATATGTGGAGTAAAACCAAGCTCAGAGTCTAATATCATGCCCAAATTCTTAACATGCTGGGATGGAGTAAAGGACAAACTATTTAATTTTGGTAAAATTTTCTCTCTCTCAGCTTCAGGACGAATAACTAAAACTTCAGTTTTGTCCTGGTTAAGCTGAAGAAAGTCATGATCATGATACTGTAGCGACATCGAGTGTAATATTGCTTTCATACAACAGTTCCAGCAAGCAAAATTCATTAAATGACAGCAATACTGGACAAAATAGAATGATTTATTTGTTTAATCAGTTATTTTGCGCAGCTGAGAAAAAAAATAGTTCCTAAATCTAACCAGCAACTTGCTAAACATCTCAATCAGCATGAAGATATCTATTGTCATTTCACACATAAGTAAAAAAAATAAATATTGTCAAGTGCAAACGTAATAAGTATCTATAAAACATATCTGTTTAATCAATACTTCAGAAAATCCCAGATCAAAACATATCCAATACTGGTCGCAAGAAGCTAGTAGTTAGCATGCTAGCAATTTAGCACATCTTGCTCACTTTTCTTCGCATTTTCAGATAAAAAAAGAGTACATCACCACAAAGATATTGTGGTTTGGTAATCGAGACAATATCAAACTCTAGCACTGCCTATTTTTTAAACAGATGTGAAATTGCTTAATGTACAGTATCCAGTGAAATTGGAGTGCAATTATTGCAGATTACAGTAACTCCTGGAATCCCTATTGTCCAATCAAATTGCTCGGTCGGAACTAAGTGTTGTCTAAGTTAAAATCTAGAATAATATATATCAAGAAACAGGCACTATTTTAAGAACACTAGTGCATGCCCACAGAAAGCAAGTATTCTTGTCTGAAAACAGGTAGAACAATTAAGCATTACAGGCCCAAATGTAGGCTGTGTTTGAAAATGGAATACAGAGGTGTAGCTTATATGTAGGCAATCCTACATGTTAGACTCTGACAAATATGAAAGGGACTGAACGCCACTAAGATGTATTTGATTGTGTGAATAGTAATTACAGAAATATTGAAAATACATGGGACATCCAATATTAGCGACTATTTAAGATCCCTTGTTTATTTGTTTGTCATATCACTTTTTTGTGTGTGTCAAGATCTTGCCTGAGCTCGAGCTCCACCGCCGTCCAAGACTCCGTTGATCCTTGTGATGAGGTCTCGGGCCTGGCCTCTAGAAGGTCCAGCTCTGGTTCCCAATCCACTGCGGTAGCATCTGCAGTTGGCAGGATGGTGATAGCAGTCCAGGTGCCCTCAGGCGAGATAATCCCTGCTGGAGATGAGTCCGGCGAGGAAGCTGAGGGTTGGCTCCGTGTGGGCTCAGGAGCGGAATCCTCCGAAGCCACCAACTCCTCCACCGTCCGATGGCTCTGACTGTGGACCGACAGACCCTCGAGGATAGGTGGGGGAGACACAGAGATGACAGAAAAAGAGTTAACATTTGCAGCTGGAGGAGAGGACCCAGCAGACTGCTGAGACTGGGCCTCTCCCTCGGAAAACAGACAAGGTTTGTCATGATTTAATTGAATGGAATGAAAAAACACTTGCCTGTCATCCCGGTGTCCGGTGTTAACAGCTGCAGGCAGTGGGCAGTCATCTCTCTCCATGCCTATGGTCGATTCAGGCCCCATGGTGAAGAGTAGAGGAGCCGTTTCTACGGCGACGGAGATGGGCGTAGCTGAAAGAGGCCTGGAGGATCTCTCTGTAGCGGGAGGACTCGTCACTGTGATCGGGAGTACTGCAGCGGCGGAAAGCACTGAGCATGAAGACGGCCCTGCAGCAGGAGTGGTCTGACCTGACGAGGGAGAAGTGGTTGTAGAAGAGAAGGGCCTCCTCCGGTGTTTGGACGCAGGATGACGTTGTTTCTGGGGAGCTGGAGACGCACGGCCTGATGCTGGCAAAGCAGGAGAGGGAACGGCTGCAGGCTGTCGAGCGTGTCCCCGTTTAGGCTCTGCGAGGAACGCCGCTCTCCTCAAACCAGGAAACGCCCGCTGGAGTGTGCAGACCGAAGAAATCAGGTCTGCGTATTGTAGGTAATCCCAGAGTCCAGGATGTGCTTCCAGAATTCCTACTGCTGTGTCCACTGCTCCATTTTGCCTTCGGTCCGTGGGCTTAATGGGCCTCGTCCATAAAGTCCTGGATATTGGCCGACGTACACTCCTCCTCAACAGTCGGAGTCCTGGATGTCAAACTCCTCCTGCTGAAGGGAACGCGGTGCACCAGAGGCGGCGGGGAGGAAGCCAATGGCAGAGATGGTAGCGGGGGAAGATTGAGCGCGATCACCTGGGGATGAGAGCGTACGCTGGACCTGAGCTCCAATTGGTTAGCCACTCCACCCCAGCATGCCAACGCATCTTCTTGGGATGTGCAGTCCCGGGCGGCGGCTGTCAGATCTTCAGTTACAGCCACACACTTTAACTCCTCCTGACTCCATCTTCTCCTCCTGACTGATTCACCTGTTGGAGCCATACAAGCCTCCCAAACAGGTGAATGAAAAAAGAAACAGTTCAAAAATGAAAAAAGTTATGTGCGGGTGTAACCCGCTAAATCCTTTTATGGATGGACTATTCTGACTGACTACACGACGGAACGTGAAGCAGGCAGACCACAGTGTACAGTGGCACAACAGAAGCATCTGACAATTCAATAATCCAGCAATGCTTGGCTGGCAAAGAGCTGCTTAAGTACAAGCATTGCTGGCGAGGAAGCTTGGGTGAACCTGGGCGAAGTGCGGGAAAGGCAATTACCGGGAGTGGAACCAGCTGGCTGTCATGAGAGAGGGGGCGTGGTCAGACCGGCAAGTGTCAGACAGCACCAACACGAGTGTAGGCCAAAGGACGCTACCTCACAGCTGCCGGCCAGAACACAGTGGCTACAGGTACGGAAACTAAACTAGGGAACATAGAAACTACAAGAAACTCAAAAGATAACACAATACATCAATACAGATAACCTGAGACACAGAGAAAGGTCAGAACCGAGCCTGAAGAGCAAACCAGCTCGGTTCATGACAGTGTGATCTTTTATCACTTATATTCATAAGTATTGTATTTTGCACTTTGGGGAATGGCAGTTCAGTTCAGTCACCGTTATAATTGTTTTAGTTTATATGTATGTGTAGTTTATAGTCTATCATCAATAAACTCATGCAGTACTATAACAGGACACGTTTATAAATATTTGAGACCCATTGTAGTGCATCCTTTTATATTTTAGCAATATTATATGTACAAAATACCCAACATTACTATACACAGCAGAATGACCCATTTGGCTGCAACTGTTGCATCAGTGTTGCCCATTTGTCCGTAAATATTTGAATAAAAATGATTTATTTCATTATTTGGGCATTTTTGTTTCCTGTTTGGTGACGGTAGCCATTTAGTCAAAGCGTGCATATGTGTCTACACATGATATGCATTTGATCTGGTCATTCCGCTCCACAATCATGGCGGTATTATCAGTTAACTTTAAATTTTTAGATAGCCATGCAAGCATATGGGGAGGAGCGCCATCAAGGACTTGCGGTCCTTCAAAGGACAGTGGTGGCACACGGGTGAAGCAGCAACCGGGGCTCCCGTATACCACTAACCGGGCAGGCTGGGCTTGCCTCCCTGCGAAGGACCGCAGTGTGCCGGTCGGGCCGTTGCTTCTCCAACACCGGTGTTATTTGTCAGACCCAAGGTCCCCGCTGGCGCTTCTTCCAGTGTACTCACGCACCTCCTGTTGTTCACATGTGCCGAATTATCCTTTAGACCTACGCAATCACAGCAACATTATAGTACAATTTTTTAAGCACCAAATCTTCAGTATCATCTTTTTCTGGTCAAATTTGTCACTTTTCACTTCCTTGTTTTGTTCAAGGATGCTATGATGACTGGTCGTGGTGCCACGTATTATCCAGTCAGTATCTGGAGTCAATCCTAAACCTCGCCCACACTTCTAGAAGTCTGGCCATGAGGAGACAGAGCGATGACTAAACTTTTATTGATAAAAATTACACATTTTATCTGAACAGCTCCATACTCGGTGATACACACCCTTGTAACCTCAGCAAAGCACTTATAAAATCTGAGGTCAGTCTGACAAACGGTTCAAGAGATATGCGAGGAACAGACACACACAGACACACAGACAGAGATGCCTTGCATTTATAGATAGACTAGTACAGTGCCCGTATGATCCCATGTGGACTGGTGACATCATAGAAGTGATGCTTGCACCAAAGAATAGATGGTACCTTTTAAGAACACCTATGGTGTTCTTATAAGGAGTTCTGAATAACTCCTTAAAGGTCTTCTACAGAAGACCCGGTTCCAGAGCTCGGATCGAATCCAAATTTTTTATCATTTTATCCCACCAGTCTCCAGAGCCTGCCCTGTGAATTTCAGCCCCCAACTCCCAGCGGTTGTAACTTTTCCACCTCTGTGTTCACTTAATAGCTCCCCAAGGGACGTTCATTAAAGATTTCCCCTCCTAAACTTCTACATATCCGGGGACGCTGAAATTCGGGGATGCACACTCTCATAACCTCAGCAAAGCACGTATCAAATCTGATTAGATGAGTCACAAATTTAAGAAAACAAAACAAAACAAAAAAACCCCAAACAAATTGGAAAGAGTAAAATTTTTAATCACTACTCAAATAATTTATCTTTCTGAAGTAGTTTTTTTGGTGCCTACTCTTATACTTGACGAGTTGATATCATAAAGTGAGATAACTTTTACTCGATTGGTTTCTGGCTACTCTTCCCCCTGCTCTCTATTTCGTAAGTTGTGCCTTCCCCGTTGTTTAATAATGCTATAAAGCTTTAGTAGTTGAGTGCACTTTTTGCAAAGTATTGTTCATTTGTCAAAGATTTATTGGTATCAAATAGTACAATTGATTACGCATTTAGTATAAAAAAAAAGCACATTCTTTTTCTTCCTTTCAGGCATCGCCAGTGCCATCAAAGAGCCCCTTGAGCTGATCATCGTCAATGATGATGAAAATAACTCACTGCCTACTCACATCTTTTCCGATGATGAGGATGATGTAGAGATTGTTGCCAGAGTTGCGCTGTCTGAAGGGGTGGAAATTATTCCTGTCAGTGATAGTGTGGGGGGGGGGGGATGATGAGGAATATGACAGTGATGTGATGGATGACATCGATGGCTGGTTTTCTGATGAAGAGGAGCATGTGGCCTCTGCTCATGACATTCCTGATGAGGAAGAATGATGTAGAGCAGGGATCTTCAACTACATTTGTCAAAGGGCCAAAAATTTTCTCGGCAGACACCATGACAGCCAGATGCTTTCATAAAATAAAATTAGTATTGTTTCCTAAGTAATATATGATTATTTGATATTTTAATTTTCCTTCCAAATTGATGTTATTTTTTTAGCCTCTGTCAGTGTTAACAGACTCATATTACCTGAGGAATGAACCTCCTTGGTCATACCCATTTACAAAAACAGACTTTAATTATACAGCAATCAGAGGTGGGTAGAGTAGTCAGAAATTATAACCAAGTGAAAGTAGTGTTACTTATGATATTAATTGCTCAAGTATAAAAACAGTAGTGACCAAAAAAATTAGTTAAGCAAGCATAAGAAAGTACTGTATCTACTTTAAAAAGTTACTTGAGGACTTCCGGTCTGGACGCCATGGCGACTGCAGCTTAACACTGAAGCTCTCAGACCCAATCCAGGATAACACCTTGAAAATCAAACTTAACGGATTTTTGGAGGAGTGAAAATCAAAAGACAAAATCATCATGTCTAAAGGAAAATAGAAGAAACTGAAATTCTCCAGGCCAGGACACGTATCGGCCGGAGAATCTGAACTGGAAGATCTCCGTTCAGAAGACGAGGAACTGGTGATAGCTAACAAAAAGGTTAGCCTGAAATCACTATTTGAGGAGCTACGACGATTTCGCCGAGAAGTTACGGCCGAATTTCGGGAATTCAGAGAAGAATTGAAAAGGACAAACAGCAGAGTGGACCAGGCCGAGAACCGAATCTTGGAAACAGAGGAACGAATAAAAGTGCTCGAAGATTCTGTGCTGGACCTACGCAAAAGACAAGCATCTATAGAGGCTAAGCTAACCGACCAAGAAGGAAGACAAAGAAGAGACAACATAAGAATTCATGGTCTGATAGAAGGAGCCGAAAACGGTTTTAACTCAATGGCAGAATGCGTGGAATCCTTACTAAGAGAGAAATTGGATATTCCACAAACCACCGACTTGAAGATAGAAAAGGCACATCGTTCATTAGCCGCTAGGCCGGCGGCGGAAGCGCCCCCACGTTCGGTGTTGGTAAATATTTTCCAATTTCAAAATAAAACAAGAGGTTGTAAGACTGGCCTGGCAGAAAAAAGGATTTATGCACCAGGAGAGAAAAGTCTACGTGGAACACGATTACGCCCCGGAGGTCCTTAAAAAGCGCAGGGAATACAATGACGCGAAAAAGGTGTTAAGAGAGAAGAAATTGCGCTTTCAGACTCCATTTCCTGCGAAGTTAAGGGTCTTCTACGGCGATGAAACGTGTTTCTATAATTCGGCGGAAGAAGCAACAGCTGACATGGCGAAAAGAGGGCTCCCGGTAACGGTATTTAAACCCGCAGCAGACCCGAGTGAGAAGATCAAAGCGCAAACATGGACAACACAAAGACCTTCAAAATCCACGGACCAGCAGCGGGAAACCCAGCGCCAGAGCGTCGCGGATAAACTATCCGTTTTCAGGTTGGAATAGCGACCATTTTTTTTTTTTTTTTTTTTTTCTCTTGAATCAATCCGCACATCCAACCCCCCTCATACAAGGTAACAAACATTAAAGGAGATGCGTATTCAGCATGTGGTAAAACATTTCATGGATCAGTCATAATATTTGAAACAAATAAGACTTTGTAATAAAAAAAAAAAAAACTAAAAAAAAAACTTGTTAAAATAGAAATGTGACAATAATCCACATGTTCTCCTCATACTAACAAATACTGTTTTTGCGTGAATGTTTGATGTGATGGGGGTGGGAGGGTGCACACAATTTCACAGGGTTTAGGCATAAAAGGAAAAAAAAAATCATTACAAGTTTGGATTGGGTTCTGAAACTCACGTTAAAAGCATGGGGCAGCTTACAGGGGTAAGAGAGGGCCCTCAACACGTAACAGAGTTTGAGGAATTTCCCTCAGGGCCTTCACTCCATCAAGGCTCTTCCAGGGTCTTTAAAAAGACCTCAGCTCAGGAAGTTCTTCTGACAGCTTTTTGTTTTAAAGTTTTATACACTATGTTCTTAATGTTTTTCTTGTTTTTAATGTTCTTTCAGTTTCTGAGTAGCACAAATGAGGGCCACCACACAGTTATACTAAACAAAACAACACAATGGAGAAACAGGGTGTAACCAAAATAATTTCATATAATGTAAAAGGAATCCTGAATCCAGTTAAAAGATCCAAGATTCTAGGCAAAATGAAAAAAGACAAAGCAGGAATAATATTTTTACAAGAAACCCACCTAACAGACGTGGAACACAATAAACTCAGTAGACAAGGGTTTAAAATGATCTCTTCATCTTCATATAAGTCAGGGAGGAGGAGGGGAGTAGCGACATTGATATCAACCAAAATTACATTTGAAAAAAAATCAGAACACAAAGATAAAGAAGGGAGATACAGTTTGGTAACTGGGCGGCTAGAGGGAGAAGATATCACCCTGCTGAATGTGTATGCTCCCCCAGGGGCTAACTGGAAATTTTATAAAAATGTATTCGACCTAATGATAACTAAAGCTCAAGGTTTAGTGATATGTGGTGGGGACTTCAATCTTAGACTGAATCCATACTGGGATGCTTCTGGTAATTCTCCACATCAAAATGACACCCAAAACAGGAAGACTCGGATGCTACTAAAAGAAATGGGAATCTGTGACGTGTGGAGGGAACTCAACCCCAGTGTAAAAGACTATACATTTTACTCAACTCCACATTCATCTTACTCAAGGATTGACTATTTTTTTATGTTTAATAGAGACATTGGAAGAGTAAAAACATGTAAAATAGGACTGATGGATCTCTCTGACCACAGTCCGATCTACATGGACTTAAATATCCAAAAATACACAAATAATACATTTTCTTGGAGGTTAAATTCAAATGTCCTGAAAGGACCATTGAAAGATGAATTGGAATCAGATATTCTCAGATATTTGGAAGATAACGATAATGGAGAAGTATCCCCTTTAATACTGTGGGATGCATGCAAAGCTGTAATAAGAGGAAAGATTATTGCAAAACTGGCAACCCAAAAGAAACTAAGACAAGAAAAACTATCCACATTAGAGTCAGAACTTAGGAACCTAGAAAAAGAACACAAAGGCAACACTCATTCTACTGACTCGCTCAAGATTAAGGAAATTAAAAACCAAATAAATGAGACCTACACAATAGAAATCCAGAAGAAACTTACATTTTTGAAACAAAAATACTATGAAGCAGGCAGTAAATCGGCAAAATTGCTAGCCTATAAATTGAGGAAACATCAAACAGAAAGAGCAATCTACAAAATCAGAGACCCAGTATCAAAGGAAATAAAATTCAGAATTCAGGATATTCTTAAAAGCTTCGAGAATTACTATAAGAACTTATACTCCCACAAAAAACATAAAAACGCATCCGAGGCATTCCTAAACACATTAAACCTTCCCCAACTTACGGAGTCACAAAATAAAACACTACTGTCAGAAATACATCCTAAAGAATTGGAAAAAGCAATTATGAAACTTAAAGCTAACAAATCCCCAGGAGCTGATGGCTATACAGCAGAGTGGTACAAAACCTTTAAACAGCAACTATCTCCTCTCCTCCTGAAAACATTTAATTATGTCCTCCACACAGGGGAAATCCCCCCCTCCTGGAGAGAAGGGGTCATTGCAGTTATACCTAAACCTGAAAAGGATAAACTAGATTGCTCCAACTACAGACCAATCAGTGTACTAAATCAGGACTATAAGCTTTTTACCATTATCCTTGCCAAAAGGTTAGAAAATATACTGACAGACCTAATTCATTTAGACCAAACAGGTTTTATAAGACAAAGACAGACACAAGACAACATTCGACGCACTTTACACATAATTCATCATATAAAAAAATATAACTTAAATGCAGTCATATTGGGATTAGATGCTGAAAAAGCATTCGATTCGGTTGACTGGTCTTTTCTATATAGAATCTTATCCAGTTTCAATTTTCATAACAACTTCATTAGAACTATACAGGCATTATATAAAAAACCAACAGCTAAAATAAGGATTAACGGTAATTTATCATCATCTTTTGAACTGGAAAGAGGATGTCATCAGGGCTGCCCCCTGTCTCCACTGCTCTTTGCAATCTTCATAGAACCTCTGAGCCAATGGATAAGACAAAACCAAAAAATTCAAGGTATTACACTTGGTCAGAAGGAACATAAAATAGCACTCTTTGCTGATGACATTTTAATATACCTAGGGCAGCCGGACACTTCTTTACCAGAACTAACCTCAGTTTTTTCAGAGTATGGAGATTTATCGGGGTACAAATTAAACATGCATAAAACCCAAGTTTTAACATTCAGCTATGACCCAAATCATTATTCACTAAGCAAACTCAAAACTAACTGGGAGTCGGAATCTATGAAATATCTGGGGGTCAATATCCCGAAACAACTCAACAAAATTATATCACTAAACTATGATCCACTGGTGACAAAAATAAAATCTGACCTAGCAAGATGGAATATGATACCATTCTTGGGTACTGCACAAAGAATTGAAGCAGTCAAAATGAATATACTTCCACGTCTTCTATACCTTTTCCAAACAATACCGGTAGAACCTCCCAAAAAAACATGGCAGGAACTGGACAGAAGGATCTCAAGATTCATATGGCAGGGCAAGAGACCTAGAATCAGATATAGAACCCTACAGCTAAACAAAGACAAAGGTGGGCTCGCGCTGCCAAATATCAGGGACTACTTTAAAGCCGCACAAATTAAAACTTTAGTAGAGATATGTAACCCAGTCTACACTGCACAATGGAAGGAGATCGAATGCCAAATAACAAGTGACATCCCCCTACAGGCGATAATAGGGAACAATGCCTTACCTAAGCTTTTGAATAACACTAACCCGTGGATAGAGACCCCGCTAAAAATTTGGTTTAAGATAGTCAGAGAGAATCAAACTAAAGAGCCCTATCGACTTCTGCAATGGATTGCCTATGATCAGGACTTTACTCCTAATAAAACAGACACCAGATTTAAAAAGTGGAAGGAGAAAGGGCTGATAAAATATTACGATTTTTTTAAAGGGCAAATCTTAAGAAGTTTTGAAGATTTGAAAAAAACAAGGCCTAATAAATCAAGACCTTTACAGGTTCTTCCAGCTTAGACACCACATAAACAATATACTTAAAAAGGAGGTTTTGGAAAGGGCCCAGTCAGGTGTTCTGAAGGTCTTCTTAATGGCATATAAAGGGATCCTAGGGATCAGATACATTTCTAAAATATACCAAGGTCTTCAAGACTTAAAAGGAGACAACACATCTTATATAAAAGAGAGATGGGAAAAAGAGGGGAATTTCACTTTACAACTGGAAATATGGGAAAAGCTAAATAAACAGCAATGGAAAAGTACCTCATCCCTGCAGTGGAGAGAATTTGGATGGAAAAACTTGGTAAGATTTTTCAGAACACCTGCACAAAACAAATTTACCCATAAGGGATTGAACTGTTGGCGCTTGTGTGGTGAAAAGACTGCAAATCATTTTCATGTGTTTTGGTCATGCCCAGTTATCCACCAATATTGGACCAATGTACAGACAATATTGGGGAAAATATTCAAAATAACAGTTCCCTTTTCTTTTGTAACTTTGTATTTGGGTTTACTACCGGACTCACTGGAAAGACGAGGAGAAAAATACTTATTCAATGTTTTAATATTGGCAAGCAAAAAAGCTCTAACTAAAAAATGGATGTTGAAGGACTGTCCTACACCTGAAGATTGGACTAACGTGATCCAAGACATTTACTCGATGGAAAAGTTGACATTCGCACTGAGACAGGACATGGATGGGTTCATGAACTTTTGGCAACCCTGGATCACATATGTGTCTTCCATTAGATCTAATCTTTGACAAATACCATTTCAATAATGGCTCCGCTCTTTGTTCCAATGCTACTCAGATGCTCTTATCTTTATTTACTTACTTTTTCTTTTTGTTTGTTTTTTGCTGGTTTGTTTGTTTTTTTATTTGTTTTTTGTTTTATGTTTTTTTCTCTTTAATTTCACTTTTTCTTTCACTTTAAAAAAAAAAAAAAGGGTGTTGTAAGAATTAATCTTCCAATGTTGTCAGATATCAGAAAATAAGGGAACATGTGATGAAAATGTAAACAATGCATTGCTGTAACGACCTGTATACCCTTTACAAAAACTTAAATAAAAAAAAAAAAAAAAAAAAGTTACTTGAGTTGTGATTTTATTCTTGACATTTTGAGAGGTTTTTCTCCTAATTTTTAAATTTAAGTAGTTTTTGTAAATGTAATGATTTGGGCTTTGGCCCTCTGACCTTGCCCACGTGTAACCCTTGCCTTACGTTAATTAGGTAAAAGTAATTCTTAAGTGTAGACCAGTTGCTAGGTTCCTAAGGATTACAATAGGAAATAAAATAAGTGTGGAATAAAATAGCTGGAGACAAGAAATGAGCAATGATGGCTGTTATTTTTAAAGATAAAGAAAACAAAATAAAAACAATTTACAAATACACAGTAATAACAACGGCTGGCATGAAATAAAACCCCAAAAATGTCATACTGAGCTCAGTGTTTGTTTGTCCTTTTTTTAGTCGTTTGACCAGTCAAGATATCTTTTATTTCAAAGTTCAGGTTTCTTTTCCTTTTTTAAAGCGGCGGTTTAAGTTGTTACCACTTTGATTTTTGTGCACTGGAGAGAGGAAGGATGTTCTTCAATCGAAATCTTGGTTCAGGTCTTGGTTCAGGCTCGCCATCTCCGTCCGGAGAGAATCCAGGATCCAGAAGCTTCTTAATCGGCAACAAAAAAAAACCTAGCCTGCACAACAATAATGGTATTATTGTATACAGCTAAAGTATACAGCTAAAGTAATGCATTTTTCAATCTCTTCTCATATATCACTATAGCTTAGTGTTTAAATTCTTCTCTCATATTACCATTGTTACAATCTAGTAATATCTTACATTTTACATCTTACATGCATGTTTTTTTTTAACTCAAAATCTCTCTTGTAGTACATGAAATACTTTTTTTAACTCATGTAACCAAATAAATGAATTTCTCTTTTTATCTCTACATTATTTAACCATGAAATTATGATTAATATTTTTAACCAGTTAAATTATTGACTTTTTAACCTTTTCTTTGTAAATCATGAAATGAAATACAATTAATTTATCACATGACCAGGGAATATACTGTCCCATTACTTCCAATATTCCCTTTTAAAATCAGTAAAACCCTGTCTGAGCTACTGGGTTTAGCATAACCTATGAATTTACATAGAAAACCAACAAAAATGTGCTTTAAACATTAAACTAAACATTACATTCGACCAGAAATAGTGCAAAAAGAACTAAAAGTACTTCATTATACTGTTGTGAACTGAAATCACATTTGGAAAAACCATTCAGAAAACAAAAAAATAGCCTTTTCCATTGCTTTTAAACAGAAAAGATCCACTTGCGATTAGCATTAGCATAATGCTAACATTAGCATGACGCTAGCATGCTTTCCACTCACCAAGATGAGGTATCAGCGTGAACACAGCAAGGGACACAGCCACACGGCCTCTCAAGCTCGTGCTCCCATCAACTTAGGACAATAAATGTTTCAAATTAACACTTTTCTACATTAAACTCAGCAAGACGACCCACAGGTTTTTACACGGACCGTCTACAGCCTCTCTCGTTCATTCTCAGAGTGCAAAAAACCCCTGAAAAACTGGTACGTGACTCAGTGCTCTGCTCGGAAGGAGGGACTAATATCGCTCTTAACAAATAAAAAGGTCAAGATCACCCAACGTGACCATGAAACAGGAAAACAAAAGTTGGATAACGAGGATCATGCTTCCTCTTTTCAAAATAAATGTTTTTCAAAATAAAATCACACAAATGCATTAACGCAAATGAAATGTGAGAAAAAGGGTCATTTTCTCAGCTGGGTTACACACGCTTTGTGTTTATTTTTGTTCTCCCTGTGATTATTCTTGATTATCATTTGCATTTATTGCCCTCTGTGTTCCCCTGAGTCCCTTGCCATTGTCTTCTGTGTCATCCCCTGTTTGGCCCTTGGGTCTGTGTGTGTTTTCTGTTTACCTATTTGTTCCAGCTCCTCTTGTTTCCCTACCCATAGCCACTCTCCCTCATGTGTGCTCTGTTCAGCCCTTGATTGTTCTCCAAGCTGTCCTGCATCTGTGGTGATTAGACTCCCTATATAGGTGAGTATGTGGTTGTGCTCTTTGTTGGGTCATTGTGTGTCAATCATCCCGTGTTGTTCCCCGACTGTTTCTAGTAAGTTCTTGCCTCTATAGTTTGGTTTTGTTTTCAGCCCCTGTGCTGCTGTTTGTTCTTTTGTGTTTGTTAAACCATCATTGCACCGAAGTCCTGCCTGTACTATTAGGTCCATCCCACCACCTACATCTGCTCACCAAGAGCAGACTTGTGACACTAAATTTACTTTTCCCTTGTAAATTTGAAAGTTTTTTTTTAACTTAAAATTTAAACTTTTTTTCCCTCATTATTTGTTTTTACCTTTGTGAATTTAGGATATTCATACATTTGAGAGTTTATTCTCATAAATTTGTGAGGTTTTCTCAAAACTTTCAGACATTTTTTCTTATAAATGTAATACTTTCTCATGGATTTGTGTTTTTTTTAATCTTAATTTGATCTCTACTTCATAATGAATTTATTGTTTTTTTTCCCTGAAAAGGTTGTAGTAAAATGGTGCCTTTTTCACTCATATCTGAATATTAATTTGCAGAGTCAGAACAGAACAACGAGTTTAGCTCTGATTTTGAATAAAATTATGAATAAAAATATGTTTAATTCAATAAAATTCATAAAAATGACCAAAATTGCCATGCTTCTGTTATGATATTATGTAATAGTCTAATAATTTTCATAGTCTCCCATGCCCCTTGGTCAAAAGAATGCATCCTCTCTCTTACAAAATAAATTCTGATAGCCCCAAAAATATTCAACACTTTGCACAAATAATCAAAAGCCAAGGCTAGAATCATAAATCCTAACATGAATTACCATTGGGAAGAGCTGCTGGCAGGCGGTCGGCTCCGCTCTGTTCCTGCTGGAAGGGAAGAGCCTGTGATGCTGCATTCACTTGCACTCAGAAATCTGATTTTTCGTAAATACATATTATTAATTAATAAAACAAAGTTTGACGCAAAAAGTCTGGGGCTTTGGGGGGTGGAGAAAGTAACTCATCTGGGGGGACATGGCCCGCGAATGACACCCCCCCCCCCCAATGGTGCCAACTCTGCCTGTGTGCCTCATTTAGAACAAAACTATTCCTGCACTAGAGGGCACTCAGAGTGCACATACCTCTGCCAAGGCTCCCTCCCTTTGTCCTCCCCTCTGTCCCGTTGTCCGTCCATATCGCCATCCATCTGTACATTGCAAGATAGGGCCTTGGTGGAGGTATGCATTCACGGATCACCTCCAACATGTAATGAGTTCGTCTTTGGGCCAAAGGCCACCTCTGGTGAAAATGTCATCCAAATCCATCAATGAGTTCTTGCGTGATCCTGCTAACAAAAAGAGAAACAACAGCAAAAACAACTAGAAAAGCACTCGGAGAGGGCAGACCTCCGGCAAGCAGCTCATTTTACCCAAATGACATTGTTAGAAATGCGACAGTTTTCTAAATGCAACATTTCTGCATTTAATATCATGGCGGCCGCTGGGCCGTCATTATCCTCAGCTGCGCACACACCGGCTGTTGGCAATCAACGGGCTTTAAAGGCCAGGATCTCGGACTGCTCTGCACGGAGTCGTCTGTCGCCTTTGCCTCGCAACGCGTCTGGGATACGACCTCAAGCCAGAGTCAGAACCAAGTCGCCACGCCAAGCCACGTCACGTAAGATACCTCTTCACTCATCCCTTCCTAGTGTTCTCCCCTGTGCACAGGTGGACCTCCCTGGCGGCGGACTTACCTTCCCTGTCAACGGGACGCCATCTCCTCCTCCTCGGAGCTCTTCCTCACCACCTCAGCGTCGAGCACCACGCGCACCATGCTGCACCGGGACACGGAGCCAGCAAGATTCTCTCTGCGGTGCCTGCAAGTAAGCAGCACAGGCTTCAGCTTTCCGTTCATATGAACTGTAATAATCCCCTGTGCTTGTGTGTTCCAGGGTTGCCAGGTCGCAGCAGGAATCGCTCAGCTCCAGTGACCAGACAGCCTCGCACTCACTCACTCATTCACACACGCAACACTCATCACTTTAATTAATAAATAATTGTCAAACAATCTACTCGTGTCAGCGTCTGTCTCCTGGGTCCCAAATCATGTCATTTAATATTGATGAAAAAATACTAATTCAAGTTTCCTTCTACATATAAGATTTATTGAAATAACAAATAAGTAGTGTTAGGTAACTTAGCTACAGAAATTCTGGTGTACCAGCAAAAGTAAAATTTAACCAAGTTGATACTGATTTTTCCTAAAAATTCCTGGATCCAGGCAGTGATCCAGATCACCACAAAAATGTAATCATCTGTTCCTCATGCATTACACACCTTTCCTGAAAATTTCATCAAAACCCGTTCATAAATTTTGGAGTAATGTTGCTAAGAGACAGACAGACAAAGCAATGCCAGTGTCATGGCAAAAAATGATCAGCTGCCAAAAATTGATCACTGTGGTGTAAGGAATGACAGGTTTGGTTGACATCGGCGTGGTGACGCAGACACTTGATGATGTCACCACGCCGAGCGCATATAATGTGAGGGTCATCTTTCGGCCTCTTCCCTCTCTTTCTCCCTTGGCTCTCTTGGCTCTATAGCGCTCCGCCTTCCCACCAGAGTCTGTAGCTGCTAAAGTGCTTGTGTAGAATAAAGTTCGTGTTCCAATCTACACCACTCTCCATTGGTCATTTCGGGTTTCCAGACATACAGTAACAAATGGCAATGAGGAGACAAATGGGTCTTCTGGAGGAAAACACAGCATTTTTCCTGAAGACAAACGTGCATCCAAAAGCGTATTTATGGCCACCACAGCCGTTTCTGGGGACCCCAGGTGAGCTGCTCGTTCCGTGGCGCCACTGGTTCAGCATGTTTAGAAATTATGTTGATGCGGTTAGCCTGAGTGACGCAAATGGTGTAAAGAACTGAGGTCCACACGAATAGTGGTTTCAACAAAGTTCTCTTTTAAAACTAGGAGCGGGAACATTAACAGGCGGCAACATCAACACATCGCCATTTTCATATAATATCACCCGGTGAAGGTCAACTCTGACCTGTGACGTCACCACAGTCTTAAAGACACACCACATATAAATATCACATTATATGACATCTCCCCCTTTTTTAGTTTTTTTTTTTTTTTTCAGAACAAAACAATTTTCAGTTCAAACATTTTTCATTTCCATTTCACCCTTCCCCACAGCCCATGGCTTAATTATTGAACCAAATATTATCACTTATCACACTTATTACAGTGAACACGTGAATTTCTCTCTTTTCATTTTTCATTTTTTTTTTTCTCTACAAATCTAGTCTTTGCACAGGTTTAATCATTCTACCAGACCGGGTAAACAACAGTCCTTGCTTTGGGTCTGGCGGTTTGACACTGGATTCTGGTAAAATAGTGTCAGCGGCAGCTGCAGTTTCAGGCTGCTGATCGACAATCTCTGGCTGCAGGTCATTTGGAGCTGAAGAGGGTATCTCTCTGGCTGATTCAGGATCATGTTGCAAGTGACGGCAGTTGCGTCGCAGAGTTGCTCCCTGGGGTGTTTCAATAAGAAAGGAGCGAGGTGTGCTGCTTTCTCCTGTGACAGCAGCGGGTGTTTTCCAGGATTTCTGATGGTCCAGCTTTGTGAGGACTGAATCTCCTGGCTTCAACGAAGATAGGGGTTTAGCTCCATGGCGCTGATTGAAGTAGAATGCTTGTTTCTGTTTCTCCATTGCATCCTTGTTCCTGACGACTTCCAGATCAGGCCATCGGGGCTGAAGATTCACTTCGAGTGTAGGAAGAGTTGTTTTGATCTTTCGACCCATAAGTAGCTCTGCGGGACTCACGCCTGTGGTGGTGCAGGGCGTTGATCGAAAGCACATGAGGGCGAGCAAAGGATCTTGCTGCTTTAAGATTCTTTTTGCTGTTTGAACTCCCCTCTCTGCATGTCCGTTTCCTTGGGGGTTATGTGGACTTGAGGTGATGTGCAAAAAGTCAAACTCCCTTGCAAACTTTTTAAATTCTTGGCATGAGAATTGAGGCCCATTGTCAGATACAACCACATCTGGACAACCAAACCTCGCGAACACTGCCTTCAGCTTTAAGATCATCTGAGAAGCAGTGGTTACTGGCAGATGAAGTATCTCGAGGAACCGAGAGAAATAGTCTGACACAACAAGGTAAGTGTGCTTGTTATGCTCACACAGGTCAACAGCAAGTCTCTTCCAGGGTCGATCAGGTAGAGGGGTTGACAAGAGAGGCTCTTTTCGCTGAGCTGGTCTCATCTCACGACACACCTGACAGGACTGGACTTTGCGTTTGATTTCAGATGAGATGCCAGGCCACCACACAGATGTGCAGGCCCGCTCTCTGCATTTTGTCAGACCTTGATGTCCATCATGTATTCGATCCAAGATGTCTGCTCTGAGCACATCCGGAATCAGCATGCGGCTTCCTCTGGTGATAATTCCATCGCATTCAGACAGTTCATTTTTAATGGGAAAATAGTCTCTGATAGCTGCTGGGACATTGCCTATGTATTCTGGCCATCCTGACTTGATGTACCGCAACACCAACTGTAGGTTACAGTCAGCTGCTGTAGCAGTCTTTATGGTGTCTATTTTCCTTAGATAGTTAAACATGCCCAGGACACGCTTGAGGTCATGCACGTTCTGTGGTGGAGGGAGCTCGCGGATTGCCTTGACTTTATCAGGGTCGGGTCTCACGCCTGATTTGTCAATTTCTTGGCCCAAGAAGTGAAGCTTGTTTTGTCTAAACTTACATTTTTCTCTGTTCAGTTTAAGTCCGGCTGACTCGATCCTTTCCAGTACCTTGCTGAGACGCTGGTCGTGCTGTTCAGGAGTGTCGCCGTACACCAGTATGTCATCCATGTAGATAGCCACGCCTTCCAGGCCGTTGAGGGTTTCTGTCATTTTGCGCTGAAAAATTTCAGGAGCGCTTGTGATCCCAAATGGAAGACGTTTGAATGCATATCTCCCAAAGGGTGTGATAAAGGTTGTTAATTTACTGCTTTCTGGATGGAGAGGAATCTGCCAAAACCCGGAGGCAGCATCCAATGATGTGAATGTGGTTGCTCCACTAAGTTTTGCAGTGATTTCCTCTGCAGTAGGAAGAATATACCTCTCTCTTCGTACAGCTTCATTTAACCTCTTTAAATCGACACAGATCCGCACTTTTCCATTTTTCCTTGGGACTGGTACCATTGGCGCGCACCAATCTGTAGGATCAATCACAGCTTCAATCACATTATTCTCCTCCATACGCTGCAATTCCTCTTTAACCTTCTGCAAAAGTGGCAAAGGGACACGACGGGCAGTGTGCACTGTGTATGGCTGAGCATTCTCTTTTAACAGGATTTTAACTGGTTCTGTTTTAAGTGTTCCATGCTCACCAAATGCTTTGTGTACTTCTTCGACACGCTTCACAAGCCCCATTGACATTGCTGTGTCTCTGCCCAGCAAATTGTTTGCATTATTGCCACTGATGACATACACAGGAAAAGTATATGGTTTTTCTTTGTATTCTGTGAAGGCTTGAAATTTCCCTATACAGTCCAACTGACCACCCGGGCTGCACAGTGTGACATTAGATGGCTCTAATTCCTTCTTAGGAACTAGTTCGTTAAATGTCTTTTGTCCCATAATGTTTGCATCTGCACCCGTATCAATTTTAAAATTGACTGGTGTTGTTCCAATTGTAAGCTGTATGGTCCATGGGTCATTATTTCTGTCTGTTTTTGTGACTGCGCCCCAAAAAAATGGTGTCTGGGAAACTGTCTCTTCAGTGACTTCTCTGACTGATTTACTGTGACATTTCTTTTCCCAGTGACCCACCTTTTTACACTTGTTGCATGTTGACTTCATGGCTGGGCACTTTTCAGGATCTCTGTGTTTTAATTTTCCACATCTTCCACACCATGAGTCTTTTGCTCTCCACTTTTTCCCTTCCTTGGTTTAAATGGAGATCTTCCTCTGCCTGCTGCTTTTCCCTGGATCTCCTGCACCGTGGCGTGTGCCTCCCCCTGCTGGTGAACTTGGAGGACAACCTCCTCGGACTGGCGAACTGTCTGAATAGTTTGGGCAAGCGTTAGATCAGCCATCATCTGCAGTTTACGTGACAGCTCTTTATCGAGGATGCCCACAACAATTCGGTCACGGATATGTTCATCTCTCTTTACACCAAAGTCACAATGTTCTGACATCTCATGAAGGGCTCTGATAAACATTTCCACTTTCTCACCGGGCCGCTGCAGCCTCTGGTGAAAGCAAGCGCGCTCATGGATCACGTTCCGTTTAGGACAGAAGTACTCGTCGTATTTTCCTAACACAACGTCAAACTTCTTTTGATCCGTTTCCTCAGTAAAGGAGAATGATTTGAAGATGTTTTCAGCTTCGGGGCCCATGGCGTAAATCAGTGAACTGACCTGAATTTCGCCGTCCTCTTTCTTCAGTTTTGTAGCCGTCCGGAAACGCAGAAAGCGCTCTTTCCAGCCCGCCCATTCATTCGGACGATGAAAAGGAAAACTTTCCGGGGGATTAAACTTGGCCATCTTACTGAAGCAGAGCGTCCGTCAAACACTTCTGACACCATGTAAAGAACTGAGGTCCACACGAATAGTGGTTTCAACAAAGTTCTCTTTTAAAAACTAGGAGCGGGAACATTAACAGGCGGCAACATCAACACATCGCCATTTTCATATAATATCACCCGGTGAAGGTCAACTCTGACCTGTGACGTCACCACAGTCTTAAAGACACACCACATATAAATATCACATTATATGACAAATGGTGAGAAGCTGAAGAGCGTACTGGTTCTCAGTCTAGGCGAAGAAGGATGGTGCATGCTCCGTACTCTGAGTCAAGCAGACTTATTTGGTGAATGCGTTACTCTGATGGAGAAATATTATAGCAACACGAGGAACGTCATAGCCTAATCGATTGCCTTCCTCCGCAGCGAAAAACATGCGGGTGAGTCAACTCAACGTTGTGCTATGGCGCTCCGAGTCTTAGCAAGCATGCATACCCTCAGGCCCTTAGAAGATGAGCTAACCCATGACAAGCTAGCCGAAGAGCACAGCACAGAGAGTGATCGCAGTGCAGAGGGAGAGCACAGCAGAGAGCAAACACAGCACAGAGAATGAACATAGCATGGAGATATAGCAGCAACCGGACTTGCCTCAGATCCTCGCCCGGCATAGGCCTCAGGGAGTCGCTGCAGAACTGCAGGAGAGAGAGCCCGTGTCTATCGGGAACCCCGGAGCACAACAACCCAGTGTAGGTTCTACCAACGGCAATGGCAACATATTGCCATGACCAGACTTCACAGGAGAGGGGGAGAAAAAACTGGACTCACCTCCGATCCTCGCCCAGCATGAGCTTCAGACAGCCACCATGGAGCTGCAGGAGAGTATGTTCATGGAGAAAGGAGCCCCCGTGACCGAAGATGGTCCGGTGCGCGTCCCGTCACTAATGACAGTGACTTATCACCCTGACCTCAACCAGCACAAGGTGAGAGAGAGAAGAAACCAAACTGCTTCCGAATCCACGCCCGGCAGCAGCCTGTAGGAGCTGCCGCTTAGCTGCAGGATGAAGAATCCGCGATCGAATAGAATGCAATAGAATCATGGGACGTCTTCCGAATCCATGACTAGCATCAGCCTCCAGGAGCCGCCGCTGAGACGCAGAATGAAGAGTCAGTGACCCAACAGGACACAGCAGAACCACCACAACTTGGTGGATGCCCCACAGCAGACGTGAGTCATAACACCACAACCATAATGCCGAATGCAGCCAAACAGAGCACCACTCACAGTGATGAACTGAGTTCGGGTCCATAGAACTGAACGACCGGACCCGCAGTCAGCCTTAACAGTGTCACCACTACCAGCACCCATGAAGATCACCACTCAGCTGGGACCAGCTGCCGTTCAGATGGCGGATGGATCGAGATGGCAAGCCAGCTGTCTGCTGAAGGTGAGAGCAGCTGCCGTGGATCAAGACGCAGCATTGGAGTCGACCCAGCTGGGGTGGGAGCCCGTCTGGGACATTGTTGACGAGTGTCCCGTGGCTCCAGCAGGATGGCGCCCAGGTCTGCTGCAGCTGGTGCCTCCAGGGGTGCGTCCACCACGAGCTTGCCTCAGGGCCTCTCCAACTGAACTGCCCTCCTCAAAGAAAAAAAAGAGGACTGTGTTTAGCTAGGGGTGTGGCTGCCAACAGATAGTGGCAAAATAAAACACTCAGCTGTGCTAGGCTATGTGGCAGTCTACCTGCTGGCTCTAGCTAGTTTGGGGGTTTTGTGGTACCAAATTGGGGAGGGTCGATTTGCGTCAACAATGGACAATTACAGTATACTTTTTGGAATTACACGGGCAAAAATATTACCTCCTCCTCTTGGCGAAGGTAATAAAAATGAAACATTGTCCATTGCTGTGTGTTTACATACTGTTTGGGTAACATACTCAGTTCCTCGTGCCATTACACACCTTTCCTGAAAATGTCATCAAAATCTGTTCATAAACCGCACAGTTTGCTTGCTTTTTCTTGGTGTCTTCAGATGAAATAATGTCAACCATCATATACTGTGTATCGGTGTGGAGGTGAACGTAACTCCAAGGACACGTCTTTAAGGGGAAGCTCAATATTATTATTATTTTCCCACAAAAAAATTCCTGCATGCACATCATGATCCAGATCATGACCAAAATCTAATCATCTGTTCCCCGTGCCATTACACACCTTACCTGAAAATTTCATCAAAATCCGTTCAGAACTTTTTGAGTAATGTTGCTAACAGACAAACCAACAAACCAACCAACCAACCAACACCGGTAAAAACATTACCTCCTCAGCAGAGGTAATTAATAATAATAGATTGCATTTATATGGCATTTTTCATGACACCTAAACAATGAGTCCATCATTCATAAGCTGCCCTGGGGCAGACTGATGGAAACACGGCTGCCAATACGCACCAACAGTTTCTCTGACCACCACCAAACATTTATTCACATTAATACACCAATGTCATGGACACTGGAGGCAAGGAGGGTAAAGTGTCTTGGACAAGGACATAATGGCAGGGTGGGAGCAGGCTTCGAAACCTGAACGCTCCAGTTATTGGACAACCTGCTCTACCTCCTGAGTCACTATCGCCCCTGAATTCAGTAACATTCTGGGGGCTGGATGGAAAGCTCTGATGAGCCGTCAGTTGATGTTCACTGATGTAGGGGATAGTGATGTGAAGGTTATGGATGTTAATAGCTACATCGCACCTGTCATCTCAAAGGTACTCCATTCTTGCGCCCCAGAGCACAAGACGTAGAGGATAATGACGTGGAACTTGTGGATGTTGATTGGTAGCATGTTGGACCTTTTCATAGTGTTCCACTTTGCGTTTTTTGGGCACAAGTTCCTGCCCTCATACTTCTTCTGATCAGCAGTAGAGGGACTTTCTTGATGATGATGCAAAAGCTGACCTCCATAAAATCTTTTTAACACATCAACCAAGTGTTCTAATGTACTGTATTAGATCTGAAATGAGTCAGTTACTACCCACCTGTTGTCCCTCTGTGTCAATAGATGTCATGTTTGCACATTATTTGTGCCTATGCACAAATGATGATTCAGAGTACCCACCCTTTTGGAGTCTCTGACTGGGGTGCTGGAGAGTGATCCTCTTGGAGACTCCATTGTCCTACTGGGGACTTCAATGCACATGTGGGCAACAACAGTGAAACCTGGAGGGACATGATTGGGAGGAACTGCCTATCCGATCTGAACCCGAGTGGTGTTCAGTTATTGAACTTCTGTGCCAACCACAGTTTGTCCATAACAAACACCATGTTCAAGTATAAGAGTGTCTATATGTGCACCTAGCACCAGGGCACCCTAGGTCACAGATCAATGATCGATTTTGTTATCGTGTCATCAGACCTGCGACCATATGTCTTGGACACTCGGATAAAGAGAGGTGCAGAGCTGTCAACTAATCACCACCTGGTGGTGAGCTGGATCCGATGGCAGGGGTGGACGCCACTCAAACCCCGTAGACCTAAACGTATAGTGAGGGTGTGCTGGGAATGTCTAGCTGAGGCGTCTGTCCAGGAGGTCTTCAACTCCCACCTCCGGAAAAAATTTGACCACATTCCAAGGGAATCTGGAGACATGGAGTCTGAATGGGCCATGTTCTCCACCTCCATTGTTGAAGCAGCTGTCGAGAGCTGTGGCCACAGAGTTGTTAGTGTATTTCGTGGTGGCAACGTCTAAACCAAGTGTTGGACACCAGTAGTGAGAGGGGCCATCAAGCTGAAGGAGTCCTATCGAGCTTGGATGGCTTGTGGGACTCCCAAAGCAGCTGAAGTGTACCAACAGGCCAAGTGTAGTGCAGCTCGTCGGGTGGTGCTGAAGCAAAAGCTCAGATGTGGGAGGAGTTTGGTGAGGCCAGGGAACAAGACTTTGTGTTGGCCTTGAAGAGACTCTGGCAAACTGTCTGGTGGCTCAGGAGGGGGAGTAGCTCCCTGTCCACACTGTGTATGGTGCAGATGTCGCGCTGCTGACTTTGACTGGGGACATCGTCTGGCGGTGGAAGGAATACTTCGAGGATCTCCTCAATCCCACTAACACGCCTTCAACAGAGGAAGCAGGGCTTGAGGACGAGGGCGACAACTTGACCATCACAGGCGCTGAGGTTGCCAAAGTGGTTAAAAAACTCTTTGGTGGCCAGGCCCCAGGGGTGGACAAGATTTGCCCTGAGTACCTCAAGGCCCTGGATGTTGTAGGGCTGTCATGGTTGACATGCCTCTGCAACAATGCACAGAGGTTGGGGACAGTGCCTTTGACATGAAAAATTGGGGTGGTGGTTCCTCTCTTCAAGAAGGGGGACCACAGGGTGTGTTCCAACTTTAGGGGGATCACACTTCCCAGCCTCTATGCCAGGGTACTGGAGAGGACAGTCCGACCGCTGGTCAAACCTCGGATCCAGGAGGAGCAATGTGGTTTTCATCCTGGCCGTGGTACATTGGACCAACCTTTTACCCTCTTGAGAATCCTTGAGGGCTCGTGGGAGTTTGTCCAACAAGTCCACATGTGTTTTGTGGACTTGGAGAAAGCATTTGACCGTGTTCCTCATGATCTCCTGTGGGGGTGGTGCGGGAGTATGGGGTATTGGGCTTGTTGTTACGAGCTATCCAGTCCCTATATGACCATTACAAGAGTTTGGTTCATATTGCTAACACCCAGTTGGACTCATTGGCAGTGAGAGTTGGACTCCGCCAGGGCTGGCCTTTGTAACCGATCCTGTTCATAATTTTTATGGACAGGATTTCTAGGCGCAGCCAAGGAACGGAGGGTGTCATGCTTGGTGACCATGGGATCTCATCTCTGCTGTTTGTAGATGATGTCGTCCTGTTGGCTTCATTGAGCAATGACCTACAGTTCTTTACTGGGACGGTTTGCTATTGAGTGTGAAGTGGCTGGGATAAGAATCAGCACTTCCAAGTCCAAGTCCATGGTCTTCAGCCAGAAAAGGGTGCATTGCTCTCTCCGGGATGGGGACAAGCTCCTGCCCCAAGTGGAGGAGTTTAAGTAACTCGAGGTCTCATTCACGAGTGATGAGAGAATGGAGTGAGAGATCGACAGATGGCTCAGAGCAGCATCTACAGTGATGTGGACATTGTACCGGTCTGTTGTGGTGAAGAGGGAGCTGAGCTCTAAAGCAAAGTTGTCAATTTACCGGTCAATCTACATTCCTACTCTCACCTATGGTCATGAGCTTCGGGTAATGACTGAAAGAATGAGATTGTGGATGCAGGCGGCTTAAATAAGCTTTCTCCACAAGACTGCTGGACTCACCCTTAGAGATAGGGTGTGGAGCTCAGTCATCCGGGAGAGACTCAGGGTTGAACGGCTGCTCCTCAACATCGAAAGAAGCCAGTTGAGATGGTTTGGGCATCTGATCAGGATGCCTTCTGGACACCTCCCTCTTGAGGTGTTTCAAGCATGTCCCACTGGGAGGAGATCCCAGGGCAGACCCAGGACACGCTGGAGAGGCTACGTCTCCCAGCTGGCCTGAGAACGTCTTGGTATCCTCTCTGAAGAACTGGACCAGTGGGCTGAGGATTGTGTGTATGTGTATTTACACACACACACACACACACACACACACACACACACACACACACACACACACACACACACACACACCCTGGCAAAATGTGCTGAAAGTCATAACATCTTCTGACCAACAACTTTAGGAGTGAGCTGCACATATGGCACATATGGGCCACCTTACAACAAAACATTTTTGTAAGATGGCTCTAAGTATCCCATAGGAGGATCCCAAGGCACCCTTACAAAGAACATAAGAACTCTAGGGCCATCTTATGACAGAAAAGCATCTCATTTCTCAAGAATGCCTCAAGTTGCTCTTGCGAATTGAACGGCAGCTGTAAGAAACTATGCCCCCCTCCACAAATGTCTCCATGCGAACTCCAGAATTCATAAGAACTGGGAGATTTGTTCATAAGAATCCTTGTGACTATAGCTTAAATATGCAATAACAGAATGCTGAAACTTGACCATAAGGAATAGAAGGGAAAATGATTTTGATTTGATTTGGGCGCATGCGCACGCAGCGACCGGCAGCGGGTGAAAAAAGCTCAATGTCTGTGTCTTTATTTTAATGCACTTTAACGTGTTTCAATGTAATTCTCTGTGTCGTTTTTGTCCTTGAATGTTTGTAGACTATATAACGAAGAGCTCCCTGGTTCCATCAGTATGGATTTCCTTCTTGTTTTTGCACTGTGGTTTCTTTCCTACCGGCTTTTTGTCTTGGAGGTAAGCGCGATCGCGGTCACACCGGGAAGAACGCAGTATTCCAGAGAAATGTTACTGCATTTAAACATGGATAATGCAGCATCTGTGTTTGAATCCGTGCCGCAACTGCCAGACTTTATTTTAAGAGATTTTCATGGACACAGTGATGAAAAGAGAGACAAGAGGAGGAAACGCGGAAAGTGTGGAGGCTTAAGATTAAGCCTGAGGAGGTGTCAGCTTAACCGCATTCCTCTTCCTTCCGTTATTATGGGGAACATACAATCCCTGAGAAATAAAGTGGATGAAATTCAAGGGAATGTACGATATCAGAAGGATTTCAAGAACTGCTGTGTCATGGCTTACACGGAGACGTGGCTTACAGTGCATGACCGGGATGCGGACCTGTGTATTGACGGCTTTGGAGCCCCACTTCGCTTGGATCGGCAGGAAGAGGTAACGGGGAAATGTCAGGGGGGCGGCGTATGTTTATATATTAATAAACAGTACTGTACATCTGTCACGGTCAGAGAGCGCATCTGTACACCAGATGTGGAGCTTCTGTCCGTATCACTACTCCCCTTTTATCTGCCCCACGAGTTCCCCCAACTTTTCATAATGACTGAGTACATTCACCTGAGAGCGGATGCTGACTCCGCCTCCAGCACCGTCTTTGATGTGGTACAGCGGTTGCAGTCGATTTCCCCAGAGGCTCCAAATTTTATCCTTGGGGATTTTATCCATGTTTCTTTAAAGAAGACACTTAAAAACTTTTATCAGTATGTCTCCTGCCCAACCAGGCGAAAAAAAAAACCATTGGACCTGTGCTACGGATCCATTGAGAGGGCCTATAAATCTATTCCCCTTCCCCCTTTAGAATCCTCAGATCACAACTGTGTACATTTGCTGCCCGCATATAAAACTGCTCTCAGAAGAAACAAGGCGAAGACCAGAGACATAAACCTGTGGACAGAGGATTCAGTGCACTGCCTCCAGGAATGCTTTAACTGTACGGACTGGGAGGTGTTCATGCTAGACTGCGGAGAAGATTTGGACTCTTTAGTGAACGTGACATGCTCATACATGGCTTTATGTAGAGACATGATTGTTCCATGTAAACGTGTCAAAATATATCCCAACAACAAGCCATGGGTTACAAAATCAGTTAAATCCCGCTTACAGAGGAAAGCACTTGCCTTTAAACAGGGGGTTGTTTCTGAGCTGCAGGTTGCCACAAAAGAGCTGAAGGCCGAAACTTTAAGAGCAAAACAGAATTATAAATCAGAGTTGGAAAGTAAGATGGCAACAAAGAGACTTGGTTCAGCCTGGGCCAGTATGAAAACTATTGCAGGCCTTCAGAGCACAGAGCGCAGTAATCGGGTGTTTTTAGATGGTTTTAATTCAGACACAGCTGGTTAATGCTCTTAATTGTTTTTATGGTCATTTTGACTCCTTGGATTTTAGCACAGAAACCCAAGTTTTGAAACAGAAACTCAAAGATAATCAGCACTTTAATATTGAGGTGCAGGATGTTAAAAGGGCGTTCTGTGCTGTAAAAGTGAACAAAAGTCAGGGCCCTGATAATACAGTGAGGCAAGAAAGTATTTAGTCAGCCACCAATTGTGCAAGTTCTCCCACTGTAAAAGATGAGAGAGGTCTCCAATTTTCATCATAGGTACAGTATACCTCAACTATGAGAGACAAAATGAGAAAAAAAATCCAGAAAATCACATTGTCTGATTTTTAAAGAATTTATTTGCAAATTATGGTGGAAAATAAGTATTTGGTCAATAACAAAAGTTCATCTCAATACTTTGTTATATACCCTTTGTTGGCAATGACAGAGGTCAAACGTTTTCTGTAAGTCTTCACAAGGTTTTCACACACTGTTGCTGGTATTTTGGCCCATTCCTCCATGCAGATCTCTTCTAGAGCAGTGATGTTTTGGGGCTGTCACTGGGCAACAAGGACTTTCAACTCCCTCCAAAGATTTTCTATGGGGTTTAGATCTGGAGACTGGCTAGGCCACTCCAGGACCTTGAAATGCTTCTTACGAAGCCACTCCTTTGTTGCCCGGGCGGTGTGTTTGGGATCATTGTCATGCTGAAAGACCCAGCCACGGGTCATCTTCAATGCCCTTGCTGGTGGAAGGAGGTTTTCACTCAAAATCTCACGATACATGGCCCCATTCATTCTTTCCTTTACACGGATCAGTCATCCTGGTCCCTTTGCAGAAAAACAGCCCCAAAGTATGATGTTTCCACTGCCATGCTTCACAGTAGGTATGGTGTTCTTTCTCCTCCAAACACGACAAGTTGAGTTTTTACCAAAAAGTTCTATTTTGGTTTCATCTGACCATATGACATTCTCCCAGTCCTCTTCTGGATCATCCAAATGCTCTCTAGCAAACTTCAGACGGGCCTGGACATGTACTGGCTTAAGCAGGGGGACACGTCTGGCACTGCAGGATTTGAGTCCCTGGCGGCATAGTGTGTTACTGATGGTAGCCATTGTTACCTTGTGCAGGTCTACAATTTTGTTTCTGGTGTCCTTTGACAGCTCTTTGGTCTTGGCCATAGTGGAGTTTGGAGTCTGACTGTTTGAGGTTGTGGACAGGTGTCTTTTATACTGATAACGAGTTCAAACAGGTGCCATTGATACAAGTAACGAGTGGAGGACAGAGGAGCCTCTTAAAGAAGAAGTTACAGATCTGAGAGCCAGAAATCTTGCTTGTTTGTAGGTGACCAAATACTTATTTTCCACCATAATTTGCAAATAAATTCTTTAAAAATCCTTCGATGTAATTTTCTGGATTTTTTTTTTCTCATTTTGTCTCTCATAGTTGAGGTATACCTATGATGAAAATTGGAGGCCTCTCTCATCTTTTACAGTGGGAGAACTTTCACAATTGGTGGCTGACTAAATACTTTTTTGCCCCACTGTATATGTGGGCACTTGGTAAAGTCCTGTGCACATGAACTGAGTTCTGTATTTCACTACATTTTCAATAAGTCCTTACAGACACAACATTTGCCTAAGATCTGGAAAGATGCTGTGGTTGTCCCCGTTCCAAAATCCAGCTGTCCTAAAATGGTAAATGATTTTAGACCAGTTGCTTTGACTTCAATTTTAATGAAAATTTTTTGAAAAACTGGTCAGATTTGAGGTCCTAAAGCAGACTGAGCATGCATTGGATCCTTTGCAGTTTGCCTATAGGCCTCACAGAGGAGTGGAGGATGCCACTGTCACTCTGCTTAACATACTTTTTGAACATCTGGACTTTAATGGGACACATGCCAGGCTTTTATTTGTGGGCTTTTCTTCTGCCTTTAATACAATCCAACCTCATATTTTAGTTGAACGGCTCCTGCAACAATTTGATTTGAGTAATAATCTGGTGGGTTGGATTCTGGATTTTTTAACCAACAGGACACAGAGAGTAAGGGTCAATGGTACATTGTCTGATCAAAAGTGTTCTTCTACTGGCTCTCCGCAGGGGTGTGTGTTGTCACCACTACTCTTCATCCTGTACACAAACATGTGTTGGAGCAGACATGACAACAGACACATTATAAAGTATGCTGATGATTCAGTTGTTGTCAGTCTCCTCCAGGATGGTGAGAGTGGCCACGGCCCAGTAGTTGATGATTTTGTTCACTGGTGTGAGGATTCCTACCTGCAGCTGAATACGACAAAAACTAAAGATATGATTGACTTTTGGAGGAAAACTCCCAGGCACGAAGTCACTGTACTAAAAGGCCAGACCACTGAATGTGTACAAAAATATCTTGGGACGATTATTGATAGTAATTTAAACTTTGAAGAGAACTGTGAAAGGGTGTGCAAAAACGGTCAGCAACATTTGCATTGTTTAAGGAAACTTGCACGCTTCCAAATTGACCGAACCATAATGACAATGTTTTATTGGGCTTTTATTGAATCTGTTTTATCCTTTTCTTTAGTGTCATGGTTTGGTCAGATAAAACTGAAACAGAGGAAATCCTTGGATCAGGTAGTTAGATGGTCCAGTCGTTTGCTTGGTGAGTCACATCTGAGCCTGACATCCCCGTACACCAGACAGGTACAGAGGATTGCTACCTCCATTTTAAATGATGACTCCCACCCTTTACACTGCCACTTTCAGCTTCTTCCCTCCAGACGGAGGTTTGCTGTCCCAAAAAGTAAAACCCAGCGCTAGAAAAGCAGCTTTGCTCCTGCCGCTGTTAAAGAGTTGAACAAGATGTTACAATATATTGCACATTATTTAGTTACCTATTTATTAATTTTATTTTATATTTACTTATTTTTGTAGGTTTTTTATTTGGGTTCTAAATCTTTTATTGGGTTTTAGACTTTTGAGTTTTTAACCTGTTTGACTAGTCTTTAACTTTTTAATATGACCCTTCTTTATCTCTTTGTTTTTTTCTCTTATCTCTTTGTCCTATGTCCTGATTGGTGGAGCCTTGAGTACTTTTATCATGTTTATAGTCAGCTTCATGTGTGCCTGTGGTTGTGTTCATGTTGAATGTAATTGTGGTTTGTAAATGTAGATGTCACCTGACTGCAAAACAAATCTACCTACGGGTACAAATAAAGTAACCTGAACCTGAACCTGATGATTTTGAGGAGAGCGTTCCAGTCAAGATGTTGTTGGTATGTAGACTGGTGAAGGTTTATGTGAGACTTAACAAGGTTAATGCTGTAGGGATGAGGAGCTGCAGACGATCTGGTTGTACGAACACAAAATGATTATGAGGGACCAACTGCTGACAGCTCAATGGAAGATTTTAAAGAAGTGTTGATAAAAAGTGAAAAGAGACATTCCTTTGATGCTCCAGTGAGTAGACTCCAGCTTTAATAGGTTCTTTTATTTTCAGTAGAGAGCTTTTGTCTGATGCCTGTCCAACAGTCCAAGTGCAGTGGTACCTCCACCACACCAAATCAGACTAGCAACCTCCATTAAGGGTCTTATCCAAGCCAACCCTTGATATGGATGGAAAAAGGTCTCTTGAACAGCTTAAGATGTAAAGCCTCTTTGCAGCCTTTTTAGGGAGATTTATGATGTGTGGAGCCCAGGTCTATGTATTAACGATAATCACACCAAGGAGAGTGATGTTCTTTTTTTTGTTTTTTTTCCACAATATTTTTATTGAACCTTTTTTTTTTTTTACAAACATAACACAAACAATCAAACACTAACACTAAGGTAATTAAAAAAAATGTACTAAAACACACCAACAACCACTAACAAAGGCAGGTCTTCAACAATGCTCCTCTGTTTAGTCTAGGCAATCCATTACATAAGTATACATATTATACATTCACCAGTTTGGAATTTACAAGGTCCACACACATCATTCACCTTCTTCTTCAAAAGTTATGTTTAAATTCTTTACATAATCAATGAAAGGTCTCCATATATTTTCAAACACAATTTCCTTTGATTTCAGTATGTATGTTATTCTTTGTAGTGGAAGGTTTGTTAACATCTGTCTTAACCACTGAGTCACATCTGGTCTATGAGTCATTTTCCACAATAGTGCAATACATTTTTTGGCATTAAGCAAACTGAGGTCTATGAACGCTCTTTCACTCTTATTAAAGTTATGCTTTTCTGGATACAGACCCAACAAAAACAATTTAGGATTCGATATGATTTGTTTTGAAATTATTTTTTCAATTGTTACCCTCACCTCTTCCCAAAACATTCTAATTTTTCTACATTCCCATAAACAATGAAATAGGGTTCCTTTACTTTCCATACATTTTGTGCACGTATCTGGTATGCTTTTGTTATATCTATTTGACTCCACCGGAGTAACATACATCCGCATTAACCATTTAAAATGTATCAATTTAAGACGTACATTTATTGATTTGGTTTGAGCTTCTGCACAAGCCAATTCCCATTGTTCCTCTGAAATTTCAGTTTGCAGGTCTTCTTTCCAATAATTCAATCTTTTCTGTGAGTTTTCACTTGAGGATAATGTCAATGAGTTATAAAACTCTGAAATAATACCCTTTCTCTGACTATCTTTCGTCAAAATTTTTTCCAAGGATGAATAAGTAGGTCGGGTGAGAGCATTATTTTGATTTGATCGAATAAAGTTCCTAAGCTGAAGATATTTAAAAAAATGTGTTCTATTAAGATTAAATTTATTCCTCAGTTCTTCAAAAGACATTATGTTATCTGAACATGACAAATATAAGTCTTGAATCTTTTGAATCCCTTTTAAATTCCGTACTTTAAATACAGCATCCGCTCTCCCTGGTTTAAAATATTGATTACCCCATATTGGGCTAAACTGTGACAATAAGTGTGGTTCTTTTAAATATTTTTTGGTTTCACACCATATTTTGATCATATGCTTTACAAATGGATTTTTAACTTGTTTCTGTAATTTTTTAGCCGAGTCTGAGTATATGAATATGGGAAGAGGTAAAGGTAAATTGTATGATTCCATTTCAGTCCAGTGAGGGAGATCATTTGATGAAAAATAATGTCATAGACCTCAGTTGTGCTGACCAGTAATACAACATAAAGTTTGGACATTTCAGACCTCCATGATCAAATGGTAAATATAGTAAGGACAGACGTAATCTAGCCTTCCTATTGTTCCATATAAATTCCACTAACTTTTTTTTAATTCTTGAGAATAGATCTGAAGGTGGTGGTAAAGGAATGTATTGAAATAAATAAAGTATTTTGGGTAAGATATTACTTTTAAGTATATTAATTCTCCCAATCATCAACATTGGTAGTGACATCCATCTCTGAAGTAACTCATTAATGTCTGTCATTAAGGCTTCATAATTGGCACTGGCGACTGATTCTAGCTTAGGCACAATTTGAATTCCTAAATATTCAAACTGATTTACAACTTTGAATTGATTTACCTCAGGAGCTGGGTAATTTCTCTGGGTCTCATTTAGCATTAATATTGAAGATTTAGTTTTATTTATTTTATATCCTGATATTTCCCCAAAGTTCTTTATTAAATTTAACAAGGTCGGAATTGATTTTTTAAGATTCAACATAAACAAAATTATGTCATCGGCATACAGGGAGATTTTATGTTCTGTTGGTCCTACTTCAATTCCATATATTTGTGGATGTAAACGTACTGCCATCGCTAAAGGTTCAATTGCCATAGTGAACAGTAAAGGTGAAAGTGGACAGCCTTGTCGACATCCTCTATTGATATTTATTGATTTTGAGATATTGCTGTTTGTTAGGATTTCTGCTGTAGCATTATTGTATATTATCTGAACCCATTTTATGAAATTATTTCCAAGTCCAAACCTTTGTAAGACTTCAAAAAGAAAGGGCCATTCGACCCTATCAAAGGCCTTTTCGGCGTCCAATGATAGGAGAGCTGTATCCGGTGCTTCTTTATTAGAATAGATAATATTAAATAGTCTTCTTACATTATGGAAGCCTTGTCTTCCCTTTATAAAGCCATTCTGATCTTGGTTAATAATATTTGGTAATATTTCTTGTAGTCGTCTTGCTAAAATTTTACAGATTATCTTAAGGTCAGCATTTAATAGGCTTATTAGTCTCATATTTTCACATTTATTAGAGGGTTTACCTGGTTTCGGCAACAGTATAATTAAGGCATTATTCATGTATAGTGGTAAATTACTATTTTCATATGCTTCTAAAACCATTTCCAAAAAAGGTTTTATTAATTTATTCTTAAATTTTTTATAGAGGTCAACTGGAAGACCATCTGGTCCTGCACTTTTTCCTGATTTCATATTATCAATGGCTAGCCCAACTTCTTCTTGACTAATTTTAGACTCCAGTATCTCCCTGTTTTCATTTGGAATACATGGTATAGATAATCCGTCCAAAAACCCATTTAGTTTTGTTAGGTCAATTTCATTTTTGGTATCATATAGTTTTTCATAATAATCTCTAAAGGCACTGTTAATTTCTAAAGGATCTACAACTGCCTGTCCGTTACTTATAATACTGGTAATTGGTGTTTTAAATTCTAATTGTTTAATCTGCCATGCCAATAATTTCCCTGATTTTTCACCTTGTTCATAAAGATTGCTTCAATCTTAGAAGACTCGAGGCAGCTCTATTCGCTGATTTTTTGTCATATTCAGCTCTCAGAATCAGTAATTTGTTCTCTAACTTTGGGTCACTTCCTGCATACACTTTTTCTCGGAGAATTTTTATTTTATGTTCCAATTGGACTCTCTCCTCTTGAGTCTTCTTAGATTTTGAACCTGTAAAACTAATAATATGCCCCCTGATAAAAGCTTTGAAAGTCTCCCACTTTATACATGCTGATGTTTGTGTAGTATTGATATCAAAGAACTCATCTGTTTTTCTATGTACTTAACAAATTCCTCATCCTGAAGCCATTTATGCTGAAATTGCCACCTACCTGGTTCCTTTGTCAATTTCTTATCTACATATATATTAATAATTAATTGTCGATCTTAGCTGTGGGAGCAGCGGCTATTGGCGCTAGCCGGAAACGAAGGCGGCGTGGTAAACGTGCCGGTGCGCTAGTCAGGTTGAAGAAACGAGGATTTCGCACGCCGCTCCCATCGATCCATCTGGCAAATATCCGCTCTTTGGTGAACAAAATGGATGAACTGCTGCTCCTGACTCACAAAAACCGGGATTTTAGCAGATCTGGCACCCTTTGTTTCACGGAGTCCTGGCTGAGTGAACACATCCCGGACAGTGCGGTGCGCCTGGACGGATTCCAACTGTTTCGCGCTGATCGCAGCCGAGAATTCTCTGGAAAGACTAAAGGTGGTGGAATCTGCTTCTACATAAACGAAGGTTGGTGTACTGATGTCACAGTGTTGAAGAAGTTTTGTAACCCTAACCTAGAGTCACTGTTCATAAACTGTAAACCCTTTTATTCACCGCGAGAGTTCTCCTCGTTTATTCTGGTCGGAATTTATATCCCGCCTGCTGCTTGTACAACAGAGGCACTGCAGCACCTCGCTGACCAGATAGCAGACGTGGAGGAAAAACATCCAGACTCTCTGCTTATCATTCTGGGTGATTTCAATAGAGCTAATCTCACAAATGAGCTTCCTAAATACAGACAGCATATTAAATGTCCCACCAGGGTCCTTACACAGGCGGCGTAAGGACCGTAAACAAAGGAGGGGTAAACGCGGTGGGCTAAGAGCTAAGCTAAAGCTAACACCGCACCGGCTATCGCTACCCAGTATTTTCCTTGCTAATGTACGGTCTCTGGCGAGCAAAATGAGTGAACTACGGCTTCGGATCACCAACAATAAGAAACTTATGAACTGCAATATCATGATTTTTACGGAAACATGCTAGCCGGCCTACACACGCTCCGGGCAGACAGAGCAGCAGTTGACTCCGGTAAGACAAGAGGGGGGGGGATTGTGCATTTATATTAACAAGGCTTGGTGCACGAACTCTGTCACTGTTGAGAGACACTGCTCAGCTAACCTGGAGTTTCTCATGGTTAAATGTAGACCTTTCTATCTGCCACGCGAGTTCACTTGTACCATCATAACAGCCGCTTACATTTCTCCGGATGCTAATGCTAAGCTTGCTATGAAAGAACTGCATGCAGCTATTAGCAAACAACAAACTGCACACCCAGAGGCAGCATTTATTGTGGCGGGTGATTTTAACCACTCTAACCTCAAGACAGTGCTTCCTAAATTCTACCAGCATGTCTCCTGTCACACAAGAGGGGACAAAACATTGGACCATGTTTACACCAATATTGTGGGAGCCTACACAGCAACTCCCCTCCCCCACCTAGGTCAGTCTGATCATTTATCCTTGTTCCTTACCCCCAAGTATGTACCGCTCATCAACCGGGTGAAGCCATCAGTGAGGACCATCAAAGTGTGGCCAGAGGGGGTTGACTCTGTACTCCAGGAGAAGTTTAGGAACACGGACTGGAGTATGTTCACCTCTCAGGCTACCTGTGGCTCCCACATAAACATCAACTCTTACACCCACTCAGTCCTGGACCATATCAACACCACTATTGACAGTGTCACCACGGAAAGACAGATCACCACGTACCCAAATCAGAAGCCGTGGATGAACAGAGAAGTGCGACTTCTGCTAAAAGCACGTAACAATGCCTTTAGATCTGGTGATGCACAGGCCTACAGTTCATCCAGGGCAGATCTGAAGAGGGGCATCAAGAAGGCCAAGCACAGCTACAAGCTGAAGGTGGAGGAACATTTTGGGGACTCTGACCCCCGACGTATGTGGCAGGGCATTCAAGCTATCTCTGATTATAAGCCCAGCAACTCCATACCTATAGCCATGACTGTGCCCTTTCTCAATGAGCTAAATAACTTCTATGCTCATTTTGACAAGGACAACAATGAAAAGAACATCAATTTCCCACCCTCTGATGACCTCCACCACCTCACACTCACCCACACTGACGTCCGTAATGCACTGAGTCATGTCAACGTACGTAAGGCTGCTGGCCCTGATGGCATTCCTGGGCGTGTGCTGAGGGCATGCGCTGAGCAGCTGGCAGGGGTCTTCACAGACATCTTCAATCTGTCCCTGGCCCAGGCCGTGGTACCAGCGTGCTTCAAGACCACTTCAATAGTACCAGTGCCGAAACATTCAACACCATCGTGCCTAAATGCATTTTGATTAGCTCCTCCAGTTAAATTTTCGATACACCAGGAGAACTCCAAAGCCCAATCGGCAGAAATCCTGTGATCGTAACCAAAACAGGTAGATGTTTTTCCACATCCTCAGTCAAATCACACAGACACATGAGTTCCAATCCATGGGTCTCTCCACATTTGGGCTCCCCCGGGCCCAATTTTCTGTTTGAAAAGGTGGTGTCAATTGCGTTTAAAGCCCAGCTTATATCCATTTTCCGTATTTTCCATTTGGGTTGAGATCAGCAAGATGGTGAGATGGCACAGACACTCACTCAGACGCAGCAAGCTGGGATTAGGTCAGGAAGGCAGGATAGGAGGAGGGAGGAAAAAAAAATGCGACTGCTCTCACTGAAGGCAAAAGGAAGAAATGACAAGAACACCTACGCAAGAATGCTGTTTATTGACTTCAGCTCAGCATTCAACACAGTTATCCCCTCCAAGTTGCTCACCAAACTTGGGGACCTGGGAATCAGTACCTCCACCTGCAACTGGATCATGGATTTTCTGACCAACAGACCCCAGCATGTTAGATCAGGCCCCAACCGTTCTTCCGTCATCACACTCAACACTGGTGTACCACAGGGCTGTGTGCTCAGCCCATTCCTCTACTCCCTCTACACCCATGACTGCAGGCCTATGTATGGATCCAATTCCATCATAAAGTTCGCAGATGACACCACGGTGATTGGACTCATCAGGGACAACGACGAGTCAGATTACAGGGCAGAGGTTGAGCACTTGGCTACTTGGTGCGCTGACAATAACCTGCTCCTTAACACCAGCAAAACCAAGGAGCTCATAGTGGACTACAGGAAGGAGAGGGAAGAGACACATGACCCCATCCATATCAATGGCATAGCTGTTGAACGTGTCCCCAGCTTCAAATTCCTGGGGACCCACATCTCGGAGGACCTGTCCTGGTCAGTTAACACCACCAGCCTGATCAAGAAGGCCCATCAGCGCCTCTTCTTCTTGAGGACATTGAAGAAGAACCATCTGTCAACTGACATCCTGGGCAACTTCTACCGCTGCGTGATAGAGAGCACCCTGACCAACTGTATCACACTCTGGTATGGGAGCTGCTCTGTAGCTGACCGCAAGGCGCTGCAGCGGGTGGTGAAAACTGCCCAACGCATCACAGGGACTCCACTTCCAGCTATAGAGGACGTCTACAGGAAAAGATGTCTGCGCCGGGCACGCAGCATTCTTAGGGACTCCAACCATCCTGCTCATGGACTGTTCCAGCTTCTCCCCTCCAGAAGACGTTTCAGAAGCCTTCGGACTAGAACCAGCAGGTTTAGGAACAGTTTCTTTCCAACAGCTGTCACGTTATTGAACTTAGTTCCCCGCTGACTCTCTTACAATCATCTTTTACCATCCTCACCTGTACATAACTGCATAACTACATAACTACATCTAACTTATTGCACATTATTTGCATATAACAGTACTTTTAACTTTCTGCACTGCTGCATATATTTGCATATATTTGCTTAAATTGCACATACTGTTAATTACCGTATATACTGCACTGCTGTCCTTTGCACTTCTGATTGGATGCTAAACTGTGTTTCGTTACCTTGTATTCATACATGTGTAATGACAATAAAGTTGAATCTAATCTAATCTAAAAATACACTTGACCACTGTTACACAGTTTTAAGAAACGCCTATCATGCCGTCCCCCATGCAGCTCTGGGTTTTTCTGACCACTGTCTGCTCCATCTTATTCCAACATACAGACAGAAACTAAAAACTTCCAAGTCTGTTGTAAGGACTGTGAAGAAATGGACTGAGGAATCAAAGCTGGAGTTACAAGCCTGCTTTGACTGTACAGATTGGAGTGTTTTTGAAGCTGCAGCCATTAACCTAAATGAACTCACTGACACTGTGACATCATACATCTGTTTCTGCAAGGACATGTGTGTGCAGACCAAGACCTTCTGCACATACAACAACAATAAACCCTGGTTCATTCCTAAACTGAAGCAGCTACGTCAGACCAAGGAGGAGGCCTACAGGACTGGTGACTGGACTCTGTACAAGCAGGCCAGAAACATGCTGACGAAGGAGATCAGGCTTGCTAAGAGGAGCTACAGTGTGAAGTTACAAAAAAACTTCTCAGCCAACAACTCTGCTTCTGTCTGGAGAGGCCTGCAGAATATCACCAACTACAGGAGACCATCCCCCCACCCTGTGGAAAACCTCCAGCTGGCTAACGACCTAAACAGCTTTTACTGCAGGTTTGAAAAGAACCTACAGTTCTCACCTCCCACCCACACAAAAGGATTATCTGCAGCCCCAGGAACTCCATCCCTCCTCCACTCTGACCTCCCACCAGCACTAACGATCTGTGAAGAGGAGGTGCGCCGGGTCTTTCAGAGACAAAAGATCAAGAAGGCTGCAGGACCTGATGGTGTGTCTCCGTCCTGCCTGAGAGTCTGCTCCAACGAGTTGGTCCCCATCTTCACCCGGATCTTTAACAGATCACTGGAGCTGCGTGAAGTGCCTTCCTGCTTCAAACGCTCCATCATCATTCCAGTTCCCAAGAAACCCTCTGTTACAGGATTAAACGACTACAGACCTGTTGCCCTGACCTCTGTGGTCATGAAATCCTTGGAGAGATTGGTGCTGAACCACCTGAAGGTCATCACAGGCCCTCTGATGGACCCACTGCAGTTTGCCTACCGGTCAAACAGGTCAGTGGATGATGCAGTGAATATGGGACTACACTACATCCTGCAACACCTCGACTCCCCAGGGACGTACGCCAGGATCCTGTTTGTCGACTTCAGCTCAGCGTTCAACACCATCATCCCAGGCATTCTTCATCAGAAACTCCTCCAGCTCAAGGTGCCCCCCTCCACCTGCCAGTGGATCTCCAGCTTTCTGACTGACAGGTGGCAACAGGTGAAGCTAGGGAGATTTACATCCAGCTCCCGAAAAATTAGTACTGGCGCCCCCCAAGGATGTGTCCTTTCCCCACTGCTCTTCTCCCTCTACTCCAACGACTGCACCTCAGAGGACCCTTCGGTGAAGCTCCTGAAGTTTGCGGACGACACCACAGTCATCGGTTTGATCCGGGATGATGATGAGTCTGCATACAGGCGGGAGGTGGAGCAGCTGATCCTCTGGTGCAGCCAGAACCATCTTGAACTTAACCCAGCCAAAACGGTGGAGATTACTGTGGATTTCAGGCGACACCCCCCTTCATTCCCCCCCACTCACCATCCTCAACAGCACAGTGTCCACTGTGGACTTCTTCAAGTTTCTGGGCACCACAATCTCCCGGAACCTGAAGTGGTCCTCCCATATAGACACTCTCCGGAAAAAGGCCCAGCAGAGGTTGTTTTTTCTGCGTCAGCTCAAGAAGTTTGATTTGCCTCAGGAGCTGCTGGTTGTCTTCTACACCGCCATCATCCAATCTGTCCTCTGCTTTTCCATCACTGTCTGGTTTGGATCTGCCACTAAACAGGACAAGACCAGACTGCAGCGGATCATTAAGTCTGCGGAGAGGATCATTGGTACCGACCTACCCTCCACTGAGAACTTATATCGGTCCATAACCAGGAAACGGGCGGGAAACATCTGTGCTGACCCATCACACCCCGGCCACAAACTGTTTGAACTTCTATCTTCTGGTCGTCGTTACAGATCACTGAAGGTCAAAACCACCCGTCACAGGAACAGTTTCTTTACATTGCATCTCTACATTGCATCTCTACATTGCACATAACTCTCACACTGCTTTTTACTTCATTCACATTATATCACTGAATCTGAGTTCACATTGAAATACTGTGTGACTGTATATTTTTTCATATATTTCTGCAAAGTGTGGTTAGTCTGAGTAAATAACTGCATATATTCCTGTATATATTTGCATCCTTTTATAGAAACGTGGACAGACTGTAATTTACTGTACATACTCTGTTGTCGTTGAATCCTTATTTAAATCCTCCACCTGAACAACGAGAGCAAGTTTTTAGCCAAAGTCAAATTCCTTGTATGTGTTGTGCATACTTGGCCAATAAAGCTGATTCTGATTCTGATTAAACAGCAGGGTGCATGATCAGAGATCACAATGTTATCATAGAAACAGTTTTGAATCTTGGACCTTAATTCTGTGGAGATCAAGAAATAGTCAATACGTGAGAATGTCTTGTAGGTATTAGAATAACAAGAGTAGGCTTCAACTTGTGGTTTCATTTCTCTCCATATATCTAGCAATCGCAATTCTTTCATAAAATGATTAATGATCATCCTGCATCCATTGTGCGTACAGTCCAGTCCTGTTGATCTATCTATACTGGGATTCAATGTACAATTAAAATCCCCTGCTATTATATGTTGCCCTGTGAGTGATGATAAAGAAATAAATTAGCAAAGAAGTTTTGATCATCTATATTGGGACCGTATAAATTCACCAGATTTATATTTTCTAATAACAAAGATCCTTGGATGATTAGATATCTTCCTAATTTGTCTCCAATTACATTTTTCACTTGAAATGGGACTGATTTATGTATGAGAGTCATAACTCCCCTGGCTCGGGATGAAAATGATGAGGTGAACACACTTCCCTGCCATTTACTCCTAATTCTTTTTACATCCTCCTCTATTAGATGAGTTTCTTGTAAAAACACAATTTTTGAACCTATGTCTTTTATTTTATTCATAACTTGTTTAAGTTTTTTTTAAATTTTGTAGACCTCTGCAATTCCATGAAGTTAAATTAAGATTAACGCTTTGGTCTATGATCAATAAGAAGTTTGGGATTACCTCGCAATATAAACGTGCTCATACAGAGAAGCAAAAACATAAGTGGTTGAACATTCATCCTACAAACTACACACAAACAAATTCCCCCTTCCCACATTCGTGGTAATCCCCCCAAAATCAAAAAAAAATTTCTGTCTCCCGCTATAGCCATTGACTGCTCCACACCCGTGAGGATTGGTCAAAACCACTCTTTCTATCTCCTCTCAGTCACCCTGACTCTACTGCTTTTAATGATATAACATTAACTCTCTTCTGTAGTTTTCCAATTTAACTCCAAAATTTTATAGCAACTTTGTACCTCATAGTTTTTTTTGTGTTTTTAATATAATACAATCTATATTTTGTAAACTTGCTATTTGCTTCATATCAGTCAGATGCCTGTGCAAATGCTTAAATATTCTACCTTATATCTTGTTCATGCTTCATGCTTAGCTCCCACCAGTCTCCTCTTGGATCTGCTTGATGAGCTCCTGCGCCTCCTCAGGGGTCTTGAAGGTTTGGGTTCTGCCCTTATATGTGACCAGCAGTCTCTGCAGGATGAATCATTCCATGACGAATCCCGAGGTTGCGTAGCTCTTTACGGGCGGGGTCAAACTGTTTCCTTAATTGTTGGATTCCTGTGGCCAAATCTGGGTAAAACCGCACCTGTTGATCCTGGTATTTAATTTCTCCTTTGGCTCGCGCCGCGTTGGAGATCGTCATCCTGTGTCTGTAGCTGAGGAACTTTCATAATCAGCGTCCTCGGTGATGCCTTATTATCTCTCGGTGGGCCAATTCGGTGGGCGCTCTATAAGACGACTGATGATTGCAGCTCCGCGTTGTTCAGCGCTTCTGGAATCCACTTTTCCAAAAAGGAACATGGGTCCCGACCCTCTGTTTCCTCCGGAAGGCCCACCAGCCTCAGGTTGTTCCGTCTCGACCGGGATTCAAAGTCCAGGACATTATCTTCCAGACGTTTATTTTTTAATTCCAAAGTGCGCACCTTTAATTGTAGGCTGGTGATGTCATCCTCAGCGCTGGAAATTCGGAGCTCCACCTGCGACACTCGTTCCATATAGTCGCTTAGTTCCTTTCTCATTCCTTCTATCGCTGCTATAATCCCATCAAATTTAGCGGAAAAGTCTGCTCTCATTGCGCTAATGGCAGCGAGCACCGCACCTGTGTCTTCGCCAGCAGTCACCGCCCCGCCATAAGCTTGCTCCGCCATAGTCTCTGGATTTTCTGCTTCGTCACGAACGTGGAAGCCTGTTAGTATGGACTGTTTCTACGATTCAGCTTTTCCTCCACCTAATTTCCCAGCCTTAGGCTTTACCGGCATATCTGCGCCCAAACGCTGGGATAGGTTTTGTTCCAGTTGAGAGAGTTATTTGCCAACTTTTTATTTTTAGGAGCAGGGCAGAGTGAACCACGTCTTCCTACGTGGCCGCCATAACCGGAAGTCCGTGATGTTCTTTGTTGGTTTTAAAACATTGTTCATCAAGTAGAGATGAGGGCCGTTCTGGTCCTCTTTCCTGTTAATTATCATCTCCTCTATTTTGGTTGCATAGAATAAGATGCACCAATCTGATGCCCATTTTTCAATTTTATTCAAGTCCCGCTGTAAGCTCTCAGCACAGATGGTTCTACCACTGGGGTTTTTAATCATGACGTGAAGTGTTGAGTCATCAGTGAAGAGGTGAAGATCATTTTCAACATGAGAAGTCAAGTCATCAATGTACATGAGAAACAGCAGAGGCTCAAGTACACTTCCCTGAGGCACGCCAGCAGTAAGAGTCTTGGGTGTTGAGGTGAACCAATCTAAAACAACAACCTGTTGTCTTTCAGCAAGGAATGATGAGATCCAGTCAAATATATCTCCATGAATGCCAAAGGATGTCACTTAAGCCAAAAGGCTACACACAATCAAATGCTTTCTGTATGTCCTGACCTATAACCCGTATTTCATGTTGAGCATGCAAACATAGCTGAGCTGGAAACCAGGCAAAGGTTCAGCCCAGCAAAGCTTCAGAGCTTGGGAGTTGGCTTACCAAGCCGGGTTTATATTGTTATTTTCTTTTGATTTCAGTCACCCTAATAGACATTTCTGTTTCCACCTGTTTCACTAATCCACAGTCGATAATAATATCTTGTCATTCTGGCTTACTTCATTATATTTTCGCTGTGATGCTACATCGATCCGTTAGCATTAGCTTGGCCAGGCGTTCGGTTGATAAATGAAGCTAGCAGTTTAGCCACTCATTCACAAATGTTTCTATTCTTATTGTACTCCTGGGACCAGTCATATCCTATTGATCACTGAAACCATACACCCCTGTCCACCAATGATGCTTAATTTCTTTCAAATTGTGAGACAAATTTATGTTTGTTAGCTCAGGTTTGCACCCGAGCTAGGACCTAGCCAGCTAAAATTAGCAATAGTGACATAAGCAGAAGGGTGGAGTTAAACATGGCTATTAGCAATTTAAAGAGACAAGCGCCGAAACCAGCCATTCTGAGTAAAGCTGCCATAGATGATTCACAGTGATGCTGCAATTCTTTAATATTTGAAGGCAGCTTGACCAAAACATGTCACAAACTTTTCATTAAGACCTGTGGGAGCTGTCAAAATGTGGGAAAAGTGCAGCGAATATGACCTTTACAAGATCTTTCTTCAGACTATTAAGAATTAAAAGAAAAAGTATATCTGTTTAATTGATTACACTTATGATACTTCGATGATATTTGTGATATAAATTTCCAGTCAAGCAGAACCAATAGTTGTATGCGAAAATCAAAAACTTACATATCAGGGCTGAGCTTATTCCAGAACTTTCCTGCTGAAGATAAAAACCCCATTTGGGGTCAGAAATGGGACAGAAGGATTCCCTCTGACCGAAGAGTGTGGGGATTACCAAAGTCTACATAGAGCAGCTTTTCTTACAGATTATGTACAATCTGTTCTTGGTGATGACCACACAGTCTCAGATCCGGACATGGAGCACTAACCAAAAGCCTTACCAATTGCAAGGAAACAGATTTTACTGCACCAGTGAGATTCATTAGTGGCAGGTTAGACTTGTATTTTGTTTGCTCTTTTTTTTTTTTATTTAAGTTTTTGTAAAGGGTATACAGGTCGTTACAGCAATGCATTGTTTACATTTTCATCACATGTTCCCTTATTTTCTGATATCTGACAACATTGGAAGATTAATTCTTACAACACCCCTTTTTTTTTTTAAAGTGAAAGAAAAAGTGAAATTAAAGAGAAAAAAAAAACAAAAACAAAAAAAAACAAAAAAACAAACAAACCAGCAAAAAACAAACAAAAAGAAAAAGTAAGTAAATAAAGGTAAAAGAGCATCTGAGTAGCATTGGAACAAAGAGTGGAACCATTATTGAAATGGTATTTGTCAAAGATTAGATCTAATGGAAGACACATATGCGATCCAGGGTTGCCAAAAGTTCATGAACCCATCCATGTCCTGTCTCAGTGCGAATGTCAACTTTTCCATCGAGTAAATGTCTTGGATCACGTTAATCCAATCTTCAGGTGTAGGACAGTCCTTCAACATCCATTTTTTAGTTAGAGCTTTTTTGCTTGCCAATATTAAAACATTGAATAAGTATTTTTCTCCTCGTCTTTCCAGTGAGTCCGGTAGTAAACCCAAATACAAAGTTACAAAAGAAAAGGGAACTGTTATTTTGAATATTTTCCCCAATATTGTCTGTACATTGGTCCAATATTGGTGGATAACTGGGCATGACCAAAACACATGAAAATGATTTGCAGTCTTTTCACCACACAAGCGCCAACAGTTCAATCCCTTATGGGTAAATTTGTTTTGTGCAGGTGTTCTGAAAAATCTTATCAAGTTTTTCCATCCAAATTCTCTCCACTGCAGGGATGAGGTACTTTTCCATTGCTGTTTATTTAGCTTTTCCCATATTTCCAGTTGTAAAGTGAAATTCCCCTCTTTTTCCCATCTCTCTTTTATATAAGATGTGTTGTCTCCTTTTAAGTCTTGAAGACCTTGGTATATTTTAAAAATGTATCTGATCCCTGGGATCCCTTTATATGCCATTAAGAAGACCTTCAGAACACCTGACTGGGCCCTTTCCAAAACCTCCTTTTTAAGTATATTGTTTATGTGGTGTCTAAGCTGGAAGAACCTGTAAAGGTCTTGATTTATTAGGCCTTGTTTTTTCAAATCTTCAAAACTTCTTAAGATTTGCCCTTTAAAAAAATCGTAATATTTTATCAGCCCTTTCTCCTTCCACTTTTTAAATCTGGTGTCTGTTTTATTAGGAGTAAAGTCCTGATCATAGGCAATCCATTGCAGAAGTCGATAGGGCTCTTTAGTTTGATTCTCTCTGACTATCTTAAACCAAATTTTTAGCGGGGTCTCTATCCACGGGTTAGTGTTATTCAAAAGCTTAGGTAAGGCATTGTTCCCTATTATCGCCTGTAGGGGGATGTCACTTGTTATTTGGCATTCCATCTCCTTCCATTGTGCAGTGTAGACTGGGTTACATATCTCTACTAAAGTTTTAATTTGTGCGGCTTTAAAGTAGTCCCTGATATTTGGCAGCGCGAGCCCACCTTTGTCTTTGTTTAGCTGTAGGGTTCTATATCTGATTCTAGGTCTCTTGCCCTGCCATATGAATCTTGAGATCCTTCTGTCCAGCTCCTGCCATGTTTTTTTGGGAGGTTCTACCAGTATTGTTTGGAAAAGGTATAGAAGACGTGGAAGTATATTCATTTTGACTGCTTCAATTCTTTGTGCAGTACCCAAGAATGGTATCATATTCCATCTTGCTAGGTCAGATTTTATTTTTGTCACCAGTGGATCATAGTTTAGTGATATAATTTTGTTGAGTTGTTTCGGGATATTGACCCCCAGATATTTCATAGATTCCGACTCCCAGTTAGTTTTGAGTTTGCTTAGTGAATAATGATTTGGGTCATAGTTGAATGTTAAAACTTGGGTTTTATGCATGTTTAATTTGTACCCCGATAAATCTCCATACTCTGAAAAAACTGAGGTTAGTTCTGGTAAAGAAGTGTCCGGCTGCCCTAGGTATATTAAAATGTCATCAGCAAAGAGTGCTATTTTATGTTCCTTCTGACCAAGTGTAATACCTTGAATTTTTTGATTTTGTCTTATCCATTGGCTCAGAGGTTCTATGAAGATTGCAAAGAGCAGTGGAGACAGGGGGCAGCCCTGACGACATCCTCTTTCCAGTTCAAAAGATGATGATAAATTACCGTTAATCCTTATTTTAGCTGTTGGTTTTTTATATAATGCCTGTATAGTTCTAATGAAGTTGTTATGAAAATTGAAACTGGATAAGATTCTATATAGAAAAGACCAGTCAACCGAATCGAATGCTTTTTCAGCATCTAATCCCAATATGACTGCATTTAAGTTATATTTTTTTATATGATGAATTATGTGTAAAGTGCGTCGAATGTTGTCTTGTGTCTGTCTTTGTCTTATAAAACCTGTTTGGTCTAAATGAATTAGGTCTGTCAGTATATTTTCTAACCTTTTGGCAAGGATAATGGTAAAAAGCTTATAGTCCTGATTTAGTACACTGATTGGTCTGTAGTTGGAGCACTCTAGTTTATCCTTTTCAGGTTTAGGTATAACTGCAATGACCCCTTCTCTCCAGGAGGGGGGGGGATTTCCCCTGTGTGGAGGACATAATTAAATGTTTTCAGGAGGAGAGGAGATAGTTGCTGTTTAAAGGTTTTGTACCACTCTGCTGTATAGCCATCAGCTCCTGGGGATTTGTTAGCTTTAAGTTTCATAATTGCTTTTTCCAATTCTTTAGGATGTATTTCTGACAGTAGTGTTTTATTTTGTGACTCCGTAAGTTGGGGAAGGTTTAATGTGTTTAGGAATGCCTCGGATGCGTTTTTATGTTTTTTGTGGGAGTATAAGTTCTTATAGTAATTCTCGAAGCTTTTAAGAATATCCTGAATTCTGAATTTTATTTCCTTTGATACTGGGTCTCTGATTTTGTAGATTGCTCTTTCTGTTTGATGTTTCCTCAATTTATAGGCTAGCAATTTTGCCGATTTACTGCCTGCTTCATAGTATTTTTGTTTCAAAAATGTAAGTTTCTTCTGGATTTCTATTGTGTAGATCTCATTTATTTGGTTTTTAATTTCCTTAATCTTGAGCGAGTCAGTAGAATGAGTGTTGCCTTTGTGTTCTTTTTCTAGGTTCCTAAGTTCTGACTCTAATGTGGATAGTTTTTCTTGTCTTAGTTTCTTTTGGGTTGCCAGTTTTGCAATAATCTTTCCTCTTATTACAGCTTTGCATGCATCTCACAGTATTAAAGGGGATACTTCTCCATTATCGTTATCTTCCAAATATCTGAGAATATCTGATTCCAATTCATCTTTCAATGGTCCTTTCAGGACATTTGAATTTAACCTCCAAGAAAATGTATTATTTGTGTATTTTTGGATATTTAAGTCCATGTAGATCGGACTGTGGTCAGAGAGATCCATCAGTCCTATTTTACATGTTTTTACTCTTCCAATGTCTCTATTAAACATAAAAAAATAGTCAATCCTTGAGTAAGATGAATGTGGAGTTGAGTAAAATGTATAGTCTTTTACACTGGGGTTGAGTTCCCTCCACACGTCACAGATTCCCATTTCTTTTAGTAGCATCCGAGTCTTCCTGTTTTGGGTGTTATTTTGATGTGGAGAATTACCAGAAGCATCCCAGTATGGATTCAGTCTAAGATTGAAGTCCCCACCACATATCACTAAACCTTGAGCTTTAGTTATCATTAGGTCGAATACATTTTTATAAAATTTCCAGTTAGCCCCTGGGGGAGCATACACATTCAGCAGGGTGATATCTTCTCCCTCTAGCCGCCCAGTTACCAAACTGTATCTCCCTTCTTTATCTTTGTGTTCTGATTTTTTTTCAAATGTAATTTTGGTTGATATCAATGTCGCTACTCCCCTCCTCCTCCCTGACTTATATGAAGATGAAGAGATCATTTTAAACCCTTGTCTACTGAGTTTATTGTGTTCCACGTCTGTTAGGTGGGTTTCTTGTAAAAATATTATTCCTGCTTTGTCTTTTTTCATTTTGCCTAGAATCTTGGATCTTTTAACTGGATTCAGGATTCCTTTTACATTATATGAAATTATTTTGGTTACACCCTGTTTCTCCATTGTGTTGTTTTGTTTAGTATAACTGTGTGGTGGCCCTCATTTGTGCTACTCAGAAACTGAAAGAACATTAAAAACAAGAAAAACATTAAGAACATAGTGTATAAAACTTTAAAACAAAAAGCTGTCAGAAGAACTTCCTGAGCTGAGGTCTTTTTAAAGACCCTGGAAGAGCCTTGATGGAGTGAAGGCCCTGAGGGAAATTCCTCAAACTCTGTTACGTGTTGAGGGCCCTCTCTTACCTCTGTAAGCTGCCCCATGCTTTTAACGTGAGTTTCAGAACCCAATCCAAACTTGTAATGATTTTTTTTTCCTTTTATGCCTAAACCCTGTGAAATTGTGTGCACCCTCCCACCCCCATCACATCAAACATTCACGCAAAAACAGTATTTGTTAGTATGAGGAGAACATGCGGATTATTGTCACATTTCTATTTTAACAAGTTTTTTTTTTTTTTTTTTTTTTTTTATTACAAAGACTTATTTGTTTCAAATATTATGACTGTTCCATGAAATGTTTTACCACATGCTGAATACGCATCTCCTTTAATGTTTGTTACCTTGTATGAGGGGGGTTGGATGTGCGGATTGATTCAAGAGAAAAAAAAAAAAAAAAAAAAGGTCGCTATTCCAACCTGAAAACGGATAGTTTATCCGCGACGCTCTGGTGCTGGGTTTCCCGCTGCTGGTCCGTGGATTTTGAAGGTCTTTGTGTTGACCATGTTTGCGCTTTGATCTTCTCACTCGGGTCTGCTGCGGGTTTAAATACCGTTACCGGGAGCCCTCTTTTCGCCATGTCAGCTGTTGCTTCTTCCGCCGAATTATAGAGACACGTTTCTTCGCCGTAGAAGACCCTTAACTTCGCAGGAAATGGAGGCAATTTCTTCTCTCTTAACACCTTTTTCGCGTCATTGTATTCCCTGCGCTTTTTAAGGACCTCCGGGGCGTAATCGTGTTCCACGTAGACTTTTCTCTCCTGGTGCATAAATCCTTTTTTCTGCCAGGCCAGTCTTACAACCTCTTGTTTTATTTTGAAATTGGAAAATCTTACCAACACCGAACGTGGGGGCGCTTCCGCCGCCGGCCTAGCGGCTAATGAACGATGTGCCTTTTCTATCTTCAAGTTGGTGGTTTGTGGAATATCCAATTTCTCTCTTAGTAAGGATTCCACGCATTCTGTCATTGAGTTAAAACCGTTTTCGGCTCCTTCTATCAGACCATGAATTCTTATGTTGTCTCTTCTTTGTCTTCCTTCTTGGTTGGCTAGCTTAGCCTCTATAGATGCTTGTCTTTTGCGTAGGTCCAGCACAGAATCTTCGAGCACTTTTATTCGTTCCTCTGGTTCCAAGATTCGGTTCTCGGCCTGGTCCACTCTGCTGTTTGTCCTTTTCAATTCTTCTCTGAATTCCCGAAATTCGGCCGTAACTTCTCGGCGAAGTCGTCGTAGCTCCTCAAATAGTGATTTCAGGCTAACCTTTTTGTTAGCTATCACCAGTTCCTCGTCTTCTGAACGGAGATCTTCCAGTTCAGATTCTCCGGCCGATACGTGTCCTGGCCTGGAGAATTTCAGTTTCTTCTGTTTTCCTTTAGACATGATGATTTTGTCTATTGATTTTCACTCCTCCAAAAATCCGTTAAGTTTGATTTTCAAGGTGTTATCCTGGATTGGGTCTGAGAGCTTCAGTGTTAAGCTGCAGTCGCCATGGCGTCCAGACCGGAAGTCCTCTTGTTTGCTCTTTTTATACTTTTTTTCCCCCCAACATTCTTTTTATTGTTTTCACCACATAAAGAAATATAATAACACAAATTAAACAAACATATCAACCCCACCCCACCCTCCCAAATGTTCCAATTATTAGATGGGGATCCAAGTAATTATAGTCCATTAAATAGTAAAAAAGGATACAAAACAAAACATTCCTACAAAGTTGCGTATTACAGAGGGCCATTGTTCACGCGTCACCACACTCTTCCATCGCATGTGACAAGTCCGTTCCTAATCAATAGGAAATGAAGGGGTCCCAGATGTGGTGAAAATTATGTTCTTGATGTTTTAATGTATAGGTAATTTTCTCCAAAGGGAGTGTGGTAGATAACTCAGACAACCACTTATTGATTCTCGGTCTTCTAGTGTTTTTCCAGGATAAAGCTATTACTCTCTTTGCAATTAATATGCTTAAGTCTATAAATAATCGTTGATTTTTTTAAATTTTCAAATTCTCTGGGTACAAACCTAATAAACAGCTGTGGGATTAAGGGTACTTGAATATGTAATATATCCTGAATGTATTGTTTCACTTCTTGCCAGAACCTTTGTATTTCTGTACATTGCCAAATGCAATGGAAAAATGTACCCTTTTCTCGCTCACATTTGATGCAAATATCAGGAATAACACTATTATATTTGTTTAACTTTTCTGGAGTTACATACGATCGCATCAACCAATTATATTGCACTAATTTCAGGCGGGTGTTAGTGGTTCTTGATTGTGCTTTAGTGCATGCTTCTTCCCACTCTACCATTGAGATGTCCTCTTGTAGATGCTCTCTCCATGCCCCCAGCCGTTCTACAGTTGTTTCTGTACATTCATCCACCAGGCATTTATACATTTTGGAAATTAAACCCCTCCCTAAACAATTCGTGTTCATTAGTTTCTCTATAACAGACATTTCAGGGATGTCTAATGTTTGATTTTGACATGATCTAATGAAATTTCTCAGCTGCAAATATTTAAAGAAATGATTACGAGGTATATCAAATTTATCAACTATTTCTTCGAATGTCATTAACACCTTTTGCTCATTATATAGATCTCCTATTTTCCCCAACCCCTTCATAACCCAAGATTTAAATCCCCTGTCTGCTTTTCCCGGTAAGAAGGAATCATTCCTCCATATTGGGCTGAAGACAGAGAGAGAGGACATTTCTCTAAGATATTTGTTAACTTGATGCCACACTGCAATCATATTTTTCACAATAGGATTTTTTGTGTTCTTTTTAAGGATTTTGGTGTTTGCTGAATACAGGTAAATAGGAAGTGGTAAACGTAGCTGGAGTTCCTCCATTTCTTTCCAAAGAGGAGCATCTCTTTCTGTGAAATAGAACAACAATGTTCTCAGTTGTGCTGCCCAATAGTACCAGAGTGGGTTGGGACATTTAAGCCCCCCTCTATCAAAAGGTAAGTACAGTAATGACAGTCGTGTCCGGGGACATTTATTATTCCACAACAATCTGATAAACAATTTTTTTAGTTGAATGAACAGGTTACTTGGAGGAGGAAGTGGAAGGTTTTGAAATAAATACAATAGTTTAGGCAGTATATTCATTTTAAAGACATTTATTTTACCTATTAGTGATATTGGTATATATGTCCACCTATCTAATGATTTTGAGATTTCTTCCATTAATGGTTCATAATTACATGCTATAATATGTTTAAGTTGTGGGGCAATTTGAATACCCAGGTATGTGGAACAATCCACAATTTTAAACTGAGTGGCTATTTTAGGAGGGTTTTTACTTTCTAGTTGATTTAGAAACATAATTGATGATTTTGATTTGTTTAATTTATATCCTGAATTTTTTCCAAATATATTGATGAGGTCTAATAATTCAGGAATGGATATTTCCATCTTTTTCAGAAAGATTATTATATCATCTGCAAATAAAGCTAGACGGTGATCCTGTTGCCCAATTAATATGCCTGTTATATTTTGGTGTATTCTTATAGCAATTGCCAAAGGTTCTATAGCCATAATAAATAGTAAAGGGGATAAGGGATCTCCTTGTCTACATCCTCTTTGTATTTTAAAAGATTTAGATATGTTACGATTAGCCATAATTTCAGCGTATGGTTCTGAGTAAAGTAGTTTTATCCACTTATTAAAGTTTTCTCCAAGACCAAAACGTGTAAGGATCTCAAATAAATATAGCCATTCCACTCTATCAAATGCTTTTTCGGCATCTAATGACAGTAATGCTGTATCTGCTGCCCCTTTTTCCTCAATCAATATATTTAGGATTCTCCTAACATTATGGAAGCCTTGCCTACCTTGTATAAAGCCATTTTGATCTTTGTCAGTAATACTTGGAATAATTTTCTCAAGTCGCCTGGCAATAATCTTACTCAAAATTTTTAAATCCACATTTAAAAGACTTATTGGCCTAAAATTTTCACAGTTGTTATCTTTTTATACTTTTTAATATGTTTATGCTTCAGGGTGAGGTCAGCACCACAGCTTTAACCACCAGCTGTGCTGCTGTGTTTTGTTGGTTTTTTTTTTCAGATTAGGCAACACAAAGAGAGGGTAACATACTCCCAGCTAACCCTCTCAGAGTAAGAGCCAATGAACTGATATATTTAATAATCAAAGATCACAATGTTACAGCAACGTCAGGTGATACAGTGCATTCGGAAAGTATTCACAGCGCTTCACTTTTTCCACATTTTGTTACATTACAGTCTTAATCCAACACGGATTAAATTCATTTTTTCCTAAGAATTCTCCACACAATAACCCATAATGACAACATGAAAAAAGTTGGGGGTTTTTTTGGATTAAGCGGAAGAAGATGGATGGATGGATGGATGGAGGTTTTTGCAAATTTATTAAAAATAAAAACTAAGAAATCATACTGTATGTACATAAGTATTCACAGTCTTTGCCATAAAGCCCAGGTGCATCCTGTTTCCACTGATCATCCTTCAGATGTTTCTACAGCTTAATTGGAGTCCACCTGTGGTAAGTTCAGTTGATTGGACATGATTTGGAAAAGCACACACCTGTCTATATAAGGTCCCACAGTTGACAGTGCATGTCAGAGCACAAACCAAGCATGAAGTCAAAGGAATTGTCTGTAGACCTCCGAGATAGGATTGTCTCAAGGCACAAATCTGGGGAAGGGTACAAAAAAATGTCTGCTGCTTTGAAGGTCCCAATGAGCACAGTGGCCTCCATCATCCGTAAATGGAAGAAGTTCGGAACCACCAGGACTCTTCCTAGAGCTGGCTGGCCGTCTAAACTGAGCGATCGGGGGAGAAGGGCCTTAGTCAGAGAGGTGACCAAGAACCCGATGGTCACTCTGTCAGAGCTCCAGCATTCCTCTCTGGAGAGAGGAGAACCTTCCAGAAGGACAACCATCTCTGCAGCAATTCACCAATCAAGGCCTGTATGGTAGAGTGGCCAGACGGAAGCCACTCCTTAGTAAAAGGCACATGGCAGCCCACCTGGAGTTTGCCAAAAGGCACCTGAAGGACTCTCAGCCCATGAGAAACCAAAATTATCTGGTCTGATGAGACAAAGATTGAACTCTGTGGCGTGAATGCCAGGTGTCATGTTTGGAGGAAACCACTGCTCATCACCAGGCCAATACCACCCTTCAGTGAAGCATGGTGGTGGCAACATCATGCTGTGGGGATGTTTTTCAGCAGCAGGAACTGGGAGGCTAGTCAAGATAGTGGGAAAGATGAATACAGCAATGTACAGAGACATCCTGGATGAAAACCTGCTCCAGAGCGCTCTTAACCTCAGAGTGGGGTGACAGTTCATCTTTCAGCAGAACAACGACCCTAACCACACAGCCAAGATATCAAAGGAGTGGCTTCAGGACAACTCTGTGAATGTCCTTGAGTGGCCCAGCCAGAGCTTAGACTTGAATCATGGAGTTCACTAGAGCTTCACAGGTTGCCACTGGAATCCTCTTCTACTCCTCCATGATGACATCACGGAGCTGGTGGATGTTAGAGACCTTGCGCTCCTCCACATTCTGTTTGAGGATGCCCCACAGATGCTCAATAGGGTATAGGTCTGGAGACATGCTTGGCCAGTCCATCACCTTTACCCTAGTTTCTTTAGCAAGGCAGTGGTCATCTTGGGGGTGTGTTTGGGGTCATTATCATGTTGAAATACTGCCCTGCGGCCTGGTTTCCAAAGGGAGGGGATCATGCTCAGCTTCAGTATGTCATAGTACATGTTGGCATTTATGGTTCCCTCAATAAACTGTATCTCCCCAGTGCCAGCAGCACTCATGCAGCCCCAAATCATGACACTCCTACCCCCATGCTTCACTGTAGGCAAGACACCCTTGTCTTTGTACTCCTCTGCTGGTTGCCACCACACGCGCTTGACACCATTTGAACCAAATAAGTTTATCTTGGTCTCATCAGACCACAGGACATGATTCCAGTAATCCATGTCCTTAGTCTGCTTATCTTCAGCAAACTGTTTGCGAGCTTTCTTGTGCATCATCTTCAAAAGGGGCTTCCTTCTGGGACAACAGCCATGCAGATCAATTTAATGCAGTGTGCGGCGTATGGTCTGAGCACTGACAGGCTGACCCCCCACCGCTTCAACCTCTGCAGCAATGCTGGCAGCACTCTTACGTCTATTTTCAAAAGACAACCTCTGGATCTGACACTAAGCACGTGCACTCAACTTCTTTGGTGGACCAAGGCAAGGCCTGTTCTGAGTGGAACTTGTCCTGTTAAACCACTGTATGGTCTTGGCCACTATGCTGCAGCTCAGTTTCAGGGTGTTGGCAATCTTCTTATAGCCTAGGTCATCTTTGTATAGAGCAACAATTATTTTTTTCAGATCCTCAGAGTTCTTTGCCATGAGGTGCCATGTTGAACTTCCACTGACCAGTATGAGAGAGTGTGAGAGCGAAAACACCAAATTTAACACACCTGCTCCCCATTCACACCTGAGACCTTGTAACACTAATGAGTCACATGACACCAGAGAGGGAAAATGGCTAATTGGGCACAATTTGGACATTTTCACTTACTGATGTACTCACTTTTGTTGCCAGCGGTTTAGACATTAATGGCTGTGTGTTGTTATTTTGAGGGGACAAATTTACACTGTTATACAAGCTGTACACTGACTACTTTACATTGTATCAAAGTGTCATATCTTCAGTGTTGTCCCATGAAAAGATATAATAAAATATTTACAAAAATGTGAGGGGTGTACTCACTTTTGTGAGATACTGTATACAGTTCATCAAATTTGAAAAGAAAAAGAAAGATACTGGCAGCATGGTGGCGGGAGCACAGCAAGAAGGTCACGGGATCGATTCCACCCCTGACCATCAGTGACCCTTCTGTGTGGAGTTTTCATGTTCTCCCTGTGTCTGCATGGGTTTACTCTGGGTACTTCGGATTCCTCCCACAGGCCAAAGACATGCAGGTTAGGTTAACTGGCATCAACTGGAGATTGTAAAATTGTCCTTGGGCATGAATGTGTGAGTGAATGGTTGTCTGTCTGTCTATGTAGGCCCTGCAATGGACTGGCGATCTATCCAGGGTGTATACAGCTGTATACAGGGTCTCTCGCCCAAAGATGCTGGGATAGCCCCCCCCCCCCCCGCAACCCAAAAAGGATTAAGCTTTAGAAGATGGACGGACGGATGGAATAAAGATACATTCCATGACATTAATTAACACATCACATAAAAGAACCATCTGGAAACTGAGTAGACTGCCTCAGTTGCCATGCCTCTTCTATAAATCTTGCCAAATCAAAAGTCTCAACATTAATAATGAATCAGCTTTATATAGCACTTTTCATAGACACTTAACGATGGATACATTATTCATTCACTCCACAGACAATGGTAGTGGTAAGCTACCACTGTAGCCACAGCTGCCCTGGGGCAGACTGACAGATCGTGGCTGCTAATCCATGCCAAAGGCCTCTCCGACCACTACTGAACATCTATACACATTCATACCCAGTGTCACGGACACTGAAGGCAAGGTGGGTGAAGCGTCTTGCCCAGGGACACAACGGCAGGATATCTGGGGAGAGTGGGATTCGAACCGCCAATCCTCCGGTTATTAGACGACTCACTCTACCTCCTGAGCCACCACCACCCATTTAACAGCCAGCTCATCATATCAGCATCAGACAACATCAGACAAGATCACTTGGATATTTTCATACAGATGGAACTGGCATCATAGGCATTCAGGAACACAGAAAGCACATAGAAGCAACTAGAAAAGCACTCGGAGAGCGCAGACCTCCGCCAAGCGGCACAGTTCCGCCCATACAGTGTTTGTGTGTACGTTTTCAGATTCCTTGACCATGAAAACATATGACTAGTAATTGGATTGACAATGATAGGATTAGCGGTTCAGTAGTTATTCACGAAAATGGCATTTTCCATAATGGCGGCGAGAGTTCCCCCCATACAATGTTTGTGTGTACGTTTTGAGATTCCTTGACCATGAAAACATATGACTAGCAATAGCACAGTAGATTCTCTGCATCGTCTGTGTTATCTCCCTCCCTTTTTTTCCCCCCCCCTTTCTCATGCACTTTGCACTCTGTTGCCTTCTGTGTTTCACACTTTTCGACTTTGAACGAGGCATGACTGGCAATATCGAGCAGATCTTCTTAAAAAAAAACAAAAAAACCTAACCTCCTGGCGGAGGTAATAAGAAAAAAAATCAATTAAAAAAAATAGCGCCTGAGTCGCTGCATTTCTTGTGTCGCTGCAGCACGGTGATTCTCCGCATCCTGTGTGTTGAAAATGGCCCTATGTCACAATGTTAAAGAATCCTTTAAAAAATTCCTGTATCCAGACGGTGATCCGGATCATCCCCAAAATTTAATCAGTTCTTCCTTGTACCATTTCCAACAACGCCTGAAAGTTTCATCGAAATCCGTCCAAAACTTTTTGAGTTATCTTGCTAACCAACAGACAGACAGACAGACAAACAGACAGACAAACCCCGGCAAAAACATAACCTCCTGGCCTGCGGCCTGGCAGAGGTAATAATAAACAAAGCTGCTTACAGGGAACCAACAAACCCACTTTTTCTTAAACTAAAAGCTCTCAAGTTGAAAGATCTGGTTGACTTTAAAACTGCAGTAATAATGTTTAAAGTGAAGAATCTATCACTGCCTGCAAATATCCAAAAGTTGTTCCAAATAAGGGAGAAACAATATCATTTCAGAGGAACATGTATATTTCAAAAACCTTCAGTGAGAACTGCCACCAAGCAACACTGTGTCTCAGTGCAAGGAGTCAGATTATGGTACGATTTTGGACCTGAATTAAAATCATGTACAACGCTTGGACAATTTAAACAAAAACTAAAGGAAGAAATACTCCGAACACATATACAAGATGACATATAAAATCACATAAGAATTATCATATTCAGTCTGTGTTGTGTTGTTGCTTAGTTTTTTTTGTCACATTTTGTCTTAGCTTTGTTCTGAATTGTAGTCGCTCTTGTTTTGTTTTTCTTTTGAATTCTTGGATGGAATATGGGTGGGCAATATAAGCTGTGGCTTCAGCCATCACCCATTTCGGATAACTTATGTTGAACTGTATAATCAGAGGAGTTATTGTCTAATTTGACCTTGTTAGATTTATTTTTCCCCTTTGTTATATTATTCTGTTCTTTCCTTTTAATCTTTCCTTTTAATCTATCCGAAAAAAAAAATTAATTAATTCATGCTATGTTTTTAATAATGGATTGCATTTATATAGCACTTTTCATGACACCCAAATGTCATGAACCATGAACACACTGGAGGCAAGGTGGGTAGTGTCTTGCCCAAGGACACAACAGCAAGGTGGGGGGAGTGGGATTCAAACCGCCAACCCTCCAGTTATTGGGCAACCTGCTGTACCCGCTGAGCCACTACAGCCTCATTTTTGTTCTTCTTTGAGAAATAATGTAACTGTGAGCTTGAAAACAACTATACTGCAAAAAGTCAAATATAAGTAAAATAAAATAAGGCTGTTTATGCTTGTCTTTTTTTCTGACAAGATAGTTATTCTTGCTGTGCAGTTTATGTGTAAGAAAATTTTTCATTCTTTCTGATAGTTTTAACTTGTTTTAAGCAGTTTGATAAGTCAAATTTTCTTGCTCTGTTGGCAGATAATTTTACTTAAAATAAGCAAAAATCTCTGGCAATAGATACTTTTAGTTAAAATTAGAAAAAATATCTACCAACAAAGTAAGATTAAATTTCTTAAAATAAGTAAAAATTATCTTAAAGCAAGTAAACTCTTACAGAAAACTGCACAACAAAAAGAGATTCTTGTCTTGTCAAAGTTATCATATAGCCTTGATTTAGGATGTTTTGTCTTACTAAGATTTTCATTTTTACAGTGACAGATACTACTGCCTTCAGCATAAACACAAATTAGTCTAATATCTCTCTCTCTGACACAGACACGCACAACACCGTGGCCTAAACACCAGGTGTCAGAGGATGACACTGATCAACAATTACAGTCTAATGATGACAGAAGAACACAAAGTTATATGTCAAGTATTCCTGATTCAAACAATGTACAACAGCAGCAACTAGAAAAGCACTTAGAGAGCACATACTTCCACCAAAGCTCCTTTTGTCCCTCATGGATCACCTCTAAAATGTAATGGGTTTGTATGTAGGACACGAGCCAGTTTTGGTGAAAATTGCATCAAAGTCTGTCCAGTAGTTTTGCAGGATTCTTGCTAACACACTGTGAGAAGAGCCTTATCAGAGATATGCATTCTCCGATCATCACCAAAATGTAATGAGTCCCTCTCTAGCCCAAGGGCTACCTCTGGTGAAAATCTTATCAAAATCTGTGAAGTAGTTTTTGCATAATCCTGCTAATAATAAGAAAAACAATTAAACCAACCAGACTGATTGTCACGATCTGGCCCCTCAGGGAAATGAATTAAGACCTAGGTGCTGGACTGTGAGTTGTGGGTCAATTTACTGGAACACAAAATAGCATGCAACAAAACTTACATATGTGGCAGTTGACAGGTGAAGTGCAGGTGAAGCCAAAATAGAAAGTGGCTAATGCGAAAGGAATCAACGGCTTCACCAGGACACAGAGCATATTGAAAATGCCGACACAGCACCACGATAATTAAATAGGGCAACAGAAATAGCACAACTGATTGCAGGTGTGAGTACCAGAGCGAGGAGTAATCAGATGAACTAATGACAGCTGTGATAGCCCGTGAATGTGAGCTCACAGTGGGAGTAACACAACAAGCTGTCAAAGAGGAAACACAGGAAGTTTGACAAAAAGGTAACAGACTGCAACTAGAAAAGCACTCGGAGAGCGCAGACCTCCGCCAAGCGCCACAGTTCCCCCCCCATACAGTGTTTGTGTGTACGTTTTCAGATTCCTTGACCATGAAAACATATGACTAGCAATTGGATTCACAATGATAGGATTAGTGGTTCAGTAGTAAAAGCATTACCTCCTTGGCGGAGGTAATAAACTGAAGTGTTGGTGTTGTGTCCATGTCCTCCATCTGCAAAGTCCCAGGCTGCGAGCGTTTTCATAGATCACTGAAAGCAGCACTGAGGGCATCACTGACGGATGCAAATTGGGTAGACAGGTTGCCGTGGGTTTTATATTGGGGTTGCGCTCCACGGCAAAAGAGGATTTGGAAGCTTCCCCGGCAGAGAGCTTGTTTTTGCGCAGCCCCTATGGTTGGCCGGGGAATTTCTGCCAAATAATCCCGCGCCGGTCAGCTGCCCGTCTCAGCTTTTGTAGCGTAGCGCAAACACAGGCACGCTGCCGGGCCCAGCCCACCACTGTTTTCCGCGTGCTTTTGTGCCTAAAACTTTGAAGAACGCGGAGTTTGTGTTCGTCAGACACGATGACCAGCGCCCTCCATTGGCCCTGCACACATGTTGAAAATGGCCGTATCTCACAATGTTAAAGAATCGTTTAAAAAATTCCTGTATCCAGACGGTGATCCGGATCATCCCCAAAATTTAATCAGTTCTTCCTTGTACCATTTCCAACAACGCCTGAAAGTTTCATCGAAATCCGTCCCAAACTTTTTGAGTTATCTTGCTAACCAACAGACAGACAAACAGACAAACGCTGGCAAAAACATAACCTCCTGGCCTGCGGCCCGGCGGAGGTAGTTATCTCTCAACACTAGAGCCAGCATGGAGAATACCTGTTTTTTCTACTCGTCTTGTGTCTGTAATTGATCCAGTATGCCTACTCGTGGAGTTGAAGTGCTACCCAAGTGTCTTGGTCCTGCCTACAGAGGTGCTAACAGCATATCAAATCGAATCCTTGTCATCAATCTAGATGCTGCTGATAACAACCCCTTTTATGGGGACCTTTAAAACTGCCTAAATGCACTTTCACCCCATTCAGTGCAGATAGTTGGAGATCTCAACCTGCACATGTCATGAATGCCCCTCAGGGCAGAGAGGTGAGACCCATGCATTGTACTGTGAGCTTGTGAAGTTTATTGAAAGACAAGCAACAAACACAAAGTACAACCAAGTGCTCCAAAAACAAAATGCAAATGAGAGAGAGAGCACTTACAAGATTTACGCAACAGAGCAAAGCAGGGCTCTGGTGGAGACGAGATGAGGTAAATTAAGACAGCGGCAAATGCAAATGAAAATCACTCCCCTTAAATAGGGATCAAAACCCCTCACACAATCAACAACTGGTATCTGAACGGGCAGGAGAAGGCAATGACACACAGCTGGGAATTATGAGAAGGTCATCAGGGCTGCCAGCTGGCAGGGCACACCCACGCTGGGCAAACCCCAGAAGGCCAATGACAGCTGTCAACCCTGAGAGAAAAAATATGATAAAATAAAACATAATGATGTGACAGAAAAAATGGGAACAGTCACAAACTGGGCTTGATATGCCGGCCCAGTTCTGTGACGCGATGGCTGCCTACTCGCCTTGTCTACTTTTTGCTGTTTATTTTTCATCAGGCGCTCTCTGAGAGCCCTGGGGTCCTCTCGGCCCTTTGACAGCTCAGCCACGCCTCCCTCTCATACCAAAGTGATCAGCTGTGTGTGATTATTGGGTTTCTCGTCACACACACCGGCAATCTCTTTCCTCATTAGGATTGGTATTATTTACGCCTGATTTCTGTGGAAAGAGATTGTCGGATCATTTTCTTACTCTGCGGTTAAGCTCCCAGTGTTTCTCCCCCGTCACGCTTGACTTTTTGCCCTGCCAGTGTCTTGGTACCACTGCACTCTGCGTGGCGTAATCACCTTCTTCAGTTTGGTTTTGTGTTTGCCTGGATTCATACTCGGATGGATTCGGACTGCTCCAGCCTTGTGAGTAATAGCTGCTTCACTCTCTCCGTGCAGTTCTGCCTGTTAACGTTGAAGGACATTTTGGCTGTATTATTCTCACCTGAGTTCTGTCGAGAGCATCTTTATAGTTTCCCCAGTACTTCCTGTGCTCTTTATTGGTTGTTTTGGACTGTTATTTTGTGTTTATCATTAAAACTATGCACAACTTACTCCAGTGAGTGGGCTTCCTCTTTTCCTCTGTGCGCTGCATAATAGCGCATGGGGAAAGTCATAACAGAATGATCCGACCAGTGTAATGTCCAGCGGAGAGGTTGTACGTAAACGTTTTTCTTTTATCCCTCTTTTGTGTTTTTTCACCTGTCTAATCATGGACTTTTCTGTTTATGGACTGAGCCCCGAGGAGTGCGGAGTGGCCAATTGAGCTGTGGTGTTTGTTTCTGGGGCTCAAGCCACCAACTCCCCGGAGGTCAATTTTTGTTTTTTTGACATCGCTGTCAGGGTGCTCCAAACATGCCCCGGTCTTTTGAAACATCCGAGGCTGACGCCGTTCCTCACCCTGATTTATGAGTCATGACAACACTTGGAGGAGGTGACAAGAGGGACCTTTGGGAGTGCAACCACTACTTTCCACGGAGCGGTCCTGGAAGACCAGAGCCCGCCGTTCACATCCTGAGCCTGGGTCCTCCTCCTCCCGCCAGACATCCCGTCTTACTCCCGGGAGGATGAAGCAGGACACCGAGGCAGCAGCGGACACCGTCACCAGTCAGGAGCTCAGGCAAGTACTTCTTCGTTCTCTTGCCATGTCTCCTGAAGTGATTAACCAGATTCCTGTGGAGGAGCTCCAGATTTTGCTATCTGCTGGGTAGTGATGGGTCCGGCAACACCGATGCGTCGGCGCATGCGTCGAGCTCATAGAGCGAAACCCATTTTTGGTGCGTGTCGGTGCGTCTCGCTTTAAGAAAGTCGCGTGACCGATACAGGTACTGTATCGGTCACGTGACGCTAGCGTGTCGAAACACTGACGGGCCAGCGTTTATAAGGAAGCGCATCTGTCAACGGGATGCATTTGTCCAAAGACTGTCGTATGTGTTGCGGACGGTTCTTGTGCAAATTTATCACAAATTATGGAGCACGAGCAGCCTCAAGGAAAAAGAGAGGTTTCCACCGTGTGGGACCATTTTGATCTGATATCGGAAAATAAGGTATTTAAAAATAGTATTTTTAAAATACTATTTTCTTTGTTTTAATTTCCTTGTTGTTTCATCCTGTTCCTTATCTGAATTCAAATTCATTTGAAAGTGACTCTTAGTTTACTCTTCATATTTTCTTCAGGCTAAATGTCGCATTTGTTCAACAGAGCTGTCATATTTAAACAAAAGCGCCTCCTCAATGCTGAGACATTACAGGGCCAGGCATGAAAATGAAGTCCCGGATACACCCAGGATAGACTCAGGTATACAGCCATTCTACAACTTGCTCACAGTTTCTTTATTGATAATTAATTCCTATTAATTTATTTTTTACTTCATTTTTAACCATCAAGCTTCCAGGAAGCAGATGCTGGATGAGACTCTGCTGAATTTCATCCTGAAGGACTGCCATCCCCTCAGCATTGTGGAGAGTGAAGGGTTCAGGGAACTGATTCAGGCCCTTCAGCCCTCATGTTTTCCCAAACAGAAAGGTTTGTGGAAATTATCTAAAGTAGTAGTTGATATATCCAATTTATTTAATCTTTAATTTAAATATATGGATTTGCTTTTGGTTTGACTTGGTGTAATTTTCAGACCATCAAACAAATGGTGGCCAAAAAGTACGAGGAGGAATGGGAACGAGTGAAAAAGGAAGTACAGCAAGCTGTGGCAGTGAGTATAACAGCCGACATGTGGACATCTGTGAACATGGAGGCTTACTTCGTTCTTACCTGTTACTACATTAATGAAAATTTGCAGTTGTGTACGTCTGTGTTGGAAGTGCAATACTTTCCACAAAGTCACACTGCTGACAGTTTGGCCCAAGTCAAAAGGGGCGTAATGGAGGACTGGGCCATAACCAATAAAGTAAAGTGTTTTGTGACCGACGCAGCACCAAACATGATTGCATCCACTAGACAGCTCCAAATTCAGCACTCAGTTTGCATTGCACATAGTCTCAATTTAGACGGGACCGTCTTCACAACAGCTGTCTGCACCCACTTCAGCCATGTTATTCAGCATTATTTGTTGTTGTTTGGAAATCATGTACTAAAATGCCATTTTGTTGTTTTTTAGCTAACCTTTGGCAACATCTCAACATCGAAGTGGGCAGGCAGACCAAAAGTGCCACAGCTGATGCCATCCAGGAGGTGCAGAGATACCTGGCAGAAGGCAATATTGCCAGGTCCCAGGATCCTATGAGATACTGGGACAACCAAAAGACCATCTATCCAAACCTCTTTCAGCTTGCCTTACAATCTCTGCACTCCAGCCTCATTTGTGTCGTGTGAGCGGGTGTTTTCTACAGCTGGAGAAGTTGTATCAAAAAAGCGTAACGGACTCAATTTCAAAACGTTGGAAAAGCTTTTTTGTTTTTAATAAAAATTTGTAAAAAAAAAAAAAATACCAGTCCACAAGCATCCTCATTCACAACATGTTCACTTAGATTTTCACGTTATGATACATGTTCACATTTATTGACTATCTAAAAATATCAACGATATTTGAAATTAAAATGAAGATATGAAATAATACAATATAAAATACAATGACTTAAATTATATACTGCTCAAAAAAAATAAAGGGAACACTAAACATCCTGGGTCTGCCCCGGGGTCAAGTTTTTCTCCCAGCTGGTCTGGGAACGCCTTGGTATCCCCTCTGAAGAGCTGGAGCAGGTGGCTGGGGAGAGGGAAGTCTGGGCTTCTCTGCTTGAACTGCTGCCTCCGCGACCCGGACCTCCGGAAAAGCGGTAGAAGATGGATGGATGGATGGACTAAACATCCTAGATTTGAATGAAATATTCTTAAATACTTTGTCCTTTACATAGTTGAATGTGCTGACAACAAAATCACACAACAGCAGGTGAAATTGATTGTCAGTGTTGCTTCCTAAGTGGACACTTTGAGGGACAGTGTTCCCTTTATTTTTTTTGGAGCAGTATATTATTGTATATACTAGGTCATCAAATCAGTGTCAGTTGAGTCTGTCAACTAGGTTGCCTGTAGGGATTTTTAAGGTCCAGCAGGTGTCAGTATTCAGTGACACAGTATCAACACAGTATCAATACAGTTTTGCAATGTGTCGAAACGCATCATGACGCCTCATGGACCCATCACTACTGCTGGGGCTCCCCAAACTGCTGCTGTCACGGCTCCGCATTCACCTGCTCTCTGTCTCCCTTAACTCTCCGCCGGCCCTGGGAGGGAATCGTCGGACGCAGGAGGAGCCAGAGGTCTCAGAGGAGCCAACCACACGGCGTGAGGGTAATCCTGAATCCAAGCGCCGGAAGAGGTCCACCACCTCATCAGCAGCCAAGTCCTGGACATTATGCCCAACCGCTGCTGCAGCGAAGCCCCCCTTTCTCTGCTTCAGCCACAGCCTCTGCCGTTGGGTTGTCCTCCTCAGCTGCTGGAGGGATTGTGAGCACCTCTCCTGACTCGGCCACTCCCTTGTCGTTCGAGTCGGCTCCTCCATCAACCTCCGAGGGGTCCAGAAGAACCTTGGGCACAGATGAGAATGACAACTCACCGTCTGCAGTGGCCAACACCCAGACCCGGGAGGCCAGGCAAGTGTGTTCTCATTCTACTTCAGTGAATAACGACAAACCTTGTCTGTCCCCTGGGAGAGCGCTCACCCCCTGCTGCTTCTATAATGAACTTTTCTATTCCCTCTGTGTCTTGATCCCCTGCTTCTGAGTGTCCACCAGCCCTGGAGCTCAATAATCGGGGGAGGGAGGAGTGCGCGGCCCTGGAGGACTCTGCCCTAGCCCCGCAGAGTATCTATGACCAGAGGGAGAGCGCTGTGGTCGACCCGAAGCTTGTGCCGACAAAGGAGCATCCCCTGGAAACTCCACCTCCAGACTCCACGCCGTGAGAGTTACCTGCGTGGGAGGCCTCACTGGAGGAGACCATGGCTGCCGAGACCATCATGCCTGCTGTGGGGGCCGCTGCAGCAGAGTTGACGCTGATGCTGAATCACCTCAAGGCCGGGCCCAGGACACCATCATCTGAATCGATGGAGTCCTGGACGGCGGTGGAGCTCGAGCCCAGGGAAGTGCTCTCATTTATCTCTCTTTCTGTTGCATCTGAGCAAACTTGCCTGGCTCTCGGGGGGGGGGGGAGTCGGGTGCTGCCTGTAGCTGCACCTGATCTCACCCAGCCGGGCTCCGCTGCTGCTGGCGACCCTGATTATGTCTATTCCCCTATTGTTTCTGAGCCGCATCACAGGGTCGCTGGGGAAGATCCGTCCTGGGCTGACATCTCCGGGGATCTGGGTGCATCATCTTTAGATGTCGGGGCTCCAGCTGTCCCAGTGGAGGTCATCACGGGAGGTCTGCCCCAACTCGGGATCTCCGTGGGAGCCTCCACCTCGCAGCCGGATACCGTCGGGGCCTCTTCATTCTCCCTGTCTGACGCCATGGGGGTTCCCTCCCTACGGTCCAGTCACCCACCTGTGAGCTTCCCGGTTTGCAGGCTGCCTCCTACTTCACCCCCCAGGTTCTGGTGGCTCAACAGCGCTGGCCGACTGCCGGAGGAATTGAGGAATACCCAGATGGCCCGTGTTTTCCGGCGGGCCACCAGACCCTGTTTGCTGGATCACCTGCGGGGCCTGGGACTCTGGTCGGTCACCTGAACCTTTGGACTCCTGGGTTTGGGGGGTATTGTTCTTGGTTGGGGTTGGGAGGAGGTTCATTTCATTTGTTGTATTTTGTTATTATTTGCTTGTTGGTTCCCTCCAAACCTGGTCCCCCCTCCGCCCACCCTGGGGTGTTCGTTTGTGTCACTGGGGGGGGGGGGGTGTCTTTTTCCTTTCTGATTTTACTAGGGGTGTCTGATTCCACCCCTTGAGGGGGAGGCTCTGTCACAAACTGGGCTTGATATGCTGGCCCAGTTCTGTGACACGGTGGCTGCCTACTCGCCTTGTCTACTTTTTGCTGTTTATTTTTCATCAGGCGCTCTCTGAGAGCCCTGGGGTCGTCTCAGCCCTTTGACAGCTCAGCCACGCCTCCCTCTCCTGTCAAAGTGATCAGCTGTGTGTGATTATTGGGTGTCTCGTCACACACACCAGCAATCTCTTTCCTCATTAGGATTGGTATTATTTACGCCTGATTTCTGTGGAAAGAGATTGTCGGATCATTTTCCTACACTGTGGTTAAGCTCCCAGTGTTTCTTTCCCGTCATGCTTGACTTTTTGCCCTGCCAGTGTCTTGGTACTGCATCGCTCTGCGTGGCGTAATCACCTTCTTCAGTTTGGTTTTGTGTTTGCCTGGATTCATACTCGGATGGACTCGGACTGCTCCAGCCTTGTGAGTAATAGTTGCTTCACCCTCTCCGTGCAGTTTTGCCTGTGAACGTTGAAAGACATTTTGGCTGTATCATTCTCACCTGAGTTCTGTCGAACGTCTTTGTAGTTTCCCCAGTATTTCCTGTGCTCTTTATTGGTTGTTTTGAACTGTTATTTTGTGTTTATCATTAAAACTATGCACAACTTACTCCAGTGAGTGGGCTTCCTCTTTTCCTCTGTGCGCTGCATAATAGCGCATGGGGAAAGTCATAACAGTGAACAGGCAAACTCAAAAATGCAATTAACAAACTATAATGAACGTACATGGGAAAATAAATCAAACTAAGGGTACAAGGTAGCTCAAAGTTGACAACACAGTGTAAATATGGAAAAAAGGAAGACAATCTGAGCTCGGGGAACTCCCTCCACGCTCAGAACATGACAGAGCCCCCCTCAAGAGGTGGACACCAGACACCATGAGGTAACATCAAAAGAAAGAACCCTCTCACACAGAAGTCTCACCCCAACAAGAAAACAACCCTATCCTGGGTGGAAGGAGGGGGCCCAGGCATGGAGGGACCGAACCAACCCAAAAGGAACAATGAAGGAAAACATCAAAAACAAAGTCCCGCTCAGAGCCCACACCAGGAAAGACCCTCAGCTCCCCTAAGCCCCCGGGACCGAGGAGTTGGACAGTTCAGGTGGGCGGCCAGAGTCCCAGGCCCACCAGACGGCACGATGGAATGAATCGGGTGGCCTCCCAGAGAACGTGGGCCACCTAACTCTGCGGCACTGCCTGTCGGGTGGTCTGCCCGAGTTTTTTAACCACCTGAACAGGAGAGGTGGTCCAGGAGGCGGCTGCCCGACAGGAAGGGTAAGTAGAGGGTGCAATGGAGGAGTGAGGGCGACCAAGGCAATGTCACATGGAGGATGGGCCACAGCAGCATCAGGGAGAAGACAGGGAACTACGACGGCATGTGGCAGAAGGCGGGGAACCACGACGGCATGTGGCAGAAGGAGAGGGGATCATAACGCCTGCAGACTGGCCAGCAGCACCCCCAAAGGTCCCGGAATGGAAGACAGTAGCACCCCCGGTGGCTCCGGGCTGGAGCGGAGCTCCACCCTCGGTGGCTCTGGGCAGGAGCGGAGCTGTACCCTCGGTAGCTCCGGGCAGAAGCTGAGCTGTACCCGCAGTGGACCCAGACTGGGCCATGGTTGCACCCATGGTGGCCCCCGGGCTGGAGTATAACACCCACAGCGGACCAACAATGGGGTGCAGCACCCAAGTTGGTCTCAGGCTGGGAAGCAGCACCCACAACGGTCCCCGACTGGGACACAGCACCCATGGAAACCTGGACTGAAGTGGAGCTGCACCCACGGAGGTCCCGGGCTGGGACAGAGCACCCGTGACGACCTCAACCGGAGGGGGAGCAGCACCCACGGAGGTCCTGGGTTTTGATGGAGCGTCCGCAACAACCTCAGCAGGGGGAGCTGGACCCACGGCGTTCTTGGGTGGCGAACCTGGACCCACAGAGACATCTGGCAAGGTTGGCACATTGTCGGTGACCCTGGGGGAGAGCTCAGGCAATACAGGCAAAGAAACAGGGTCAGGGTCACTGGCAGTGGTGGAGCCCAGCGAGGTGAGCTCAGATGCAGCTGACTGCTGCACCTGGCTCTCCTCACCAAGAGCAAGACAAGATCTCTCCAAAACAGATACAAGAAAAACAAAGGACAGCACTTGCCTGAGCTCGAGCTCCACCGCCATCCAGGACTCCGTCAATCCAAGTGATGGTGTCTCAGGCCCGGTCGTCTGGAGGTCCAGCTCCGACTCTGCTGCAGAGGCTCCTGCAGCAGGCATGGTGGTTAATGCAGTCCTAATCTCCTCCAGTGATTTAACTCACGCAGGTGGTTCATCCAGCATGGATTCTGGAGGTGATTTCCCTGTTGGTGCTGGATCCTGAGAAGCTGAAGCCAGGGGACACTCTCTCGTTGGTGCAGGCTTCGGGTCGGAGGCAGCGCTCTCCCTCTGTCCAGTCCATGACTGCGGGGCTGGGACTTAGTCCTCTGGACCTGCAGGCTCGGCTCCTCCATCGCCCGGCAGCTCAATTCCAGGACCGGCGGACACTCAGGGACAATAGGAGGAGACACGGAGAGGGTAGGTGAGGAATTAATTGCTGCAACAGGCAATGAGGACTCAGGGGACTGCAACTCTTGAGCCTCACTACCAGGAATCAGGCAAGGCATATCATCATAAACTGAAGAGGAATAAAATGATACTTGCCCGTTTTCCTGGGTTTCGACGTTTACTGCTGCAGATGGTGTTTCGCTGTTTCGATGTTTACTGCTGCAGATGGTGTTGGGTCAACCCCCTCCATGACTTTGGTTGAAGAGGGCCTCCCAGGAGAACGTTGTGGAGCCGCCCCTGCTGTATCAATGACAGGCGTAGCCGAAGAGGGAAAAAAGGCCTCTCAGCAGCGGGAGAAGATGGTGAGGTGAAGTGGGAAACAGCAGCTGCGGAAAAACGAGGAGCTGACGGAACAGCTGAAGAGGGTGAACATGAAGGATGCACTGCTGCAGAAGTCTTCTGCCTTGGCGAAGGGGAAATTGCTGGCTGAAAGGCAGGAGTATTCCTCCGGCAGTCCGGGGCTGGATGGTGACGCCGTGGAGTGGATGAGGCTGGAGCAGGAATGGGTGCCGGAGACTGGCGAGGAGCCAAAACAACAGGGACCTGGGAGTGCCTCTGTTTTGGCGCGGGCCCAGGCTTCCCCCGGGAATTCCTCACCATCCCACTGTTCTCACGTTGTAGCGCCTCCACCAGAGTAATCCTCTCCATTCCCTCAGCATGCTCCAATAGCAGAGGGCACTGGTGAGCAGCTGCCTCCGTGAGGCCCAGATACCACAATGCGCCCTTCGGGGCGAAACTGGAGCGTGCTGCAGAGATTAGCCCATCAATCTCCATGAGAGCTTGGCAGCACTCCCACCCCGGGGGCATTGGGTAGCCGCGTCCACCTGCAAAGTCCATGTGGGCTGGGGACATAATGAGCTCTACAGAACAGGTGAGTAAAGAAGAAAAGCAAAAAATCCACAAACTCACAGCAGCTGGGTCTCCAACTGGCTGCTGTCTACTGTCATGAATGCCCCTCAGGACAGAGAGGTGAGACCCATGTGCTGTATTGTGAGCTTGTGAAGTTTATTGAAAAACAAGCAACAAACACAAAGTACAACCAAGTGCTCCAAAAACCAAATGCAAATGAGAAAGAGAGAGAACACAAGATTTTTGATTTTTGATTTGATTTTGTATACTTTGTTGATCCCCAGAGGGGAAATTGAGGCCACCCACCTGGATGGATGAAGCAGCCACGTTACGGCGCTATCCCTTTACCATTCACACACACATTCACACCTAGGGCCACTTTAGAGTCTCCAATTAACCTAACCTGCATGTCTTTGGCCTATGGGAGGAAACCGGAGAATTCCCGGAGTAAACCCATGCAGACACGGGGAGAACATGCAAACTCCACACAGATCACTGTTGGTCAGGGGCTGGGATCGAACCAGGGATCCCATGGCCAAGGGTGAGTTGCTGTGCTGCTGTAGTGCTAACCACTGCGCCACCGCACCGCACCGCTGCGATTTACGCAACAGAGCAAAGCAGGGCTCTGGTGGAGACGAGATGAGGTAAATTAAGACGGTGGCAAATGCAAATGACTCCTCTTAACTAGGGATCAAAACCCCTCAAACAATCAACAACTGGTGTGGGTATCTGAACGGGCAGGAGAAGCCAGTGACACACAGCTGGGAATAATGAGGAGGTCATCAGGGCTGCCAGCTGGCAGGGCACGCCCACACTGGGAAAACCCCAGAAGACCAATGACAGCTGTCAACCCTGAAATAAAAAACATAAAAATAAAATACAAACAATGATTACACAGAAAAAATGGGAACAGGCAAACTCAAAAATGCAATAAACAAACTATAATGAACGTACTCAGGAAAATAAATCAAACTAAGGGTACAAGGTAACTCAAACATGACAACACAGTGTAAATATGGAAAAAAGGAAGACAATGTAAGCCCGGGGAAATCCCGCCGCGCTCAGAGCATGACAGCGTATTGGTGCAGACAGCCACAGCAAATTTCTGACTACTATACTGACAATAATTACAGGAGCCACCTTGTTGATCTATGTTGTTCAGCAGCGTAGTCTCCTTTCCCCCAGAGATGGCAGACTCTGGACCTTTGAACATCCAATGATGTTAATGGCGATTATGGTGGTGCACACAGTTGCAGCAGCTCAGTGGTTTACCAGTCGGAGCGGTATTTGGATGTGTTTTTTGTTTTATGTGTTTTTTTTGTGCACATTCTGCCGAGCGAATATCACCTATAGCCAGCATGATATTCTGAAGATCAGAATATGCTATGAGGGGAAAGTAACAAGTGAGTTTCTCCACTCACACAAGATCCCGGTGGAAGTAGAGAGGAGTCCCGGCTCTCCATGGATTACCATCCCAGTGGGAAGGAGGCGCAGGCGGCGGAGGGAGAGGAAACAGAAGCGGGGCTGTAAGGCCGGCGTGCTAGTAAGGCTACGGAAGCAGCCGTTCAAACCACCGCTTCCCAGCCTTTTCCTCTCAAACGCCAGATCTCTCGTGAACAAGAAGGAGGAACTAAGGTTACAGATTAAGGTAAACAACTGTGCCAGGGATGTATGCATTCTTCTTATCACTGAGACCTGGCTTCAACCATTTATCCCGGACTCGGCTATCGAGCTAGCAGGGTACACTACACAGCGCTATGACCGAACAGCGGATTCCGGTAAGAGCAGAGGAGGGGGGCTCTGTGTGTAAGTAAATAACAGCTGGTGTACTAACTCAGTGATTATGGAAAGTCACTGTTCACCGGACATAGAGTATCTGACTGTTAAGTGCAGACCTATTTACCTCCCTAGGGAGTTTACTGTAGTTTTGATAATGGCTGTTTACATTCCACCGGATGCTAACGCTAACTCAGCTATCGGATTGCTACATGCTAGCATTAGCTATACACAGAGTATTTACCCTGACGCCATGCAAGTTATAGCGGGGGATTTCAATCATGAAGACTTAAAGGCAGCACTCCCTAAATTCCATCAGCATGTCAAGTGTGCTACTAGGGGAGTGAACACTCTGGACAAGGTCTATTCAAACATCAAACTGGGCTATAGGGCTAGACCATTACCACATCTGGGCCAGTCTGACCATCTGTCCATGCTATTAATTCCTGCATATGCCCCCCTCAGGAAAACTGCTCCCATCATCTCTAAAACTGTTGTCATATGGCCGGAGGATGCTTCCCAGCAGCTGCAGGATTGCTTCTACAGGACCAACTGGGAAGTCTTCGAACATCAGGACCTGGAGCAGTTCACAGATAGTGTGCTGTGCTATATCAAGAACTGCATAGACACTATCACAGTGAACAAACGGATCCGTATCTTCCCTAACCAGAAGCCCTGGATGAACCGGGAGGTCCAGCAACTGCTGAGGGAGAGAAACATCGCCTTCAGGTCTGGTAACAGTGAACTCTACAGCACAGCTCGGGCCAACCTGAAGAGGGGCATCAGAGAGGCTAAGGCAGACTATAGGAGGAGGATTGAGGACCATCTGGACAGCAATAATAGCCGGCAGGTGTGGCAGGGCATCCAGCACCTGGCCAACTATCGAACTAATCCGGGAACCGCGGTAGGTGACCTCACGCTGGCGGAGGAGCTGAATATCTTCTTTGCCCACTTTGAGGTCACTGCACCTGTCTCGGCCAACCTACACCAGGCCCACAGCAGTACATTCCTCACTTTGGAGGAACATGAGGTGAGGCGCACCCTGCAGTCCATTGACCCAAGAAAAGCAGCGGGTCCGGACGGTGTCCCGGGACATGTGCTGAGGGACTGTGCAGATCAGCTGGCTGGAGTCTTTACTAAGATTTTCAACCAATCCCTGGCACAGTCCACTGTCCCATCCTGCCTGAAGTCCTCCACCATAGTCCCCTTACCCAAGAAACCTCACATCTCCAGCCTTAACGACTACAGACCAGTCGCACTCACCCCGGTGGTGATGAAGTGCTTTGAAAGGCTGGTCCGTAGTCATATCATAGCAGCCCTGCCCCGCAGTCTTGACCCCCACCAGTTTGCCTACATTGAATCGATCGAATCGATCCACAGAAGATGCGGTGGCCACAGCGCTCCATGCCACTCTAGCCCACCTGGAGCGGCAGGGAGCTATGTGCAGATGCTCTTCGTGGATTACAGCTCTGCATTTAACACCATTCTTCCACACAAACTGGTGGTCAAGCTGGGGGACCTGGGGCTTCCTCAGGCCATATGTATGTGGATCAGCAGCTTCCTCTCTGGTCACAGACAAGGAGTCAGGGTGGGCCATCATACATCTACGGCCCTAAGCCTCAGTACCGGATCCCCCCAGGGCTGTGTGCTGAGTCCCCTGCTCTACTGTCTGTATACACACGACTGCACCCCTGCCCATCACAATAACACCATCGTGAAGTTTGCAGACGACACTACAGTGGTGGGTCTCATTTCGGGGGGGGGGGGGGGACGAGTCTGCCTACAGAGATGAGGTGGTGCGGCTGTCGTCATGGTGTAAAGATAATAACCTTCTCCTGAACACCTCTAAGACCAAAGAGTTGATAATAGACTACAGGAGGAAGAAGACAGAGATTCCCCCTCTCATCATCAGCGGGGACTGTGTAGAGAGGGTAGCTGACTTCCGTTTCCTGGGAGTCCACATAGAGGAGAACCTGTCCTGGTGTGTGAACACCTCTGAGCTGGTGGAAAAGGCCCAGCAGAGACTGTACTTCCTGAGGATTCTCAGGAAGGAGAACATCACACAGAGACTGCTGGTGTCTTTTTATCGAGCTTCCATTGAGAGCATATTAATATACTGTATATGCATCTGGTACAGTAGTTGTACAGTAGCTCAGAGGAAAGCACTCCAGAGGGTCATTGACACCGCCCAGAAGATCATTGGCTGCCCTCTCCTCACGCTGGAAGACCTACACCGCTCCCGTTGCCAGAAGAAAGCCCAAAATATTTTAAAGGATACTTCACATCCTGGACACTCACTGTTTGAACTACTGCCATCTGGGAAATGATATAGACAAATGAACACAAGGACAAACAGACTCAAACACAGCTTCTATCCAACAGCAATAACCATTCTGAATAAAATGTAATGTGCTAAATGGACATGATTGTATGTTGTTGAATGCTCTTTGCAATGACTGTGTGTGCATGATGTCCTGTGTTGATGTCTGTGTGAATGTGGCTAGTTATTTATTCTTTTTGATTATTATTTTTAACTGATTTTTAGTAATGTTAGGTCTATGTTTTTTATAATGGGGAAATGTTTTTATAAATGGGGCACTGACTGGAGAGCACTTTGAATTTCGTTGTACCTGTGACAATGACAATTAAAGATCTATCTATCTATCTATCTATCTATCTGTAAAAGAGCTCATCTTTTTTCCCCAATATATTTATTTATTAAAGTCATTTTACAAAATACAATTACCCACACAGACATAAGAAAAAAAAAGAAAAAGAAAGGTCAGTGCAAAATTCAAACATCATGGAGAACTCATGATATAAAAGCGGAACTTCCTGCTGTCCAGCTTGGTGCTCAGCAATAATGGAATGGAGGAGGGAAATCTGTGGCGGCACCTTGCATGGCAGCGGCCCTCTGATTCTACACATGGGGTGTGTGTGATTAACACTGTAGATAGGAAAAGCACAATTTCGTTCTACTGTACATGTATGGTTGAATGACAACAAAGGTTGATTTAATTCAATTTAATTTAATTTAATTAATTTCTAAATGAGGTATAAGGCAAGTTAAAAGAGGTCACATCTGAACATTGTAATCAATATATATTAAATAAGGTTGCCAGATTTTTAGGAAAGCATCATGTCTTTTTCTAAGATTATATGTAATTTTTTTTCTAAAGGAATAGAACTGTCACAATTGCCCCTCTGGGGTAAGGAAGACATCCCAAATGCGAGGTGAGTTTCATACATAATTTATTTTGGAAAATTAACAGAAAATAATACAGCTCGTGGGCTGGAAATAAAAAAACAAAACACAGCAAGACAGGCTGAACACGATACTGGGATCACGGCTAAGGCAGAGACAAAAACAGGCTTGGCAGAAGCGTGCATACATGCCAACATGAGGTAAAGTTGCCGCACCAGGTAATGGACGGCGATCCTTAAATAAAGCAGGACCCATAAACACAAATCACCAACAGCCATGGACAATTAGGAAATCAACAACAAAAAAACAACACGTAAAGAACAAGAAATAAGGGTGCTGTCAAAATAATGATCAATACAGAGGTAATGAGCAGGACAGAATAACAATAACAAAACAAATGATTAGACTAAGGTTGAGGACATGATAATAATGATACTAGACACAAAAAAATCACAAAAGCAAACTCAAAACATGAGCATGGTCCCCAGACTATGCCCAGACCCTAACATAGCCCCTCCTTTAAGGGGTGGATTCCAGACACCCCTAAACAAAAAACAGAAACACCAAAACGGGCTGGAGGAGGGGTACAAGGCACAGTGGGAAGAAAGAAAATTCAGCAGACCCCCACACCAACATGCAGGGTGTGCTGGTCCGATGCTGAGGTGCGCCGACCTCAGAAAATAATGTCATTGACGTGCTCCTTACTGAACTCATTTGTGTTCAGTGTACTGGTCTATGGAGGCAAGACTTGGATCCTAACAGAAGACCAATTGTCTCAATCGGACAGTTTCCACTCCTCATGCCTGCGCATTATGAACATCTCACATAAAGACTGCAATTCAAATTAAGCTCTCCTACAAACATATGAAGAACTAGAAAAGCACTCGGAGAGCGCAGACCTCCGCCAAGCGCCACAGTTCCCCCCATACAGTGTTTGTGTGTACGTTTTCAGATTCCTTGACCATGAAAACATATGACTAGCAATTGGATTCACAATGATAGGATTAGTGGTTCAGTAGTTATTGACGAAAACGGCATTTTCCGTAATGGCGGTTTAGCGCCACAGTTCCCCCCATACAGTGTGTGTACGTTTTCAGATTCCTTGACCATGAAAACATATGACTAGCAATTGGATTCAGAATGATAGGATTAGTGGTTCAGTAGTTATTGACGAAAATGTCATTTCCGTAATGGCGGTTTTCTACTGGACGGTGATCCAGATCACCACCAAAATGTAATCATCTGTAGGATACCCCATTTCTGACAATCTGTGAAAATTTCATGAAAATCCGTCCATAACTTTTTGAGACAGACAAACAGACAGCCAGACAAACAAACAGACAGACAAACCAACGCCGATGAAAACATAACCTCCTTGGCGGAGGTAAATATCACTGTCAAAGTTAGTACAAGCACGCCATTTGCAATGGCTGGACAGCAGTCGTGATATCCAGAGTCTGACCTAGTCCAACAGTTCTGTCTGTGGGAGTCATCCCACAGCAAGCAACAGCCAGGTGGAAGAAGAACAGTATACTGAGACTACATCACCTAGATATATTCCAAGGAGCACACACCAACAGAGACTGAACTGTGACAGGTGGCCACAAACTGGAAGAAATGGAAAAGCCACATGGCTGTCTGCAGTCACCTATGATCCACTCTGTCAACCAAGAAAGGCCTACTGCTACTACTAATTTTGAAAAATTAATGGGGTCATTGACTGAAAAATGGTGTGTTTGTAGGTTTTAATTGTCTCAAATATGCCAACTGGTCACGTAATTAGCCTAAAATTTTCCAGTCAATGATCTGACAAAAGCACACTGCCTTTATCTCGTTTTTCTTTCAGAGAAACTCCCAAAAATGCTTTTTGGCTCTCATGGGTAATTCTTCTCTGTCAAGTGTGGAAAAATACACCCACTGCCGTCCATGAGACCCGTACACTGCTCTGTTGGCCCGCCTAGTTGTATCTCATGTAGATGGAAGGGGTGCTAAAGATAGACAGCTCCCCCAGTCGCTGCCATCGAAACCTAGCCCGTGACCCGAGGTAAGTTACCGAGCCAAGGGATCACAAAAGGCAGTGTGACTCTGTGGGACTCCACTCTGCTCTCATGGCCAGCAGAAAGCTGAAGCGACCATGCTGCCCGCAAGAGCAGCATGGATCCACAGAGGATGGTGGGGTTGCTGGGTGTGAGAGCCAGCAGCATCTGGTCCTGGGGCATTTTGATTGCAGCAAGCCGGCGGTTTCGTCATGATTCCGCAGCCAATCGCCTCTACTGGCTTGTGGCTTGCACGGCCAGCTAAAGGCTAAAGGTAGCCTATTAGCCTCTGAGCTAACAGCCCACAAGCCAACACTGTTACCAGGACACTCGCTGTAAGGGCAGCTTATATTGTTATTTTCTTCAGATCTTTGTCATCCTAATAGCCATCCCTGTGATCACCTGGTTCGGTGGTGTACCTCGCATCACTGCGGGCCATCTCTCAGTAGTTTCTTTGTGATTCCACAGCGTATCGCCTGTACCAGTGTTATGCCGAGAACTCCCCCGCCCATCTGGGGGAGTTCTCGGCATAACACCGGCCAGTAGCCCTGGTCCCGGGCTGTATGGGCGATCTGCTGCGGAATCCCAGTGAAACCACTCAGAGATGGGCTGGAGTGAACCAAGTGGCAACAGGGATGGTTATTAGGGTGACTAAAATCTGAAGAAAATAATATAAGCCGTGCTTACAGCCAGCATCCTGGTACCAGTGTTAGCTAGTGGGCTAAAAGCTCAGGAGCTAATAGGCTACCTTGAGCCCCCACTTCCATCTACATGATGGACAGCTAGGCAGGCCAGTAATAGAGCAGTGGGTAGGTCTTTAGGATGGCAATGGGTGGGCTTTTTCAAGACTTGATGTAGGAAGCTTACCGGGAAGAGTCAAAAAACATTTTTGGGAGTATCTCTGAGCGAAAACTAGATAAAGGCAGTGTGCTTTTTTCAGATTGTTGACTGTTGGCTAATTACGTGACCAGTTAACACATTTGAGACATTTACAACCTACAAACACACCGTTTTTGAGTCGATGACCCCTTTAAGTCTGATGTGTTGACTGTTAGGATTAGGTTAAAAACGGTTCTTAATGTAATCTGCAAAATGCCTTTTTTTTTTTACACAATAGATTCTGCCTTATATAGATAGATAGATGTACTTTATTGATCCCAAACTGGGAAATTACAGTGTAACAGCAGCATGACAGTACAGAACCAAATGACAGAAACAAACGCATGACAGACAAAGGAATTACCCATGGAAATTAAAACTAACACTGTGGAGAGTGTAAATAACGAGACTGGTTCATACAGCAGACGACTTTATTCACTCTCACATCAGTCATACACGGAAAAAGCATGTCTCAATACACCATGGGTTCTCCTTTTATACCAACCACCCATCTCACATCTGCATGACATCTCACATCACAATACATCCATCCCTTCTCCCCCCCACTCCTTCTTCCTGCTACCTCACCATAATCTCCATAGCCATTGTCCTTCTCTATTTACCCTCTGCATCCAGTCTGAGATGATTAACCCAGTCTCTACATCCAGTCTGAGATGATTCACCCAGTCTCTACACGCCCCCCCCCCCCCCAATCTCAGACCGAGTTTCAGTCCTCACGTCCTTTTTGCTTCAGTCTCCTCCCATATCTGCTGTAATGGGGGTTTACTGCCTGGGGGGGCTCCTGGGGGTGTGTCTGTCTGCGGGTGGGCCATGGCGAGGGGGGTGAAACCTTCGACTTGCCTATGTGGCTGCTCTGATGAATCGTTTACCTGGGGAGTTCTCAGTGGGGGTCTTCCGCGCCGAGGGGCCTGAGCCAACAGCACTTGCTCGTCCGCCACCACAAAGGTGGGCTTAAGTCTGTCTATGCATATTTTCTCCCGACAACCCCCCAAGTCTAACAAAAAATGTTTGTCCCCTGTTTCCAGCACTCTGAACAGGCCATCGTAGGGTGGGCGCAATGGAGGGTGGTGGGCATCGTGCCTGACAAACACGAACGCCGCGTTCTTCAAAGTTTTTGGCACAAAAGCGCGTGGAAAACAGTGGTGGGCCGGGCCTGGCAGCGTACCTGTGTCTGCACTATGCTGCCAACGCTGAGACGGGCAGTTGTCAGGCGCGGGATTATCTGGCAAAAATTCCCTGGGCAGCCGCAGTGGCTGAGAAAAAACAAGCTCCCCCCAGGAAGCCTCCAAATCCTCTTTTGGTGTGGAACGCAACCCCAATAAAACCCACAGCAACCGGTCTACCCAATTTGCATCCGTCAGCGAAGCCCTGAGCGCTGCTTTCAGTGACCTATGAAAACGCTCGCATAACCCATTGGCCTGTGGGTTGTACGCGGTTGTGCGATGAATTGCAACACCCAGGCTATGGGCCATCACGGACCAGAGGTCTGATACAAACTGAGGGCCCCTATCGGACGTGATGTCCGACGGGATTCCAAAACGTGCCACCCATGTCGTCAAAAAAACGCACGCCACGTCTGCGGACGTGGTTGCCGTCAGCGGGACTGCTTCTGGCCAGCGTGTGGTGCGGTCCACCACTGTCAGAAGGTGCGTGCACCCCTGCGATGGCGGGAGGGGGCCCACGAGGTCCACGTGAACATGGTCGAACCTCTTAGCCGGGATACGAAACGGCTCCAAAGGAGCCTTCGTATGTCTGTGTACTTTGGCTCATTGGCACGCTACGCAGGCTGCAGCCCACTCTTTCACTTGTTTGCGCAGACCTGGCCACACGAACTTCGTTCATTTTGACTGACGCGCGCACCCCTGGGTGCGCCAGAGCATGAACTGACTCAAACACGCGGCAGCGCCAAGCGACTGGGACCACCGGGCGCGGGTGTCCCGTGGAGGCGTCGCAGATTAGGGGAGGCTTGCCATCTTGCAGTACTCTGCTCTCCAGCCTTAACCCTGTTGGTCCAGACTGGAGCGCGCGCACGTCCGTATTGCCAATCTGCTCTGCGGCCATGGCTGTATAATCTATCTCCATGCAGACCGGGGCCACTACTGCGCGCGAGAGGCAGTCAGTTACCACATTCAGTTTACCCAACACATGCTGAATATCGATCGTAAACTCCGAGATCACAACCAGCTGTCTCTGCTGCCGGCCCGACCTTGGCCATCGCAAACGTTAGCGGCTTGTGGTCCACGAACACGGTGAAGCTGCGCCCTTCCAGCCAGAACTGGAAGTGGCGTATGGCCAGGTAGAGAGCCAGCGACTCTCTGTTGAACGCGTTGTATTTACGCTCACTGTCGCGCAAATCCCTGCTGAAAAAAGCAAGCGGCTGCCAAGAACCGCCGACACGTTGCTCCACGACGGCCCCTATGGCCACATCCGAGGCGTCGGTAGTGAGCGCTATCCGGGCCGCCAGGTCCGGGTGCGCCAACATTGTGGTGTTTTCCAGGGCTGTTTTAACCTCAGAGAACGCCTGCTCTTGCTCCGGAGTCCATTTGATTCTATCCGCGGGTTTCCATTTCTTGAGCGTGGCATATAATGACTGCATGAGTTGAGCTGCCCAGGGGAGGAACCAGTTATAAAAGTTAACCATCCCCAAAAATTCTTGCAGTGCCCTGACCGTCTGAGGCCGGGGAAAATTCGCCACGGCGCGCACTTTGTCGGGCAAGGGTATCGTTCCCTCCGGTGAGACGCGGTGCCCCAAAAAATCAATCCCCATCATCCCGAACTGGCATTTCACCGGGTTGATTATTAACCCGTGCTCCTTCAACCTCTGGAAAACCGTCCTGAGGTGGGTTACATGTTCTTCCTCGGATGCACTGGCCACCAGGATATCATCCAGGTAGACGAACACAAAAGGGAGATCGCGCAACACCCCATCCATCATCCGTTGGAATGTCTATTCCGCTCCTTTTAATCCGACGGGCATGCGTAAAAACTCAAACAAGCCAAACGGAGTTATTACCGCTGTTTTGGGTATGTCCTCTGCGCGCACTGGGACCTGGTGGTAACCGCGGACCAGGTCTATTTTAGAAAAAACGCGTGCTCCAGCGAGGTGAACGGAAAAATCCTGAATATGGGGAATCGGGTAGTGGTCATGCGCTGTGGCATTATTCAATCTGCGGAAATCTCTACACAGTCGCCACGATCCCTCGGACTTAGGGACCATGTGTAGCGGGGATGCCCATGGGCTGTTCGATTGCCTGATGATGCCCAGCCTTTCCAGGTTGGCAAACTCCTCGCTCGCTATGGCCAGTTTAGCTGCGTCCAAGCGCCGAGGTTGTGCGAAAACAGGTGGCCCGGTGGTGGTGATAAAGTGTTCCACCCCTTGTTTAGCAATGGCCGCCGAAAATGTCGGGACCGTGAGTGCTGGGAACTGAGTGAGCAGTGTGTGGAACTTACCGCCTGGAGCTGTGACGTTGGCTTGCGTTATTGGCCCGGCCCCTCGAGCTGTACAGGGGAGAGAATCAAAAGACAGTGCATTACTAACTAACTAACTAACCTGTACTTATATAGCGCTTTTCTAATCACAAAGACCACTCAAAGCGCTTTCACTAATACTAACCCTCTATTCTAAGGGCCTATAGGAAACAGATATCTAGGGACAATTTAGAACAGCCAATTAACCTAACATGCATGTCTTTGGATTGTGGGAGGAAACCGGAGCCCCCGGAGTAAACCCACACAGCACAGGGAGAACATGCAAACTCCACACAGAAAGGTTCCAACCCCTGCCAACCTGGGGATTTGAACCAGGAACCTTCTAGCTGTAAGGCAACAGTGCTAACCACTGCACCACCGTGCTGCCAGGCGCCTGTTAGCAACATCGACTAGCAACCCATGTGCACACAGAAAATCAGCTCCCAGGATTGGGAAACTCAGTGCCGCTATGACAAAAGTCCACTCATACATACGGTCGTGTAGGGATAAAGTCAGTGTTCTCTCACCAAAAGTCTTAATGCCCGAGCCGTTTACTGCTACCAGCCAGGGGCCGCTAGGTCCTGCTAGCCAGTCGGCGTAGGACGGCAGGATGATGCTCCTCTGGGTTCCGGTGTCTACGAGGAACCGTCTCCCCGAGCGCGAGTCCGTCACGTAGAGCAACTTGTTCTCTTCACCGGCGGTCGCAGCTGCTACCGACTGCCGGCCTTGGCGTTTCCCGAGCGCTTGAATTGGCACGGTGGTGCACATCTGTGTGCGTTCTCTCCAAAGCGGCGGTGGTAGAAGCAGAGCGTGTCTCTCTGGCGCTTCCTGGCCTCCGCTGCCGCTACCGTCGGCGGCTCCTCGCCTCCGCTGGTCATCTCACTGGGTTCCGACGCCGCCGCGTTCACTGTGAGGGCTCTGGTGGTGAGGATGATCTGATCTGCCTCCTGGGCTAGTGCCCGGTAGTCATGCGTGGCCAGCAACGGCGAATTGGCAAGAACCGCTCTCGCCTCTGTTGGGAGGTTCCGGAGGAAAAGGTGGGCAAACAGAAAATGCCCGTCGTCCGTGCCCATTAACGCAAACATCTTCATCAGTTCGACCGCCTAACCATCTCCTAACTCGGAGCGCCTCAGGAGCCTCTCTGCTCTCTCACAGTCCGAGAGCGTGTAGCACCGGGTCAGCGCGGCCTTGAGAGTCCCGTATTTGTCATGGGCTGGAGGCTGTTGGAGCAGGCTTGCTACCTGCTGAGACGTGCAAGCGTCCAGCGCTGCGACCACATAGTAATATTTGGTGTCGTCTGCCGTTATTCCCCGGAGGGTGAACTGAGCCTCAGTGTGGTGGAACCAAGACCGCAGGTCGTGCAGCCAAAAGTCCGGTAGTTTGACTGAAACAGCGCACGCGTTGCTGGGGGTTCCCGTCCGGGCCGAGTCCGGGGTTCTTGCCTCGTGTTCCATAGGAACTCGTGACCGGAGTGGTGGCTCAGTTGGTAGAGCATCCGCCCCACACCCGGGAGGCAGGGGTTCAAATCCCGGCCGGGTCATGCCGAAGACCATATAAAAGTGGAACTTCCTGCCGTCCAGCTTGGTGCTCAGCAAAAAATGGAATGGAGGAGGGAAATTTGTGGCGGCGCCTTGCATGGCAGCGGCCCTCTGATTCTACACTTGGGGTGTGTGTGATTAACACAGTAGATAGGTAAAGCACAATCTTGTTCTACTGTACATGATTGGTTGTACAGTTGAATGACAATAAAGGGTGATTTTAAAAAATAATTCGTCAAGGGGTCACCAGTGTGGAGAGTGTAAATAACGAGACTGGTTCATACAGCAGACGACTTTATTCACTCTCACATCAGTCATACACAGAAAAAGCATGTCTCAATACACCATGGGTTCTCCTTTTATACCAACCACCCATCTCACATCTGCATGACATCTCACATCACAATACATTCATCCCTTCTCCCCTCCACTCCTTCTTCCTGCTACCTCACCATAATCTCCATAGCCATTGTTCTTCTCTGCTTACCCTCTGCATCCAGTCTGAGATGATTCACCCAGTCTCTACAACACGACTATAAAACCTATATACATCATAGCTTAATATATGATGACCCGTATAAACACATGAATCATCCCATTGCACAATGAAGGACTATCAGGAGCAGAGTGAAATGTGAGGTACCAGTTAGACTGTAAGGTGCAGTGTGGCAACATTGTTATGACCATAATACAACATCATAGTGAGTTATTGTACAATGAAATGGCATGCGGCAGGAAAGATTTCCTATACCTGGCCATTCAACAGCGAAGCTGTGGTAGTCTACTGGAGAAAGTGCTTCGCTGTCTGTCCAGTGTGTGGTGGAGGGGGTGATCAGGATTGCCCATGATGGATCGCAGTGTTCTCTTCTCCACCACTGTCTCAAAGGTCTCTTCTGAGAACAATTACAGAGCCAGCCCTCTTGATAAACTTGTCAAGTCTGTTGGTGTCTCTGGCCGTGATACTGCTACCCCAACAGACAGCAGCAAAGAAGATGGCGCTGGTGACAACGTCTGGTAGAAAAGCTCCAGCATCCTGCTATACACGTTGAAGGATCTCAGCTTCCTCAGGAAGTAGAGTCTGCTCATCCCCTTCTTGTGCGCAGCATCGGTGTTGGATCTCCAGTCCAACCCACTGCTGACCCTGACACCCAGATATTTGTAGTCCTCAACCACTCCCACATCCTCCCCCCTAATCTGCAATGGCTGAGAAGGAATCTTCCTCTTCCTGAAGTCAATCTCCATCTCTGGTCTTGCTGACATTCAACCTCAGGTGATTCTGCTCCGTCCACTCCACAAATCTGTCTACTAGTGCCCTGTACTCCCCCTCCTCTCCTCCTCTTATACACCCCACAACAGCTGAGTTGTCAGAGAATTTCTGCAGGTGGCATGACTCTGTGTTAGAGAGTTAGTGACTCTGAAAGTCAGTGGTGTATAAAGTAAAGAGAAAAAGAGAGAACACAGTCCCCTGTGGAGCTCCCATATCACTAGCCACCACTCCAGACAAGGCACTGCCCAGCCGGACAAACTGTGGCCTGCCTGTCAGGTAGTCAGTAATCCAGGAGATCACAGAGCTGTCAACCTCCATCACCTGCAGCTTCTCACCCAGCAGCAGTGGCTGGATGGTGTTAAAGGCACTGGAGAAATTAAAAAAAAAATGATTTTGACAGTATCTCCTCCGCCATCCAGGTGCAGATGGGCTCGTTGCAGCAGGTAGATGACAGCATCTTCAACTCCTAAATGGGGCTGATAAGCAAACTGCAGAGGGTCCAGCCACGCCTTCACCTGCGGCCTCAGGTGGGCTAAGACCAGTCTCTTCAGGACCTTTGTCACATGAGATGTGAGAGCAACTGGACGATAGTCGTTCAGGTCCGATGGAGATGACTTCTTGGGGACAGGAACCAGGCAGGATGTCTTCCACAGCACCGGTACTCTCTCCAGACTCAGACTCAGGTTGTACAGGTGTTTCAGTACCAGAGCTAGCTGGTTGGCACAGGTCCTCAGGGTCCTGGCGGAGATGCCATCTGGGCCCAAAGCCTTCCGCTGGTGGAGTCTCTCCAGCTGTTTCTTCACCTGGTCTGTAGTCACTGTGAAGTGAGGGAGGGTCCTGGTGGCCCCCGAGGAGGAGGGGGGGGGGAGAGATGGAGAGAGGTTCTGCACAGGAGGTTGGGTGGGGAGGGTTGTGTGGGGGTCTGGTTGTGTTGTTGGGGTGACAGACTGTGAGTTGAACCTATTAAAAAACAGATTCAGTTCCTCAGCTCTCTCCTGGCTCCCAGATGGCTGCCTGACTCTCCCCTTGCACCCAGTTATTTGTTTCATTCCCTCCCACACATCTTTAGCGTTGTTTTGCCTGAGTTTGTCTTCCAGCTTCCTTCTGTAATTGTCCTTGCACCTCCTAAGCATCTTTCTCAGCTCATGCTCCACTCCCCTCAGCTTCTCCTTGTCTCCGGACCTAAAAGCTCTCTTTTTTTGCTCAGAAGTGCTTTCAGGTCGCTCGTGACCCATGGTCTGTTGTTGGAGAAGCAGTGTACAATCTGAGCTGACATGGTCGTGTCATCACAGAATCTAATGTATTCTGTGATGCAGTCGGTCATATTGTCTATGTCCACCCCATGTGGTTCACACAGTATGCCCCAGTCTGTCGTCTCGAAGCAGTCCTGTAGTGCATCAGCAGCCTCCTGTGTCCACCTCCTCACAGTCCGTGTATAAGCAGGTTGCCTTTGCACAAGGGGAACATACTTGGGTGTTAACATGACCATGCAGTGATGTGATTTGCCAATGGGGGGTAGAGATGTTGCACTATATGCATTTCTGACATTGGCATACAGTAAATCCAGTGTTTTGCTTTCTCTGGTGGTACAGTCAACAAACTGGTGAAAGTTTGGTAATGTTTTTCCCACTGAGACATGATTAAAATCACCTGTGATGGCCATAAAACTGGTGTGAGGATTCCTACCTGCAACTGAATATGGCAAAAACTAAAGATATGATTACTGACTTTAGGAGGAAAACTCCCAGGCACAAAGTCACTGTACTAAAAGGCCAGATCATTGAATGTGTGCAATCCTACAAATATCTTGAGACGATTATTGATAGTAATTTAAACTTTGAAGAGAACTGTGAAAGGGTGTGCAAAAAGGGTCAGCAACATTTGCATTGTTTAAGGAAACTTGTACGCTTCCAAATTGACCAAACCATAATGAAAATGTTTTATCAGGCTTTTATTGAATCTGTTTTATCCTTTTCTTTAGTGTCATGGTTTGGTCAGACAAAACTGAAACAGAGGAAATCCTTGGATCAGGTTGTTAGATGGTCCAGTCGTTTGCTTGGTGAGTCACAGCTGAGCCTGACATCCCTGTACACCAGACAGGTACAGAGGATGGCTACCTCCATTTTAAATGATGACTCCCACCCTTTGCACTGCCACTTTCAGCTTCTTCCCTCCAGACGGAGGTTTGCTGTCCCAAAAAGTAAAACCCAGCGCTACAAAAACAGCTTTGTTCCTGTTGCTGTTAAAGAGTTGAACAAGATGTAGCAATATATTGCACATAATTTAGTTATGAAGAGGATGATAAAATAAAGGCAGCGTTGGATTTTTAAATAGCTTTATTATCACCCGCCTTCATCAGAACTCGGCTGCAGCCCATGGCTTGAGCAGGCTGCAGCTTCATTCCTCCAGCTCTCAAAGAGGAGAGGAGACACACGATGTGTGTGTCCAGCAGTAGCAGTTGCAGAATCAGAAAGCCACAGATTTACAGAACAGTGCAGCATATATACTCAACTCAGACAATACATCAAAGACATTCACAGCAGTCAATCTGGGCATTTGCATATCAGAGGTACAGACAGGATGCATGAACACAATGCATGGATGACACTTTAACCTCACAGCTGTAAACGCAGCATGCAGCGGAAAAAACCCAGGAGTGCGAGCTGACTGTCTCTGTGTTCTGTCTCTGTGTTGTGGGGCTTGAATCAACCCGCTACAGTTACCTATTTATTAATTTTATTTTATATTTACTTATTTTTGTAGGTTTTTTTATTTGGGTTCTAAATCTTTTATTGGGTTTTAGACTTTTGAGTTTAATCTCTTTGACTAGTCTTTAACTTTTTATTATGACCCTTCTCTCTTATCTCTTTGTTTTTTCTCTTATCTCTTTGTCCTATGTCCTGATTAGTGGAGCCTTGAGTACTTTTATCATGTTTATAGTCAGCTTCATGTGTGCCTGTGTTTGTGTTCATGTTGAATGTAATTGTGGTTTGTAAATATGGATGTCACCGGACTGCAAAACAAATCTACCTACAGGTACAAATAAAGGAACCTGAACCTGAACCTGAAACTAAATGCATCTGGATGCTTCTCCAGTAATGTGGCAGTAGTGGAGCTGACAATGTCACAGGCCACCGCTGCATCAGATGACACAGAAAAATATAGAAAATTATATTGATTACATTATATTGATTAATTATATAGAAAAAATAATCATCAGAATTATGACCAGAAGATGCCTACCATTGCTGAATGATGAAAAAAATCACTGTGGAGCAGCTGATGTTTCAAATCCAGTTTTGATGTGATGACATCAAATCATCTTTCTTACTTGTAATGCTTTTGAAAAAGTTATGACTGAAGACTCCTTATCAAATATTCAAGCCAGCAGTCAGTAAAGATACGTTTAGACCAAACGCGAACGGGCAAATTTTTCGAGCGGTTCAATTACATTATAACTCAATGCAAATACGTGACTAGACATGAATTCACCGTCTGAGTGAGATGCAGACAGGTGAAGTTGCCTTTGTAACTTCTGCAGCTGTGTTCAACTTGCCGTGGAAATCCCCAAAATAACATCCTGCTTAGGTTTATATTATCAGATAAGGGGCTCACCTGAAAAAGTTGTCCCTGCCTCCAAGACTTCACAAGATGACGGGTGTTTACTGTATATGTTGCTAGCCTGCTAGCCTTGTTAGCACATCCGTGGCAGGGTCCGTGGGTAAATAATTCCGACATCCTGATTCAGCAGAAGAGCTCCCAGTCCTTCTGTCTGCAAGTGAGTTCAGTCTCATTTCCAAACTAGTTTACTCTCCAGTGTTGATACTTTTACTCTGATGACGGCAGAATCTCAAAGCTATCCCTCAGACGTGAACGTGTGAATACACAGTTTCGTGTGTGCTCACCTCCTTCCATTGACTTTGTATGCATTTGCGCCACCTGTTCGCGTTTGGTGTGAAGGGACCTTAAATCTGATTTTTTTTTTATTGCTCGCAATTATACAGTTTATTTATTTATTTATCCTTTTAATTTATTTATGACTCCTTCATTCTTTCATCATAAAAGATGAACATAAATATTTCTTGCAGATGGAATCTTGCATTTAGTTATAATCCAAAGTCCCTAGTAAAACTTCCACTTATCATCCATTAGTTACAACAGCAGTTGTTACACCTTTGGTGGATCCGTGTGAACGTGTGGTTGCTTCTGTGATGTGTTGCATGCACGCAGATGTTTCTGTCTAGGTCTAAACCAAAACGTTGTTGTGTGCACCAGGCCTTAGAGAACTGAAGGCAAGGCCTGTTAGTTTGTCACAACATGAATCCCAGGAAGTGCAATGGACTCTTTTCTTCAAGAATTTAACAAAATAAAAAAATATTTTAACTGTGTACATGTGATGAAATTTCATATTTTGTAAGATTTAAACCCTGAATACAATATTTTGTACAACATGTGACCTCGAAGAGTAAAATGCATCCACTTTGATTTGACATTTGGCCATTTTAGTAAGAGAAGCAACAGTAAGCTTTCAAAAAAGGAGGACAAAAATTGTACAACTGGATATAAGACTTAAAATAAGCAAAATTAGCTGCCAACAGAATAAGAACATTTGACTTTTAAAGTTTTGCCAGATTAAAAAAATATATTGTGAAGTAAGTAAAATGCTTCTATAGCCTTGATTTAAGACGTTTCCTCTTGCTTAGGTTTGGCAGTGTAAAAGATCCAGTTATAAAAAGAGAGAACTTCTGCTCAGTAGCTTGGATATTCAAGTGCCTTATCTGACTTGTTTTATATATTGGCTATACCATTTCCAGCCACATCCTCACTCATAACTCCCACATCTCTCCTCCATCCACTCTCTTTATAATGCATTTTAGAAACTTGATAAGTTTGCTATTTTTTTAGGACATAGCTCGGAAAACTAGGACACAGTAGAGCAGGACTGAGAAAATAGGAGAATGACAGCAGCCCTAAATCCTTAATCTCCTCCCATCTTCTTATTTGTTCCCTTCTTGTCGCTTCTTTGTTTTCTCCTTCAACCTAAAATCTACATTTTACCATCTGTTCCACTGCACAGGTCACTGGCAAAATACCCTGAATCAGTAGCACATTACTCGAATTAGTTTCTTATGAGTTTTTCCCTTTAGGGTGTTAGGGCCTTGATTAAAATTGTCGGGAGCCTTATCTTGCCCACTTTTGATTTATAACCACCAACAAACCTAATAAGTATAGCTGGACTGTAGCACTCAGAGTAAAACACTGGGAACAAGGAGAACTTGAAAACTCCCCACAGAAAGGCCCTTATCAATCAGGAGGTTCAACCTTCTATTTGTGGGGTAAAAGTGCAAACCACTACAGCACTGTGCCACTCCAAAGTCTTATTTACTGTAAATCATACAAATAGTGTTTTTGAATTCTAAGAACTATGTTAAATGTTGCTAAACCTCCTAACACTAGGGGGAGCAGGACTGCTATTGTTTATTGGAGAGCAAATTTACTGCCAGAGCAAGCAGTTTCTTGACTGTGACATGCCATGACAGATGGTGATTTTTTTTTTTTAATGGAATCAGCTTGAGAAATAAGATTTGCAATGGCAAGAACTCTTGTGGAGTGTGTGTCTGGTAGTATCGGCTCATTTCACACCAGTACTGAGAACTTTAAATTAGTGAATTGGTCAATCTCCAAAATGAACATTTTTGCTGGCCAAAATATACAGTATACCCTCTCTTTAAACTGTGCAGTGCACTAATCTGGCCATCAGGGGTCAGCATTTACTATGAGAAAAAAACCCGTGAGGCGGTCACTCAGGAGGCTTGATTACTTCTCATTAGACTGGTTTGTGTTGTTTAGGATCAAATGTCTCCTCTTATTCAAATCAAACTTGCTGCCGTGTTGTTCACAGGTGAGAGCAACTACTTCCATGGAGACAGGATCGAGACTGTGAGCATTTTCTCTTCTCTCTAACATTTCATAATGGCCTTGATGCTGAGAGGTGTGCATGTTATAAGCTTGAATCAGAGTACAGTTCATACCGGGCAGGTGTTGCACGTCGTGTCCATCCACTGGACCTGCTGAATGCTTCATTTCTGTGGCCGATCAAAAGCACTTGATTGCACTTGTGAGCTAATTAGATCCAGTTATGCTGTCAGTATTGTTGTAGACCTGCAGAGCGCTCACACCTCCAGGTCACGTGTTGGCAAAAAGGCAAAATCCTTTAAATTCACTACATGTAAATGTGTGGCATAGTCTATATCTATTGCCTCTTGTCTTCTTAACATTTAACTTTGCTGAGCTTCAGTAGTGGTTGCAGATAAAATTTGTCACCATGGGTTGAGATGCCGTCTCGGCACTCAGCCCATGTTTTCCCTCATCCCTGCTTCCCATTGAGCAGCGTCTCAGCTGGCCCCCAGCTGGCAGCATTATGGACGGCTGGGGCCAATTAGTCTTCATCAGCTGGGGCGCTGCCAATGAGGATAAATGGGAGCAGCCTCGATGACTCGGGGCTGCGATATAAACACATTGCTAAGCTGAAGCCCCTTCGTCTGGTGTCAGCTTATACTCTTCTTGCAGCATTCCTGTGTTTGTATCCCGCTGTGAGTATGTACGTCTTGTTACCCCCACGTCCGGTACGAGCTGCTTACCTCTGCGCTGTGCAACCTGTGAGTGTACGTCTGCATGAGTATCTGTGCTCTCCTCATCCCTTCCTTTACCCTGAATAAAATATCACGACTCACTGGCTTGTCCCTGGCTCTGATTGCCCGGCTCCCTAGAGCCGGATATGACAGTATGTCGCAGCCAGAAGAGCTACCGGCGGCCGTGAGTCGCTGTGGAAATGTACCTTTCTGTCCGGGTGTCAGCGCTGCTAGCATGCCGTTTCCCAGGAGTCACTTCCGGCGCCAGGGCGACGAGCTGAGGTCCATCTCGGAGGCTGTCGACGGGACGTTCTTCACCCTGCACGACGCCTCCAACGCGAGACGCTGGCATCCGGGCCGTGCTGAGGAACTCCTGGACTGTCACCCTCACTCTCTGTACCATCTGGAGGACAGTGCCAGGATAGACGCTGCAGGTACACAGCGAGAGAAGCTCCACGGGGTGGATGGAAATCCCGGCAGGGAGTCGAAGTGGGCGACGTCTTTCCCCGCTTTGGAGTCCCGTTCCTGCCGCTATTCCAGTCCGGGAGTTCGCGCCAACCAGAGGACTTCCCCCGACCTGCGCCACGTCACTCGGGATTCCCTTCAAGGAGCCGCAGCTGACAGCAGTTATGTCCGGGGTCGAGTGGCTGTCGCGAGCTCTACTGTGTTTCCTGTCACCACCTTCAGGCATGTGGCGGCGGCAGTGAGATTGATGGTGAGGACTTCAGGGCTACGAAGCTTTCCCGTGCTCGACGCCTTCCTCGTCTCGATCTCCGATCTGGAGCGGCGAATCCTGGGTTTCCCCCTCGCTTCGTCCCCTGGGAGTAGTCGTCATCACATCGCCGAGTCACCTCTGCACGAACCTCATCCGGATCCAGTTCTGGGTCATCGTCAGGACCGTTCCTCCCACGCAGCTGTCATCCCTTCGCCTCGTCAGTGTGGAGATTCTACAGCCTCGTCCCCTGAGCCTCGTTCCCCCGCTGTCATTCCTGGACATTCGGGCTGGCTCACCCCGGCTGTTTCCCCCTCCTCCTCGACGCGCTTCCTGACCGCTGTGTGTGCCTGGAATCCCGGCCTGGTGAGCTCTCTGCTGGAGACAACGCGAGCGACCCTCAGACGAATTCCCGGGGGGTCCTCCGTTATCGCCGGGCGGGGAGAGGAAGAAGCAGAATCCACTACAGCAGGCGATACTCAACCTCCAGGGGGCAGGCAAGTCATTGTTTTTTCACACCTGCTTAATGATTTGCTCTGTCACATCCCTGGAGGAGAAGTTCAGGGTTCGCAGCTCCCTGAACTCTCCCCACCTGCTGTAACCTGTATGCCTAATCCCGCATCCTCTGTCTCTCTCCGCCGAGCGGTCCCCGGCTCCGGGTCAACGTGGTGGGATATGGAGAGGGCCTGTGGTTCCGCAGCTACATTGCGGACGGAGGAGGGGGACTGACTGCTGCGTGGAGTCTACGCCGACGACTGAGCGTCCCCGGGTCTCCACGGAGGAGCGGTTCGGTCCGGCGGGACGAGATTCTTCTGGCTTCACGCCGAGTGGATCGTCGGCGGGGTCACCTGAGCTGGAGGGATCTCAAGCTGCGCTGACCATCGTGCTGGCTGCGGGGCCCGACGCGGCTAGATGGGAGCCTGACAACGACCTCCTGACGACGGATCCTGGATCTTCGCAGTCCTGGACGGCGTCAGAACCCGAGATCAGGCGAGTGCTCTCCTTTCTTTTCTCTCTTTTTATCCCCGAGCACTTCAGCCTATCTCCAGGGGAGACGAGCCGGGTGCAGCCGTCCGCTGCGTCTGAGCTCGTCTCGCCGGGTTCTGGCACTGCCGGTGATCCTGATCCCGGTTCTGTTTTCTCTTCTGAGCCTTCTTCCAGGGTCACCGGCAAGGAGTTGCTGTTCCTCGTGGTGCTGGAGGGTCCGGGTTCAACGTTGGAGGTCGGTTCTGGTGCAGTATTCAACGTGGGTTCGCCCGAGACCCAGTCGGGGTCCAACGTGGGTTCGCCTGAGGCCCGATCGGGGTCCGACGTGGGTGCTGCCCCAGTGTTGTCCAGGTCCGGTGAGGAGGTGGCCGTTTTCCTGCGGCCTGACGCCCGCCGCCCTCGTCATCGGCTCTCCCCTGAGCCTCTTCCACCGGGATCCGCTCTGATCCTTCGCCCGTCTCAACGGTCCTGGTGGTTGAGTGATGCGGGTCGACGACCCGACCCACAGAACTTTCGGTTCGGTGATCTGGTTCCCCCCACTGGTCTGTGTTTCCCTCTGGGCAGCCTGGTTCGGCTGCCGGTGGACTGGATTCCTGGGATCTGGGTCCAGAGTTCGCCGTCCGAACACTTCTCTTCCCCTGATTCACCAGCTGGACGATGGGCGGGGAGATCTCCGGAGCCATCTCGGCCATTTTTGGACTCTGCCTGCCATTCACCTCGGGTGTCACTTTTTCTTTTGTTAAGGTCACTCGGGTGTAATGTTCTGTCCTGTTGGTGGATTCGTTTTTATAGTGCTGTTTTCCATCGCTCATGCTCAGCATTTTACTTTTTGTGCCATGTTTTTAGCCTCGTTTTTTGCATTGTAGAGTTATGTTTTGTTTTCCGTAACACCATGCTCTGCAGTTATCCATTTATTCCAGTCACTTTCATTTCTTTAGGTGACTGGGTATTTATATATTCGTGTGTGTGGGTTTTTCTTTGCCTGCACTCAGTATTTCTTTTTTGTCCTGTTGGTTCATTATAGAGTCATGTGCCTTGTTTTCCGTAACACCATGCTCTATAATTGTCATTTGTTCCAGTCACCCTCACTTTTCTTGGTGACTGTGTGTATGTACTTAAATTAGCGCTGTGTATAGGTTCCCCTTTATTTAACCGTACTCAGCATTTTTTGCCTTGTACCTTTTTGGTGGTTCTCTTTTCCTTGCTCTGGGTCACGCATGGTTGGTACTCTCCGGGTAGTATGTAACTGGCGTGCTGACCCAGTTCTTCTCCCCATCTGTACCTGGGTTAATTATTCTGTTTTGTCAGTATTGTATTTGGGTTTTTCTTTCCCGCTACCCTACATTGCCCCATTGGTGTTGTCCTTCCCTTGGCTTCTTCCCCTCCGCTCCGCCTCCCTTCCTCCCACCCTAGGTGGTGGTGGGGGGGGGGGGGCTGGGATGTTCCTGGTCGTTCAGGAGCCCGACCTTGAGGGAGGGGCTCTGTCACCATGGGTTGAGATGCCGTCTCGGCACTCAGCCCATGTTTTCCCTCATCCCTGCTTCCCATTGAGCAGCGTCTCAGCTGGCCCCCAGCTGGCAGCATTATGGACGGCTGGGGCCAATTAGTCTTCATCAGCTGGGGCGCTGCCAATGAGGATAAATAGGAGCAGCCTCGATGACTCGGGGCTGCGACATAAACACATTGCTAAGCTGAAGCCCCTTCGTCTGGTGTCAGCTTATACTCCTCTTGCAGCATTCCTGTGTTTGTATCCCGCTGTGAGTATGTACGTCTTGCTACCCCCACGTCCGGTACGAGCTGCTTACCTCTGCACTGTGCAACCTGTGAGTGTACGTCTGCATGAGTATCTGTGCTCTCCTCATCCCTTCCTTTACCCTGAATAAAATATCACGACTCACTGGCTTGCCCCTGGCTCTGATTGCCCAGCTCCCTAGAGCCGGATATGACAAAATTTGCAAATTTGTGACTAAGAAACTGAATGTCTAATGGAACAAATACTTGCAGAGCTGCAAGAAACATGGCAAATTTTCATCCTTACAAATTTGCACATTTATGAGCAAAATGTCTCAAATTTAAAACCACCCAGCCAGCATGCCCACCAAAGGTTAGATGTGGGGTGTCTGATGGGCCCCATGTAGGTTTGTCTGTGGGTTCCACGTTGGCCCCATCTGTGGTTGCCCACATGGACATTACCTGTTGATCTATTTTCAACTTATTTGCCAATAAATTTGATACATTTTCATGGAAAGTTGAAACTCTCATAAATTTGCCACTTTTTTTATTGCAAACTTGGAGCTTTTTCTCATAAATCAGATTTTTTTTTTCCCCTTGTAAATCTGCCACTTTTTCTCCCTCATAAATGTGTTTTTTCTTGTAAAATTACAACTTTTTTCTTGTAATTCTGAAACTTTCTGATATAAATTTGCCATTTTTTTTTAACTGTAATCCTACAACTTTCTCATATTTATTTTTTTCCTTGTAAATTTGTGAATTTTGCTCATAAATTTGTGACATTTTTCTTGTAAATTTGGAACTGTCTAAAAAAAAATTCAACCTTTTTTTTACTCTAAACTTGGAATTTTTTCTCAAATTTGACTTTTTTTTTCTCGTAAATTTCTAACTTTTTTCTTGTAGAAGGCTGCCGCTCCACCCAGCTCAGGGACTTTGTAAGGTGCTGGACAATCAGCCAAGTATTAATTGGAATAATGACGTCCGCACACTTAGTCAGTGCAATTTTCACTTTACTGCTAAGCTTTCAGTTCTGTCAGACCTTCATCAGAGCAACTGACTACGGTTTTCTTGTAAAATTTGGAATTTATTTGTTCATATATTTGGTACTTTTTTTTGTTAATTTGCAACTTTTTCTATTTTTTCCTCATAAATTTATGATTTTTTTTTCTTTTAAATTTGCTAAATTTTTCTTGTAAGTTTGTAACTTTTCCAAGTCATTTTACTTTTTTGTTGTAAATTACCATGTTTTTGCTCCTAAACTTTCACATTTTTTTCTCATAAATTTGTGACTTTTTCACATAAATTTGCGACTTTTTTCTCATAATTGTGACTGACACAAGTGTTACTGACACCTGATCACCTGCATTAAACCCGTGTGGGGCCTATAGTTGGGCTTAATGAGGGTAAACAGATTACCTGCTCACTTGTACCACAGGTAAAGTCCATGTGGGCAAACACATGGGGCCAAAGTGGAACCCGTGGACAAACCCATTTTGGACCCATCAGATGCCCAGATTTAACCTTTGGTGGGGCCCACATGGGCATGCTGGCTGTGCAGCATTATGGAGGAGGTAGCCACTTTTAAAGGGGTTGTTGGCTGCACTTTTTTCCACATTTTAACAGCTCACACATCTTATTGAAATGTTTGACATGTTTTGGTCAAATTTTCTTTATTTCAGCATATTTGTAAATCATCTTTTGCAGCCTTTCTGAGAACGGAGGGTTTCGGTGTATGTCTCTTTAAATCTCTAAGGCCTCATTTAACTCTGCCCTCCCTCTTATGTTGGCTGGCTATATCCTAGCTCAATGTAAACATAAATTTGCCTTACAGAATGAATGAAATAATGCATTACTGGTGGACAGAGGTGTGTGGTTTCACTGGTCTATAGGATATGACCAGTCCCTGGAATAAGCGACTTTCGCATTATGAGTGCGCATGTGTGGACTATGTGAGTTCAAAGTTCACGACTACCAAACATTTCGGTAGCCGGCTTGCTTTTGTATACAAACAGTACTGTCACACCTGAACAACTGCCGCTTAAAGTCTGCTTTAAGCTTTTAATCGCCATTATGCCAGGTGCACATTGTGCCATTGTGAAGTGTGGGAATGGCATGTATCATCTAGAGCGGTGGAAAAAACAAACTTGCAGCATACATGCATGTAACTTCGGGACGAGCGTGTGTACATGTCCACTGCCATTCACGTTATATACATTCCCCATGGAGCTGAAGGATCCGGATGGACGTAATTGTTGGATTAAAGCAGTAAGTCTATATTATAACATAATTAGTGTTGTGTATTGTTTAAGTTCTAACCTAATTGACATGAGTCTAAACCCTGAAGTAGTAGGTACGGACAGGCAGGCCTGGATCTAAGATATAGTTCTTTGTATATTGGTAATGAAGCTTGATCTACACACACATGTAATTAAGGCCATTGATAAGTAGGCTGGTATAAAATAAAACTGCAAATCATTGAAAACGTGTGGTACTTAAACTATAGTAGTATCGACCTATAGATCTAAGTAAGCAGGCTATGCCTTGTAGTGAAATTTACTCAAAATGACAAAACCAAAGTTGAGCAGTCAAATCACTCGCTTACCTTCTTTGTAGTCGTTTTGGAGTCTCGCAAGTAAGGGTGCTTGGTCCTTTGACAACAAAAAATCTGCTATGTCATCGTACATACAGGGGGGCCATTTTGGCCAATTTCTGCAACATGGCCGCGAATGCAAGCGCAACTAGTTCATCCTTGTGTTTGCGGGTACAACCGGGAAGACCCCTATGCACACAATATGCTCGTAGATCAGGAACTTTCCATAAATTAAATGTATCGATAGAGCATGTTTGGTAGCCACGTTCCTATGATGCTTTACGGGAGCCGAGATGCGAAAGTCGCTTATACAATAAGCACAGAGACATGAGTGAAACTGCAAGTTTCAGCCAGCTACCTTTGGTCCCAGTTAGAGATAATACTACAAGAAGACAAGCTAAAATGTCTAAGAACAACATATACTGTATGGTCAAATGTTGTTAGATGAACAAGGATTCCAGTGGGGGTAAATATAAATATAGAAAATAGTGATCAACAGTTAAGCTAATGACAGGCAGCCTCTCCATCACTTCCTTCCCACCCAGGCAAGCTCATGACCGATGATGCCGACCTGCTTAGCCAAGCGAATGCTAATGGCTCAATTCGACTGTGGATAAGTGAAGCAGTTGGAAACAGGGATGTCTATTAGAGTGACTGAAATCTAAAGAAAATAACAATATAAGCTGTGGAGAGCGTGAAATGAAGAGGCTGAATTTATTTCTCAATTCAGGTTTATTGACAATCTCACATCTCCAACCATCTCTCAAACAGAAAAAGAGAGCGAACTCCCCCAAACCCCCACTTTTATACTTGGGACATCAAAGAACAGAATCACCTTGTCATCAAACCCCCCATCGACAATAACTCTCCCCCAGGTCCCTTCTTCCTCCACCTGACCCCAGGAGGTCAGGAAGTCCTTTCAGAGTCCTCACCAAAGGCACCTCCACCTCCTACTGTTATCCCCAGGAGGTCCAGACATATTGTTCCTTCAAAGACGTGAGGTTACAAAATACATATGCAGTCTTAAGCATCTCAATCAATGTGCTATACATATTATCCAAAATATGTGTGCCACATAACCCCCCCCAAACGTCGAAGAACGAAACAATACAACATAGTCCACACAACATGATAAAACCACATCATCAGTCCATATGCCGTCTGGGCTTCAAACGCCTTCCATACTTGCTGTAAGCGGGCTTCGCAGCTCCTGTGGTGCCATCCTGCAGTGAACCTGCTAACTGAGGATGAGAACTGTTAGTTGATCATTGCGGGGGCTCTGGGGCATGCTCCTTGGGGGGTCTGCCACGTCGAGGAGCCCTCGCCACTCGTATAGACTCGTCAGCCATCACAAAAGCAGGTTTTAGTCTGTCTATACTAATTGTTTCCCTCCTGTCCCCCAAATCTAGCACAAAATGCTTATCACCTGTTTCCAGCACCCTATATGGGCCATCGTAAGGTGGGCGCAGAGCTGGGCGCTGGGCCTCGTTCCTGACAAAAACAAACTCGGCATTTTTTATAGATTTGGGTACAAAAACACGTGGAAAAGTGTGATGAACGGGGCCCGGAAGCATGTCCGCTCCCGTGCTGATCAGTGACCACTGAGCAGGGGGACGCCTTGGCGCCGGATTATCTGGCAGAAACTCCCCTGGCAGCCGGAGAGGCTGCGCAAAAACCAACTCCGCTGGGGAGGCTTTTAAGTCCTCTTTCGGCGCAGAACGCAACCCCAATAAAACCCATGGTAGTCTGTTTACCCAATTTACATCCGTAAGCGACGCTCTGAGGGCTGCCTTCAATGATCTATGAAAACACTCGCATAAACCATTAGCCTGGGGGTGGTAAGCGGTAGTGCGATGAATTGTCACACCTAGGCTGTGGGCCATCGCTGACCAAAGCTCAGACACAAATTGAGGTCCCCTGTCGGACGTAATATCCGACGGAACCCCGAAACGCGCTATCCAAGCCGTCAAAAATGCGCGGGCCACCTCTGCAGCTGTGGTTGATGCCAGTGGGACCACTTCCGGCCAACGCGTGGTTCGGTCCACCATTGTCAGGAGATGTGTGAACCCCTGCGACGACGGTAGGGGGCCCACGAGGTCGACATGCACATGATCAAACCTCTTGGCCGGGATGTGAAACGGCTCTAAGGGGGCTTTTGTGTGCTTGTGAATTTTGGCCTGCTGGCAAGCCATACAGGCTCTTGCCCACTCTTTAACGTGCTTGCGCAGGCCCGGCCAAACAAACTTTTCCGCTACCATTTTCACAGACGCGCGCACCCCTGAGTGCGCCAGGGAGTGAATCGAGTCAAAAACGCGGCGGCGCCAAGCGGCCGGCACTACCGGACGCGGTCGTCCAGTAGAGACATTGCAGATTGGGGGGGAATACCATTTTGGAGGCTCCTGCTCTCCAGCCTTAATCCTGTTGGTCCAGACTGGAGCATGCACACGTCCGCATCGCTACCCTGATCCGCTGCCATGGCTGCAAAATCTATCCCCACGTGAACTGGGGCCGCGTGCGCTTCCGCACTGCTATTTTGCTCTGCGGCTGCGGTAGTATAATCTACCTCTGCGCGGACTGGTGCTGTTACCGCGTGAGAGAGGCAGTCTGCCACTACATTGAGTTTACCCGCTACGTGTTGAATATCAGTAGTAAATTCCGAAATTGCGGCCAGCTGCCTCTGCTGCCGGCCCGACCAAGGTTCCGAAATTTTGGCCATCGCAAAAGTGAGCGGTTTGTGGTCGACAAACGTGGTGAAACGCCGACCCTCCAGCCAGAATTGGAAGTGGCGAATGGCTAAGTGGAGTGCTAACAGCTCCCTGTCAAACGCGCTGTATTTTCGCTCGGCTTTGCGCAAGGATCTGCTGAAAAAGGCCAGCGGCTGCCAAACCCCGGCAACGTGCTGCTCCACAACCGCCCCTATGGCCAAATCTGACGCATCAGTGGTGAGCGCTATGCGGGCCGTTGGGTCTGGATGAGCTAACAACGCAGCGTCTGCAAGGGCTTTTTTTACCTCCGCGAATGCGCGCTCCCGCTCCGGGGACCATTCGATTGCATTGGAGAGTTTTTGCTTTTTAAGCGCGGCATATAGTGGTTGCATGAGCTGCGCTGCGTGGGGGAGGAAACGGTTATAAAAATTCACCATTCCTAAAAACTCCTGTAGTGGTTTGACCGTTTGTGGCCGGCGAAAATCCTCCACTGCGCGCACTTTGTCCGGTAGTGGAACTGCCCCTTCTGGGGAGACGCGGTGCCCCAAAAAATCGATCTGCGCCACCCCGAACTGGCACTTAGCTGGATTGATTATTAACCCGTGCTCTCCCAACCTCCGAAAAACTGCTGTGAGGTGTTTTTTGTGTTCCTCTTCGGATGTGCTGGCTACCAAAATGTCGTCCAGGTAGACGAACACAAAAGGGAGATCGCGTAACACGGCATCCATCATGCGCTGGAAGGTTTGCACGGCGCCTTTAAGGCCAAACGGCATGCGTAAAAACTCAAAAAGTCCAAACGGGGTTATCACCGCTGTTTTGGGAATGTCTTCAGCGCGCACTGGGACTTGATGATAGCCGCGGACCAAGTCTATTTTAGAAAAAATGCGCGCCCCCGCCAGATGTACCGAAAAATCCTGAATATGTGGAATTGGGTAGCGGTCATGCGCTGTGGCGTTGTTTAACCTGCGGAAGTCACCGCAAGGTCTCCACGAGCCGTCAGCTTTAGGGACCATGTGCAGTGGGGAAGCCGGCTGTTTGAACGGCGGATGATGCCCAACCTTTCCAGATTGGCGAACTCCTCGCGCGCTATGGACAGTTTAGCTGCATCCAAGCGCCGAGCTTTCGCAAAGACGGGGGGGCCAGTGGTAGTGATAAAGTGCTCCACCCCGTGTTTTGCAACTGTTGCCGAAAAGGTGGGAACTGTGAGTGCTGGAAACTGTGTGAGGAGTGCGTGAAACTTACCGCCTGCTGTGGCGACGTTGGTCTGTGCTGGTGGCGGGGACACTCGAGCTGCACAAGGAATGGAGTAAAAGGAGAGTGCATTAACCAGGCGTCTATTGGAAAGATCAACTAACAACCCATGTGAGCACAGAAAATCAGCACCTAACATGTTGAAACTCACCGCCGCTATAATAAAAGTCCATTCATAAGTGCAGCCGTGCAAGGACAGAAGCAGGGTCCTTTCACCGAAGGTCTTAATGCTCGAGCCGTTCGCCGCTGTTGCCCCATCACCACGGGGGCCTGCCAGCCGGTCAGCGTAGGTTGGGGTGATGAAACTCACTTGGGTGCCTGTGTCCACGAGGAAGTGCCACCCAGAGCGCGCATCCGTCAGGTAGAGCAGCTTGTTCCGCTCGCCGAGGGCCGCTGCTGCTAACGACTCCCGGTCCTGGCGTTTCCCGAGCTCTTGAACTGGCACGGCGGTACACACTTGCGCGCCCTCTCTGCGAAGCGACGATGGTAAAAGCAGAAGTCGTCTCCTCCGCTGTGTCGGGACTTCGCTGCCGCCATCGTTGGTGGGATCGCCTCCGTCGCCTCTGGCCCACCGCTGCTCCTGGTCGCCGTGCCGAGATCTGGCGCTGCTGCGGTGGCCGCGTGCTCCTCGCTGGAGTCGAGGATCCACTGCACCTCCTGGGCCAGCGCGCGGAAGTCCCGCTGGTTCACGAAATGCGTGCCTGCCAGGGTCGCCCTCGTCTGCGATGGAAGGGTTCTCAGGAAGATATGCGTGAAGAGGAAATCATCGTTGTCTGTGCCTCTCAGCTGCAGCATGTCTTCCATCAGGTCGACCGGCCTGCGTCCTCCCAAGTCGTGCAGAGCTAGGAGCCCCCTAGCCCTCTCCTCGGCCGAGGGCGTGAAACGCTGGATGAGGGCAGCTTTCAACCTGCTGTATTTGTCGCCAGCGGGCGGTTGCTGCACCAGGCTCCGCACGTGCCGAGCTGTGCGGTTGTCGAGTTTGGCGATGACGTGGTAGAATTTCGTGTCATCTGCTGTTATTCCCCCGAGTGCAAACTGGGCTTTGGCCAGGAGGAACCACGAGTCCGGGTTGTCCTGCCAGAACTCTGGTAGCTTGACTGAGACTGCGCTTGCTCGAGTGGTCTCTGACGAATCCAGCTCGGGAGAACTGTCTCTGCCCATTGTATGTCGTAAGGTAACCAATGTGGAGAGCGTGTAATGAAGAGGCTGAATTTATTTCTCAATTCAGGTTTATTGACGATCTCACATCTCCAACCATCTCTCAAACAGAAAAAGAGAGCGAACTCCCCCAAACCCCCACTTTTATACCTGGGACATCAAAGAACAGAATCACCTTGTCATCAAACCCCCCATCGACAATAACTCTCCCCCAGGTCCCTTCTTCCTCCACCTGACCCCAGGAGGTCAGGAAGTCCTTTCAGAGTCCTCACCAAAGGCACCTCCACCTCCTACTGTTATCCCCAGGAGGTCCAGACATATTATTCCTTCAACGACGTGAGGTTACAAAATACATATGCAGTCTTAAGCATCTCAATCAATGTGCTATACATATTATCCAAAATATGTGTGCCACATAAGCCACACTTGGTAAACTAGCTTCCTAGTACCACTGTTAGCTCTTAAACTAATGCCTTTGACTCCACACCCATCTACATGATGGCCATGGGAGTGGTGGCCTTGTGGTAGAGCACCCACCCCTCAGCCGGGAGGTCATGGGGTTAAGCCCAGGCCAGGTTATACCAAAGACCATATAAAAATGGTATTTCCCGCCCTCTAGCTTGGTGCTCAGTATGTATTTAATGTTTTTTCTGTACATGGTCCCTGACAAATAAACTAATAAACTAATAGAATGGGGGAAGGAAAAATTGTAACCCACGGACAACAGATGGAAATTAGCCACTTGTTACAATCTGGCAAGTTTGCATTGATTGATATCAATGTTCACCTACTTGCACTGTCCTTAAAAACAGCAGCAATGGCTTGGCTGGCCAATAATAAAAAAAAAAAATATATATAACTTCTGACCAATCATTGTCAATAATACACTTTAATAGTAGAAGTCTCAACATGCATTTTTCCAAAATCCAGGACAGTTTGTTGCAATATAACACAAATTTTTCTGCTGTTGCAATTTCTGAGACTTGGCTAAAAAATGACCAACTTCATACAGTGCAAATGAGAGGCTATGATTTATATACCACAAGCAGGTCAAAAAAAAAGGTGGTGTTGCTTTATATATCAGGTCCTGCTACCAAAGCCAAGTTGCAGATAATATGTCTTTTGAAATGGAAAACCTCATGGAGTGTGTAACTGTGGAATTAATTACAACTACAAAAAACATCATAATAAGTTGCATTCATAGAGCACCGGGTACCGATATTGACATTTTCAAAGAAAAATTGTCTGAGCTTTTCAGTGCAGTAGGTAATAAGAAGCTGGTATTTATTTGTGGAGACTTCAATATTGACTTATTAAATCCAAATGACCATATCCAAATAAGTGAATTCATAAATTCCATGTTTTGTATGGGTTTCTACCCTTCAATAACATACCCCACTAGAATAACACATTCAGCAACGCTTATTGATAACATTTTCACAAATGTCACTGAGGGGAATGTAACTGCTGGTCTTATTATCAATGATGTGACAGACCATCTGCCTATTTTTGTTTCTTCACACACTGGTTAACACATAACGATGAAATAGGTAAGGTTTTTAAACAACTTGTAACAGAAACCGCAATCAACAATCTTAGAAATGATCTAAAAATACAAGACTGGAGCAGTGTTTATGTTGATGACATTGATACAGCATATGGAGAATTTGTCTCTATTTTATCACAACTATATAATAAACACTGTGTCTAGTGGTAAAGGAAACTAAAGTTAAATACAGAGATACAGTAAGCCTTGGCTCACCAAGGGCCTGCAAAATGCTTGTAAAAAGAAAACTTGTTATACAAAAAGTTTCTGAAATTAAGAACTGTGGAAGCAGAAAAGAAATACAAGAACAGAAAAAAGCCGTACGCATTGTATCAAAGAAACCTTACTGTGAACCAACAAATCCAATATTCATTCAATTATATACTCTTAAATTTAGAGATCTGGTAGATTATAATGTCATTCAAATCATGTACAAAGCAAATAATAACCAATTACCTGTAAATATTCAGAGACTGTTAAGGAAAAGCAAATATGAGCTAAGAGGTAACTCTGTTTTTAATAAGCCAAAGGTTAGAACAAATACAAAGTATCATTGCATGTCTGTCACTGGAGGTAAACTGTGAAACTGTTGCTCTGAAAATATTAAAACATGTTCAACTCTGAAGCAATTCAAAAAATTGTACAAAGATGAGAAAATCTCCCAGTATCTCACTGTAAACGCTGGGAGATAAATTTGTAATAACTTAAAGGGTTTTTTTGTCTACTTGTTCTATTTGATTTTCTTTGTTGATTTTGGGTAAGACTTAAATTTTTATGTTATTGATTTTAAAATTGTAACGGGGTAGGTACTACATAAGCACTAGCTTCAGCCTACACCCTTTCGGTTGTTCTTTTGTGTGTTCTTATTGTACTTATGCGTTTATTATTATTATCACCGAATAAAATAAATTCATTCATTCATAATAGAGCAGCAAGCAGTTATCAAGGCTAGTGACGTTTACTAGAAGAGTTAAAACTGCTTCTTGGAGAGAAAAACTAAATAAAGGCTGTGCTTTTTTTTAAGAGAAGTGAGTGTTTTGAGGTTTTTATAATCACGTGACCAATAGACAAATTTCAGAAGGTTAAAACCCACAAAAACACAATTTTTCAGTCAATGACCCTTTTAAGGTTATGTCTCCTTGCTATGTACATGCATTTTAAGCATTCCGGATGCTATTTTAAATGAAAACTCCTCTTTTTTATTTCTGTGATTTACCATTGCCTCACCAAGTTTCATATTTAGAGTAGGCTGAGATGGATGGAGGCAGTAAAATTAATACTCAGAGCCATTGTGGACTCCAAGAGATTTGAATGAAACACGATGCTCTTAAAAGAAACAGTTCACTTTCAGCCGCAGTGATATTTGTGTAATTGTGGCACAAACAATTGTCTGCTGCAGGTTCAAAATTAATGCAATCTGTCAGAATAATGATGGACAACCTTCAGATTCCTTTCCACTCAGTTGCTGTGCTGTGATGTGATCATGGTGACACCTACTTCATCTCGCATTTATCTGCGTTGTCCTATTTAAATGTCAACCAAGCCGAGGTGAGGTGGGCAACGACTCATGTCACTTGCAAGTTCATCTGCCAATGGTCAAGTATCCCGGGTTTGCCTGGATTACTGGGTAGTTTGAAAGGGGCTTAATACACTTCAGATGGATGGGACACTTTTTGCAGCTATGTGTGTTGCCCCCTGCTGGGTTTCAGTGAGAAAGCTGCTACATCCATCTTTAATCCAATCTAATAGATCTCGGTCAAAAATGCTGCTTATTTGTTTTTTCACAGCAACTTTGGTTCATTCAGAGGCTAAACTGTGTCCAGTCATAATGAAAATGTTTGCTTAATTTAAAGAAGAAGAAGAAGATGTGCCTGAGTCTGCAGCTGACAGCTGACACAGGAACTCCGCTGCTTGCCTCCCTCACCTTCCTCCCAAGCAGAGTCAGGGGGTGATCGCCTGTTTGAAGTTCCCCCCTTGGGCTCCGGGGTTCTGTGGGATCCGGGTGTGCTGACACTGTTAACATGCCTGATATGAGAGTCTGATCAAAGCTAGCTCATTCTGCCTGACTGATTTCCACAGGATTAAGGATTAGGGAGACAGGAAGCTGTGAGAGGCACAGAGACAATCTGGGAGAGACAAAAAAAGAGGGATAGTGAGGGTTATGGCTAGTGAAGGGGATGGAGGAATGCTGGAGGAGGCAGATGGAGTCATGAGGCAGTCAGTGAGCTCACCAAAGAGAATAAAGAGGCACAAGTGAAATGATTTGCATATAATACTCTTATTTTGGAACACAGCATCTAATGGAAACTGTGAGGTTACGGAAATCCTTATCCAGACAAAGTGTTTCCTTGTGATCTATCAGTGACTTCCTTTTCCAGGAGAAGTTGGAGTTGTCTGCCCAGCAAGTACTTCTGGGCTGTGAAGTCAGTTTTCCCTTGTGTAGTCAGGTGAGCACTGCACATCAACAGCATTGCTTAAAATATATAATTTATTAGCACTTGTTTTGCATGTCTTTTTTGTTCATTTATACACATGGTTCTGCATAACTTCAACCACTGAATATGTCAATATGGCATATTTAAACACAAATGACCGCATACTGTGTTGTTTTCAGTGGGAATTGCTAGCAATGGGCAATGGCTAACCAGCTATAGCAGACCAATTCCTCCACCTTGTACAATGAAACAAAAGAAAAACCAACTAGAAGGCACTCAGAGTGCGCATTGTTATGACCCGAGCGCCGGTTCTGATCGCGCTCGGGCTAAGTTATTCTCGCTGCTGGCCGTGACAGCTGCGGGCTGTATTCTGGCCTCGCCGGGCTCTTATTGTGAAAGTGCTCGGTGGGGCTTCCGCCTGTCAACGGCCGGTCAGCTGATTGTCATTACCATCGTTAGTGCTTCGCCCTTTTAAGCCCGGCACTGACGACGGTAAGACGCAGGAGTATTGGTCAACATTCTGTCAACGTCTCGTCTCGTTTTGCTGTTCAAGTCTGGGTCTACGCCTCGCCATGTTTGGGAGTGTCGTGAGACCTTCATGTCAGGTTCGTGTATCATAGTCTTGTCACAGTTAGCTCGTAGCGGCTGGGTTAGCCCTACGAGCCCAAGTCTAGGTCTTTTGTGTGTTTGCCCTAAGGGGTTCATAGTTGTGTTTTGTCACGTCTGTAAATAAATAACATCTCAGCCAAACTCTCTGGTGAACTCTGTGGCGTCTCTTGGTGATCCGCGAGGATCACCACATGACAGTATACTCCTGCCAGGTCGCCTAAACGGAGGCGCCGCATCGAGACGTCGTTTCACCGGGAGTTTGTGCCATATCTGGACTGTTGGTTTCTTCTCATTCGGGTGTCAACATCTGGGAGAATGCCGTCATCCAGGGGCCGCGGTCGGCGCCTGGACAAAGAGCTAGCGAGCGCTCTGGAATACGCCGATGGGGTGCTCCTCGCCGCTACATTTGACGACACCTCCAGCTACATGCGTTGGCATCTGGGCGTCACTGAGGAGTATCTAGACAGCCTTCCCCTCGACTACGACGATCATCCGGAGGTGATATCGAGGTGGGAGGAACTCGCCGCTCAGCGCGAGGTTCTTCGTGGGCTGGAGGAGGAAGAGAGCGGGAAGCAGAGGAGGAGGCATCCTCGCTCCCCGCGTTGGTGTCCCGTTCCCGTCCCGGAGCAGGTCCAGGAGTACGCGCCGTCTGGGGGCCGACGAGGACGTCGGCGTAACGGCGCGGGCAACCCTCAGCGGAATCCCCGGCTGGACTCGCTGCCGGCGTATCCCGTCAGCGAATCTCTGAGACCGGCCCCACCTCGTTTTCCCAGGGGGCCCTCTGTCGCCATCCAGCGGGGAGAAGGAGGAACAACGTCCCCCACAGCAGGAACCATCTCTGCCCCCGGAGGAAGGCAAGTGCTCGTTTGTTTGTCACATCTTAATAATGATCTGCCTTGTCTGACTCCTGGGGGCGGAGTTCGGGGTTCGCAGCCCCCCGAGCTCCCTCCACCTGCTGTGGATAAAATTATTAAACCTACTGCCTCTGTGTTCTCCCCCGTGGAGCGGTCCGCGACGCCAGGCCAGCGTCACCGGACGATGAGGGCCCCTGCAGTGCTGGTTAGCCTGCATCCGGCCCTGCAGTCACGTCTTGGACGGAGGAGAGGAGCGGACTGCGGCCCGGAGCCTGAGCCGACGAAGAAGCGTCCCCGGGTCTCCTCGCCAGAGCGGTCCGAGCCAGTGGGTCAAGGGTTCCCTGCCTCCACGCCATACGGGTCGTCGGCGTGGACAACAGCGTGGGAGGAACCTGAGGCTGCTGATGACATCGTGCCAGCTGCGGAGCCCGACGCAGCTGAGTCCGAGTCAGCTGACGAGAGTCGCCCTGAACCCGGATCGTCGGAGTCCTGGGTGGCAACGGAACCCGAGTGCAGGCAAGTGCTCCCTCTTATGTCTCTGTCCTCTTTTGTTGAGCATTTTTGCCTGCCTCTCGGGGAGACGAGTGAGGAGCAGCCGTCTGCTGCGTCCGAGCTCGTCTCGCTGGGTTCTGTTGCTGCCGGTGATGCTGATCCCGGTTTTCCTGTCCCCGAGCTTTGTTTTAGTGTCGCTGGCGGGGAACGGGTCGGAGTCAACGAGGTGGAGGTCCCAGGTTCGGGGGTGGAGTTCGTCAGCGGAGCTGCACCGGAGGCCCAATCGGGTCCCACCGCAGGAGTGGTTCTGGCCCAATCGGGGCCCAACGTGGGTGCAGCTGGGACCCAATCTGGGTCCAGCGGTGATGCAGTGCGAGCGTGGCCCATAGGCGGAGGAGGAGCTGCAGACCCTTCTTTGCGGAGCGGATTCTTGGCTCGCCCTGCTCATCGTTTCCCTGTGAGTCAACGCCCCTATTCATCATCGCCGGGGGCCATGGGGGTCCCTGTTCGCTCGCCCCGGTTCTCCCGAGTTTTGCTCTCGTCTGGGAGGCCGCTGCGGGTTGTTGATGCCCTGGACTGGTGGCTGAGGGACACGGGTCGGCCGCCAGAGGGACTGTTTCGCCGGTTCGGCGCCTCGGTTCGGCCACCCGACCTGTTATGTGTGCCATGGGGCTACCTAGTTCAACCATCGGAGAAGCGGAGGTGCGGGACTTTGGACTCTGGTGAGCCACCTGGTCCGCCTCCGTTGACCATCGGTCGACATAAACTGTCGGGGGGTGGTAGTGGTCCCTAGGTTTGTCTCTGTATTTGTGCTTTTTTTTTTTTTTTTCCTCGTCCTGGTTGTTTTGTGTCTTGTGCTCATGCCTTTGTTTTGAAAGCCACAGTCAAGTCAGTCATGTTATGTCAAAGCAATTTTAGATTGCCTCTTGTGTTTTTGAAAGCCACAGTCTAGCCATAGTAAAGTTATGCTAAGCAATTTTAGATTGCTTCATGTGTGTTTGCAGTAGCCTTGCTGGTTTATGTATAGTCTGGGTGGAGCAGGTAATGCTCTGTTTTTTTTCGTTTCATGTATAGTTTGGTTTGAGCGAGTAATGCTCTGTTTTTGTTTCATAGTCTGGTATGAGCGGGTATGCTCTGTTTTTTGTTTTTTCATGTTAAGTCTGGTATGAGCAGGTAATGTGTTCTTGTATCTAGTTTATCTGAACCTGTAGTTCTGGTTTTTGTTTTCCTTTGTACATTTTTTCTTGTTTGTCTTGTCATTGTCTTGTATGTTTTTTAGTCTTGTCTTTGACTTGTATGGTTTTTTTAGTCTTGTCATTGTCTTGTATGGGTTTTTTTTTGCCTTGTCATTGTCTTGTATGTTTTTTTTTTTGCCTTGTTCATGGGTTTTCTCTCCCTCCGCACCTGTCCCCCAACCTCCCACCCTGGGGGGGGGGGGGGGGGGCGGGGGGGCAGGGTGGTTCCTTGGGCTGTTCGGAGTCCGCCCGTGGAGGGAGGGTACTGTTATGACCCGAGCGCCGGTTCTGATCGCGCTTGGGCTAAGTTATTCTCGCTGCTGGCCGTGACAGCTGCGGGCTGTATTCTGGCCTCGCCGGGCTCTTATTGTGAAAGTGCTCGGTGGGGCTTCCGCCTGTCAACGGCCGGTCAGCTGATTGTCATTACCGTCGTTAGTGCTTCGCCCTTTTAAGCCCGGCACTGACGACGGTAAGACGCAGGAGTATTGGTCATCATTCTGTCAACGTCTCGTCTCGTTTTGCTGTTCAAGTCTGGGTCTACGCCTCGCCATGTTTGGGAGTGCCGTGAGACCTTCATGTCAGGTTCGTGTATCATAGTCTTGTCACAGTTAGCTCGTAGCGGCTGGGTTAGCCCTACGAGCCCAAGTCTAGGTCTTGTGTGTGTTTGCCCTAAGGGGTTCATAGTTGTGTTTTGTCACGTCTGTAAATAAATAACATCTCAGCCAAACTCTCTGGTGAACTCTGTGGCGTCTCTTGGTGATCTGCGAGGATCACCACATGGCACGCATACCTCCACCAAGGCTCCCTCCCTCCCTCCCTTTGTCCTCCCCTCCGTCCCTTTGTCCATCCATATCACCATCCATCTGTACATTGTGAGATAGGGCCTTGGCAGAGGTATGGACTCACAGATCACCTCCAACATGCAATGAGTTCATCTTTGGGCCAAGGGCCACCACTGGTGAAAATGTCATCCAAATCAATCTTTAAGTTTTTGCATGATCCTGCTAACAGAAAGAGAAACGGCAGCAAAAACAACTAGAAAAGCACTCGGAGAGCACAGACCTCTGGCAAGCAGCTCATTTCCCCCAAGTGACATTGTTTGAAATGCTGCAGTTTTGCAGTTTTCTAAATGCAACATTTCTGCATTTGATATTGATGAAAAATACTAATTCAAGTTTCCTTCTATAAGATTTATTGAAATAACAAAAATAGTATTAGGTAACTTAGCCCTTAGGTATGACTGTGAGAGTGAATGGTTGTCTGTCTCTTTGTGTTGGCCCTGTGATGGACTGGTGATCTGTCCAGGGTGTACCCTGCCTCTCGCCCAAAACACGCTGGGATAGGCTCCAGCCCCCCCGCGACCCAAAAAGAATTAAGCAGAAGAAGATGAATGAATGAATGAATGAACTTAGCTACAGAAGTTTGGGTGTACCAGCAAAAGTAAAATTTAGCCAAGTTGATACTGATTTTTCCTAAAAATTCCTGGATCAAGGTGATGTTCTGGATCATCACAAAAATGTAATCATGTGTTCCCCATGCCATTACACACCTTTCCTGAAAATTTCATCAAAATCTGCTCATAAATTTTGGAGTAATGTTGCTTAGAGACAGAAAGACAAAGCAATGCCAGTGTTGTGGCAAAAATTGATCACCATATTGTAGTTATGGGGTTATATTAGCCTTAAAATATATATATTTCAACATGTAAACAGTACTGAGTTAGGTATAATAAGATATATTTAACACTTATGATGCATTTTGAACCGGAAACAAACTTGATGTAGGATTAAAAGCAATTAAAATAATGCAGTCACAAAGTTACATGGAAAAATATATAGATTTTTTTCATTCATCTTCTTCCGCTTAATCCTTTTCGGGTTGTTGTTGTTGTTGGTGGTGGTGGTGGTGGTGGTGGGGGGGGGGGGGCTGGAGCCTATCCCAGCATCTTTGGGTGAGAGGCAGGGTACTAACTAACTACTAACTAACTAACCTGCACTTATATAGCGCTTTTCTAGTCACAAAGACCACTCAAAGCGCTTTCATTAATACTAACCCTCTATTCTAAGGGCCTATAGGAAACAAATATCTAGGGACAATTTAGAACAGCCAATTAACCTAACATGCATGTTTTTGGCATGTGGGAGGAAACCGGAGAAATCCCGGAGTAAACCCACGCAACACGGGGAGAACATGCAAACTCCACACAGATCACTGTTGGTCGGGGGCTGGGATCGAACCCACGATCCCACGATCCCCACAATCCCCCAGCCAAGGGTAAACTGTGCTGCCGGGACAGATCACCAGTCCATCGCAGGGCCAACACAGAAAGACAGACAACCATTCACTCTCACAGTCATACCTAAGGACAATTTAGAATTCCCAGTTTGATGCCAATTAACCTAACTTGCATGTTTTTTGGCATGTGGGAGGAAACCGCAGAAATCCTGGAGTAAACCCACGCAGACACGGGGATTTAATGGAGATATATATGTAGATACTGTATAAATACATATTCTATACATCAACAATGGACAACTACAGTGTACTTTTTGGCACAACACTGGCCAAAAGCATTACCTCCTCCTGTTAGAGGAGGTTATAAAAATTAAACATTGTTCAGTGCTGTGTGTTTACATACCGTGTGGGTAACGTGCCTCGCAAGACATCCTTAGCTTCTCTGCCGGTACTCTGTTCCTCATGCCATTACACACCTTTCCTGAAAATGTCATTAAAATCCATTCATAAACCGCACAGTTTGCTTGCTTTTTCTTGGCGTCTTCAGATGAAATAATGTCAACCATCACATACGTGTATGGGTGTGGAGGTGAACCTAACTCTGTGGACACGTCTTAAATACGATATAATACTTGATTGTCAGACGCATGTCTGAAATTTGTTTTGCATCATTACAGCTTGAAATTGCAGCAACACATACTGTATAACACCAAACATTACAAATCTGTGCATCATCCATGTACAGTTGTCCCCATACTACAAACATTCATATCATGGCGAGACAAGACAAACACACAACATGAGAGCAGCTGAAGATGGTGATTAAAGCTTCTTGTTCAATTTCAGAATTGACTGGTGCACAAGAGAATTTTTCAGTTTAACCTTATTGAACTGTGGAACCCTGCATCTCCGTCCTGATGGCAACAGGATATATTCAGTATTCAGGATGTGTTCAGGATCAGATGCAATGTTCTTGGCTAGTCTTAACATATTATTGTGGTAGGATGATTCATGACGTTTTTGTACAGGTTGGCCTATGATCTTAGAAGAGATTTTGATGAAACAATTTTGATTTATCAGCAATGGATAAACTTTTATACCATGTAATATTACAATACTGCAGAACACTCATAATTATAGATGTACAAAATAAAAGAATTTGTTTACTTGCCCCAAAAGACCTAAGGCATCTAAGGAAATAAATCCTGTGTTTTGCCTTTTTACAGATCAATTCAATATGCTCCTTAAATGACAACATTTGGCTGATCATTACACCCAGGTATTTATAGGAGGGTACCTGTTTAATTTCTTCATTGTGAATGATAATGGGAACTCTGTGATGGTAGTCAGATGGTGATCTGCACACTATCTCTTCAGTCTTAGTAGTGTTTAGCTTAAGGGCATTCTTGTCACACTAATCAACAACCTGACTCACTCCATGGTGGTGCAGCCCATGGATGTCCGAGTCATTAAACAAAGTGAGTAAAACTGTATCATCAGAATATTTTATAATATGTTGATTTGATATATTTGTATGACAGTCATCAGTGTAAAGAGAACAGCTGAACTCACACATCCATGGGGAGCCCCAACATGGGTTGTGACAGCAGGTGACAAAGTAATGTTAATTTTAACTATCTGGGTCCTTTTAGTTAGGAAGGAGGCATACCAATGAATCAAAAGTGGATTCAGTCCCATTTGAATCATCTTTGATATCAGGATTTGCACTTGTATCCAAAGACATGCATGTTAGGTTAATTGGCTGTTCTAAATTGTCCCTAGATATCTGTTTCCTATAGGCCCTTAGAATAGAGGGTTAGTACTAGTGAAAGCGCTTTGAGTGGTCTTTGTGACTAGAAAAGCGCTATATAAGTGCAGGTTAGTTAGTTAGTTAGTATTGTATTAAATGCTGAAAAGAAATCCGGAAAGAGTGCTCTTGCATGTGTGTTCCGTTTATCTAAATGTTTAGTAATGATATGGACCAGTGTGGCCACTGCATCCTCAGTTCTTCATTCTTGTTTATATGCAAATTGGTATGGATCGAGTTTATCTTTTATTGTCCTGATGAGATGGTGATGTAGAATCCTTTCTAAGGCTTCCATTACTGCAGAGGTCAGAGCTACGGTATAGGACGAAAGTCCTTGTATTCTTTTGGATTCAGAATTTAGGGTATCGGCTTTATGTATGATGTTTTCCATAATAGAGGAACAGTATACTGGTTTATCGAAGATTGCAAATGAGTTGTCTCCAGTGTGGCAACCAGTTTTTCAAAGTTCTTTAGAAGAAAGACTCTACAACCATCCGGTCCTGCAGAATTTTTTGTTTGTTTTGTGGAAGTTGTGTTCAATGATGAGGCTGAGTTTATTTCTCAGGTTCAGCTTTATTGCAGAACACAATCTCCATCATTCTCAAGTAGCCAAAAGAGGCAGAATCATGTCACATCACATTCTTATACATCTCGGGGATTAAGAACTTAAGTCACATGGTGCTTCTGCAAACATACAGTCACAATGCCACGTCTTTGAAGATTCACCATTGTCTCTCATTCTCTGATGTTCCGGGAATCCCCCCGGGGCCTCTTCTCTGAGACAAAGGTCAAAACTCACACCTCCTCGTCATCTCCTGTCGACCTCTGCCAACCCAGACTCTTTGTCCCTCAAGACGTGAAGCCCCAATCCACATAAGCCGTACACTTGTGGGAGATATGAACCAAACATATGTGCCACACACTTGTGGGAAATATGAACCACAGTTTGTTTAAAGGTTTTTCTGACTTCAGTCACATTGATTGTGATTCTGTCTGTACCAGTAGGTTTAACAGCTTGAAGTATTTCTGTACACATATTAATATTATATGACAATTCAAATCTTGAAAAGAACTCATTTAGATCATTAGAAAACCGGGTTTCATTGTCAGCCACAATAGGTTTTATTGTAGCTGACATTCCTGTCATTTTTTTCATAGTGTCCCATACTCTTTTGGAATTGCTTGTTTTAAATACTTCCTCTAATTTTTTACTGTCTTCTTATTTTGCCTGTCGAAATTTGGTTTTCAGTATCTTTTCTGTTTCTTTAAGTGTTTCTCTGTCTTTATGTTTAAATGCAACTTTCCTTATATTAATCACTTGTTTAACATCTTTAGTCACGTATGGTTTATTATTTGGATAGATTTTAATTTTTTTTTTTGTTGGAATGACCATCTGCACACAAAAATTAATAGAGTCATTCGTAATGGTAGTCATTTCGTCAAGTGAACCTTCATGGAATATTTCCCAGTCTGTCAAGTCAAAACACACTTTTAACTGATCTTTGCTTTCATTTGTCCATGTCCTTATTATCTTTGCTTCTGGTTTTCTTCTTTTAAATTCAGTTTTGTATACTGGGATCATGTATACAACATTATGGTCTGAGTTCATCACTGGAGGTCTGCATTTGGACACACAGGCATCTTTCATATTTACAAAGCATTTATCCCAAATTTTGTCTATTCATGTGTATTCTTTCACATACTGTTCAAAACTAGGTAATACACCTTCAAGCCGACATTGATTTAAATCACCGAGGATTATTGTTGGTACTTTAGGGCATTGTTGTTGTAGCTCAGAGGTGTCCAATCATGTGCCATGGAGAGCCAAGACCCTGCAGGTTTTACCTCCAACCAGTCTCTTCAACAGCAGATTTCACTAAATTTCTTCCCACTGATTGCTGGTAAGTGAAAACACCTGCTGAACAGACTGGGTAAAAGAGAAAACCTGCAGGGTCTTGGCCCGCCATGGTACATGATTGGACACCCCTGTTGTAGTTCATGTACGCAGTTAGCTATGGTATTAGCAGCCAAATAAGGTTTGCTGCTAGGCAATGCATAGACCACAAAGCAAAATACTCCCAAATTCTCTTGGTACAAAGAATGGCCGAAGAGTCATGGTGAGACTCTCAACATTGGGATTACAGATGGTGAGTTTTACTGTATGTTGTCAGCACCACAGATTGTTTATGTATACACAGATGCCACCTCCTCTGTTTTTTCCACATGCCGTGTTCCTGTCTGCTCATATAAATGTGAAGCCTGATATTTCAAACAGATAGTTTGGCATGTCTGGTTGAAGCCAGCTTTCAGCGAAGCAAAGTAAAGATGCTTCACAAAACTCATTACAGTACGTTTTATATGTCTGTAGGGCATCAATTTTGTTGTTTATGCAGCGTAGATTTGTAAACACAATGGAAGGGGTGGGCGGTTAGCTCTCTTCCGCAGTTGGGTTCATATTCCACCTCTCCGGCCTCTCTTTCTCCTTCCTCCGCCGTATCTTCTTATAAGTTCCTGAGGAACACCCACTAGTATTCCTGCTATTAAATTCAGATAAGACTGAAGTCATTCTTGTTGGTCCAAAAAACCTTAGAAATTCCTTTCCAAATCAAACTTTCAGTTTGGATGCGGTTACTCTTTCTCTTAATAGCTCTGTGAGGAACCTTGGAGTTATTTTTGATCAGGATTTGTCCTTCAATTCACATATTAAATTTGTTTCTAAGACTGCCTTCTATCATTTGCGTAATATTGCCAAGATTAGGAGCATCTTGTCTCAGAGTGATGCTGAGAAACTGATCCACGCTTTTGTTAGCTCGAGATTAGATTATTGTAATTCTTTATTATCAGGCTGTCCTAAAACATCTTTAAAAAGTCTTCAGCCGATCCAAAATGCTGCAGCAAGAGTTTTAACAGGTATTAGAAAGAGAGATCATATCTCTCCGGTTCTGGCCTCCCTTCATTGGCTTCCCATAGAGTTTAGAATTAAGTTTAAAATCCTTCTTCTTACCTACAAAGCTCTAAACAATCAGGCTCCTTTTTATTTAAAAGATCTGATACTACCGTATTATCCTAACAGAGCACTACGCTCCCAAAATGCAGGATTACTTGTAATACCTAGAATCTCCAAAAGTACAATGGGAGGCAGAGCCTTCAGTTATCAAGCTCCTCTCCTGTGGAATCAGCTGCCAATCTGGATTCGGGAGTCAGACTCGATCTCTGTTTTTAAGAATAGGGCTAAAACCTACCTTTTTGATATAGCCTACAATTAGGGAGGGATCATGTGTTTCTGAACCCTCCCTTAGTTATGCTGCTAATGGGTTTAGTCAGCCGGGGGACCTCCAGTAATGCACTGGGCCTCACTCCTTTCCTCACTCTCTATGAAATATTTTTTTTTGCTGGTCATTAACATCTGTTTGTTCTCTCCCATAGATTGAGTCCCCATCGTGCTGTTTGCTCTCTACATGTCTGTTCTTTTCTTCTTCTCTATCCCCTCACCCCCCAGCCAGTCGCAGCAGATGACTGCCCCTCCCTGAGCCTGGTTCTGCTGGAGGTTTCTTCCTGTTAAAAGGGAGTTTTTCCTCTCCACCGTCGCCAAGTGCTTGCTCACAGGGGATCGCCTGATTGCTGGGGTCTTTCTGCAACTGTGGGGGTTCCCCCCTACAGTTGATAGTGCTATGAGATGACTGTTGTTGTGAAATGGCGCTATATAAATAAAGTTGAATTGAATTGAATTGAATAGTAAAGAACTTGTGAGGGGGACTGATGTAGTCCTCCGATTCGGCCCGGGCCTCAGCTCCAGCAAAACCTTTTGGCTGTATGAATGTACAAGCCGCTGCTCCCCACTCCTTCCGCTGTGGCTGCAGTCTTCTTGGGGAATTATTGTGGGTCTCACGCACAGACATAGTCCACAGGATGAAACAAACCACAAAAATATGAGTAGGTACTTCAAGATGCTTTTCTTCGTACTTCTCAGATTCACAGATACTCGAAAACAAATACAAAACAAACACAAAACAAGCTGCAAGATGTGGTGCTGCTGCTGCGCGGCACACCTGCTGCTGATAAAGGGGTGGACACGTCTTAAAGGGGAAGCCAATATTATTCCCCCCAAAAAATTCCTGCATGCACCTTGTGATCCGGATCACCACCAAAATCTAACACAACATAACAAATATAATTTTTTTGTAAGTTGTCTGTGTTTTTTCAACTGATTTAAAACAATTTTGCACCGCTGAATCTGAATATGTCATCCGTTTCTTTCAATCAGGTCAGGTTTTTATGCTAAGTTATAAGCAGTTGTACAGCAGTTGTACAGTTGTACTGCAAATTGAATAGTAGACGCTGATAAAGGTAAGTACATGTAAATTAAATGCTGTCATCATTGTTCAAAATTCAGAGAATTTCAAGAAATAAAGAATTTTGCATCATATAAAGCGAAAATATCCGTACATGTAAATAAAAACGTTAAAAAAAACATGTGGCCATAGTTCAAAAAGTTGACCTGATTGAGCAAAACCAATGTGATTTTTGGATTCAGCACATCAAAATTGTCCTAAATCAGCTAAAAAAAAAAAACTTAGACAATAAATTTGGTGTTGACCAGTGTAATCATGTGTTCCTGGTGCCATTACACACCTTTCCTGAAAATTTCATCAAAATTCGTTCATAACTTTTTGAGTTATGTTGCTAAGAGACCGACAAACCAACCAACCAATGCTTCCAAAAACATTACTTCCTCCCTTGGTGGTGGTAATTAATTTGAAGTGCATGGGGTTAGTAATTTGAAAGTCAGAGTCAAAGACCTTTTTACTCTCGGTTAGATCAGTCAGTTGATTATCTTCAGTTAAATTTACCCCAAAACACCACTAAATGATCTTTCAAGGTTATTATTTTGGAACACTTATTCCCTAAACCTGTCCAAATGGTTTCTTACTACCTAAGCACCTAAACCTAACAGAGTACATTTTACTATGCAGTAGTTTTTACTATCTATACCTATACTAACCAACTACCACTGTAAATGGGTCAGTCCCAGATGTTTTCTTAATTTGCAGCTGTAATCTACTGTTGTCCTTTTCAGGGCAAAATTAATACCACATAGCTGGGACACACCAGCAAAATAGCCACCACTATCAGTGAATAGTAACTTGTTTGTCGATAGGCCAGTATCAGTCAACAAGGTGAATATTAGCTGATATATTGGTGCATTGTCTATTTTTACTATCTATACCAGGGGTCTCCAACCTGTGGCTCTGGGGCCACATGTAGCTCTTCTGCCCATAAATAGTGGCTCTGTGAGGTTTTGAAAACAAAAAAACTCCTACATTTCCTAGAAAAGAAGTAATAAATTTACAAGAAAAAAGGCTGCACAATCATGAGAAAAATATCCTAAAAAGCTGAAAATGGGAAAACCTGAATTACAAAAAAAAAAAAAAAAAAAATTATAAAAAAAAATCTCAAATTTAGGGATTTTTTTTTTTTTTTTTTTTGCAATTTTCTGAGGAAAACATAGAAATTCGTAAGAAAAAAAGTCACAAAATTTCTGGAAAAAAAAATCACAAATTTAGTGGAAAATGTAAATTATATAAGAAATGCTGCAGTTTTGCCCATAAAAGCAAATACATTTACAAAGAAATATGAGAATAGCTGAAAATGTATGAAAAAGCATTCTTGAAATATAAGGAAAATGATGCAGTTTTATGAAAGAACCCAATTTTATTAGAAAACTTGCAAATGTATGCATATGAAAAAGACATTTTACCTGAAAAGGGTAGCAATCAGATAAGACAGTCTTATGACGAAAACAGAAGATTGTGCACAAAATATCAAAATTTATGAAAAAAGCTGATAATTTTATTGTGAAAAATGTCACAAATGTACATGGAAAAATTATTCAGTTTTACTTGATAAAGGTTTTAAATTTGCAAAGAAAAAATATGCCAAATTTAGAAAATAAAAACAAAACATGCCAAAAATATAACGCATTTTGGAAAAAAAAAATGCAGTTTGAGGAAAACAATTTTGCAAGAAAAAAGCCTTGTTGCCAAAAAACAAAACAAAACAAAACAGAAAAAAGTAGCAATTTTGGGAGAAAAAGGAAACAAATATACAATTAAAAAAGCTGCAAATTTATAAGAAAAAAAACGCTATATCCTGATGTTGTCAGGCCAGGCTGTAGTTGTTAGTCTGCTGTTTCACCACAGTTTTTAGGCTTGGATATTTCTGTGGCCCCATGCAGATTTCTTTTTTAATACAAAAATCACTCACAGTGGCTCTTTGTGTAGTACAGGTTGCCGACCCCTGACCAAATCATTTTCAGTACCAAAATCTAGCCAAGTAGTTTTGATTACCAAAACAAAACAGAGTAATTTTATTATGTCAGCTTACCCACTATATATCTAACCATGTACTTTTAAGTAGCTAAACTGAGAAGTTGTGTACTTCATCACTTAATTTTTATTATCCGAGTCTACTCAAGTAGTTAATTTCAGTTCAAGTTTATTTATATTTTGCAAATTCATATCACTGCTCTCCTAGCACTTTAAGCTGTAAATCAGACCCCACAATTGCAGAAAAGACCCCAACAATCAGGCGATCCCCTGTGAGCAAGCACTTGGTGATGGTAGAGAGGAAAATCTCCCTTTTAGCAGCAAGAAAGCTCCAGCAGAATCAGGCTCAGGGAGGGGCAGTCATCTGCTGTGACTGACTGGGGGGTGAGGGGATAGTGAAGAAGAAGAAAAGAACAGACATGTAGAGAGCAAACAGCATGATGGGGACTCAATCTATGGGAGAGAACAAACAGATGTTAATGGCCAGCAAAAATATTACATTGAGAGAAAAGAAAGATGTGAAAGTCCAGTGCATCATGGGAGGTCCACAGCTGTCTAAACCTATTGCAGCATAACTAATGGAAGGTTCAGAGTCACCTGATCCAACCCTAACTATAGGCTATGTCAAAAAGGAAAGTTTAAATCTATTCTTAAAAACAGAGATCCTTTCTGTCTCCGGAATCCAGATTGGCAGCTGGTTCCAAAGGAGAGGAGCCTGATAACTGAAAGCTCTGCCTCCCATTGTATTTTTAGGGATCCTAGGTATTACGAGTAATCCTGCATTTTGGGAGCGTAGTGCTCTGTTAGGATGATAGGGTAGTATCAGATCTTTTAAATAACAAGGGGCCTGATCATTTAGAGCTTTGTATGTGAGGAGAAGGATTTTAAAATTAATTCTAGATTCTATGGGAAGCCAATTAAGTTTTTAGCACATTCCAAGTGATTTTTGCTTCCAATAGGCAGTAGTTGATTTGTTCATTTTTTTGATAAGGGATATGGTGGTGGTGAGAGGTATCAAACCATAAGGTATAAACCATCCATCCATCCATCCATCTTGTACCGCCCTTCCAGGAATCTGGGTTGCAGAGGTAGCAGTCCAAGTAAAGAAGTCCAGATTTTCCTCTTCCCCAGCCACTTCTGCCAGCTCTTCAGCTATTCAGTCAGTGTCCATTTATAGGTACAAACCTATGAATGCAAATTAAGTACAAATTGGAAAGAATAAAAGAGCAAAAAAAAGATAAAAGATGCTAGTTTAGACTTTTAAGTTCCAAATGTAGTGTAACGTCGGGGCCAGGTTAAAGGGGGCAGGGATTTCCCAGCATGCTTTGCCAGTTTGAAACGTTACTGTGTGTGTGTTAAATGTGTTATTTCTGAGTTATACTGCTGTGTCATTATAACTGCATTATAATGACCCAGCAGTGTTTAGCAGGATTAGGGCAAGATGTATCATGTGTGTGTAACCATGATTCAAACAGGGGTCTGGGAGAATGACCTCCCCTCCTGTCTGTGCTCAGAAGCAGGTTGGGGGTCGGGGTGTGAAAAATAAATCAGGTTGATCACAGCCATCTGCTCCATTTTCTTTGTGTGAACCCTGCAAACGTCACACTGGTGTCAGAAGTGGGATATGGAGCAAGATGAGGATCCAGGCGGAGGTGCAGCGGCCGGAGTGATTCATCGCTCAGCCGGGAACGGAGTGTAGAGCTGAGACGCCGGCCCCTGGAGAGCTTCGCCACGATGGACGGAGCAGAGCAAACCAGCCCCGTTTCCCGCCCTTTTCAGGGCAGGACGAGCTGACGATTCCAGAGCGACTAGGAGCAGCAATCGACCGGGAGATGACCGTCCCATCCATCCAGCAGCGGGCCAAGATTCCCCGCTACAACGGCGAGAACCTGTTGGATGACCGCCTGGCCCAGGTCGAGTTGGCTGCCGCGCTGATCATCGGAGGAAACCACCGTGCTGAGAGCGAGTGGAGGAGGAGCTACGGCAGATCACAGCAGCGCGTGCACGAAGGAAACAGCCGTGGCGACGCGAGGAAGGACGGCTTCCGCTGCACAGAGCCAGGGTACATGGCATGGTACTGCCCCGCACACAGCGCACGACAAACTGGCCCCTCGCCGACGTTAAATTAGAGCGAGGTGGCATGGACGGGGAAAAGGCCGCCTCCTGCAGATGCTTCCCCCGGCAGGTGACGTCACAGAGGCCTTTGGAGCGCAGCAGCAGTGGAGCGAGCAGGACAGATTCGGTCTTTTCTCGGGATCGGCAGGGGCTGGACGCCTGGACGCGGGCCAGCGGCCGACTGGGAGGTCCTGGCAGCGGTGGGAGTCATGGGACTCCCGCTGCCAGAGGAGGAACTGTGCGTGTCCTACCGCCACCCGATGCTTTTCCTTTCGGTGACGTCACGGAGGCCCTCGGCGCAGGAGCGACGCAGTGGAGCGAGCAGGACGAAGATGTGGCCATTTTCCAGGCGCGGCAAGGGCTGGACGCATGGACGCGGGCCAGCGGCCGCCTGGGAGAACTGGCAGCGGTGGGAGTCGGCCGGAGCGGGCCTGGGACTCCCGCTGCCAGGGAAGGGACTGTGCGTGGTCCTACAGAGGCTGTCAGATGTGTCCGTCCGCCCGCTGGTGGCCAAACCGGAACCCTACCCCAACCAGATACTCCGACCGAGACTCAGATGGCCCGTGCATGCCGCCCTGACACCGGGCTGACTCGCATTGGATTTCTGAAAGTGGACTTTGAATTTTCTGGGGACAGAAACCAGTCCGGGGGGGGGGGCAGTGTAACGTCGGGGCCAGGTTAAAGGGGGCAGGGATTTCCCAGCATGCTTTGCCAGTTTGAAACGTTACTGTGTGTGTGTTAAATGTGTTATTTCTGAGTTATACTGCTGTGTCATTATAACTGCATTATAATGACCCAGCAGTGTTTAGCAGGATTAGGGCAAGATGTATCATGTGTGTGTAACCATGATTCAAACAGGGGTCTGGGAGAATGACCTCCCCTCCTGTCTGTGCTCAGAAGCAGGTTGGGGGTCGGGGTGTGAAAAATAAATCAGGTTGATCACAGCCATCTGCTCCATTTTCTTTGTGTGAACCCTGCAAACGTCACAGTACTATAAGCAAGTCCTTCCTCACCTACTATAGCTAATCAAGTCATTGAGTAGTTTTCTGTGCCTTAACCTGCAAAGGTAGTTTTGTACAGTAGTTGAGACCACAAAAAGACTAGACTAGACTGTACTGAGACCAAGACTTTAAGAGGCTGAGATAGTTAAAACCAAGGTCAAGACAGGCAGAACCGAGATCTAGACCAAAACCATTGTGTATGTAAGTCTTGGCCTTGTTTTGATCTTGGTACGCTCTGGCTCAGTCTAGTCTTGGTGAGGTTTTCACTACAATATTATTGCCAAACAGGCTTGTTTTTACTACCTGTCCCTAACCAACAGTGTATACATATTTGTAAATAAAACCTCATCAATAGGTTTAAAGTGCTGATGACATGTTTTTGACTTCCTCTAATTTTTCGACACATAATACAATATGACGAAATAGGTTGGTCTGTGCAGTTCTAAGTCAAACAGGCTTTTTTTCACACGAATATCTGACATTTTCATGAGCACTACATCACCCATTGCATCAGTGGCTGGAAACCCCCCCGGCCATGTTGTAATATCCTCGACGAAACACTGCTCTTGGCTGCCCTTTGTATGCACAGGATGGAAGCGGTTGAAAACATTGATGATGGTTCCAGCACATGTAGTCTGGAATTGGTTTGTGTTGTCCAGTCTTCAGATGATTATAGTTCCGAAGAATGGGATGACAATGAAGAATCTGGGGGCATCAAAACGTATAGGTTTGAGCTGTGCCAAGCAGGCATTGTGCCTAGCGAGTCAGACTAAGTGACAGTCAGCTGTTCATGTTTTGTGTGCATCATCTGCCGTGTTGTCAGCCAGCCAATATTGACAACACTATCACGACGTGTTAGCCACTCCACACAGCCGTGGTTCTATTGCGCCCCTTGTAGCGATGTCAGCTCTGGGGTGCAACCATGGTTAACATGTCCCCTGTCCATGTTCGCTGGGCGATATCGGCCCTGAACGCCTACTCTTTGTGTTTCTGTGTATTTTTGGATCAGTCTTTATGTTCAATACATGTGCTGTGTTGAATCCTGCGCATAAATCCTCATGTAAATCCTTGTTATTTATGCATAAATCCTCCCTCTCCTTGCACTCTTATGCAGGGCACGGAGATCCCTCTCCATGAAATAACGAGGATTTACGTGCAGAGTTCACCACAGCACATTCAATATAGAATGACAGACAATTCCCAAAAAGGTGAAGACGTACTGTATAAAAAACACAAACCCACTTGCTGATGGCGTTCGGGGGCCGGCATCGCCCAGAGAACGAATGAGAGGAGACGTGTTAGCCACAGGTGCACCCCAGAGCTGACATCACTTCAAGGATGCACGAGAACCTCGGCGAACATGGAGTGACTAACGTCGTGAGAGTGCTGAAAATACTGGCAGACTACCAGCAAAGATGACAATACTATGGACCAGCAATGCGTGTACTTTGCGGCCATTTGCCAGTAACGCATTGCTGGTGATGGTGTGATGAGAAGCACCTGGGCGAGGACCGGGAAACATGATCAGCGGAAGGGGAATCAGCTGGGGATAATCATAGAGGGGACGTGGCCGGACCAGTGAGATGTCAGCATGGGATCACAGAAAGCAGGTCAAAGCTGTGTGCAAATCCATTAATCCTTCCCCTCCTCATGTGCTCCTCCTGTCTAAAAGCACATGAGAAGCGCACGAGGAGGCTTATGACAGTTGGAGCTGAAGCGTGTGATGTGGTCTTTCATGGTCTGCTGTTTATCTAAGCCTGCGACACAACGCGAAGGCATAGTCGTAAAATTAAAACAAGAAACCAGAGAAACTGTGGGCTACAAAGCTGCTGTCATTCTAGTTAACAACACTGGAGTTCGTTCTGTCGATTACGTGATTGGGGTGCCGCCCTTAATTCGGTGGGCGGCACCAAAGTCCAGTCAGTGGCTGCGGTTTTTTGATGATAACTAGTTTATGCAGGCGCTGTTGTAAATATTATATTGATCATAGACAATGACTTTTGGGTTTATACAACATGCTCAAAAATGTCAAAGATGTGTCATCAGCACTTTAAATCTTTAAAATGGAATACATTTTGTACCAAGTAGTCTGAACAGCCAAGTGTTTTGTATGATGCATTCTTTTATTGCATCCTGTTTTGATTAAGTTATATCACATGGTTAGTTGGAATTTTTGTGGTTTTATGTACCCATCTTGCAGCCTGCCACAGCACCATTGTTTCACAGTTTCTGTTGCTCATTTTAGTTCCCCCCCTGTAGAAACTCTGAAACCAAAAGACTGCTCATTTCTGCAGAACGTAACAGACGCTAATGAGGAACGGAAAGTACTATGTTAACTTGTAGGGCGTTCATTTGCTGTATGTACAGTCCACTGATTGGGGTAATGAGGACAAATAGGCACAGTGAGTTCGAAGGTGACGGGCGGGGTGGGGGTGGGGAGTGCACTACACCGCCTGCCTTCCAGAGCAGATAATAAGGTCCAGATGAAAGGTCAGGCCGAGGCACTGTTGTTCAGCCACGCCAGATGTGCACTTGCTCTGGCCTATAGCTGATTAATTCTCTCACTGTTCATGACACCAGGGGTGGCATCCAGGCAGTTGCATTACACCACACACCATGAGCAACCTGATCTGGGGATTTTACTCTTGTTGGGACAGCGTGCATCGCTGCGTATAGGTGTGGATAATGGCAACGCTTATCATGGCATTTCAAAATCCACGCACTGTTATTGCTGTTTTCTTCTTCTTTTCATTGTTATTGTTCCCAGATATTGTACCAAAAGAGGAAGGAATCAGGGAGAAGAAGAAGAAGAACCACCCATTCACACCCCGGCCGTGCACGCTGCCTCATTTGCTCAGGCCTCTTTCAGTTCCTAGTTACAGCCAATAGCGATAAAGGAAGTGGCCGCACTGTCACAGAGACAGTTGGCAGGGAAACGGCACATTACACCACCGTCCAACCGCCCCCCCCCCCACTCCTATTCCTCTGTCGTCATTTCTCTCCTTCCTCTCTCCCAATCTTGTATGTTCTTTTTTTTTTTTTTTTTTCCTGGTCATCAATGGAATCACAACCACTCCTCAAAGAGCGCGCACGGGCTCCATCTTTCAAACAGGGAAGGGATCAGTTTCCTTTATCATCTCTGTGTATTTTACAGCTGCACACGAAAAACACTGGATGCTGTGGCTGTCCCATCAAGGCCCATTTTCTCTCTTTTGCTCTCTCACGATTTAATCCTGACCATTTCCCTCCTCCACCCCCCTCTCTCTCTCTCGCTCTCTCTCTCTCTGCGCTCTGTATCCCAGCTGACTCCTCCCTCCATTTCTGCCCCTCTCTCTCTCTAACACACACATATACACACCCTCCACCCCCATCGCTGCAGTGTCTCAACTGCCTGGGAGCAACGCAAGAGCGGATATAGAGCACAGACGCTGACAAGACGGCGAAAGAGGGCCTCTGAAACGCTGGGAGATGTGTGCATGTCGGGGACTTGAGGAAGGTCTGAGGATGAGGCGGCTGGACTGAAAAGGTGTACCGCACAGAGCCTTCCCCTCTCTCCTCCCGTCCCCACCTCTCTTTCTCTCCCTTGTCCGCAGTATCCCTTTTTTTGCAAATGGATGCTGGTTTGTGATCACGGTAAGGCTGAACACTCTCTCTCTCTCTCTCTGTGGGTGTGTATCTTGTAATGGATGGTGTTTAAGCGTAGCTGTCATGTGGAGACGGGTTGTGTTTTCATGATGAAATGCACCAAAGCAGGCAGGCCATCCAAGCCCAGTCCCCTCCTCCACCCTGTTAGCCGTGTGCCGACGGACGCTGCTATCTTGTGCTTGCAATTTGACTCATCGTCTCCCCAGAGCATCCTCCATCCCCACGGAGCGCTTTTATCCGGATGCGGTGCTTAATTCATTTAATCGGGCAAACGGGGGCTGCATCGGGGTCTCTGTGCATGGTCTGGGCCAAGGGTTGTAACAAAACAAGCAAAAAAGACACACGGTCAGGTGTTCAGCACCTACAACTGACATCAAATGTGAGAGAGGGAGGTGTGCACCCCCCCCCCCACCCCACCCCACCCCAATTGATCATGGCCTGGGAAGCTTGTAGGATTTACCTTGTGGAATTCATGTCAATTAATAACCCCGATCTTGACCTGGGATTTATTCAGACATGTATGCATTAAACAGGCGTTCATTTCGTCTTGTTGTCTCGACAATCGGAGCATCTCTAGTTATTATTTTTCAGTGATGTTTGGGGATTTGCTGTGCAGCGTCAGGAGAGCATGTGCCCTACTGTATGTTGTGTTTGAGAGAGGAATAAGAGAAAGCCAGAGCAGGGAGGGGCAGAGGTGGTGGTGGTGGAGTGGGGGGGTTTAACAGTAGGGAGGCAGATTGGGCAGAGGGGCGGAGGTTGATGCAGCAGAGAGCAAGAGAGACGGACAGAGAAAAGGAATGAAGGTTTTCAAACAAATTGGATGGACGAGTGGAAACGGGGGGGGAAAGACTGATAATGTCACGGCGCTCTTTCTGGGCATGTGACAAAGGAGGAATGATGGATGCGTCTGTGATGGTTCCAGCAGCAGCAGCGGTGGCAGTATCGCTAAGGCCTAGAGGCATCTGCGATTCAAGGCAAAGATGGTGGAAATTCTACCACGCCTTCTCCTCCCCGATTGGAAATATTAGATCTGAGCACTTTGCTGTCCTGCTCGCTCAGTGATGTTGGCTGAAGGAGCCGTGTGGAAAAGAATCAAGCAACTGGCATCAAAGAGTGCTCACACGGTTTCAGGGCGGCTGCAAGTTAAAGGCAGTTTTCTCACTATTTCCGGCAACTTGCTGGACACAAATGTGTTCAGCACTGTTGATGTGCTTTATCACCTTACTGTATGCCTGAAGTTGATATAAAGCACCGTTTAGTTGCATTAGCCAGTACTGGTCTAAGCTCGGATTCAGTCAAAGTAGTGGCATTGATGTTGCTAAACCTGTAAACAAAATGAGCGTAGTGCCAAGTTTACCTGTGTAGTGACAGGCAAATTTGCTGGTTTAAATTCAGATTTCCTATCATTCAATTAAGGACTACACTGAAGAATCTCTTTTCCATTCAGCTACTCTGTGAATTATTTAGCAAGGTGAGCATGTCCCACATAATACTGCGTAGCTTCTCCATAATCAAATGGCAAAATGCAGAATGGACTCTGGCAATGACAGGGTAAATTAAATTCTTGATGTGGGAAGAATACTGAATGGGTTTGATGGGGTTTATGTTGTTACACTCAGATCTAGAGAAAGATTTATAGGCAGCTCAGTGGCGTAATGGTTAGTACCGTCGCCTTCAGCAGGAAGGTTGTGGGTTCAAACCCACCACCAGTGGCCTTTCTGTGTAGAATTAGCATCTCCTTCCTGTTTCTGTATTGGTTTTCACCAGGTACTTTGATTTCCTCCCACAGTCCAGGCTAACTGGCGTCAGCTGGGCTTAAATTATTGTTAGGTATGAATGTGAGAGTGAATGGTTGTCTCTCTCTTTGATGGGGTGGTGATCTGTCAGGGTGTACCCCGCCTCTCCCCCAAAGACACTGGGATAGACTCCAGCCCCACCGTGACCCAAAAAGGGTTAACCCTATGAGTGTGTATGTTGCCAAACTGCGACATAACCCCTAGTGGTCAAGAGTGGTAAATATTTTTTGTCAATAAAATAGTTCAGATTTCCAAGGCTATAACTTGAAAGTGGTAAGAGATAATGGCTCACTGTCGATTAGAAAGATGTAAAATATGATCCAATGTTTCAGATAGGAATAAATTTACTTATCTAATTTGCATAATGTTGTGGCATCTCTTTAAATTCCATAACTCAGTCAAAACTGGACTTTTGACGTACCGTATTTACACAAAAAATGGTTGTCTTTTGACACCATTTTTTGTACAGAGGTACCTTATCATCTAATCTTCAAAGTACATGAACAAGAAATCACTACATTAAAAAAAAAAACAAACAGAAATTTCTCACTTACTTTTGACAGAGTGAGAAGGCAGGCACAATGCCGTGCTCTGCCACTAGGGGCATGCAAATTCTCAAACCCAAAGGGTTAAGATGATGATGGATTAAAAAATATTTTTTTAATGTTGCTGTAATAGCCATCTTTGCCATGTTATATCTGAAATGTGTTGTATTGTAGTGACATCATCATTAAGATTTATTCAGATGTCTTAAGCACATCATCAGTTATTCCATCTGGGTGAAGCTCATAATTCAACGCTGTACAGTTTTGAGTTAATGCGATTAAGATGTGTTTCCATCTACAATTTCTTTTTATAGCACATATTAAAATTATTCAATGAAGTTACAGTACATGTCTACAAAATAAACATACATATTGTCACTGTACGCAACTGATGCATTTCAATGCATTCTGTCCCTGCTGTTTGCTTTGTTTGGTCAGTTTATTTATAATTTATAAAACATTTATGTTGCTTCCTGGTCTCATGTTAATCCTGGTTCAAGGAGGTTGTTCTTGAAAAAAAAACTGTGTTGTTTTTACCAACAAGTATTATGACCTACATGTACATTTTGATATAAAGTGACCTCTAGTGGTTGTGTAAATAATGACATGAAGTGACATGGCAGAGTTGTAATGTGTACAAACTAGATAATCACAAAACCAATCGTCAGCCATTAACAAGAATAGCGAAAGTTAACAGGCAGCAGCTTTGCATATATTTAAAATGTTTGAAATGGGTAGATGCCATGAAATGGACTTGTTGAGTTCTGTGGCATGTTTGCTTTTATGCACCATGGCACTTTCCTGGGGAGTTCATCTCCACAGTCACTAGTTTTACATCATATTGACTAAAACTGATTATTATTTTGTGCATTACAGTTTCTTTTACAGTTCCTTAGACTATAAAGTATTGTGTTTTCAGACTTGTGCCTTAGCTCACCACTTCATCGTAGCATTCTGTAAATCAGGAGTGTCCAATCATGTGCCATGGAGGGCAAAGACCCTGCAGGTTTTCTCTTCCACCCAGTCTCTTCAGCAGGTGTTTTCACTTATCAGCAACCAGTGGGAAGAAATTCAGTGGAATCTGCTGTTGAAGACACTGGCTGGAGGTAAAGCCTGCAGGGTCTTGGCCCTCCATGGCACATGATTGTCATGGGCTGGGTTGGATGTCTCCAACCCTGTCCATGATTTGTGGCTGTATTTTCCCTGATCATTGTTTTCTTAATTGTCAGCTGACAGTCATTAGGAGCCTCTGGGTCCTGGGCTCCCTGCCAGCCTACAGCCACGCCTCCCTCTCTCTGCCAGGCATCTACCAGCTCATTTGTGTTTTCCTTCTGCACTCTCACCCACGTACACACATACACATGCATGCACCCACACATACATGCATCATTCAGTACACATTCACATACATGCACACACTCACACACTCGTGCCACACTCATGCACCGGCTGCCGCCGCACACCTGCATCCACTTGTCACTCATTAGTACACGGGGTATTTGTGGGTGACAGTGTGAGCGGTCGTTGTGGCGGCGTTAGTCTACCTTTGATGTCCAGGCACTTCTCTTGTTGGTTTCCTCTCCTTTTGGACTTAGTCCAGTGTTGTTGTTTCCAGAGCCAGTTTTGCTCCGACACCCTTCTGTAAGTCTTCCGCTTTTCATGGTTTACATTTCTTGTTTTTCCCCCCAGCGTTCAGGGGCATGACGTAAGCTTTCCCCTCCAGCCAACAGAGTTTGTAGTCTGTTCATCTGTTTCATTACTCATTTTTGGACTGTATTTGTGGGACACTTGTATGTTGATTTTCTCTTTAATAAACACATTAGCTTCACCTGCAACAGGGCTCATATCTTTTCCCCTGTTCACTGCACAAATGCACACGAACATGACAGATTGGACACCCCTGTTGTAAATCAATGGTTGATATCTACTGTAGGCTTATACTAATATATATAAGGGGTGGGACAAAAGATTGATTCAGTGATGGATGGCAATACTTGACACTAACTACGATGCACCGATCCCTAAATGCATGAATTGATCCTTTATTAATTATATATACAGTATATTCATGTAAATGTTTCATACTCTCTTGGGTATTCAACCAATTGTGTTTTCCATCCACTAGATGGCACAAAGCAAGAACCCATAAGTCAGTTTGTCTTGCGAGATTTGCAGCCAGATGGTGCAAGAAGGCCCATTGTCAGTGGAAGTCATATCTTGTCTAACGAGATCTGCAGCCAGCTTTGAAAGTTAGGAAGCAGTTAGCTCAAATGTCAGGCCATTTTTGGATCTTATAACAAAGATGAAAGGAAAGACCTTGACATGATGCACAACCCGCAAGAAGCGGCACACACACAAAAAAACCCATGTAGGCCAGCAGACGTCTCGGGGCAGCATTGGCAACGGCTAAGCTAAAAGCACACTGGCATGGAGCTTGCAAGCAGTGCTGGAGAAAAAGTCAGTAATGTTTATTTATGAAGCGCTTTTCAGAGAACACGAAGTGCTGTACAACAAAATAGAATAAAAGGAATTTTGATAACCAAAACTAAACAAGCACTCAGAGAGTGCATACACTACCGTTCAAAAGTTTGGGGTCACTTAGAAATTACCTTATTTTTGAAAGGAAAGCACTTTTTTCAATGAAGATAACTTTAAACTAATCAGAAATACACTCTATACATTGCTAATGTGGTAAATGACTATTCTAGCTGCAAATGTCTGGTTTTTGGTGCAATATCTACATAGGTGTATAGAGGCCCATTTCCAGCAACTATCACTCCAGTGTTCTAATGGTACAGTGTGTTTGCTCATTGCGTCAGAAAGCTAATGGATGATTAGAAAACCCTTGTGCAATCATGTTAGGTCTGCAATGCTGTAATTGCTGCAAATGGAGGATTCTTTGACAAAAGCAAAATTTGAAGGAAAAAATTATTATTTCAAATACAAATCATTATTTCTAACCTTGTCAATGTCTTGACTATATTTTCTATTCATTTTACAACTCATGGTGGTAAATAAGTGTGACTTTTCATGGAAAACACAAAATAATTGTCTGGGTGACCCCAAACTTTTGAACGGTAGTGTACCTCCGCCAAGACTCCTTAATTCCCTCACTTTGTCCATCCATCTGTCTGTACTTCCCTGTCTCCATCCCACCATGCATTGTAAGATAGGGTCTTGATAGAGGTATGCACTCATAGATCAGCTCAAAAATCTAATGGGTTTGTCTGTAGCCCAAGGACCTCCTCTGGTGAAAATTTGATCAAAATCCATCCATTAGTTTTTGCATAATCCTGCTAAACCACTGCTAGAAGATTGAGCCTTGGTGGAGGTATTGTATACTTTATTGATCCCCAGAGGGGAAATTGAGGGCATCCACCTTGATGGATGAAGCAGCCACGGTACGGCGCTATCCCTTAACCATTCACACACACATTCACACCTAGGGCCACTTTAGAGTCTCCAATTAACCTAACCTGCATGTTTTTGGTCTGTGGGAGGAAACCAGAGAAATCCCAGAGTAAACCCAAGCAGATACGGGGGGAACATGCAAACTCCACACAGATCACTGTTGGTCAGGGGCTGGGATCGAACTAGGGATCCCATGGCCAAGGGTGAGTTGCTGTGCTGGCACAGTGCTAACCACTGTGCCACCGCACCGCCTGGCACCGCACCAGAGGTATGCACTCATGGATCACCTCCAAAATGTAATGGGTTCATGTGTAGCCCAAGGACCTCCTCTGGTGAAAATTTCATACAGATCATATATATATATATATATATATAGTATATACAGTTGTGAAAAATTAGTATATACTGTATAAGCCTATGGTTTTTTTTTTTAACATTTTTGGACATATGGATATTTAATATCAATATTAAAAATACCAGGAGATTCATGTATTACAACTAAACAATTAAAAACTAATTAAAGACTTTTTTCAAATTTTCTGTAAAATGTCATTCTAAACAAATATGTGAGGAATAAATTAGGACACCCCCATCTTTTTTAGCATACGCCTACATTCATTCCCACTTAAAATGGCTAAAATAAATGTTAAAAAATGCAAACAAAAACAAGGTTGGACATAGATATGTGAACATTTATTAATAAAAAACTGAATATTTAATGGGGTGTCCTAATTTTTTCGTGACTGTATATATACAGTGCATCCAGAAAGTATTCACAGTGCTTCACTCTTTCCACATTTTATGTTACAGCCTTATTCCAAAAGGGATTAAATTCATTTTTTCCTCAAAATTCTACACACAATACCCCATAATGACAATGTGAAAAGTTTTTTTTGATATTTTTGCAAATTTATTAAAAATAAAAAAAATCACATGTACGTAAGTATTCACAGTCTTTCTCAATACTTTGCTGATGCACCTTTGGCAGCAATTACAGCCTCAAGTCTTTTTGAATATGATGCCACAAGCTTGGCACACCTATCTTTGGGCAGTTTCGCCCATTCCTCTTTGCAACACCTCTCAAGCTCCATCAGGTTGGATGGGAAGTGTCGGTGCACAGCCATTTTCAGATCTCTCCAGAGATGTTCAATTGGATTCAAATCTGGGCTCTGGCTGGGCCACTCAAGGACATTCACAGAGTTGTCCTGAAGCCACTCCTTTGATATCTTGGCTGTTTGCTTAGGGTCGTTGTCCTGCCGAAAGATGAACCGTCGCCCCAGTCTGAGGTCAAGAGCGCTCTAGATCAGGTTTTCATCCAAGATGTCTCTGTACATTGCTGCATTCATCTTTCCCTCTATCCTGACTAGTCTCCCAGTTCCTGCCACTGAAAAACATCCCCACAGCATGATGCTGCCACCACCATTGGCGTGGTTATGAGCAGTGCCTGGTTTCCTCCAGACATGATGCCTGGCATTCACGCGAACAAGTTCAATCTTTGTCTCATCAGACCAGAGAATTTTGTTTCTCTTGGTCTGAGAGTCCTTCAGGTACCTTTTGATAAACTCCAGGTGGGCTGCCATGTGCCTTTTACTAAGGAGTGGCTTCCGTCTGGCCACTGTACCATACAGGCCTTGATTGGTGGATTGCTGCAAAGATGGCTGTCCTTCTGGAAGATTCTCCTCGCTTCACAGAGGAACATTGGAGCTCTGACAGAGTGACCATCGGGTTCTTGGTCACTTCCCTGACTAAGGCCCTTCTTTCCCGATTGCTCAGTTTAGACGGCCGGCCAGCTCTAGGAAGAGTCCTGGTGGTTCCGAACTTCTTCCATTTATGGATGATGGAGGCCATTGTGCTCATTGGGACCTTCAAAGCATTAGAAATTTTTCTGTACCCTTCCCCAGATTTGTGCCTCAAGACAATCCTGTCTCGGAGGTCTACAGACAATTCCTTTGACTTCATGGTTGGTTTGTGCTCTGACATGCACTGTCAACTGTGGGACCTTTATATAGACAGGTGTGTGCCTTTCCAAATCATGTCCAATCAACTGAATTTACCACAGGTGGACTCCAATTAAACTGTAGAAACATCTGAAGGATGATCAGTGGAAACAGGATGCACCTGAGCTCAATTTGAGCTTCATGGCAAAGGCTGTGAATACTTATGTACACGTGATTTCTTATTTTTTTAATTTTAATAAATTTGCAAAAATCTCAATTTTTTTTTCACATTGTCATTATGGGGTATTGTGTGTAGAATTTTGAGGGAAAAAATGAATTTAATCCCTTATGGAATAAGGCTGTAACATAAACTGTGGAAAAAGTGAAGCGCTGTGAATACCTTCCAGATGCACTACACACACACACACACACACACACACACACACACACACACACACACACACATCAAAAGCATAAGAGGCAGATGGAGTGATGATGTAGAGTGAAGTACGTGGTGGTAATGCACCTGTAAGCTGGTTGCCAACCGCCAATCAAATCTAAAAGAAGAAGAAAAGAGTAAGAGACTCATATACAGTAGACTGTGGGTGGAAAACCCATTCACATACAGGGAGCACACACACAACCCACACACAAAAAGACTAACCATTTTCAGCCATGAATTATCATCTGTCCATTAAAGTGAAGCTATTGTCATTCAGACACACCCAGCTTTAGTGTATTCTATGCTCATGACTTTAGTTGTGAAGGATGATTAAAGCGTTTAACCGTGATTAATCAAAAAGCTGATTAACTGTGATTAATCACAGAGGTTTTCCCCCCATATAATTATAGAAACTTGTAATTTTTCCAAGTTTTTCATGCTGTTATTAACATGGTAGTGAACAGATATGCTTGCTTTCTGCAACTGCAGGTTTATATAAAGCTTTCACATGTCAAAAATGATGGCTATTCAGAATACAACAACAATAATAACAATGGATTAGATTTATATTCCGCTTTACATGTCACGTGACATCTCAAAGCGCTTGCAGTGAGTCCATTATTCATTCACTCCACAGACATTGATAGTGGTAAGCTACTACTGTAACCACAGTTGCCCTGGGGCAGACTGACGGAAACGCCAACAGCCTCTCTGACCACTACCAAACATGTATACACATTCATACCCAGTGTCATGGACACTTTCTGTGGTAAAGTGTCTTGCCCAGGGACACAAAGGCAAGATGGCTGTGGAGAGCGGGAGTCGAACCACCAGCCCTCTGGTTATTGGATGACCCGCTCTACCTCCTGAGCCACTGCTGCCCACATTTCCCTCCTCCATTCCATTTTTGCTGAGCACCAAGCTGGATGGCTGGAAGTACCACTTTTATATGGTCTCTGGCATGGTCGGGACTTGAACCCTGACCTCCCGGTTGTGGGGCAGATGCTCTGCCTCTAAGCCACCACACTGATGAGGATATTCTACCAAAATATCCTCATCAGTGCTGCAGAAATACAAACACAAAGTTGTCCAAACAACTAGTGACCCTTTCGCATTATTACACTACTTATTTGTGTAAATGCACATAAATAAAGTTCCCAGCTTGCATCTAGCTAGAAAGTTATTAGCCCTTATGCACTCGAACAAAACCTTGGCAGTTACAGGGTAGTTACTGTAGTTACACAGCACTGGGTTGCTCCAGTCCCTCTGCAGACACTTTCTGAGGCAGACCAGTTTGTCCCCCCCCCAAAAAAGCTGTTATTGTCACCATCTTCAAACAACATCCAGTTGTGCAAAAGGCTCCTGCACCAAAAATGTTTCCCAGGACCTGTAAATACAATGCATATAGCTGATTACAACTACGATGTTAAAGTGATAAAAACACAAGTAATGCCTCTTATTTACTGTAATTTACTTGAAGCAAATTTTGAGTATTTACGTAACAACAGAATCACAATGTATACAAAACACGTAGCACTTATGAGTTATTTTCCATTTCTGTTTTCCTTTATAACTGGCTTTATTATACTAGCTCCAAAATAGATATCCTCACATTACTCCTGTCTCTATTACTGGCCACTTTTATTTGTTATTTTTAATTAATGCTTCACTACCCCGGAGAAAAATTAAAAGCCCTTTTTAATAACTTTTGAAAGACATGGCATAAACAGGACTACAAGTACTAAACTGATGGTGATCAGTCTGTGTAAATTCATTTTAAAACATCCATGTGTCAGATAAACTTTAAAAAGGAGTTTTATTTAAAAACACTGGACCAAAAACTAATTAAAATACAAGATGTTTCAGTGTTCATCCGAGCACCATCATCAGTTGTCAGACTGCAGCAAGAAGTGTCTGTGGCCAATAAATAACCTGCAAAGAAGTCACATGACTTAAAAACACATGGCTTATGGGAAATGTAGTCCATGGTATACATCCAAAGAGGAAAAAAATATATAGTCCATGGTATGTGACAAAAGAGGAGGAAAAAACCCCTAGTGCTCCTCCTTTAAACCTGACACTTGGAGCAAGTTCATTTATCCATAAAGTGTTGAGGAATGGTTTTTAACACAGCGTTGTAAGCTGAGGACAGATGATGTCTTAGTCCCCGTCCTCTGTTAAGGGAGGGCCGTTCCACTTTAACCTGTTGCACTTCGGTGTACCGCGGGCGGGCACGTCTCTGCGTCCTAGGACACACGAGGGCGTCCTAGTACGCACACTGTGCGTCCTAGGAAGCACTGAAAAAAAACCACACCTGCATTTCCGTTCTTCCACTACAGACACAGCCGCGAACAAAAAGCCAAAGGAGTGCTTTGATTGGTTTAGATGTGATTGACCTCTCATTCGACTAATAAGAGCCTTGAATTGGGTTTCTGAAACCTTGAAGAACCAATGACTGAAAACCTAGCAAGAAGGACCCGCCTACCAACGGCTGCGAATACAGCCAGCCAATTGAAGCACAGAAGTTCGAAAGCTGTTTTGTGTAAGGCTGGGTGACACACAGGCGTTTGCCAGTCTTTTTTTCTTATTACTGTTCTTATTTGTTTTGAAAAATCGTTCGCCAAAACCGCAATCATGGAAGCGCAAGACCGCAATAATGGAAGTATGGTTTGACCGGGTCGCGTGAGCAGAACCACGAGTCCGTAACAAGGGGACCAGCTTCATGTTCGTCTGACAATGAGGAAGAGAAGTTCACCAGCTATGCTGCTGTTGTGAACAGGTAAGTGTTATAAGCTAAATTATTCTTTATCCCTGAAAATTGTAATCAAAAACGACTTTTGACCGATCGGTAAATTACAACTGTGCGTAGTAGACCGTGGCGCACCGTGACCGCGGTGCACCGGGCGATGTCCGTCCTCTGTAGCGGGGGGGGGGGAGACAACCCCCCCTCACACACACACACAGCCCTGAGTGTCACCTTTCATTAGAGCCCAACATCAAGCTTCTATATTGAATTATTCAAAAGTTACAGACATTTTTCCAAACTGTGCCATTTGGCACAATTTGGCACAGTTCAAAAACGCCTGGGAACAACCTAAGAAAAAAGCTGTGTAATATATTCATTTTTTGTGGTATTACTACAAAATTTTGACCTCAGCTGGATAACACTTGGTTCTACATTTCTGTTGCATTTTCCAGCCCGGATCTGAAGCTGTGTGTTATTTGCAAGCATTTGTATCCAAAAAAAACACCCAGGCAAAATTTATTTTCTTCAAGTTCAGTATGTTTAGATGACTGTTACTCAGTGGCCGGAGCACTTAGAGAGATTATGACTGTTTTGCCAAAAAATTCAAAGTGTTTTCTTTTAAATGAGACCAACCCCATGAAGATGCTGCAAAGGGTTGAAGAACAGCTTTTGATTTACTTTGGGTACGTTATTTTTTGGCGTTTTTAGGGAAATTGACCAGAGTGCAAGGGGTTAACATAGATGGCTTCCTTAACACCAATTTCAAACCACCCCTCTTCTCTGTCCAAAATGTGCACATCTTGGTCCTGAAAGGTGTGTTGTTTTTGTTGCGAGTATAGACTGCTGAATTTTGTCCAGACGAATTTTCTCTTCTATGTTGCGACATACATTTACAGACCTGCTGTTTTGTTTCCCCGATATAAAGATCGTCACACTCCTCACTACATTTGACAGCATATACCAGGTTGCTCTTTTAATGTTTTGGTATCTGGTCTTTGGGATGAACCAACCAATGTCGCAGAGTGTTCCTGAGTTTAAAATACACAGGTATGCTGTACTTGGAGAAAATCCTGCAAAACCTTTCAGACAGCCCAGCCACATATGGAATGACTATATGCTTTCTCTTGATTTTGCACTCCATTTCTCCTAGAGGTCTAGAATTCTTTTTACGTTTCCTGTGAGTTTTAATAAAAGTCCAATCTGGATAACAACACTGTTTTAAAGCTTGTTTTATATGGACATGTTCCTTTTCCTTAGCTTCTGAATCTGTGGGTATGGTTTCTGCATGATGTTGCAATGTACGGATCACTCCCAGTTTGTGCTCAAGTGGGTGGTGTGAATCAAACATGAGATACTGATCGGTGTCGGTAGGCTTTCGGTACACCTCAACATGAAGCTCACCCCGTTCACCAACCTTTATCCCACAATCCAGAAATACATGTCCACAGAGTATGATAGTGATACTCTAGCAAACCGATTTGAACATCCAGAATTAAATAAGATGAGGAATTTGCGACATGAATTGTGTTGCGCCATAGACTGTCTGACGGAAACAGTACCCGCTTTTTTCTTCCCGCTGTGATTAATTGCGATCAAAAACATTTGTCTGCGTTAAACGGGGTGTTATGTTGATGCATGATTAATGCATTAACTCCTTCACTACTTTAGACCTATTTAAAGCGGTGAGGATGAGACTTGCCATGCACCCATCTATTTTCCATACTTCTTCTTTCGGCTACTCCCTTTAGGGGTCTCCACAGTGGATCGTCTGCCTCCATCTCACCCTATCCCTTGCATCTTCCTCTGTAACACCAACCCTCTCCATGTTCTCCTTCACCAGTGTTGGGAGTAATGCGTTAAAGTAACGCATTACTGTAACACCACTACTTTTGCAGTAACGTGCTGTGTAACGAAATTACTGTTTAAAAATTCAGTAATGCGTTACAGTTACTGAAATTTGATCAGATGCATTACTCGCGTTACTCGTTCTATTCATTTAGTGCAAATAAATATAAACTGATCCTACATAGCTGGTGCAGCCGTCAGTCTCCTCTGCGGGCTGGTTTCCTGTCCTGCTCACACTGCAAGCCGGTGGAAACAAATGCCATGGCGATGACGACTTCTTATATCGAGCACTTATCATCTGTTGTTTGAGCTGTGAGTAGCCCCCGACATCAGCTCCTATCTCTGTGGTTAAACATGAGTATTTTCAGAGCAAGTTTAATGTCTGCAATTGTGTAAATGCTTTCTTACCGCACAGAGAAAAAGTGACTTGTTGCAGTAGAGAACAGCTTAAGATGAACTTTCATTTATCTGTGCTTTCTGTTCTTTTTTCATTCATTCATCTTCTTCTGCTTAATCCTTTTCGGGTCACGGTGGGGCTGGAGCCTATCCCAGCATCTTTGGGCGAGAGGCAGGGTACACCCTGGACAGATCGCCAGTCCATCGCAGGGCCAACACAGAGAGACAGACAACCATTCACTCTCAAAGTCATACCGAAGGACAATTTAGAATCCCCAGTTTGATGCCAATTAACCTAACTTGCATGTTTTTGGCATGTGGGAGGAAACCGGAGAAATCCCGGAGTAAACCCACGCAGACATGGGGAGAACATGCAAACTCCACACAGATCACTGTTGGTCGGGGGCTGGGATCGAACCCAGGATCCCCCGGTCAAGGGTGAGTTGCTGTGCTGCCACAGTTCCGCCACCGCGCTGCCCACAATATATATATATATATATATATATATATATATATATATATATATATATATATATATATATATATATATATATACCTCCACCTCTCCAGGTTCTCCTCCACCTGCTCCCTACTCTCACTACAGATCACAATGTCATCTGCAAACGTCATGGTCCACGGAGAGTCCTGCCTGACCTCATCTGCCAGCCTGTCCATCGCCATGGCAAACAAGAAGGGGCTCAGGGCTGATCCCTGATGTAATCCCACCCCCATTGAACATATCTGTCACTCCTACAGCACACCTCACCACCGTCTCACTGTTCTCATACATGTCCTGCACCACCCTCTCATACTTCTCTACCACTCCTGACTTTCTCATACAGTACCACACTTCCTTTCTTGGCATCCTATCATATGCTTTCTCTAGAGCCATATTTTTCATACTCATACTCATGAGGCTAAAAAAGGCCAAAGTTAATTTCTGTGAATGTGAAGAATAATTTTGCTGTTTGTGTGAAGAAGGGGCAGTTTGTGGACTTCACTGTCGGAGCGATTTGTGACAGTTGGTGGTGCAGTTACATCGAAGGCTTCCGCACAATTCATGCCACTTTGTAGAACGTGCACTGCCATTCCAGGGCAGCCCAGTGCAATCTTGAGCATACTTATCAGTGTCTGTATCTGCTTGTTAAAGCCTGTTGCTCTGCTGAAAGTTCCATGGGCGTCTTTGCAGCTTCCAACCCAGTCAGACCTGTGGCTCATGATACTGACCCGGATTTTAAGGTTCATTAGCGTAAGTGCTTTTTTGCTCAGGCTGGTGTTCACTCTAACTTAAAAGTTTGATTAAAGGTCAAAAATGTAAAATTCCTATAAAAACAGTTTTACAGTGCTGGTCTTAGGACTGTTAAATAAACTGTGAGTTAAACTTACAGCTTACTTGCAATGCATGAGTAGTTGCTTATCATGTTGCCATATCAGTGACTGCAATCAAAAACTGTGGGCTGTAACATCCCAGTTCGAGTCAGACTTGCATGCACAGCAGTAAATGTTTAGCATGCAAACAACATTTCATAGACACAGCATGGTGTCCCTGTACGTATTCCCCCTCCTGCATATCTCAGCTGTAAGCAGTCTGAGCTCCTGATCCAGCTTTTCATTTTGCCTGTAATTTTCTCTTCTGGTCTGCAGCGTGTTACAAATGTCAGAGGTTGCTGATGACCTTGGTTTTTAAAAAAAAAAGATGGATGACAGGGTCCAACGCGAAATCTATAAAGGTTAATCACATGCTTACATAACGGGCCTTCGCCAAGTTTCAGACACAAACACTCGCGCAGTAAAAATGTCATCGCACCCTTATGAAAAGAGACACATTTGACACAAGCCGACATAAATGAAGAGAGATTTCCTAATTTTTGATCATAAAATTGTAGCTCCTAAATTCAGTTGAGAGCAAAAGCTGTGGTGAACCCTGTGCTGAGCTGCCCTCCTTCCACCTCTTGTTATTTGCTTACATCTATTCTACTGGGTGACATAATGGCAGGGGACAGCAGGGACAAACTTGGCTTTAAAGGGACAGTGACTGTCGAGGTGGCAGCTCTCACAATGTCAAAGTCCGGTCGATGCATCAATTCCCCCCCCCCCCCCGTCTCTAACCTTGTAGGTGTGCACACATCCAGCTTGGACAATTACACTCAGCTCCATTACAGTTAAGCACCAAGGGGGGCTGGGCGAGGCTCCCTCAGCAGCCTGCTTAATAAAATGATTAATCCAAGGTGTCACTTGATTTCCTGGAGAGCTGTCATGTGACTTCTTTACACGTCGTCGTGAGAATTGGCGCCAAAGTGTAGCTAAATCAGCACGGCGGCTCGGCCGGGGCACAGCTCCGATTCAGCTGGCTCAGCGTTTGGTGTTTGTTTTGGGTCCTTCATCCCGAGCCAGGTACGGGCACAGAGTGTCATCGCCACACAAACAGCTGCAAGACACGTTTCGGCAGCAGCCTCTCCTCCACGGAGGACTGTGGAGTAAAGTGGCGGCACCGGTCGGATCGAACTGAATCCTAGGGTGGGGTTCTGTGAATGGGTACGGATTAGCTTGTCTTTTAGTGTTGCATAAAACGGCACCAGCTCAATTCTCCCCTTCTCTCTCTCTCTCTCTCTCTCTCCTTTCTAATCTTTGCTGGTAGCCACATACAGGGGCTTGCCTGTTTTCCCGAGGCCGGCCAGTGAGAGGGTCTGACTTCCAGCACTCCAATCTGAGTGACGAGAGCTGCGGGAGCAGAGGGGGGCTAACAGAGCAACTTTGTGTTCTCACACACACATACACACACACACACACACACACACACACACACCCCAGCGGTCATATGACAACAAGGAAGCAGCGGTGGAGAGGGAGGCGGGGTGATGACGGCCTACTAGAGCTGGGCTCATGTGCATGACTGCATATTGCTCTGTTTGTGTGTTAGATTGTAAAATCTTAAATGTAGGCTTTTAGGAATGCAACAGCGTAGAACAGAATGAGTAGCTGTGTCTTAAATAATAATCAGGGCTTTTTCACTCACAAGCTGATGTAAAAATATTGAACACACTTCCATCACTCTGAAGTGTGTAATTTTGGTTTGATAAAATTACGCACATGCCACAGCTTCCATAAAAAAAAAAGAAAAAAAAAATTGAAGCAGCTTGTAGTTGCTGAATTCACTGCTCAAGAAATACATTTTGTCAAGGTAAAACTGGGACTTTTTAGAGTAGACTTTTATTGCAAACAATGGAAGCAATTTTTTGCTGTTTAATAGTCTTCATTTTAATGTACCACACGCTGTCAAGTAGATGAATTAAAGAAAGAGGTGTTTATTGACAGATTAATTTGCTCTAAATAAAAAAATCCCCTCTGGGTATAGAGAAAAAGTCTTACATCTTTAGATTCCTTTATTAGTCCCACAATGGGTAAATTACAGGGCATCTACATGAGTGGATGAGGCAGCCACTGGTGCGACGCCCAACCCTTTCACCATTCACACACACATTCACATCTGGGGCCACTTTAGAGTCTCCATTTAACCTAACTTGCATGTTTTTGGCATGTGGGAGGAAAACGGAGAAATCCCAGAGTAAACCCACACAGACACAGGGAGAACATGCAAACTCTACACAGCTCACTGTTGGTCAGGAGCTGGGATCAAACCCAGGATCCCCCGGCCAAGGGTGAGTTGCTGTGCTGCCACCGCGCTGCCCATTTAACATCATAAAATATGGATTTGAAGAAAATGTTGCATTTTATATTTTTGTACACATTGACATGCATACACATGTACTAAAACACAAATAAAACCATATCAGCTAAAACTGTTAAAGCAGTGGTTTTCAACCTTATTTTTCCTAAAAAATTCCTGGATCCAGATGGTGATCCGGATCACCACAAAAATGTAATCATTTGTTCCCCATGCCATTACACACCTTTCCTGAAAATTTCATCAAAATCCGTTCATAAACCAGTTTGCTTGCTTTTTCTTGGTGTCTTCAGATGAAATAATGTCAACCATCGCATATTGTGTATGGGTGCGGAGGTGAACGTAACTCTGTGGACACGTCTTAAAGGGGAAGCTCAATATTATTGTTATTTTCCTCCCCCAAAAATCCTGCATTCACATCATGATCCAGATCATCACAAAATCCAATCATCTCTTCCCCACACCATTACACACCTTTCCTGAAAATTTCATCAAAATCCGTTCAGAGCTTTTTGAGTAATGTTGCTAACATCAGACCAACAAACCAACCAACCAGCACCGGTAAAAACATTACCTCCTCGGCGTAGGTAATGACACATTGTAGTGAACTACGACATATGTAATGACAATTTAATCTTGTAATTCGTTTATACGCAAACAGATGGACCTGCCAAGCTCCATGACTTTTTGTATCCACCATTTGTTTAGTGTTGAAACAGCCAACATCAAGATGCAGTTTCTGGAGGAGGTAGTGACACTTTTCCAGCTGTGTGCCCCTCCAGACAATATTGTGAACTTAAACATGACTGTTTTTTGGGAGATTTCCACAGTTAGTACAAAGCAGCTGCAGAAGTTATTAAGGTAACCCCTCCTCTCTGCAAGTTTTCCATCAAAAAGAAGAAAGATTGCATTTATACTGCCGCCCACTGACATGGAAGAGCCACTACAGGCACCAACACATAATAATGTCAAATTATGCAATTTTTTACACCAGTTGAATGATATAAGATAAGATAAGATAAGATAAGCCTTTATTAGTCCCACAACGGGGAAATTCCAGGATTGCAACAGCACAGGGATAGCAACACTCAGAGCAACAATCAGAAGGCAAGAAAAAAAAAAAAACAAAAAAACAAGCAAGCAAGAGCAGCTAATAAACATATGTACGTATTACTATAAAATATATATATATACACACACACACAGACACACAGTGCAGAGCATTGTAGCTGGATGGAATAAATATATGAATATATGAACACACAGTGCAGAGCATTGTAGCTAGATGGAATAAATATGTAAATATATAAACACCCACAGTACGGAGCATTGCAGCTAGGTGGAATAAATATGCAAGTATATAAACACACACAGTGCGGAGCAATGTAGCTAGATGGAATAATATGTAGATATATAAATATATAAACACCCACAGTACGGAGCATTGTAGCTAGATGGAATAAATATGCAAATATATAAACACACACAGTGCAGAGCATTGTTGCTAGATGGAATGAAACAGCATAACCGTCTACTTAGTTATCCTACATGGTATGATTATGTGCCCATACATATTCTCACCCTCCATAGCGACCGGTATGTTCCTAGTTGTATGCCGGAGAGGACCATTGTGTAAGTCTATTGCATCTTTTGCAATGCAAAAGATGCATATATGCAAATATATGCAAATATTAGATGCAAATATTAGAGAATTCCCCATGGAACCCCAATTAATCTGCCACAGCACCCAGTTGAAAATCACTGTGTTAAAGCACAAATGCCTTTAGGCATCAGTTAGGTATGACCAGGCAATTTGGTAGGGATTGCAGGAGTTATTTCCTGATAACCGTACTCAGACACTTCACCAGACATGCTGAACTTCAGTGGCGTTCTAATACAGTAACTGTCACTGGTTTCTTATAATACGTGGGAATTGTAATGCATTGTGTACCTTTTTCCCCTGGACTTCACCACCCAGAAATTATGTTTTTGTGTTCCCGGTTCACGTTAATAGCTAATTCAGTTAGCTGAGTCTTTTTATTTTCAAATTTAGTAACCCCAAAGTTTAGATTAAAACTTTGCAGCTTACACTTTCTGCAGAGGCCACACAATGTAATGGATGCTTCTGACTTTACTTCATCTGAAGATGCAAACTGGTTGTCAACAAGAGCAGAAAGTTAAAACTTAGATATTCATCTAGCATTAGCTAGCTGTGTGTGTGTGGGGGGTGGGGGGGTGGGGGTGGGGGTGGGGGTGGGGCTGAAAAGTTCATAGTGGTCAAATTTGACCAAATGTGGTTTATTTTTCAACATAGTCTCCCCTTCGGTCAACACACTTGTTCCATCGGTGTTGCAGCACATGGATCCCTGCAGCTGAAAAATAAACCACATTTGGTCAAATTTGACCATTACGAACTTTTCAGCCCCCCCCCCCCCCCCGTACAGTAACATACATGTCTACACAGTTCACATAATAACTTGCGCTGCAGCAGCAGCAACAACACAAACACAACATCTGAAACCAGACCCAACAGAAAACAAGCCAAGTTTTATCACTGTACAACAACATTCACTGAACCAGCAGCCAAAGCAGAGCAAAAACAAACTTCACTTTATACAGCTACCACAATAAATTTTGTCCTACCTTTGCTGTTTTGACGTTATAAATCATATTCAAGAGGCAACACACAGGACCAGTGGCTCGAGATGTTTGCAGCCGATTGAATCCACACCATTGGCCAGTCAGAGGTGGACTCACTGCTGGTACTACTCAGGCTGGTTATGCTGTTTAATCGATCAGTTTTGTTAAAGCAGAGACTGTCATAGTAGTCATCTGGCATGTAGAAGAATAAGCAAAGCTGGACTCTCTTCTGTCTTTAGTCAACCGGCATATGTACAGTGGTGCTTGAAAGATTGTGAGCCCTTTAGAGTTTTCTACATTTCTGCACAAATATGACATAAAATATGATCAGATTTTCACACAAGTCCTAAAAGTAGATACGCAAACCCAGTTAAATAAACAAAACACTGGATTAAAACACTGGATTAAAACACTGGATAAAACACTGGATTTATTCTACGCAAACACTAAGGAGGCGTACACCTCATCACAACTACCCCCACTCGGGAGATCGGATCACAACTTGGTTCATCTCCGGCCGGTGTACAAACCCCTAGTGCACAGACAACCTCCGGCCATGCACACTGTGGAGTTATGGTCTGAGGAGACAATGGACACCCTAAAGGGCTGTTTTGAAGCCACCGCCTGGAAGCAGCTCTGCGATCCACATGGTGAGGACATCGATGGCCTCATTCACACCTTCACGGGCTACCTCAGCTTCTGTGTGGACAAATCCGTTCCCACCAAGACCATACGGCGTCACTCAAACAACAAACCCTGGATCAACCCTGAGATAAAAACACTTCTGAGAGAGAAGAAGAGGATCTTCAGGTCGGGGAACAGGGAGATGCTGAAGTCCGTACAGAGGGAGCTGAGGAGAAAGATCAGAGAAGGCAAGGACAGCTTCAGGAAGAAGATGGAGGACAAGCTGCAACAGAGCGACATCAGCGGGGTCTGGAGAAACCTCAAAACCATCTCGGGGCTCCAGAATACCTCCCCCCAGGCCACAGGGGGCAGGGAGTGGGCGAACAACCTGAATCTGTTTTTCAATAGATTTGACCAACCGCCCTCCCCCCTGACTGCACAACAACCACTGCTGCCTCTAAAGAAATCAAGTCCTGCTGCCCACTCCCCACTCTACCAACACCCCCCCACTCCCAACACACAGCCCCCCATCCTGACCCTGACCAGGACCCAGGTGAGGACGGAGCTGAGGAAGATCAAGGCGAGGAAGGCGCCGGGACCGGACGGCATCAGCGCAAAGCTCCTCAAGTCCTGTGCAGACCAGCTGTGTGGGATTGTGACGTATATCTTCAACATGAGCCTGAAACTGGGGAGGGTACCACAGCTGTGGAAAACATCTTGTGTGGTACCTGTACCAAAAACTTCCCACCCCAAAGACCTGAACAGCTACAGACCGGTGGCCTTGACGTCCCACTTGATGAAGACCCTGGAGAGACTGCTCCTTGCTCACCTCCGCCCCCTGGTGGAACCAGCGATGGATCCACTCCAGTTCGCCTACCAGCATGGCATTGGGGTGGAGGATGCGGTGATCTTCCTCCTTCACCGTTCTCTGTCCCACCTGGAGAAGCCCGGGAATATGGTGAGGATCATGTTCTTTGACTTCTCCAGTGCTTTCAACACCATCCAACCGATGATCCTGAAGGACAAGCTGCTGCGCGCAGGGGTGGACCAGCACCTGTCATCATGGATCCTGGACTACCTCACGAACCGGCCTCAGTTTGTGAGAACCCGGGACTGTGTGTCCGACACGATCATCAGTAGCACGGGGGCCCCCCAGGGAACGGTGCTGGCTCCCTTCCTGTTCACTCTTTATACTGCGGACTTCTCACACAACACAACACACTGCCATCTACAGAAGTTCTCTGATGACTCTGCGATCGTTGGCCTCATCTCCAATGGAGATGAAGCTGAGTACAGAGGGCTTATCCAGGACTTCGTGGACTGGTGCCATCGGAACTGCCTCCAGATCAACGCGAGGAAAACTAAGGAGCTGGTGGTGGACTGCCGCAGGCATGGGCAGCCCCTCACAGTACCAGTAAATATACAGGGAACAGACATCGAGATGGTGACATCCTATAAGTACCTGGGTATTCATCTGAACAATAAACTAGACTGGTCACACAATACTGATGCACTCTACAAGAAGGGACAGCGCAGGCTGTTCCTGCTGAGGAGACTCAGGTCTTTTGGTGTACAAGGGGCGCTGCTGAAGTCATTCTATGACACGGTGGTGGCATCAGCCATCACTTTTGGAGTGGTCTGCTGGGGCAGTGGCATTACTGCAGCCGATAGGAAGAGACTGAACAAACTGATTAAGAAAGCTAGCTCTGTCCTGGGGCAGCGCCTTGATCCGATGGAGGAGATAGGAGAGAGAAGGACGGTGGCTAAACTGTCATCTCTGCTGGAGTCCGAGTTCCACCCTATGCAGGACATACTGAATGCACTGAGGAGCTCATTTAGCAGCAGACTACATCATCCCAGGTGCACAACCGAGAGGTTTCGTAGGTCCTTCCTACCAACGGCTGTCAGACTGTACAACCTAAGCAGGGCTGCTCGCAGAGATAGCAAAAAGACGTAACAAACTAATAGTTTTTTGAATGCAAAAGATGCAATAGACTTACACAATGGTCCTCTCCGGCATACAACTAGGAACATACCGGTCGCTATGGAGGGTGAGAATATGTATGGGCACATAATCATACCATGTAGGATAACTAAGTAGACGGTTATGCTGTTTCATTCCATCTAGCAACAATGCTCTGCACTGTGTGTGTTTATATATTTGCATATTTATTCCATCTAGCTACAATGCTCCGTACTGTGGGTGTTTATATATTTATATATCTACATATTATTCCATCTAGCTACATTGCTCCGCACTGTGTGTGTTTATATACTTGCATATTTATTCCACCTAGCTGCAATGCTCCGTACTGTGGGTGTTTATATATTTACATATTTATTCCATCTAGCTACAATGCTCTGCACTGTGTGTTCATATATTCATATATTTATTCCATCCAGCTACAATGCTCTGCACTGTGTGTCTGTGTGTGTGTGTATATATATATATTTTATAGTAATACGTACATATGTTTATTAGCTGCTCTTGCTTGCTTGTTTTTTTTTTTTTTTTCTTCTTGCCTTCTGATTGTTGCTCTGAGTGTTGCTATCCCTGTGCTGTTGCAATCCTGGAATTTCCCCGTTGTGGGACTAATAAAGGCTTATCTTATCTCTTATCTTATCTTAAAACAAAAATATTTTACTTTGTCATTTATGTATTGAGGAAAATGATCCAATATTACATATCTGTGAGAGGGAAAAGTTTTGAACCTTTGATTTCAGTATCTGGTGTGACCCCCTTTTGCAGCAATAACTGTAACTCAATTCAATTCAATTCAACTTTATTTATATAATGCCATTTCACAACAATAGGCATCTCATAGCACTTTCAAATGTAGGGGAAACCCCCACAATTGCAGAAAGACCCCAGCAATCAGGCGATCCCCTGTGAGCAAGCGCTTGGCGACGGTGGAGAGGAAAAACTCCCTTTTAACAGGAAGAAACCTCCAGCAGAACCAGGCTCAGGGAGGGGCAGTCATCTGTTGCAACTGGCTGGGGGTGAGGGAATAGAGAAGATGAAAAGAACAGATATATAGAGAGCAAACATTAAAGGAGTGAAGCCAAGTACATTATTGGAGGTCCCCCAGCAGTCTAAATATATTAGCAGCAGAACTAAGAGAGGGTTTAGAGACACATGAGCCCTCCCTAATCATAGGCTGTATCGAAAAGGAAGGTTTTTACCCTATTCTTAAAAACAGAGATCGAGCCTGACCCCCAAATCCAGATTGGTAACTGGTTCCACAGGAATGGAGCTTGATAGCTGAAGGCTCTGCCTCCTATTGTACTTTTGGAGATTCTAGGTATTACGAGTAATCCAGCATTTTGGGAGTGCAGTGCTCTGTTAGGATGATAGGATAGTATCAGATCTTTTAAATAAAAAGGGGCCTGATTGTTAAGAGCTTTGTAAGTGAGAAGAAGGATTTTAAACTTAATTCTAAACTCTATGGGAAGCCAATGAAGGGAGGCCAGAACCAGAGAGATATGATCTCTCTTTCTAGTACCTGTTAAAACTCTTGCTGCAACATTTTGGATCAACTGAAGACTTTTTAAAGATATTTTAGGACAACCTGATAATAAAAAGGTACAATAATCTAACCTAGAGCTAACAAAAGCGTGGATCAGTTTCTCAGCATCACTCTGAGACAAGATGCTCCTAATCTTGGCAATATTACGCAAATGATAGAAGGCAGTCTTAGAAACAAATTTAATATGTGAATTGAAAAACAGATCTTGATCAAAAATAACTCCAATGTTTGTCACAGAATTATTCAGAGAAAGAGTAACCGCATCCAAACTAAGGGTTTGATTTGGAAAGGTATTTCTAAGGCTTTTTGGACCAACAAGAATGTCTTCAGTCTTATCTGAATTTAATAGCAGAAAATTACAAGTCATCCAAGCTTTGATTTCCTTAAGACAGGCTTCTAACTTGGCTAATTGATTACTATCATCTGGTTTCATTGACAAGTATAATTGTGTGTCATCTGCATAACAATGAAAATGTATACAGTGCTTTCTAATGATGTTGCCTAACGGAAGTATATATAAACTAAAAAGAGTAGGGCCTAGCACAGATCCTTGTGGAACCCCATGACTGAGATTAGAGTTGGAAGAAAACTCATCACTGACATGAACAAACTGAAGCCTATGCAGCGAAGTTCCATTAAGTCCAACATAATGTTCTAATCTATCAAGTAGAATATCATGGTCGATTGTATCAAAGGCTGCACTAAGATCTAAAAGGACAAGTAGAGAAACAAGTCCATTATCAGATGCGATAAGGAGGTCATTAGTGACCTTCACTAAGGCTGTTTCAGTACTATGATGGATTCTGAACCCAGATTGAAACTCTTCAAATAAACCATTTCCCTGCAAGTGGTCAAATAATTGCATAGCAACAACTATTTCTAAGATTTTTGAAATGAAAGGCAGATTAGAGATTGGTCGATAGTTAGCTAAAACTCCTGGGTTGATCTTTGGCTTTTTGAGTAAGGGTTTAATTACAGCAGTTTTAAAAGCCTGCGGTACATGGCCTAATGTTAAAGAAGAACTGATTATTTGAAGAATATGGCTACACATAAATGGGAAGACTTTTTTAAAATAACCTGGTAGGAATAGGGTCTAAAAGACAAGTTGAAGGCCTGGATGAGGGAATTATTTTATCTAACTCTAAAAGGTCAATCGAAGTAAACTTATCCAAACAGATATCAATTGAAGGAGTTGTAATAGTTACTGTATTTAAGTTTACGGTGGGAAGAATATGACTGATTTTATCTGTAATAGATAAAATTTTATGATTGAAAAAGTTCATAAAGTCCTGACTAGTAAGCTCTAGGGGGATGCGAGGATTGACAGAGTCCTGACTCTTTGTCAGCCTGGCTACAGTGCTGAAAAGAAACCTGGGATTATTCTTGTTCTCTTCTTTTAATGCAGAGTAATAACTTGTTCTAGCTTTTCTTAGAGATTTTTTTTATAAATTAAAAGATGATTTCTCCAAGCTAAATAGATTTCATCTAAATTAGTGGAGTGCCATTTTCTTTCTAATTGATGAGTCTTCTGTCTTAAGCTATGAGTTTCTGTGTTGAACGAAGGGGTTAGAAATCTCTGATTGGACTTTTTCTTTTTTAAAGGGGCCACCAAGTCTAGAGTCTGATGCAGAGAAGCTGTAACACTATCTACCATGCTATCAATTATGGAAGGAGCAGGCTGTCCATCGCTTATTTCCGTTGTGTTGACACATGGCATAGAGGAGACAATCTGCATAAATTTGGTAACAACATCATCTGAAAGACAGCTGCTGTAGTAATATTTTTCTTTAGGAATCAAATAGTCAGGAATAGTGAAATCAAAGGTTAACAGACAATGGTCTGACAGTACAGGATTATGAGGAGACACTACCAGATTTTCTATTTCTATGCCATATGTCAGAACAAGGTCCAATGTGTGGTGGAGATAATGGGTAGAATTTTCTACTTTCTGGGAAAACCCTATCGAGTCTAATATTGAATTAAATGCCTTATTAAGACGGTCACTATCTACATCAACATGTATATTAAAATCCACTACTATAATTATTCTATCTGATTTCAGCACTAAATCAGCTAAGAATTTGGCAAATTCGGTTTAGGCTAAGATTGCTACCATGCCCAATACTGAGAACCAGGCCCTCAAAGGAATTAAAACATGTTTTTTGCTTTACATTAACTAGTAATTTAGAAAGGTAAATTGCCGCTACTACTCCTCCATGACCAGAACTTCTGGGATTTTGATAGTTTAGATAACCAGAGGGAGTTGATTCATTTAAACCAACATAATCATCTTGCCCTAACCAAGTCTCTGTAAGGGATATTAAATCAATCTGATGATCAATTAACAGATCAATGGACTAGCAGAGACTTGGGAGTTAGAGACCTAATGTTTAGCAAACTACACTTAATTTTTAAATTATGAGGAGGAAGAGAGGCCAAATCATTAAATTTGAGTTTTACCAACTTTTTGTTTAATCACTTTGGGATGTTTATACATTACACTTTTATTAACTTTGGGGGGAGTAGACAAAGGTTCTCTGATGGGCAAGACGGGCTAAGTTGAGGGGTGGCGGATGAGGAGGAGCTGCAGAGAGGTGTGTATTTATCAAGTTATGTTGTATTTGTCTTGGGTTATAATTTTTGGGTAACGGGAGAGAGACACAATCTCTATGGGGTTATGAATTGAAGACTGATCTAAACAGTGAGAATTATTTGGATTAATAGGATTAATATGAGAAGTGGAAGCAAAGAAGGACTGGTTGGCAGACCCAGGAACTTCGGGGTGAGTTAACGCACCAGATTTCAGTCACTGTACTAAAAAACGCTGAATGGAATAGAACAGATTGTCCCTTAAAACACGTGCACCAAGTCTATTTGGATGGATGCCATCTGGCCTCATAAATGATGGGCGGTTCCAAAACAGGTTGAAATTGTCTGCAAAACCAATGTTAAAAGTAGGACATGTAGAACACAACCAGGTATTAAGGCTGAGAGTTCTGCTAAAATAATTGCAACCTCTACTAAAAGGTGCCAATGGCCCAGAAATAAACACATGTCTGCCACAGTTCATAAGAGTGGACAGAAGGCTCCTGAAGTCTCTCTTTAAGATCTCTGATGCATCATCTGGGATGTTGTTGCATCCAACATGCACAATGACAGTTTTAGCGTGGGGGTATTCATTTAATAGGTCAGGGGTAAGAACCTCAATGTCTGACACTTTAGCCCCAGGAAAAAAAATTAGTGACACAGTACCTGCTTCTGACGTTCCTCATTATTGAATCACCAATTACCAGCGTCGTCTGGGGGGGCTTTGTCGGTGGCTTCTGAAATGGTGGATAGTTTTGCCGTTGTTGTTGCAGTGATGGCGAGGTGATGCGCTCTCTTCTTTTTGGAGCTGGTGTATAGTTTGGCACACCTAAAGTAGTTTTATTCCAGGGCTTGCGGGTTTGGGCCGCTGCTGAAGGAGAAGGGGTGGCCATGGGGGGATGATCGATGTCCAGGTGGGGGCAATCTTCCAGGGAAAGGATATCGAATCTATTTTCCAGCAAAAGGGTAAGAGAGGAAGCGCGGCCATGTCTGGTCAATCCCCGACGTTTGCTAGTTGCTAGATGTTTGCTAGTTGGCCCAACCAAGGTCCAGGGCGTGCATTGAGGCTGTGAAGAACCACCCAGGGCATTGGGCTTAGCTCCGAGCTGAAGCCAGTGTTTATTGCTGGGGTCCTGGACAGCTGAGGTGACTGGAGCAGGGGTGGAAGTGGATGGTGATGTGCTAATTTCACCCAGGTAAGTAGCCGTCTCTTCTAGCTGCAAGTCGGTCGCCGGGGCCGATGTCCGCCCAAAAATTATAGTATCTAGGTGGTCTTTAGCCTCCCGAATCATATAGAGGTTGGAGAGTCTCAATTCCAACTCAGAAACCTTCTTAAAGAGGGACACACAGCTGACACACGTCGGGGATGGAGCCATGACTTTCCAGGCGAGAAGTGGCTAGCTAGCTAGCTAAAGGAGGTTAGCCTAACCTGTTGAACAGCCCTGCCCGGGGTCTGATTCACATGTGTGCCAGTTCGGGCTTTTGTATTTACTAAGCTAACACTAAGTAAAAAGTTAATATCAGTAAAAGAGAGATAAAAAATTAAAAAATGGAGTTAATAAAACAAACAAAACAGACAAGATAACGCTTTGACAGCGACGTGACGTTTACAGACGCCGACCGTAACTAAATGTTTCTGCTAACTGCTGATCAGGTCTGCACATCAGCTTGGAGGAATTTTAGCCCATTCCAATGTACTGGGGTGGCAGTGGCTCAGGAGGTAGAGCAGGTCGTCCAATAACCAGATGGTTGGCGGTTCGAATCCCACTCTCCCCAGATGTGCTGCCATTGTGTCCCTGGGGAAGACGCTTTACCCACCTTGCCTCCAGTGTCCATAACACTGGGTATGAATGTGTATAAATGTTTGGTGGTGGCCGGAGAGGCCGTTTGTACGGATTGGCAGCCGTGTTTACGTCAGCTTGCCCCAGTGTAGCTGTGGCTACAGTAGTAGCTTGCCACTACCGTTGTCTGTCTGGAGTGAATGAATAATGTATCTATTTTGTAAAAACATCTTTGAGTGTCTATGATAAAGCGCTATATAAATCTGATTTATTATTATTATTATTATAAAGCAGCTTCAACTCTGGGATGTTGGTAGTGGAACTGCTGACTTCAGGTCCTACCACAAGATCTCAGTTGGATTGAGGTCAGGATTTTGACTTGGCCATTCCAAAGCATTGACTTTACTTTTCTTTAACCATTCTTTGGTAGAACGACTCGTGTGCTTGGGATCGTTGTCTTGTTTCATGACCCACTTTCTTTTAAGATTCAGTTCATGGACAGATATCTTGACATTTTCCTTTAGTATGTGCTGGTATAATTCAGAATTCATTGTTCCATCAATGATGGCAAGCAGTCCTGGCCCAGATACAACAAAACAGGCCCAAACTATGATATTACCGGCACCATGTCTCACAAATGGGATAAAGTTTTTCTGCTGGAATTCAGTGTCTTCCTTTCTTCAAACATAACACTTCTCATTCAAACCAAAAAGTTGTATTTTGGTCTCATCTGTTCACAAGACATTTTCCCACTACCCTTCTGACTTGTCTACCTCATCTTTAAACAATTGCAAATGAGCAGCAATAGTCTTTTTGGAGAGCAATGGCTTTCTCTTTGCAACCCTGCCAGGCACACCATTGTTGTTCAGTGTTCAGTGGACTCATGACCATTACCCAGCGTGAGAGAGGCCTTCTGTTGCTTAGAAGTTACCCTGGAGCCCTTTGTGACGTCGCTGACTATTACACGCCTTGCTTTTAGAGTGGTCTCACCCTGGATTTACACTGACTCTGGATCCAATCTGTTACGCCTGTGATCCAGATTCTGTAGCATATAGTTCCCATTATCCTCAATTTTCTAGTCCTCACCTGGTCTGGACCACTGCGGAACGAATCCCGCCCGTCAGATTCGGATTGCTAATGAAATGCAAGGAGTCTATTTTTGTTGGATGCTGGCTCCAATCCGCAAGGAAATGCTGCAGTATCTCGTGGTATTTAATAGCTGTTTGCTCATTAAAAATGATTTAAGGATTGTGCATTATTTTCGAAAATCTACTCTTCCACCACTGTGTCAGAGAAGGTAAAAACTTTGACATAACATACAAACACTTCATAGAATTAAAATTAATGGGCTACTTAGGTATTATTATAGCACAGAAATCCAGATGGAGAGCCACTACATCACATGTCCTTGTTGTTATCATGTGATGGTGTCAGTTTTTCTTGAGATCTTGTGTTATTTTATATAATTATCGTGCCATCTTATATATCAAACCCTTTTCTGATCTGTTCCGGATCAAACCACAAACAGACTGGGTGGGAAATGCCACAAGGCTCCGTCTGCACTGCAGCTGCAACGGACTGCATCCGGAGTCGGTGTACATCCAGGGTTAGCTGGTGGACCACTCCTGGGGATGGTAACAATGGTCTTAAATTTCTTCCATTTGTACACAATCGGTCTTACTGTGGATTGCTGGAGTCCAAACTGTTTAGAAATGGTTTAGTCAGCTTTTCCAGCCTGATGAGCATCAACAACCCTGTTTCTGTGGTCCTCAGGAATCTCCTTTATTTATGATACACTTCTACAAACATATTGATACTTTGATAGATCATTAAATAAAACAGGACGGCCACAAACACCTGATTGTCACCCCATTGTTTGAAAACACCCGACTGTAATTTCATCTTCAACTTATCTGCTAATCCTAGAGCTTCACAAACTTTTGCCACTCACAGATATGTAATATTCATTTTCATATTTTAATATATATTTTATATATTTTCATATATACACTACCGTTCAAAAGTTTGGGGTCACTTAGAAATTTCCTTATTTTTGAAAGAAAAGCACTTTTTTTCAATGAAGATAACTTTAAACTAATCAGAAATACACTCTATACATTGCTAATGTGGTAAATGACTATTCTAGCTGCAAATGTTTGGTTTTTGGTGCAATATCTAGATAGGTGTATAGAGGCCCATTTCCAGCAACTATCACTCCAGTGTTCTAATGGCACAATGTGTTTGCTCATTGCGTCAGAAGGCTGATGGATGATTAGAAAACCCTTGTGCAATCATGCTAGGTCTGCAATGCTGTAATTGCTGCAAATGGAGGATTCTTTGATGAAAGCAAAGTTTGAAGGAAAAAATTATTTCAAATACAAATCATTATTTCTAACCTTGTCAATGTCTTGACTATATTTTCTATTCATTTGACAACTCATGGTGGTAAATAAAAGTGTGGCTTTTCATGGGAAACACAAAATTGTCTGGGTGATCCCAAACTTTTGAACGGTAGTGTATGTAATATTAATTTTCCTCAAATAAATCAATCCATTAATCCTTCTTTGGGGGGCACCTTTCAAACACCACGGTATTTATTTTCAGATCTCAAAAAGTTCCTCTCAGCAATCTGTTTACATAAGACACACAGGTACGAGTGTGAGAGGTGGGGGTGGGGCCCCTTTAGAGAGTTCTGCTAAGGCCTTTCACCGTCATTATAAACTCTCCACGTTGTCACTGCTGTAGTTATTCAAAGTTGGTCAGCCCTCAACATATAAGTGTTGCCTTTGCCTCTCCGTAGGGATACTAGTCTTGTCGGAACAATATAACATTAAATAAACAAATGAATCATAACTTGTTCCAAAGAAAACATGCAGGTTTGCTTTTCCAAGGAAGTTCCTGAACAAATGCTCAAGGCTGGTGGCGACTTCTACTCTCCGTCTGCACCATTTATCCGTGTTTAAATGATAAACTATCTAAAAGGTGAATGAAGTCCTTGAGATGATCTTCCTCACATGAGCAGTCTTGTAATTTGTCAGATACATAATTGCATTGACACTGTGATGACCCAACCTAGCACCCCAAAAATGTCATTTTGGATAAATTGATAAGTTATTGCAAAGTCTCCACCACTGAAGTGCAATGTAAAAACTGGAAATTGTCTCGTTGTCCTACAGCCATGACTTGATAATGAAGAAGGATGTTAAACTGCTGCATCTGCTGCAGTGTGAGATTTTTTTCTCCTCTTCCTGTTACAGTTATCAAATCACCAGTGAAAGATACCTCTGTGGGTTGTAGAAGCCTGAAAGTGTCTGCTACCCACAATTTCCTTCTGTTCCAGTGAAGCATTTATCTCATCTAGCACAACCCAGACAAACACTAAGCTGCAGTGTTAGTGCTTGTTTGGATGTTTGCAGTGCTTACGGTGCATATCTAGTGAATATGGGCTACAGAAAATGGGTGTTAGGGAGAAAATGTGTCCCCTCCCTTCACCTCTGAATAGTGAAAGTCAGTCAAATGCTGGTTGCGCTGCAGGCTGATACACAGTGTGTGTTATCGCTGGTGCAGCTGAGTGATAACGGTCCTGTTTGAGAAGATTGGCTGTGTTGTACGTCACAGGTTTGTCCACACAGAGACCCGTGGTCATGTCCCACTTTAAACTCACACTCATTCTTTCAAGTTGCCAGTCCATTTTTGTTTTCACACGTTTATTACTCTCAGTGGGTCAAGACAAACTTTTGACAGTTGGCTGAGCTGTGAAAAATTTGGTGTTTGGCTCTGTAAATTGTTTTGTTTGCATTTGCAGTTTATATTATTAAGTGGAAATCATGTTTTGCTTGATTTACAGATCAGTTTCTGTTTTCAAATTCAGCTGGGGAATTTGATTTTGACACCAAATATACTTAGAATATTCTTGCTTTAGGGCCTCTCTACACAGACGGAGATCATTGGGTGACAATTGAGGGATCTACAACTGACCCGATCGCTCAATGATCTCCTAAAGTCTCAAAAAAGCTGTTTCTGTGTAAATGTTTAGGAGATCGTTGTATCATTTTCATGGTGATCTATAGAGATCTTTGTAAGAATCTTGAGAGATTACTGAGAGACCAGGAGAGCTCAATAAGGGACCAGTGAGAGTTTGTTGGGTGACCAAAGAGGTATGCATAAATGCAGTGAGAAATTTCTAGTGCTCTTCTACCCCTTTTACACGGGGTGGAGATTGCTGAGAGATTGAAATCATGAAACTTGAAAGATTCTCGACCTGGCGGCCCTCACCCTGGGTTGAGATCATTGAAACGAAAGATTCTCGACCTGGCGGCCCTCACCCTGGATTGGGATCGGTGGGCAGTGGGTGGCCTCCTGAACCAGTTTGTAAGATGGCTTCTTGGGGGGGGGGGCGTCATGTCGTCAAAATCCCTGGGTGCTGCTGAATGAATAGATGTGAGCAAAGGAGTGAGAGACTGATTGAGCAAGAGAGTAAGTGAGAGTGAGGGAGTGATGAGTGGAGATGGTGATGGTGGGGTGGTTTTGTGTGGTGCTTTGCATGTCAGGTGGCATCTCGGAGCCCCTGTGGTGGTCCGCTCATCAGTCGCTCAGGTGGGCATTGGGGGTGGTGGTCTGCTTCTGTGGCTGCAGCTGCCCTGGGGTAGGTCAGCGGAGGTGTGGCTGCTGGCCTGTGCCGGCAGTCTTCCCGGCCACTGGTGCACATTCATGCTTGCTGCATCTGCATCGCAGTCGCCCTAAGTAATAAGGGTGAATTAGTGTGGGGGAGAGCATGAATGGATGTGAGTAAGTCAGAGTGTGAGTGAGAGTGCGTGTATGGGTGAACATGAGTGAGTGCGGGTGAGTGGGAGCGAGAGTGGGAGCGAGATTGAGTGGGTTCAGGAGTGAGAGAAAGTGGGTGGGTCCGGGAGTGCGGGATTGTGTGGGGGAGAGAGCGAGCAAGAGGGAGTGAGTGCATGTGGGTGCACATGAGAGCATGAGGGTGTGATTTAATGGGAATGAGTGTGTGTGTGCTGGTCGGGAAGTGCTGGACTGAGGGGGTAGTGCCTCTTGGCTACTTGGGCTCCCCTGGACAGGGGGGTGGGGGGCTGGCACCTTCTTTGGGCGTGGGGGTCCCTGGGGTGTGCGGCGGTGTTGCTGGGGTGGGGGCGGGCCCACTGTGGGTGTGCTCGCGAAGGGGGCGCGGGCCGGTCTCCTGCCCGGGGGTGGGAACACTGGCCTCCCAGTACCTGGGGCCCAGGGGCTGGTGTTGGCCCCGCTGGGGGGGCGGGGGGTTTGCCAGTCCAGGGGCACGGGCCTGCCACGCCAGCCGCCTGGCGGTGTTATTGGGGTGGGGTGCACATGCTCTCATGTGCACATGTGAGTGCACATGAGAGCATGAGGATGTGATTTAGTGGAATGAGTGTGTGTGCTGGTCGGAAAGTGCTGGATTGAGGGGGTAGTGCCTCTTGGTTACGTGGGCTCCCCTGAACAGGGGGGTGGGGGGTGGCACCTGGTAGCCCGGCCTCCCTCGGCTGTCCCTCCTGGGGCAGATGCCTGGCTCTCCTGGGGCTTGTTGGCCTCGGACATTTGTGCTCTGTGGTGGTTGGTGGTGTTGTCCTGCTTGCTCGGGATTTCCGGGGGGAGGGGGGGTTGCTGTGACTGGCTGCTCTCTTCGTATGTTTCTTGACAAACCACTCACATGCACACACTTATTTTGAATATGCTCTTATACACCTTCAAACAGATGCGCGCGCACACACACACACACACACACACACACACACACACACACACACACACACACACACGTCTCTCCTTTAACAGGTGCGGATACCAGACTCGGGTTGAGACCGCTTCAGTGGAAGAAACAGTCTGTCTTCTGTTTGTTTTAGTTGTCGGTTTGTTTGTTTTCTTTGTCTGTTCCTCTCCCTTTTCTTTCCCCCTCCCCACACCAACTTTCCCCATTTCCCATCCTGTCGGGTCCTCCATGGGTAAAGTAATTTACATAAAGTATTAAAAGTTATTACAAGAGGAGTTTACAACAATATACAGTACAAAGATAGGTACTGTATAAAGCTCCTTTTGGCAAAGTAAATCTGTTTGGCACAATGGGCTGAGTGGTGCGGTGTAGGGCCAAGTGAGGCTAGTGGAAAAGGGCCTTAAGGTAGCAGATTTCTGTTCTGCTTACCTAGCTGCCTGACAGGATAAGGGAAAAAAAAAAAGAAACTTGAAAGATTGTTGAGTGATATAGCCCTCTTGTCATCTTTCACTGATCTCTCAGCGACCACCAAGATCTCTTAATGATCTTCCAGTGATGTCCACAGTCACTACAATTGAGAGATTGCTTTGACTCAGTCCAAAACAATCTCTCAAAGATCACCAAAAGAAAGCAATCTCTCAACAAACTACAGTCAAACTAGACTACAGTCAATGATCTCACTGATCTCCTAATCATCTCTCAGCGATCTTTGAATGAACCCTATTCATCATCTCTACTGTTGGGGTGGAAAAATGTGGCATTCATTGAAAAATTGCTTGCAAGATCATTAGGAGATAGATGAGATTGTTGAGCGCTCAAGGAAAGCTCCAGGAGCACTCAACATTCTCATCAATCTCCCAATAATCGCTTAGTGATCTTACAATGAAAGACAAATTTTTCCACAATGAAAGTAGTGACGGCTGAAAGATTGCTGAGCATTCAATGAAAGACCAATAGAGTTCATTCAAAGATTGCTGAGAGATCATTCTGAGGTCAGTGGGTGGGTGATGAGATCATTGAGCATTCATTAAGAGATTGTTTTGGAATGAGTCAAAACTCTGAGAACTATGAAGATCATTGAAGATCATGAGAGATCTTGGCAATTGCTGAGAGATCACTCAAAGATCGTTTGGCGATCTGGCCATTTTGTCATCACTCAGCAATCTCTCAATGATCTCCTCCCCTGTGTAAAGGAGATATTACAGAGAATGTAAATTCCTGCCATCCAGATATTGCAAAAAAAAGGTGATGTTGTGGAGCGTGTAAATAAAGAGGCGGATTTGGTTCAGGCGATTTATTACACATCTCACACAAGAAGCACAGACAGAATGACATCTCAGCAAAGACTCTTCTCTTAAATACTATGGCATTCCTCTAGAAGCTTCTAACACACAAAAGGTCACATTGCATTCACTTCCTTAATCCTTTACCATTCCTCCAGAAGTTTCTAACACACAAAAGGTCACACTGCATTCATCCTTCACACCTCCCTGTTATCTCACCAGGGAACCTCTGCTCTTTGTTCTTGTCTAAGATGTTACACAATTATGCTTTCCCCATGTGCTGCCATACCACCCCCCCGAGCATATTGGATAGAACAAAAGAATAACAGACCGTATGCTGTGATAGAACCATTAAACATCAATCCACATGCTGCTTGGGCTTCAGTCTTCTCCTGTATCTGCTGTAACCAGGATTCACCGCCTCCGCGGCGCTGTCAAGCTGGGGGGTTGATGTTTGGGGGTGAAAACTTTTTGTCTGTCCGTGTGGGTGTTCTGGGGAATCTTTTCTCTGGGGAGCTCCCCGTGGGGGTCTTCCACGCCGAGGGGCCCTCGCCAGCAGCACTTGCTCGTCCGCCACCACGAAAGCGGGTTTGAGACTGTCTATGCCAATCTTTTCCCTCCTACCCCACAAATATAGCAAAAAATGCTTATCCCCTGTTTCCAGCACTCTGAACGGTCCATCATAGGGTGGTCGCAATGGAGGGCGGTGGGCGTCGTGTCTGACAAACACGAACTCTGCGTTTTTCAAAGTTTTAGGCACAAAAACACGCGGGAAACTGTGGTGGGCAGGGCCCGGCAGCGTGCCTGTGTCTATGCTACGCTGCAATAGCTGCGACAGGGAGCTGCCCGGCGTGGGATTATCTGGCAGAAAACTCCCCGGGCAGCCGAAGTGGTTGCGCAAAAACGAGTTCAGCCGGGGAAGCTTCCAGATCCTCTTTAGGCGCAGAACGTAACCCCAATAAAACCCACGGTAGCTTGTCTACCCAATTTGCATCCGTCAGTGAAGCCCTGAGAGCCACTTTCAATGATCTATGAAAACGTTCGCATAACCCATTAGCCTGTGGATTGTACGCGGTTGTGCGGTGAATTGTGACACCCAGGCTGCGGGCCATTGTTGACCAGAGTTCGGAAACAAATTGAGGGCCTCTGTCGGACGTAATGTCCGACGGGACTCCAAAACGCGCCACCCATGCTGTTAAAAACGTGCGCGCCACCTCCTCGGCTGTGGTTGCGGCCAGCAGAACCGCTTCCGGCCAGCGCGTGGTGCAGTTCACCATTGTGAGGAGGTGCGTGCACCCCTGTGACGGCGGGAGGGGGCCCAGGAGGTCCACGTGAACATGGTCGAACCTCTTAGCCGGAATACGAAACGGCTCCAAGGGAGCCTTCGTGTGTCTGTGTACTTTGGCTCGTTGGCACGCCACGCAGGCTGCCGCCCACTCTTTCACTTGTTTGCGAAGGGTCGGCCACACGAATTTCTCCCCTACCATTTTGACCGACGCGCGTACTCCCGGGTGCGCCAAAGAATGAATCGAGTCAAACATGCGGCGACGCCACGCGGCCGGGACCACGGGACGCAGGCGCCCCGTGGAGACATCGCCGATTAGGGGGGGCATGCCGCTTGCAGCACCCTGCTCTCCAGCCTTAACCCTGTTGGTCCAGACTGGAGCGCGCGCACGTCCGCGTCACTAATCTGCTCCGCGGCCATGGCTGTGTAATCTATCCCCACACAGACCGGGACCGCCACGGCGCGCGAGAGGCAGTCTGCCACTACATTCAGTTTACCCGACACATGCTGAATATCGGTAGTAAACTTTGAGATTGCGGCCAGCTGTCTCTGCTGCCGGCCCGACCACGGTTCTGAAACCTTGGCCATCGCGAATGTTAGTGGCTTGTGGTCAACGAACGTGGTGAAACTGCGCCCTTCCAGCCAGAACTGGAAGTGGCGAATGGCCAAGTGGAGAGCCAGCAACTCCCTGTCGAATGCGTTGTATTTACATTCACTGTCGTGCAAAGTCCTGCTGAAAAAGGCGAGCGGCTGCCAAGCCCCGGCTACGCGCTGCTCCACGACCGCCCCTATGGCCACATCTGAAGCGTCAGTGGTGAGCGCTATGCGGGCCGTTGGGTCTGGATGTGCCAGCAATGCAGCGTTTGCCAGGGCTGCTTTGACTTCCAAGAACGCCCACTCTCGCTCCGGGGTCCATTCGATCTTATCTGCGGGTTTCTGTTTTTTGACCGCGGTGTACAGTGGTTGCATGAGCTGCGCTGCGCGGGGAAGGAAACGGTTATAAAAGTTCACCATTCTCAAAAATTCTTGTAGCGCCCTGACCGTTTGTGGCCGGGGAAAATTTGCTACCACGCGCACTTTGTCAGGCAGCGGGACCGCTCCTTCGGGAGAGACGCGGTGCCCCAAAAAATCAATCCACGTCACCCCGAACTGACATTTCGCTGGGTTGATTATTAACCCGTGCTCTTCCAACCTCCGGAAAACCATCGTGAGGTGGGTTTCGTGTTCATCTTCGGACGCGCTGGCTACCAAGATATCGTCCAGGTAGACGAACACGAAAGGGAGATCGCGCAGCACTATATCCATCATGCGTTGGAACGTCTGTGCAGTCCCTTTAAGCTCAAAAGGCATGCGCAAACCTCGAATAAACCGAACGGAGTTATTACCGCTGTTTTGGGTATGTCCTCAACGCACACTGGGACTTGGTGGTAGCCGCGGACCTGGTCTATTTTAGAAAAAACGCGTGCTCCTGCCAGGTGAACGGAAAAATCCTGAATGTGAGGAATTGGGTAGCGGTCGTGCGCTGTGGCGTTGTTCAACCTGCGGAAATCCCCGCAAGGTCGCCACAAACCCTCAGCTTTAGGGACCATGTGTAGCGGGGAAGCCCATGGGCTGTTTGAGCACCTGATGATGCCCAACCTCTCCAGGTTGGCGAACTCCTCGCGTGCTATGGCCAGTTTAGCTGTGTCCAAGCGCTGAGGTCTTGCAAAAACGGGCGGCCTGGTGGTGGTGATAAAATGCTCCACCCCGTGTTTAGCGATGGCTGCCGAAAACGTAGGGACAGTGAGTGCTGGGAACTGAGTGAGCAGTGTGTGGAACTTACCGCATGTAGCTGTGATGTTGGCTTGTGCTGTTGGCCGGGTCACTCGAGCTATACAGGGGAGAGAGTCAAAGGACAGTGCATTAACTAGGCGTCTGTTAGCGACATCTACCAACAAACCATGTGCACACAAAAAATCAGCCCCCAGTATATGGAAATTCAATGCTGCTATGACAAAAATCCACTCAAATGTACGGCCGTGTAGAGACAAGAGTAGAGTCCTCTCACCAAAGGTCTTAATCTCCAAGCCATTTGCTGCTGCCATCTCGGGGCCGCTAGATCCTGCCAGCTGGTCAGCGTAGGTCGGCTGGATGAAACTCTTCTGGGCGCCGGTGTCCACGAGGAAATGCCTCTCCGAGCGTGCTCCGTCAAGTAGAGCAACTTGTTCTCCTCCCCGAGGGTCGCGGCTGCTACCGACCCCCGGTCTTGGCGTTTCCTGAGTCGCTTGAATCGGCACGGTGGTATACATTTGCGTGCCCACTCTGCGAAGCGGCGGTGGTAGAAACGAAGCGTGTCTCCCTCGCGATCCTTGGCCCCCGCTGCTGCTGCCGTCGGTGGCTCTGCTGCTGCCGTCGATGGCTCCTCGCCTCCTCCGGTCGTCGCGCCGAGCTCCGTCGCTGCCGCAATGGTCGTGAACTCCCTGGAGGCGACGATGATCCGGTTTGCTTCCTGGGCTAGCGCACGATAGTCCCGCTTGGCCAGCAACGGTGAATTGGCCAGGGTCGCTCTCGCCGCTGACGGAAGGTTCCGGAGGAAGAGGTGGGTAAAAATAAAGTGGTCGTCGTCTGTGCCCTTTAACCTCAGCATCTTCTCCATAAGGTCTATGGCCGACCCGTCTCCCAACCCGGTCCGCGTCAGGAGTCTCTCTGCTCTCTCACCATCCGAGAGTGTGTAGTGCTGGATGAGCGCAGCCTTCAACGCGCCGTACTTGTTGTCGGTTGGTGGTTGATCGAGCAGGCTCTCTACGTGCAGAGCCATGCGGGTGTCGAGCGTTGCAACCACATAGTGGAACTTTGTGTCATCCGTCGATATCCCCCGGAGGGCGAATTGCGCCTCGACTAGGTGGAACCAGGAGCGCGGGATGTGCTGCCAAAAATCCGGTAGCTTGATCGCAACAGCACATGCGTGGCTGGGGGTTCCCATCGAGGTTGGCTCCGGGGATCTTCCAACGTGTTCCATGATTCGTCTTGGGTCACCAGTGTGGAGTGTGTAAATAAAGAGGCGGATTTGGTTCAGGCGATTTATTACACATCTCACACAAGAAGCACAGACAGAATGACATCTCAGCAAAGACTCTTCTCTTAAATACTATGGCATTCCTCTAGAAGCTTCTAACACACAAAAGGTCACATTGCATTCACTTCCTTATTCCTTTACCATTCCTCCAGAAGTTTCTAACACACAAAAGGTCACACTGCATTCATCACACCTCCCTGTTATCTCACCAGGGAACCTCTGCTCTTTGTTCTTGTCTAAGATGTTACACAATTATGCTTTCCCCATGTGCCGCCATAATGTCAGTGCATTTTACTGTGTCCCAAAATTTCACCATTTCAGAACTAGAGAAATCGCCACAATGTATTGTAACGTCGGGGCCATTTTAAGGGAGCCAGGGATTTCCCAGCATGCTTTGCCAGTTTGAAACGTTACTGTGTGTGTTAAATGTGTTACTTCTGAGTTATACTGCTGTGTCATTATAACTGCATTATAATGGCCCAGCAGTGTTTAGCAGGATTTGGGCAAGATGTGTCATGTGTGTGTAACCGTGATTGAAACGGAGGTCTGTGAGAATGACCTCCCCGGCTCTGTGTACTAAGTTGCAAGTTGGGGGGTTGGGGTGTACAAAATAAATCTGGTTGATCAGAGCCATCTGCTCCATTGTCTTTTTGTGTGAACCCTGCAAACGTTACACTGGTGTCAGGAGTGGGCTATGGAGCAAGAGGAGGATCCAGGCGGAGGTACAGCGGTCGGAGCGATTCATCGCTCAGCCGGGAACGGAGTGTAGAGCTGAGACGCCGGCCCCTGGAGAGCTTCGCCGCGATGGACGGAGCAGAGCAAACCAGCCCCGCTTCCCGCCCTTTTCAGGGCAGGACGGGCTGGCGATTCCAGAGCGACTAGGAGCGGCAATCGACCGGGAGATGACAGTCTCATCCACCCAGCAGCGGGCCAAGATTTCCCGCTACAACGGCGAGAACCTGTTGGATGACCGCCTGGCCCAGGTCGAGCTGGCTGCCGTGCTGATCATCAGAGGAAACCACCGTGCCGAGAGCGAGTGGAGGAGGAGCTACGGCAGATCACAGCAGCGCGTGCACGAAGGAAACAGCCGTGGCGACGCGAGGAAGGATGGCTTCCGCTGCACAGAGCCAGGGTACATGGCATGGTACCGCCCCGCACACAGCGCACGACAAACTGGCCCCTCGCTGACGCTAAATTAGAGCGAGGTGGCATGGACGGGGAAAAAGCCGCCTCCTGCAGATGCTTCCCCCGGCAGATGACGTCACAGAGGCGCAGGAGCGACGCAGCGGAGCGAGCAGGACGAAGATGCGGCCACTTTCCAGGCGCGGCAAGGGCTGGACGCATGGATGCGGGCCAGCGGCCGCCTGGGAGAACTGGCAGCGGTGGGAGTTGGCCGGAGCGGGCCTGGGACTCCCGCTGCCAGGGAAGGGACTGTGCGTGGTCCTACAGAGGCTGTCAGATGTGTCCATCCACCCGCTGATGGCCAAACCGGAACCCTACCCCAACCAGATGCTCTGACCGAGACTCAGATGGCCCGTGCATGCCGCCCTGGCACCGGGCTGACTCGCGTTGGATTTCTGAAAGTGGACTTTGAATTTTCTGGGGACAGAAACCAGTCCAGGGGGGGGCAGTGTAACGTCGGGGCCATTTTAAGGGAGCCAGGGATTTCCCAGCATGCTTTGCCAGTTTGAAACGTTACTGTGTGTGTTAAATGTGTTACTTCTGAGTTATACTGCTGTGTCATTATAACTGCATTATAATGGCCCAGCAGTGTTTAGCAGGATTAGGGCAAGATGTATCATGTGTGTGTAACCGTGATTGAAACGGAGGTCTGTGAGAATGACCTCCCCGGCTCTGTGTACTAAGTTGCAAGTTGGGTTGGGGTGTGTGTAAAATAAATCTGGTTGACCACAGCCATCTGCTCCATTGTCTTTTTGTGTGAACCCCTGCAAACGTCACAGTATATACATACAGTAGATACTCGAAAACAGGCGTAGGTGTGGCTGCCACCAGATTCATGTTTTCCCAGATCTTGAATAAACCCTTACTTAAAGGTAATACTCTACATGTCAGACATGCCTTTGACCATAACTTCTTAGCTCAGTGCATCTAAACCACACACGGAACTTGTGTCATATTTATACAAACTACCAATCCTCCAGGAAGGATCCAAAGCATCTGGAAGGTTCAAGCCTAATCAAACGCCAGCTTCCAAACAACTGTCAAATCCTGTCTTTCTAAAACTTCCTTTGGCCCTTGCAGTTGTTTGTTCAACATTTCGTGCTGTTGCTCTCTGACATGAGGCTCTGAATGCAGACTTCAGAGAATGACGGCTGTATACTGTAAACGTGTGAGGACACAGCTCATTCATTATGTGAAACAATGATGGGCAGTGTTCTCCACTCTCCACTCCCCCAGCACACTGGGTTGTTTACAGGGTGGAGACAGGGTGGGGGTGAGCTCGCTGTACTCTAGATGCTTTTTTGTGATAATGCCCTGTTTAACGTCCCTCGTCTCAGCGGCTGCGTTCTCCCTTCTCCAAACCAGAGGGTCACACTGAGTCACAAGGCCAGCCAGTGATGACAATGCTGCATTTGTGCACTGGCTGGGCTACATTGGTGTGCTTGTGTGATGTGAAGGGACATGATGAGATAAGGTGGACATTGGAGCCTCCTGTCATTTAGCTGGTGTACATGTCCACGTGTGAGCTTTTGGTGATGCAGGTTCTCACTTCCAGTTGGTTAGAGCTGCTGGCTTAAGGTGGAAAGCGGGTTTCTGTTGCACTATGTGAAGTCCCCTTTACATAGCACAGAGATTGCTGAGAGATCAAAAATTGGACGACAGTTTGTGTGTAAATGTTTGGGAGATCCTTGTGCGTTTTGGACAAATTCAAATTTTCAAGGAGACCGTGGCAGCCATGTGAATGACTGGAAAAATCACTGAGAGCTCTGCCAAACGCCACTAATCTCCACCACACCTCCATTTATATTTTATCAAATAACTAATTAAAACTGAAGTGATCGGTAAAAGGAACACTTGAACAAAAATCAGATTGACAAAAACTACCTATGAGGACAGAAAACGTCCTAATCAATCCTAATCAAGTGGTTTTGGAGCCTAAACCAAAACAATCTAAGGCTAGCTACACACCAAGCCGACATCTCTGACAAAACCCAGTGAACAGCATCCTGCTGCATCCTCTTCTGTCAAGTTTGTCACTGTAAAGTTGTACTTGGAGACACCAGGAAGACTGTAGCCAAGGCAAGCTTGTATGTTCTGCAGGTGTCTGAGGAAATAACTCTCCACATCAGCAGGTGGCGCTTGTCTTTACTAGTCACTCTGTTGGGAAACCAGAAATCCTTTGATGTCTAATCTAAACAAAGGGTCGGTATAAATCAGTGGTTATAGAGAATTAAGCTGAACAGCTGATATTTGGTTTCTTCATTCCAGAGAGTCATGAGTGTTTAAGGTTTTGATAATTTCTGTTCACTATTTTAACAGGGAATCTCTTTTGCTGACAACCAGATGCTAATTCAACATGTTGAATTGGCCAAAAAACAAAAAGAACTCAGACGAGGTTTGTTTTGTGCTGACGGTGCGGGACACACCAAACAGGCGATGCTCACCAATGACCTGAACTGGCCAGACGGCCAATCAATGGCTTGGTGTGTCTATAGCTTTAAACAGGAATGACCAGAATCTCTCGACTGAGAAATCAGTGGAAGTGACACCACCGCTAATCCAACCCTGGAACATGGTTGTGAAGACTGTTCTCCATTGTTACCAGCAGTGATTATGACTTACAGTGGGGCAAAAAAGTATTTAGTCAGCCACCAATTGTGCAAGTTCTCCCACTTAAAAGATGAGAGAGGTCTCCAATTTTCATCATAGGTACTGTAAACCTCAACTATGAGAGACAAAATGAGAAAAAAAAAATCCAGAAAATCACATTGTCTGATTTTTAAAGAATTTATTTGCAAATTATGGTGGAAAATAAGTATTTGGTCACCTACAAACAAGCAAGATTTCTGGCTCTCACAGACCTGTAACAACTTCTTTAAGAGGCTTCTCTGTCCTCCACTCGTTACCGGTATTAATGGCACCTGTTTGAACTCGTTATCAGTATAAAAGACATCTGTCCACTACCTTAAACAGTCAGACTCCAAACTCCACTATGGCCAAGACCAAAGAGCTGTCAAAGGACACCAGAAACAAAATTGTAGACCTGCACCAGGCTGGGAAGATTGAATCTGCAATAGGTAAGCAGCTTGGTGTGAAGAAATCAACTGTGGGAGCAATTATTAGAAAATGGAAGACATACAAGACCACTGATAATCTCCCTCGATCTGGGGCTCCACGCAAGATCTCACCCCATGGGGTCAAAATGATCACGAAAACTGTGAGCAAAAATCCCAGAACCACATCGGGGGACCTAGTGAATGACCTGCAGAGAGCTGGGACCAAAGTAACAAAGGCTACAATCAGTAACACACTACGCCGCCAGGGACTCAAGTCCTGCAGTGCCAGATGTGTCCCCCTGCTTAAGCCAGTACATGTCCAAGCCCGTCTGAAGTTTGCTACAGAGCATTTGGATGATCCAGAAGAGGACTGGGAGAATGTCATATGGTCAGATGAAACCAAAATAGAACTTTTTGGTAAAAACTCAACTTGTCGTGTTTGGAGGAGAAAGAATGCTGAGTTGCATCCAAAGAACACCATAACTACTGTGAAGCATGGGGGTGGAAACATCATGCTTTGGGGCTGTTTTTCTGCAAAGGGACCAGGACGACTGATCTGTGTAAAGGAAAGAATGAATGGGGCCATGTATGGTGAGATTTTGAGTGAAAACCTCCTTCCATCAGCAAGGGCATTGAAGATGAAACGTGGCTGGGTCTTTCAGCACGACAATGATCCCAAACACACTGCCCGGGCAACGAAGGAGTGGTTTCATAAGAAGCATTTCAAGGTCCCGGAGTGGCCTAGCCAGTCTCCAGATCTCAACCCCATAGAAAATCTTTGGAGAGTCCGTGTTGCCCAGCGACAGCCCCAAAACATCACTGCTCTAGAGGAGATCTGCATGGAGGAATGGGCCAAAATACCAGCAACAGTGTGTGAAAACTTTGTGAAGACTTACAGAAAACGTTTGACCTCTGTCACTGCCAACAAAGTATATAACAAAGTATTGAGATGAACTTTTGTTATTGACCAAATACTTATTTTCCACCATAATTTGCAAATAAATTCTTTAAAAATCAGACAATGTGATTTTCTGGATTTTTTTTCTCATTTTGTCCCTCATAGTTGAGGTATACCTATGATGAAAAGTGGAGACCTCTCTCATCTTTTAAGTGGGAGAACTTGCACAATTGGTGGCTGACTAAATACTTTTTTGCCCCACTGTATATGTTTGTGTTCACATTAAGCAACCTCTAGTAGTCATGTAAATAATAACAGTCATATGGTGGAGGGTTACAGCTGTAATATGTGGAAAGTAGACATTCACCTTTTCCAGACTCGTCTAACCGTGATCCTAACCACAACCCCCTAGAAATGTGCATTTAAAGGAAGTTAATCATGAAACCAAAGGTGGTTAGCATACAAGGACATGAATGAGATGGGGGGTCACGGGGGTTTGATCCCGTGAAACAGTGACCTCATCGTCTGCAAAACGTTACATATGGGGGCCCATGGGTTGTTAGGATCACATGGTATATTTTTACTTATTAGTTGGAGGACTTGGTTTTTTTTTTGGGGGGGGGGGGGGTCTTTACTCGTCCTGGAATAATTTTGCTATGCCTGGCTGATCAAAGCATCAATTGCAAAAGCCAGAGGAAATGTAGCAAGGACAGTCTTATGACGAATGATTGTGAGGCTGCTGTGGTGGTTGGAGGCTATCATATCCCGAGACGTTTCAGACACATGGCTGCTGACAGGCTCATTCTTAAGACTCTTCAAACTGCTCACTCATTATGTCTCAGATGGCATGAACGTGGTTAACGGTCTATCCCCGCTCAGCCTGACTGACAACGCCCTCTGCTTCTCTAGATTTCATTATAATCCATTCTATTCTCAAGAGCAGATGGCGTGTAAGAAGGAAGGAACTTCAGGTTAAAAATGAAGCCTAATCCAGACGTGGCTCTTCCCACATCAAAGGGTGAACATGAAGCTCTGCCAGCTGTTGAATGGCACTGAAGGCCACTCTGCCTGCCACCTGTATTTCATATGATTCTGACGTAGAGCGGCAACTCATCGCACAGAGACTGGCCTTCATTTATTTCATTCCTCTGAGACGTGCATGGCAACGCATGCCTTTTGGTTATCACGAGCAACCAAAACATCATGTAACGCTGCGTTATCTAGAGGATCTGTCTTAGCAGCTGGTCTGAAGCTCTGAGCATAAAATTGATAGTCTGCTCTTTTCCTCACATTCCACAGTCTTTAAGTTGCAGCGTGTCCTTGAAAGGTGCTCGCTTCACATCAGCAAATTTACAATTTATAGACCCCGCCTGTCCTGTTGCAAAACAACTGTTCTCATGATCTACTTCATCAAGCTTAATTTCAGCCTAGCATAAACTGCCAAACATTACAGCAGCTCTCACAAAAGAGTTGGCCGTCAATTCCAGCTGGCGGGGCTTTTTCTTATCAACCGTTTTGATGGTTAAAAGCATCAGACTGGAAGATGTGATCAACACTGCGGAACGGACTGAAAATAGTTGGTAAACAGAGTTGCTAGTGATGATTTCCTTTATTCTCTTTAGCCACACAAAAAAGGAACTGAGAGATTTCAACATTATCGCCACAGCAGTCAGTTCCATATGACTGTAAGATGTGTTTGCTGCTCAACTGAAGAATTCCTGGAAACCTTCTGTTGGAAAAATTCCTTTTCAAAAATCAGGCAGGATCAAAGTTTCAGCAAATTTAATATGCACAGATCAGCGGAAGACAATACAGAGTGCAGCTTTCACAGACTGCTGCAGTGCATTTGCTTAACTAACAGAGTGATTCTGGCTATATACTGTATATAACTGGCTATATATGTAACTTGATAAAGTTTGCTGAGCCTCTTGATTATTTCATTCATGACTCAGATTGTATCTGCTGACTACATACTGGTTTCCTGCATGACTACATGCAGGAAACCAGTTGACATTAGTGATAGGGCTGGACGCAGTCGCAGTGATAGGACTGGGCATTCACAGTTGATAACCTAAGTTACATCAGCATCCTTCAATCTGTTTTTTCCACTACTCAACAACTCCAAATATGGTAACAGGATTTCCCGAGTCAGTATACACATTAAGCTTTATATATATATATATATATATATATACAGTATATATAATATGAAAAATTCATATACATCAAAATTCATATAACTCAGTGTAGCATAGAATTTTTCCATCATTTCCCCCTTTGATGCCCAAAAGTCATCATAAAAGAAAAGTGATAGCAAGTTATGATGTCGAAAACCATGTTTTTAACAATCCTTTGTCCCACTGCTTCAATCACCTTGCCAGGTGACCAGCCAAAGAATTCACTAGTGGTTAGTGGACACTGTTGGATTCAGGACCTTTTTGCAATGGTTGATTCTCCGCTGTGGATCTTTCTGCAACTTTGACAGCTATGAAGGCCATCGACAGGACCTTTGTGGCGTGGTTTCAGGCAGGTGATCCTCTTTCTGTTGTATAGTCACACTCGAATTATTGCTCGTTGAAATGAAGTCGTCAACATCTTCACAATGTCCCCATGATGGCAATCTGGGCCCCCTCCTTATCTGCCTCAGTCTCCTTCCACACTTGACCTGAGAGGAAGGAAAAAAGAATATAAGTCTTGCTTGCAAAATCCAATGGTGTTTTGTTTTTATTTTTCTTACAATCATAATATTTCAAATTGATTAAAGCAGTAGCAGACAGGACTGCTTTTATTCTCTTAGTTTTAAATAAATTGTGCATCAGTGCAATATATAAATTAATCTGCACATTGGTTAGTCATTCAGTTTCCTCAATGAGTCTCCTCATCCTTCAAACAGTGTAGTGTGCTAGGGTCACTCCTCTTGACACACACTGAGATTTTACTCCAAACTTGACCAGATTTGCAAATGTATTATCAGATCATATCTGTTAATCAATCAATCAAGGCTATATTTGTATAGCTCTTTCCCAGACAAAACTGTAACTCAGAGTGCATAATAGGGAACAGATCATTAGGATTAAGACAAGAGCATTTAACGTTGTTAAATCATATTTCTTTCATTTTCTGTTTGCTCTCACTTTAATCTTATAGAAATTAAAATTTAACTCACCAATAGAAGAAACACCTTCTTAGTTTTATTTTGTTTATTGCTTTTACCTATAGAGAAAGCAAAACAAAAACAACCATATCTCCAAATATGTACCACTTGCCTGTATACAATCAAAACCCAATTCATTTGAAATGTGTTACTGTGCAAACAATGTTGTTTTGATGGTAGACATGTCAAGGCAAGCTTATGGGTTAGTCATCATTCACTGTCTATGATGAGATGGATTAAAGGTGGCAGATTAAGCTCAGGATTTCAGTCAGTGTTCATAAAACCAGTAAGAGTTTACCTCAAGGAAAAATAGACAGTTACCTGCTTGATGGTCCCTTGGTCTGCATTTTACTCAGACATGAATGTTTAAACCAATAATTTCCTAGATTTCATTTACCCATAATATACTCAACTTTTATGTCAGTATTTAACTTTCTTCAGCTTTGTTTTTCCCTGTGTTTACCAGTCTGTTAAGAGGTCATTAAATTCATCAACTTTGGTTTAAATTCAACAAAGTACCTCATTCATCATACCAAGTTATCAATGGATTCAGTAAAATACCCTTTTAATTTACTAATTTATTAATTTAGAAATTCCCATTCTTATCAGGCATACAAAAATTATTTTCAAAGATGGGTTATCACAGCAGAGTCAGCTCCCTTCCTGCTGGACATCAGTCCCCCTTGTCTCAGACTAATTTGTGTTAAGGTATGGAGGCAGGAATCTTTCCTTGGAGGCGTCCCCCCACCGATGTCCAGGGCAGGAAACAGACCCACAAAATGATCCCAGAACACACATTCTGCCTTTAAAACACACACACACACACACACACACACACACACACACACACACACACACGCGCGCGCGCACACACACACACACAAACCTTAAATTAGCTATAATTTATTTTTTTTTTGCTTGCCAAATAATTTAACCTATATCAATAATTGTTAATTCCCAATAACTTTTATTCTTCAAACATTGTCTTTTTTTATAACAATGTATTTTAAACCAACCAAAATTTAATCAGTTTTGTCTATAAATTAATAAGATTTGCCAAACTTATAATATTCTCAAAGTGAATATATAGGGAAAAATAAAAAAAAATGCCAACAAATAAGGAAACTGCTCATAAAGTATATTCCAGATATTGCCCCCCCCCCTTTTTTTTCTTTTTACATCACCCCAAGGGCAGGTAGACAAACATAGACCAAATAAATAATTCAGGACAAAGCAAACAGACATCAAACAAAAGAAGAAAGAAGAACAGAAAAGGTAGAAGAAGGTAGACTATCAGTGTCATCTGAAATCATTCTTAATGTAATAATCAGGTCATCTAAGTCCAGTCTCTAAATGTCAAGCTTCAAAACGTCAGTAGTCAGTTGACTTTAGAATCAAACTATATTTCAGTCAGGTCTTGAGGCCTTCTCCCACTGACAGTATGTCTGCCAGGGGTGCCTGCATTTTGATTAAGCATGCTGATACAAATGATCCTTCGTCAATATTATCTTTACTTAACCATGGTGTCAAAACATCTTGTGAAACACTGAATATCACTGTCACTTATGAGGTGAATTCTGAATGAATGAATGAATGAATTTATTTTGGATAGTACATTACAGGTTAAAAGAAACTGTATAATATAACAACAAGGTCAAATTAGACAAAGACTCCTTCTACTATACAATTCCACGTGAGTTATCCGAAATGGGTGATGGCTGAAGCCGCAGCTTATATTGCCCACCCATATTCCATCCAAGAATTCAAAGGAGAAAAAAGAGAAAACAAGACAAGAGCGATTACAATTTAAAACAAGGCTAAGACAAAATATGACAGAGAAAAAGAAAACTGAGCTAGTCTAAGTTAAGCGGTTACTATTCAAAAACAAATCTAAGACATAGTGTCACAGAGAAAAAAGAAAAACTAAGCTATAACACAACACAGGCTGGAAATGTCAATCCTTATGTGAGTTTACATGTCGTCTTGTAAATATGTTTGGAGTATTTCTTCCTTTAGTTTTTGTTTAAATTGTCCAAGCTTTGTACATGATTTTAATTCAGGTCCAAAATCGTTCCATAATCTGACACCTTGCACTGAAATACAGTGTTGCTTGGTAGTTGTTCTCACTGTAGGCTTTTGAAATATACATGTTCCTCTGAAGTGATATCGTTTCTCCCTTGTTTGGAACAACTTTTGGATATTTGCGGGCAGTGATAGATTCTTCACTTTGAACATTATTATTGCGGTTTTAAAGTCGATCAGATCTTTCAACTTGAGAGTTTTTTGTTTAAGAAAAAGTGGGTTTGTTGGTTCCCTGTAAGCTGCTTTGTTGATTATTCTAATAGCTCTCTTTTGAAGCATAAAGAGTGGATATATGTTTGTTTTATATGTATTTCCCCATACTTCATTACAATATGTCATGTATGGGAGTATTAATGAATGATACAAGGTGTATAGTGTGGGTTGATTCAGCAAATTTTTCACTCTGTGTAATATTGCAATTGATTTGGATACTTTACCTTTTATATAATTAATATGTGGCTTCCAACACAGTTTGTTATCAATTATTACTCCAAGGAATTTAGTTTCGGATACCCTTTCAATCTCTACACCATTTACACTGAGTTTGGGTACTGGGTAGTTGTGATGGTTGTTAAAGACTATAAATTTTGTCTTGCTTAAATTGAGCGTTAATTTGTTTGAATCAAACCACAGTTTCAGCTTTCCTAATTCCTTTCCGAGTGTATCCAGAAGTTGTTCCAAGTTGTTTCCACTGCATAGCAGGTTAGTGTCATCAGCAAACAATATTAAGTCCATTTTTTCTGAAACTTTACATATATCATTTATATACATATTGAATAATAATGGTCCCAAAACTGAACCCTGTGGGACTCCACAGGTGACCTTCAGTAGCTCTGAGTTTTTGTTGTTAACACATACAAACTGATATCTATTCTTTAAGTAACTTCTTAACCAGGACAGTGCTACCCCTCTGATACCACAATTTTGTAGTTTCTTTAATGATAGATTGTGATCTACTGTATCAAATGCTTTTTTAAGATCCAGGAATACTCCAACTGAATACTCTTTATTTTCAATGGCTGTTGATATTTTTTCTGTAAATTCCATTAAGGCATATGCTGTTGTCCTTTTGTGTCTGAACCCATATTGCTGCTCACACAATAAATCATTCTTCAGTATGAAGTTGTCAATTCTCTCATAGAATATTTTTTCAAGTATCTTGGAAAATTGCGGTAATAGTGAAATTGGTCTGTAGTTGGAGAGTTCCCCTCTGTCGCCTGTCTTGTAAATCGGAATTACTTTAGCTATTTTCATTGCATTGGGAAATATACCTGATTGGAGAGACAGGTTACAGATATACGTCAGTGGTTTCACTATGCATTCGATAACAGTTTTGACTAGTAGCATATCAATACCATCGCAGTCAGTAGATGTTTTACTTTTGAACGATTTAACAATTTCAATGACCTCTCTTTCGTCTGTGTTCTTTATGAAGATGGTGTCTTTTACAGCAGTGTTATTGCATATTGAATCACCTGTTGGCACCGTAGTGGGTATTTCTCGGGCCAGTTTAGGTCCAATGTTAACAAAAAAATTATTAAATTCATCTGCAGGTGAAGCTATATTCACATTCGGAGTCGATTTATTATTTTTTGGAGTGTTAGTTGGGTAGCTGGTATTTCTGCTTTTATTTCCAAGGATACTGTTGATTATTGTCCATGTATTTTTAATATTGTCTTTGTTTTTTTCCAGTTCTTTACTGTAATAGTCTCTTTTACTACATCTTATTATATATGTTAACTTATTTTTGTATGTTTTATACCGCTGCTCTGCTTCTTTTGTCCTTTTCTTTATGAAAGCTTTATATAATAAATTTTTCTTTTTACACGCCTTTTGTAGTCCTTTGGTTAGCCATGGTTTGTCAGTAAATTTGTGTTTAAGCTTTTTTTTAACTAATGGGCAGTTTTTTTCATAAAGAGTGGTTACAATGTTTGTAAATGTGTCATAGGCTTCATTTACATCTGATACATAGACTTCTGTCCAGTCTTGCTTCAGCAAGTCCTCTTTAAAAGAACTGATTGCGTTTGGTGATTTGTGTCTGAACGATTTTGAGATTTTTTTCTGGGTTGGGCCCCGTGTGGCCATGGATAAGTGCAAAGATTGGCAAGTGGTCGCTTATATCATTTATCAATAATCCACTTTCTATTTTCTTGTCGAGAACATTGACAAACAGGTTGTCAATAAGTGTAGCAGAGTGAGCTGTGATTCTACTGGGATGTGTTATTGTGGGATATAGACTCATGCTGTACATAGAGTTCATGAACTCTGTAACTACATTTTGTTGATGTGGATTAAGTAGATCAATATTGAAATCTCCACAAATTGCTACCATTTTCTTACTAGTAATATTATTGTACAGCTCGACTAATTTATCTCTGAATGTCTCAATGCAAGTTCCCGGCGTTCTGTATATGCAGCTTATGATTAGATTTTTTGTTTTGTCTAGGTCAATCTCAACAGTAACACATTCCAGAATCCCTGGTAGTGCTGAGGACATTTCATTTACAAGCTTACATCTATATAGGTCATCAATATACAGTGCAACACCACCACCCTTTTTTTGAGATCTGTTAATGTTAAACATCTGATATCCCTCTATTGCCATCAGGGGAGCCTGGTCTGCATTAAGCCAGGTTTCAGAGACTGCTATAGCTGTGAATTTTCTGTTTAGCTGTTTTAAATAGTCCTGAATCTGTGAGAAGTTTTTGTTAAGACTTCTACTATTGAAGTGTATTATTGACAGTTTACCATCTAATTGCACTTGACTTTTGAATTGCTTTTCAGTGTAATATTCACAGTGGTTATGAATATTATTGAAAAAGTGGTTATCTGGATCAATATCATTCTCCATCTCTTGTGGTTTATGTTCAGCATAGTGGCATATTTTTAGAGTTTGAGTTTCCTCACTCTGTGTTTCATAGTCAGTGTTCATTTGTATTTATCTAAGTCAGTAGCATCTCTGATCATTATACTTTTTGCTTGCTCAGGTGTTCCATTTAGTTTAATCCAAATTCTACAATTTCTTGTCCAGGTTGACTGTATCTTATTATGTTTCTTTAGCATCCGTGCCTGCCGTGCTAATTCAGCGTTTTTTTTTGTCAGGTGTTCATTTAGGTAAACTTGAGTTTCCTTTAGTTTTTTGGCCTGCCTCAGTATGTCATTTTTCACCCTCCTGTTCACAAAGCGCATCACAATTGATTTCTTTGTTTTGTTATCTTTCTTCGGTAAAGCATAACAGGCTGAGATCGCATTGGCTTCTACCTTAATGTCTTTATCATTAAGGAACTGAAGCACTTGGTTTTCTAAGGACATTGATTCACTTATGGAAGCATGTTCACCACTCAGTCCTGTAGCGGCATGGGCGTACGACTGATATCTGATGTCTAGTCCACTTATAACTATGTCATCAATGCGAGAACCTTGTTCAAGATCCTCAACGCGTTGCTCCAAAAGACGCCCGTGTTGCTCCAGGTCCATAATTTTTTTGTCTTTTTCTTTTATTATTGAATGTAGGGCTTGTACCTCCTGTATTAGGTCTAATATTTTGTCCTGCTGGCTAGTCACTTTGGCCAGTTCATCTAACACAAAGTTCAGAGTTTTTTTAATTTCTTCCATTTCCTCTTTTTTGGGTGGCATTTTACTGACCTGTGGATAGAAATAAGCAGAGAAAGCTAAGGTCTCAGTGTCTCAAAAAGTAAACAGAGAAAAAAAAACATTATTAGGTGAGGTCACTTCTTGATAGTTCTTCTTGATAGTTCATTCATGACTCAGTTGATAAAGTTTGCTGAGCCTCTTGATTATTTCATCCATGACTCAGGTTGTATCTGCAGACTGCATGCAGGAAACCAGTTGACATTAGTGATAGAGCTGGACAATGTCACAGTGTTATGTATATATATATATATATATACACTACCGTTCAAAAGTTTGGGGTCACTTAGAAATTTCCTTATTTTTGAAAGAAAAGCACCGTTTTTTTTCAATGAAGATAACTTTAAACTAATCAGAAATACACTCTATACATTGCTGATGTGGTAAATGACTATTCTAGCTGCAAATGTCTGGTTTTTGGTGCAATATCTACATAGGTGTATAAAGGCCCAATTCCAGCAACTATCACTCCAGTGTTCTAATGGTACAATGTGTTTGCTCATTGCGTCAGAATTCTCCAGATTACCTCAACAAATTAACAGCTAGAATGCCAAAGGTCTGCAATGCTGTAATTGCTGCAAATGGAGGATTCTTTGACGAAAGCAAAGTTTGAAGGAAAAAATAATTATTTCAAATACAAATCATTATTTCTAACCTTGTCAATGTCTTGACTATATTTTCTATTCATTTTACAACTCATGGTGGTAAATAAAAGTGTGACTTTTCATGGAAAACACAAAATTGTCTGGGTGACCCCAAACTTTTGAACGGTAGTATATATACACTCACCGGCCACTTTATTAGGTACACCTGTCCAAATGCTCGTTAACACTTAATTTCTAATCAGCCAATCACATGGCGGCAACTCAGTGCATTTAGGCATGTAGACATGGTCAAGACAATCTCCTGCAGTTCAAACCGAGCATCAGTATGGGGAAGAAAGGTGATTTGAGTGACTTTGAACGTGGCATGGTTGTTGGTGCCAGAAGGGCTGGTCTGAGTATTTCAGAAACTGCTGATCTACTGGGATTTTCACGCACAACCATCTCTAGGGTTTACAGAGAATGGTCCGAAAAAGAAAAAATATCCAGTGAGCGGCAGTTCTGTGGGCGGAAATGCCTTGTTGATGCCAGAGGTCAGAGGAGAATGGCCAGACTGGTTCGAGCTGATAGAAAGGCAACAGTGACTCAAATAACCACCCGTTACAACCAAGGTAGGCAGAAGAGCATCTCTGAATGCACAGTACGTCGAACTTTGAGGCAGATGGGCTACAGCAGCAGAAGACCACGCCGGGTGCCACTCCTTTCAGCTAAGAACAGGAAACTGAGGCTACAATTTGCACAAGCTCATCGAAATTGGACAATAGAAGATTGGAAAAACGTTGCCTGGTCTGATGAGTCTCGATTTCTGCTGCGACATTCGGATGGTAGGGTCAGAATTTGGCGTCAACAACATGAAAGCATGGATCCATCCTGCCTTGTATCAATGGTTCAGGCTGGTGGTGGTGGTGTAATGGTGTGGGGAATATTTTCTTGGCACTCTTTGGGCCCCTTGGTACCAATTGAGCATCGTTGCAACGCTACAGCCTACCTGAGTATTGTTGCTGACCATGTCCATCCCTTTATGACCACAATGTACCCAACTTCTGATGGCTACTTTCAGCAGGATAATGCGCCATGTCATAAAGCTGGAATCATCTCAGACTGGTTTCTTGAACATGACAATGAGTTCACTGTACTCAAATGGCCTCCACAGTCACCAGATCTCAATCCAATAGAGCATCTTTGGGATGTGGTGGAACGGGAGATTCGCATCATGGATGTGCAGCCGACAAATCTGCGCCAACTGTGTGATGCCATCATGTCAATATGGACCAAACTGTCTGAGGAATGCTTCCAGCACCTTGTTGAATCTATGCCACGAAGAATTGAGGCAGTTCTGAAGGCAAAAGGGGGTCCAACCCGTTACTAGCATGGTGTACCTAATAAAGTGGCCGGTGAGTATATATATATATATAATATGAAAAATTCACATACATCAAAATTCATATAACTCAGTGTAGCATAATTTTTTTTTCCCATCACCTTGCCAGACTGGAAACACAACCAACTTTCACTTCAGCAGCTTTAACTGAGCTGACTTCAATTCCCTCTCAGTGCCGCTCTCCTTCATAGCTGGAAACAAACCGGTATAGGAGGAAATAGGGGATATTAATAAATATGAATATGATCAGGTATGAATTATTTAATTTATATTGATGTATTGGAATCTGAGATCAAATCTCATTTCATATACATCAGAAAAGTTAATAACACTCATAAGGGGCACCAGCTTCTAGCTTTAAGAAGCAATTTAATCTTTAATTTCACTTTATACCTGTTTAATCACTCAATAAATTAATCAATAATCAGTCTCAAAAATTTTCCGTGAATTCGATACCTGTGCTTGAACAGACTCAGAATGAAATAAATTCTCAACGACTTCTCTCATTTTCAAATATTTATTAAATGAAATGATTAACAGACATTGCAGTAATTTCATTAATCATAAAATCAATCTTGTAAATGATAGATTAACAATGTTGATATTTTCGGAACCAAGGTTAACTTGAGAAACCAATTTCTATCAGTTTGAGTTAACAGATTATTGAAACAACGCAAATTTATGGAGAAAGTTTACTAATTATATGAAAAGTCCTTGATTGATCTTAAGAAAATAAAAACGGAATTTTAATGAAAAGAAGAGTTATGTTAAGGGCTTCTTAACTTGCATCTGATTAGATACACAAATTATTACCGAACCTCAGACGTTTAATTCAGCAGATGAATTAAAGTTTGCAGCTCACGTGATCCTCGGTGATGATGGTTCTGGCATCGTCCTCATGAAGTTTTGAAGTGTTGTTCAGGGGCAAAACCCAGAATATTTGTCCCGCAAATATTCTCTTGACGATTAATGATATTCACGAGATCGTAAGTTGGATCTCGATGGTTGAGATGCTGCAGAAGCGCGCTGATTCCTCAGCCTGCGCGTGATGTGGAGAGCTGCGTCTTTTCTTCCTGGTAGACAAGCGCTGCAGGTCTTCGGGAATAATTAAAGATATCTGATCAGATTTCAAATTAGAAGAGAAAAAAAAACTTTCGGACTTTAGATAAAATAATAGCTTCTGGTGGGTGCTTGGTCAAGAAAAATATAAAAATAAAGTCAAGATTAAAGTTTACATTAAAATTAAACAAACGGTCGTTTTACAGAAAGTTTAACAAAGAAAAAGAGATAAGTAAAAATTGGAGTTTAACTCCGATTAAGAATTGAGCTCAAAGAAATAGGAATTCCTAGGTATTTAAGAGAAAAAGAAAAAGGCATTAAAAATACAGAGTTACATAAACAAATTACGAGTTATCTGCTCTGTGTTCAGAAAAGCGACACGTGGTCGAGTCTTTGTTCAGATGGTCCTTTGTTCTTCCTTGCTGTGTGTAGACAATAGACTTCAAAGAGAAAAAGATCAGTGGGGAAGGGCGAGCCGAAAGAGAAGAGAGCCGATCTGTGAAGAGAGCCAAAAGGGAAGAGAGGAGAGGCAAAAGAGCGATCCGGAAAAGAGAGCAGCCGAAAAGAGACTGGGGCGAAGAGTCTTTCGCCTTTTATAAGTTCTGTTCAGCTTCGCGGGCTTCCGGGATCGATCAGAATCTCAGCCAATGAGAGTCCTTCGTGGGAGGCCTGATGAACTTTCCATCCAATGAACAAACAGTCTATAAGGGACCAATGAGATGAAGAAGGTGGGGTCTCTCTGAAGACTGGTGAAATGTGATATCAGGAATACACACAATTTTAAATACATTGGAATATACTGTTACACACTTATGTATAACTAAACTAACCTTAGTGTATCTTATAAGCAGTGCTTCTAAATCAACATGCAGGAATAAACATTCATTTAAACATTAACATGCATATATATAAAATCACAGATTAATGCATTTCACACATATTATTGATTTTCCACATTAAAACATCAGAGTCCCTTTTCTTTTCATAGTTCTGAAAAGAAGAAGGTTTAGAATTGAGTGTGTAATAATGTACTTTAAAATTCACTGGTTAAATCCAGCATTTCAGAGTTTAAGGAAATTTTATTGAGCTGTGGATCCATGTTTAACCAGGTCTGTTGTATGTTTATGGGGGCAATAAAAGTGAAGCCGGACATTGGGGAAATTCCTTAGGCTGGTTTTAACAAAAGAAAGGGGATTTCAGCTGTGGCCTGAGGGAAGAAAATCCATTTTTTGATTGTCTTGCTCCTGGGTGAAAAATGTCTTTAAGCAGAAGAATAATTGTTGCTGAGCCAAAGTGAGAGGATGCTACACCGGGAACCATTAAATAACTAACACATAACACAGACACAAGAAAAATTAAGGCTGGGTTATGGAAGTGTTTGCATAGCACCAAGCAGATTTGTCTGTTGCTGTCAGGACTTATATAATACATTTTACTAAATGTGTGTCAAGAAATTTAGTTTACTCACAAAACGTAGTCACAAAATAATGTAGTTCAATTTAAGTTCTGATCACTGTTATGCTAAGATATACACTGGTACTGTATGAGGAAATCAAGACTGGCAGAGAAGTGTGTGAGGGTGGTGTGGGGCATGTATGAGGACAGCGAGACAGTGGTGAGGTGTGCTGTCGGAGTGGCAGATGGATTCAAAGTGGGGGGTGGGGTTACATCAGAGATTGGCTCTGAGCCCCTTCTTGTTTGCCATGGTGATGGACAAGGTGACAGATGAGGTCAGGCAGGAGTCTGCGTGGACCGTGATGTTCGTGATGGACATTATGATCTGCAATGAGAGCAGGTGGAGGAGAACCTGGAGAGGTGGAGGTATGTGCTGGAAAGAAGAGGAATGAGAGTCAGTAGAAGCAAGACAGAATACATGAGTGTGAATGAGAGGGAGGCAAGTGTAACGCTGAGATGGAAGGAGTAGAGGTGGTGAAGGTAGATGAGTTTAAATACCTGGGGTCAACCATCCAAAGCAGAGAAGAAGATAGGGAAAGAAGAGAGTGCAGACAGGGTGGAGTGGGTGGAGACAAGTGTCAGGGTGATTTGTGATAGAAGGATAGCAGCTAGAGTGAAAGGGAAGATTTGCAAGATGGTAGTGAGACCAATGATCTCTCAGCACTCTTTTAATGAACTCCAAATTCTTCCACTCTGAAGTTGGAGATGGTTGCGAGATCAGAGAGAGATTGCTGAGCATTTGATGAAAGACCAATAGGGTTCATTGAAAGACTGTGGTGGAGATCATTGAGAGGTCACTGGGAGATCGATGTTGATTGGTCCTTGGGATTTTGTTGAGAGTTCATTGAGAGATCAGTTTCCTTTGGTGATCACTGAGAGATTGTTTTGGACCCAGTCAAAACTTTGAGGAGACCGTGATCACCATGGAGATCACTGGAAGATCATTGAGAGATCTGGTCATTTTGTCGTTGCTCAACAATCTCTCAATGATCTCCATCCCTGTTTAAAGGGCGTACATGAGCAATGGAAACCTCTCAAACACTCAGGGCCCCTTTACACAGCATGGAGATCATTGAGAGATTGGGCCAATTTTTGATATTTGGGATTGTTCAAGAGATCCTTGTGTGTTTTGGACAAAGTCAAAACTTTGAGGAGACCATGGTGACTGTGGAGATCACTGAAGATCATTGATAGATTAAAAATTGAACAGCTCTCTCAACAATCTCTCAATGATCTCCAACCCTGTGTAAAGGGGGTATCAGCAAACCCCTTGGTCAACCAAGAAACTCTCAGTGATCCCTCTAGGTCTCTCAGTGATCCTTCCTGGTCTCCCAGTAATCTCTCAAGGATCTTTCAAAGATTTCTATAGATCGCCATGAAAGTTGCAGAAAATTGAATTTTTCATCTCCCAAACATTTACACAGAACACTGGTGAGAGATCAAGCCAATTTCTGATCTCTCAGTGGTAGCCCAGTGGTCTCCATGAGGTGTAGAGAGGTTTAGGAGGTCCATCAGGTTCAGAAAAGAGGCTTCTCCTCCATATCAAAAGCAGGCTGGATGCCTCCTAAGTGAGCCGTGTTTAACGTGTCCCACCTGGATGAGATCACGAGCAAACATGGTGGAGTTGACTGGAAGAGATGGGAGCCTTGGACATCTCTGCTTAGACTACAGAACATTTAAGCACCCAAAATGGCAGACTGGTGACAGCCTTTCCCCTAAATGTCCTTTTGTTTTTCCAGTGAAATAAGCTTAGCAGCTGGGACACTTGTGCATAATGATGACAAATGATGGTCCCGGCTAATGAAATGATTAAAGGCAATAATAAACTCTGTCTAAAAACAGAAACGCTCAGATATTTACATTTGTAGTTGCACAGTCAATGTGTCTTTACCTCCTCATAGTCACACCATAGTCACTTCTAAATACCATTTCCATCACTTGTTTTCAATGTCATTGCCAGCCTATATGTAGCTTTATTTTGCGTGGACATCTACACCAGGTCAGCCATCTCCATGGCGTCTGGAACCCCTGCAGCTAAAAAGGCCGTTTGGTCCTGAAGGACTTGATTTGAGTCATGCGGATGCCATCAGCCACAAGCTGCTATGGTTCAAACTGTTTCAGATAACACCGCTAAACAGCCTCACATCATCAATTTAAGCCATTCCACGCTATAAATAAATTGCAACTTTTCCTGGTATGTAGATATTTTAAGCCTCTAAAATTAATTAACTATATTACAAATGCAAAATGAAAAAAAAAAAAAAAACAGCTTTTCGATTTAAGGATTTCACGACACTTGTCTTTCATGTTTTCAGATAAAAAAAAGGATTTCTCGAGATGCAAATAAATGGTTGAGGCACTTAACTCTTAGCACAGAAACAGTAGAGGGTCCAGGAGCTGAACACATCTGTTAATGTTGGTGCTACACTCCCGGGGGCAAGTGTTAGTGTTGCGGGGAGACCACAGCTGCACGTTAACTCAAAAGCATGTACAAAAATAACTTTTTCCCCCACATAATTGTATTTTGAGTAGATTTTTTTGTACTTTTTACTCTTACTTGAATACACTTATAAAGAAAAACTGTACTTTCAGTCGAGCACACTTGGAGCTGCTTTTCACTGATTTGTCCACTTTTCCGTGCATTTTCAGACATTTTTTTATTTAATTTGAATCATTTGTTTCCATCCCGACTCAGAAAACACTGATTTCTATTTGCTTTTCCCTCATTTTATATGATCAGCATTATAATAAACGTACGTGTGCTACTGTCTTTTTTTGTCACTTTGGAAACTAAAACTTTTAACAGGAAAAACCTCCTAAATTGTCAAGACTGATGTCACAAATTTAAAAAAAAAAAACCCTGCAGATTTATGAAATAAAAGTTGCAAATGGTAAGACAGAAATGTATAATTTTAGAAGAAAGAAAAATGCAACTTCATGAAATAAAATCTCAAATGTACAATAAAAACATACAAAACTTGGGATAAAACACAACTTTATGAGGAAAAAATGCAAACATGAATTTAAAATGTATATGAAAATTTTGCAAACTCATATTTGGCAACAGTAAAAAAAAAATGCCCATTGAAAAAACCCAACAAACATCCTGCTTAGCTACCATAAATGCTCTGGGAACAGGACTGCCTATAGTGTCTGAAATCTGTGTACTGTAGAATGTGTAAATGATGAGGCAAGTTGGTCTCAAGCAGTTTATTACACATTCTCTCTCATGAGCATAGTAGAAAAGAGGGCATCTCACACAGAACTCTTCACTTATATACTCAGGTCCTTCTACATATCAAAAGGTCACATTGCATTCACACAAAAGATCACACTGCATGCCACTTCCTTAATCCTTTAACATCCCCCTCACAGACTCTGGCACACAAAGCATCCTCCAAGCCGTCTCTGACATACAAAAGATCACATTTCACAGCTTCCTGTTATCTCCAAGGAAACTCTGCCCTTGTTCTTATCAAAGATGCTGCTCATTATGTTTTGGCCATGTGCGGCCACACCACCCCCCTCGAGCATATTGGATCGAACAAAAGAATAACAGTCTGTATGCTGAATCATTACACATCAATCCACATGCTGCTTGGGCTTCAGTCTTCTCCCGTATCTGCTGTAACCAGGATTCACCGCCTCCGCGGCGCTGTCATGCTGGGGAGCTGCTGTCTGGGGGTGAAAACCTTTTGTCTGTCCCTGTGGGTGTTCTGGGGAAATTCTACTCTGGGAAGCCCCCCGTGGGGGTCTTCCACACCGAGGGGCCCTTGCCAACAGCACTTGCTCGTCCGCCACCACAAAAGCGGGTTTGAGCCTGTTTATGCCAACCTTTTCCCTCCTACCCCCCAAATCTAGCAAAAAATGCTTGTCCCCTGTTTCCAACACTCTGAACGGTCCATCATAAGGTGGTTGCAGTGGGGGGCGATGCGCGTCATGTCTGACAAAAACAAACTCCACGTTTTTCAAAGTTTTAGGCACAAAAACGCACAGAAAACTGTGATGAACGGGGCCCGGCAGCGTGCCTGTGTCAATGCTACGCTGCAACAGCTGAGACGAGGAGCTGCCTGGCGCAGGATTATCCGGGAGAAACTCCCCGGGCAGCCGAAGTGGCTGCGCAAAAACGAGTTCAGCTGGGGAAGCTTCTAAGTGTTCTTTAGGCTCAGAACGCAACCCTAATAAAACCCACGGTAGCTTGTCTACCCAATTTGCATCCGTCAGTGACGCCCTGAGAGCCGCTTTCAATGACCTATGAAAACGTTCGCATAACCCATTAGCCTGAGGATTGTACGCGGTTCTGCGGTGAATTGTGACACCCAGGCTGTGGGCCATTGTTGACCAAAGTTCGGAAACAAATTGAGGGCCTCTGTCGGACGTAATGTCCGACGGGACTCCAAAACGCGCCACCCATGCTGTTAAAAACGCGCGCGCTACCTCCTCGGCTGTGGTTGACGCCAGTGGAACCACCTCCGGCCATCGTGTGGTGCGGTCCACCATTGTCAGGAGGTGCATGCACCCCTGTGATGGCGGGAGGGGGCCCACGAGGTCCACGTGAACATGGTCGAACCTCTTAGCCGGGATGTGAAACGACTCCAAGGGAGCCCTCATGTGTCTGTGTACTTTGGCTCGTTGGCACGCCATGCAGGCTGCTGCCCACTCTTTCACCTGTTTGCGAAGACTCGGCCACACAAATTTCTCTCCTACCATCTTGATTGACGCGCGCACTCCCGGGTGCGCTAAAGAATGAACCGAGTCAAAAACGCGGCGGCGCCACGCGGCCGGTACCACGGGACGCGGTCGCCCCGTGGAGACATCGCAGATTAGGGCGGGGCAGACCGTCTTGCAGCACCCTGCTGTCCAGCCTTAACCCTGTTGGTCCAGACTGGAGCGCGCGCACATCTGCGTCACTAACCTGCTCTGCGGCCATGGCTGCGTAATCTATCCCCACGCAGACCGGGGCCGCCACGGTGCGTGAGAGGCAGTCTGCCACTGCATTCATTTTACCTGAGACATGTTGAATATCGGTAGTAAACTCTGAGATCGCGGCCAGCTGTCTCTGCTGCCGGCCCAACCAAGGTTCTGAAACCTTGGCCATCGCGAATGTTAGTGGCTTGTGGTCAATGAACGCAGTGAAACAGCGCCCTTCCAGTCAGAACTGGAAGTGGTGAATAGCCAAGTGGAGAGCCAGCAACTCCCTGTCAAACGCGCTGTATTTACGTTCACTATCGCGCAAAGTCCTGCTGAAAAAGGCGAGCAGTTGCCAAGCACCGGCTACACGTTGCTCCACGACTGCCCCTATGGCCACCTCGCGTCAGTAGTGAGCGCTATGCGGGCCGTTGGGTCTGAATGTGCCAACAACGCAGCGTTTGCCAGGGCTGCCTTGACTTCCGAGAACGCCCGCTCTCGCTTCAGGGACCATTCGATCTTATTCGCGGGTTTCTGCTTTTTGAGCATGGCGTACAGTGGTTGCATGAGCTGCGCTGCGCGGGGGAGGAAACGGTTATAAAAATTCACCATTCCCAAAAACTCCTGTAATGCCCTGACCGTTTGTGGTCGGGGAAAATCTGCTATCGCGCGAACTTTGTCAGGCAGCGGAACTGCTCCTTCGGGAGAGATGCGGTGCCCCAAAAAATCAATCTGCGTCACCCCGAACTGACACTTCGCTGGATTGATTATTAAACTGTGCTCTCCCAACCTCCGGAAAACAGCCGTGAGGTGGGTTTCGTGTTCATCTTCGGACGCGCTGGCTACCAAAATATCGTCCAGGTAGACGAATACGAAAGGGAGATCGCGCAGCACCGCATCCATCATGCGTTGGAACGTCTGTGCAGCCCCTTTAAGCCCGAATGGCATGCGCAAAAACTCGAACAGGCCAAACGGAGTTATCACCGCTGTTTTGGGTATGTCCTCAACGCGCACTGGGACTTGGTGGTAACCGCGGACCAAGTCTATTTTAGAAAAAACACACGTTCCTGCCAAATGAACGGAAAAATCTTGGATGTGAGGAATTGGGTAGCGGTCGTGCGCTGTGGCGTTGTTCAACCTGCGGAAATCCCCGCAAGGTCGCCACAAACCCTCAGCTTTAGGGACCATGTGTAGCGGGGAAGCCCATGGGCTGTTTGAACGCCTGATGATGCCCAACCTCTCCAGGTTGGCGAACTCCTTGCGTGCTATGGCCAGTTTAGCTGCGTCCAAGCGCCAAGGTTTTGCAAAAACGGGCGGCCCGGTGGTGGTAATAAAATGTTCCACCCCGTGTTTAGCGACAGCTGCCGAAAATGTCGGGACCGTGAGTGCTGGGAACTGAGTGAGCAGTGTGTGGAACTTACCGCTTGCAGCTGTGACGTTGGCTTGTGCTGTTGGCCAGGACGCTCGAGCTGTACAGGGAATAGAATCAAAAGACAGTGCATTAACCAGGCGCCTGTTAGCGACATCAACCAACAACCCATGTGAGCACAAAAAATCAGCCCCCAATATATTGAAATTCAATGCTGCTATGACAAAAGTCCACTCAAATGTACAGCCGTGTAGAGACAGAAGCAGAGTCCTCTCACCAAAGGTTTTAATGTCTGAGCCGTTTGCTGCTGCCATCTGGGGGCTGCTGGAACCTGCCAGCCGGTCGGCATGATGAAACTCAGCTGGGCACCGGTGTCCACGAGGAAGTGTCTCCCGGAGCATGCGTCCGTCAAGTAGAGCAGCTTGTTCTCCTCCCCGAGGGTCGCAGCTGCTACCGACCCCCGGTCTTGGCGTTTTTCCAAGCGCTTGAACTGGCACGGTGGTACACATTTGCGTGCCTTCTCTGCAAAGCGGCGGTGATAGAAACAAAGGATGTCTCCTCTGCGTTCCTTGGCGCCCGCCGCCGCTGTCGTCGGCGGTTCTGCTACCGCCGTCAATGGCTCCTCGCCCTCTTCGGCCGTCGCGCCGAGCTCAGTCGCCACCGCCGTGGTCGCGAGCTCTCTGCTGGCCATGATGACCCGGTGTGCCTCCTGGGCCAGTGCACGGTAGTCCCGCTTGGCCAACAATGGCGAACTGGCCAGGGCCGCTCTCGTCGCTGACGGAAGGTTCCTGAGGAAGAGGTGGGTAAAGATGAAGTGGTCGTCGTCCGAGCCTTTCAACCTCAGCATCCTCTCCATCAGGTCAATGGGCGTGCAATCTCCCAACCCGGTCCACACTAGGAGTCTCTCTGCTCTCTCCTCAACCGAGAGTGTGTAGTGCTGGATGAGTGTGGCCTTCAACGCGCCGTATTTGTCGCTGGCTGGTGGCTGCTCCAGAAGGCTATCCACATGCTGAGCCGTGTGGTTGTCGAGCTTTGCGATCACATGGTAGAATTTCGTGTCATCTACCGATATCCCCTGGAGGGCGAACTGCGCCTCAACCAGGTGGAACCAGGAGCGCGGGTTGTGCTGCCAAAAGTCCGGTAGCTGGACTGTAACGGCATACGCTTGGCTGGGGGCTCCCAACGAGGCTGGCCCCGGGGAATTCTCTTTGTGTTGCATGCTTCGTCTTGGGTCACTAGTGTAGAATGTGTAAATGATGAGGCAAGTTGGTCTCAAGCAGTTTATTACACATTCTCTCTCATGAGCATAGTAGAAAAGAGGGCATCTCACACAGAACTCTTCACTTATATACTCAGGTCCTTCTACATATCAAAAGGTCACATTGCATTCACATAAAAGATCACACTGCATGCCACTTCCTTAATCCTTTAACATCCCCCTCACAGACTCTGGCACACAAAGCATCCTCCAAGCCGTCTCTGACATACAAAAGATCACATTTCACAGCTTCCTGTTATCTCCAAGGAAACTCTGCCTTTGTTCTTATCAAAGATGCTGCTCATTATGTTTTGGCCATGTGCGGCCACAGTACCATCCATCTGTGGCACAGAAGCTAACAGAGCTGAGGCCAGAGCCAACACACCACAGCAGGGACCCACAAACCCTACAGTGGCTCCCACCTTTCTTTTAATCGTTTTGATGCTCTTCATTCATAGGAACAATACATTTGCTATAATAATGGAGAGCACAAACAGACCTTCACCTGCTCACGACACATAACAGGACTGTCCCAGCCCAGCTGAAGTTGATCTTTCATTCTACAGCCAAAAGTCACGTGATTTAGTATTCCTCCACGCTCACATGCATGGTGAGGGTCTTTTCCCATTAAAGCCCTCATTTACTGCACTTTTTCTAAAAAAGTCACAAATTTATGTGAAAACGTGAATTTATGAGAAGAAAGTCAAAAATTTACAAAAATAGTTGTAAAAATAGTAGCAAATTTATGAGAAAAAAAGTGAAAATTTAGGGAAAAGCATGCAAATTTACAACAAAAAAGTAAAATTACTTGAAAAGTTACAAACAAGAAAAATTTTGCAAATTTTAAAAGAAAAACAGTCACAAATTTATGAGGAAAAATTAGAAAAAGTTGCAAAGTAACAAAAAAGTAGCAAATATATGAATAAATAAATTCAAAATTTACAAGAAAAAGTCACAAATTTATGTGAAAGTCAAAAATTTACAAGAAAATAGCAAATTTACAAGGAAAAAAGTAACAAATTTATGAGACAAAGTTGCAGGATTACAGCAAATTACAGATACAATTACAGATTACAGCAAAAAAGGCAAATTTATATTAAAAAGTTCCAAAATTACAAGAAAAAGTTAACAAATTTGCAAGAAAAAAAGTCACAATTTTACAGGAAAAACTAACACATTTATGAGAAAAAATTGCAAGTTTGCGTTAAAAAGGTGGCAAATTTCTGGGAAAGTTTCATCCATAAGACAGCCCAGTTTAACCTTTGGTGGGACCCACATGGGCATGCTGGCTGGGCAGTGGGGGTGAATTTATAGGATATAGTGATCAAAACCAGCTGGACCGACGGTTAAGCCAATGCCAGGCGGCCCATCGGTCAGCCGCTCAGCACTGAGGTGAGGTCTAATGCAGTTAGACTGACCAACTTCGATTACCTAGCCTAGCTAATGCTAACTGTCTGATGTAGCGTTACTGTGTAAATATGACAAAATAAGCCAGAATGATGCGAGATATATTATCGACTGTGGATTAGTAGACCAGTTGGAAACAGGGATGTCTATTAGGGTGACTGAAATTTTAAGAAAATAAAAATATTAACTGTCTAAGCTTAGTAAGTTAACTCCCTAGTAGCGCTGAAGCTAATGGATTGCACTGAGAAAATCTGGGTAGGGACTGAATCATCACAGCCAATGGCCCAGTGATGGGTTGTAACTGAAGACTGAAGTTATTTGTCTGTGATATTGTGATCCTGAGGAACAAAACTGGCATTCTGCCAAAATGTTAAAAATATAATTATTTCTAAGTGAAGAGAGATTTAATTATCTTTACTATCGTCATATGACCCAAGAAAGCATGTGAGAAGGTTAAAAGCCACAAACACACCATGTTTATTCCTGACTGAGGTAAAAATGGTAGGCTAATATATTTTCTGTTGGAGAACTATCTTGTTGGGGGTCGTCTTCCATTGTGTCTTCCATTGTGCACAGACGTTTGGAGTGGTTGTTGCTCTAACCAGAAACAAGGGCACCCTCCCATTCTAAGTCCTGTTACTTAGAGTTGAGTAATTAACAGTCGATCATTAATCTTCTGATGTTAGAAGCTTCATGTCACCTATAAACCTGAACGGTCACACTTCTGACTGCTCTATAGAAGTATGCCAGTTCAAAAGAAGGACTAAAAGTTTGGGTGATGTGATGATCAACAATTATAGGCTACTATAATAGTTTGATATTTAAGGGACAACAGTCTCCCGAGGGAAAGCTCAGCAAAAGAGGGCAAATGGGCTGTTGCCCTGGCAACAATGGCCCGTACCTGTGCGTGTCCCTTGGCATGCTATGAATATATAGTCGATAAATCTTAGCTTCACCTTCATGCTCAGCTCTGTGCGTGAAGATCAACGTGTGTTCAAAATATTGACCAAACTAGCATTGCATGAGTAGGATCTGTATAACAAACACATGTCATGTGTGAGCAATAACATTCAGGCACTAATGGATTAAAATCACCACTCAATCTAATGTGATTGACTTTAATTTTAATGACATTTTTGTGGGCTCCACGCATGCAGCAGGGAGGCAGAATAGGGTTATACAACACAAACACGCAGTGACTACATATACTCATCTCTAATAGAAGTGGCAATTGTAAATATTTGCAGCATGGTAAATTAATAACAGAGGAGGTGAGTGTCTCGGAGAGTGATTTAAGCTGAGTGCAGCTGGAGCCGTGCAGGAAGGACAAGAGAGTGACCGGGATCGGCCTCATGACGGCTATCAGATTTCCTCAGCCCTCATGGTGCATCGAGATGCTGGTCTCACGGCACGGCCCCCACGGCTCTGCCTTCTCTCATCACTCTGTCACTCAGTCACTCACTGGCCTCATAATAGCTTTTCTTCTCTCTGAAGATATACAGTATGTAGAATAGTCAAAATACTATTGCTTACATGTAGAATCATTTACAGCGGGGAAAATAAGTGTTGAACACATCAACATTTTCTCATTAAACATATTTCTGATGGAGCCATTGACCTGAGATTTTCACCAGATATCAGCAACAACCCAAGTAATCCATACATACAAATAAATCAAGGCAACTGTGTTCACAAAACGTTATATTTAATAAAGTGGAATGACACAGGGAATAAGTATTGAACACACTTGATGAAATTTATTTACTATTTAGTAGAAAAGCTGTTGTTGGTAATAACAGCTTCCAGATGTCTCCTGTATGGAGAAACTAGGTAGCAGGCATTGCTCAGAAGTGATTTTATCCCATTCTTCCAAACAAACTGTCTTCAAATCTTGAAGGGTCCGTGGGTGTCTTCTATGAACTCTGATCTTCAGTTTGTTCCATAGATTTTCAATTGGATTCAGGTCAGGTGACTGACTGGGCCATTCTAGCAGCTTTATTTTCCTTCTCTGGAGCCAGTTGAGTTTCCTTGGCTGTGTGTTTGGGATCATTATCTTGCTGAAATTTTCACCCTCGTTTCATCTTCAGCATCTTGGCAGATGACAACAGGTTCTTATCAAGGACGTCTCTGTACATTTGTCCATTCATCCTTCCTTGAGTTATATGAAGTCTGCCTGTACCATGTGCTAAAAAACACCCCCACACCATGATGCTACCACCTCCAAACTTCATTGATGGTATGGTGTTTTTGGGCTGATGTGCAGTGCCATTTCTCCTCCAAACATGCTGTGTGTTGTGGCATCCAAAAAGTTCAATTTCGGTCTCATCTGACCAGACTATAGTCTCCCAGTATTTACTGGCTTGCCCAAATGTTGTGCAGCAAACAAGCTTCAACATGCTTTTTCTTCAGCAATGGAATCTTGCGAGGTGAGTGGGCATAAAGCCCATGTCGGTTGAGTGCATTACTTACTGTTTTCTTTGAAACAGCAGTACCTGCTAACTCCAGGTCTTTCTGGAGCTCTGCATGAGTGGTCTTTAGCTCTTGGATAACTCTTCTGATAATTCTTTTGAGTCCTCTGTCAGAAATCTTGCAAGGAGCTCCTGGTCATGGCTGATTTATAGTAAAATGATGTTCTTTCCACTTCCAAATAAATGGCTTCAACAATGCTCACTGGAACATTCAGCAGTTTAGAAATGCACCTGTAACCAATGCTATCATTATGTTTTGCAACTATAAGGTTATGAAGGTCTAGAGAGAACTCTTTGCTTCTGCCCATCATGAATTCTTTGTGATGTGGTAATCTGATATTCACAGACCTTTTTAAAGGCTATCAGTCGGGACTTAACCAGCTGAAATTAATTAATTAATCTGAGAAAGAGAGGCCAGCCTTGAAACAGCTGGAGATGAGACACTGAGGTGGAGCTGAAACAGCAGAGAACCAACTGGAAGGGAGAAAAGAGAGCAGCCCAGAACCGAGTGTGATGGCAAGGGGTCGTCGATGGCCTGTGCTCCATGGCGATCTATGGGTTTAAAAGAGAGAGAATCTGATATTCACAGACCTTTTTAAAGGCTATCAGTCAGCACTTAACCAGCTGAGATTAATTTGCACTGATGGGGGATGGGATGGCTTCCTAAATTCTGATGGATTTCATCTGGTTTCTTGGCTTTCTATGTCTTTTTGCACCTCTCTTTCTTCATGTGTTCAATACTCATTTTCTGTCATTCCACTTTATTAAATATAACTTGTTTGTGAACACAGTTGCCTTGATTTCTTTGTATGTATGGATTATTTGGAGTGTTACTGATATCTGGTGAAAATCTCAGGTCAATGGCTTCATCAGAAATATGTTTAATGGGAAAAATGTTGACGTGCTCAAGACTTATTTTCCCCGCTGTATCTGCTGAGAAGACAGAGCACCACCCTCATCTACAGACATTTTTCCTTTGAGTGCCATTTTATTATTGTGTGTGATATTAGGCCAATATTTTATGATGTGTTTGACTGTCCCCCACCACATACATTTCCCAAAAGCTTTTAGCAGCTTTTTTTTTTCAAGAAAAATGTTAGCGTTAACGTGGCTAGGTGGTCGGTCGGCATTGGTCACATGACTGACAGGCCACCTAGCCTTAGCTTAACTGCTGATCCAGTCAGCTTGGCTCACTAATTCTTATAAATTGTATTCACCCTCACTGGAATCCTTGTTCATCTACCAACGCTTGACCATACTGTATATGTCATCCTTAGACATTATTTTGAGCGGCTAGCTAACTGCCCCTAGCTGCTAACGTCCCCTAGCAGCCTTGAAGCTAGCAGTTTAGCCACTCATTCACAAATGTTTCTGTACTTTTTGTACTCCAGGGACTGGTCATATCCCATAGGCCACTGAAACCACACACACCTGTCAACCAGTGATACATTATTTCATTCATTCTGAGGGACGTTAGTTGGCTCAGGGGTAACAGGTCAAGTTGGCCCTGACATATTTGGGCCGCAAGTTGGCCCCGGGATTCCCAGCGGTGCAAGTGGAGAACCCACGCAAAACTGTAAAAAGACTTTTCTCGGTCACTAACGAATGTAAGGAGTTCTGTAGAGATTTTCCGCCCATGCCACGAAAGATCCTGGTCTGACCCAACCCGTACCTGAAGATTTAAAGGTGTATACAGTCAAACAGGCCATTCTCAGAAAGGCTGGAAAAATAAAAAAATTGCCGTAATAATTAAATGATGAAAGAAAATTTGAACAAAACTTGTGAGACTGGAGCTGAAAAGGGTCAGTATTACACTAAAAACCAGTTAGCAACCTTACTTAGAAAAAGTATGCAAAACAACGCCTTGTTAAAACTAAGAGGAACAGAAACTGGATGTTGAACAAAAAAAAAAATCTTTTTCATACAATTTCAGATGACATGTTTTTTCTTAGTAAGGTCATGTATTTGGATTTTACAGGGTAGTGAGATGGCTGTCATTAAATCAGTCGATCTGTTATTGAACTTCCATAGGAGTTTAATTAACTGTTACTTGCATTTGGAGCAATTAAAACATTTAATTAGACTATGCAACACGTTACAGAGAGTAGGCATGTTTTCATCCCTTAGGCACTTTCCTAATGAATTGTTGTTTATTTTTTGCTACAATCACAGAGCCCCTGCTGTGATGTGTCCTAGTTACTAATTTGTACTGTAGGTTAAAAAATGTAAACGTGTGTAATATTATTCAGAATTTCACAATGGCATCCGGTGCAAGCGGTGTAACTCCAAGTGCAAAAAAAAAAAATAATAAAAAAAATAAATAAAATAAAAATGCCTGTGCTGCATTTTCTTTGTGAGATAATAAATTAGAAACGGCTTTAATGTGAGCTTCACAGGCTCTCCGAATCAGTGATGTTCATTAACCGGCTTGGCTGGCTGCGCCACTTTGGAGGGTAGCGAGGTGCCTGAAGCCAGGAAACAATGCTCTCCAGTCTGTCTGTGTTGCTCTGCTTTGTTGTCCTCTCAGTCTTTTGAAGAGCGGACCTCACTCACCAGGTCTGCAGGGTATATTTCACATCCGTTACTCAGGCAACAGCATGGAGCCTGCATCAGTGGACCATAGAATTTTAGCTTTTGTTGCAATCCTTGTTACAAAGCTGATTGGACGTCAGTGTTTGCTTTAGACCTTGATAGTAAATTTAAGAAAAAAGAGGTCAGTGAGAGAAGGTGAACGACTTCAGATGTTTGTGCTTCCCAGGAGACACATTTGTCTGGTTATACTCCATCATCTTGCCTCTCTTAGCCAGTTTCTCTCAATATGTTTGACCTTGATTGGTCATAGAATGAGTGCATGTGTGCGTAGTGGTGCTAAATGGGTGGGTAAGAATCTCCGGTAATGCCAGACTGCACACATGGAGAGATGGTCTGTGTGGCTGTCAGGAGAAGTGGTCTGAATATAGACAGGCAGGGAAATGGTTGAATGGGAAGAATACGGGTTAGTGCGCATGTGGGTCGTCACAGTTAGTCAGCTCAACTGCGTTACTGTAAAAACAGCCAAGAGAAAGAGAGTTGACATATTCCAGTATCTTGTTCTTTTACACATCAAATCAGATGTGGTGTATAGTAGTGTTTAAACTTGGGATTTAATCCTTTTTTGTCATATTCTTATTATTGTTTCATTTTTTTTCTGAATGAGATATCACTATAAGTGACTTGGTGAGCAATTAGTCTACTGTCAAACTGAGCAGAAGCGTGATTACAATGGTATGCTCAAAGGTATACTGTATTTTGCCCATAAGAAAACATTTGTAAAAATCTGACAAAACAAACTGCAAATGTGAAAAACAAAATAAAAATAATATGCCGTTTTTGTGCGTAGGTTCTGTAGGCATTCATGCACAATAACTGCAAATTATTTTCAACTTTTTGGACCAATTAAGAAGTGAAATTAGAAAATTTCCCTGGTAAACCTGAATGTTCCAAGGACCAGTGGTTGAAAAACACTAAATAGAGTTCACTAAGAGAGCTCATACCGCTGCCAAGGCCCTATGTGTCTGTTCAAAACTACTGGGCAAATTCGATGAAATCTCCTGCCCTTGAGCTACAGATGAACCCATTAGATTTTGGAAGTGATTCAGGTCAGAATGCGGATTCTGGATGATTTTTTTCTCTCACTATGCAAGATAGGGCCTTGATGGAGGTATGTGTTCTCAGATCACCTCCAAAATCTGTCAGGTTCATCTGTAGTCCAAGAGTCACCTGTGGTGAAGTTTTTTTTTTATCAAAATCCGTCCAATAGTTGTTTTTTTTCCGTAATCCTGCTAACAAAGACAAACAGTCAAACCACCACTCTTTTGTGTGTGTTCTTTAATTTTTTATTGTGGAATCCTGTGCTGCTCTTGTTTATAAATTGCTAAAATATTTCTGTGATACATAGCTAAATGGGGGACAAGCTGAGATAAAATAGCAAAAGAAATAGTTTCTTACTGTTTGTGTTACTCATCCTTCTTCTCTTGTCTTGTTTGCTGGCAGGCTTGAAGGTCTTTGGTTGTCGGGGAGATATCTCTCTAAAGAAGCAGAGAAAGACTTATCAAGAAGTAAAAACCGGCCAAATATTGAACTGGATGGTTGCAGACGTCAAACAAGTCCAACACACTGCAAGAGCCATGAGGGAGGTGAGCGAGCAGGATTTGCTGTTCAGTCATATTGGGTCCGCACACTGACACACACACACACTGAGCGTTCCCAGCCTCCCTCCAAGCCCTTCCTCGGGGGAAGCCCTTGCTATGAACCCCAGCTCCACTGGCTACAGCAGGCAGTCCGACCTCAGAGCCAGGCGCTGTGTGGGCACCCCACGAGTCTGGGTTCTGCCCACACAGAACTCACAGACTTCCCCCGGAGTACAAAGAATGAAATACGCCTGAGTCACTCCTGTGCGTGGTGGCTCTCCTGTCTTCTGTTAAATTGGATTTGCCCGTCTCTTCTGCCGTGAGCTCGTACTCTCAGTATCCTTCCCTGACTCTTCCACCAGCTCTTTTGCTGACACCCTTTCATTATAGTTTGCGTTCCCATCAAACAGCAGCACGAGTTCCTTTGCGTTCACCGCGTGGTGGAGGACCATGGGATGCCGTCAGAGCTCGGAGGAGAAGGAAGCGGCCCGGCGCTCGCGGCGGATTGACCGCCACTTGCGCTCAGAGAGTCAGCGGCAGCGGCGTGAGATCAAGCTGTTGTTGCTGGGCACCAGCAACTCTGGCAAGAGCACCATCGTCAAGCAGATGAAAATCATCCACAGCGGAGGCTTCAACCTTGAAGCCTGTAAGGAGTACAAGCCCCTCATCCTCTACAATGCCATTGACTCTCTCACCCGCATCATCCGTGCCCTCACCACACTTAAGATTGACTTTCATAACCCTGACCGCGCCTACGATGCTGTGCAGCTCTTCGCCCTCACGGGGCCAGCTGAAAGCAAGGGCGAGATCACTCCGGAGCTGCTGGGTGTGATGAAGCGTCTGTGGGCGGACTCAGGGGTCCAGGAGTGCTTTCAGCGATCCAATGAGTACCACTTAGAAGACAACACTGCCTACTACCTGAACGACCTGGACCGCATCTCCGCGCCCGAGTACATCCCCACCGTAGAGGACATTCTACGATCCCGCGACATGACGACCGGCATTGTGGAGAACAAGTTCACCTTCAAGGAGCTCACCTTCAAGATGGTAGACGTGGGTGGACAGCGCTCGGAGAGGAAGAAGTGGATTCACTGTTTTGAGGGCGTGACTGCAATCATTTTCTGTGTTGAGCTAAGCGGCTATGACCTCAAGCTCTACGAGGACAACCAGACGGTAAGAATATCATGCTGTAAAAGCACCAGCTTTTTTCCAGTTACAAAGTCATACCTTAATGTGCTTGGACAAACGCAGCCTTGCATTAGCAGACATCATGATTTCAAGAGGGAAGGCCAGGATCAACTCAATTTGCACTAATTCTTTAAGTATTCTCTCCACTCAAGTGTTAAGTGCCACAGGAGAGATGCAGCATGTATTTCTTTCCATATTATCTCTAATGTGTGATGTGTAAGATTTGTCCAATTACTTCATGAGCTTATAAATAGGAATAATATTCAGTTAGTTAATACAGTTGCTTCTGAGGCACAAACAGTTCAAAAGCAATGTTTTCCTTTGGTCTTTTACGACATTGTACGTCTTCGTAGTACACATATGATTCATATTTTGACAGATGACTTGAACAGTCCTGAGAATCACAGAATACAGACTAGTTTTGCTGTATCATTTCCTCTGTACATCCCCTTCAACAACACAAACAACCCCTGTATTTTTTTTTTTGCAAAGACACGGCAGAGGCCTGCATAACACAAAAGTTTCACACAACCAGGATGTCATTTGGTTCTCTAACAATCAGGGCTTGATATTAACACCCACCCTTGGTGGGTATACAAGTCACACCCCCTCTACTTCCTCATATAGGACCTTAAACTGAAAAAAATTCTCCACTAAAATGAATGGCAAGAGCGAAATTATCTTTTGATTACGATCAAATTTTGCCATGAATTACACATATGATATTTGTCAGTTAAAAAAGATAATTTTCCATGTAATTAAAATTGTCGATTGTCATATAACAACAGAGTAACAACAGAGTAATATTTAGTTTTTGTTTAAACGATGAGCGGACAGCAACTCCCATCATCCCACATCACTAAACATGAGGATGGCGGGAGGTCACTAAAACCTCACCTCCACCTTTCTTGACCAGTGAAAGAACAATCCAAAGAGGAGAAAAACAACACAAAGGTATTGTATTGTATTGTGAGAGCTGCAGCTGATCCAGAGGACTGTTAGTTACTTCACCCTGGGTGCGTTTTGAAAAGATGATGTAAGCTCCTTCCATCTGTGTTTACAGTTTTTTAATTTACATATTTTCGTATCCTTACACCTTAACAGTTAGACAACAACCTATACCATTATTTATGTGGAAAATTATCTTTTAAACTGAACAACATCATAAGTGTAACTCATGGTAGAATTTGATTGGGATCAAAAGATGACTTCGCTCTTGCCATTCATTTCAATGGAGAATTTTTCCGATTGAAGGTCCCATATGCGGTAGTAGAGGGGGCATGACAGGCTCTCTATTTTGGCTGTGGCGGGTAAGACAGCGGCTCCCACTAGCCACTTTGGCAGGTTGTAGTTTTCTCAAATGACATCTAAATAATAAACCTATCACAAAGTGAGACTACAAAACTACAACTCCTGTAAGCACTATCTGCGCACACACAGTGTGTTCTCATTGGTCCACCCTCAGCCAACTGCAGCCCAGGAGTCTGGCTCCGCAGGTTGGCTCATTTTCTTTCCAGTTGAGAAACGGCGATGAACAGACAGCAGCCGCTCTCAGTAATCAGATCGTGGGGACAACTGCCCCTGATCTCCTGTTGTTTCAGTGGTGAGAATAACCTGTGCTTTCCCCCCACATCAGCTCCTACCTCTGTGGTTAAATATGATTATTTTTAGAGCAAGAAGTTGCCGTTTACTGACCGCAGTTGTGAAAATTTAAGTTTTTGTATGACGGAGAGAGAAAAAGTGACTATGTTGCTGTAAAGAGCAAATGAAACTTCTTCTGAGGTGAACTTTTGTTTATTTGTGATTATCTATATATGTGATATGCAGCTATTTCATGGAAGTCCATCCATCCATCCATCTTCTATCACTTTTCCGGAGGTCTGGGTCGCGGAGGCAGCAGTTCAAGCAGAGACGTCCAGACTTCTCTCTCCCCAGCCACCTGCTCCAGCTCTTCAGAGAGGATATCAAGGCGTTCCCAGACCAGCTGGGAGACATAGTCTCTCCAGCGAGTCCTGGTCTGCCCCGGGGTCTCCTCCCAGAAGAATGTGCCACCTCAAGTGGGAGGCGTCCAGGAAGCATCCTGGTCAGATGCCCATACCACCTCAACTGGCTCCTTTCAATGTGGAGGAGCAGCGGTTCTACTCTGAGCCTCTCCGGGATGACTGAGCTCCTCACCCTATCTCTGAGGGTGAGTCCAGCAATCCTATGAAGAAATCTCATTTCAGCTGCTTGTATCCGCGATCTCGTTCTTTCGGTCATTACCCAAAGCTCATGACCATAGGTGAGGGTAGGAACGCAGATTGACTGGTAAATCAACAGCTTTGCCTTAGAGCTTAGTTCCCTTTTCACCACAACAGATTGGTACAACATTCGCATCACTGCAGATGCTGCTCCGGTCCGTCTGTCAATCTCTCCATTCTCCCCTCACTCATGAATAAAACCACAAGATACTTAAACTCCTCCACTTGGGGCAGGAGCTTGTCCCCAACCCGGAGAGGATTTCCGGCTGAGGACCATGAACTCAGACTTGGAGATACTGATTCTCATCCCAGCTGCTTCACACTCAGCGGCAAACCATCCCAGTAAGCCCTGCAGGTCATTGCTGGATGAAGCCAGCAGGACAACCTCATCTGCAAACAACAGAGATGAGATCCTGTGGTCACCAAGCATGACACCCTCCGTTCCCTGGCTGCGCCTAGAAATCCTGTCCATAAAAATTATGAACAGGATCGATGACAAAGGGCAGCCCTGGTGGAGTCCAACTCTCACTGGGAATGAGTCCGACCGAGTGTTGGCAATACGAACCAAACTCTCACAATGGTCGTACAGAGATTGAATAGCTTGTAACAACAAGCCCGATACCCCATACTCCCGAAGCACCCCCCACAAAAAACCACGAGGGACGCAGTCAAATGCGTTCTCCAAGTCCACAAAACACATGCAAACTGGTTGGGCAAACTCCCATGAACCCTCGAGGATTTTCGAGAGGGTAAAGAGCTGGTCTGATGTGCCACGGCCAGGACAAAAACCACATTGCTCCTCCTGAATCCGAGGTTCGACCAACGGCCGGACTCTCCTCTCCAGTACCTTGGCATAGACCTTTCCAGGGAGGCTGAGGAGTGTGATCCCTCAAAAGTTGGAGCACACCCTCCGGTCCCCTTTTTTGAAGAGAGGAACAACCACCCCGGTTTGCCATGCCAAAGGCACTGCCCCTAACCTCCATGCAATGTTGCAGAGGTGTGTCGACCATGACAGCCCTACAACATCGGGGGCCTTGAGGTACTCAGGGAGAATCTCGTCCACCCCCGGGGCCCTGCCACCAAAGAGATTTTTAACCACCTTGGCGACCTCAGACCTCAGCCCGAGTCGTCCCCCTCGTCCACAAGCCCTGCTTCCTCTGTGGAAGGTGTGTCAGTGGGATTGAGGAAATCTTCGAAGTATTCTGTTCGCCGCTCGACGATATCCCCGGTCAAAGTCAGCAGTGCCCCATCTGCACCATTCACAGTGTGGACAGGAAACTGCTTCCCCCTCCTGAGCCGCCGGACAGTTTGCCAGAACCTCTTCGAGGACGACCGAAAGTCTTGTTCCATGGCCTCACCGAATTCCTCCCATACCCATTTTTGCTTCAGCAACCACCCGAGCTGCACTCTGTTTGGACTGCCGGTACACTTCAGCTGCTTTGGGAGTCCCACAAGCCAACTAAGATTGATAGGACTCCTCCTTCAGCTTAATGGCCCCCCTCACCACTGGTGTCCACCACTTGGTTCGGGGGTTGCCACCACGAGATGCCCTGACGACCTTGCAGCCACTTCAACAATGGAGGTGGAGAACATGGCCCATTCAGACTCCATGTCTCCAGACTCCCTTGGAATGTGGTTGAAGTTCTTCCGGAGACGGGAGTTGAAGACCTCCCGGACAGAGGCCTCATCCAGACCTTCCCAGCACACCCTTACTATACGTTTGGGTCTACCAGGTCTGAATGGTAGGGTTTCCTCTGGTAGCATTTCTTGGTGGCGGCCCGCCTCGCCAGAAATTTTACCACCATGCCAAGGAGATATGAATTTTTTAAGAAAAATATATGAAGCAATGACTTTCCGCAAGCGCGCACATGAACAACGCGTGTGGCCGTTGTCCGCGCGGAGTTTAGAAGCACCCCGCCCACGCAAGTTTTCCAGTCAGTCAGCAGGCAGTGTCTTGCTAAGCATGACTGTCCGACAGAAACATGAGTTTATTAGTACTTTAAACATGGAAAAAAATCAGAAAAGGTATGGAAGCACTGGAGGCATTTATCATGGTTTTAACCCGCTGGAAACGGGAGCAATAATGGAAGAGTCGCTTAGCTAAGAGATATGGTTAGAATTCATATGCAGCCGGCTTCATATGAAGGGAAAGGCAAGGGGTCTACTGAATTGCTGAGGGTGTGGCACACATATATGCACATATGTTGGTTTCAGATGCTCCACAGATATATCACTGTATGCTTATTCTATACTTCACGTCTCAGGGGAACAAAGGGACTGAGCCTTCCAGAGGTAACGGGAGGGTGTGAGACTTGGCCTTTTGTTTCAAGGAGATGGCCTTGAGAGATTTCCTGACCACCGGAGACTAGGAGGTGGATGGTGTTAAGATCGGGGGAAGTCCTGGTATAAAAGGACAGATGTGAGAAGATTCATCCTCTTTTTCTGCTTTTGAATGTTGGAGAATGTCATTGTGAATAAAGCTGAACCTGAGGAATACACTCAGTCTCGTCCTTCACAACTCTCCACAAGGGTACATTTCACCAGCCACTGCAATATTAAGTTATGTTCTGTAGGAATTGCAGGAATGAAGAGACTGGCAATTTCTCTCTTTTCTCGCATGAGCAGGCGTGCCATTTTTATTCTCCAGTGGCAGTGACAAAAAGAAACAGCTAAAAACGCTAGCTCTCTTTTCACTCTAAACTGAGGTCCTTTAGCGGCTGCCTAGAGAGGTGCCTGATGAGAAAGCATGAGAGCACAACTATAACTGCCTAAAGAGATCATTCTGTACATGAACACATATTGTGGTGAATTATGTCTTTAGAGTCCGCTACAGTTTCCTATTATGTACCTGGCAGGTTAAGATGACCGAAATTCACGAAGTCAGTGACTTTAATCTGTCAGCAGCCTTCAGACAAACTAAACGTGCCAACATTTGATTTCAAAATAAGGGAGGTTTTTCCTGCTTTCTGGGTGGTGAGGAAATTTCTAAAAAAAACCTATAAGTATAAAGAAATATTATAATAGGGTGCGGTGGCGGAGTGGTTAGCACTGCGGCAGCACAGCAACTCAGCCTTGGCCGGGGGATCCTGGGTTCGATCCCAGCCACCGACCAACAGTGATCTGTGTGGAGTTTGCATGTTCTCCCCGTGTCTGCGTGGGTTTACTCCAGGATTTCTCCGGTTTCCTCCCACATGCCAAAAACATGCACATTAGGTTAATTGGCATCAAACTGGGGATTCTAAATTGTCCTTAGGTATGACTGTGAGAGTGAATGATTGTCTGTCTCTCTGTGTTGGCCCTGCGATGGACTGGCGATCTGTCCAGGGTGTACCCTGCCTCTCGCCCAAAGATGCTGGGATAGGCTCCAGCCCCCCTGTGACCCGAAAAGGATTAAGCGGAAGAAGATGAATGAATGAATGAAAGAATAACAGCATCCTTGGTCATTTAAATTAATTTATTTCAATACTAAATACAATATTAAATACAATTTTATTAATATTTTTTCTTTGTAACCAGAGTTAAATTATTGTTCTGTTCTGACTGCAAAATCCATCTTCTTCCGCTTAATCCTTTCCGGGTCGCGAAATTATGGTTAAAAATGTAAATTGTTATAAGGAAAAAGTGAAAAAAAATTACCATAGTCTATTTCAAATTTATCTAAAAAAAAAAAAAAAACAGTAATTTTATTTTAAAAAAAACAGACAAGACTTCCGGTTATGGCTGCCACGTAGGACGGACGTGTCTCGCTCTGCTCTGCTCCTGGAGAAAAAAAATCGGCAAATAACTCTCTCATTTGGGACAGAACGTATCCCAGTGTTTGGGCGAGGATATGTCGGCGAAGCCTAAGGCTGGAAAACCAGGTAAAGGGAAAAGCGAGCCGCCGAAACAGTCCAAATTAACGGACTTTCAGGTCTGTGACGCAGCAAATAAAACTCCATATATGGCGGAGGAGGCTGGCAACGGTGCGATGTCTGCGGGGGGAGGCGCAGATGCGCTGATGGCTGCCATGAGTTCAATGAGAGCGGACTTTTCCTCTAGATTTGATGGGATTATGACAGCGTTGGAAGGAATAAGAAAGGAATTGGGTGACTGTGTAGAACGAACGGCGCAGATGGAGCTCCGTCTCGCTAGTGCTGAAGATGACGTCACCCGTCTTCAATTAAAGGTGCGCACTTTGGAAAAAAAAATAAATCTCTGGAAAATAATATTTTGGATTTGGAATCTCGGTCGAGACAGAATAACTTGAGGCTGGTGGGTCTTCCAGAGGAATCAGAAGGTCGGGACGTATGTTCCTTTCTGGAAAAGTGGATTCCGGAGGTGCTGGGCAGCGAGGAGTTGCAATCAGCAGTGGTTCTGGAAAATGCACATCGTATTGGCCCACGGAGAGATAAGGGACCGCCGAGGACCTTAATTATGAAGTTTCTTAGCAACAGAGACAGGATGAAGATCTTCAACGCTGCACGAGCTAAAGGAGAGATTAAACACCAGGATCCAGCAGGTGCGGTTCTACCCAGATTTGGCCACAGGAATCCAGCAATTGAGGAAGCAGTTTGATCCCATACGTAAGGAGCTGCGCAACCTTGGGATTCGTCATGGTGTAATCTATCCTGCGAGACTGCTGACCACGTATGAGGGCAGAACCCACATCTTCAAGACCCCAGAGGAGGCGCAGGAGTTCATCAAGAAGATCAAAGAAGAAGAAGAGACTGGTGGGAGCTAAGCATGAACAAAATATAAGGTAGAATAATTAAGCATTTGCACAGGCATCTGACTGACTTGAAGTAAATAGTAAGTTTACAAAATATAGATTGTATTATATATTAAAAAAACAAAACAAAAACAAAACAAACAAAAAAAAACTATGATGTACAAAGTTGTTAAAAATTTTGGAGTTAAGTTGGAAAACTACAGAGGAGAGTTAATGTTATGTCATTAAAAGCAGTAGAGTTAGGGTGATTGGGAGGATGAAGAAGGAGTGGCTTAGGCTGTTCCCCGTGGGTGTGGAACGGTCGATGGCTATATCGGGAGACAGAATTTTTCTTTTGATTTTGGGGGGTTTGCCACAAGTGTGGGAAGGGGAAATTTGTTTGTGTGTAGTTTGTAGGATGAATGTTCAACCACTCATGTTTTTGCTTCTCTGTATGAGCATGTTTACACTGCAAGGTAATCCCAAACTCTCTATTGATCATAAACCAAAGTGTTAATCTTAATTTAACTTCATGGAATTGCAGAGGTCTACAAAATTTAAAAAAACTTAAACAAGTTATGAATAAAATAAAAGACATGGGTTCAAAAATTGTGTTTTTACAAGAAACTCATCTAATAGAGGAGGATGTTAAAAGAATTAGGAGTAGATGGCAAGGAAGTGTATTCACCTCTTCATTTTCATCCCGAGCCAGGGGAGTTATGACTCTCATACATAAATCAGTTCCTTTTCAAGTGAAAAATGTAATTGGAGACAAATTTGGAAGATATGTAATCATTCAAGGTTCTTTGCTATTAGAAAATATAAATCTTGTGAACTTATATGGTCCCAATATAGATGATCAGAAGTTCTTTGCTAATTTATTTCTTATCTTATCATCACTTACAGGGCAACATATAATAGCAGGGGATTTTAATTGTACATTGAATCCAGGTATAGATAGATCAACAGGACTGGATTGTACGCACATTGGATGTAGGATGACTATTAATCATTTTATGAAAGAATTGAGATTGTTAGATATATGGAGAGAAATGAAACCACAAGTTAAAGCCTATTCTTGTTATTCCAGTACCTACAAGACATTCTCACGTATTGATTATTTTTTGATTTCCACAGAATTAAGGTCCAAGATTCAAAACTGCTTTTATGATAACATCGTGATCTCAGATCATGCACCCTGTTGTCTAATATATGTAGATAAAAAAATGACAAAGGAATCAGGTAGATGGCAATTTCAGCATAAATGGCTTCAGGATGAGGAATTTGTCAAGTATATAGAAAAACAGATAGACGAGTTCTTTGACATCAATACTACACAAACATCAGCATGTGTAAAGTGGGAGGCTTTCAAAGCTTTTATTAGGGGACATATTATTAGTTATACAGGATCAAAATCTAAGAAGACTCGAGAGGAGAGAGCTAAATTGGAACATAAAATAAAAAGTCTTCAGGAAAAAGTGTATGCAGGAAGTGACCCAAGGTTGGAGAATGAATTACTGATTTTGAGAGCTGAATACGACAAAAAATCAGCGAATAGAGCTGCCTCGAGTCTTCTAAGATTGAAACAATCTTTTTATGAACAAGGTGAAAAATCAGGAAAATTATTAGCATGGCAGATTAAACAATTAGAAATTAAAACACCAATTACCAGTATTATAAGTAACGGACAGGTAGTTATAGATCCTTTAGAAATTAATAGAGCCTTTAGAGATTACTATGAAAAATTATATGATACCAAAAATGAACCTGATTTAACAAAACTAAATGGGTTTTTGAACGAACTATCTATACCGTGTATTCCAAATGAAAACAGGGAGATATTGGAGTCTAAAATTAGTCAAGAAGAAGTTGGGCTAGCCATTGATAATATGAAATCAGGAAAAAGTGCAGGACCAGATGGTCTTCCAGTTGACCTTTATAAAAAATTTAAGAATAAATTAATAAAACCTTTTTTGGAAATGGTTTTAGAAGCATTTCAAAATAATAATTTACCATTATACATAAATAATGCCTTAATTATACTGCTGCCAAAACCAGGTAAGCCCTCTAATAAATGTGAAAATATGAGACCAATAAGCCTATTAAACGCCGACCTTAAGATAATCTGTAAAATTTTAGCAAGACGAATACAAGAAATTTTACCAAATATTATTAATCGAGATCAGAATGGCTTTATAAAGGGTAGACAAGGCTTCCATAATGTAAGAAGACTATTTAATATTATTTATTTTAATAAAGAAGCACCGGATACAGCTCTCCTATCACTGGACGCCGAAAAGGCCTTTGATAGAGTTGAATGGCCCTTTCTTTTTGAAGTCCTACAAAGGTTTGGACTTGGAAATAATTTCATAAAATGGGTTCAAATAATATACAATAATGCTACAGCAGAAATCCTAACAAATAACAATATTTCAAAATCAATAAAAATCAATAGAGGATGTCGACAAGGCTGTCCACTTTCACCTTTACTGTTTACTATGGCAATTGAACCTTTAGCGATAGCGATACGTTTACATTCACAAATATATGGAATTAAAGTTGGACCAACAGAACATAAAATCTCCCTGTACGCCGATGACATAATTTTGTTTATGTCGAATCTAAAAAAATCAATTCCAACCTTGTTGAATTTAATAAAGAATTTTGGGGAAATATCAGGATATAAAATAAATAAAACTAAATCTTCAATATTAATGCTAAATGAGACCCAGAGAAATTACCCAGCCCCTGAGGTAAATCAATTCAATGTTGTAAATCAGTTTAAATATTTAGGAATCCAAATTGTGCCTAAGCTAGAATCAGTCGCCAGTGTCAACTATGAAGCCTTAATGTCAGATATCAATGAGTTAACTCAGAGATGGATGTCACTACCAATGTCGATGATCGGGAGAATCAATATACTTAAAAGTAATATTTTACCTAAAATACTTTATTTATTTCAATACATTCCCTTATCACCACCTTTAGATCTATTCTCAAGAATAAAAAAAAAGTTAGTGGAATTTATATGGAACAACAGGAGGGCTAGATTACGTTTGTCTTTATTATATTTACCATTTGATCGTGGAGGTCTGAAATGTCCAAATTTTATGTTGTATTATTGGTCGGCACAACTGAGGTCTATGACATATTATTTTTCATCAAATGATCTCCCTCACTGGACTGAAATGGAATCATACAATTTACCTTTACCTCTTCCCATACTCATATACTCAGATTCGGCAAAAAAATTACAAAAACAAGTTAAAAATCCATTTGTAAAGCATATGATCAAAATATGGTGTGAAGCTAAAAACTATTTAAAAGAACCACAGTTATTGTCACAATTTAGTCCAATATGGGGTAATCAATATTTTAAACCAGGGAGAGCGGACGCTGTATTTAAAGTATGGAATTTAAAAGGGATACAAAAGATTCAGGATTTATATTTGCCATGTGCAGATAACATAATGTCTTTTGAAGAGCTGAGGATCAAATTTAATCTCAATAGAACACATTTTTTTAAATATCTTCAACTTAGAAACTTTATTCGATCAAATCAAAATAAAGCTCTCACTCGACCTATTTATTCATCCTTGGAAAAAATGATGATGAAAGATAGTAAAAGAAAGGGTATTATTTCAGAGTTTTATAACTCATTGACACTATCTTCAAGTGAAAATTCACTGAAAAGATTAAACTACTGGAAAGAAGATCTGCAAACTGAAATTTCAGAGGAACAATGGGAATTGGCTTGTACAGAAGCTCAAACCAAATCAATAAATGCACGTCTTAAATTGATACATTTCAAATGGTTAATGCGGATGTATGTTACACCGGAGGAGTTAAATAGATATAACAAAAATATACCAGATACATGCACAAAATGCATGGAAAGTAAAGGAACCCTATTTCATTGTTTATGGGAATGTAGATTAATAAGAATGTTTTGGGAAGAGGTGAGGGTAACAATTGAAAAAATAATCTCAAAACAAATCATATTGAATCCTAAACTGTTTTTGTTGGGTCTGTACCCAGAAAAGCATAATTTTAATAAAAGTGAAAGAACATTCATAGACCTCAGTTTGCTTAATGCCAAAAAATGTATTGCACTATTATGGAAAAAGACTCATAGACCAGATGTGACTCAGTGGTTAAGACAGATGTTAACAAACCTTCCATTAGAAAGAATAACATATATACTGAAATCAAAGGAAATTGTGTTTGAGAATATATGGAGACCTTTTATTGATTATGTAAAAAATTTAAACATAACTCTTGAAAAAGAAGGTGAATGATGTGTGTGGACCTTGTAAATTCCAAACTGGTGAACATAATATGTATACTTATGTATTGGATTGTCTAGACTAAACAGAGGAGCATTGTTGAAGACTTGATTTTGTTGGTGGTTGTTGGTGTTTTTAGTGCATTTTTTTTTTGTAGTACTTTAGTGTTAGTGTTTGATTGTTTGTATCATGTTTGTTAAAAAAAAAAGGTTCAATAAAGATATTGTGGAAAAAAAAAACAGACAAAAAATAATCATAAAATAATCCACAAATTTATAATAAAGTTTCAAATGTACAAGAAAAGTCAATTTTACAAGACGAAATTACAAATTTGAGGAACATGGTTTCAATTTTAGATTTACAGAGAAAAGTAGAAAACTATAAGAAAATTGTTATAAATTTTTGAGAAAAACCTCAAACCTTCAAGACTGAAGTCATTACTCAAGTTTTTAAGTGGGTGCTCTTTGTACCCTTAACTCAAGTAGAAATTTTTGGTTGTCTTCTTTTAATTATTAATTTCAAAGCACTGCTTTTACATGGGCAGCGCGGTGGCGGAGTGGTTAGCACTGCAGCAGCACAGCAACTCACCCTTGGCCGGGGATCCTGGGTTCGATCCCAGCCCCCGACCAACAGTGATCTGTGTGGAATTTGCATGTTCTCCCTGTGTCTGCGTGGGTTTACTCCAGGATTTCTCCGGTTTCCTCCCACATGCCAAAATCATGCATGTTAGGTTAACTGGCGTCAAAAAACTGTGGATTCTAAATTGTCCTTAGGTATGGATGTGAGAGTGAATGGTTGTCTGTCTGTCTGTGTTGGCCCTGCGATGGACTGGCGATCTGTCCAGGGTGTACCTTGCCTCTCGCCCAAAGATGCTGGGATAGGCTCCAGCGCGCCCCCCCGCGACCCGAAAAGCACTAAGCAGAAGAAGATGGATGGATGCTTTTACATGAGTAGAATTTCTGGTTACTATACCCACATGATCATACAATTTAAGTATGCTTGAGTACATTGCTATTATAAATGTTTCTTTCCCTTCCCTACTCTCTCAATGGAAAAAAAGAAACACTAGAATAAAAATACAAAAAATACACATATTTTTGTCATTTAGGTAAACCAGGACAAAAAAAAATCCTGCAGGACAAAACATGACACTTGATATTTTCTAACCTCTTTGTATACCACCATAGACGGAGAGAGAACCTGAATTAGACAGAGCTCAGAGAGGGCAAGATGAGACAGGAGAGGAGCCAAGGAGAGGAAAGTGTTCAGGCAGAGGAAGGAGAGAAGGATAACACCACTAAAAATTCTAAGCACAGGATGTCTGGGTGGGACCCCAACTGGCCCAATATTCAAGCTTCGGTTGTACAATGCTTCAAATGGTAAGTTCCATATGCAGCGTTACTGTGTAAAATTTAAAAAAGAAATAAATAGTATAAAATTAACATATTCCGGTATGTTTACTGCCCCCCCCCCTTCCCAGGGGAAAAATATGTTGCCACCGCGCCTAGGTCTTTAAGCCAGAGGAAACACTGCTGAATGGCATCCTCCCCTGCCATCGGATCCAACTCACCGCCAGGTGGTGATCAGTTGACAGCTGTGCACCTCTCTTTACCCAAGTGTCCAAGACATACGGTCGCAGGTCTGATGACACGATAACAAAATCGATCATCAACCTGTGACCTAGGGTGTCCTGGTGCCTGTCCATGTGCGCATTGAAGTCTCCCAGTAGAACAATGGAGTCTTCACTCTCCAGCACCCCAGTCAGAGACTCCAAAAAGGGTGGGTACTCTGAACCATCATTTGGTGCATAAGCACAAATGATGGTCAGGACCCCTTTCCCAACCAATCCGAAGGCGCAGGGAAACAACCCTTTCGTCCACTGGGGAAAACTCCAATATAGAGGCAGCAAGGTGGGGGGATACAAGAATACCCACCCCTGCTCGTTGCCTCTCGCCTGGGGCAACTCCAAAGTAGGCCAAACTCCAGCCCCTTTCCAGGAGACTGGTACTGGAACCGGAGCTGTGTGTTGAGGTGAGGCCGACTATATTTAGCTGGTATCGCTCAACCTCATGCATCAGCTCAGGCTCCCTCCCTACCAGAGAGGTGACATTCCATGTCTCAAAAGCCAGTTTAGGAAGCTTGGGATCAGACCGCCAAGGTCTCCGCCTTTGACCGCCACCTGATCCACATAGCACCGGACCCCCATGGTCCCTCCTGCAGGTGGTGAGCCCACTGGAGGGTGGACTTGCGTAACTCCTTCAGGCTGAGCCTGGCCGGATCCCATGGGCAGAAACCCAGCCACTAGACGCTAGCCATCAAGCCCCTCCCCCAGGCCTGGCTCCAGGGTGGGGCCCCGGTAACCCCACACCAGGCGGGGTACACTGAATCCTTGTTCTAGCATTCATCATGAGAGTCTGTTGGATTGTTCTTAGTCTGGCCCTTCACCCAGGACCAGTTTGTCTTGGGTGACCCTACCAGAGGCCAATTGCTCCGGACAACATAACTCCCGGGATCACTAGGCCACGCAAACCCCCCACTATGATAAGGTGACGATCCATGAGGGGTTTCATGGAAGTAAAACCTCTGATTATGCATTTTTAATGTGCTGGTCCAGGGGTGTCAAACATGTGGCCTGCCGGCCAAAAACAGCCCGCCAGGGGGTCCAGGTTTTTCTCTGAATTTACAGCTTTCTTTCTAGTAAATTTCTGACTTTTTGTAATTAGAATAGTTCATGTAAATTTGAGACATGTTTCTCCTTAAGATGAGATTTTTTTTCTCATCAGTTTTCTTTTTCTTCTTTTTTTCTAGTGAAAACAGGTAGTTGTTATGTCTGGAAACAGGGACCAGTGGACATGTTTGCTGTGTGTTGAAGGTTAGCTTTATTGAATCCTAGCTAGCAACATGTAGAACATGAATAAGCTAACCGTGCAGGGGTACAGGCTGTATAGCAGGCTAGACGCGGAGCGCCAAAGACCAAGACTCCTGCCGTTAGTCCCTTAATATAGTCACTGCATGGTGATGCCATCTGTGCCTGTGTCACCAAGTCTGTGACATACATGGCTGTACATCAATATGCCACATTCACCCCCCCCCCCCCCATCCCCGGGAAAAGCCAGAACTTAGCTGGTGATGGTTGACTGTGGTTGTGGCATATTGCATGATAGCGGACACAACACATTGCCAGTAATACAGTACACATATTTGCCTGATGTTAATAGATTAATATGGTAGTATTAACTTTCAAAACTACACCATAAATCACTTCAGGTTCCATACACCATAACTGTTACCAAGCCCTTATGTGAACCAATATGAACCTAGGCAACCGGGTGGACTGTCGGTAAAACCCTGCATGGTTGAGTGGGTTATTCTGCCACTGTTGTCAACCATAATCTGCTTAAATATTTTCAAAACAGTGTCACTTTACAGTTCAACTTCAGGGGGCCTCTGGCGAGCCCATGGTGGGGGCGGCCCTGGAGGCACTGGTTGCGGTAGACCTGGGTACCACCTTGTTGGAATCACTCTCGTGTCAGCAAAGTTCCAGTCTGGGTCCCTCACTGGCTGGGTCGATTCCAGCATCGCGTCTTTATCTGGGGCAGTTGCTGCTCTTACCTTCCGCAGATGGCTGGCATGCCATCTCGAACCATTGGCCATCTGGACGGTCACTGGCCCCAACTACGCAGTGATCTGCATCGGCGGAGACAGGAGCATCTGCGGGTCATCTGGGTGTACAGATCGGAGGACTCAAACCCAATTGAGCAATGTGAGCATTGACCTGGTTGGCTTCATGCAGCACTGCTGCTGCTCTCGTCCCTGATGCTGGTTGCTGTTGTGGCAGCATGACATTTTCGCCAGCAGCAGGACACTCTCCGGGTTGGCATTATTCTGCGGGGTCCTGCTCGGCCATGGAATCTCTCTCCTGCAGCCATGTGGTGGCTCCACAAGGCTTATGCTGGGCAAAGATCTGAGACTGGATTACGCCCTCTCTCCTCTGATGCTGGTTGTGGTTGCGGCTGCATGTTGCCGGAGTGGTGGCGTAGTTGATAGAACATCCGTTCTACAACCGGGAGGTTGGGGGTTCAAGTCCCGGCCGGGTCATACCAAAGACCATTTAAAAATGGTACTTCCTACCTTCTAGCTTGGTGCTCAGCATAATAGAATGGGGAAGGAAAAAGTTGTTTGTGGTGGCGCCTTGCATGGCAGTGGCCCCTCTGATTTTTGATGTGACTAACATTGTAGATAGGAAAAATGTAATTTCGTTCTATTGTACATCTCGTAGTGATGGTGTCCAGTAGTAGTGGCAGGCTGACATCATCGAGCCTCACTGTGCACCACTTGAACTCCGCATTGCTATCCACTGCATGGATGGTAGTTGTCAAAGGCAGTCCAATTGAACTGGGTGGTGAGCTCGTTGTTGACCATGTTGAATGTCACACTTTGGCAAAATGGTTAAGTTTGCCACAGTGCTGGCATTGCTGCCCCCTGGCTGGGCAGGAGCATGTGCACATTTGGTGCACAGGGGAACCACAGTTACCACACACTCGACATCCCATGATGTCCTGTTGTCTTGTGATGTTCACCTCGGCATCCTTCAAGCAGGTTGCAGTGTTAGCGGGGTTTTCTTCCAGGGTAACTGTGTGAGCTAGCGGGGTTTGTTGTTGTGAAGCACCTAGCTGTGATGTTAACTGGGCGGTGGCCTCCAGCTGGAATACTAACTCCACTGCCTTCGCCAGTGGCAGGTCGTCCAGCGCCATTAACAGCTTCACTCGCAGCCTCGGGTTATTGGTGTGCTCCGCTAGCTTGTCCTGAACCATCTCATTGTCTAGCTGCTCAAACCTGCACATGCTCTCCAAACAGCGGAGGTCCACGACATGTTGCTGAGTCATCTCTCCTGCTCCCTGTCAGCATTGGCGTAACTTGATTCTCCTCATCAGCACACTCTCGGACGTCGCAAAATGTCCAGCTAGCAGTGTGACACATTCGTCATATGTATCCACAGGTCCCAACATTCTAAACACACGCTGTTCCTCGCTGCCAAGGCTATGAATCAACAAAGCACATAGACGAAGCTTGCTAACCTTAGCTAGGTCCATAGCCAACACGTATGTCTGGAACAATTCAAACCAACAAGGCCATGGAATGGGTGGCTCACCTGGGGTTGTGAGGAATGGTGGTAGGGGTGCCAAACACGCTTCCATCTTCAGGAAAGTGGCTTATTTTCCTCCAGAAGATTAATTTTTTGTCCTCGTTGCCAATTGTTATGTCTGGGAAGCAAGGACCAGCAGACATGTTGGCTGTGTGTTGAAGGTTAGCTTTATTGAATCACATGCGGAACATGAATAAACTAACAGTGCAGGGGTACAGGCTGTGCAGCAGGCTAGAGGTGGAGCGCCAAAGACAAAGACTCCTACCGTTAGTCCCTTAATATAGTCACGGCCTGGTGATGTCATCTGTGCCTGCGTCACCACGTCCGTGACGTGCATGGTGGTACATCAATATGCCACAGTAGTGTCCATTTAGATTAAATCCATCAGCAATTACTAATGATGTTCTGCAGTCTTGACAGGGTGTCCCAATTCATAGGGGTCATTTTCAACCCCTGTCCCTTGGCTTTTGATTTCAAGGACCAAGGGGTGGGAGTAGGCAAAGGGGAAGAGATACAAATGAGAATTTGGATGAACCCCAAATCTACCTGTACTTCACTCTCACATTGCAAATGTCTTTCTCAACTGTTTTACAGTGTTTACTCCTATCAATAATTAAACAATGTTTCTTTTGCTATTTTTATGTATGTATAAGGGTCTTTTACATTTAAAAAGGTTGTAAATTTAGTTTAAGTAAAATTTAGCATGTGATAGTCAAATTTGATCATATTAAACATAATTTTCTAACCAAAAAATTGTGGTTGATCAGGGGGCTGGGATCGAACCAGGGATCCCATGGCCAAGGGTGAGTTGCTGTGCTGGCACAGTGCTAAACACTGCGCCACCGCACTGCCCAAGATAAGATAAGATAAGCCTTTTTTATTCCCACAATGGGGAAATTCCAAATGATAAATGCCGATTATGCTCATTTCAGGAGAATTAATCAGAACGGATGGCATGTTTTCTTTGGACAGAAGGTGACTTTTGGCTTTTATGGGTTGAAGAGATGCCCATAACCTGTGACTGTTTTGAAAGTAAGGGTGTAGAGCAGGGGTGTCCAATCATGTGCCATGGAGGGCCAAGACCCTACAGGTTTTCTCTTCTACCCAGTGTTTTCAGCAGGTGTTTCCACTTATCAGCAAACAGTGGGAAGAAATTCAGTGGAATCTGCTGTTGAAGACACTGGTTGGAGGTAAAGCTTGCAGGGTCTTGGCCCTCCATGGCACGTGATTGGACACCCCTGGTGTAGAGGGATGAATTTTAAAGGTCCTATCCACTGCACTTTTTCCTCATGTTGACAGTTCACACAGGTCTTAATGAATTCAGCAACGTACTTTGGTCAAGTTCTCTTTAATGATTTAATCACTGTAGCATCATTGTGAATCATCTTTTGCAGTCTTCCTCAGAATAGCTTATTTCAGTGCATGTCTCTTAAAATGCTCATGAGCACCAGTTAACCTTACCCTCCCTCTTTTGTTACTTATGAAGTCAGCTGTTGATGCCATACTGCTAATGTTAGCTGGCTAGCTCCTAGCTCAGGTACCTAACAGCCTGAGCCAACAAATGCAAATTCTCTCTGAAGAATGAACAAAATAAAGCATCAATGGTAGACAGAGGTTTCAGTGGTCAGTAGGGTTTGGCTGGTCTCTGGAGTACAACAACAACAGAAACAATCATGAATGAGCAAATGGGAAACTGCTAACAGCAGTTAGCTACCTATTTACCTGGTCAGAGTATAGTTTTTTTTAAAAAAGAAGCTAAAATCAATGTATGGGAAGGGTGGTGGTGGTGCTGAAATGTTCATAGGCTGACCAAGTTGCAGTGGTCAAATTTGACCAAATGTGGTTTATTTTTCAACATAGCCTCCAATGTCAGTGTATCTGAAAAGAAACAATGCAGTTAGTATTAGAAAATGTTGAATTTAATGCATGACTAGTTTTGTTGCTGTAGCATAACTCCTTCTTAATCAGCCTATCAACTTTTCAGCCCTCCCTTGTATATGGTCAAGTGTTGGTAGATGAACAGTGGGGGGAGTGGGGGTGCCTAGAATTCATAGAAAATCACGATCAAAACTGGTCACAATCCGACAGTTAAGCTATTACTAGGCAAGCTGCCCAATCAGCCTCTCTTCAGCAAGCAGGACCATAATACGGTTAGATAGATAAACTTCGATTGCCTAGTCAAGCTCATGCTAATGGTTTGAGCTATCATCACAGCAAAAATAAAACAAAATAAGCCAGAATGTAAATAACAATTAAAAACACGCTTGGTAAGCTAACTCCATAATAGCACTGTTAACTCTAAGGCTAACCCATGGGCTAGAAATTCTGGATGAGGACTGACACACAGAGCCAATAGCATGCTAATGGGTTATAACTGAAGATCAAATCCTTTCTTAGTGACGTAGAGAAATGGAACACAGAACAATAATACCAGCTTCTGCCCATTCTGCAGAAATGTTAAAATATACTGTAATTATTTTTAAGTGAAGAGACATTTTTACTGTAGTTATATGATCCAATTTAGAAAAGTTAAAACTCATAAAACATGCCATGTTTATGTGACTGGGACCTTTAAAACAGCACTGTGTTCCAGGTGGAAACATTAAAAAAAGACTACAACTAGCACATTTTTCAGCCCGAGTCCCATTATCCAATCACAGAGTGCTTTGTTAGCTGGTGGCTAATGGGACTCAAGATGTAAAACGTGCCAACTGTGTGTTCAGTGCCCTGCTAGGAAAGAGAAGTTCAGTAGTGCTGTTACAGGTGACACAAACACCTCAGGCTGTGGTGAAAGAGACAGTCACCAAAATGAATTTGAAAATCTTACATAGTGTTCCTTTAACATAAACCAATATCTTTACTAAATCGTAACCAAATCTCACCAAGTCAGTTAGTTATCTGAGTAGGTACGTTTGTACTGTTTGGTCACGGCAACAAAATCCTCATATGAAGCCAAAGGGTTCCACTTCATTCCAGTAGTGATGCCAACAACTCTGACTGAACAGCAGTATACAGTGATGTGAAAAAGTGTTTGCCCCCTTCCTTAGTTCTCTTTTTTTTTGTGCGTTTGTCACACTTAAATGTTTCAGATCATCAAACAAATTTAAATCTTAGACAAAGATAACACAAGTAAACGCAAAATGCAGTTTTTAAATGAAGGTATTTATTATTAAGGGGAAAAAAATCCAAACCTACATGGCGTCTGTGTGAAAAAAAGTAATTGCCCCCTAAACCTAATAACTGGTTGGGCCACCCTTAGCAGTAACAACTGCAATCAAGCGTTTGTGATGACTGGCAATGAGTCTTTTACAGCGCTGTGGAGGAATTTTGGCACACTCATCTTTGCAGAATTGTTGTAATTCAGCCACAGTGGAGGGTTTTCTCACATGAACCGCCTTTTTAAGGTCATGCCACAGCATCTCAATCAGATTCAGGTCAGAACTTTGACTAGGCCACTCCAAAGTCTTAATTTTGTTTTCCTTAAGCATTCAGAGGTGGACTCGCTAGTGGTTTTGGATCATTGTCCTGCTGCAGAACCCAAGTGTGCTTCAGCTTGAGGTCATGAACAGATGGCCGGACATTCTCCTTCAGGATTTTTTGGTTGACGGCAAAATTCATGGTTCCATTTACCAAGCAAGTCTTTCCAGGTTCTGAAGCAGCAAAACAGCTCCAGATCATCACACTACCACCACCATATTTTACTGTTGGTATGATGTTCCTTTTATGAAATACCGTTACTTTTACGCCGGATGCAATGGGACACACACCTTCCATAAAGTTCAACTTTTGTCTCGTCAGTCCACAGAGTATTTTCCCAAAAGTCTTGGGGATCATCAAGATGTTTTCTTCCAAAACTGAGATGAGCCTTTATGTTCTTTTTGCTCAGCAGTGGTTTTCATCTTGGAACTCTGCCATGCAGGCCATTTTTGCCCAGTCTCTTTGTTATGGTGGAGTCATGAACACTGACCTTAACTGAAGCAAGTGAGGGCCTGCAGTTCTTTGATGTTTTTGTGGAGTCTTTTGTGACCTCTTGGATGAGTCGTCACTACGCTCTTGGGATAATTTTGGTTGGCCGGCCACTCCTGGGAAGGTTCACCACTGTTCCATGTTTTTGCCATTTGTGGATAATGGCTCTCACTGTGGTTCACTGGAGTCCCAAAGCTTTAGAAATGGCTTTATAACCTTTTCCAGACTGATAGATCTCAGTTACTTTGTTTCTCATTTGTTCCTGAATTTCTGTGGATTGCAGCACGATGTCTAGCTTTTGAGGATCTTTTGGTCGACTTCACTTTGTCAGGCAGGTCCTATTTAAGTGATTTCTTTATTGAGAACAGGTGTGGCAGTAATCAGGCCTGGGTATGGCTAGAGAAATTGAACTCAGCTTTCCAAAGATGTGATAAACCACAGTTAGTTTATGTTTTAAGAGGAAGGGCATTCACTTTTTCACACAGAGCTATGTAGGTTTGGATTTTTTTTTACCCTTAATAATAAACACCTTCATTTAAAAACTGCATTTTGTGTTTACTTGTGTTATTTTTGTCTAATATTTGAATTTGTTTGACGATCTGAAACATTTAAGTTTGACAAACATACAAAAAAATGAGAAATCAGGAGGGGGGCAAACACTTTTTCACACCACTGTATTACATGGCCAGAGTGAGTTTGACTCCTAAAACTTGAGTGGTCCAGTGGTTTCTCTATGGTCAGTGTTTTGTACTTATTAGCAGCTAACCCTGACACCTCCCCACCAACCTCTTAATGGGGTCTTTGTGGCTGTTATCTGACATGTCAAAGTACCAGCGCTATGAAAATCTGGGGTGTAACAAAGGATCAAGGATGGGTATCTCAGACAAGACATCTTTTGCTGCCCACTGCATTACCTGTGCAAACACAGCAGGCTGTATGTGGAAAGACATGAGATGATATATAACACACCAGAGGAAAGGAAAGAAATCATCTTGAATTATTTCACTGTATCCTTGGTCCGATTTCACCATTCTGACCGTGACCCACCTTTACTGTAATTCCTTTTCAGTCCATTCATTTTAGTTTAATAAACAGTTTGGAAAGCCTTATCTCAATGTTATGGTCTTTACTCTGAGTTTTATGAAAGGGAGCAGGTAAAATGCGTCCCTTTGACTTACTGCAGAAACAATCAGAGCTATTTAAAGTCTCTGCCTGAATGAATAGAGCTGTTTTTATCTCACGATGTGGAATTGAGATGGTTTCCTTTCCATCTTCTTATCTGGCTGTTTTGGAACAGTCGGTCCATTATTGTTGGTTTAACTTTCTCTACGATAATGGAGGATTAACAGTAGAGTTATTTTGCTGTGTTCAAAATGTTCACTCATTCCCCATATAGTGTAGTGTATAGTAAATCAGCCATTCCATATACCAAGTTCAAAATCTTAACTGAAAATCTCATTCACTATATAGTGCATTCAAGATATGCATTTTGAAAAGTAAAACGGATGGTCACTGCATTCGTCAATGTATCCCATAATGCAACGCACAATCAGCGGAGCTGTGGCTGCCAAATCGGTACCTGGAACAAGACCAGTACCCTGCATGCACAAAGGTACTTCACTCGATGTACACGCATGCGTACAGCCTTTGCACCATGACAAATGTACAGCCGTGGACAAAATTGTTGGTACCCCTCTGTTAATGAAAGAAAAACCCACAGTGGTCACAGAAATAATTTGAATCTGACAAAAGTGGTAATAAATGAAAATTCTATGAAAATTAACCAATGAAAATCAGACAATGCTTTTGAATTGTGGTTCAACAGAATTATTTTAAAAAACAAACTCATGAAACAGGCCTGAACAAAAATGATGGTACCCCTAGAAAAGATTGAAAATAATGTGACCATAGGGACATGTTCAACCAAGATGTGTCCTCTAATTAACATCACAGGTGTCTACAAACTTGTAATCAGTCAGCCGGCCTATTTAAAGGGTGACAAATAAGTCACTGTGCTGTTTGGTGACATGGTGTTTACCACACTAAACATGGACCAGAGGAAGCAAAGGAGAGAGTTGTCTCAGGAGATTAGAAAGAAAATTATAGGCAAGCATGTTAAAGGTAAAGGCTATAAGACCATCTCCAAGCAGCTTGATGTTCCTGTGACTACAGTTGCACATATTATTCAGAAATTTAAGATCCACCGGACTGTAGCCAACCTCCCTGGACGTGGCCGCAGGAGGAAACTTGATGAAGAATGGTAACAAAAGAGCCCAGGACAACCTCTAAACACATTCATGGTGAACTCCAAGGTCAAAGTACATCAGTGTCAGATCGCACCATCGTTTGAGCCAAAGTGGACTTCATGGGAGACGACCAAGGAGGACACCACTGTTGAAAACAAATCATAAAAAAGCCAGACTGGAATTTGCCAAACTGCATGTTGACAAGCCACAAAGCTTCTGGGAGAATGTCCTATGGACAGACGAGACAAAACTGGATCTTTTTGGCAAGGCACATCAGCTCTATGTTCACAGATGCAAAAATGAAGCATACCAAGAAAAGAACCCTGTCCCTACTGTGAAACATGGAGGAGGTTCTGTTATGTTCTGGGGCTGCTTTGCTGGTTTTGAATAACTTTCAGATTTTTATTAAGTACTTGGTCACATCTTCAATATACAAATGTGTAATTTTTAAACAATATTCTGCTTTTGATGCTGGGTAACGATCTTGTTCCGGGTACCAATTTGGCAGCCACATGAGCAGTTAGAGGAGAGCTTCACATCATAAAATAAACTACCATTAGGTATTTATATTTATTAATTCAGTAAAAATGATTTGATTTAATACATATTTACTACAAAATACATGCAGATATTCAATTTTTTACTACCATTACTTTATGTTTCACTATCTCACTATGATGTCATTAACCGCACCACGAAAACAAGTCGAGTAGTGTACGAAAGCTGTTAATTTATTGTTATATGGAGTTTGTTATATAGTCCATTATATCTGAATTCACTGTATAGCGAGTAGGAAGGGAGTGAGTGAGTGAACATTCCAAACACAACTTCTGTCTTCGTTGCTGCTTTTCTTTTTGTTTGTTTGTTTCTGATGAAGTATCCATGTTCACTCTAATGTCTTTTGGTCGCAGGGGAATCTGGGATATGTGCAACTGAACTGGCCTGATAATTCACTGGTTGCCCGGATTAAAACAGGGTGTACACTGAGCCAGGTTGGAGCATGAAATCAATTAGCTGTATAGGTTAAAAATAACGTCTGAGGAGAAAATGCAGCTTGGTGTTAATTGAGTTCACGGAAATAAGTGTAAGGTTGTACCTGTGAGAATTAGCAGCTTGTACAGCCATGGGAGTTAACAATGCAAAAAAAAAAAAAAACTTTCAAAGAAAGAAGAAAAAAAAAAGAAAGTGATAGAGTATGATCAAACATGTGGAAAAAATCAAGAGTTACTGATTTTATTTATATTTTATTTAACTTGATGCTTCTTCCATATTTTCAATTTGCAGCAACAATGTTTCGGTGCATTATCGCCACCTGCTGACGAGTTGGTTCCTGCAGCATGTTAACCTGACGGCCACAATAAGTGCTGCAGTAAAGTTCTCTTTTAGAACAGTTATTTCAATATATACTGAAAAAAGTTGTTATGCAAGTTTATCATGAGAAACTGTGCATGCTGTGAATTAAAACTTATTTTTTATTGTATGTTCTTCACTCTGTTTCATGCCACTGTTCAAATTTATCAGGAAAAAGTCGTAAACTTACGAGAATAAAGTCAGGCATCTATGAGGAAAAAAATCCTAAATTTAAGCGGGGAAAAGCACAGATTTAAAGAAAAATGCTAATCTGCCAGACATTTATGAACAGCATTTATAAGTGGAATTAAATTTCAAATTAACTTATATACATTTTGTGGCTATACTGTATAAGGCACGCTAATTCACAACTAAAATCTAGAATTAGCTCAGCTGAACTTTAAAGTTAGCATGATGCAGTTCAGTCTACGTCAGAATCTTATCTTGGCAATATTCCCACCTTTCTTTTAATTAAGACATCAGGGCCAACACAGCATGTGAAAATGAGTTGTCAGTAGGCTGTCAGCCATCTTAAATTCCTGCTGTGTCAATGCAATCAATGGGCCACATCAGCTGTCAGAGTTACTAATGGCAGCCTGGAATTTGTTCCACAGTGTTGAATACTGCAATTTTGTCAAAGCAGCTGGTTTCTGAGAAGCAGACTGCAAGTGACCCTTTGTGTCACCGCCAGTCCAGTCTCTCCCAGCTCATCACAAATAGGCACCTATTTAGGAACATATTCTTTAAATTACAAGTAATATGATGCATTTCTAGTTTTGATGTATTTCCTGTTGCTTTGTTGAATAACTTTCTTGATTATTACACTGCTTCATAATCAGTATATGTTCCTATAAAGATTTATTGATTTACTTCTCTGCTGCTGGTGAAATGCTTCAGTCAGCTGTCTCTGCCACAAATCATAAGTGACGGCACTCTTTTGCTACAATCATCCCGTGTGGGGACACAGAAACATTGGTGGGGGTCTGATCTGGGCATGGTCCTTATTGTCAGGTTGCATGAGTTTGAGGTTGAACTTCAGAGTAGAACTTAGCTTAAGAATGTGCAGAAGCCCTTGTAGTGTAACCAGGACTACTGACCATCAACATGCAGTACAACCACAGCAACCCCAAGTCCTTTCCCAGATGAAACTACAAGAAGGCAGCTTGGGAGATGTTCTCACAACTCTGACAAATACTGTAAATACATCAAGGTGGATGACTACAACATCAGTAGAGCCACCAAAAGTTTCAATAAGGCAGTCCTGAAAGCAGCCTCAGAAACAATTCCATGGGGTGCTTGTAAGAATTCTAGACCATACTGGACAGAGGAGCTACAGGAGCTACAGCCATGGACAAAACTGTTGGTACCCCTCTGTTAATGAAAGAAAAACCCACAATGGTCACAGAAATAACTTGAATCTGACAAAAGTGGTAATAAATAAAAATTCTATGAAAATTAACCAATGAAAATCAGACAATGCTTTTGAATTATGGTTCAACAGAATTATTTTAAAAAACAAACTCATGAAACAGGCCTGGACAAAAATGATGGTACCCCTAGAAAAGATTGAAAATAATGTGACCATAGGGACATGTTTAACCAAGATGTGTCCTCTACTTAACATCACAGGTGTCTACAAACTTGTAATCAGTCAGTCGGCCTATTTAAAGGGTGACAAGTAGTCACTGTGCTGTTTGGTGACATGGTGTATACCACACTAAACATGGACCAGAGGAAGCAAAGGAGAGAGTTGTCTCACGAGATTGGAACGAAAATTATAGACAAGCATGTTAAAGGTAAAGACTATAAGACCATCTCCAAGCAGCTTGATGTTCCTGTGACTACAGTTGCACATATTATTCAGAAATTTAAGATCCACCGGACTGTAGCCAACCTCCCTGGACGTGGCCGCAGGAGGAAACTTGATGAAGAATGGTAACAAAAGAGCCCAGGACAACGTCTAAACACATTCATGGTGAACTCCAAGGTCAAGGTACATCAGTGTCAGATCGCACCATTCGTCGTTGTTTGAGCCAAAGTGGACTTCATGGGAGACAACCAAGGAGGACACCGCTGTTGAAAACAAATCATAAAAAAGCCAGACTGGAATTTGCCAAACTGCATGTTGACAAGCCACAAAGCTTTTGGGAGAATGTCCTATGGACAGACGAGACAAAACTGGAACTTTTTGGCAAGGCACATCAGCGCTATGTTCACAGACGCAAAAATGAAGCATACCAAGAAAAGAACACTGTCCCTACTGTGAAACATGGAGGAGGTTCTGTTATGTTCTGGGGCTGCTTTGCTGCATCTGGCACAGGGTGTCTTAGAATCTGTGCAGGGTGCAATGAAATCTCAAGACTATCAAGGTATTCTAGAGAGAAATGTGCTACCCAGTGTCAGACAGCTTGGTCTCTGGGGATGTGACTGGGGATGTGACTTCAGGAAAGTCACATCCCCCCTGCCCCCCCTCACCATCACAGGCTCTCCCATCACCTTTGCAGATTCCTTCCACTTCTTGGGCACCACCATCACCCGAGACCTCAAATGGGAGCCAACCATCAGCTCCCTCATCAAAAAGGCCCAGCAGAGGATGTTCTTTCTGCGGCAGCTGAGGAAGCTCAAGCTACCCACCAAGATGTTAGTGCAGTTCTACACGGCCATCATCGAGTCCATCCTCACCTCCTCCATAACTGTGTGGTACGCAGGAGCCACTGCCAGGGACAGACTAAGGCTGCAGCGCGTCGTGCGCACTGCTGAGAAGGTGATAGGCTGCAAGCTCCCATCTCTCCAGGACCTGTACATCTCCAGGACCCGGAGGCGTGCTGGCCGGATCATAGCCGATCCTTCACATCCTGGTCACGTGCTGTTTGCCCCCCTCCCCTCAGGTAGAAGGCTTCGGTCCATTCGGACTAAAACCTCCCGGCACATGAACAGCTTTTTCCCCCTCTGCCATCAGACTGCTGAACATTAAGTGACTTTTGACTCTCGTGCACTATGTACAGCAGCTCAACCAGACTCATGTCATTCATCACTGTTTTTCTGTTGCATTATTGACTGCACTATGTGGTACTTCACATTATCTGCTACATGCTAATTTTTTAAAACTGCCTTGACTAGTACTACTCATTATTACTAGTATTATTATTATTATTACTTATTATTACTTATTTTTCTACACTTATTGCACGTTTCTAGTCCTTTAGTTTTTTAGTTTATCCTTTTTTCTCATTATGTTTTTAATGTTGCAGCATGGCACCGAGACAAATTCCTAGTTTGTGTATCACATGAACAATGGCAATAAATCTGATTCTGATTCTGATTCTGATTCTGATTCTGATTCTCAGTCGCAGGTCATGGGTCTTGCAACAGGATAATGACCCAAAACACAGCTAAAAACACCCAAGAATGGCTAAGAGCGAAACATTGGACTATTCTAAAGTGGCCTTCTATGAGCCCTGATCTAAATCCTATTGAACATCTGTGGAAGGAGCTGAAACATGCTGTCTGGAGAAGGCACCCTTCAAACCTGAGACAAGTGGAGCAGTTTGCTCATGAGGAGTGGGCCAAAATACCTGCTGAGAGGTGCAGAAGTCTCATTGACAGTTACAGAAATCGTTTGATTGCAGTGATTGCCTCAAAAGGTTGTGCAACAAAATATTAAGTTAAGGGTACCATCATTTTTGTCCAGGCCTGTTTCATGAGTTTGTTTTTTAAAATAATTCTGCTGAACCACAATTCAAAAGCATTGTCTGATTTTCATTGGTTAATTTTCATAGAATTTTTATTTATTAGCACTTTTGTCAGATTCAAGTTATTTCTGTGACCACTGTGGGTTTTTCTTTCATTAACAGAGGGGTACCAACAATTTTGTCCACGGGTGTAGAAGATGAAGTGACTAGAACCAGAAAGGATGTGGAAAACAATCCAACACTTGAGAATAACGTCGCCCTTAAAGCCCGCCAAATATCGAAAGACTTACATCCAAGCTGCAAGAACAAGCTGGAGGGAAAAAACAGAAAAACTGAACCTTGACAGAGATGGTTATAAACTTTGGAAACTCACCAAGGCCATGAACAATGAAGATACAAGGTCATCCACTGTTATGATAGGAAAAGACCAGAAAATAGTGACAGGGAGAGAGGCAGCAAACTGTTTCATCGAAAGCTATGAGCAAATCAGCAATATCTCGGTGCCACATAATAGGAAGCACCAAGTCCACGATGAAATGAAGAACCACCAGGAAGGCCAGGATACACTCCACTACATGGACAAACCTTTCAGTAAGAAAGAGCTTGAAGAAGCCCTGAAAACCCTTAAGGACAAGAAATCTCCTGGCCCTGACAAAATCTCAAACGAGATGCTAGGACACCTTGGCCCCAAAGCAAAAAACAAATTTCTCACTCTCATCAACAACAGTTGGAGGACGGGCATGTTCCACAATGCTGGCGAGAAGCTGAAATAGAATCAATAAACAAGAAAGGGAAGGACAGAGGCCAAGCAGCAGACTAAGTGGAGGCAGCAGCATCCAAGCCATAACGGAGAAGATCCATACTTCTTGCTGACCCAGAGTGAGCAAGTAGCCTTAGTCAGGCTTAGGACAGGCCACAACTGTCTGAACTATCATCTATACACAAAATTCCATATCGGTAATACAGAGCAGTGTCCCTGTGGGTCAGGCAGTCAGACGGCAGAACATTTGCTACAGTCCTGCCCACTGCATGGAGTGCTCAGAGAGTGGACCTGACCCACCCCAATCCCAGTGGCCCAGAAGCTCTATGGCGAGTTGGGGGACCTGCAGCATACTGTTGCCTTCATTGAAGAGGCGGGAGTGTCCATCTGAGGAACGAGAAGAAGAAGAAACCGCCAACACTCTGGTTATTGGATGATCCGCTCTACCTCCTGAGCCACTGCCGCCCACATTTCCCTCCTCTGTTCCATTTTTGCTGAGCACCAAGCTGGACGGCAGGAAGTTCCATTTTTGTATGGTCTTTGGCATGACCCAGCCAGGACTTGAACCCCGACCTCCCGGTTGTGGGGCACATGCTCTACCCCTAGGCCACCACTCCTGTAAGCATCCATAAACCCCTTTCAGAGTACCTGGGCAATCCAGGCAAACCCAGTATGATCTGGGTTCCCTCTGTTGTCAGAGCAGGGTACCTGAACTACTTGACATGGGTTAAATGATGATGAGATGAGATGAGATTCAACTTTATTGTCATTACACATGTATGAATACAAGGTAACGAAACGTGACTTGGCATTTGGGCACGCTCTGCAGAGCGCATCCAAGGCCGGGGCAGCCGCTAGGCGCCAGTTATAAAGAAGAAAGGAAAAAAAAGAAAAGAGAAAGGATATGACACAGTAGGCAAGAGAAAAAAACATGTTTTATCAAATTGACGCTTAATGAGTAAGCGAAATTTTGATTGCAGGCAAAAAAACCCTCAATGCATATTTAGCAGACATTTAGTAGACAGATCACACAGCAGAGGGAGAGCAGTGTGTATATATCAGTATGATGATAATGTCAGTGTGTGTGCAGTGTTGAGTGTATCAGTTACTGGAGTACAACAAATAGTCTCCTAGGCAACGATAGATGTTATAGTTCATGAACACTGTCCCTGAAGAGTTCTGTTTATTGAACAGCAGCAGTGTTTGGGTTAGCAGAGCCAGCTGACACATCCACTTATCTCAACTCTGGAGGAGTGAGTTATCCAGGGGTGTCGATCAAGGCCGAATCTGCACAGACAGAGTATAGGATTTCCCTCTTCTCATATTCTGTGCTTACAATTCAAATTAACATTCACTGGCTTTAAATTCATATCATTCCCTGGAGAGCACGAAGCGACTCCAGATGTTTCCCCTTCTAAACACAGATGAACATGTCCGGTAGAGTCCATCTCTCTACAGTGCATGCAGATGGTAAATTCCATGTTGGTCATTTGCCGCTATTTCGTGCACTCCCCATCTGGTCGAATTGTTGAAGAGCAGCTCCGCCGGGTCCGCATTTTGATTAGCTCTTCCAGTTAAATTTTCGATACACCAGGAGAACTCCAAAGCCCAATCGGCAGAAATCCTGTGTTCGTAAAAAAAGCCAAAACAGGTAGATGTTTTCTACATCTTCAGTCGAATCACACAGACACATGAGTTCCAATCCATGGGTCTCTCCACATTTGGGCTCCCCCGGGCCCAATTTTCTGTTTGAAAAGGTGGTGTCAGTTGCGTTTAAAGCCCAGCTTATATCCATTTTCCGTATTTTCCATTTGGGTTGAGATCAGCAAGATGGTGAGACGGCACAGACACTCACTCAGACGCAGCAAGCTGGGATTAGGTCAGGAAGGCAGGATAGGAGGAGGGAGGAAAAATGCGACTGCTCTCTCTGAAGGCAGCGGAAAGAATATATAGAAAGATATATAGAAAGAATAAATAACCCTGCATATGATGCAGGTCGTTGCCCACCTCACCTGAGCTCACCTCAGGTTGGCAGACATTTGAACAGAACAATGCCGCTGAACGTGTGATGAAGTAGGTGTCAGCATTGCATCACAGCACAGCGACAGAGTGTAGAAATTAAGCAGATTTTATTCATTTCAAAGCTGCAGCAGAGAACTGTGTGTGCCACAATTACACAAATATCCCAGCAGCTAAGAGTAAGAAGTTTATTTTAAGAGCATTTTTCCAGTCACTCCTGTGAAGTCTGCAGCAGCTCTGACCGTCTCTGGCTGCTGTGGGGCCAACACCAGTCTGTCCTGGTTTAGCGCAGGGTAGTCTCCCTGTTCAGCTCTGCTTTGTGCTCCTTTGTCAGGTTCATCCTACATTAATGTACACCCTATGATCCACAGCTCCTCTTTGTTTTTTCTCCATCAAGGCCCCCTCCAAAACCGGAAAAAAAAAAACAAAAACACGTTGTGTAGGGCTGGACACAAAATGCAACACACAAATACACAGCCCCACCAGATAAAAGTGCAAGCGCATGCATCAGAATCAGAATCAGATTTATTGCCATTGTTCATGTAGTACACAAACTAGGAATTTGTCTCGGTGCAATGCTGCAACATTAAACATGATAAAATAAAAGAAATAAACTATACATGCAATAAAGTGTAGAATAAGAGTGAGTAATACTAGTCAGCAGTTTAAATATATTAGCGAGCAGCAGATAATGTGGAGAACCATATAGTGCAGTTGGTAATGCAGGAAGAAAACAGTGATGATTGACATGAGTCTGGTTGAGCTGCTGTACGTAGTGCACGAGAGTCAATAAGTCACTTAGTGTTCAGCAGTCTGATGGCAGAGGGGAAGAAGCTGTTCATGTGACGGGAGGTTTTAGGCTGGATGGACCGAAGTCTTCTACCTGAGGGGAGAGGGGCAAACAGTACGTGACCAGGGTGTGAGGGATCGGCTATGATCCGGCCAGCACGCCTCCGGGTCCTGGAGATGTACAGATCCTGGAGAGATTGCAGCCGATCACCTTCTCAGCAGTGCGCACGACACGCTGCAGCCTTAGTCTGTCCCTGGCAGTGGCTCCTGTGTACCACACGGTTATGGAGGTGGTGAGGATGGACTCGATGATGGCTGTGTAGAACTGCACTAACATCTTGGTGGGTAGCTTGAGCTTCCTCAGCTGCCGCAGGAAGAACATCCTCTGCTGGGCCTTTTTGATGAGGGAGCTGATGGTCGGCTCCCACTTGAGGTCCCTGGTGATGGTGGTGCCTAGGAAGCGGAAGGAATCAGCAGTGGTGATGGGAGAGCCTGTGAGGGTGAGGGGGGGCAGAGGGGTTGTGACTTTCCTGAAGTCCACAATCATCTCCACTGTCTTTAAAGCGTTCAGCTGCAGGTTGTTGTTGTTGCACCAGGACGCCAGCTGGGCCACCTCTCTCCTGTAGGCGGACTCGTCGCCGTTGGAGATGAGCCCGATGAGGGTGGTGTCGTCCGCAAACTTGATCAACTTGACAGACTGGTGGCTGGAGGTGCAGGAGTTGGTATAAAGGGAGAAGAGTAGGGGGGAAAGTACACAGCCCTGGGGTGATCCGGTGCTGATGCTAGCAGAGTCTGAGACAGTCTTTCCCAGCCGCACATGCTGCCTCCGGTCCATCAGGAAGTTGGTGATCCACCTGCAGAGGGAGTCAGGCACGTTGAGCAGGGACAGCTTGTCCCGGAGCAGAGCGGGGCGGATAGTGTTGAATGCGGAGCTGAAGTCCACAAACAGGATCCTGGCGTAGGTTCCTGGGGAGTCCAGGTGCTGCAGGATGGAGTGGAGGGCCAGGTTGACTGCGTCGTCTACAGACCTGTTGGCTCGGTAGGCAAACTGCAGCGGGTCCAGGAGGGGGGTGGTGATGGACTTGAGGTGGGACAGGACCAGGCGCTCAAAGGACTTCATGACTACAGAGGTGAGCGCTACAGGTCTGTAGTCGTTAAGTCTACATGCGCACGCACACTCACTCACTCACTCACTCACTCACTCACTCACTCACTCACACAGTATCTCTTCTTGTAAATACGAAAGCTATTCAGTGCTGATATGGAAAAAAAAATTATTGTGTAAAACATCAGGTGCATTTTACATCCCTGTCCATTAAAACAGAGGACAAAGAACAGCAACCACTGAACTATATTGGATAGAGCAGTGTATCCCAATCAACCGCTGATCTGCACTGACAACATTAAGCAACTTGTAAAAATGCTGGTGATCAGTAGCAAAAAGCATCATCAGCTTCCAGGCTGACATCAGAGATGTGAGGGCATGAAAGTTGATACAGAAATGCTATGTCATCTGCAGGAGATCAGACCCACATCTCCTTAAAGATTGAAAAGCCATGGAGGGTTGTTGAGGTGTTAATTTTTGCTAATGGAACCCATGACAGCAGTTCGCCAATTGTAATTTGAAAGTGGCTCTAGTCTTCTATCAAACCAAACTTCTTTTGTAGCCACACTTGCTCCCACTTTGTGGTCATTAGAATGCAGGTTTAAGGCACTCTGCATGGGCTTCACTGGTCAGACTAGCAATCTACACCCATGTTCTACAGACTATTTTTTAATGACAATCATTACATCAGCTTAATTCTATACCACTCACTGCTTTCAGAGAAATGGACACCTACGGCTGATTTACAATCAACGGTTATTTAGCAATTAAACTGACCTCCACTTCTAGTGTAAAAGATAAAATTGCGTGACTGTGTGGCACAACCAAAGGTGACAAAGCTCTCTGTTGGTTTTGAATTCTCAGTTCATCAGCTTTTATGTGCAATTATGGCAACCACTAAAAAAAATGGTTCTTTAAATGGGAAAGGTTAAAAGTATCTTTGATACTTTGTTGTACGACCTCGGCCTTCTGTCATGCATAGGAGGAAAACACGGTCCATCAGACCGGTGCAATGACAGTTTCAATGCACCGAAAAGCACAAGACTGAATTTAAAAAATACACTATTATAATTACAGTGCATTTACCCATCAGCCCATTCCCTGATGCATTTTCCCTGTCCCATCCCTGTCTTCATAATGAATCAGTTACCGTGGTTACTGTTGCTTAGCAACAGGGCAGTCAAATGCTCCTAATCCTGCGATGTTGACAGTGAGCTGTGACTAGGGAGGGAGGGATGAGAAGAGAAAGGAGGTTGGGGGTGTGTATGGGGGGGTTACAATAAACAGCGATGCTATGGAGAATAGATGAGCTGTCTGTCTGCTTGTCGGAACATCATTATGGATATTCGGTGCAGGTTTATGGCTGACAGCGAAGTTCTGCAGATAATTCTGTTCATCATCTGTGAGGTGAAAATGAAAAGGAACCAGATATGACATTAGCAGTTACTTATAATTGTGTTAGTCAGCAATGAGCACAGACACACTGACTGCAGCGTCACATTTAATTCTACTGTTCCGGCTGTTATGTCATTTCTCTGCCTTTACGTCTTGGTTTTGTCATGATTTTTCACACTGCCCTGAGTACATTTTTTTTTCCCATCAGTGACTTTAAACCAAAATGTCTGTTATTCAGAATCTCGCAGACGTCAGATGTATTTCAGATGTGGTGTCTGACATTAATTCAGAAACTGGCTCAGCCACATTCTCCTGACTCGCTAATGGGCTATTAGGGCATTGCCGTCATGTAGCAGAATTGCTTCATATTATGTAATGGTGTTTTGAAATGGAGCTTTCTGGAAAACACAATAAGATCATAAACAAGTACACAAAGTGAACGAAGCAATATGCAGTAATACACATGCAGAGGATAACCATTTTTTTAATTTAAAATTCTGTCTGTACCTCTGGAAGACCATTGTTTTAGTGACACCTGTGGACATTTAGTGAACTGCAGCTGCAAATAGCAATATACTAAAGACTGACGTTAGGGTGCTTGAACCAGGCAACACATGTAAGTTACATTTCATTTATCGGCAGTTTACAGTAAGCATGTTCAACGAAGCTCTTATTGATTTTTCTTCTCCTCCTTTCAGCTGCTCCCTGTAGGCCACCACAGTGACCATCTGCCTCCATCTCACCCTATCCCTTACATCTTCCTCTGTAACACCAACCCTCTCCATGTCCTCCTTTTCTACATCCATGAATCTTCTGTGATCTTCCTCTTTTCCTCTTGCCTGGCAGCTCCATCTTCAACATCCTTTGTCCAATATATCCATTATCCCTCCCCTGCACATGTCCAAACCATCTCAGCATTGCCTCTCTTACTTTGTCTCCAAACCGCCCAACCTGAGCTGTTCTTCTAGTATGCTCATTTCTAATCCTTTCCCTCCTAGTCACTCCCAGTGAAAATCTTAGCATCTTCAGCTCTGCCATCCCTAGCTCCGAAGGTTATTCTATACATTTGAGGTGCAGCATGTCGGCTGGAGGAAGCTTATGTTTAAAATTCAAATGAAACCTTGTCAATCTAAAATGAAGACATATTTTGCAGCTACATGTTTTTTTTATTTCCATCAAGCAGCCTAGGCTTACATTTTCATGCAAATGGGTCACCTACAACTCCATCCACAGTCTTTCCAAACATGATTCCACATAACCAGAATGCGTTGCAAGGTGGGCAATAAGGAGACAAAGGAATGTTAGGAGAATGTTGCTGAGTCAGTGTGGCAGAACGTTGAGCAGTGGTCCCCAACCTTTTTTGCCTCAGGGCCCACTAAGATGTAAAACAAAAGTCACAACCCACTGGGGGAGGGGGTTAAGATGAATGGAAACAAAGTGTGCAATTCAAAAAAAAAAAAAAACCCACCTTCAGTGGGACACCTAGGCTTGTTTCTCTGCAGGAGGACAGTCTCATCTGGGGATCACGCACCAGCTGCTAGCAGGGAGGCCCAAACCAGCCAGCATAAAAACAAATCACACACTCACCTTCAGTGTGGCATGCTTATAAAAGGGTCACGGTCTTCTGTGGTTGACAGATTACTTTTTAAAGACGGCTGTCCTTTATTCATTTTGGGTAGCTAGCTTCACCACGACCACTGAAATAGTTGTGTCACGACCACGCAGATACGACGGGCAGGAAGTCAGGTGGAAAAAGATAGTGTAAAATTTCACAATAAAACACTTCAATAGTCAATACAGATGAACAAAATAAATAATTTATTTTTTCTCTGCAGCTCTTTGTAGCTCACTACCATGTGGCCCACTAGTTGGACACCACCTGTAGGTTGGGGACCACTGCTGCAGTGGATACAGTGAATATTTGCAGAACAATTGAAAATTGTTAGCTGCTAACAACTTTCAGGAAGGTTTTCCTAATGTTCCCTCAATATTATGCATCTGTTGGACTGTAGAGACATACTGTAGGGAATAGAGTGAGGAGACAGTCTTCAAGAAAAGGCTCAGGGTAGACCTGCTGATTTTCCACATAGAAAAGAATCAGTTGCTTATACAGTGGTGCTTGAAAGTTTGTGAACCCATTAGAATTTTCTACATTTCAGAATCAGAATCAGCTTTATTGGCCAAGTATGCACAACACATACAAGGAATTTGACTTTGGCTAAAAACTTGCTCTCGTTGTTCAGGTGGAGGATTTAAATAAGGATTCAATGACAACGGAGTATGTACAGTAAATTACAGTCTGTCCACGTTTCTATAAAATTAATTCTATTTCTGAATTAATATAAACTTAAACATCATCAGATGTTTACACAAGTTCTAAAAGTAGATAAAGAGAACCCAGTTAAGTAAAAGAGACAAAATATTTTACTTTTTCATTTATTTATTTGAGGAAAATGATCCAATATTACATACATGTGAGTGGCAAAAAAGTAATAGTCAGTGAGGTCACAGAGGACTCCAGGGTAACTTCGAAGCAACTGAAGGCCTCTCTCATATTGGCTAATATTAATCTTCATGAGTCCACCATCAGGAGAACACTGAACAACAATGGTGTGCATGTCAGAGCTGGAAGGAGAAAGCCACTGCTCTTAAAAAACAACATTGCTGCTCATCTGCAGTTTGCTAAAGATCATGTGGGCCAGCCTGAAGGCTACTGGAAAAATGTCTTGTGGACGAATGAGACCAAAATAGAACTTTTTGGTTTGAATGAGAAGCCAATGGATTCCAGCATAAGAACCTCACCTATGAAGCATGGCGGTGGTAGTATCATGGTTTGGCCATGTTTTGTTCCATCTGGGCCAGGATGACTTGCCATCATTGATGGAACAAGGAATTCTGAATTATACCAGCAAATTCTAAAGAAAATATCATGACATCTTTCCATGAAGTTAATCTTAAGAGAAAGTGGGTCATGCAACAAGACAACGATCCTAAGGACACAAGTTGTTCTACCAAAGAACGGTTAAAAAAGAATAAAGTTAATGTTTTGGAATGGCAAGTCAAAGTCCTGACAATCCAACTGAGATGTTGTGGAAGGACCTGAAGTGAGGAAACCCACCAACATCCCAGAGTTCCACCCTCTGTGTAAAGGGGGTATAACAGGTTTTCTCCAGAGGGTGGCTGGGCTCAGCTTTAGAGACAGTGTGTGGAGCTCAGTCATCCAGAGGAGGCTCGGCCTACAGCCACTGCTCCTCCACATCAAAAAGAACCAGTTAAGGTGGTTTAGGTGTCCGACCAGAATGTTTCTTAAATGAGGTGTTTTGAATATATCCTGGCAGGTGGAGTGCACCCAGACTTGCTGGAGACACTGTCTCTTGGCTGGCTTGGTATCGCCCTGGAAGAGGGATGGTAGTGTGTGTGTGTGGGGGTGGGGGGGGGGTTGTTGGAAGTTTCAAATGTCAAGCCCCCAGAAGTTGGATTAGAACAACTCCTGGAACACACCATACTGCCACTGTACACCAGAACCAAGGACAACCAGTAATGCCATTTACTATAGCTCACTTGAGCTTTACTGGTGTTTAGAGTCACTCAGAATTAGTGTGCTTTTAGAGTCTCTTTTTGTTCCTCAGAGAAGCACTTAGCATTGTGAAAGCACCAAGGTGCAGTTGCCTCGGTGTGACCTCGACTGGCCTGGCCTAGTTATTACAATACCTTTTTTCGCTGCTCCACTGAAGGTCTAGTGGTGAGTTAAAAACAAAGGCTTATCTCGAAATTCTGGCAAATTAAAAGTTGGGAAAATATGGCAATACAATGATACAAGCCTTTAGCGCCACTTGATTTTGACTGGGCGAGCTGAAAAGCTGGTAACAGACAGATACACACACACAACCACACACAGACACATTGAGTGATTACCGTATTCTTCCGTTGCACTGAGGCATAAAACAAACAAACAAACAAAAAAGCAATGTAACTAAGGGCGCATTCAGAGGGCTACTGTTTGGTCTGGACCAAAGGACTATTTGCGGATAGTTTGGTTTGTTTGGTGCCGTCTGAACATGTGTTGGAACTCTGGTGGCACCAAACAAGCGAAGTCTGAACTCCTCAAAAATGGGGGTCTTGGTTCGCTTGCAAACGAATTCTGGTGCATGCTGCTTGCAGTGTGAATCCAAACGGAGTATCCAGCGGACCAAAGGGCGGAAGTGCCCCTCGGCATTTGTGTAACCATAGCAACATGTAGTGAGAAGAGGAAGTGGTGTTTACTGTAGCGCATTTTGGGTAAAAAATAACAAAGACAACCGTGCAGATCCAAGAAATCCTTTTACCAGAGAAAGCTGAGGAGAAAAGTTAAAAAATGTCTCGTGGATAGACTTGGAGTAGTGAGGAGATGCAGGCCCTGATAGATATTTGGTCTGAGGACCAGATTTCTCAGCTGCTTGTGGCTACACACAAGAATACCGAGGTTTTTTAAATGTTTAGTGGCATGATGGCGGCACGGGGGTTTATACAAACAGTGGAATTTTTATTTTCATTTGTTTGTGGCGGACAAACAACCCGGCTGAAGGGAATGGATTTCCGTTTCCGGTCCTGGCCAGTCGATGAGCTGGATTTCTCTTCTTTGCCAAGATTTTTTCTTCCTGGTCAGCGGTGGCTTCGGCTACAGCACCACAAACGAGCAGCTGTTGTAACTGTGTGACGTTGTCCAGGCAGCTTGGTCTGCTTGAGTAAAATGCTGTGTGAATGCAAACCAAACCAAAGGAAGGTGTGAAAATTCTCGCCATTCCCCGCCCAATCAAATTGAGACCCCCGGACTATCCTGGTCTGAATGCAGCCTAAGGTACAGATCAAAAACTGGCTGGGGGTGAGGGGGGTGGGGCATTCAAAAAAACATAGAAAGGATAGGGGCATGAGTGCTTTCTCATATCATTTTCCAAATACACTACTAATTCTGCAAACAAATGATTATTTTATCAAAAATACATAAAAGCCATTTTCATTTTCTCTCACCCTCAACATCTTTCTCATACTTTCCATATTTTCATCGCTGCCTCAAAATAATACATCAAAGTGAAAAAAAAAAATAAGGATGTACTCTGAATATGATGAGAACCGTCCAGTCCGGTGCAATTCCCTTGGGCATCTTTCTTTTCCCCCTTGCTGTGCAGATCTTGTGATTTGCTCGGAGCATCATGTTGTGTCTATAACTTCGACAACAGCAGTGCTTCATCTGACAACCGCCCAGTCACGAGCTGCTGGACACTGGCCATATCCCAGCAGCTGCCATGAACAGATCAGTATTCTTTCCCTTCAGTTTGTGTCGTACATCCAACATCATGAGTGCAAACAGGAATTTTTATATAGCGACACACGTTACTTATCTACAAATTTTATTTTAGCATGACTTTTTGCAATCTTTCTACTAAGTGGATGGAAATTCTGTGGTGAGATGAATCCATTCTTATCGTTTGTTTCCATCAGTGAAAGGTGTTGTAATTGAAAGCAAAATCTACTTCATTATTAATGAGTGCAGTTGCTGAAAATGTACACAGTAAGCCAGAAAAGTGGAGTAAGAGATGTGTCCTGGTTCATTACGCCTGTCTTTGTTTATGCAAAACTGCTGTGTTCCATGCTCATGCTAATTAATACAACTCGACATAGAACATTTTAAAATTAATTCATTTTTATCAGTCACTAATTATATAGATAGAGATAATCTGGTGCATTCTCATCTCTTGGCATAAATTAATCCCTACCCCTCAGGTGATGAAGGAAATTCCCACTGAGGGTGCCTTTTGGAGTTAATGGCCTCGTGCGACAGATCTACAAAGACCTTGTTAGGAGGTTGAAGGGCTGGAAAATCACTCCCTGAAATCTGACTCATTCCACCACTTCTTTGGGCTAACCCCACAGCCGGCATCATCACCATCTACTCTGTTCACATTCAATGGAACAGTGAGAAGAGGCAATGACCACCACAACAAGTATTCCTCTTTGAAGGGACAAGGAATACGCATGTCAGTGTTACACGCAGGCTTGTGGCAACATCCACTGGACCCACTGCCCACAGAGCATGATGAGTCATGCCATTCTCTTAGCTCTAGAATGCTGTATACTGTGTGTAAATATGAACCGCATAAAAGTGAAACACATGCATCTTGATTGCCCTCTGGTGGCTGGCTGCAGTAAAACTGTAAAAAAGAGTTGCCTCACCCCATTATTGTATTTGGTGTTTTTCCGTATGAGTTTAATAAAAGGGGACAGGGATGTTGTCCCTTGGTTTCTCCACGTTCTTCACTGTGGATTTCAGAGAGGCAAATGACAGGAAAGAAAAAAACATCACAAAAAATCTCATCATTATTACAGATGTAATGGAACATTCTTAAACTCAGCATTATCTGTTATTGCAGATGTAATTTTCCTCAACTTAACAAACTGTTGTGTTTTCTCTAAAAATTGCCTCAGGTGGATTTTATTTAGGGCTGCAGCTATCGATTATTTTTGTAATCGAGTAATTTGTCACTGTAATTGAACAATTACTTGAGTAATCGGATACTTTTTGTTTTTTGTTTTTTTTGTACTGAAAAACTTGCATTGACCAACATGCACGGAACTTTCTTTCCGAAAGAGCAGTACTACAGTGCATCCGGAAAGTATTCATAGTGCTTCACTTTTTCCACATTTTGTTATGCTACAGCCTTATTTCAAAATGGATTAAATTCATTTTTTTCCTCAAAACTCTACACACAATACTCCATAGTGACAATGTGAAAAAAGTTTTTTTATTTTTAATAAATTTGCAAAAATCTAAAAGATTTTAGATTTTTGCAAATTTATTAAAAATAAAAAACTATGAAATCACATGTACATATAAGTATTCACAGTCATTGCCATGAAGCTCAAAATTGAGCTCAGGTGCATCCTGTTTCCACTGATCATCCTTCAGATGTTTCTACAGCTTAATTCCAATTCACCTGTGGTAAATTCAGTTGATTGGACATGATTTGGAAAGGCACACACCTGTCTATATAAGATCCCACAGTTGACAGTGCATGTCAGAGCACAAATCAAACATGAAGTCAAAGGATTTGTCTGTAAACCTCCGAAACAGGATTGTCTCAAGGTACAAATCTGGGGAAGGGTACAGATGAATTTCTGCTGCTTTGAAGATCCCACTGAGCACAGTGGCCTCCATTAGCCGTAAATGGAAGAAGTTCGGAACCACCAGGACTCTTCCTAGAGCTAGCCGGCTGTCTAAACTGAGCAAAAAGGGCCTTAGTTAGGGAAGTGACCAAGAACCCGATGGTCACTCTGTCAGAGCTCCAGCGTTCCTCTGTTGAGAGAGAACTTTCCAGAAGAACAACCATCTCTGCAGCAATCCACCAATCAAGACCTGTATGGTAGAGTGGCCACACGGAAGCTACTCCTTAGCAAAAGGCACATGGAAGCCCACCTGGAGTTGCCAAAAGGCACATGAAGGACTCTCAGACTATGAGAAACAAAATTCTCTGGTCTGATGAGACAAAGATTGAACTCTTTGGCGTGAATGCCAGGCGTCATGTTTGGAGGAAGCCAGGCACTGCTCATCACCAGTCCAATACCATCCCTACAGTGAAGCATGGTGGTGGCAGCGTCATGCTGTAGGGATGTTTTTCACCGGCAGGAACTGGGAGATTAGTCAGGATAGAGGGAAAGATGAACACAGCAATGTACAGAGACATCCTGGATAAAAGCCTGCTCCAGAGTGCTCTTGACCTCAGACTGGGGCGACGGTTCATCTTTCAGCAGGACAACGACCCTAAGCACACAGCCAAGATATCAAAGGAGTGGCTTCAGGACAACTCTGCGAATGTCCTTGAGTGGCCCAGCCAGAGCCCAGACTTGAATCCAATTGAACATCTCTGGAGCGATCTGAAAATGGCTGTGCACCGACGCTTCCCACCCAACCTGATGGAGCTTGAGAGGTGCTGCAAAGAGAAATAGGTGAAACTGCCCAAAGATAGGTGTGCCAAACCTGTGGCATCATATTCAAAAAGACTTGAGGCTGTAATTGTTGCCAAAGGTGCATCAACAAAATGTCATGAATCCGGGTTTGGAGGCCAAACCCGATTCTGACTCATCGTTATGCCTTGACTTAATTTCCTCCTGACAGCGCAGGCATGCCCCCTCCTCCTGTCAAGCTCCGTCAGCTGCACTGTCACAGTGTTCACACATCCACACACCCACACGCACACACACAAGCACATGCTCCATTCACTCTCATTCACACACGCTCTCACACACCGGATGCCAGTCAGTTCTGCCCACGCATTTTCACACCGGCAATCTCTTTCTTTGTTAGCTTCTGGAGTATGTTTGCCGCGCTGAGGGAAAGATTTGTTGGGACATTCACCCTCGTTCATGGCAGCAAGCGCTCCATGAATGACGTACCACTCCTTTCTCGTACTCAGCCCGACATCTTCAGACAATCCATCCCTGGGTGTTTGCGGCTGCCTCAGCTTCTAATCCTTTTCCACCAGACTGCTCGGTTTCACCCTGGATCTGCTCCAGCTCAGTAAGTGTCTTTCTTCCCCTTTTCTCCTGTGCTCTGCAGCCCTGCAGCACGAGGCCGTGCGCCTTTTCTTTTGTGCTTTACGCAGCCCTGCAGCACTAGGCTCCATTTTAGACCAAGCTGTTGAGCATTTGGCTGGCGCCCTGCATGTTTGGTGGCCAAACCTTGTCATTACATCTCTCCGTACTTCTGTGGTTGTACTGAACTGAACTTGGTGATAACTGGACTTGTTTTCCTTTGTGTTGTTAATAAAAGTGCACCATCTACTCTCGTTCTTGGGTTTATTCATTCCTCTCCTCCGTGCGCTATGAAGAAGCGCACGGATAGTTTATGACAGTATGCGCCGACCAGTGTAAAAACCCAGCGGAGAGGTGGTGCACGAGTGAGTGTTTTTGCTTCATCTCTTTAGTGCTTTTCCCCTAGTCGTCCGCATGGATTTTTCTGTTTTTGGACTGAGCCCCGAGGAGTGTGGAGTGGCTGACCAAGCTGTGGTATTCGTCTCCCGGGCTCAAGCCACTAACTCCCCGAAGGAGAATTTCCTGCTGTTCGACATCGCAGTCAAGGTGCTCCAGACGTGCCCTGGTCTTTGGAAATATCCGGGGTTGACGGCGTTTCTTACCGCGGTCCACGAGTCATGCCGACAGCTGGAAGCGGTGACAGGAGGGGCCATCAGAGCTCAACCACGGCTTCCCACGACGCGCTCCTGGAGGACCGGAGCCCGCCGCTTGCCGCCCGAGCCGGAATGCTCCTCCCCCCGCTGGATTTCTCGTCCTACTCCTGGGAGGATGAAGCAGGACACCGAGGCAGCAGCAGACATTGTCACCAGTCAAGAGTTCAGGCAAGTTCACCTCCATTCTCTTGCAATGTCTCCTGAAGTGATTAATCAGATTTCTGTGGAGGAGCTTCAGACATTGTTACTCACTGAAGCTCCCCAAACAGCTGCTGTCACGGCTCCTGATTCCTTGTCCTCTGTCTCCCTTCACTCCCCGCCAGTTCCAGGAGAAGTCTGTTGGATGCAGAGGAGCGGGAGGAGTCAACCACATGGCGTGAGGGTCATCCTAGGTCTAAGCAACGGAGGAGGCCCGTGACCTCATCGGCGGTTCTTAATCGGACGTCAAGCCCGACCGCTGCAGCGGCGAAGCCCCCCATGGTGCCAGCTGTCATGCCAGCAGACACCCCTTCAGCTTTATCCACAGTTCCCGTCATTGGGCCGTCCACCCCAGCCGCTGGAGAGACTGTGTGTGCTACTCCGGACCCGCCCACCTCCGTGCCATTCGGGCTGGTTCCTCCGTCAATCACTGAGGAGGCTAGAAGATCTATGGACATAGAGAGGGAGGACAACACACTGCCTGCAGCCGCCAACATTCAGATTCGGGAGGCCAGGCAAGTGGGTTTCAATGTAACCTCCGTCATTAAGGATAAGCCTTGTCTGTCCTCCGGGAGAGAGCCTCAGGCTAGGCAGTCGCCTGAGTGCTCTCCCCTTGCCGCTCCTATGATGAACTTACCTATTTCCTCTGTTTCTCCATCCCCTGCCTGGGAGTGTCCATCAACCATGGAGCTCAACGATCGGGGGAGGAGGGAATGCGCGGTGCTGGAGGACTGCACCCCGCAGATCTGCTGCGACCAGAGGAGGAGCGCTGTGACCGACCGGCGGCGGGTGTCAATGAAGGAGCATCCTTCTGCGTCAGTCTCTGCGGACACAGTGCCACCCACGTCTCCACCTCCAGACTTCATGCCAGAGGATTACTGGCATTAGGGGCTCCACTGGAGGAGACCACGATGGCCGAGACCATCATGCCTGCTGTGGGGGCCGCCATGGCAGAGCCATCCCCAGGACTGGACCTCCAGCCGATTGGACCCCAAATATCATCATTGGAGTCCTGGACGGTGGTAGAAACCGAGCACTGGTTCACCTGTAATGTTTTGAGAGTTCTTGCCTGGCTCTTGGGGAGGAGAGGCGGGTGCAGCCCCAGCTGCATCTAAACATTCCTCACCGGGTCCTGCCACTGCCGGTGACCCTAGCTGTCTCTGTTCTCCCGTCTCCTTCGAGCTCCTTCCTAGGGTCGCCAGAGAGGAGTCGCAGCAACCGGGGTTGCCCATGGATGATGAGGAGGGTCCAGTTGTCCCTAAGGAGGTCGATGGGGATGCAGCACTCGACAGACTGGAGAGACCAACGCACCCTAAATTGCCAGAGTCCTGGACGGCGGTGGAGCCAAAGTGGAGGAGGAGCCACTCCATTATATCAGGAGTGCCAATAGTAATGTCACACTGTCCGACTTATGGTGAGGTGGACCCAGGGCAGCTCACAGTAGCCCTTGGGACCGCCACACCGGGCTCTGCCGCTGCCGGCGACCCTGACCCGGTTTCTCTTTCTCTCCCTTTGGGTTCGGAGCCTCCGGCCAGGGTCACCGGGGAGCTACTGGAGGCAACCGAGGACTGGGGCCCAATGCCAGAGAACGTGAGGAGCATCACCTCGCTCACTGGGGAGGCCACCGCAGGAGCAATGATGCCCACAATGGGGGTCACCGCAGGTGCAACGGTGCTCCAACTGGAGTCCACTGTGGGTGCAGCAGGGCTTGAGCTGGGGTCCGTTGCGGGTGCAGCAGGGCCTGAGCCGGGGTCCGTCACAGGTTCAGCAGGGCCTGAGCTGAGGTCCATCGCGGGTGCAGCCACATCCCAGACCAGGACCGTCGCGGGTGCAGCCACGTCCCAGACCGGGACCGTTGCAGGTGTTACGGTTCCCTTGCCCCAAGCCTCAAATGGCAGGGGGGCCCCCGTTCCTTGGCTTCCCTGCCGAGGTCCCTGAGGTTGGAGGCTGCCTCTCCACCCTCCTCTCAGGGCCTGGTGGCTCCACCACGCTAGTTGGCCACCAGAAGGACTTGACTTATGGGTTGGGTGGCCCATCGGCCCGGGCAGGCCGCTGGACACTACCCCACGGGACGCCTGCTGGACTTGGGACCGGGGCAGGCCACCCGATCTATCACTCCTCACAATACTGGGGGCCTGGGACTCAGGTCGACCCCCTGAACTTTGGACTTCAGGGGAGGGGGGTTAGTGTTCCAGGTTGGGGTTTGTTAGGAGGGGTTTGGCTCTTTATTCTATTTTTGATCTGATTGTGTTTTCACTGGTTGCTTCCCTCCTAACCGGTTTTCCCCCACCTCCCACCCTGGGTTAGTGTTTATTGCCGGGGGGAGTGGTTCCTTTGAGGGGTGTTGTTTCTTTTCTTTTTTACTGATGGTGCTGGAGTGTCTGGTGTCCACCCCTGGGGGGGGGGGCTGTCATGAATCCGGGGTTTGGAGGCCAAACCCGATTCTGACTCATCGTTATGCCTTGACTTAATTTCCTCCTGACAGCTCAGCCATGCCCCCTCCTCCTGTCAAGCTCCGTCAGCTGCACTGTCACAGTGTTCACACACCCACACGCACACACACAAGCACATGCTCCATTCACTTTCATTCACACACGCTCTCACACACCAGATGCCAATCAGTTCTGCCCACGCATTTTCACACCGGCAATCTCTTTCCTCGTTAGCTTCTGGAGTATATGTTTGCTGCGCCGGGGGAAAGAGATTGTTGGGGCATTCACCCTCGTTCATGGCAGCAAGCGCTCCATGAATGACGTACCACTCCTTTCTCGTACTCAGCCCGACATCTTCAGACAATCCATCCCTGGGTGTTCGTGGCTGCCTCAGCTTCTAATCCTTTTCCACCAGACTGCTCGGTTTCACCCTGGATCTGCTCCAGCTCAGTAAGTGTCTTTCTTCGCCTTTTCTCCTGTGCTCTGCAGCCCTGCAGCACAAGGCTGTGCACCTTTCCTTTTGTGCTTTATGCAGCCCTGCAGCACTAGGCTCCATTTTAGACCAAGCTGTTGAGCATTTGGCTGGCGCCCTGCATGTTTGGTGGCCAAACCTTGTCATTACATCTCCCTATTTCTGTGGTTGTACTGAACTGAACTTGGTGATAACTGGACTTGTTTTCCTTTGTGCTGTTAGTAAAAGTGCACCATCTACTCTCACTCTTGGGTTTATTCATTCCTCTCCTCCGTGCGCTATGAAGAAGTGCACGGAGAGTTTATGACACAAAGTATTGCGCAAAGGCTGTGAATAGTTATGTAGATGTGATTTCTTAGTTGTTGTTTTTTTAATAAATTTGCAAAAATCTCAAAACTTTTTCATGTTGTCATTATGGGGTATTGTGTGTGTAGAATTTTGAGCAAAAAATAAATTTAATCTATTTTGGAATAAGGCTGTAACATAAAATGTGTAAAAAGTGAAGCGCTGTGAATACTTTCCGGATGCACTGTAATTGTACCAAACACTCAATAACAAAGGTACACATTTATTGCAATGCTTATTGCATATAATGTAACTTTATATGTTAGATTAAACCATAAAGTTCTGTTTTGTTGCATTAGCTTCAACCCGCAGCATAGCTAATGTATAGTAGCTACCGCTATATCTAGTTTCATTTAACACCACTTCAGCTTTACTTTAGTAAGTACTTATTTAGTAAGTTGATATCACCTAAGTCATGTCACACTGTGGCGTTTTTATATTACTGATATTAGTCATAAGAATTAATAAAGTGGCTCAACTTTGGAGAAAATAACTATTTTACTCTCTAAATTAACAAATGAATGTATCCAAGAAAACCGAAGCCGACAGTAGCCAAGTATACAGGACATAAAAAATAATATAATGTAACCTAAGCTTCAATAATCAAATGTTGCTGTTTTAGGAGTCATTAGTGTTTTAACATTCAAACTGTTGCGTAATTTTAACCACAAAACTTACTTTTAACCATTTTCCTCAATCGGCTTCAGATGCCTCCCTTTGTGTGGCTTGCCATAATTTGGCTCCCTGCAAGCCGCAGACTGACACCATAGGATCTCTTTGATGTCAGTGAAATGAGCAGTGATATGAAATAATTAACTCTCTTGAAATGTCTTTAACCAAAAGTAATGGGCCTGCTTTGAAAATGTAAGAAGTAGAAAGTACAGATGGTTGTGTAAAAATGGAGGAGGTAAAAGTAAAAAACACTTGGAAAAAAAAATTACTCAAGTAAAGGACAGATACCTGAAAAATGTACTTAAGCACAGTAACAAAGTATTTCTTTAAACCTCTGATTGTCACATGGGGCAATTAATTATTGCTGGTTGCTGCAAGTCTGCTATGCATTCTTTAATTGAGATTTATGAAGTAAAAACTACTTGGTTATATTTAGGACTTATTGACTAGGGTTTGGCTAGTGCTGTTAAAATTGTCCACATCCATCAAAAACTGCTGATATAAATCCTACAACTCCAGCAATAAGGAGCTTGGGTTGATGTTGTGTTTTGATGTCATCGGTCACATTGTCCATGTCTGCAGTCCCCTGCGTCCACCTCTCACTGCAGCAACGTATTTGTTTGTGGGACACTGCAAGCATCAGTGTTCCATTGTTATATGCTTAAATAAATCTCATAAGCAGATTGTTCCCTCTAATTTAATCTTCATAATATCATAATGAGTGCACAGGAAATGTTCAGTGCAGAGTTGACTGCTTTAGTCCTGAAAGAAAAGAGGGAAGAGTGTATTGAACTTGGAAAAAGGGAGCAGCACTAAAGGAGCTTATCAGTTGTTCTGAAGGAGAACGTGAGAGTTCAAATGCAGGTCTGAGTCGCAGGTCTCTGTTGACATAACAAAGAGGCTAGTCAAGTGAACATCTGTGACGGGTGCTGGATGATTCCAGAGTTCCTGTGAGGTTTATTTGATTTTTTTATTCCCCATGATATTTGGTCATGGAGTTGCTTTCCATGTTTATACCAAATCACATGTGAGAATTGTCCAGTTAGTGAGGATTTATTAGTAACAAACAAGGCAGCAGCAAACGCCGGAAAACGAGTAACTAAAACAGTGATTAAACTAGGAAATAAAGCAATAGCATGGGAGCTGTAAAACATAAGACAAACTAAACATAACCATAAGAGAAATACTAGGATACATGAGACAAACTTATTAACAAACCAGGAAACAAAGCGCCAAGGAATCACAAGGAGCACGAAAGAATAATCCATAGAAAAACAGATCCAGTGCAAGGGGGAGGGGTGGTGGGGGTCTTCCCCCACCCCTGTTATCCTCCTCCTGCTGGGGGCCTGGGAGCCCGGTGGAGAGCCTGGGACCCGTCATGTTGTCAAAATGGGTGCTGCTGAATGTATAGATACAACCAAAGGAGTGAGAGCAGGACTGAATAAGAGAGTAAGTGAGAGTGAGGGAGTGATGAATGGAGGTGATGATGGTGGGTCGGTTTTGTGTGGCGCTTTGCGTGTCGGGTGGCATCTCGGGGTGGCTGTGGTGATCTGCTGATCAGTCGCTTGGGTGGGCGCTGGGGGTAGGGGTCTGCTTCTGTGGCCGTGGCCGCCCTGGGGTGGGCCAGCGGGGGGTGGCTGCTGGCCTGCGCCGGTGGTCTCTCCGGCCGCTGCCAGGCGCTGGTGTGCATTCAGGCTATCTGCATCTGCACTGCAGTCGCCCCAAGGAATAAGGGTGAATGAGGGGTGAGACTGAATGGGTACAGGAGAGAGACAGAATGGGTGGGTCCAGGTGAGTGAGAGTGAGGGAGTGCATGTGGGTGCGTATGGGAGCATGAGGGTGTGAAGGTGTGGGGATGGGTGTGTCTGTGAGTCGGGAGGTGCTGGATTGAGGGGGGTAGTGCCTTTTGGCTATGTGGGCTCTCCTGGGTGGGGGGGACTTCTTTGGGCATGGGGGTCCCTGGGGTGTGTGGCGGTGGCGCTGGGGAGGGGGTGGCAGACCCGCTGTGGGGGTGCCTGGGGGGGCTCGCGCTGGGGGGCGCGGGCCGGTCTTCGGCCCGGGGGGGTGGGTCGCTGGCCTCCTGGCACCTGGGGCCCAGGGACTGGAACTATACTAGGAACAATGGAGATTAAGCTAGACAAGACTGAGCTAAGGAATGCAGTAAACACAAACCAGAACCTAGAACAGAATAATTATAACTCCAACATAAACAATAACTCAAGAGTTGCACATTACACACAGACACAGGGAGAACATTCAAACTCCACACAGAAAGGTTGCCACTGGCCAGGGGTGGGTTCAAACCAACGACCCAGCTGCCCTATTTGAAACCAATATAGAGTAGTAGGAAACTGTGCGGACAAATATACACTTAAATAAAAAATGCTTTAGGTTAGTAGTATTTCCAGCCTGAAGAGAACACCAACATGTACACGGGTCTCTCTTCATGATGCTGCCCTGTGTGTAACTGTTGGAAATTCAGGTTTTACTGACATCTTTTTTTCAAAAAATGAATTGCAGTCCCATTCATTGCATTTCTCTGAGACAATGATCCGCCATCCCATAATTCAGCGTTAATCCCAAACCTGTGTATGCAACTTCATCTTACAAGTACGCATTTCTATTAATTCTTTAAAATGTGAGTTGTCAGACAGAACTGATAACTCACTGAAGACAAAATCGAATAAAGCTGATGGAAGCTGTTTCTTTTGCATTAACAGCGTGTCATACACTACTGAACAGAAAGTAGAGTCTTTGTGGATGAATGGGGGGAATAAAACTCTCTCCACTGGTTTAATCAAAGCAACATAAATGTCATTTAATACTCTTTACACAACAAGAGCATACAGACATTATGCAGCCATTCATAGCCATTATCAATAGTGCATAGCTAGCACACCAACAACAACAAAAAAATTGATAACAAATTCCTGATTTGTAATTTTTACTACATGTACAAACATTATGTGAAATGAAAATGTGCTAGCTTTACACAGGACTTGGGCAATTTGCATATTGAATTTGGAGAAAATCATTTCTCAATAATCTGATGTTTCTTAAAGTAACACTATGTAAGGTTTTCATCTTAGAAATTATTCCAATAATTTTAATGGTACGTCAGCCTCTGACCGGGTGAATGTCACTTCCCTCATAGCCTAAGTGGGGCTTCATTACCTGCAACAGCTCTGATCTTAGTAGGAACACTGAAAAGACTACATCTGTGGTGACTGATGACCTTAGTCCCAATAGCCAATCACAGGTCTCAACTGAAGCCACCAGCAACTAATTGGTGATTGGCTGTTGGGACTGAGGTGATAGTCACCATAGTTGTAGTCCTTTCAGTGTTCCTACCTGGAACAAGAAAGTTACATAGTGCTGCTTTAAGCTGAAAAATGACCAGTGTTTTAAATATACAAAAGCGTTGATGAAGACCCAGTAAATGATATCAAAGGGTCAGATTTGGTGATTTGATTTGGTCTGATAATTTTCTTATATCCTTTCTCCCTATGTGTCCACACAGAGCCGCATGGCTGAGAGCTTGCGTCTGTTCGACTCGATCTGCAACAACAACTGGTTCACCAACACGTCGCTCATCCTCTTTCTGAACAAGAAGGACCTGTTGGCCGAGAAGATAAAACGCATTCCTCTGACAGTGTGCTTCCCCGACTACAAAGGTCAGAACACCTACGAGGAGGCGGCCGTCTACGTGCAACGGCAGTTTGAGGACCTCAACCGCAACAAGGAGACCAAGGAGATCTACTCGCACTTCACCTGTGCCACTGACACCAGCAACATCCAGTTCGTGTTTGACGCAGTCACGGACGTGATCATCCAGAACAATCTCAAGTACATTGGGCTATGCTAGGACTTGACGCTGGCTGGGGGAGGGGACAGTGGTCGGCCTGCCATCGGGCTGGATAAACATGGCAAGGCATGTCAGTCTGCCTGAAGGTTTGTCTCTTTGGAAAGGGGGGGTGCAACAGAAGACAGGAAACAAGATGGTAAGATGGTCAGGAAGGACAATATTCTAGATTCAATTGAGATGATGGGTTGTGCTCAAGATGGGAGTTTTACCCTACATGTTTGCACTAAATATAAGTATGCAGAGACACCCCAACACACAAACACACACACACACACACACACACACACACACACACACACACACACACACACACACACACACACACACGTATGACAACACACGCTCTTATTTGCCCACACACAAGCTCTTTGGATCAGTCAACAGTCAAATTCGACAGCTGCCCCATATATCTGCCTGCCAAATGTCAGACTGAGTAATAGGTCTTTACCGGCAATTCCCAACTACTTTAGTCTCCTTTGTTTTATTTGGCTGGGTCAATTAATGTTGCTTTGCCAACAGTTTTGACAGAATCAGTGCTCTCTTTTGGATTTTTATTTTATCCACAGTAGTCAACAGTGACGGTGCCGGGAAAAGTGTAGAGAGAGAGAGAGAGAGAAAGGGTCGACAGATATGATGTCATAGAGTTCTTGGTTAAAAGAGGAAACTGCCACAGTCTAAAAGTTTCAGTGAAATATATTTTCTACGCACTATTTCTGTTCTTTCCTTGTCAACCCTCTGTTGTTCTTTTCCTCTTTCTTTTATCTTTTTGTGCTTTAAGAAAAAGAAAAAAAAATGTCATTGAACCTGCCTTTTACAGTGGGTCAGCGACCTATAATACCAAGAGTATGTTACACTCGGCAGAGTCAAAAGTATTTATGATCATTCCAGTTTCCAGCAAGAGATGACAAAAAACAGTGCCAAGATCAGTTGTATGTAAATAAACAAGATCACATCCATTTCTGTTCATTTTTATGTTTTGTTTTTATGGACAAATACATTAAAACATGCATGATTTTGTTACTTTGGGATACAGATATATTTTGTTTGGGATTATGTTTCCCTTTTCCTAGGTTTCAAATAATATATTCCCAAAAATATATATAAAAGTCAAACACTGTGTACAATTGTACAGTTGTCAGAGAGGAATCTATTGAAAAGAGTTAAATAAATCTAATAATAATGACTTTATTATGATGACGATAAAGAAGATTACAATGATGATGATGACGTAAAGCTGAGAAGAAACAATGATGGTGAGAGTTCAATCTTCCTTGCATTATCTAAATGGAAATTGTTAAACAGTCAGTCAGTATGGTGTGTAAATATACTGTAAGGTACACTCTTTGTTCAAACAAATGAAACTACAAGGTTGAGTTGGGATACTGAGAATGGGATAGACAGTGGTGGGGGCGGGGGCAGAGTCCAGCATGGCTCTTCCTCTTTCCACCCTTTTTTCCATTCAGAGAACAACTCAGCCAAGGGCTTCAGGCGTGACTTTATGGAGATGTCCACTTCAACGAAACGACAAAACAGTGGGGAAAAAAAAAAAGGAAAGGACAATAAGTATGAATAAAACAACTTATGCAAATTTCCATGGTGTGGTGCTTCTCTTTTTGGGTGCTGTTGTGTGTGAACTAAAGACTGTAAGAGACGGATCAATTATCAGTGTTTTGTCTTGAAAAAGGACAGCAGAGGCAGGAGTTGTACCGAATGAGAACTTTATTACAGACACACTGTTAATACACGTGTTGTAGCAATATAGCAAACAAACTAACCCTTAGCTAACACAGGCTACTGCTGGCACGGAGGCGGAGCACCAAAGAAACTGATTCCCACTGTGAATCCTCCTTTATACCCACGGCATGGTGACATCATCTGTGCCTGCGTCCTCACGTCCATGGCATATGTTGTGGTATTTCCAATATGCCACATCTACCCACCCCCCCCGGAAAAACTAGAACCCACCTGGAGGCGCCAGCTGCAGCGGACCTGGGTGGCATCTCGCTGGAATCAGGAATGACCCAGCCCGGGTCCCACACCAGCTGGGTCGGCTTCAGCGCTGCGTCTTGATCCGAGGCAGCTGCTCTTACCTTTCGCATATAGCTGGCATGCCATCTCAAATCACTGGCCATCTGGACGGCAGCTGGCCTCTTTTGTGCGGTGATTCTTATCTGCGATGATGGGACCATCTGTATGTCCAGGCGGTTGGATTGCTGGACCCGAACCCAATCAAGCACTGTGAGCGGTGATCTGTTCGGCTGCACCCAGCACTGATGCTCTCTTGTCTCTGATGCTGATTAATGCTGGTTGCTGCTGTGGCAGTGTGCCATCCACGCCAGCGGCAGAACATTCCCTCGGTTGGTGATGCTCTGCTGGTTCCTGCTGGGCCATGAACTCTCTATCCTTCTATGTTGTGGCGGTTCCTTGAGGCTGACATTTGGTGAGGATGCAAGATGAGTTCGGCTTCTGCCCTCTCTCCTGGTGCTGGTTGTGGTCGCGGTGATGTGTCACTGTCATCGGCAGCGGGATGCGTGCTGGGTTGTCTTCATTCATCAGCGTCCCCTTTCTCCACAAACTCCCTCTCCTGCGGCTCCATGGCGGCTCCTTGAGGCTCCTGCCGGGCTAGGATCGGAGGTGAATTTGGTTTATGCACTCTCTCCGTGCTGTATGCTTGCTCTGTGTTTTGATCTTTGGCTGTACCCACATCCAAGAAATCATGCACTCCCTCCTGCGATGAGGCTGCAGCTCGAGAACGCTAGTGCTGCGCAGGGACCGGCTCCGGGTCCCATGTGGCTGCAGACTGGGGTTCTTCTGGCTGCTCCAGTTCTGTTGGGTTCTGTTTGGCATGTGGTGCGAGGCAGGGAGTCTCCGGGAGTCTCCATGCGGTGCGAGGCATCCATGTCTGAGTGCAATGGACCTGTACCGTTGTCGGTCAGCATGGGGTCTGTAATGGAGAGGCCCAGTTCACAGAAACAAATCCCACCCTAAAACATACTGCCATGGTGTGTCATCTGGAACCGGAACGCTGGGATTGTTCTGTCGCCATATTGCACTGCAAAGGTTATGTTTCTGCTGGTCTTGGAGCATCCGTCATCCAGCATATCCACCGCTTCAGGTTGCCAGGGAGTAAGCCTTCTAACCATGGCCTCGTTTACCAGGGACCTTGAGGCAGCGGTGGCCATTATCATTGATTGACTGACGCCGTCCAGGTTCACTACACACTGCAGTCCTGACCAGTTCTCGGGGCCCACCATGTTGATGCCGTCCATGTCAGACGTGGGGTCAACAGGCTCAGCAATTGGGACAACCATCTGGACCAGCGGAGTTGACTGTGAGGAGTGCAGGCTGGGGCCCGCTAGCTGTGATGCTAACTGGGCAGCATCTTCTAGTTCTAGCTGGGATGCTGTCTCCAGTGTTTCAGCCAGCGCCGGGCTGTCCAGCACAGTGAACAAGTTCTCCTGTGTGGAGGAAGGAATCAGACGAGACCACTAGCTGACGACACTGACTTTATTCTCCTCCATCAAACATAACAGACTGACTGAGTGCCAGAGCGAACTCTCTTATACACTTTATTCCCGCCTCCGGCACCCAGGGTAAACACATTAACATACAAGCTGTGAAACATGCACTCACATCCACATACACATTAACATACCTTCACAGAGCAGATCTTGATACAATACATTCACACCCGTGTCCTCAGGTATGGACCTGGCACATCTGAGGACAGGTGTGCCAGTCCTCTCTCCCAGGATCCGCAACGGCTGAGAAAAAACGAGTTCTGCCGGGGAAGCTGCCAAATCTTCTTTAGGTGCGGACCGCAACCCCAATAGAACCCAAGGCAGGTGGTCGGCCCAATTTGCATCCATTAGTGAGGCCCTGAGAGCTGCCTTAAGCGACCTGTGAAAACGCTCACACAAACAGTTAGCCTGTGGGTTGTATGCGGTGGTGAGGTGGATTTTGACCCCCAGGCTATCGGCCATTGCGGACCAAAGCTCCGAAACAAATTGCAGACCCCTGTCAGAAGTAATGTCCAATGGGGATCCAAACCGTGCGGCCCAAGGTAACAAGAACGCGCGAGCTACCTTGGCAGACGTGGTGGACCTCAGTGGAACCACCTCCGGTCAACGCGTAGTGCGGTCCATGATTGTTAAAAGGTGTGTGAACCCCTGTGACGGCGGGAGGGGGCCCACTAAATCCATGTGTACGTGGTTGAACCTCCTGGCTGGAATTTGAAACAGCTAGAGGGGGGCTTTGGTGTGCTTGTGCACTTTAGCCTGCTGGCAAATGATGCATGCTACAGCCCACTCTTTCACATCCCTGGGTAGGCAAGGCCAGACAAATTTGGACCCTCCAGTTTAACCGAGGCACGCACACCGGGATGTGAAAGGGAGTGGACGGACTCAAAAACGCGGCAGTGCCAAGAGCTCGGAACCATTGGGCGGGAGCTGCTGGTGGAGATGTTGCAGAGCAAGGGGGGGCACCCTTCTTGCACCGCCCTGCTCTCCAGTTTTAATCCGGTAGCTGCGGACTGGAGCGCGCAAACGTCTGTGTCCCCAGTTTGGTCGGCGGCCATAGCGGGAAAATCTATCCCCATGTAGACCGGGGAGACTAATGAGAGGTAGCCAGGTAGAGGGCCAATAACTCTCGGTTAAATGTGCTGTATTTACGCTTGTTGTCATGCAAAGTACGGCTGAAAAACGCGAGTGGCTGCCACGAACCGGACATGTACTGCTCCACCACTGCCCCCTATCACGACATCAGATGCATCTGTAGTGAGCGTTATCCACGCTGATGAAGTTGGGTGAGCTAGCAGAGCCGCGTTAGCGAGTGCCATTTTGGGGTTTGTGAAAGCCTGGGCCCACTCGGGGGTCCAGTAGATGCTATTCGCAGGCTTCTTTTTTTTGAGCGCACTATACAGCAGTTACAGCAGCTGTGCTGCCCGGGGGAGAAAACGGTTGTAAAAACTGACCATCCACAAAAATTCCTGTAGCGCCCTCGCGTTCTGTGGACATGGAAGATCCAACACTGCACGCACTTTATCAGGCAGCGGGATCGCACCATCTGGCGAGATGCAGTGGCCCAAAAAATCAATCAATGGCAGCCCGAACTGGCACTTTGCAGGGTTAACAGTAAGCCTGTGCACTTCCAACTGTTGGAAAACTTGTTTGAGGTGGGCGAGGTGGTCCTCCTCTGACGTGCTAGCCACCAAAATGTCGTCCAAGTAGACAAAAATGAACAGCAGGTCACGGAGCACCGCATCCATCATTCTTTGAAAGGTTTGTGCTGCGCCTTTTAACCCGAACGGCAATATGTAAAATTTCTAAAAGGCCAAAAGGAGTTATTACTGCTGTTTTAGAAACGTCCTCTGTGCGAACCGGGACCTGGTGGTACCTGTGGACCAGATCCACTTTTGAAAAAAATGCAAGTCCCAGCCAGGTGCATGGAAAAATCCTGGATGGGATACCAGTCATGTTTCGTGGGGTTTTTCAAGCGTTGGAAATCCCCGCACAGCCGCCATGACCCATTGGCCTTGGGCACCATGAGCAGCAGAGATGCTCAAGGGCTGTTGGAGCACCCAACGATGCCCAATCGCTCTGTTAGCAAATTCCTTGTGCGTGCTGGCTAGTTTAGCTGCGTCCAGGAGGTGAGGACACGCAAACACAGGCGGACCTTTCGTTGTAATAAAATGTTCTACCTCATGCTTGGTTACTACAGCGGAAAAGGTGGGAACCGTGAGTGCTGGGAACTCGGAAAACAAACATTGGTACTTACCTCCTGGAGCTAGAACATTAGTGTGTGTTGGTGGCCCAACTCCCCAAGCTGTGCAGGGCAAGGAGGAAAAAGAAACAGCGTCCACTAAGCGTCTGTTTGCAACATCAACAAGCAATCTGTGAGCACACAGAAAATCAGCACCTAAGATGGGAACCGAACATGCAGCTACCACAAAGTCCCACTGGTAATTGCGTCTGTGTAAACACACAATCACCGTCCTTTCTCCAAATGTCCTGCTGTGGGATCCACTGGCAGCTATAAGAGCTGGGCCGCTGCCTTCTGCCAACCAGTCCGTGCTGAATGGCAAAATGAGGCTCTTCTGAGAGCTAGAGTCCACCAGAAAATGTCTCCCAGAATGTGTGTACGTGATGAAAAGCAGCCTCTCTCTGTCGCCAGCGGTTGCAGCTGCTACCAACCGCTAGCTGTTTCGTTTCCTGGCTTTCTTGAAGTGGCAGGGCGACAGACAACATTGTGCTTCCTTGCCAAAATAGTGGTGATAAAAACACAGAGTCTCAGTCCCATGTCTCTGGGCGGCTGTCCTTGCCACCACCATCAGCTCCTCAACCTCGCTGGAGTCCTTTGGAGATCCCGGTGTCACTGCATGCACACTGAGAGCCCTGTTTGCCAAGATGGTTCGGAATGCCTCTTCTGCCAGCGTGTGGTAGTTCCTGGCTGCCAGCAGCGGCAAGTTTGCAAGGATTGCCCGCACTGTAGCTGGTAGGTTCCTGAGGAAGAGGTGGGTAAACAGGAAAAATCTGTTATCTTTATCCATTAGTGCGAGCATGTTCTCCAACAGTTCAATTCAATTCTGTCATAACTCTGGCTCTCATGAGCCAGAAAGGAGATGCGAGGGCGACCAGTGAGTTAGCGTAATTTATTCACATAAACACACAACGTACAAAATAACAAAGTAAAGAGCCACGTGGGGCTAAAAATACACACAGAACTAAGGATAACATACAACCCAGGGAGAAAGGCTAGAGAGGCGGCGAGGGAAAAACACACGCCGAGTCGCAGCACTTACTTTGGGGGAAGCGCCGAGGTAACGGCGAACTGAAGCTAGTCGTAGGAGCTAACAGTCGTGGAAAACACAAGGCACGTCTTTCCATAGCGAGGGCGCAGCAACGAGTAACTCTCGGCTGCTCGCTTAAGTGGGGGAGATGATTGATGATAGGAGACAGCTGTCCCAGCGCAGCTGAACTAGACAGCTGGCAATCAGCTGGGCGCTGTCAAAGAACGGGCCTTGGAAGACCCGGCATGGACTACCACGGAGCAGGAGCGACACTGGACAACCTGAACGCAGAGAAAGATAGCGTTCAGGTCATGACAGTACTCCTCCCCCGAGCCGCGCCTCCTGGAGCAGGCTAACCCCCCCCCCCCCGAGGGAAGACCAGGGAGGGCGGTGGGGGCCAGATCTAGGAGAAAGGGAGGGACCAGGAAAAGGAGGCAGGGAAGAAAAAAAAAACCTAGGTACAGTATAGGATCGGATACCATAATAATAATTTCAAAAACAGGGAAAAAAAACCATCACCCCCCCTCTGCAGAGGCCAGACGGTCCATGCAGGAGACCACAGGAGGTGGGGAGAACAAACTGCAGAACTAAAGCGACATAGTCATGGAACAAAAAAAAGGTTCACAATAACTTAGGGCGAGGACAATGCAAAACTCATGTCCCGACGACCAAAAAAAACTACAAAACTCAGTGAACATAAAGTTGCAGAAGACTACACATGTAACCCCGGCCAAAAACAGAATGTACAAAGGAACAATCCGGGCACAAGACCTAAAAATAAAGCCTGAGGCCGCTAACTGGCATAAAGATACAAAAAAAAAAAAAATCAACTCCTCAAACACGAATTAGCACAACACAGAAAATCAAACAGTCTGGAGGAGGATATAAATGCAGATGAATAAAAACTACTCTGAATAAGGCCAGGCAATGTGAGGCAAAAGGTACTTAAAGGACAAATTGGAATAAAAATACATACAGGGATCGTAAGACACAGAAAATAGTCGAAGGAAAATTCTTGGTGGAATGACACCACAATAAGGATTCTAGCGCAGAAAGTTCCTCGGTGTCCTGAATGAAATTAAATAATGAAAGGCAAACAAAACACAAGACTATGAACAGTCAGTCAACCTTTCAGGAACGACAGCAGGTGGAGCAGGCGACGACAGCTTGTCCGGCGGGCGGCCCGAACTCCACCAAGCCAGGAACCACAACACCAGTTCGGGTGGCCTACCCGAGTCCCAGGCCAGGAGACACAGTTTCTCTGGAGGCCGACCCAGATCACCGAACCAGCCAGATGGCTCCCCAGGCGGTCGTCCCGTGACCTCAGACCACGGAGAGCTGAGGGAGAAGTCTTGGTGCAGCTTCCTCCCCGAGGGAAATGGCAGGAGGAAACTGACCCAGGTGAGAAAAACCCCAACAGTAGTAGGGGGAGAGGAGATGGAGGCAAGGGGCAAAGTCAGCCTGACATCTAATGATAACAAGGGCAGGGGGAAACTGGCCCGGGTGAGAGGAACCCCAACAGCGGCAGGAGGAGAGATGATGGAGGCAAGGGACGAAGTCAGCCTGATGTCAGGCGAACACAATCCTCCAGCTCCCACACTGACTTTTACCCGGACCGGCGCAGCACCCCCGGTGGACCCCAGCTGGACCGGCGAAACACTCCCGGTGGACCCCAGCTGGACCGGCGAAACACTCCCGGTGGACCCCAGCTGGACCGCCGAAACACCCCCGGTGGACCCCGATCGGGCCGGCGCAGCACTCCCGGAGGACCCCGACTGGGCCGGGACAGCACTCCCGGAGGACCCCGACTGGGCCGGGACAGCACTCCCGGTGGACTCCAGCTGGACCGGGACAGCACTCCCGGGCACAGCATCTGAGGGGAACACCGTGCAGAGAACCGGAACCTCCGAGATGGCACCCAGAGCAGGTTCGTCTCCGGTGACCCTGGGAAGAGGCTCAGAGGGACAAAAGGAACCGGGATCAGGATCACCGGCAGCGGCAGAGCCCGGCGAGACAGGCTCGAGCGCAGCAGACGGCTGCACCCGGCCCGCCCCCCCCGAGAGACAGGCAATAATGCTCCAGAACATGAATGAAAGAAGGAAAATAGAGCACTCGCCTGATCTCGGGTTCTACCGCCATCCAGGACTTCGATGCTCCGGGTTCAGCGTGCAGGACTCCGTCCTCCGGCTCCAACTCGACTGCGAATGGCTCCGCAGCCGGCATGATGGTTTCCACAGTCAAACGACCTCCAAGCGCCGAAGACCGCGTTGACAGCCCGCATGGCGTGGAGGCAGGAGATCTGGGCTCTGCTGGGCCGAACCATTCCTCCGTGGAGACCCGGGGACGCTTAATCGTCGGCGCTGGCTCCAACAGGCAGTTCGACCTTCTCCTCTGCCCATGACGTGGCTGCGGGGCTGGGGCAAAACCTTCCAGGGCCGCAGGCCGCCTCCTCCTCGCGCGGCGGTGCACACCTGGCACCGGGGCACACTCAGGGGGAAGAGACACAGAGGACGCAGGTTCATATTCAACTTTTGCAGCGGGAAGAGAGAGTTCAGGGGACTGTGAACCCTGAACTCCTCCCCCCAGGAATCAAACAAGGCAATTCACTCATAATGGGAGGAGAATGAAAGGACACTTGCCTGATTCCCGGAGGGCCGGTGGAATCCGCTACAAGGGACTTGAGTCTTTCCTCTCCCAGCCGGATAGAAGTGGAGGACCCCCCGGACAGACGAGGTGGTGCCACTCGCACCGGATCGGGGCCGGGAACACCTGGAGGCGAATTCGCACCATTCTCAGCAGCCGGAGTGAATGATGAAGAGGGGGGAGAAACAGCTGAGGAGAGCCGGGGACCCAAAGCTGACGGGACAGCGGGGAGAGCGGGCCCAGGAGCGGGAGCAGCTGATTCGCTTCTTCGGCAAGACACGGGAGCTACAGCAGGCTGGGAGGCGGAATTCATGTGGTTTCCTGGAGCGGGATCCGGATGGGGCTCTCGCTGAGATGAACGGGGAATTTGGGAGTGACGTCTTCTGAATGTGAGATCGGGGAAACACCGCTCCTGTGCGGAAACCGAAGCCAACAGGTCAGCGTATTCCGGATAACCATTCAGCTCAGGGTTCTTCTCAACCAGCCTGACCGCCGCTATCACGTGCCTCATGGCTACGGGGGGAACGGCGGCGGAACAAGCGGCTGCCATTCGGTCCGCAATGCGAATCGCTGTCATTCTCATCTTCTCCGGGGGGACCCCGGTTGACGTCACTCTATCTTGGGGATCACCCCTGGGTGAGGCAAACTCCTGGACTGGATCGGCGGCAGGAGCGGGATTCCGAAGCGAGGAGCGATGGTGTCCTGTCTTCGGCTTCCTGCCGGGTTTCTCCTCCAGCCTACGGAGTCTCTCCCAGGCCACAGAGATGTCTGCCCTCCTCGCCTTAACCTCGGGAAGATGGAAGTAGTGAGGAAAGTTGTTAATCATACTCTCGGCGAGCTCCAGGCGCCAGCGTATCTCGCTGGGAGAATCGTAGAGGTCCGTGGTGAACAGCGTTCCGTCCACGAGGTCCAGAGCCTCCGAGAGATCGTGGCCTGGGTGCCGCATACGCCTCCTGGAGGGAGACATGATACAAGCCTGCCTGCACCCAGAGGAAGGAAAAAACGACGAGTCCCACAGCAAACTCACGGTCGCGGACGTCTCAGTCTGGCTGCGACCTACTGTCATAACACTGGCTCTCACGAGCCAGAAAGGAGATGCGAGGGCGACCAGTGAGTTAGCGTAATTTATTCACATAAACACACAACGTACAAAATAACAAAGTAAAGAGCCACGTGGGGCTAAAAATACACACAGAACTAAGGATAACATACAACCCAGGGAGAAAGGCTAGAGAGGCGGCGAGGAAAAAACACACGCCGAGTCGCAGCACTTACTTTGGGGGAAGCGCCGAGGTAATGGCGAACTGAAGCTAGTCGTAGGAGCTAACAGTCGTGGAAAACACAAGGCACGTCTTTCCATAGCGAGGTCGCAGCAACGAGTAACTCTCGGCTGCTCGCTTAAGTGGGGGAGATGATTGATGATAGGAGACAGCTGTCCCAGCGCAGCTGAACTAGACAGCTGGCAATCAGCTGGGTGCTGTCAAAGAACGGGCCTTGGAAGACCCGGCACGGACTACCACAGAGCAGGAGCGATACTGGACAACCTGAACGCAGAGAAAGATAGCGTTCAGGTCGTGACAAATTCAACTTTATTTATGTAGCGCCATTTCACAACAACAGTCATCTCATAGCACTTTCAACTGTAGGGAACCCCCACAGTTGCAGAAAGACCCCAGCAATCAGGCGATCGCCTGTGAGCAAGCGCTTGGCGACTGTGGAGAGGAAAAACTCCCTTTTAACAGGAAGAAACCTCCAGCAGAACCAGGCTCAGGGAGGGGCAATCATCTGCTGCGACTGGCTGGGGGGTGAGGGGATAGAGAAGATGAAAAGAACAGACATGTAGAGAACAAACAGCACGATGGGGACTCAATCTATGGGAGAGAACAAACAGATGTTAATGACCAGCAAAAAAAAAATATTTCATTGAGAGTGAAGAAAGGAATGAGGCCCAGTGCATTATTGGAGGTCCCCTGGCTGACTAAACCTATTAGCAACATAACTAAGGGAGGGTTCAGAAACACATGATCCCTCCCTAATTGTAGGCTATATCAAAAAGGAAGGTTTTAACCCTATTCTTATAAACAGAGATCGAGTCTGACTCCCGAATCCAGATTGGCAGCTGGTTCCACAGGAGAGGAGCTTGATAACTGAAGGCTCTGCCTCCCATTGTACTTTTGGAGATTCTAGGTATTACAAGTAATCCTGCATTTTGGGAGCATAGTGCTCTGTAAGGATAATATGGTAGTATCAGATTTTTAAATAAAGAGGGGCCTGATTGTTTAGAGCTTTGTAAGTAAGAAGAAGGATTTTAAACTTAATTCTAAACTCTGTGGGAAGCCAGTGAAGGGAGGCCAGAACCGGAGCGATATGATCTCTCTTTCCAGTACCTGTTAAAACTCTTGCTGCAGCATTTTGGATCAGCTGAAAGACTTTTTAAAGATGTTTTAGGACAACCTGATAATAAAGAATTACAATAATCTAATCTCGAGCTAACAAAAGCGTGGATCAGTTTCTCAGCATCACTCTGAGACAAGATGCTCCTAATCTTGGCAATATTATGCAAATGATAGAAGGCAGTCTTAGAAACAAATTGGTCGGGGGATCCTGGGTTCGATCCCAGCCCCCGACCAACAGTGATCTGTGTGGAGTTTGCATGTTCTCCCCGTGTCTGCGTGGGTTTACTCCGGGATTTCTCTGGTTTCCTCCCACATCCCAAAAACATGCAAGTTAGGTTAATTGGCATCAAACTGGGGATTCTAAATTGTCCTTAGGTATGACTGTGAGAGTGAATGGTTGTCTGTCTCTCTGTGTTGGCCCTGCGATGGACTGGTGATCTGTCCAGGGTGTACCCTGCCTCTCGCCCAAAAGATGCTGGGATGGGCACCAGCCCCCCATGACCCGAAAAGGATTAAGTGGAAGAAGATGAATGAATGAATGAATGAATTGAAAGACAGATCTTGATCAAAAATAATTCCAAGGTTCCTCACAGAGCTATTAAGAGAAAGAGTAACCGCATCCAAATGAAAGTTTGATTTGGAAAGGTATTTCTAAGGTTTTTTTGGACCAAGAAGAACGACTTCAGTTTTATCGGAATTTAATAGCAGGAAATTACAAGTCATCCAAGCTTTGATTTACTTAAGACAGGCTTCCAACTTGGCTAATTGATTACTATCATCTGGCTTCACTGACAGGTATAATTGTGTGTCATCTGCATAACAATGAAAATGTATACAGTGCTTTCTAATAATGTTGCCTAACGGAAGCATATATAAACTAAAAAGAGAAGGGCCTAGCACAGATCCCTGTGGAACTCCATGACTGAGCTTTGAGTTGAAAGAAAACTCATTATTGGCATGAACAAACTCGAACCTATCAGATAAATAAGATCTAAACCACTGCAACGAAGTTCCATTAAGTCCAACATAGTGTTCTAATCTATCAAGTAGAATATTATGATTGATAGTATCAAAAGCTGCACTAAGGTCTAAAAGGACAAGTACAGAAACAAGTCCATTATCAGATGCGATGAGGAGGTCGTTAGTGACCTTCGCTAAGGCTGTTTCAGTACTATAATGGATTCTAAACCCAGACTGAAACTCTTCAAGTAAACCATTTCCCTGCAGGTGGTCAAATAATTGCATAGCAACAACTCTTTCTAAGATTTTTGAAATGAAAGGGAGATTCGAGATTAGTCTATAGTTAGTTAAAACTCCTGGATCCAGCATTGGCTTTTTGAGTAAGGATTTGATTACAGCGGTTTTAAAAGCTTGCGGTGCATGGCCTAAAGTTAATGAAGAATTGATTATATGAAGAATAAAGCTACCAATAAGTGGGAAGACTTCTTTAAATAACCTGGTAGGAATAGGGTCTAAAAGACAAGTTGAAGGCTTGGATGAGGAAACTATTTTGTCTAACTCTGAAAGGTCAATTGGAGTAAACTTATCAAGACAGATATCAATTGAAGGAGTTGTAGTAGTTATTGTATTTAAGTTAACAGTTGGAAGAATCTGATTGATTTTATCTCTGATGGATGAAATTTTATTATTGAAAAAGTTCATAAAGTCCTGACTAGTAAGCTCTAAGGGAATGCTAGGATTGACAGAGTCCTGACTCTTTGTCAACCTGGCTACAGTGCTGAAAAGAAACCTTGGATTATTCTTATTCTCTTCTATTAATGCAGAGTAATAACTCGTTCTAGCTTTTCTAAGAGATTTTTTATAAATTAAAAGATGATTTCTCCAAGCTAAACAGATTTCATCTAAATTAGTGGAGCACCATTTTCTTTCTAATTGACAAGTCTTCTGTTTTAAGCTACGAGTTTCTGTGTTGAACCAAGGAGTTAGAAATCTCTGATTAGACTTTTTCTTTTTTAAGGGGGGCACCAAGTCTAGAGTCTGATGCAGAGAAGCTGTAACACTATCTACCATGCTATCAATTAGAGAAGGAGCAAGCTGTCTATAGCTTATTTCCGTTGTGTTGACACATGGCATAGAGGAAACAATCTGTATAAATTTGGTAACAACATCATCTGAGAGGCATCTACTGTAGTAATATTTTTCTTTAGGAGCCAAATAGTCAGAAATAGTAAAATCAAAGGTTAACAGACAATGGTCTGACAGTACAGGGTTAAGAGGAGACACTACCAGATTTTCTATTTCTATTCCATATGTCAGAACAAGGTCCAACGTCATCATTCATCATCATTGGCTCCATCGATCTCGAAAGATCATGGGGGGGTTTTGTGCCTTGGGTCATCATTCAGGGAGCTGCACCATCGGGCGTGGCTGTAGAGGCCGATACGGGATCTGCAGGTCCTGCCGCAGCCGTTGCAGATGAATTCTTCACAGTGTAGTGGGGGTCTCGACAGTCTCCTCTGTCTGCGGAGTCTCTTCTCCCCCCAGCGAGTGTCTCTTCTTTCCTCTGCTGTTCGGATGACATCCTGGGTGATGGTCCGCCAGTTGGAGCGGACGGAGGCGGCTGACTCCAGGTCGGAGGGGTTAAAGCCTCCAGCCTTGAGGTCACGCTTGCAAACATCCTTGAATCTGAGAGTTGGGCGTCCCTTTGATCTAGTTCCAGTAGCCAGCTCCCCATACAGTAAGTCTTTGGGGATGCGGCCATCCTCCATTCGGTTGACGTGGCCAAGCCATCGCAAGCGTCTCTTTGTCAGGATGGCAAACATACTGGGCACATCTGCTCTGGCCAGGACGTCGATGTTGGAGACACGGTCCTGCCAAGTGATGTGCAGTAGTCTGCGAAGGCAGCGCTGGTGGAAGGCGTTCAGTCGGCGTTCCTGGCAGGAGTAGAGGGTCCAAGCTTCACTGCCGTATAGGAGAGTACTCAGTACACAGGCCATGTAGACTCTTATCTTGGTGTTGATGGTTAGCATAGAGTTGTCCCAGACTCGCTTCGCCAGACGGGCCATCACCGTCGATGCCTTGCCGATACGGGCGTTCAGTTCGGCGTCTAGGGAGAGATTGCTGGAGATGATCGACCCGAGGTAGGTGAACTTGTCCACCACCGCAAGTGTGTGGTCGCCGATATTGATATTGGGAGCACTGCTGACATCCTGGCCCATGACCTCGGTCTTTTTAAGGCTGATGGTGAGGCCAAACTCAGAGCAGGCACGAGCAAAGCAGTTGATGAGACGCTGGAGCGCTTCCACGGTGTGGGTAACAAGACCAGCATCATCAGCAAAGAGCAGCTCCCTGATTAGAACACTTCGCACCTTGGTCTTTGATCTGAGGCGTGCCATGTTGAAGAGGCCTCCGTCGCTCCTGGTGTGGAGAAAGACACCGTCTTCAGAGCCCCAGAAGGCGTAGCACAGAAGCAGGGAGAAAAAGATGCCAAATAGGGTAGGAGCCAGAACACAACCCTGCTTCACACCGTTCTTGATCGGGAAAGGGTCTGAGGATAATCTATCAAACTGGACAATGCCGTTCATGTCCTGGTGGAATGACTTGATCATGCTCAAAAGCTTGGAGGGACATCCAATTCGTTGGAGGAGGGCAAACAGTCCATCCCTGCTGACCAAGTCAAAAGCCTTGGTCAGATCAATAAAGGCCAAAAAGAGGGGTTGTCTCTGCTCCCGACACTTTTCTTGCAGCTGCCTCATAGAGAAGACCATATCTATGGTTGACCTGGTTGCTCTGAATCCACACTGCGCCTCTGGATACACACGTTCGGCAAGTAGTTGTAGTCTGTTGAGGACGACACGGGCAAAGGCTTTGCCAACTATGCTTAGGAGTGAGATACCGCGATAGTTGTTACAATCGCTCCGCTCCCCCTTGTTCTTGTAAAGAGTGATGATTTTGACATCACGCATATCTTGGGGCACAGCCCCTTCCTCCCAGCACTGCAACAGGAGCTCATGGAGGTGTTTCAAGAGCGAGCTCTCCTTTGCGGTTTTGACGATTTCAGGGGGGATGTTGTTACTGCCCGGAGCCTTGCCGTTTGAGATAGAGTCTATCGCCTTGCTGAGCTCCTCGATGGTGGATGGAGCGTCAAGCTCATCCATGACTGACAGTAGAGGGGTGTTCTCAAGGGCCGTGTTCGAGACGGTGGTTACTCTCGAGTAGAGCTCTTGGTAGTGCTCAGCCCATCTCTCCATTTGTTTACCACGATCCTTGATGACATCTCCTGCAGCTGATTTAAGTGGGGCGGTCTTGATGACACTGGGACCGAAAGCCTTCTTCATGCCTTCGTACATTTTGCGCATGTTTCCGTGATCTGCAGAAAGCTGAATGTCCTGGCAGAGGTTAAGCCAGTAGTCGTTGGCACATCGCCTTGCAATCTTTTGTGCATTGTTCCTCGCAGCGCGCAGTGTAGCAAGCGTCTGCACAGAGGGCTCCTTCTTGTGGGCAATTAGGGCTGCACGCTTGGCAGCGATTGCAGGTTCCATCTCAGCGGCTCCAGCTTCAAACCAATCTGCACTCTTCCCCACCTTTTTCCCAAAGGTACCTATGGCGGTCTCAAACACAGCCTCACGGATATGGTTCCACCTTGCAGAAGCACAGTCAGTGGGACAGTCCACCAGGGCTTCATTTACGACTTTAGCATAGCGTTCCCGCAGTTTAGGTACTGTAATCATAGCTGTGTTGATGCGGGGTCGGGGTTTCTGCTTGGAGCGGTTGACACGTCTGAGGCAGAGACGTACCTTAGTGGCGACCAGGGAATGGTCGGTGTCACAGTCAGCGCTGTGGAAACTGCGCGTGACCAGCACTCGGTTCAGCAGGGATCTCCTGGTGATGACAAAGTCCAGCTGATGCCAGTGGCGAGACCTTGGATGTCTCCAGGACACACGGTGACAAGGCTTGGTGGAGAAGAATGTGTTGGTCAGACAGAGGTCATGAAAGGAGCAGAGTTCAAGGAGGTGTTGACCGTTCTCGTTGAGCTTGCCGATGCCGAAGCGGCCAATGCAGCGGGGCCAGGAGTCATGATCTGCCCCTATCCGTGCGTTAAAGTCACCAAGCAGAAACAGGTGCTCCTTGGCAGGGATCTGCTGGATCCTGGTTTCGAGCGCCTCGTAGAATGCATCTTTCATCTCAATTGAAGAGCAGAGCGTCGGAGCATAGGCGCTAAGGATATTAGCTGGTCCAGAGGAGGTTATGAGACGGAGAGAGAGGACTCGTGGAGTGCCTGAAGACGGCGGTTCAATAGAGGACAGAAGGGAGTTTCGAACAGCGAATCCAACACCATACAGGCGAGGCTCGTCAGGCTCCTGTCCCTGCCAGAAAAACGTATAGTTCTTCTCCTTCAAGCTGCCATTGCCCGGGAGTCGCGTCTCTTGCAGTGCTGCAATGTCAGTATTAAGCCTCTTCAGCTCGCGGTCGATGATAGCAGTTTTCCTGGCATTGTTGATTTGCTGGAGGTCGTCAGAGAGGCCAGGACACATTGTTCTGACGTTCCAGGTTGCCAGACTCAGTGCTGGCGGCTTTGGTTTCTTGATATTAGCTGGTGCAGTGATTACAGTCCGTGATTCAGCTTTTGGCCTACACTTCAAGCACCCTTTGAAGTAAGCGGACCGTGACGGGCCAGCACCTTACTGACTGGGGGCTGCCCAGCTAAAGGCGGGCGGTAGCTGGCCAGTGGGACACGACGATCCCTCCCACCGTCGGGAGACAGCCCTAGGCGCCCGAGCTTACGCCAATTTGCTCTGAACTTTTAACCAGTAACTGCGTCTCCCCGTATTTGAGCTGCCGCAGAAGGCGGCACTGGAGTGACCTCTCCAGGGCACAGGCCAGGGCGAAGTTGTGGAGAAACTGAGATGCCCAGTTGACAGATCCTCCTTCTCGGCCTTGTTGGTAGTGTCCAATGGAAGGAACTAGCCGATACAGTTTGGTACCAACTTGGCTACAGGAGTTGCCGGGAGGTCCCGCTACGCGAAGACCAACCGCCTTCGGGGCTCCACTCCGGATTTTCTGTAGGGGTTGTCTCCCTTAGCCTTTGTCACTCCCGTGACGACCACAAGGCAGTGGTGCTATTTGCCCATAGCTGGGGGTTGTTTTGTGTGGCACCAGGGCGTGTCCACGTGCCGGTGGGCCTGCGTGCCACACATTTGGGCCCAGCCCAAGGGGGACACACCTCCTCCCTTAATGCGACAGGTTGTACTGGGCTACATCTTACCAGTAGAGGAGAGAGAAAACTTCCTCCCCCCACCTGACATGAAGGTCAGGTGGGGGGGAGGTCCAACGTATGGTGGAGATAAGGAGTAGAATTTCCTACTTTCTGAGAAAATCCTATCGAGTCTAATATTGAATTAAATGCCACATTAAGGCAGTCACTATCTACATCTACATGTATATTAAAGTCCCCTACTATAATTATTACCTCCGCCAGGCCGAAATGCCAGGAGGAGGTTATGTTTTTGCCGGGGTCTGTCTGTCTGTCTGTCTGTCTGTCTGTTTGTCTGTTGGTTAGCAAGATAACTCAAAAAGTCTTGGACGAATTTCCATGAAACTTTCAGGCGTTGTTGGAAATGGTACAAGGAAGAAGTGATTAAATTTTGGGGGTGATCCGGTTCATCGTCTGGATACAGGAATTTTTTAAAGCATTTTTCCACACTGTGACATAGGTCCATTTTCAACATGTGCGCAGGCGCAATGGAGGGCACTGGTCGTCGTGTCTGCAACACAAACTCTGCGTTCTTCAACGTTTTAGGCACAAAAGCACGCAGAAAACACTGCTGGCCTGGGCCCGCCAGCGTGCCTGTGTTTGCGCGCAACTGCAAAACCTCACACGGGCAGCTGTCCGCCGACGGATTCTTTGGCAGAAATTCCCCGGCCAGCCATAGGAGCTGCGCATTTGGCAGAAATTCACTGGCCAGCCATAGGCGCTGCGCAAAAACGAGCTCTCTGCCGGCGAAGCTTCTAAATTCTCGTTTGCCGCGGACCGCAACCCCAAAATAATATAATATAAAACCCACGGCAACCTGTCTACCCAATTTGCATCCGTCAGTGAAGGAGATGGACACAACAGCAACACTTCAGTTTATTACCTCTGCCAAGGAGGCAATGCTTTTACTACTGAACCACTAATCCTATCACTATCAGATTGACTGTCATTGATTAATTGTGTGTTTATTGCACTGTCCCTGTCAAATAAACAAATAATCATTGTGAATCCAATTGCTAGTCATATGTTTACATGCTCAAGGAATCTGAAAACGTACACACAAACACTGTATGGGGGGAATTGTGGCGCTTGGCGGAGGTCTGCGCTCTCCGAGTGCTTTTCTAGTTCTATCTGATTTCAGCACTAAATCAGCTAAGAATTCGGCAAATTCGGATAAAAATTCTGAGTAGGTTGATGGAGGACGATAAACTATGGCAAATAAAATTGTGTTTAGCCTAAAATTGCTAAAGTGCCCAATACTGAGGACCAGGCCCTCAAAGGAATTATAAAATGTTTTGTTTTTTTTTCCACAATATCTTTATTGAACCTTTTTTTTTTTTTTTTTAACAAACATGATACAAACAATCAAACACTACCGCTAAAGTACTACAAAAAAAAAAAATGCACTAAAAACACCAACAACCACCAACAAAATCAAGTCTTCAACAATGCTCCTCTGTTTAGTCTAGACAATCCAATACATAAGTATACATATTATGTTCACCAGTTTGGAATTTACAAGGTCCACACACATCATTCACCTTCTTCTTCAAGAGTTATGTTTAAATTTTTTACATAATCAATAAAAGGTCTCCATATATTCTCAAACACAATTTCCTTTGATTTCAGTATATATGTTATTCTTTCTAATGGAAGGTTTGTTAACATCTGTCTTAACCACTGAGTCACATCTGGTCTATGAGTCTTTTTCCATAATAGTGCAATACATTTTTTGGCATTAAGCAAACTGAGGTCTATGAATGTTCTTTCACTTTTATTAAAATTATGCTTTTCTGGGTACAGACCCAACAAAAACAGTTTAGGATTCAGTATGATTTGTTTTGAGATTATTTTTTCAATTGTTACCCTCACCTCTTCCCAAAACATTCTTATTAATCTACATTCCCATAAACAATGAAATAGGGTTCCTTTACTTTCCATGCATTTTGTGCATGTATCTGGTATATTTTTGTTATATCTATTTAACTCCTCCGGTGTAACATACATCCGCATTAACCATTTGAAATGTATCAATTTAAGGCGTGCATTTATTGATTTGGTTTGAGCTTCTGTACAAGCCAATTCCCATTGTTCCTCCGAAATTTCAATTTGCAGATCTTCTTTCCAGTAGTTTAATCTTTTCAGTGAATTTTCACTTGAAGATAGTGTCAATGAGTTATAAAACTCTGAAATAATACCCTTTCTTTTACTATCTTTCATCATCATTTTTTCCAAGGATGAATAAATAGGTCGAGTGAGAGCTTTATTTTGATTTGATCGAATAAAGTTTCTAAGTTGAAGATATTTAAAAAAATGTGTTCTATTGAGATTAAATTTGATCCTCAGCTCTTCAAAAGACATTATGTTGTCTGCACATGGCAAATATAAATCCTGAATCTTTTGTATCCCTTTTAAATTCCATACTTTAAATACAGCGTCCGCTCTCCCTGGTTTAAAATATTGATTACCCCATATTGGACTAAATTGTGACAATAACTGTGGTTCTTTTAAATAGTTTTTAGCTTCACACCATATTTTGATCATATGCTTTACAAATGGATTTTTAACTTGTTTTTGTAATTTTTTTGCCGAATCTGAGTATATGAATATGGGAAGAGGTAAAGGTAAATTGTATGATTCCATTTCAGTCCAGTGAGGGAGATCATTTGATGAAAAATAATATGTCATAGACCTCAGTTGTGCCGACCAATAATACAACATAAAATTTGGACATTTCAGACCTCCACGATCAAATGGTAAATATAATAAAGACAGACGTAATCTAGCCCTCCTGTTGTTCCATATAAATTCCACTAACTTTTTTTTTATTCTTGAGAATAGATCTAAAGGTGGTGATAAGGGAATGTATTGAAATAAATAAAGTATTTTAGGTAAAATATTACTTTTAAGTATATTGATTCTCCCGATCATCGACATTGGTAGTGACATCCATCTCTGAGTTAACTCATTGATATCTGACATTAAGGCTTCATAGTTGACACTGGCGACTGATTCTAGCTTAGGCATAATTTGGATTCCTAAATATTTAAACTGATTTACAACATTGAATTGATTTACCTCAGGGGCTGGGTAATTTCTCTGGGTCTCATTTAGCATTAATATTGAAGATTTAGTTTTATTTATTTTATATCCTGATATTTCCCCAAAATTCTTTATTAAATTCAACAAGGTTGGAATTGATTTTTTTAGATTCGACATAAACAAAATTATATCATCGGCGTACAGGGAGATTTTATGTTCTGTTGGTCCAACTTTAATTCCATATATTTGTGAATGTAAACGTATCGCTATCGCTAAAGGTTCAATTGCCATAGTAAACAGTAAAGGTGAAAGTGGACAGCCTTGTCGACATCCTCTATTGATTTTTATTGGTTTTGAAATATTGTTATTTGTTAGGATTTCTGCTGTAGCATTATTGTATATTATTTGAACCCATTTTATGAAATTATTTCCAAGTCCAAACCTTTGTAGGACTTCAAAAAGAAAGGGCCATTCAACTCTATCAAAGGCCTTTTCGGCGTCCAATGATAGGAGAGCTGTATCCGGTGCTTCTTTATTAAAATAAATAATATTAAATAGTCTTCTTACATTATGGAAGCCTTGTCTACCCTTTATAAAGCCATTCTGATCTCGATTAATAATATTTGGTAAAATTTCTTGTATTCGTCTTGCTAAAATTTTACAGATTATCTTAAGGTCGGCGTTTAATAGGCTTATTGGTCTCATATTTTCACATTTATTAGAGGGCTTACCTGGTTTTGGCAGCAGTATAATTAAGGCATTATTTATGTATGATGGTAAATTATTATTTTGAAATGCTTCTAAAACCATTTCCAAAAAAGGTTTTATTAATTTATTCTTAAATTTTTTATAAAGGTCAACTGGAAGACCATCTGGTCCTGCACTTTTTCCTGATTTCATATTATCAATGGCTAGCCCAACTTCTTCTTGACTAATTTTAGACTCCAATATCTCCCTGTTTTCATTTGGTATACACGGTATAGATAGTTCGTTCAAAAACCCATTTAGTTTTGTTAAATCAGGTTCATTTTTGGTATCATATAATTTTTCATAGTAATCTCTAAAGGCTCTATTAATTTCTAAAGGATCTATAACTACCTGTCCTTTACTTATAATACTGGTAATTGGTGTTTTAATTTCCAATTGTTTAATCTGCCATGCTAATAATTTTCCTGATTTTTCACCTTGTTCATAAAAAGATTGTTTCAATCTTAGAAGACTCGAGGCAGCTCTATTCGCTGATTTTTTGTCGTATTCAGCTCTCAAAATCAGTAATTCATTCTCCAACCTTGGGTCACTTCCTGCATACACTTTTTCCTGAAGACTTTTTATTTTATGTTCCAATTTAGCTCTCTCCTCTCGAGTCTTCTTAGATTTTGATCCTGTATAACTAATAATATGTCCCCTAATAAAAGCTTTGAAAGCCTCCCACTTTACACATGCTGATGTTTGTGTAGTATTGATGTCAAAGAACTCGTCTATCTGTTTTTCTATATACTTGACAAATTCCTCATCCTGAAGCCATTTATGCTGAAATTGCCATCTACCTGATTCCTTTGTCAATTTTTTATCTACATATATTAGACAACAGGGTGCATGATCAGAGATCACGATGTTATCATAAAAGCAGTTTTGAATCTTGGACCTTAATTCTGTGGAAATCAAAAATAATCAATACGTGAGAATGTCTTGTAGGTACTGGAATAACAAGAATAGGCTTTAACTTGTGGTTTCATTTCTCTCCATATATCTAACAATCTCAATTCTTTCATAAAATGATTAATAGTCATCCTACATCCAATGTGCGTACAATCCAGTCCTGTTGATCTATCCACACCTGGATTCAATGTACAATTAAAATCCCCTGCTATTATATGTTGCCCTGTAAGTGATGATAAGATGAGAAATAAATTAGCAAAGAACTTCTGATCATCTATATTGGGACCATATAAGTTCACAAGATTTATATTTTCTAATAGCAAAGAACCTTGAATGATTACATATCTTCCAAATTTGTCTCCAATTACATTTTTCACTTGAAAAGGAACTGATTTATGTATGAGAGTCATAACTCCCCTGGCTCGGGATGAAAATGAAGAGGTGAATACACTTCCCTGCCATCTACTCCTAATTCTTTTAACATCCTCCTCTATCAGATGAGTTTCTTGTAAAAACACAATTCTTGAACCCATGTCCTTTATTTTATTCATAACTTGTTTAAGTTTTTTTAAATTTTGTAGACCTCTGCAATTCCATGAAGTTAAATTAAGATTAACACTTTGGTCCATGATCAATAGAGAGTTTGGGATTACCTTGCAGTGTAAACATGCTCATACAGAGAAGCAAAAACATGAGTGGTTGAACATTCATCCTACAAACTACACACAAACAAATTTCCCCTTCCCACACTTGTGGCAAACCCCCCAAAATCAAAAGAAAAATTCTGTCTCCCGATATAGCCATCGACCATTCCACACCACGGGGAACAGCCTAAGCCACTCCTTCTTCATCCTCCCAATCACCCTAACTCTACTGCTTTTAATGACGTAACATTAACTCTCCTCTGTAGTTTTCCAACTTAACTCCAAAATTTTTAACAACTTTGTACATCATAGTTTTTTTTTTGTTTGTTTGTTTTGTTTTTGTTTTGTTTTTTTAATATATAATACAATCTATATTTTGTAAACTTACTATTTACTTCAAGTCAGTCAGATGCCTGTGCAAATGCTTAATTATTCTACCTTATATTTTGTTCATGCTTAGCTCCCACCAGTCTCTTCTTCTTCTTTGATCTTCTTGATGAACTCCTGCGCCTCCTCTGGGGTCTTGAAGATGTGGGTTCTGCCCTCATACGTGGTCAGCAGTCTCGCAGGATAGATTACACCATGACGAATCCCAAGGTTGCGCAGCTCCTTACGTACGGGATCAAACTGCTTCCTCAATTGCTGGATTCCTGTGGCCAAATCTGGGTAGAACCGCACCTGCTGGTCCTGGTGTTTAATCTCTCCTTTTTTAGCTCGTGCAGCGTTGAAGATCTTCATCCTGTCTCTGTTGCTAAGAAACTTCATAATTAAGGTCCTCGGCGGTCCCTTATCTCTCCGTGGGCCAATACGATGTGCTTTTTCCAGAACCACTGCTGATTGCAACTCCTCGCTGCCCAGCACCTCCGGAATCCACTTTTCCAGAAAGGAACATACGTCCCGACCTTCTGATTCCTCTGGAAGACCCACCAGCCTCAAATTATTCTGTCTCGACCGAGATTCCAAATCCAAAATATTATCTTCCAGAGATTTATTTTTTTTTTCCAAAGTGCGCACCTTTAATTGAAGATGGGTGACGTCATCTTCAGCACTAGCGAGACGGAGCTCCATCTGCGCCGTTCGTTCTACACAGTCACCCAATTCCTTTCTTATTCCTTCCAACGCTGTCATAATCCCATCAAATCTAGAGGAAAAGTCCGCTCTCATTGAACTCATGGCAGCCATCAGCGCATCTGCGCCATTCCCCGCAGATATCGCAGCGTTGCCAGCCTCCTCCGCCATATATGGAGTTTTGTTTACTGCGTCACAGACCTGAAAGTCCGTTAATTTGGACTGTTTCGGCGGCTCGCTTTTTCCTTTTCCTGGTTTTCCAGCCTTAGGCTTCGCCGACATATCTTCGCCCAAATGCTGGGATACGTTCTGTCCCAAATGAGAGAGTTATTTGCCGATTTTTTTTTTTTTTTTTCCAGGAGCAGAGCAGAGCGAGACACGTCCGTCCTACGTGGCAGCCATAACCGGAAGTCCCCATAAAATGTTTTTTGCTTAAATTGTGGTGCACATATGTGGTTTCATATGCTTCACATGTGTATTACTGTATGCTTATTATATGCTTCACGTCTCAGAGGAACAAAAGGTCTGAACCTCCTAGGGGTAACAGGAGGATGTGAAGTCTGGCCTTTTGTATGCAAAGAGATGGCCTTGAGAGATTTCCTGACCACCAGGACTTTAGGTGGAGACGAGAAGGCCTGGAGGGGGATGCATTGTGATTTGGGATGAAAAGACCATGTGACTGTGTGCTTTGATGTCCTGGGGTGTTAAAGGGACAGATGTTGGGGGATTACTCCCTCTTTTCTGTTTTTGGATGTTGGAGAATGTGATTGTGAATAAAACTGGTCTTGAGAAATAAACTCAGCCTCGTCTTTCCACACATCTCCACAACATTAACTTATAGTTTGGAATGGTAAATTGTTGCTACTCCTCCTCCACGACCAGAACTTTTGGGATTTTGACAGTTTAAATAACCAGAGGGAGTTGATTCATTTAAACCAAGATGATCCTCTTGCCCTAACCAAGTCTCTGTAAGGGATATTAAATCAATCTGATGATCAATTAACAGATCATGGACTAACAGAGACTTGGGAGGTAGAGACCTAATATTTAATAAACCGCATTTAAATTTTAAATTACGAGGAGGAACAGAGGCCAAATCATTCAATTTAGAGGCTTCATGTTTAATTTGAGTTTTACCAACTTTTTTTTTTCTTTTTTGTTCAGTCACTTTGGGATGCTTTTATATTATATTTTTAATTGCGTTGGAGGGAGCAGACAGTGATTCTCTGATGGGGAAGACAGGGGCTAAGTTGAGGGGTGGCGAATGAAGAGGAGCTGCAGAGAGGCGTGTAAGACTGCGACTCTGCTTCCTGGTCCCAACTCTGAGTTGTCAAGATTTTGGAAATTTGGATAAAAAAGATGCCAGATTGTTAGATAAATGAGACGCACCATCCAAAGTGGGATGGACGCCGTCTCGTCTAATAAGACCAGGTTTTCCCCAAAATGAGCTCCAATTGTCAATGTAGCCCACATTGTTTGCAGGACACCACACAGACAGCCAGCGGTTGAAGGATAACAAACAGCTAAACATGTCATCACTGGTCAGATTGGGGAGGGGCCCAGAGAATACTACAGAGGCAGACATTGTTTTGGCAAAGTCACACACCGATTCTACATTAAGTTTCGTGACTTCCGACTGCCGGAGACGGATGTCATTAATGCCAGAGTGAATAACAATTGTGGAGTATTTACAGTTACTTTTAGCCAGCATTGTCAAATTTGACTCAATGTCGCCTGCTCTGGCCCCAGGAATGCATTTGACTATGGCCGCTGGAGTCTCTAGGTTCACGTTTCTGACTACAGAGTCACCAATGATCAGAGTTTTTTCCTCAGCGGGTGTGTCGCTGAGCAGGGAAAAACGATTAGAAACGTGAACAGGTTGTGTGTTAACCGGGGGCCTTTGGCGACTAGGCTTCCTTCTCACCGTCACCCACACAGTCTCCTCGCTGCTGAGGAGGACCGGAGGACCGCTAGCAGGCCACCCTATGCTAGGGAGCTCCGCTGCAGCTAGGGGATGTCCGTCAAGAGTAACTGGCGCAGACAGTGTCCAAATCAGACAACCTCGCCTCAAACGCCTCAAAAAGACAACATTTATTACAGTTACCGTTATCACTAAAAGAGGCAGAGGTGTAGCTAAACATCTGACATAGAGTGCACACCAGAGGAGGAGAGGAAGGAGAGCTAGTAGCCATAGGTAGTGGCTAAGCCGAAGCTAACAAAAACAACCGATAAAAGGTGAACAGAAGGCTGAAGAGGGTGATTAGGTGACACTGAGTACGCACACAAGTGCAAGAGGCTTGATAAACCGAAATGAGAACTAATGGTAAATGGAAAAAAGTGGTTAATGTGGCTTATATTAATCATATATTCCATACCTACATATGTATAGACATATTAGAATGTTTAGTGATTACATATGTGGAATGACCTCACGCCTATGAACAGGACAAGAGGTCTCAACCGCCAGCGAGGATCAAAGAGCAGACAGAGTCGCAGCGGTGGAGACCGGATCGATCTCCCTGACAACCCAGGGTCAGGTGGAGGAGACGGAGGACTACAATGGAGGGGGGATTATGTTTAATGCGGGATGTCAGCTTTGATATGCAATGTCTTTTGTTGAGTGTGGGTATAAGTATGAAGGTCTGACTGCGCTCGACCTCTTATTCTGCTTCTGCACCGAGATGAGACATGTTAGGGAGGTGAAGCTGATATTAAACTTTGATTTATAAAGTCACATCGCTTCTTCATTTCTAACTCCCTACACTGGTGACCAGACGTGAAGATGGAACAGAGACGTTCTCCCGCGATTAACCTCATCAGAGGCGACCCAGGCAAGCGCCGGCGCCCATGCAGACAGGGGAACGGATGGAGGACGTTCCCCCACGGCAGAAGCTACAGAGAGGGCTCAACCGAGCACCATCCCCAGCCCCGCCGTGAGAGCAGAAGAAAGGCGCTCTCACCCAGCGGACACATCAGGGACGGCCCACACAAGCGCCGTCACCGTCAAGCTACCAGAATTCTGGCGAGACGACCCGAGCTCGTGGTTCCAGCAAGCTGAGGCTCAGTTTGCGCTAGCGGGGCATAACGGCGACGAGACAAAATTTTATCAAATCGTCGCCAAACTCGACGCTGCCGACTTCAAGATGTGCGCGGGAGTATAATCCAACAAGCCGCCCGCTCATGACAAATACAAAGAACTTAAGGCGACCACGTCGTGAACTTCGTCCCCTCAGCCGAGGAGAGAGCAGAGAAAGATCCTGCGATCTACGGCCACAGAGATGCAGACCCAAGGCCCTCATGGAGGACATGCTCAGCTTAAAGAAGAGGACAACGACAACTTCCTCTTCCAACATATCTTCCTCAGCACTCTGCCGCCCACAACATGAGAGGGACGCTGGTCAACATGCGGTGCAGCACCCCAGGCAGACTCCGCGCGACTGGCCCGAGAAGCGCAGCGGACTCATCAACGCCTGCGGCGAACAGATGGCCACAGCAGCATCCGCAGATCTCAGCGCAGAAGCCAGAGCAGCGGAGAACCACAGACAACCGAGCAGAGCCCGCCCACCATGGCGGCAACACGACCAAGGCGCAGCAGGCGGAACGACCTCTGCTATTACCACCAGCCGTTTCGCCGAGAGGGTGTACAAATGCGTCCCCCCCTGCAAATTCAAAAGTTCGGGAAACGCCAAAGCCGAGAACCGTTAACAGCTGCGGCTCTCGGCGAGACAAATAAGCTGCTTTATGTGACTGACGGACACACCGGGAGACAGTTCCTGATCGACACCGGACCACAGCTGATTTTATCACCCCTTCCCACGCAGACCGGGCCATGGGTCCCCGGGGAAATGGAGCGATGGCAGCCAACGGCTCGATCATCGACACCTTCGGTGAAAGGAACCTGCCTCTTTGCATCCACGGCCGCAACTATAGATGGACATTTATTGTAGCGGCGGTGAGTTTTAACTTGTTGGGCGCTGATTTTTTGTGTGCACATGGGTTGTTAGTCGATCTAGCAAATAGGCGCTTGGTTAATGCACTGTCATTTTCTTCTATCCCCTGCTCAGCTCGAGTTTCTCCACCAGCCATGCAGGCCAGCGTCACAACAGCAGGAGGTAAGTTTGACCAACTCCTCACCCAATTTCCAGCACTCACAGTTCCAAAATTTTCAGCGACAGTAGTGAAACACGGGGTTGAACACTTCATCCCCACAACAGGCCCACCCGTGTTCGCCAAAGCTCGGCGCTTAGACGCGACCAAGCTCGCCATAGCACGGGACGAGTTTGCCACCCTGGAAAAATTAGGCATTATTAGACACTCGGAAAAGCCCCTGGGCATCGCCACTCCACATGGTCCCGAAAACCGACGGTTCTTGGAGACCTTGCGGCGATTACCGCAGACTAAACAATGCGACAGCGCATGACCGCTACCCAATTCCTCACATCCAAGATTTTTCACTACATCTGGCGGGTGCGCGCATTTTTTCTAAAATAGACCTGGTCCGCGGCTATCACCAAGTCCCCGTTCGAGCAGAAGACATTCCTAAAACGGCTGTAATAACCCTTTCGGTCTTTCTGAATTTTTGTGGATGCCGTTCGGCCTCAAGGCGCTGCTCAAACCTTTCAGCGTAAGATGGACGCGGTATTACGCGACCTCCCCTTCGTGTTCGTCTACCTCGACGATATGCTGGAGCCAGCCCGTCAGAGGAAGAACACGAAACACACCTCACTACAGTTTTTCAGAGACTAGAAGAGCACGGGTTAATAATCAACCCAGCCAAATGCAAATTTGGCGTGTCACAAATTGATTTTTTGGGACACAGAGTTCAACCGAAGGGGGCAGTCCCATTGCCAGACAAAGTCCGCGCGGTAAACAATTTTCCACGACCACAAACGGTCAAATCACTGCAAGAAATTTTGGGAATGGTGAATTTTTACAACCGTTTCCTCCCCCGCGCAGCTCAACTCATGCAAGCCCCTGTATGCCGCGCTCAGAAACAAAAGCCTTCCAACGCGGTCGAATGGACCTCGGAGCGCGAACAACGCCTTCGCGGAAGTAAAAAGTGCTCTAGCCAATGCCACATTGTTGGTTCACACCGATCCCTCGGCCCGCATAGCGTTAACCACAGATGCTTCAGACCTGGCCATAGGGGCAGTCGTGGAGCAACATGTTGGCGGAACCTGGCAACCTTTAGCATTTTTTAGCAAATCTTTAAACCAAACCGAGCGTAAATACAGCACTTTTGACAGGGAGCTGCTAGCACTTCATTTATCCAGCTGCCACTTCCAGTTCTGGTTAGAAGGGCGGCGCTTCACGGCTTTTGTAGACCACAAACCGCTCACTTGTGCGATGGCTAAAATTTCAGAACCATGGTCAGGCAGGCAACAAAGACAGCTAGCTGCAATTTCAGAGTTCACCACAGACATTCGACATGTGGCAGGCAAACTTAACGTGGTAGCAGACTGCCTCTCTCGCGCTGTGACATCGCCAGAGCACGAGGAGACAGATTATACTACCTCAGCCGCAGAACTCTTCGCCAACGCGGACGCGTATGCGGCCCCAATTCACGTAGGGATAGATTACGCGGCCATGGCAGAGGAACAAAGCAGCGACGCGGACGTGCGCGCGCTCCTGTCTGGACCAACAGGGTTAAGACTGGAGGAAAGGGGTTTACGTGACGGTGTACCCCCCCTAATCTGCGACGTTTCAACCAGCCGACCTCGCCCGGTAGTCCCAGCTGCATGGCGCTGCCGCATTTTCGACTCGGTTCACTCCCTCGCGCACCCAGGGGTGAGCGCCTCAGTTAAAATGGTCGCAGAAAAGTTTGTTTGGCCGGGCCTGCGCAAAAATGTAAAGGAATGGGCAAAAACTTGCATGTCTTGTCAGCGCGCCAAAATACACAAACACACAAAAGCACCTCTAGAGCCTTTTCGAATCCCAGCCAGAAGGTTTGACCACGTTCATGTCGACCTCGTGGGACCACTACCTTCGTCTCAGGGTTTCACACACCTGTTAACAATGATAGACCGTACTACGCGCTGGCCTGAGGCGGTCCCTTTGGCGTCAACCACAGCTGCGGAAGTCGCTCGTGTTTTTTTAACAAACTGGGGGGCACGTTTCGGCGTCCCATCGGACATCATGTCCGACAGGGGACCTCAATTTGTCTCAGAGCTTTGGTCAGCCATGGCTAGCAGCTTAGGGGCGACAATTCACCGCACCACCGCTTATCACCCTCAGGCTAATGGGTTATGCGAGCGTTTTCACAGATCTTTAAAGGCCGCCCTCAGGGCCTTACTAACGGATACAGATTGGGTGAATAAACTTCCCTGGGTTTTATTAGGGTTGCGTTCTGCGCCTAAAGAGGATCTAGACGCCTCCCCAGCAGAATTAGTTTTTGCACAACCTCTCAGACTCCCAGGTGAGTTTTTACCAGAGAACCCAGAGCCCGGGCATCTTCCAGCCCTGAGGCCTTTAGGCAGCAACGGACCGGACACTCTCCCCCGGACCGGCACATCACTCTTTTCCACGGGTTTTTGCCCCCAAGCTTTAAAAAAAACGCTGAGTTCGTTTTTGTTAGGCACGAAGCTTTAAAATCAACCCTCGTCCACCATAACGACGGACCATTCAGAGTGCTGGAACCTGGTGATAAGCATTTTGTGCTTGATTTAGGGGACAGAAAAGAAACAGTCAACATTGACAGACTTAAACCTGCCTTCTTGTTGAGAGATGAACCTGCACGGGTGGCGAGAGCACCTCGGCGGGGTAGACCCCCCCAAGAAAAAAAACTCAGCCCCCCTGCAGGGACAAATTACCACTCTCCCTCCCCAAGCTGCAGATTCCTTACAAGAGGGTCCCACTAACGACGCCAAAGCGGACCCACAGCAGATTCGGGAGAAGATTAAAACCAAGACGGCACAGGGACTGATGCAAATTGACCAAGAGTTGTTAACTGTGTTATCAGATTGTGCCGTGACAGTTATAAGGATGATTTGTGATATTACTATACTGTTGTTGTTACCACTGAATTCTCTACAGGAGCATGACTGCTGGAAAGATTTTTCCTCGTTTTCCCTGTCAAGAGGTTAACAGTATAATATGTCATAGAGATTATCTTAAACTGTAAACTTAATTTGATTGTCCTTTTCTTAGTCGTTTGGGGGGGGGCTGTGGCTTATATTAATCATATATTCCATACCTACATATGTATAGACATATTAGAATGTTTAGTGATTACATATGTGGAATGACCTCACGCCTATGAACAGGACAAGAGGTCTCAACCGCAAGCGAGGATCAAAGAGCAAACAGAGTCGCAGCGGTGGAGACCGGATCGATCTCCCTGACCACCCAGGGTCAGGTGGAGGAGAGGGAGGACAATGGAGGGGGGATTATGTTAATGCGGGATGTCAGCTTTGATATGCAATGTCTTTTGTTGAGTGTGGGTATAAGTATGAAGGTCTGACTGCGCTCGACCTCTTATTCTGCTTCTGCACCAAGATGAGACATGTTAGGGAGGTGAAGCTGATATTAAACTTTGATTTATAAAGTCACATCGCTTCTTCATTTCTAACTCCCTACAGTTAAAATACAATTAAAAGCAAAATCCTCAGAAGAATGAGGAGATCAAACCACATGGACGACAGCAATACAGGAAGTGACGATACGTTACCACAAGTGACGTAGCAGGTGCACCCAGTTCCACAGCCGATCTGTCCCCTAACTTCGAGCGTGCGAGGAGCCTTTCTGCCCTCTCCCCATCCAAAAGAGTATAACTGTGCAGCAGCATCCACTTGAGGGCGTCGTATTTTCCTTGAGCTGGCAGGTCTTGGAGAAGACTCATGGCTTGCTGCATGGTGCGGGCGTCCAGCAGAGCCACCACATGATGGTATTTTGTGTTGTCTATTGAGACTCCACGGATGGCAAACTGGGCTTCCACGTGAATAAACCAAGTGGCCGGGTTGTGAAGGCAAAAGTCTGGGAGTCTGACTGCCATGGTGCATACAGAGGTGGGAGCCTTCAGCGGGAGTGTCTCCATTGTGGTGTTCAGTCCATGTTCCATTTCACGTCTCTAGAGGGCTATTTCCATTAGTATCACCTTGGCTTTACTTTTTTCTACTCTTCTCACTAACTCGCCATTTCCACTGTACCCTACACGCTTTAAGCGACACTATTTTTGTGCCTGTTCAGAGGCAGGGTATAACCGAGCGAAAAGCGAGGTGTGATTTGACGTCAATCGACTGCTAGCCACTGATTGGTCAGTGCGTAACGTCACGAAATCGCCCATCTTCGAAATCTTTACGTCCGCCATTTGCAATCGGTCACGGAGTAAATACAATATTAATAGAGACAGCGTTGTAGGTTTTGCGGAAATCTACACCGTGGTCCAACGAAGAGGTGCGGGGTTTTCTCTGCTTGCTGGCAGATACACAGAAGAGTGATCCGGACCCTACAGATGACTGCACAGAATAGAACCGTACTACTGACAAGCTGAATACGAACTTGAGAGAACCATCCATGGTGAGTGATGTGTAATATTGTGCATCTGTTCGCTTATTTATCCTGTTGGTGGTAAGCTCACTTTTGAGCCATACAGCCCCGTTCTGTGCTGGCTAACTCGTTTTAGCTAACGAATTTTGGCTAGTAGCTGGATAATACCAACTGTTGATTCGCGCTTGTTTTCTCCTAAATATTTGCTTGTGAGGGCAAAACTATGCAATATATCAATCCTGGTTATAGTCCTGGTTTTTGTTTTGTATTGCACTTGGTGCTGCGCATTAAATTGTGTGCAATTTAATGCCGTTTTTTGCTGGCTAACTCGTTTTAGCTAACGAGTTTTGGCTAGTAGCAAATACCCACTGTTGATTCACCCTTGTTTTCTCCTAAATATTTGCTTGTGAGAGCAAAACGATGAAATATATCAATCCTGGTTATAGTCCTGGTTTTTGTTTTGCATTAAATTGTGTGCAATTTAATGCTAGAATGTGTTTCCACATGCCAGGGTTAGCTTCCCTGTTTATATTGGATACTGGTGAGACCACAGGAGCCGAAATCTTTCAAACCAGTGATTTATAAAGTCATTCATATAATTTTCTAAAGCGTCAGAAAGAGAAATCCATATATTATATCATTCATTACACAGACAGTGATATATTTCAAGCATTTATTTATTTTAATTTGGATGATTATGGCTTACAGCCCCTGAAAACCCCAAATTCCATTTGGCAAAAAATTAGAATATTACACTAAACTTTAAAAAATGTTTTTAATAGAAATGTTCGGCGCTGGTCTGAAGTGTTGGATAATATGGGCTGTAGCCCTCATCATCAATATTAAAATAAACCACTATCAATATCTCCACCTGTCCCTGTAATGAATCTATATCATGGTTTTCACTTTTCTGAAATGAGTGACAAAAACTATTTAACTTTTTCATGATATTCTAATTTTTGAGATGTGCCTGTATAAGTGTTAACTTGCTTGAAAAAACTAAACACCATCCATTTCTGTCATTCGTCTAGGCCGGAGGGAATCAAGCCGCTCAACAACGGATGTTGCCACTGTGGAAAGTACTGAATCTTTGCTTTTATAGGTAAAAGTGTCAAAACCAAATTAGCACAATTTCCACTTAATGTAAAAGGGACTGAACTGAGATTTATTTGATTGTGTGAGTATTAAATTACAGAATAACTGAAAAAGACTGGCGCATCACTGTAAAATAAACCACTTGTTAATGTATTTATTTGTCAGAACACTTGTGTGATCCTTTGAGTTATGTTCATAACTGTATCTTTTGGGGAATGGCAGTTGTTCAGTCATCAATATAGTTTTGTTTATATGTGTAGTTTTAACTCTATCATCAATAAACTCATGCAGTAACAGGACTACATTACAACTATTTGAGACCCCATTGTAGTGCTTCCTTTTATATTTTAGCAATAAAAGTACAAAACACCACCCACACTTGAAGCCAGTGCAAGAAGAGACACTTTTACATTCCAGACAAACTTTTATTGATAAAAACTCCATACTTTGACTGAGCGACTCCATAATCTGTGATGCACACCTTCAGTTAAAGTACTAGATTCCATTCCAGTGAATGTATTAATTCATTCTGATTGCTGAGGCCACCAGTAAAAGCAGATGATTTTAAATGTAAGCCAGCCCTTGTAAAATCGACTTTACATCAGTGCAGCTACATGAAAATTGTGGTTAAATACAACAACGAAGTACTTTATTGTCACATTGGAATTGAATCGCTGCTGTTTTGTTTTTCTTTTGAATTCTTGGATGGAATATGGTGGGCAATATAAGCTGCAGCTTCAGCAATCACCCATTTCAGATAACCTATGTTGAACTGTATAATCAGAGGAGTTATTGTTTAATTCGACCTTATTAGATTTTTTTCCCCTTTGTTGTATTATTCCATTTTCTTTTAATCTATCCGAATAAAGATTCATTCATTCACATTCCACCACTGGCTTTTAGTAACAAGTGTATTTCCCAAATATGTTTTAAACTTCCTTTATTTATCCACCACCATTTCTGTCTTTTGTCTAGGCAAGAGGGAAACGATCGATCCCGTCCCAAACTGGACCTTGCGTCACTATTTACAGAGATGCAGGCCTAAGATCTGCTGATCTGAGACCAGTGTGAGCTGCACATCCCAGCTGCTGAGTGAACCAGTCTTACAGTTTGAGTTTTGCACATTCTGAATAATCTGGAATTTGCTGCTGATTGTAAAAAACAATTTAGTGACTTATGTGTTTGCATCATGATTTCTATTTTTGTCTGTTAATACACTGGTTGGAAAAGAGTCTAAACCATGGTACAAACCATTAATGGGTGACCTTGAAAATAATGGTCTCATTTTTAAGACATTTATGTCACATGGTGGTAACCTTCACATATAAAAAAGAGACATCTGCAAAAACTTCAGAGGTTTGTCAGTGCAATACTACATGAATGCATGTATAGTACATTGTTGATGCAGAGAATATATATTTCTACAGTATATGTATCGAGTAAATCAAGCATTTTCCATGTACCTTGTGACTGCATTATTTTAATTGCTTTTAATGCTAGATCAAGTTTGTTTTGGCCTAAAATGCATCATAACTGTCAAATACATCTTATTATACCGAACTCAGTAATGTTTACTTTTGAATATACATTTTGTGGCTAATATAGTTATTAACCTGGCGATCGAGTTGTGTCAGCTGATCATTTTTTGCTATGACAACTAACTAACTAACTAACTAACCTGCACTTATATAGCCCCGCTTTTCTAGTCACAAAGACCACTCCAAAGCGCTTTCATTAATACTAACCCTCTATTCTAAGGGCCCTATAGGAAACAGATATCTAGGGACAATTAGAACAGCCCAATTAACCTTAACATGCATGTTTTTGGCATGTGGGAGGAAACCGGAGAAATCCGGAGTAAACCCACGCAACACGGGGAGAACATGCAAACTCCACACAGATCACTGTTGGTCGGGGGCTGGGATCGAACCCACGATCCCACGATCCCCACAATCCCCCGGCCAAGGGGTTAAACTGTGCTGCCGCAGTGCTAACCACTGCGCCACCGTGCAGCATCGCAGACTCAGTGCAGCTGAAGCAGGTAGTCCATGATGTCTCAACAGTCCATGATTTCCACGCAGATCAGAGCAATTTTTTTTCCCACAAATATTTTATTGAACTTTTTTTTTTTACAAAACAGCACACACAGTCAGACACTAACACAAAAGTAATTTAAAAACTAAAAAGAACAATAAAATGACAAAAAAAGGTTAATAAAAAACAGAAACCATTTACAAAAAACAAGTCAACAATGTTCCTCTGTTTAGTCTAGGTAATCTATTACATTAGAATACAATAATATACATTCACCAGCTTGGAATTTGCAAGGTCCACACATATCATTCACCTTCTTCAGAAGTTATGTTTACTTAATTTACAATAATCAATGAAAGGTCTCCATATATTCTCAAACACATTTCCTTTGATTTCAGTATGTATGTTATTCTTTCTAGTGGAAACCAAAAGTGAGTTGTCTAGCTGCTGCCTTTTTTTGTAGTAGTCATTTTTCTAAGGTGTTTTGACGTGTAATTACCCATCCCTGAACACATATCCCTTATAAATATCAATAGATGGGAAAATGATACTCAAATGACACTCAACATGCAAAATGGTTGCTACAGTTGGATTGCCTTTCTTTAAAATTTTTAAAATATTTTGTAAGTAAAAGTGGGCTAGGATTAACTGGAAATATAACAAGTTTCCACATATAATTCCAAGGTCAATTGGCAATTCAATAAAACCAAAAGGGAGTTGTTCAGCTGCTGCATTCTTTCTGCAGGTCATTTTCTACGGTGTTTTAGCGTGTAATTTCCCATCCCTGAACACATATCCCTAAAAATAACTATCAATGGGAAAATGATACACAAAAACAAGAATTTTCCTACAGTTGAATTGGCTTTTTTTTTTAAAGTAATGTAAATTATTTTGTACGTAAAATAGGGCTATGATTAATTGGAAATATAACAAGTATCCACATATAATTCCAAGGTCAATTACAAGGTTTTAGGATTTAATTAGCTGTACCTTAACAGTTAACCAGTTATGAACTACAGAGGAGACGTAGATGAAAAAGTGCACCAAATTTTATTTAAAAAAACAAACGTTTGACATATGTACGCACATGAATGAGGCTCCATGCATGGACGCAAATTGTGGCACAAGTAGGTGAAAGTGTCCTCGGACATCGGAAGTTCTGCAACCTCTGTGTGCTTGAGAAGCTGGGGACAATATTCTCCCACCACTGCGAGCTACGGTTTACTGCCCAGGTCCATGGTCTGCAGCGTTGATTTTGCAACAACGCAGCCAACTAGAACACACACACAGCATTGTAGAAGAGCTTGGAAGAACGAGGCGATTTGTGATATATAACCAAAGTTTATTATCAGCTCCTCTAACAAGTCTCATCCTAGTGCAGCAGCAGAAGAAGGAAAAAGAGACCGAACACCTCCGGCTCTCAGAACTTATACTTGCACCTAACAAAAGACATGCATATCCAAAGCTGACATCCCTCATTATCTTAATCCCCCCATTGTCTTCGTACTCCTCTCATGGCCCTGGGGGGTCAGGGCAGCTCCTCCGGTCTCCACCGCAGTGCCTGGGAAACTCTTTGATCCTCACTGGCGGTTGAGATCTCTTTGTCCTGTTCTGAGGTGTGAAGTTCGCCTTACATATGTAATCACCAAACATTCTCACATGCTTCTAACATACTGTATGTTGGTTATGGAATATATGATAAATATAGACACAGTGCCCCCCAAACGACTAAGAAAAGGACAATAGAAAATTCACAGTTTAAGATAATTATTATGACATACTAACTGCTTACACCTCTTGCCACAGAAGAAAACTTTCCAGCAGCCATTGCTCCTAAGAGAGTTCAGTGGTAATCATAACAGCATAGTAAAATCACAAGGTCAGTCCTAAACTGTTACAGCACAATTAGTGAACAACTGTTGAGTAGTTTGTATCAGTCTCTGTGCCGTCTGGGTTTTAATCTTCTCCCGAAACTGCTGTGGGTCCGCTTGGGCGTCCGGCTGGACCTTCCTGTAAGGAATCTGCAGCTTGGGAGGAGAGGTGATTATTGTTCCCTGCCAGGGGGCTGAGTCTTTTCTCTTGGGGGGTCTACCCCTCCGAGGTGCTCTCGCCAACCGTGCAGGCTCGTCTTTCAACAAGAAGGCAGGTTTTAAGTCTGTCAATGCTGACTGTTTCTTTTCTATCCCCACAATCAAGCACAAAGTGTTTATCACCAGGTTCCAGCACTCTGAATGGCCCATCGTATGGTGGGTGGGAAAGTTGGTTTTAAAGCTTCATGCCTTACAAAAACGAATTCAGCGTTCTTTAAAGCTTGTGGGACAAAAACCCGTGGAAAACAGTGATGAGCCGGACCAGGGAGAGAGTCCGGTCCGTTGCTGCCTAAAAACCTCGGGGCTGGAAGATGCCCTGGCTCTGGGTTCTCTGGTAAAAATTCACCTGGGAGCCTGAGAGGTTGTGGCAAAAACTAATTCTGGCTGGAGAGGCACTCTAGATCCCTCTTTGGTGCAGCACGCAACCCCAATAAAACCCAGGGAAGGTTTAATTTACCCAATTTGTATCCGTTAGTGAGGCTCTGAGGGCGGCCTTTAAAGATCTGTGAAAACGCGCGCATAACCCATCAGCCTGAGGGGTGATAAAGCGGTGGTGCGGTGATTGTTGCCCCTAAGCTGCTGGCCATGGCTAACCAAAGCTCCTAGACAAATTGAGGCCCCCCTATCGGACGTGATGTCCGATGGGACGCCGAAACGTGCCACCCAGTTTGTCAAAAAACGCGAGCGACTTCCTCCGCTGTGGTTGACGCCAGAGGGACTGCCTCTGGCCAGCGCGTGGTGCGGTCTATGATTGTTAACAGATGTGTGAACCTTGGGAGGAAGGTTAGTGGTCCCACGAGGTCCTGTATTTACGCTCGGTTTGGTTTAGCGATCTTGCTGAAGAAATGCCAAGGTTGCAGATTCCGCTGACATGTTGTTCTACAACTGCCCCTATAGCTAGGTCCGAAGCGTCTGTGGTTAGTGCAATGCGGGCCGAGGATCGGTGAGTGAACCAACAATGTGGCATTAGCTAGGGCACTTTTTACTTCCGCGAAGGCGCGTTCGCGCTCCGGGGGTCCATTCGACGCGTTGGAAGCTTTTTGTTTTCTGAGCGCGTCATATAGGGGCTGCATGAGCTGAGCTGCGTTGGGGAGGAAACGGTTGTAAAACTTAACCATTCCCAAAAAATTCCTGCAGCGATTTGACTGTTTGTGGCCGTGGGAAACTTTTTATCGCTCGTGAACTTTGTCTGGAAGTGGGACTGCCCCCTTCGGAGAACTCTGTGTCCTAAAAAATCAATTTGTGACACGCCGAAATTTGCATTCTGGCTGGATTGATATTAACCCATGCTCTTCTAGCCTCTGAAAAAACCATAATGAGATGCCGCTCGTGTTCTTCCTCAGACGGGCTGGCTACCAGCATATCGTCAAGGTAGACGAAACAAAAGGGAGGTCGCGTTAATACTGCATCCATCATCCACTGAAAGGTTTTGAGCAGCGCCTTTGAGGCCGAAAGGCATTCGCAAAAATTTAAAAAGGCCGAAAGGGGTTATTACAGCTGTTTTAGGAATGTCCTCTGCTCAAACTGGGACTTGATGATAACCCGCGGACCAGGTCTATTTTTGAAAAAATGCGCGCACCCGCCAGATGCAGTGAAAAATCCTGAATGTGAGGAATTGGTAGGGTCATGCGCTGTCGCATTGTTTAATCTGCGGTAATCGCCCGCACGGTCTCAAGAACCATCGGATTTCGGAACCATGTGAAGTGGTGAGGCCCAGGGGCTTTTCGAGCGTCTAATAATGCCTAATTTTTCAAGGTGTGGTAAACTCGTCCCGAAGCCCATGGCGAGCTTGGCGCGTCCTAAGCGCCGAGCTTTGGCGAACACGGGTGGGCCCGTTGTGGGAATTAAATGTTCAAACCCGTGTTTAGCCACTGTGGCTGGAATTTGGGAATTGTGAGTGCTGGAAATTGGGTGAGGAGTGATCAAACTTACCTCCTGCTGTGGTGACGTAGCCTGCACGGGTGGTGGAGAAGTCGAGCTGAGCAGGGAATAGAAGCAAAGGGACAGTGCACTTAACCAAGCGCCTGTTCGCTAGATCAACTAATAACCATGTGCCACACAAAAATCAGCACCCAGCAAGTTAAAACTCACTGCCGCTACACACAAATGTCCATCTGTAGTTGCGGCCCCGTGGATGCAGAGGTGCAGGCTCTTTTCGCCAAAAGTGACGATGGTGGAGCCGTTGGCTGCCACGCTTCATTGCCCCAGGGTGCCCATGGCCCGATCTGCTGGGAGGGCATGACAAAACTTAGTTGAGCTCCGTGTCGATAAGGAACCGCTTGCCGGTGTGTCGTCCGTCGCATATAAAGCTTGCTTTTTTCGCCGAGAACCGCCACTGTTAACAAGCTCTCGGCTTCGGCATTTTCCCGAAATTGTGAATTTGCAGGGGGGAACGCATTTGTAAGCCTTCTCGGCGAAGCGGTGGTGGTAATAACAAATGTCGCTCCGTCCTGTTGCGTCTCTGGCCGTGTCGCTGTCACCGCGGGCTGATTCTGCTCGGTGATTTGTGGCTCCTCGTGGCTCGGACATCAGCGTTGAGGTCTGCGGATGCTGCTGTGGGTGTCTGCTGCTGTGGGGTGTCTGCTCCTTGCAGGCGGTTGACGAGCCGTTGAGCTTCGTGAGCTAGTGTGCGGAAGTCTTGCTGGGTGCTGCATCGCATGTTGGCCAGCGTCCCTCTCATGTGTGGCGGGCAGCGTACTGAGGAATATGAAATGGAAGAGGAAGTTGTCACTTGTCCTCTTCTTTAAGTTGCAGCAAGTCCTCCATGAGGGCCTTGGGTATGCCTCCTCTGTGGCCGGTAAACCGCCAGGATCCTCTCGACTCTCTCCTCGGCTGAGGGGACGTAATTTTTTTTTTTTTTGTTACTTATTTGTACCGTAGGTAGACTTGGTTTGCAGTCTGGTGACAAGCCACCGGCTGCTGGTCGCTGCGTGCGCGAGCGCCCTAAACCTACATGTTTTTGGTGTGCGGGAGGACAAACCGGAGAAATCCGGAGTAAAACCCGCGCAACACGGGAGAGAACATGCAAACTCCACACAGCTCACTGTTGGTCGGGGGGCTGGGATCGAACCCACGATCTCATGATCCCGCGATCCCCCGGCCGAGGGTTAAAAACTGTACTGCCACAGTGCTAAACCACTGCACCCACCGTGCAGCCCACCGTGGCCCCCATTTGCCTTGATAGTCGCTTTCAGTTCTTCATATTTGTCCTGGGCCGGCGGCCGTTGGATTATGCTCCGCGCACATCTCCGAAGTGACGGCGTTGAGTTTGGCGACGATGTGATAGAACTTTGTATCGTCAGCGTGATGCCCGCAAGTGCAAACTGGGCTTCAGCTTGCAGAAACCACGAGGCGGGGTCTTCCTGCCAGAAGTCCGGCAGGTTGACGGTGACGGCATTTGTGTAGACCGTCACTGCTGTGTCCGCAGGGTGAGAGTGCCTTGCTTCGGCTCTCACAGCGGCGCTGGTGCTCGGTTGAGCCCTCTCTATCACTTCTGCCGTGGGGGAACGTCGTCCATCTGTTCCCCTGTCTGCGTGGGTGCCGGCGTCTGCCTGGGTCGCCACAGATGAGTCGATCGCGGGGGAACGCCTCTGGTCCATCCTCGCGTCAGGGTCACCAGTGTAGAAGAGCTTGGAAGAACGAGGCGATGTGATATATAAACCAAAGTTTATTATCAGCTCCTCTAACAAGTCTCATCCTAGTGCAGCAGCAGAAGAAGGAAAAAGAGACCGAACACCCCCGGCTCTCAGAACTTATACTTGCACATAACAAAAGACATGCATATCCAAAGCTGACATCCCTCATTATCTTAATCCCCTCATTGTCTTCGTACTCCTCCTCATGGCCCTGGGGGGTCAGGGCAGCTCCTCCGGTCTCCACTGCAGTGCCTGGGAAACTCTTTGATCCTCACTGGCGGTTGAGATCTCTTTGTCCTGTTCTGAGGTGTGAAGTCACCTTACATATGTAATCACCAAACATTCTCACATGCTTCAACATATGTAGGTTATGGAATATATGATAAATATAGACCACAAGCATACATATTAATACTGATAACCTGGCGACATCAAAATGCTGTACACAACAATGACATGACGACAAAATGACAATAGAAAGCATTAAATTACCAAAAACCGTTTCCTCGTGTGCTTGATGTGCCTGATGTGCTGGGTAATTAAGCTCTCTGCTTCATATTCCGCTTCATATTCCGCTGCTTGATATTCCCCAATGACAACAACGAGTCTCTGGTACTGCCCCAACGTGTGTTCTCTCAATGCACGTCGTCTTCTCCTGTAAAACTCTCTTCTCAGTTAAAAACATTCATTTATTGTGTTCAAAAGCCAGAGAAGAAAGCAACGTGGAAATCCTACCGCTCCCTAATCCGCCCATTTTCTTTGTTGTGAAGGAGTCGGTCGCGTGCTTGACTTCAGCAGAGTGTGAGCGCCGCCTCAATCCCGCCCACTACCGAGCTTAGCGGGCCTTTACAGTGTTGTAATGGATCAACAACCCAGGGAGAAAGACGTAGTGGAGAATCGAAACAAGTAAAAAACAACTGTGACTATGGAAAAGAGCCATAGGTCACCAGTGTGGAGGAAGGAATCAGACGAGACCACAAATTGATGACACTGACATTATTCTCCTCCATCAAACAAAACAGACTGCCTTGAGTGCCTGAGAGAACTCTCTTATACACTTTATTCCAGCCTCGGCACCCAGGGTAAACACATTAACAAACAAGCTGTTGAAACATGCACCACACATCCACATACACATTAACGTACCGTCACAGAGCAGATCTTGATACAATACATTCACATCCCGTGTCCTCTGGTGTGAACCTGGCACAGTGGAGGTGGAAGGCACATCTTTCTTTAGCTTTATACCCCCTAGCGCTCTTAGCTGGCTCTTCTCACCTTTTCCCCATTACCATTTCTGACTACCTTCTCCCCCACCAACGCCTTGTTCTGGGTGGAGTGCCACGTACCTCTTGTGTCCCCCACACCTGCAGCTTCCTATTTGTAGTGTTTTCTGCCAACTTGTCTTGCACCAACTCTTCCTCCAAATGTCCAAACTCACAGTTGCTAGCCAAACAGTGGAGGTCAGCGATAAACTGCTGGACCGACTCATCCGCTCACTGTCGGTGCTGGAGAAACTTGATTCGCCTAGTCAACACTCTCCGGCCAGGAGTGCCAGACACTCTTCCAGATGTGCGTCTGTCTTCAGGAAAAGGCATTTTCCTCCAGAAGACCCATTTTTCTCCTTGTTGCCATTTGTTATGTCTGGAAACAGGGACCGAGGAGACAGGAGTTGTACTGAACTTTATTACAGACACACTGTTAATACACTTGTTGTAGCAAATATAGTGAACATGCTAACCCTTAGCTAACACAGGCTACTGCTGGCACGGAGGCGAAGCACCAAAGAGTCTGATTCCTGCCGTCAGTCCTCCTTTATACCCACGGCATGGTGATGTCATCTGTGCCTGCATCCTCGTGTCCATGGTGTATGTTGTGGTATTTCCAATATGGCACAACCAGGTCCCAAAGTTAGGCCTCGAGCTACTCACCGTAACAAGATGTTTGAAAGTGGGTTGAATGCAAGCTCATGGGCTGGCAAGCTGGCAGCCACAAGGTAGGAACCAATCAGAAATAACCTCTGTAGCTGCTTAAATAGAGAGCCTAAGTCATGCCCCCTCTACTTCCGCATATGGGACCTTAAATCTAAAAACATCTCCATTGAAATGAATGGCAAGAGCGAAATTATCTTTTGATCCCAACTGAATTTTGCCACGTTACACATATGTTTATTAATGTAAAAGATAATTTTCCACATAGATAACGATGTAGGTTGTTGTCTAACTGTTAAGGTATAAGGCAGTGTTTCTCAAATAATTGGGGGGGGGGTGATGTGCCGGCGGGGGGGAGGGGGGGCACATGACACCCCGGAGAACATGCACGTTCATCGCCGTCCCAAAACAAAGCTTAATTGCACACTCGCTACAGTAGATGGCAGTGGCGCTTTCACGCCTATATGTGGTGCGCCATTAAACTCTAATAACGCCATAGAGAAAGAGATACATTGTGAATCAACAGAGAGAAGAAACCATGGAGAAATTTCTGATGGGAACGAAAAGAAAAGATGAAGATAATGAGAAAAACAGAAGTCTTCCGAAAGCTAAAACAAGGACGTATGATGAGGCATATGTAGCGCTTGGCTTCACAGTCACCACTGTGGGAGAGGAGGAAAGATCAGTGTGTGTGTTGTGTTTAAAAACTTTGGCAGCGGACAGTATGAAGCCAAATAAATTAAGGCGGCACTTACAAATGTTACATCCTAATCACACTGATAAGCTGTTTGAGTTTTTTTGTAGCGCCCATAATGGTAACATTATGTAGCTCACATATTTCACTGCAGAGACCCAAGCATAGAAGGACTTTAAGCTTGCGGTGTGTATTGACATCTCGCCTCAGATGGACAATGAGTCTGGACCACCTGCGGACTTGGGAGGAAGTCAGAAGATCTGGAGCGAGAGCCTGAAAGGACTGTCTGACCTCCTGGGGTCAGACAGAAGAGCAAAGAGGACTTTGAAGTGATTAAGTGTAAATAGAAGGATTTTGACTTGATTGTGTGATTCTGTGTTTGATGTGTGGGTATAAATGTATGTGGGTTTACCACAGCTCTCCCTCTTTTATCCTGACTGAGAGAGAGAGAGCTGGGGACTTGAGATGAATAAACCATACTGAGAAATTATCCAGTCTCATCATTTCATGATCCCCACATTGATGACCAAGACGTACGATGCCGGGAGAACGTTACCCTGACCCGGATTCACCGGAGACCGACCGCACGAGCACAGGCTCGATTAAGCTCCCCGAGTTCTGGCAAGACGACCCGCACTCATGGTTCCAACACGCGGAATCGCGGTTCGTGCTTGGGGGAATATCAGCAGATGACACCAAGTTTCATAATGTCATCGCAAGACTCGACAGCCGCACAGCTCAATGTGTGTGGAGCCTGGTGCAGCAGCCGCCCGCTGCTGGCAAGTACGACGCGCTGAAAGCTGCCCTCATCGAGAGTTTTGTGCCATCAGCGAGGTGAGGGCCAGGCTGCTTCTGGACTGCGCGACAGAGGAGGAGCAGAGCGACCGACCTCATGGAGGACATGCTGCAGCTGATCGGGACAGACAACGATGCGTTTCTGTTCAAAACACATCTTCTTGAGGACCCTCCCCAGCACCACTGGAGAGGTACCCTGTCTGGCATGAGGTGTGTGAGCCAGCCAAGACTTCCGCGCGATGGCCAGGGAAGCGCAGCGGCTCCTCGACGCCTGCGACGAGCAGGAGACTTCCGTGGCAGCAGCAGACCTCGGCGCGGCGGCCGGAGGCCAGTGAGGAGCCGGAGGCAGCAGGAGCAACCCCAGCGATGACGGCAGCGGCGCTGGTCCCGAGGCAGAGGAGGGGACGGCCTCTGTTTTTACCATTGACGCTTCGCTGAGAAGGCGCACAGATGCATCCCGCCATGCAGTTTCAAGAAACAGGGAAGACGCCCGGGCCGGGGGGTCGTTAGCAGCTTCGACTCTCGGTGAACAGAACAAGCTGCTTTATCTAACAGACGAGGGCTCCGGGCGGCAAGTCCTCGTGGACAACCGGAGCCCAGAGGAGTTTCATCACCGCGACCTATGCGGATCGTGTGGCGGGGCCCCGTGGAGAACGGAGCAACGGCGCGGCGAACGGCTCGTCGATCAAAACGTTCGGGGAAAGGACTCTACGCCTGTCCTTGCACGGCCCGCACCTATGAATGGGACCTTCATAGTAGCGGTGGTGAGTTTCAACATGTTAGGCGCTGACTTTTTGTGCTCACATGGCTTGTTAGTGGATCTGGTTAATAGACGCCTAGTAAATGCACTCTCCTTTTGTTCTATCCCTTGTGCAGCTCGAGTGTCCCCGCCACCAGTACAGACCAACGTCCGCCACAGCAGGCGGTAAGTTTCAAACTCTTCTAACCCAGTTTCCCAGCACTCACAGTTCCCACACATTTTCAGCTAAGGTTGCGAAGCACGGGGTGGAACACTTTATCACCACAAGTGGCCCACCAGTTTTTTGCGGAAGCTCGGCGCTTGGATGCAGCTAAGCTCTCCACTGTGCGCGAGGAGTTCGCCAACCTGGAAAGGTTGGGCATAATTCGCCGCTCGAAGAGCGCCTGGGCCTCCCCGCTGCATATGGTGCCTAAGGCTGACAGCTCGTGGAGACCTTGTGGTGATTACCGCAGGTTAAACAATGCCACAGCGCAGGACTGCTACCCAATTCCGCATATCCAGGATTTTTCAGTGCACTTAGCAAAGGCGCGCATTTTTTCTAAAATAGACCTGGTCCGCGGTTATCATCAGGTCCCGGTTCGACCAGAGGACATTCCCAAAACAGCGGGTAATAATCCCGTTCGGAGTTTTTTGAATTTTTACGCATGCCTTTTGGCCTTAAAGGCGCCGCGCAAACTTTCCAATGAATGATGGATGCCGTGTTGCGTGACCTCCCTTTCGTTTTTGTTTACTTGGACGATATTTTAGTCGCCAGTGCCTCCGAGGAGGAACACGAAAAACACCTCACCACGGTTTTTCAGAGGTTGGGAACACACGGGTTGATAATCAACCCAGCCAAGTGCCATTTTGGTGTAGCGCAAATCAATTTTTTAGGACACCGCGTCTCCCCAGAGGGAGCAATCCCTCTGCCGGCCAAAGTACGCGCAGTGGCGGAGTTTCCCCAGCCACAAACGGTCAAAGCGTTGCAAGAGTTTTTAGGAATGGTAAATTTTTATAACCGTTTTCATTACCCCACGCAGCGCAGCTTATGCAACCGTTATACGCCGCGCTTAAAAAGCAGAAGCCCTCCAATGCGATCGAGTGGTCCCGGAGCGGGAGCGCACATTCACAGAGGTTTAAAAAAGCACTGGCAGACACAGCGCTGCTGGCTCACCCAGACCCATCAGCCCGCATAGCGCTAACCACCGACGCGTCAGATGTGGCCATAGGGGCCATTGTAGAGCAGCAAGTCGCCGGGGTTTGGCAACTGCTCGCTTTTTTCAGCAGGTCCTTGCGCGATGCTGAGCAGAAATACAGCGCGTTTGACAGGGAGCTGCTAGCGCTCCACCTGGCCATTCGCCATTTCCAGTTCTGGCTGGAGGGGGCGACGTTTCACCGCGTTTGTCGACCACAAAACCGCTCACTTTTGCAATGTCCAAAATTTCAGAACGTGGTCAGGACAGCAGGCAGAGACAGCTGGCGCAAATTTTGGAATTTACCACGATATTCAGCACATAGCCGGTAAACTCAACGTAGTAGCGGACCTGTCTCTCACGTGCAGTAACAGCGCCTGTCCGCGCGGAAGCGGTTGTACTACCGCAGACGCGGGGCGGGGGGTAACAGCACGGACGCGCACGCCGGGCCCCTGTCACGTGGGGATAGATTATGCAGCCATGGGCAGCGGAGCAGAGCGGAGACGCAGACGTGCACGCGCTCCTGTCTGGACCAACAGGGTTAAGGCTGGAGAGCAAAAGTTTACAAACGGTTCACCCCCTCTAATCTGCGACGTATCCACGGGCGGACCGCGCCCGGTAGTACCGGCGGCGTGGCGCCATCGCGTTTTTGACGCGGTGCACTCCCTGGTGCACCCGGGAGTACGCGCTTCAGTGAAAATGGTAGCGGAGAAGTTTGTTTGGCCGAGCCTGCGCAAGCACGTGAAAGAGTGGGCGAAAGCCTGCATGGCTTGCCAGCGGGCCAAAGTCCACAGGCCACACGAAGGCCCCTTTAGAACAGTTCCACATTCCGGCTAAGAGATTCAATCATGTGCACGTAGACCTAGTGGGCCCCCTGCCGCCGTCACAAGGGTTCACACATCTCTTGACAATGGTGGACCGAACCACACGTTGGCCGGAAGTGGTCCCGTTAACGGTCGACCACAGCGCAGAGGTGGCTCGCGCTTTTTTAAAGCCTGGGTAGCGCGGGTTCAGGGTTCCATCGGATATTACGTCCGATAGGGGACCTCAATTTGTGTCGGAGCTGTGGTCAGCAATGGCAGCGGCGTAGGAGCGGCAGTCCACCGCACTACCGCTTATCACCCCCAGGCCAACGGTTTATGCAAGCGTTTTCACAGGTCTTTGAAGGCAGCCCTCAGAGCATCGCTCACAGATGCAGGTTGGGTAAACAAACTACCATGGGTTTTATTGGGGTTGCGTTCGGCACCCAAAGAGGACTTAGAAGCCTCACCCACAGAATTGGTTTTTTGCACAACCTCTCAGGCTGCCCGGCGAGTTCCTACCAGCCATGCGGCACCAGGGCGCCCCCCGGTGCGGGGACCTCTGATTGGCACGGGAGCAGAAATGCTCCCGGGCCCCGTCATCACACTTTTCCGCGTGTTTTTGTTCCCAAGGCTTTACAAAACGCTGAATTTGTTTTTGTCAGGCACGACACTCAGCGACACAGTCTCCGCCCACCATATGACGGTCCATTTCGAGTGCTGGAAACCGGGGAGAAATATTTTGTGCTAGATTTGGGGGGGCAGGAAAGAAACAATCAGTATTGATAGATTAAAAACCTGCCTTTGTGTTGCACGACGAGTCTGTACGACCGGCAGAGGGCGCCTCGACGCGGCAGACCACCCAGGGAACAGCTTCTGGAGCGCCCGCAGGGGACAAATAACCTTTCTTCCCCCCTCATTCCACAGATTCGCCGCAGGACGGCACAACACAGGCTGTTGAAACCTGTGTACAGCAAGTTTGGGAGGAGGTTGAAGCCCAGACTATGGGCAGAGTGATGTGTGTTTCGATCCAAACTGTGTAGGCCGTGCTGTAAATTCCGCAGGTGGGGGGTGACATATGCTGTATTGCCATTAGGATACGGTTATCGGGTGTGTCCATTCTTTGGCGTTTGGGGGGGAGTGATGTAGCGCCCATAATGGTAAACATTATGTAGCTCACATATTTCACTGCAGAGACCCAAGCATAGAGGAATTTAAGCTTGCGGTGTGTATTGACATCACGCCTCAGATGGACAATGAGTCTGGACCACCTGCGGGACTTGGGAGGAAGTCAGAGATCTGGAGCGAGAGCCTGAAAGGGACTGTCTGACTCCTGGGGTCAGACAGAAGAGCAAAGAGGACTTTGAAGTGATTAAGTGTAAATAGAAGGATTTTGACTTGATTGTGTGATTCTGTGTTTGATGTGTGGGTATAATGTATGTGGGTTTACCACAGCTCTCCCTCTTTTATCCTGACTGAGAGAGAGAGAGCTGGGGACTTGAGATGAATAAACCATACTGAGAAATTATCCAGTCTCATCATTTCATGATCCCCACATTGATGACCAAGACGTACGATGCCGGGAGAACGTTACCCTGACCCGGATTCACGGAGACCGACCCGCACGAGCACAGGCTCGATTAAGCTCCCCGAGTTCTGGCAAGACGACCCGCACTCATGGTTCCAACACGCGGAATCGCGGTTCGTGCTTGGGGGAATATCAGACAGATGACACCAAGTTTCATAATGTCATCGCAAGACTCGACCAGCCCGCACAGCTCAATGTGTGTGGAGCCTGGTGCAGCAGCCGCCCGCTGCTGGCAAGTACGACGCGCTGAAAGCTCTGCCCTCATCGAGAGTTTTGTGCCATCAGCCGAGGTGAGGGCCAGGCAGCTTCTGGACCTGCGCGACCGAGGAGGACGTAGAGCGACACCGACCTCATGGAGGACATGCTGCAGCTGATCGGGACAGACAGAACGATGCGTTTCTGTTCAAAACACATTTCTTGAGGACCCTCCAGCACACATGAGAGGTACCCTGTCCTGGCATGAGGTGTGGTGAGCCAGCAAGGACTTCCGCGCGCTGGCCAGGAAGCGCAGCGGCTCTCGACGCCTGCGACGAGCAGGAGACCTTCCGTGGCAGCAGCAGACCTCGGCGCGTGCGGCCGGAGGCAGTGAGGAGCCGGAGGCAGCAGGAGCAACCCAGCGATGACGGCAAGCCGGGCGGCTCCCGAGGCAGAGGAGGGGACGGCCTCTGTTATTAACATCGACGCTTCACTGAGAAGGCGCACAGATGCATCCGCCATGCAGTTTTAAGAACAGGGAAACGCCCGGGCCGGGGGTCGTTAGCAGCTTCGACTCTCGGTGAACAGAACAAGCTGCTTTATCTAACAGACGAGGGCTCCGGGCGGCAAGTCCTCGTGGACACCGGAGCCCAGAGGAGTTTCATCACCGCGACCTATGCGGATCGTGTGGCGGGGCCCCGTGGAGACGGAGCAACGGCGGCGAACGGCTCGTCGATCAAAACGTTCGGGGAAAGGACTCTACGCCTGTCCTTGCACGGCCGCACCTATGAATGGACCTTCATAGTAGCGGTGGTGAGTTTCAACATGTTAGGCGCTGACTTTTTGTGCTCACATGGCTTGTTAGTGGATCTGGTTAATAGACGCCTAGTAAATGCACTCTCCTTTTGTTCTATCCCTTGTGCAGCTCGAGTGTCCCCGCCGCCAGTACAGACCAACGTCGCCACAGCAGGCGGTAAGTTTCAAACTCTTCTAACCCAGTTCCCAGCACTCACAGTTCCCACGTTTTCAGCTAAGGTTGCGAAGCACGGGGTGGAACACTTTATCACCACAAGTGGCCCACCAGTTTTTGCGGAAGCTCGGCGCTTGGATGCAGCTAAGCTCTCCACTGCGCGCGAGGAGTTCGCCAACCTGGAAAGGTTGGGCATAATTCGCCGCTCGAAGAGTGCCTGGGCCTCCCCGCTGCATATGGTGCCTAAGGCTGACAGCTCGTGGAGACCTTGTGGTGATTACCGCAGGTTAAACAATGCCACAGCGCAAGGACTGCTAACCCAATCCGCATATCCAGGATTTTTCAGTGCACTTAGCAAAGGCGCGCATTTTTTTCTAAAATAGACCTGGTCCGCGGTTATCATCAGGTCCCGGTTCGACCAGAGGACATTCCCAAAACAGCGGTTAAATAACCCCGTTCGGAGTTTTTGAATTTTTACGCATGCCTTTTGGCCTTAAAGGCCGCGCGCAAACTTTCCAACGAATGATGGATGCCGTGTTGCGTGACCTCCCCTTTCGTTTTTGTTTTACTGGACGATATTTTAGTCGCCAGTGCCTCCGAGGAGGAACACGAAAAACACACCTCACCACGGTTTTTCAGAGGTTGGGAACACACAGGGTATGATAATCAACCCAGCCAAGTGCCATTTTGGTGTAGCGCAAATCAATTTTTTAGGACACCGAGTCTCCCCAGAGGGAGCAATCCCTCTGCCGGCCAAAGTACGCGCAGTGGCGGAGTTTCCCCAGCCACAAACGCAAAGCGTTGCAAGAGTTTTTAGGAATGGTAAATTTTTATAACCGTGTCCATACCCCACGCAGCGCAGCTTATGCAACCGTTTTACGCCGCGCTTAAAAAGCAGAAGCCTTCCAATGCGATCGAGTGGTCCCCGGAGCGGGGGGAGCGCACATTCCAGAGGTTTAAAAAAGCACTGGCAGAACAGCGCTGCTGGCTCACCCAGAACCCATCAGCCCACATAGCGCTAACCACCGATCGCGTCAGATGTGGCCATAGGGGCGTTGTAGAGCAGCAAGTCGCCGGGGTTTGGCAACTGCTCGCTTTTTTCAGCAGGTCCTTGCGCGATGCTGAGCAGAAATACAGCGCGTTTGACAGGGAGCTGCTAGCGCTCCACCTGGCCATTCGCCATTTCCAGTTCTGGCTGGAGGGGCGACGTTTCACCGCGTTTGTCGACCACAAACCGCTCACTTTTGCAATGTCCAAAATTTCAGAACCGTGGTCAGGACAGCAGCAGAGACAGCTGGCCGCAATTTTGGAATTTACCACCGATATTCAGCACATAGCCGGTAAACTCAACGTAGTAGCAGACTGTCTCTCACGTGCAGTAATAGCGCCTGTCCGCGCGGAAGCGGGTTGTACTACCGCAGACGCGGGGCGGGGTAACAGCACGGACGCGCACGCGGCCCCTGTTCACGTGGGGATAGATTATGCAGCCATGGCAGCGGAGCAGAGCGGAGACGCAGACGTGCACGCGCTCCTGTCTGGACCAACAGGGTTAAGGCTAGAGAGCAAAAGTTTACAAACCGGTTCACCCCCTCTAATCTGCGACGTATCCACCGGGCGACCGCGCCCGGTGGTACCGGCCGCGTGGCGCTATCGCGTTTTTGACGCGGTGCACTCCCTGGTGCACCCGGGAGTACGCGCTTCAGTGAAAATGGTAGCGGAGAAGTTTGTTTGGCTGAGCCTGCGCAAGCACGTGAAAGAGTGGGCGAAAGCCTGCATGGCTTGCCAGCGGGCCAAAGTCCACAGGCACACGAAGGCCCCTTTAGAACCGTTCCACATTCCGGCTAAGAGATTCAATCATGTGCACGTAGACCTAGTGGGCCCCCTGCCGCCGTCACAAGGGTTCACACATCTCTTGACAATGGTGGACCGAACCACACGTTGGCCGGAAGTGGTCCCGTTAACGTCGACCACAGCGGCAGAGGTGGCTCGCGCTTTTTTAACAGCCTGGGTAGCGCGGTTCAGGGTTCCATCGGATATTACGTCCGATAGGGGACCTCAATTTGTGTCGGAGCTGTGGTCAGCAATGGCCAGTGGCTTAGGAGCGGCAGTCCACCGCACTACCGCTTATCACCCCCAGGCCAACGGTTTATGCAAGCGTTTTCACAGGTCTTTGAAGGCAGCCCTCAGAGCATCGCTCACAGATGCAGGTTGGGTAAACAAACTACCATGGGTTTTATTGGGGTTGCGTTCGGCACCCAAAGAGGACTTAGATGCCTCACCCACAGAATTGGTTTTTGCGCAACCTCTCAGGCTGCCCGGCGAGTTCCTACCAGCCCATGCGGCACCAGGGCGCCCCCCGGTGCGGGGACCTCTGATTGGCACGGGAGCAGAAATGCTCCCGGGCCCCGCTCATCACACTTTTCCGCGTGTTTTGTTCCACAAGGCTTTACAAAACGCTGAATTTGTTTTTGTCAGGCACGACACTCAGCGACACAGTCTCCGCCCACCATATGAAGGTCCATTTAGAGTGGCTGGAAACCGGGGAGAAATATTTTGTGCTTAGATTTGGGGGGCAGGAAAGAAACAATCAGTATTGATAGATTAAAACCTGCCTTTGTGTTGCACGACGAGTCTGTACGACCGGCGAGGGCGCCTCGACGCGGCAGACCACCCAGGGAACAGCTTCTGGAGCGCCCGCAGGGGACAAATAACCTTTCTCCCCCTCATTCCACAGATTCGCCGCAGGACGGCACAACACAGGCTGTGAAACCTGTGTACAGCAAGTTTGGGAGGAGGTTGAAGCCCAGACTATGGGCAGAGTGATGTGTGTTTCGATCAAACTGTGTAGGCCGTGCTGTAAATTCCGCAGGTGGGGGGTGACATATGCTGTATTGCCATTAGGATACGGTTATCGGGTGTGTCCATTCTTTGGCGTTTGGGGAGGAGTGATGTAGCGCCCATAATGGTAACATTATGTAGCTCACATATTTCACTGCAGAGACCCAAGCATAGAAGGACTTTAAGCTTGCGGTGTGTATTGACATCACGCCTCAGATGGACAATGAGTCTGGACCACCTGCGGACTTGGGAGGAAGTCAGAAGATCTGGAGCGAGAGCCTGAAAGGACTGTCTGACCTCCTGGGGTCAGACAGAAGAGCAAAGAGGACTTTGAAGTGATTTAAGTGGTAAATAGAAGGATTTTGACTTGATTGTGTGATTCTGTGTTTGATGTGTGGGTATAAATGTATGTGGGTTTACCGCAGCTCTCCCTCTTTTATCCTGACTGAGAGAGAGAGAGCTGGGGACTTGAGATGAATAAACCATACTGAGAAATTATCCAGTCTCATCATTTCATGATCCCCACATTTTCAACGAAAATTGGCCAAATATCACCAAGAAGCATCCCGCTTCGTGAATACTGCCTCAATAAACCAAAAAGCACTGTAAGTTGTAAGTTTGTGTTCTAACGTATTTCCTGGAGAGTGATGTTGCAGTCATATTCATCTTGTTGGGTAAAATGAGTTAAATATTTTCTGAACTGCACTCAGACTGAAAAAGAAGGTTAATAAAGATTTTTTTTTTTCTAAGAGGATCTGTATTTCTTTTTTTTTTTTAGTTTTCTTTAATTTTAATAAGCATACAATGTTATGCAGAGGTGTACTTGTAACAATATTATAGACAAACACAATACTATTTATAGTAGTGGGGGTGGGGGCGAAATGTTTACTGCTTCCTGGGGGGGCTCAACAGAAAAGAACTGAGAACCACTGATAAAAGGTTATAAAACTATGTAAATTAAAATACTACAAACAAAGAGGCACATACCTGATGTCACGTGTTCAAAGTGTGCCCAGGGTGAAGTAACTAGCAGTCTTCTGGATCAGCTGCAGCGCTCCTCTTTGGATCCTTCTTTCATCGGTCAGGAAACAGGAGGTGAAGTTTTAGTAGTCTCCCACCATGATCGTGTTTGGTGATGTGGGATGATAGGAGATGTAGTCCGCTAGTCGTTTAAACAAAAACAAACAAAACTAAAACAATAAAAACAAAATATTGCTTGGTTATTATATGACAGCCGACAACTTTAATTACGTGGAAAATTATCCTTTAAATTGACAACCATCATATGTGTAACTGGCAAAATTTGATCGGGATCAAAGATAATTTTGCTTTTGCCATTCATTTCAATGGAAATTTTTTTCAACTTAAGGTACTTACAAAAGTAGAGGGAGCGTAACTTAGGCTCTCTATATTAGTCCTTGTCAGGTTGTTGTTACATCATGCCATCAAGTATTATACCAGAATACCCTGTGCATGTGCAATATATGTGCCATATATATGCTGTATTTGTACCTGAATACATTTTCACTGCTGTGGTAAATTGAGCTGTGGGTGGTGTGAATTTGGAGTGGAGAATACACAAATGGGGATCTGGTAATTAAACTCGATCCTCCAACAGAAAATGATAAAATAAAGCATGTTTCCAGCAGGAATTACAATCTATAGTCATGTGTTTGAAAAATGTGACCTCTAGTGGTTCTGAAAATAACGACATGTAGTGAGATGGAAGAGGGTAAAAGGTATAATCTGCAGCAAATATTCCACCACTCTCTCTTAAACGTGACTGTAACCAAAAAGTTTTAGTGGTAAAGCCTAACTTTTGCTGTAAATTTATGCACCTACAGTATGTAAATGGCATTTACTGTTGTAAAAAAGGGAATTGGCTGGAACATGGGATACCTGCATGGAAGTGCCTATTTTTGTATTGTCTCTGTCCCCCACTCATCTTGATAATTGCATTTAAGTGCTTTTCAAAATGTGAAACACAGTGACATGCACTGAACTCTCAGTAAGCATATTATTTGGAGGACTTTCTGGTGTATTGTGTAACTTTAAAGAGGCCAGTGGCTTTTTGACACCATCAACATGCCCTCATTCCGTAATCACTGTAAATCGTTATCGCATTATTGCTGTGTTGTCGTTTGTGTGTTTGTAAAAGTCATTTCTTTATTGAAAAAACACACACTTGCTGAGCTAAAATTTAGCAGAGACCAGCCAGAGAATCGCAGAAACAACCTCTCATGGGAGCATCTCTCACACTAAACACACAACTATAACAGTGACCTCATCAAAATTAATGACAGAAGTATGGAAAGTGGTCATGCAATTGTTCATACACTGCCAATGCAATATTTGGGCACTTATCAGATCAGTAATCACCTTAAATGTTTTACATACAGTTTATAGTCTAATTCTGTATATCCACTTCATGTTTACAGAAGATGGACTGCTAGAGACATTCTGCATTCTTCCATAATCCTACTGAATCCCAAAATCTCCAACCCAACACAGAACGTTCTGTCCAGAGCATTTGCTTCGATCTCCAGCTTCCAGAATCATCATATAAAAAGAGTTTGTCCTCTCAATACAATGCATCCACTGAGCCAGGAGAAATCTGGACAGCGAGTTCTCAATTAAATTACTCATGAAGGAACTTGACCTACATGTAATGAGGGAGGACGGCGGTGTACAGCACACTCCAATCTATTTAAGGTTGTGTACAAACCCCAGATGGTCAGACAAATCTGATAACAGTTCTGTGAGAGGGCACACACTTTGTATTGATTATCTGGAGACAAAGATGTGAAGTGTAGACAGGATAATATTGTAATACTGGCTGTGATTAAAACGTTAGCTGGACGATGAATTGATATCTTAACATGCCATTGGCTATTTCTAAATATTGAAATGAATTGATTTTAAGCTTATTTGAATGTTGAAGTGTAGATATGCAATTTTGTACTTGTATGACTCAATTAACACAAGCTATTTGACATTTTAAAAAAGTTCATGTGATTAATACTTTTTCCTATATTATCTCCTATGACAATTCAGCCCTCATTGCACCAACAAACTCGCCCATGAGTGATGGAATTGTCTTCAAGTCACGAGAATTTTGAAATATGAGCAGATTTCACAGCAGTGGCACAGATGTGAATAAATTCATTGCTGTAAAAGGAGAGGCTTCTTCCAGAATTCATGCCGCCTGACTGTCATGTGGTAGGAGTGGTTACCCTAAAAAATGTCTGTCAAAACAAAAAGTAACTGGACAGAGGTAAAAAAATAGCCATATAAATGCTTTCCATTGACAGTGTTTATCTGAACTGAGAGATAGCTTAAGAGGTCAATTACTTATTGCTAAGGTTTAAATAAAAAAAATTAAAATCTGCTTTCTTCAAGTAGTATCTCACTGATAAAATAAAAGAGGGGGAAAAGTGCAATTTTTCACTTGGAATCACACTGAATTGGCACATACGACACAATTGTATGTCCCACAAATATTGCATTAATGTCACACAGTGGGTGGCAGTGGCTCAGGAGGTAGAGCAGGTCGTCCAATAACCGGATTGTTGGTGGTTTGAATCCCACTCTCCCCAGATATCCTGCTGTTGTGTCCCTGGGCAAGACACTTTCCCCTCCTTGCCCTCACTGTCCATAACACTGGGTATGAATGTGCATAAAAAAAAAAGTTCAGTGGCGGCCGTAGAGGCTGTTGGCATGGATTGGCAGCCATGTTTCCATCAGCCTGCCCCAGAGCAGCTGTGGCTACTGTAGTAGCTTGCCACTACCATTGCCTGTCTGGAGTGAATGAATAATGTATCTATTTGTAAAGCATCTATGATAAAGCACTATATAAATCTGATGCATTATTATAAACTCCAGCTGAGTTTTGGGCCAAATTTTGCCAGGAGTTTGCGTATATGAGGGGAGGCTGAAAAGTTCACAGTGGTCAAATTTGACCAAATGTGGTTTATTTTTCAACATAGTCCCCCCTTTGGTCCACACACTTCTTCCATTGGTGTTACAGCGCTTGGATTCCTGCGGTTGAAAAATAAACCACATTTGGTCAAATTTGACCAATATGAATTTTTCAGCCCCCCTCGTATGCCACGCGAGTGTTGCAGGATATTATCACAGCATACATGAGACAAAATTGCAGCAATGTTTTTGCCGTACCAAGACAACCGCCCAAATCCTATGCAACACTCACATGACAGTTATCTGTGCCAATTGTGCAATGGGACATATATATTATTATTCTAGTTAAGCACATAAATTGAAATTATGGTATAAGAATGTACAGTTTCTACTCACCAGCTGGCAGGGGGCTGTCCATCTACGCAAAATCCTCACAGTTTTGTTAAATCAAATTCTGCATAAGTTTTATCTTCATTTGCTGGATGGTGAAGGCTGCTGCATGTCTCCTTGCTGCTGCTGCAGTCATGCACCATCCTGACCACTCTGCTGCTGACAGGTACCAGGCTGCTACCGAAAAGTACCACTCTGGTGCTGGTTGGTGCCAGGCTGCTCTGTGTAGAGGAAATAGGAGAGATTTTGGAAACGCCATTGTGACTGTCGTTCTCCAACTAGCCATGAGCAGTCGCAGCCCAGTGAGATACTAGCCTTAGTCAGCATTTCTGACGTGTTTTAACAACATAGCTTACTACTGGGAGTCTGCCACTCAGTTTTAACAGAAACATGTAAAAAAAATGCTGCATGTGGCGATCATCAGATTCCAGGCAGCTGTTGACCTTTAGGTTTTCTACTGTTTTCCAGAAGCATTTAAAAACTAAGGTGTGTTACATCTTAGGTTTAAAAATCTACAGGAGAGTCACCTTGTACTTCAGTTGTTGCTCAGAAGAATAAGACTCCCCTGGTAAGATTCAAACCTGGAACCTCCAGCATATATGAATGGAACCTCCAGCATATATGAATGCCTTTCCCTACTACACAACATGACTACTTCAGTTCTTCAGTTTTGCTTGGGGACCTTAGGTTTGAATATCTATGTGCATATACAATGGATATAGAAGGTCTACACACCCCTGTTCATATGCCAGGTTTTTGTGATGTTGTGGAGGACCCACTCAGTATGTCAGTATGTTTCCACTCAGACGGAAGGACAAGGGGAATCGTCATGGGGGGTTTGTGTGTTGATGCGGAGGTTGGTGTGTTGATGCAAACGGTGACAAAGAGAATGGGAATTGCAAAGTCTTTCATGTTACGGCAGCACCACAGGTGACCGAGTGGGTCGTAGGCTATAAAAGGAGAGGTGCCTGCGACCCTATCCGAGCCACCAGGTCCTGGTGCACGCTGAGGACATACCTAAAATGGCAGTAATAACCCTGTTTGGTCTTTTTGAGTTTTTACGCATTCCTTTTGGGTTAAAAGGCGCGGCACAGACATTCCAACGCATGATGGATGCGGTGTTGCGCGATCTGCCGTTTGTGTTCGTCTACCTGGATGACATCCTGGTGGCCAGCGCGTCCAAGGATGAACACATAGCTTACCTCAGGACAGTTTTCCAGAGGTTGGAGGAGCATGAATTAATAATCAATCCGGCGAAGTGCCAGTTTGGGGTGAAGGGAATCAATTTTTTGGGCCACCGCATCTCACCGGAGGGTGCAATACCCTTACCGGACAAAATGCACGCAGTGGCAGATTTTCCCCGGCCTCAGACGTTCAGGGCACTGCAGGAGTGTTTGGGGATGGTTAACTTTTACAACTGTTTCCTCCCCCACGCAGCCCAGCTCATGCAGCTGTCGTACGCCACGCTTAAGAAATGGAAACTGGCGGAAAGAGTTGACTGGACTCCTGAGTGAGAGCAGGCGTTTTCCGAGGTTAAAACAGCCCTGGTGAGCACCGCACTGCTGGCGCACCGGGACCCGGCGGCTCGGATAGCGTTCACTACCACTGCATCGGACGTGGCCATAGGGGCCGTCGTGGAGCAGCGTGTCGCCAGTTCTTGGCAGCTGCTTGCCTTTTTTTAGCAGGTCTTTGTGCAACAGTGAGCGTAAATACAGCGCGTTCAACAGGGAGTTACTGGCTCTCCACCTGGCCAAACACCACTTCCAGTTCTGGCTGGAAGGGCGCACCTTCACTCCATTCGTGGACCACAAGCTGCTAACGTACGCTATGGCCAAGGTTTTGGAACCATGGTCGGGCCGGCAGCAGAGACAGCTGGCCGCGAACTTGGAGTTTACGACCGACATTCAGCATGTGGCCGGTAAACTCAATGTGGTGGCGGACTGCCTCTCGCGCACATTAGTGGCCCCAGTCTACGTGGGGATAGATTACACGGCAATGGCCGCTGAGCAGATCGGCGATGCGGATGTTTGCGTGGTCCAGTCTGGACCAACAGGGTTAAGGCTGGAGAGCAGAGTACTGCAAGACGCCCCCCCCCCCCCCACAGTCTGTGACGTCTCCACGGGCCGCCCACGTCCGATGGTCCCACGCGCTTGGCGCCGCCACGTTTTTGAGTCGGTTCACTCCCTGGCACACCCAGGAGTGCGCACGTCAGTCAAAATGGTGGGAGCAAAGTTCGTCTGGCTGAGCCTATGCAAACAGGTGAAAGAGTGGGCTGAAGCCTGCGTAGCGTGCCAACGAGCCAAAGTGCACAGGCACACAAAGGCCCCGTTGGAGCCGTTCCATATCCCGGGTAAGAGGTTCGTCCATGTTCACGTGGACCTCGTGGGCCCCCTCCCGCCATCGCAGGGGTTCACGCACCTCCTAACAGTGGTGGACCACACCACGTGCTGGCCCGAAGCAGTCCTGCTAGCTTCCACCGCGTCTGCAGACATTGCACATGCTTTTTTGACAACATGGGTGGCAAGTTTTGGTGCCCCTTCGGATATCACATCCGATTGGGGCCCGCAGTTTGTTTCCGACCTCTGGTCCTCCATGGTCCGGGGCCTGGGCGTCACACTTCATTGCATGACTGCGTACAACCCCCAGGCCAATGGGTTATGCGAGCGTTTCCATAGGTCGTTTAAAGCAGCGCTCAGGGCTTCGCTTACGGATGCAAATTGGGTGGACCGGTTGCCGTGGGTTCTATTAGGGTTGCGTTCAGCACCGAAGGAGGATTTGGCAGCCTCCCCAGCAGAGCTGTTTTTTTTCCCAGCCGCTGCAGCTCCCAGGGGAATTTTTTCCGGACAGCCCCACGCCAAACATCAATCCATCCCTGCTTTCACTGCATAGAGCAGTGGCAGGGATGGTACCCGGTCTGGTCCACCACTGTTTTCCACGCATTTTTGTACCAAAGGCCTTGAAGCACACGGCGTTCGTATTTGACAGGCACAATGCCCGCGCCCGCCCTACGATGGCCCGTTCAAAGTGCTGGAACCCGGGGAGAAACATTTTGTGTTAGACTTGGGGGGACGCAGGGAAGCAGTCTGTGTAGACAGGCTTAAGCCTGCTTTTGTTTTAACAGACGAGCAGGTGGTGTTGGCCCAAGCTCCTCGGCTCGGACGACCCCCACTGAGAGCTCCCCAGGTAAATGACTCGTCAGATCAGTTACAATGGCATGCTAAAGATGTTTCCTCCCCTTCCAATGTCCCCCCACAGACCGACGCACCCCCAAGAGCTCCCACCGGCACAGCAGCGTCTCGGAGCAGCAGACCCCCCGTTACAGCCGCTATGGATGTAGGCTGAAGCCCAAAGGACATGAGGGTTAACACTCAGTCTGACTTTCGGGGGGGGGGGGGTGGAGGACCCACTCAGTATGTCAGTATGTTTCCACTCAGACGGAAGGACAAGGGGAATCGTCATGAGGAGTTTGTGTGTTGATGTGGGGGTTGGTGTGTTGATGCAAACAGTGACAAAGAGAATGGGAATTGCAAAGTCTTTCGTGTTACGGCAGCACCACAGGTGACTGAGCGGGTTGTAGGCTATAAAAGGAGAGGTGCCTGCGACCTGTCACTTTTTCTGATGCTTGTGATTCTGGATGATGTGAGAAAGAGAAATTAATAAAGCCTACTTTGTTCTGGACTGCTCTGCCTGGTTATTCCTCTCTCCACAATGTAATAAAATGAGACCAAGATAAATCATTCCAAAACTTTTTCCGCCATTAATGTGACCTATAACCTGTACAATCTAATTGAAAAACAAACTGAAATCTTTAAAGGGGAAAAATTAAAAACTTACAATTACCTGTTTGCATAAATATGCACAACCTTAAACTAATACTTTGTTGCAGCACCTTTGGCTTTTATTACAGCACTCAGTCTTTTTTGAGTAGGAGTCTATCAGCGTGGCACATCTTGATGTGGCAATATTTACCCACTCTTCTTTGCAAAAACACTCCAGCAATCTGTCAGATTGCGAGGGCATCTCCTGTGCACAGCCCTCTTCAGATCACCCCACAGATGATCGATCAGATTCAGGTCTGGACTCTGGCTGGGCCATTCCAAAACCTTAATCTTCTTCTGGTGAAGCCATTCTCTTGTTGATTTGGATGTCTGCTTTGGGTCATTGTCCTGCTGAAAGATGAAGTTCCTCTTCATCTTCAGCTTTCTAGCAGAAGCCTGAAGGTTTTGTACCAACACTAACTGGTATTTCGACTGACTGGTGGTTCGCCTACCAGCATGGCATTGGGGCGGAGGATGCAGTGATCTTCCTCCTTCACCGTTCTCTGTCCCACCTGGAGAAGCCTGGGAATGCGGTGAGGATCATGTTCTTTGACTTCTCCAGTGCTTTCAACACCATCCAACCGATGATCCTGAAGGACAAGCTGCTGTGCGCAGGGGTGGACCAGCACCTGTCTTCATGGATCCTGGACTACCTCACTAACCGGCCACAGTTTGTGAGAACCCGGGATTGTGTGTCCGACACGATTATCGGTAGCACAGGGGCCCCCCAGGGAACGGTTTTGGCTCCCTTCCTGTTCACCATTTATACTGAATCAGAATCAGAATCAGAATCAGAATCAGCTTTATTGCCAAGTATATTTACAAGTAAACATACGAGGAATTTGACTTGACATTGGACGCGCACGTTAGGCGCATCCAATGACGCGTCGCCATACAAGGCGCCTGTCATACAGTGGAGGTAAAGAGGGGAAGGGAGGGGGAGGAAAACACAATAGGAGAGAGAAAAAACATAGTAATCAGAATAACGCTCGTATATGCTCATATAAAGCTCAATGAGCCAAATTTTGACTACACAGAAAAAGACCCTCATGCACAATTAACAGACGATAGATCACACAAACAAGAGTTGAGAGAGGCAGTGTATATATGAGTCAGTATATATGTGTCAGTTCGTGTAATGTTGTGTGCATTTGTGTAGAGTAGGTGTGACAGTTGCTAGTGAACAGCAGAGGGCGCCTCCAGGCAGTAGATAGATGTTAGTCATGTGACTTATAAACAAGTCCAGAGTCTGTCTCTTCGCTTGCAAATGAAGGCACATGGACTATCCCTGAGAAGTTCATCCGCTGAAAACAGCAGCTGTCTGTCGATTGCTTGGGTTAAGAGCCGCTCCTACCACTTATCTTGCAGGAGGAATGTAAATACCGGGCACCAAAGAAGGTCAAATCTGCACAGCACTCAGAGAATAGAATTTCCTCACCCGAGCAATTCTGTGCTTCAGAATTTCCATGTGCAGGCTTAAACATTAACATACTCTGAAGAGCACTAGCGACTTCAAGATGTATTCCACCATCTGAATCTCCATTCAGTTCGCCATGCCGCCTCGTGCCTCCCCAACTAGTCGAATTGGTGAAGGAGCTTGCCTGGATCCGCATTTGAACAGCTCCCACCTTCCTCAATTTTGAAACAAACACCAGGAGACTCCAGAGCCAAAAATAGAATCCTGTGTCGTAGCCAATAGATGTCTTCTGCATCTCCAGTCGAATCATACACTCAGCAGGTTCCAATTCTTGGGCTCCCCCTTGGCCCGATTCTTGTTGAAAAAATAGTGACAATAGCCCGTTTAAGCCGCTACCAAATCCATAATTTCCGTTTAGATTAAGATTCGGCAGAAGAAGAGCGACTAAACACAGACAAAAACGCAACATTGCAAGCTGGGATCAGAAGGGAAAAGAGAGGATTAGAAAAGGCGTCTGCTCTCTCTCGAAGCCGGAAGTAGAGTGTCTTCTCTCTCTACTGCGGACTTCTCTCACAACACAACACACTGCCATCTACAGAAGTTCTCTGACGACTCTGTGATCGTCGGCCTCATCTCCAATGGAGATGAAACTGAGTACAGAGGACTTATCCAGGACTTCGTGGACTGGTGCTATCAGAACTGCCTCCAGATCAACGCGAGGAAAACTAAGGAGTTGGTGGTGGACTGCCGCAGGCAAGGGCAACCCCTCACAGCACCAGTAAACATCCAGGGAACAGACATCGAGATGGTGACATCCTACAAGTACCTGGGTGTTCATCTGAACAATAAACTAGACTGGTCACACAATACTGATGCACTCTACAAGAAGGGACAGCGCAGGCTGTTCCTACTGAGGAGGCTCAGGTCTTTTAGTGTACAAGGGGCACTGCTGAAGACTACGACATGGTGGTGGGATCAGCCATCACTTTTGGAGTGGTCTGCTGGGGCAGTGGCATTACAGCAGCCGATAGGAAGAGACTGAACAAACTGATCAAGAAAGCTAGCTCTGTCCTGGGGAAACACCTTGACCCAGTGGAGGAGATAGGAGAGAGAAGGATGGTGGCTAAACTGTCATCTCTGCTGGAGTCCGAGTCCCACCCTATGCATGACATACGGAAAGAACTGAGGAGCTCATTTAGCAGTAGACTACATCATCCTAGGTGCACAACCAAGAGGTTTCGCAGGTCCTTCCTACCTACGGCTGTCAGACTGTATAACCTAAACAGGGCTGCTCGCAGAGATAGCAAAAAAAAGTGACGACCTAATAGTATTGAATGCAAAAGACGCAATAGACTTACACAAATGGTCCCCTCCAGTATACAACTAGGACAATATCAGTCGCTAAGGAGGGTGACAATATGTATGGGTATATGTTCATACTATGGAGGTTAACTAAGTAGACGGTTATGCTGTTTCATTCCATCTAGCTACAATGCTCCGCACAGTGTATATATAAATATATTTATATACTGTATACTGCTCAAAAAAATTAAAGGAACACTTTGAAAACACATCAGATTTTAATGGGAAAAAATAAGCTGGATATCTACACTGATATGGACTGGATAATGTGTTAAGAATGAAAAGATGCCACATCTTTTGATGGAAATGAAAACACTCCAAAAGAAAGAAATTGTGGCAGGCTAGTCCAGCTTACTCAGATTAAAAAGTGTTCCTTTAATTTTTTTGAGCAGTATATTTATGTATGCATATGTATATTCACTGCTCTTATTTTTCTTATCTTCTTAATTATTGCTCTGAGTGTTGCTATCCCTGTGCTGTTGCAATCCTGGAATTTCCCCATTGTGGGACTAATAAAGGCTTATCTTATCTTATTTTATCTTATCTTATCTTATCTTATCTGATCTTATTTGGAACTGTTCATAATTCCCTCCACCATGACTAAGGCTCCAGTTCCAGCTGAAGAAAAACAGCCCCAAAGCATGATGTTGCCACCGCCATGCTTCACTGTAGGTAAGGTGTTCTTTTGGTGATGAGCAGTGTTGTGATTGTGCCAAATATACCTTTTGGAATTAGGGCCAAAAAGTTCAACCTTGGTTTCATTGGACCATAGCACATTTTCCCATATGCGTTTGGGAGATTTCAAATGTGTTTTGGTAAAATTTAGCCAGGCTTGGTTGTTTTTCTTCATAAGATAAGGCTTCAGTCTTGCCACCCTACCCCATAACCCAGACATATGAAGGAGATGGGAGACTGCTGTCACATGTACTAAACAGCCAGTACTTACCAGAAATTCCTGCAGCTCCTTCAATGTTGTTGTCAGCCTCTAGGCAGCCTCCCTGACCAGTTTTCTTCTTGTCTTGTCATCAATTTTGGAGGGATGTCCAGTTCTTGATAATACTGCTGTTGTGCCATATTGTCTCCACTTGAGGACTGTCTTCACTGTGTTTCACGGTATATCTAATGCCTTGGAAATTCTTTTGTACCCTTCTCCTAACCGATACCTTTGAACAATGAGATCCCTCTGATACTTTGGAAGCTCTCTGCGGACCATGGACTCGTGCTGTAAGATGGGAATACAAAAATGTCAGGAAAAGCCTACTAGAACAGCTGAACTTTATTTGGGGTTAATCAGAGGCACTTTTTTTTTTTGTAACTTTGATTTTTATTCATTTTTCATCATACATATTACATTCAGATCACAGTCTCTATATGTAAAAAAAGGAGCTAGAGGAAGAAAAAAAAAGAAAGGGGGGGGGGACAAATGTTGGAGCATCAAGTTTTTAGTTTCCATCTCTTAATTCTTCTGGTTTTTCCAGTGTCTTTGTTTATTCTTTCAATTTCTGTCTCGTTGTTGCACTTTGTAGTGTGTCCATTTCCACCATTTTTTTTCATATTGTCCTTCTTGCATTCTTTGTCGATATGTTAGTTTTTCCATTAAACGTATATCCTCAACAATGTCAGTCCATTGCTCTTGGTCAGGAAGAACTTCTGATTGCCATTTTCTTGTGATTGTTTTTTTTACATGCAATCAGCAAGATTTTAACTAGATATCTGTCCTCAGCCTGTATTACATTGTCTCTTTTAAGATCACATAAATACATCAAGTTACAGTTCATTGGTATATTATATCCTAATATCCTCTGTATTGTCACATGTATAGATTTCCAGAATGATGAGATTTTGCAGCATTTCCAAAACATATGTGAGTGGTCTGCATTTTGAGCCCCACAGCCCCTCCAGCATATAGATTGGGTATTTGTATATTTTCTTTGAATCTGTGGTGTAATGAAATAGCGAATCAGGTTTTTCCATCCAAATTCCCTCCATGTCCTTGAACTTGTTGATGTGTGTTGTGTTTTCCATATTTCTTGCCAGTTTTCTTCTGTTATGTTTAAATTTTTTTCTCCCATTTCTCCTTTATATAGTTACTTGAATGTTTGTTTGCCGTAAGTTTCTGATATAGCTTTGAAATAATTCTTATTTTATTTCCTGCATACGAGCTTAAAATGAATTGTATAATCTCGCTCACATCTGTGTGGTGGTTATGCCCAATCTTCCTCATATTTATAATCTCTCATCTGCAGATATCTGAAGAATTCAGATTTTTCTAGTTTAAATTTTCTTCTCATGTTTACAAAACTCCCAAAATCTTTTTTTCCGATATTGCCCCATGCTGTGATTCCCTTGTTCACCAGATTTTTGAATCCCCTATCTTGCTTTGCCGGTTCAAACTGACTGTCAAATGCTACCCATTTCAATAGTTTTATGTCCTCCTTTATATTATACTTTTTTACTATTTTATACCACAGTTCCAAAGTAAATTTAGTGATAGGGTCTATTTGTTTGATTTGCTTATATGCAGCCTTATCTCCTATTATGCTTTGTACTGGGAGTCCCTCAATTTCCTTTTCCATTTCTTTCCATTTTGCCTCATATCCTCCGTCGCACCAACATATGATAAATCTTATTTGTGCTGAGTAGTAATATTCCTTTAGACTCGGTAGACCCATGCCTCCTTTCTGTTTTGGTAATTGGAGAGTTTTATATTTCACTCTTGGCTTTTTACCTCCCCAAACAAATCTCGATATCATCCTGTCCCACTTTGAGAACTGGGCACCCGGAATCTCTGTTGGTAGAGCCTGGAAGAGATAAAGCAATCTAGGTTGTATGTTGATTTTGACTGTCTTAATTTTTGAATTCAGATCCATATTTAAGATTGACCATCTATCAATATCTTTTTTTATTTCTTGTTCTAACCTATCATAGTTTGCTTTATAGATTTTGCTTAAATCTTTAGGTATGTTCACTCCAAGGTATTTTATTTCTTTTTGTTTCCAGTTTAGTTTGATCTTATCAGTTATCTGGTTTAAAGGGTTATAGTGGAATGTCAGTATTTGTGTTTTTGTTATGTTTATCTTGTATCCTGATAATTTTCCAAAATTTTCTATCAAGTCCATCATTTCCATTATTGATTCATCTGGTTGTTCAAGGTAAACTATACTATCGTCTGCAAATAGCCCAATCTTGTGTTCAGCTCCCTTTATTGTTGCACCTTTTAATTTCTTATTTTGTTGCACCGCTTGAGCCAGTGGCTCTATGAACAGAACAAACAAGGTGGGCGATAGGCAGCATCCCTGCCTAGTTGATCTTTGTATATTTACTTTGTCTGTTAAGCTACCGTTTATCTTGATTCTTGCCACAGGTTTTGATACGTGTCTTTACGCATTGTACTGAGTTTTTCGTTTAAATCCAAAGCGTTCCAGCACTTATATAGGACATCCAATTAACCCTATCAAATGCTTTTTCTGCATCTAAACTCATTATTACTGCGCTTTTCTTTTCTTTATGTATTTGATTAATTATATGTATTGTTCTCCTGATATTATCATCTGTTTGGCGTCCCTCTATGAAACCAGTTCGATCATCCTCTATCAATTCCGTCAAGAATGTCTTTATTCATTTACAGATAATTGTTGTAGATATTTTATAATCCACATTTAATAAAGAGATTGGCCTATAGTTTCCGCATTGTTCCCTATCTTTCCCTGGCTTTAAAATAACTGAAATAATGGCCTCGTTCCATGATGGAGGTATTTTGTTGTTGTTTAATGTCCAATTAAATGACTTTAGGAGCTGTGGCGTGAGTTCGTCTATAAACAGTTTATAAAACTCAGACGGGTATCCATCACTACCTGGTGATTTACCGTTTTTAAGTGACTTAATCACATCTTTAATCTCTTGTGTTGTTATTTCTGCTGTTAGCTTTTCATTTTGTTGGTTTCCTATTGATGGCAAGTCCAATGTGCATAGAAATTTTTTAATATCCTTAACATTTGTCTCTTCAGGTTGTGAGTATAGTTCTTGATAGAATTTATGGAATATTTCTTCGATGTTTTCTGGGGTAACTGTGGTTTTATTTGTGATGGGGTCCTTAATCTTATATACATTATTCACTGTTTGTTGTTTTCTTAACCGTTTTGCCAGCAGTTTTGTGGCCTTTGGCCCTGTTTCATAATATTTTTGTATTAATATCTATTTTTCCTTTCAATTTCATCTATTTGTATTTCCTTTTATCTTTATTTTTTCTTCCTTAATTTCTTGATATATTTTTGGGTCATTTGTGCTTTGATGTTTACGTTCTAATTCCCTCAGTCTCTCACATCTTTGTTCATATGATTCCAGTTTAGACTTTTTTGCTTTTCCTGATTCAACAATTAATTTACCTCTTAACACGGCTTTTAGTGCGTCCCATAGTATTGTTGGGTCCACTTCTCCATTATCATTCTCCTCGATATACTCATTTATGTTTACCTTTATTCTTTCTTTAATTTTCTCATCATTTAATTAGTCCTACATTAAGTTTCCATGTTGTTTGTCGTTTTCTAATGTTTTAAATATATTTCCATGTATATAGGATTATGATCTGTTATTTTCTGCCCCTCCATCCGACAATTTCTCACCCTGTGTCTGTCACCTTCATTCATAAGGAAGTAATCTATTCTAGAGTGTACTTTATGGACTGCTGAATAATGTGTATAGTCTTTTTCAAGTGGGTGCAGGTCCCTCCATATGTCCACCATACCCATTTCTGCCAGTGATGGTTCTTATGAAACTTTGTTACATGTTTTTTTTGTCTTCTTAACACTTGTTGTGTCAACATCATGATCCATGACGGCATTTAAGTCTCCTCCACAAATTAGGACTCCTTCACTGTGTGTTGCTATGAGATCAAACAGTTGTTGAAAAAACCCTTGTCACTTTCTGGGTGGGGCATAGATGTTCACTAATGTGATCTGACATACCATCTATTCTTCCCTTTATTATTACCATATCTGCATTCTTTATCCTGGATTTCTTGTTCACATTCAAATTGTATTTTATTGAAATTAGTATCATAACCCCCCTTTTAGTTCCTCCCTTAAATGAACTGTAGTAGGAGTCTCTTATAGCCAAATCTCTTAGTTTCTCATGTTCTGTCTTGTCAAATGTGTCTCTTGCATAAATATAATTTCGGCTTTTTCCTTCTTGAATTTTCTTATTATTCTTTCCCTTTTAACAGGTGAGTTCAGACCATTCACGTTTAATGTCATTATCTTAAGATTTTTAACCATATTCATGTTTTTCCATTTTTTTAACTTGTGCTCCTAACCCCTTTAACAACAAAACTAACACATATTTGTACAAAAACACATTAACGAATCTCGACCTCCGTACTTTGGGCCTTTCTTCTGCCCACTGGTCCCTGTTGGTGGGTGGAGGGATTGTCCTCACCGAGTGAGGGGCCCTCCCTAGACCTGTAGTTACTATCCAAGTAATAGTCATCAGTCTAGAAATGTCGAACAAAAATCACTTAAACCTCTCCTAGCCGTTTGTTTCTCTTTTACTTTGTCTTCTTGGCATTCATTTCTTCTGTGTCCTTCTTAATCTTTGTTATAATCTAGGCTTTCCGTTGAAAGCCTTGCAGTTTTTCTTGGGCCCGGTGCGCCACGTCCGTCTCCTGCCCTCTGCCGCTCACTCGCCTCCACTCCGGCTGTCGCGATGCGTTCCGTGCCGCCGCTGCTCCAGCCGCTTCCTCGGGTACGCTCACCACAAAGCCTCGCTCCGTCATGTCCCGCACTGCCTCTCTGGCCATGTTGTAGGTTTTCACGCTGTCCTCCCAATGAATTCTCATCTTCGTTAGCAGCGTTTGGAATCTAATTTTTTTTCTCCTTCAGCATTTTTTTTAATGTTGGCATATTTCTTTCGCTGCTGCCACAATTTCTGTCGGGTAGTCATGGTCAAAGAATATCTGTTTGTCGCCGACTGTATCTTTTTTTTCCCCACTAGAGTCAGGATTCGTTCCTTTACGTCGTATTTTAGAAAGTTTACCCAACTGACCTCGGCGTGAGAGTTTGGATTCGAGTTCTGTGCCAAGTCTCTGTGCGCTGTTGGATCTGCAGGTCTGTTCATTGGGCAGCTCAAGCAATTTTTTTAAGAATTGCATCCATGAATTTCATCATCGAGTTGCCTTCAGTGCCCTCCGGAATCCGAATCTCAGCGTATATTGCTCCGCCTGGACCTGCTCTCCAGGTCGGTTATTTTTTCCTGCATCCTCTGTGTTTGTGCCGTCAGGGTCTGCAGCCACTCGCTTGCCTCGGTCTTCCAGTCTTCCAAATCTGATATTCGAGCCTGTGCTTCTGCCATACACGCCCGTTGAGTGCGCAGTTCCTCCATGGTTTCAGCTAGCTTGCGTTCCATTTCTTTTCGGAGACCCATAATTTCTTCCTTCATCTTCTTTTTTCAGTTCTTCCTTAAGAGCCGTTCAATCCCGTTGGAGTTGTCGCTTGAAGTCTTTTATGTCTTTACTTATATTGGCAAAGCCAGAGTCATAAATATTGAGTTTGGCGTCCTCCATTTTTCTCTGCTGTACGTCACCTCGTTTTTTGGCCTCGTGTTCAGCAATTTCTCCCTGCGTTGTGAAGAGGGATTCTTTAGGTTTTGCCTTGCTTTTGTTCCGTGTGCCCGGCTTCTTCATGTTTTCATCCCTTGGTTTATTGATCCATTTATGTCGAGTTGGCCATTTACCAAAGATTTTTAATCCGACTAGGGAGAGCTCTCTGTTTAAGCGTTATGTCTCTCCGCCATCTTCCCGGAAGTCCAATCAGAGGCACTTTAAATGGTGGCAGGTGTGTGCTGACTCCCATTTAATATGAGTTTGAATGTGATTGGTTAATTCTGAACACAGCCACATCGGATCACCTCCAACATATAATGAGTTCATTTTTGGGCCAAGGGCCACCTCTGGTGAAAATGTCATCCAAATCCATCAATGAGTTTTTGCGTGATCCTGCTAACAGACAGAGAAACGGCAGCAAAAACAACTAGAAAAGCACTTGGAGAGCACAGACCTCCGCCAAGCAGCTCATTTCCCCCAAATTACATTGTTAGAAATGTAGCAGTTTTCTAAATGCAGCATTTCTGTATTTGATATTGATGAACAATACTGATTCAAGTTTCCTTCTATATGATTTATTGAAATAATAAAGAAATAGTATTAGGGAACTTAGCTACAGAAATTCTGGTGTACCAGCAAAAGTAAAATTTAACCAAGTTGATACTGATTTTTTCTAAAAATTCATGGATCTAGGTGGTGATCCGGATCACCACAAAAATGTAATCATCTGTTCCCGATGCCATTACACACCTTTGCTAAAAATTTAATCAAAACATGTTCATAAATTTTGGAGTAATGATGCTAAGAGACAGACAGACAAAGCAATGCCGGTGTTGTAGAAGCATGCTCAAATAATGAGGCTTAGTTTCAGTCATAAAACCAGCTTTATTTGACAGAACGCAGCTTCTAGCATTCTCAAAGCAGGAAAGAGGAAGAATCATACTTCAACACCCTTTTATACATTTCCAGCATCAGAATTCAAGTCACATGGTGTCTTCAGTCAACATACAGTTACAAAGCATCCCTTTGAAGCTTCACCATTGTCTCTCATTTCCTGATGAACCGGAATACCCTCCGGGGCGTCTTCTGTGGGACAAAGAGACAAATCTCACACTTCCTTGTTACCTCCTGTAGATTCGAGTCCTCAGTCCTTGCAGACGTGACACCCCACAATACACATTCAGTCCTGTCTCTGTGGCAGCGTGAGCCCACAATGTGTGTCGGCCACACTACCCCCCCAAACGTCTAGTAAGGCAAAATCTAAATGGCATAACAAAAAGAAAACCACAAAGCACTCCATACATCGCTAATCAATCCACCAACTGCCTAGGTTTTAATCTTCTGCCGAATCTGCTGCAACCTGGCTTGGCTGCACCTGCAACATCTCTCTGCACCTGTGGATTAAAGCCGTTAGCACCTCTCTGTGAAGACTTTGGAGAATGTCTCCTCGGCGGCCTGCCCCGGCGGGGGGGCCTCGCGAGCTGCACCTCCTCGTCAGCCAGAACAAAAGCGGGTTTGAGTCTGTTAATGCAAATCAGCTCCCGTCTGCCCCCTAAATCTAGCAGAAAATGCTTCTGCCCGGTCTCCAGCACTCGAAACGGTCCGTCGTAAAACGGCCGCAGACTTGGACGCTGGGTGTCATGTTTAACAAAAACAAACTCTGCATTTTTTAAAGCCTTGGGCACAAAAACGTGTGGGAAACTGTGATGGACTGGGCCAGGAAGCGTGTTTGCTCCTGAGCCGCTCTGCCACGGCTGAGCGGGGGGGCCATTAGGTGCGGGATTATCAGGAAGAAATTCCCCGGGCAAACGAATGCGGTTGCTGCGAAAAACTAAATTCGCCGGAGGAAGCGTTGCAAAATCTTCCTTAGGTGCAGACGCAACCTAATAAAACCCATGGAAGTTTGTCTACCCACTTTTGTATCGGTTAAGCGACACTCTGAGAGGCTGCTTTCAATGACCTGTGAAAGCGTTCGCATAAACCATTAGCCCTGGGGGTTATACGCGGTGGTGCGATGAATCTTCACCCCCCAAACTGCGGGCCGTCGATGACCACAGCTCGGAAATAAATTGGGGACCCCTGTCGGACGTTATGTCGACGGTTACACCCAAACGCGCAACCCATGCTGCTAAAAAATGCTGCGCAACTTCTTCGCTGTGGTTGATGTCAGAGGAACCGCCTCTGGCCTGCGCGTGGTGCGGTCTTCTACCATCGTCAAAAGATGTGTGTGCCCGTGTGATAACGGAAGCGGGCCGACCAGGTCCAATATGCAGTGATCAAAACGCTTAGCGGGGATGTGGAAAGGTTCTAACGGGGCCTTGTGTGTCTGTGTATTTTAGCTCGCTGACACGCTACGCAGGCTGCTGCCCATTTCCTTGACCTGTTTGCGCAACCCGGGCAAACAAATTTCTCCCCCACCAACTTAATCGCTGCGCGCACCCCCGGGTGCGCGAAGAGAATGGACCACAGTCAAAAACATGGCGACGCCACGCAGTCTGGCACCACAGGGCGGGGCCCGTCCCGTGTGAGACATCGCAGATTAGTGGGGGCATACCGTTTTGTTGCACCCTGTGCTCCAGCCTTAACCCTGTTGGTCCAGACTGGAGCGCGCACACGTCTGCGTCGTTAACCTGCTCCGCAGCCATGGCTGCATAATCTAACCCAACACAGACCAGGGCTGTGCGTGCTCCCGCGTCGCTGCCCGGGCCCGCGGCCATGGCTACAGAGTCTGCCCCTATGGGGCTTGGCGGTGCTACTGACACGCGAGAGGCAGTCTGCCTACAACATTGTGTTTACCCGCGACATGCTGAATATCAGTAGTGAACTCCGATATTGCGGCTAGTTGCCTTTGTTGCCGGCCTGACCAGGGTTCTGAAATTTTGGCCATCGCAAACCGTTAGCGGTTTATGATCCACAAAAGCGGTGTGAAACGTCGCCCCTCTAACCAGACTGAAAATGACGGGATGGCCAAGTGTTGGGCCAAAAGCTCCCCTGTCAAACGCGCTGTATTTCCTGTTCACTATCGCGCAAGGTCCTGCTGAAAAACGCGAGGGGTTGCCAGGTACCCTGCCCACAAACTGTTCAACTACCCGCCCCCACCGCTACATCGGAAGCGTCAGTGAGTGAGTGCCATGCGGGCCGTTGGAACTGGGTGCGCTAACAAAACTGCGTTTGCCAGGGCTGATTTGACCTGGGCAAAAGCGCGCTCCCACTCCGGAGACCATTCAACTTTATTTGCGGGCTTTTGTTTTTTTAACGCGGTGTACAATGGCTGCATGAGTCGTGCTGCGCTTGGGAGGAAACGGTTGTAAAAATTAACCATCTCTAGAAACTCCTGAAGCGCCTTGACCGTTTGAGGTTGCGGAAAATCCGTTATGGCACGCACTTTATTTGGAAGGGGAAACTGCTCCCTCTGCCGAAACGCGATGTCCCAAAAAATCAATCTGCGCCACCCCAAACTGACACTTCGCTGGGTTAACTATTAACCCGTGCTCTGCCAACCTCTGGAAAACTGCTGTGAGGTGTTTTTCATGTACGCCTTCGGACGCGCTGGCTACCAAAAATATCGTCCAAATAAACGAACACGCAAGGCAGGTCGCTGTAAAACTGCATCCATCATGCGTTGGAAAGTCTGCGCGGCCCCCTTGAGGCCAAAAGGCATGCGCAAGAACTCAAAAAGGCCGAAAGGCGTTATGACCGCTGTTTTGGGTACATCCTGCGCGCGCACTGGCACCTGGTGATAGCCGCGCACCAAGTCTATTTTAGAAAAAAATGCGCGCCCCCGCCAAATGAACAGAAAAATCCTGAATGTGCGGAATCGGGTAGCGGTCATGAGCTGAAACGTTGTTCAACCTGCGGAAATCGCCGCAAGGTCGCCACGAGCCGTCAGTTTTTGGGACCATGTGTAACGGCGAAGCCCAAGAGCTCTTGGAACGTCTAACAATGCCCAGTTTTTCCAGATTAGTGAACTCCTCGCGCGCGATGGCCAGTTTAGCTGGGTCCAAGCGCCGAGCCTTTGCAAAAACGGGAGGGCCTGTGGTTGTTATGAAATGTTCTACTCCATGTTTGGCCACCGTTGCTGAAAACGTGGGGACTGTGAGTGCTGGAAACTGAGCAAGCAGAGTGTGAAACTTACCACCCGCAGCTGAGACGCTGGCATGTGCAGTTGGCGGGGCCACCCAAGCTGTGCAGGGAATAGATTGAAAGGACAGTGCATTAATCAGACGTCTATTAGCAAGGTCAACCAATAAACTATGTGAGCACAAAAATCAGCCCCTAACATGTTGAAACTGACTGCTGCTACAATAAATGTCCACTCAAATGAACGGCCCTGTAAGGACAGAAGCATGGTCCTCTCACCAAACGTTTTAATCGTGGAGCCGTTCGCTGCTGACACTGACACCCAGGGGGCTTTAGAAGGCGACAGCCGTTCCGCGTAGGTGGGTGTGACGAAGCTCAGCTGAGAGCCCGTGTCCACGAGGAACTGTTTCCCCGAGCGTGCATCCGTCAGGTAAAGCAGCCTGTTCTCGTTGCCGAGGGTCGCGGCTGCTACCGGCCCTCGGTCTTGGCGTTTCCCTGGCGCTTAAAATTGCACGGTGGGACGCACCTGTGCGCTCTCTCTGCAAAACGGCGGTGGTAGAAGCACAAGCCGTTCTCCGCTCCGCGTCGTCTGGCTCCTGTCGCCGCCGTCGTTGGTGCGTCTGGCGCCGCGGCCGCTGGACCCACACTGTCTCCGGACGCCGTTCCCGGACTGGCCGCCGCGGCCGAGACCGCGTTCCGCTTGTGGGCGTCGACCAACCTCTGCGCCTCCTTGCTCAACCCATGGTAGTCTCGCCTGGCCAATCGGGGTGACTCTGCCAGGGCCACTCTCACTGCTGGTGGTAGGGTTCGAAGGAAAAGGTGGGCGAAAATGAATTCGCCATCCTCAGAGGCTTTGAGCTGCAGCATCTTCACCATCAGGTCCGCAGGTCTATCGCTTTCGGCTTCCATCAGCGCCAGGAGCCCATCTGCTCTTTGTTGGACTGAGGGGGTGAAATGGCTGATCAGCGCGTCCTTCAATGCGCTGTACTTGTCGCTGTCTGGTGGATGATTAACCAGATCTTCCACTCTCTGGACCGTGTCGCTGTCCAGCTTCGCTACCACGTGGTAGAATCTTGTGTCATCGTTGGAGATTCTCCGGAGGTTGAACTGCGCCTCGATTGCGCTAAACCATGAGCGCGGGCTGTGCTGCCAGAAATCGGGCAGCCGGATCGTGGAGGCGGCCATCAGGCTGGCTTCCACTGAGCCCCGCTCGGGAGAATTCTGTCTGCTCATTTTCCGTCGTAGGTCACCAGTGTAGAAGCATGCTCAAATAACGAGGCTGAGTTTCAGTCATAAAACCAGCTTTATTTGACAGAACGCAGCTTCTAGCATTCTCAAAGCAGGAAAGAGGAAGAATCATACTTCAACACCCTTTTATACATTTCCAGCATCAGAATTCAAGTCACATGGTGTCTTCAGTCAACATACAGTTACAAAGCATCCCCTTGAAGCTTCACCATTGTCTCTCATTTCCTGATGAACCGGAATACCTTCCGGGGCGTCTTCTGTGGGACAAAGAGACAAATCTCACACTTCCTTGTTACCTCCTGTAGATTCGAGTCCTCAGTCCTTGCAGACGTGACACCCCACAATACACATTCAGTCCTGTCTCTGTGGCAGCGTGAGCCCACAATGTGTGTCGGCCACAGTGTCGCAGTAAAAAGTGATCAGCTGCCAAAAACTGATCACCAGATGCCATATTGTAGTTATGGGGTTATACTAGCCGTAAAATACTGTATATATATTTCAACAGGTAAACAGAACTGAGTTAGGTATAATAAGATGTATTTAACACTTATGATGCATTTTGAACCAGAAACAAACAATGTAGGATTAAAAGCAATTAAAATTAAAGCTGCAAGCCGCTGTAAGCGGGCCCTTGTCCTCCTTTGGACCAAGCAAATTTTCCATTGTCACAGCAAGCGCTACGTGAATAATAAAGAAAACCATTCGGCAAAGTACTTTCTTGTGAGCAGTATGTGGCACTATAACTTTGTCAATAATTTTTTGTATGAGTGTGAGGGGTAAGCATAAGATCCATCATAGCAATTATGGGGTAAATTGGACAAAGTTTGTCCAAGTTAGAGCTGTCCGATGTATTGCCAGGATGGAAACTGTCACGACCTGAACGCTATCTTTTCTCTGCGTTCAGGTTGTCCAGTGTCGCTCCTGCTCCGGGATAGTCCGTACCGGGTCTTCCATGGCCCGCTCTTTGACAGCACCCAGCTGATTGCCAGCTGTCTAGTTCAGCTGCGCTGGGACAGCTGTCTCCTATTCCTAATCATCTCCCCCATTTAAGCGAGCAGCCGAGAGTTACTCGTCGCTGCGACCTCGCTATGGGAAGACGTTCCTTGTGTTTCCCACGACTGTTAGCTCCTACGACTAGCTTCAGTTCGCCATTACCTCGGCGCTTCACCCAGAGTAAGTGTTGCGACTCGGCGTGTGTTTCTCCCTCGCCGCCTCTCTAGCCTTTCTCCCTGGGTGGTATGTTACCCTTAGTTCTGTGTGTGTTTTAGCCCCACGTGGCTCTTTACTTTGCTGTCCGTTATTTAGTGTAGTGTGTGTTTTGTGTTAATAAATTACGCTAATTCACTGGTCGCCCTCGTATCTCCTTTCTGGCTCGTGAGAGCCAGAGTTATGACAGTAGGTCGCAGCCATAGTGAGACGGCCGCGACCGTGAGTTGGCTGTAAGGACTCAACGCCTTTTTTTCCCTTCCTCTGGGTGCGGGCGAGCCAGTATCATGTCTCCCTCCAAGAGACTCATGCGGCACCCAGGCCGCGATCTCTCGGAGGCTCTGGACCTTGTGGACGGAACGTTGTTCACCACGGACCTCTACGATGCCCCCAGCGAGATACGCTGGCGCCTGGAGCTCGCCGAGGGTATGCTTAACTGCTTTTCTCGCTACTTCCTTCTCCCGAGGGTTAAGGCGAGGAGGGCAGACATCTCTGTGGCCTGGGAGAGGCTCCGTAGGCTGGAGGAGAACTCCGGCAGGAAGCCGAGGACAGGACGCCATCGCTCCTCGCTTCGGAATCCCGCTCCTGCCGCCGATCCAGTCCAGGAGTTCGCCTCACCCAGGGGTGATCCCCAGGATAGAGTGACGTCAACCGGGTTTCCCCCGGAGAAGATGAGAGTGACAGCGATGCGCACTGCGGATCGAGTGGCAGCCGCTTCTTCCGCCGCTGTTCCCCCCGTAGCCATGAAGAACGTGATTGCGGCGGTCAGGCTGATCGAGAAGAACCCGGAGCTGAACGATTATCCGGAATACGCTGACCTGTTGGCTTCGCTCATCGCACAGGAGCGGCGTTTCCCCGACCTCACGTTCAGAAGACGTCGCTCCCAAATTCCCCACTCATCTCAGCGAGAGTCCCGTCCGGATCCCGCTCCAGGAAACCACACGAATTCCGCCTCCCAGCCTGCTGTTGCTCCCGTGTCTCGCCGAAGAAGTGAATCAGCTGCTCCCGCTCCTGGGCCCGCTCTCCCCGCTGTCCCGTCAGCTTTGGGCCCCCAGCTCTCCTCAGCTGTTTCACCCCCTCTTCGTCATTCACTCCGGCCGCTGGGAGAAGCGCAAATTCATCTCCAGGTGTTCCAGGTCCCGATCCGGTGCGGGTAGCACCGCCTCATCTGTCCGGGGGGTTCCCCACTTCTATCCGGTTGGGAGAAGAGAGACTCAAGTCCCTTGTAGCGGGTTCCACCGGCCCTCCGGGAATCAGGCAAGTGTCCTTTCATTCTCCTCCCATTATGAGTGAATTGCCTTGTTTGATTCCCGGGGGAGGAGTTCAGGGTTCACAGTCCCCTGAACTCTCTCCTCCCGCTGCAAAAACTGAATATGAACCTGCGTCCTCTGTGTCTCTTCCCCTTGAGTGTGCCCCGGTGCCAGGTGTACACCGCTGCGCGAGGAGGAGGGGCCTGCGGCCCTGGAGCGTTTTGCCCCAGCCCCGCAGCCACGTTATGGGCAGAGGAGAAGGTCGAGCTGCCTGTTGGAGCCAGCGCCGACGGTTAAGCGTCCCCGGGTCTCCACGGAGGAATGGTTCGGCCCAGCAGAGCCCAGATCTCCTGCCTCCACGCCAGGTGGGCTGTCGACGCGGTCTTCGGCGTTTGGAGGTCGTTTGACTGTGGAAACCATCATGCCGGCTGCGGAGCCATTCGCAGTCGAGTTGGAGCCGGAGGACGGAGTCCTGCACGCTGAGCCCGGAGCGTCGAAGTCCTGGATGGCGGTAGAACCCGAGATCAGGCAAGTGCTCTATTTTGTTTTTCTCTTCTCTATTCTGGAGCATTATTGCCTGTCTCTCGGGGGGGCGGGCCGGGTGCAGCCGTCTGCTGCGCTCGAGCCTGTTCCGCCGGGCTCTGCCGCTGCCGGTGATCCTGATCCCGGTTCCTTTTGTCCCTCTGAGCCTCTCCCCAGGGCCACCGGGAGTGCTGTCTCGGTCCAGCTGGAGTCCACCGGGAGTGCTGTCTCGGTCCAGCTGGAGTCCACCGGGGGTGCTGCGCCGGCCCGATCGGGGTCCACCGGGGGTGCTGCGCCGGTCCGGGTAACAGTTAGTGTGGGAGCTGGAGGATTGTGTTCGCCTGACGTCAGGCTGACTTCGTCCCTTGCCTCCATCATTTCTCCTCCTGCCGCTGTTGGGGTTCCTCTCACCCAGGCCAGTTTCCCCCTACCCTTGTTGCCATTAGATGGCAGGCTAACTTTGCCCCTGGCCTCCATCTCTTCTCCCCCTATGAAGAACTTTCCCCCTCACTACTGTGGGGGTTTTTCTCACCTGGGTCAGTTTCCTCCTGCCTTTTCCCTCAGGGAGGAAGCTGCACCAAGACTTCTCCCTCAGCTCTCCGTGGTCTGAGGTCACGGGACGACCACCCGGGAAGCCATCTGGCTGGTTCGGTGGTCTGGGTCGGCCTCCGGAGAAACTGTGTCTCCTAGCCTGGGACTCGGGTAGGCCACCCGAACTGGTGTTGTGGTTCCTGGCCTGGTGGAGTTCAGGCCGCCCGCCGGACAAGCTGTCATCGCCTGCCTCACTCCACCTGCTGTCTTTCCTGACAGATTAACTAACTGTTCATAGCCTTGTGTTTTGTATGCCCTCATTATTTAATTTCATTCAGGACATCAGGGAACTTTCTGTGTTAGAGTCCTTATTGGGATGTCATTTCTATCGAGAATTTTTCTTTAGACAATTTTCTGTGTTTTACGATCCCTGTATGGATCCCTATTCTAATTTTTCCCTTAAGTAGCATTTGCTTCACATTGCCTGGCCTCATTCCGAGTAGTCTTGTTTTTCTGTATTTATATCCTCCTCCAGACTGTTTAGTGACACTTTTTGTGCTAATACGTGTTTGAGGAGTTGTTCCCTTTGTATTTTTATGCCAATTTGCTGTTCCAGGCTCTATTTTTAGGTCTTATGCCCGGACTGCCTCCTTTGTATATTATTCTGTTCTGGCCGGGGTTACATGTGTAAGTCTATTTAAACCATATGTTCAGAGTTTTGTAGTTTTTGGCCTTCGGGACATGAGTTTTTTTTTTTTATTGTCCTCACCCTAAGTTATTGTGAACTTTTTCCATGACTATGTCGCTATGTTTCTGCATTTTGGTTCTTGTCGTTTCTCCCCACCTCCTGTGGTCACCTGCACAGACCGTCTGGCCTCTGCAGGGGAGGGGGTGATGGGTTTTTTTGGGGTTTAAGATTATTATGGTATCTGACCCTATACTGTATCTAGGTTTTTGGGGTTTTTTTTCTTTTTCTTCCCTGCCTCCTTTTTCTGGTCCCTCCCAGATCTGGCCCCCGCCGCCCTCCCTGGTCTTCCCTGGGGGGGGGGGGGGGTTAGGCCGCTCCAGGAGGCGCGGCTCGGGGAAAGAGTACTGTCACGACCTGAACGCTATCTTTTCTCTGCGTTCAGGTTGTCCAGTGTCGCTCCTGCTCCGGGATAGTCCGTACCGGGTCTTCCATGGCCCGCTCTTTGACAGCGCCCAGCTGATTGCCAGCTGTCTAGTTCAGCTGCGCTGGGACAGCTGTCTCCTATTCCTAATCATCTCCCCCATTTAAGCGAGCAGCCGAGAGTTACTCGTCGCTGCGACCTCGCTATGGGAAGACGTTCCTTGTGTTTCCCACGACTGTTAGCTCCTACGACTAGCTTCAGTTCGCCGTTACCTCGGCGCTTCACCCAGAGTAAGTGTTGCGACTCGGCGTGTGTTTCTCCCTCGCCGCCTCTCTAGCCTTTCTCCCTGGGTGATATGTTACCCTTAGTTCTGTGTGTGTTTTAGCCCCACGTGGCTCTTTACTTTGCTGTCCGTTATTTAGTGTAGTGTGTGTTTTGTGTTAATAAATTACGCTAATTCACTGGTCACCCTCGTATCTCCTTTCTGGCTCGTGAGAGCCAGAGTTATGACAGTAACTATGGCATGTGGCCATGGCAGTGCTTACATGTTAGGTACGTGTTGCAGAACCATATAGGACTACAGAGGAGAGTCACCTTGACTTATGTTCCACATTTCGTGACACTCGGATTTCCCCAGCCTTCCAAAGTAAAAAACGTATTGAATGGCGAGGAGTGGGTTTCCATGTCAACTGTGATGATCACAGGACAAAAGTGACTTCCACTGAGGGTAATCAAATGCGCTCTGAGAAACCTCTGAGAATGACATGACATTTTCATTCTGATTACTGGTCTTTGTGCGAAAGTTGATTCATTTTTGTGTAGTACCTCATGACAGCGCAAGGTGGTGCCTTGACATTTTTGTGAATATTGATATATAGATGTGTTTGGAGTGGGATTAGTATCCATCATGCAAATTTTGGTCCAAATCAGAGAAGTATTGTCTGAGCTGTAACTCTAGTGTTTTGCATTGCGAAGACGCCATTAAAGCATGCCGGTCGGCATGGAAACAGTTCTCTTCGCCATGGCGCCCTGGCCACACCTTTGAGCTTTCTACGATGAAAGGAGGAAGCTTTAATGGCCCATGCCTATAGATGCCGCCATGCAAAAATGAACTCAATCAGAGCAGGCCCCTAGGAGGAGTTCATTCAAATGCGAGGGGTGGTTTTTGGCTAAATTGGATGTGGGGCGGCTTTAAGGCAAGATGGTTGATTTTCTGTTGGCGGTGGGTAAGGGTCACAATTATGTTTTTTGCATGTCTTGAGGTGATGCACACCTCACCCGAATTTTGTGTCCGTACGGCAAACTTTATGGTCGCCGGTCTCCTTTGACCTTGTACGTTTGGCCCTGCCTGACATGGATGGCTGTCACGAGCCATCAGTGAGACGCTATAGGCAGCCGTGGGTTTGTACATTTATTAAATAAAGACACACAATGACAAAATAACCAGCCTCGTGGGGCAACACAAATAAATACAAACACTTACATATGCACAGTGATGGCGGAACCTGAACGCTGTGGGAACTGACCTCAGGGTTAGGGAAGCCAGACTGGGAAGGAAACGTAGGAACGTCTGTGTACGTGTAGGTGTAGGTCGCAGCCCTGAGCACACAGAGCTGCTCCCTTAAATAGGGAGGAATAGATTGATCAGCTGATGAAGGGTCATCAGCTGATCAGAAACAGGTGTTCAGCGGGGCTCCACTGACAGCTGGAAGCCCTGCTGAGATGCTGTCAAAATAAACGTCTAGAACGGAGGAGAGAAGGGAGAGGAGAGAGGAGAGAATGGAGACTACCGCACAGCCCGAGTGCCGATGGAGTCAGCACACGACCCATGACACTGCCCACAAAAATTGGGGGTGGGGGGCACATATTTTTTCCAGTTTATCAAATTTTTCACTGGGTTTGAGGTGTGTGCGAAAAAAATTGTGTTTTGGTTAACGTTTAGAGGGTCAAAAATGTGATCATTTAGCGGGGAAAAAAAGAAGAAATGCAGTGGATACAATAGGGCTCTCTCCCACTGACGTTGTTAGTGGCTCGGGCCCTAACAATGCTTGTTGAGGTGGTTTGGGCAACTTATCAGGATGCCTCCTGGACGCCTTCCACTTGAGGTGTTTTGGGCACATCCCACTGGGAGTAGACCCCGGGGTAGACCCAGAACTCGCTGGAGAGACTATGTCTCCCAGCTCGACTGGGAAGGCCTTGGTATCCTCTCTGAAGAGCAGGTGGCTGGGGAGAAAAAGTCTGAGCTTCTCTTGCTTGAACTGCTGCCTCCGTGACCCGGATCTCCAGAAAAACGGTAGAAGATGGATGGATGGATGGATAAAATAATGTAGTCACAAGGTTACATGGAAAAATACATAGATTTACTGGATACATACATACATGTAGATACTGTATAAATACATATTCTATGCATCAACAATGGACAATTACAGTGTACTTTTTGGCACAACACCGGCAAAAACATTACCTCCTCCTCTTGGCGGAGATAATAAAAATGAAACATTGTCCACTGCTGTGTGCTTACATACCGTGTGGGTAAAGTGCCTCACAAGGCATCCTTAGCTTGTCTGCCGGTACTCTGTTCCTCGTGCCATTACACACCTTTCCTGAAAATGTCATCAAAATCCGTTCATAAACCGCAGTTTGCTTGCTTTTACTTGGCATCTTCAGATGAAATACTGTCAACCATGACATACAACAGGGGTCACAAATTAAAACTGCAAGAGGTCCGATAAGTCGGTCCTCCTCCTCAGCTGAGGTCCAAACAAGGTGTGGGAATCTTTAGGCATGTCATGATTTGATTTTGATTCAGAACTCCGATTTAACTCTAAAACCATTCTCAATGCATCTTGATGCATTTTTTTTTCTATTCATGATTTTTCCCTCCCACTATGTGACAACTTGGTCCTTTTAAAGCAAAGTATCTGTAATGACCCATGAATTTACTTCCAACATCTTAACTTTTTACAACTAAAATCCTAAAAATGTTTTCCAGGAGAACACAAACTCAATTGTATTACATTTAAAAAAAAAAGATTAATATCTAAAAAAAAATTTCACAAAAAGTCCACCTCTATACAATATTTTCAGTGCAGAAAAATGTTCAAGTTGTAAGACAAAAAAAAAATAAAACAACGGACACAAAATATAATTCCACCCAGATAAGCAGTAGAAGATGGATGGATGGACTACAGAATTCCTCCGACATTTTTAAAAAAAATCTCAACAGTAGACTCTGTTACAGCATGGACGGAGCTGTAACTCTATGATTACAGGCAAAGGGGAGTTGGAACTTTTCATGTTCAGTAACACAATGAGCTTTTACAGACTTTTTATGTGATATCGGAGGCTATGAAAAGGGCTTCCATAACCAGCGACCTCACCCCTGCATCCCAGCACGGACTGCTCTCATCAGAATAGAGAAGGTACTCCGATAAATACACTCAGTTTCACAACAGCACTTCATTTCGTGAATACAGACCTGAAACCAAGTGTATCTGTCCGGGGTGGATGTCCTGGCTGTCAGCCTTGCGTGTGTGTGGTGCCCGTAGTGAATATTCTGGAGCGGTTGAAGCCACAGAGTGAGAGTGGTGTTCATGGAGAGGGGAGTCTGCAACAGGGGAGCGCCCAAGGGCTCGTGCCATAATCTGTCTGAGCGGTTGCCAATACAGCAGTTCAATTCCACTTTTATCATTTTTTTTCCCCCATCAAAACAAAACAGTCTCCCTTTTTCACACATTGTATCAAAAGGCTTCGGGGTTCAGACGGAGGACTCTCGGCGTCCGGATCCAAACAGCAGTCCACCAATTGGTGACCCCTGACATACAACTGTGTATGGGTGCGGAGGTGAACGTAACTCAGTGGACACATCTTAAAGTCTTAAAGGAGAAGCCAACATTATTATTACCACCGTCCCCCCAAGAAATTCCTGCATGCACATTGTGATCCAGATCACCACCCAAAATCTAATCATCTGTTCCCCATACCATTACACGCTTTTAATGAAAATTTCACGAAAATCTGTTCAGAACTTTTTGAGTTATGTAGCTAACAGACAGACAAACCAACAAACCAACAAGCCAATGCTTCCAAAATCATTACCTCCTCCCCTTGGCAGATGTAATGATGACTGAACAACTCCATTCCCCAAAGTGCAAGATACAACACTTAATATAACTCCTAGAAGATCACACAAATAAGTCTGACAACCAAATAAACCAGGGTTCTTAAACAGTTGCTAATATTGGATTTCCCATTCATTTTCAACAACTCTGAAATTAATAAGATAAGATAAGAGATAAGATAAGATAAGCCTTTATTAGTCCCACAACGGGGAAATTCCAGGATTGCAACAGCACAGGGATAGCAACACTCAGAGCAACAATCAGAAGGCAAGAAAAAAAACAAGCAAGCAAGAGCAGCTAATAAACATATGTACGTATTACTATAAAATATATATATATACACACACACACACAGACACACAGTGCAGAGCATTGTAGCTGGATGGAATAAATATATGAATATATGAACACACAGTGCAGAGCATTGTAGCTAGATGGAATAAATATGTAAATATATAAACACCCACAGTACGGAGCATTGCAGCTAGGTGGAATAAATATGCAAGTATGTAAACACACACAGTGCGGAGCAATGTAGCTAGATGGAATAATATGTAGATATATAAATATATAAACACACCCAGTGCTGAGCATTGTAGCTAGATGGAATAAATATGCAAATATATAAACACACACAGTGCAGAGCATTGTTGCTAGATGGAATGAAACAGCATAACCGTCTACTTAGTTATCCTACATGGTATGATTATGTGCCCATACATATTCTCACCCTCCATAGCGACCGGTATGTTCCTAGTTGTATGCCGGAGGGGACCATTGTGTAAGTCTATTGCATCTTTTGCATTCAAAAAACTATTAGTTTGTTACGTCTTTTTGCTATCTCTGCGAGCAGCCCTGCTTAGGTTGTACAGTCTGACAGCCGTTGGTAGGAAGGACCTACGAAACCTCTCGGTTGTGCACCTGGGATGATGTAGTCTGCTGCTAAATGAGCTCCTCAGTGCATTCAGTATGTCCTGCATAGGGTGGAACTCGGACTCCAGCAGAGATGACAGTTTAGCCACCGTCCTTCTCTCTCCTATCTCCTCCATCGGATCAAGGCGTTGCCCCAGGACAGAGCTAGCTTTCTTAATCAGTTTGTTCAGTCTCTTCCTATCGGCTGCAGTAATGCCACTGCCCCAGCAGACCACTCCAAAAGTGATGGCTGATGCCACCACCGTGTCATAGAATGACTTCAGCAGCGCCCCTTGTACACCAAAAGACCTGAGTCTCCTCAGCAGGAACAGCCTGCGCTGTCCCTTCTTGTAGAGTGCATCAGTATTGTGTGACCAGTCTAGTTTATAATATAATAATGTAATAATGTAATATTGACACAATCAAATAAATATTCGTGCCATTCAGTCCCTTTTATATTTGTTAGTCTAACGTGTGATTGCCTACATATAGGCTACACCTCTGTATTTCACTTTCAAACACAGCCTACATTTTGGGCCTGTAAAGCCTAATTGTGCTACCTGTTTTCAGACAGGAATACTTGCCTTCTACGGGCATGCACTAGTCTTATATAATTCACAACAGAGTGGTGTAGTGAAATTAAAGGATGGTCACTTCTGGACGTCATGGGGATTACAATAGAAATGACTGCATTTCAGCATAAAAAAACAAACAAACACAAACTCTTGTTTCACCTAGGCCTAAACCTTTGCCCTGTTTTCTTGATTCACTTTATATTTATTGGCACTGAACAATCACAGCATTTCATACCCTTTAGTTTTTGCGAAAGAATGTTGGCAGATATCTTTATCTGATGCCCCAAAGCACTGTGAGGCTGCCTCCTGGTACATCCAGGTTTCAGCAAAGTACTTTTTCTCCTCATAGCAGCACAGGATACACACTTCAGAACCTGAATAGAAATCTATGACAGAGTTTTATATGTTCAAAAAAAAAAAAAATTCCCCATGCTCCTGCAAAACCTAATATTTGCTTTAAAATCTCTGAAAAGAAGGTATTTTCTGGCCTAACTGTCATGAGCTCCTCGTGCGCTTTTCCACAGTGCACGGAGGAGGGGAAAAAGGACGAGAATTTAGGCGCAGGCTACACCACACACACATTTATTAGACACAGGCACAGACCAACAGTTCCAACAGACATTAGCCCTCAGAGTAATAAAGAGTCCTCCAGGACGCCCAACAGACACGGGAGGAATAAAACTGGGCGACAGCCAAAGCGCAGCAGTTGTGCTGCACGTGGGGAAACGCTACAATAAAGCGTAGCAGCACAACTGCGTACAGAAACGCTGACAGTTTTTACTCATGGAGTCGGGGCAGTCCGAGTAGTCCAAATAAGGCTCTGAGGGAACACAATCCTTAGTTGACCTTGGCTTCAAATGTCAAAAGACGACCACATGAAGTACAGTGACCCACCAATGCATGATTGGAAAAAGGCTCCTTAAGTACATGCATTGCTGGATCCACAAATTGAGCACACCTGGGCGAGGAGTGGGGAGACAGCACACGGCAGTGGGAACAGCTGGCAGTAATAGAGAAGGGGCGTGGTCCGACCGGCAGACAGTTAGACAGCACTCACTCCAGCGTGACCCCAAGAGGCTGCCTCACCACTGCTGGCCAGAAAGCAGTGGCTATGGGTGCGGCAGAGCAGACAGAAATACATACTAACATACATACAACGTGGCACATACCCACAGAGAGGCCAGGACTGAGCCGGGGGAAAGCAAGCCAGCTCGGTTCCTGACACTAACAGTTTGGGACACATGCTGTGTGGGACATGCAAGTGTTGTGGTCTCTGGTTCAGGTCCCAACTGGAGTGGTTTTTCCTGCAAGTCTCTCTTTGCCCCATTTCTCTCTCTTCACTGCTCCTTAAAACTTAAAGTGACACACTGCCAAAAAGCAAGATTTTTTTCTTAACATTATCTGTAGCATGTTTTTTTTTATAACTTACAAGACATATCAAGAGTAAAATCACTTAAATGTCTCATGTCTGTTTTTTTGTTTTAAAGATTTACTTTAGCCCCACCCCCTGAAAAAAGGTGAGCTTGGACAACACGTTTTTAGGGATGTAACTATGCATGGCACTGACCTGTCAGTAGTGTTGAGCCAGTCGGGATTCTCTGGCCTAGCTGGAGTTAGTCTCCAGGCCAGTTAGCATTTTTTTAACCATCTGCTTTGAAAACTTGAGCCAAATTAAGATGGGTTTACCACAGGACTGATGCAGTTTCAGTCATTATCCTGGGCCACTGTGCATACAATCGGGCACATCCTTCAACTGGTAAGTCTTTCTGTCACAGGATTTATTCTGATAATGTAGCACTAGCCACTGTTAGCCTTGTGGAATGTGGGTGGGCCTAGTAATCACTGATCTGGTGTTTGAAGGAGGAGGAAAATGACACGAAATTGTAAGCCTATGAAATTTTTTTTAATAGAAAAGGAGGCATAAGTTACCATTTTAGACAATGTAGATTTGTTTTATAAGGGATTTATATCCACCTGAGTGCATCGTTAAGTAAGAGTAATTAAATAAATAAATGGATTAACTAAAAAGTCCCTGTCAGATAGTGAATTAATTATAAATTTCATGGTAATGGATCAGAAACAGTGTAACAAAAGGGGCCCTAAGCAGTTTATTTGGGCCTCCCCACCAACCAATGACTGTTTTCCATGTTTGATCATTCGCAAAAAGTGTAACTTTTTAATACTCTTTACCAGAGGCAGTGCGCCAATAGGGGGCGCAAGTGCACCACCACCTTAAAATATTAAGCGAGAAAAATATTTCCTAAATAAATCAGTCGTGATTTGCAAACTAAATGAGAGGCATAGCATGTCCTTCTGTAGCTGATATCTGTGCTTCTGTAGCAGCCATATTAAATAACATTTCAATATGTAGGTTTGCTATTAGACCACTTCGAGATTAAGGTCGCCAGTCTAACCAGAATCATTGAAGCCAGCAAACTTTTTAGCGCCATTTGAGCAGGAGTAGCTTTTCACTGGGCATCTAAAACTCGATTCTGGGATGAATATCTGGGCGCTCTGGAGCCAATCCTATTTTTTTTTTTTTTAATCTTAATGCAATTGGGAGTCAAGGCCGTCAATCATCAAATCCCTCCCGCTTGCCAGGAAACTGATGGAGAAGCTAGCAGATTCAGCTTGAGTGAAGATGGCAGCGGAATTGCTTCATTAAAATAAACACCATTTAATCAACGGTCAGATGTGGAAAAAAGAGGATAAAGGAGCTGAGACCTGCTCGTCCAGATTTAATCATCCTGCAGCAGGCCAAAGATCATGGGAGGACTTCTAAAAGGAGCTTCTCTCAGAATATGTATGCTAAACGGAGTTGGCTAGCTGGATGTCCAGTAAGTCTTTTGATTTTATATTTGTGTGTTTTGCTCTGGTCTGTGAGGATCCTTAGATAATTTCACCAATCACATCCAAGTGTGCCCCCCCCAAAAAAATATATCACCCAGTGCCACTGCTCCTTACCATTCTTACAGATGTAATTGTCTTTGCATACAAATACTAATGTCACCCTGTTTTTTTTATTCTTACTTTTAATGTGTATGAAATTCACTAGTGGTCATTATACTTCAATATTTGATAAGTGACACAACACTAACTTCCATAACATGGTGTACTGATGTACTACAAAGTAACAAAAATGAACCAGCAAGCAATGTATTTACTGTAAGCAAATTAACAGTTTTAATAGCTTCTGTTTTGAAAAGATTGCTATGTGCTAACATATACAGCAGCAATAAGCTGCAAGTAAAAGCAAATACCTTTACATGAATGCTGTCATGTTAAATAAAACTTAGATTTTAACTAGAAACATTTACTTTGGGAAATTTTAGAGTAATCTGAGCAAATATAAAAGCTGTTCTGCTGTTAACTTACCCGCTACATCAGCTAAAGGCACTGAGCAGACTGAATGATCTGACTTCAGGTACAGAGTGAGACTATGATGAAAAATAATTGCAGGCCATCTTAATTAAGCACAATAATAAAAAGGAAAATGCATAGCTGTATGTTGTAGAGGGTAAAAGGGAAGGATGTGGAGGCAAGGCACGAGTGTAGGACGACACAGATTCTTTATTGACCCTTTAACATAAATGTACAGCATATGGCCCCCAGCGTGGCCGTTGGGGCCCAGTTCTGTAGAAGAGCCTTTAAGCCTAGGAGAGGTTCCCCAGTCTCTCTGCGTTCTCTTTATATAACTTTATTACCTCACATAGAGACTGGGGCTGGTGCATTATACATTGGTATGAGCAAAGGCAATGTGTGGCACGATTGTCATAACACATGTTGCATTCATCACATACATTCGCCTCCCTGCGCTCCATGCAACAGCATGGAGCAGCAGGGGGCGAAGGTGCCTCATAGTCTGGTCTAATTACCCGCTGGGGGGCTACCCCCTTCAGTTCATTGTTCAGCCCCTCTTCCTGGTTCTGGGTGTGAGAGAATGTCCACCCGCAGTATCTAGTGTCACCACAATGTCAACAAAAACAAAATCTTTCAAAATTCTGGCTTTATCCATATATAATTACCACTTGTTGAAAACACACTGCCATAGGGTGATGAGCTATTTGAGTGAGAGACCATTTGTCATGAACCGAGCCAGTATTTCCTGTAGGCTCGGTTCTGACCGTTCTCTGTGGCTCGGGTATCGGGTGATTTATGTATTGTGTTATTTTTTGAGTTCTTGTTGTGTTATGCCTTTGTTCCTTTTCTTTTCCGTGCCCGTAGCCACCGCTCTGGCCGGCGGCTGGTAGGCAGCTTCTTTGACCTACATTCGTGTGGGCGTTGTCTAATACTCGCCGGTCCGAACACACCCCCTCTCTCTTGACAGCCAGCTGAGTCCTCCCTGGTAATTGTCTTTCCCACACCTCGCCCAGGTGTGCCCAATTTGTGGTGCCAGCAGTGTTTGTACTTAGGCGGCCTTTGCCAGTCAAGCACTGCTGGACCATTGCGCTAGTCTAACGGATGTTAATCGCCGTATGACTGCCTGTGCCTATGAAGGATTGTGTATTGCTCGTTGGATTCTTGGACTATTGGACTGCTCCTGTACTGTGAGGTAATTTATTTGCGCTTCCTCGTGCAGTTGACTGCTACGCTGACTGCTCCTGTTCTGTGAGTTAATCTGTTTGCGTTTCCCTGTGCAGCTGACTGCTACGCTTTGGCTGTTTAGCCCAGGTTTTGTCTCCAGCCACTTGAGCCTCCTAAGGTCTCCAAGTTTCCCGAGTTAAGACATTAATTGCATTGTTCATTTTTGTGGCCACTGTGCACTGTGGTCTGCCTGCTGCACATTATCGTGTTATGCCCTTTAGTGCACCCTGTTCCCTTTTTGTATGTCTTTATTTTTGAACTGTCAGCCCTTGTGTTTAATAAATGGCTGTGGTGAAACCCTGCGCGTAAATCCATTCTTCCTTCCCCTCCTCTGTGCGCTGCGTAAAAGCACACAAGGAGGCTTGTGACAGAATGGTCCAGCCAGCCGGGACTTAGCAGGTTCACCCATAAAACTGTTTTCTTTTTTTTGAACTTTGTTTCCACTCACCTGGTTTTTGGAGCAAACATGCCCCCAGCTCGCTGGTCCTCAGCGTGCAGAGGAGGATCAGCAGTCGGGAGTCCCAGTCTGGAGGAACAGTTTGGGGCTGTCTTTATTCAGAGCTGTGTCTCCGATGCGCTCGCCTCCCAAAGCCCGAGGAGAATCTTCCAGAACGTGGAGGCAGCGGTCGGGAGATTACTGGACCTCTCGGGGCTGAAGAGGTTTCCGGAGTTCGCGAGTGTTCTGGCCACGCCCGCAGATCTGCAACAGTCCTTCCCCGGGCTGACATGGGAGGAGCCTCCAGCTCATCTGGCGCCCTCGCGGAGGCGTGCTCCACAGAGGAACGGCTCTACTCCGTCCACCCCGGCTCCAGCCACTTCAGCTCCGCCATGTGAGGGTCGTCCCGTGGTGGAGCGCCGGGAGAAGCCCTCTCCTCCCTCAGCTGTCATCATTCCTCCAGCTGCTGTGAGGGCTGCCAGGGCCGTCGCAGGAACGCCCACCTCCGTCGCCAGGGAGACGGCTCCTCCACAATCCTTAGAAGGGGCCAAGATCACCATGGAGACGGAGAGAGACAACAATCTACCTGCTGCAGCCATGAACATCACACACTGGGATGACAGGCAAGTGTTTTTTCGTTCTACTCAATTAAACCATGACAAACCTTGTCTGTCTCCCGAGGGAGAAGCCCAATCTCAGCAGTCCGCTGGGTCCTCTCCTCCGGCCGCAGTTATATACTCATCCCCAATTTTCTCTGAGTCTCCTCTGTTTCTGCCGAACTATCCCCCGGCTCCGGAACCAAGCCACTGGACGTTGGAGGAGCTTGGGGCCCTGGAAGATCCTGCCCAGACGTTGGCACAGAGATGTTCCCCTGCAGCCACGCTGGAGGAGTCCCCAGCATTGGAGCCGCTGCAGGCGAATTATAGGACTGCAACTACCATCTCACCTGCTGTGGAGGCAATGGCGGCAGTCTGGGAGCCTGAGCTGGACCTCTTGGAGGCCGGTCCCGAGACATCGCCAAGCTTGTCGGAGTCCTAGACAGTGGTGGAGCTCGAGCTCAGGCAAGTTTTCTCTCTTATTTTCCTAATATCAGTTTTAGAGAGATCTTGTCTGGCTCTAGATGAGGAGAGTCAGGCGCAGCGTGCAGTTGCATCTGAACTTCCTTCGCCGGGACTCTAACCACTTTGTTTCTTCTCCCGCTCCTGAGAATCCTTCTAGGGTCGCTGGGGAGGAACCACCATCTCCAGGGATCTCCACGGAACCGGTCTCGCCACCTGACGACTTTGTGGGTCCAGCTCCCCTGCTGCCTGAGGCTGTCGTATGGGTCCCTCCGCAGGCTGAGTCTCTGTAGGTGCGGCGTGCCGGCTTAGGACCCTCGTGGGGGCTGTGCCCCAGGATCAGCTCGATGTGGGTGCTGCACTCCTGTCTGGACCCGTCATGGACGCTACGCTCCAGCACGGGGTCCACCGAGGGTGTAACGCTGGCCCGGTTGGGGTCCACCATGTGTGCTGCACAGCTCCAGCTGGAGTCCACTGCGGGTGCTGCAGAGCTCCAATCGGGAGCCACCACAGGTGCTGCAGAGCTTCAGCTGGGAGCCACCGTGGGTGCTGCAGAGCTCCAGCCAGAGTTCACCGCGGGTGCTGCAGAGCTCCCATCGGGAGCCACCGAGCGTGTAGCGTTGGCTTGGTCGGGGTCCATCGAGGGTGTAGCGTTGGCCCGGTCGGGGTCCACCACGGGTGCAGCTGTGTCCCAAGCCGGGACCACCGAGGGTGCTGCGGGTCAGCCTGAGGACACCGTGGCCCCCTTCTCCCTGTCCAATGCCGTGGGGGTTCCCTCCCTACAGTCCGGTCACCCACCAGTGAGCCTCCCAGTGGGCAGGCCGCCTCCTGCTTTGCCCCGCTGGCCCTGGTGGCTTAACAGCGCTGGCCGACCGCCGGAGGGAGTGAGTCTCTGGGCCAGATGGCCCAGGTTTTCCGGCAGGTCACCAGACTGTGTTCGCCAGACTGCCCACTGGGCCTGGGACTCTGAACGGCCTCAGGAGCCTCCACACCTTTGGACTTGGGGGGGTAATTGTGGGCCCTGGGCGGGATGCATTGTGTTTCCTCCTTGCCTGTTCCCCCTTCGTGGTTGTTGTTCCTGCTGTGGGGGGGAGGGGTTTCCTTTCCTTATGATGTTGCCGTGGGTGTCTGGAATCCACCCCTGGGGGGGGGGGCTCTGTCATGAACCAAGCCGGTATTTCCTGTAGGCTTGGTTTTGACTGTTCTCTGTGGCTCGGGTATTGGGTGATTTATGTATTGTTTTATCTTTTGAGTTCTTGTTGTGTTATGCCTTTGTTCCTTTTCTTTTCCGTGCCCGTAGCCACCGCTCTGGCCAGCAGCTGTTAGGCAGCCACTTTGACCTACACTTGTGTGGGCATTGTCTAACACTTGCCGGTCTGACCACGCCCCCTCTCTCTTGACAGCCAGCTGATTCCTCCCCAGTAATTGTCTTTCCTGCACCTCGCCCAGGTGTGCCCAATTTGTAGTGCCAGCAGTGTTTGTACTTAGGCGGCCTTTGCCAGTCAAGCACTGCTGGATCATTGCGCTAGTCTTACGGATGTTAATCGCCGTATGACTGCCTGTGCCTATGAAGGATTGTGTATTGCTCGTTGGATTCTTGGACTATTGGACTGCTCCTGTACTGTGAGGTAATCTATTTGCGTTTCCTTGTGCATTTCACTGCTACGCAGACTGCTTCTGTTCTGTGAGTTAATCTGTTTGCGTTTCCCCGTGCAGTCAACTGCTACGCTTTGGCTGTTTAGCCCAGGTTTTGTCTCCAGCCAGTTGAGCCTCCTAAGGTCTCCAAGTTTCCCGAGTTAAGACATTAATTGCATTGTTTGTTTTTGTGGCCACTGTGCACTGTGGTCTGCCTGCTGCACATTATCGTGTTATGCCCTTTAGTGCACCCTGTTCCCTTTTTGTATGTCTTTATTTTTGAACTGTCAGCCCTTGTGTTTAATAAATGTGTTGTGGTGAAACCCTGCGCGTAAATCCATTCTTCCTTCTCCTCCTCTGTGCACTGCGTAAAAGTGCACGAGGAGGCTTATGACACCATTGGTACTGGATGTGCTTCCACCTTCAAAATACTCCCACAAGTCTTACCCATGGGAAGTTTTTAATGAGCACACAGTTGATGGGACATAAGTTTATCCATCTATTAATTTAAGCAATCTCTGTCTGTGTGTCTCCCTAACCGTTTGTTGGACCGGGCTCAGATTTTATACGTGCTGTACTGAGGTCAGGTGTGCATCCCTGAATTTCGGCCTCCCTGGATATGTGGAGATTTAGGAGGGGACATCTTTAATGAACAGCCATAGCTCTCCTATGGGCATTCATTAAAGATTTCCCCTAGCTATGACATGGCTATGACATCATGGGACTCGCTATGACATCATCAATGATCAAAGGCAGGCATCACCATAGTTACTGTTGCCATGGTAACAGTAACTTTCTACGGGCATGCAGAAATGCTTGTTTATAGTTGGTTTCTACTGGCGTGTACGGGTATGCACTAGTTTTAATAATATAAATTCCTTTGCAGTAAGTAATCTGTAAACAGCTCACAATATTTAAACAATTAATTGAACCTAAAAATGGGCTGTCTTAATCCACCTCTCAATACCGTCACTACAACACCACAGCCACAGAAACCATCAGTACGATACAAAATACGCACTGCAACAAGGTGCCGCATTACAGACAGGTACTGTATTCCATGCACTGAGAATGAATGTCACCATTTGAGCAAGAATACCATCCATCCATCCATCCATCCATCCATCCATCTTCTCCTGCTAATGCAGGGGTCTGGGTCGCGGGGGCAGCAGTCCTAGCAGAGAAGACAGACATATAGCACTATGATCCCACCCACAGATGGTGAGCCCACTGGAGACCAGACCCATGTGCCTCGTTGTGTACACTGGGTCTTGTAACTTTTTTCCATGAAGATCCACTGGACCGCTCTTGGTCTGGCCCTTCACCGGTGAACCATTTGACATGAGAGCCCTAACCAGGGGAAGGCTCCCCCGACAACATAGCTCCTGGGATCATTAGAGTACGCAAACCCCTCCACCATGTAAAGGTAGCAGTCCACGGAGGAGAGCAAGAAACCCAATCAACACAATTCTACAAGTCTCGCCACACACCATCTCAAGTAAAGCACAAGCACCAGTACCCACCCAACAAAATGACAAAAACACAAAAAATATAAATAAAACACACTTTACTCACCAAAGCAGGACTGTGCAGGCTGCACTCCGTTCACGCCCTTGACAGAAGTGAAGGGTTCTAGCATCAAAAGGCAACACATGCCATAACCATCCAGTCAAAGGACGTGAAAATGCCACCTTTATTACATTCCTGCTAGCTTTACCCCATGTGGCAAACTTGAAATCTGATTCAAATCATGGAAATACTGTCTCATTTTCACCTTGCAAATCGAGGTGATACAACCAGTGATACAGATCTCCATAATCATGACCTACCGTAAAATTAGAACAACAAACACAGCGTTTCAAGCTAAAATACCTACATCAGGAGTACCACTACCACATCAAAACACAGTGGGCAGACTCCATGGCAGCTCACACCTATCAGCCACTGTGGACCAGTGAGGCGTGATGTCCCATTACCAATCTCTATGGCTTACCCTTCCTTGTTAAGTCCACACCATCTTTAAAATTAAACTCAGCTCTTCTCTCTGCCTTTCTCTGACCAGTTTGATTTTTTTTTTTTTTTTTTACTGTGGTTCAGCTTCATGTGGTTTTACTGTCTTTTTGGGTATTTTACCAGTCATTTGCCATATCAGTTGTTTTAAAATGCTACAGCACTGTCAACCTTGTTTATTACATTTGCTTATGAATAAATTTGACTTGATTGTTAGAGCATCCAGACTAGATACAGAGCACTGTAGACAACAATAACATGGGTTTGCAGGACAGTTGGGCTTGACAGTGATCTAACAGATGCCACTTGGGCCAAGAGAGCGTTTTATGAGAGTGACTCAAAGACAGATGGTTCACAGCCAGATGCTGGGGTGGGCTGATGATATTTTTTTATGAAGCACAGCAGATCATCAGTAATGGCTGAGGACAGGAAGCCAAGAGTGTGCTCAAGAGAGCATAAGAGGGCAAAAGCTAAGTCTGCTCATGACTTTTCTTATTTAGGATTGATTGAGGGGAGACATTAAGCTCATGTTTGAGAGCTGGGAGGAGGAGACAGCATAGAGGATCAGCCTTAACTGTATAAAGGAGACAGAGAATGAGGGGGTGTGGTGAGCAGTGCTGAGATGAGACGCGTAGATAGACTGGATTTAAAGTGATAAATGACATACGCTTCAGAAAGATACAAAGAAATCCTAAAATTCTTCTACAAATGCCAGATTTTTGGGGAATTTTGCTTCAGAGGTCTGATGTTTTTGTTCATTTAATTCACTTGGAGGTTTGCAGCCAAGAAGCAGGTGGGAGCAGATAAACAGGCTTAGAGGGGGAAAAAATGGACAATGTCCTGAGGGGATAAGAGGGCAGAAATAAATGTGGAGGTCACAGAGGATACACAGGAGGGAGGGAGCCAGAGGGTAAAGGGAGGTGAGCTGAGGACGCCAGAGATCTTGGGAATCACAAGGCATTACAGTTGGAAAGAGTGAGGAGAACCAGTTTAGAATTGTTCCAGGGGAGGGAAGTTAGTGTCGGTCAACATCAGTGATGGGTGCAAGAGCAGTGGCCACAGCATTAGTCTTCTTTCTCTCTTTGCTTTTGTCTCTCTGATTTAGCAGACCAACAAATATACAAGGTTGGAACATATTGAGAATTATGGCTATTTATTGTGGGAGAACTGTCATTACAAAGCCAAGACAGTCTATTTGTGTCCTACTTACATTTTTAGAAATGCCCTGGCCCCCTTTTCCTAAACATATATTAGATGTCTCAGTCCCAGTGTCGAATCTAAGTTGGGCTTGGCACCTTCTGAAGTTTTGCATCAAAAGGCAAAAACATTTCTTTAAAGACACACTGCCTTGGATTTTTTTTTTTTTTTTTTGTCTTTTGGCTGCTCCCTTTCGGGGTTGCTGCTGCGTATCATCACCTTATATCGCGATGATCCACATGTTGATTTGGCAAGGATTTTTACACCAGATGCCCTTCCTGATGCAACCCTACCCATTTATCCAGGCTTGGGACCGGCACAGGGAGTACACTGGCTTGTGCTCCCCCTGTGGCTGGGTTACCAACTTTCCTTCCTCCATTCTATTTTGGCTGAGCACCAAGCTAGAAGGCAGGAAGTACCATTTTTATATGGTCTTTGGTATGACCCGGCCAGGACTTGAACCCGTGACCTCCCGGTTGTGGGGAGGATGCTGTACCTCTAGGCCACCACTCCGGTTAAGACACACTGCAGTGGGTATAAATCCATTTAAAAACTAGAAAAGCACTCAGAGAGTGCATACCTCTGCCAAGGCTCCTTCTGTCCCTCATGGATCGCCTCCAAAATGTAATGGGTTTGTGTGTAGGCCGAGAGCCATTTCTGGTGAAAATTGCATCAAACTCTGTCCAGTAGTTTTGGACGATTCTTGCTAACACACCATGAGAAGATAAGAGCCTTGGTGGAGGTATGCATTCTCAGATCATCACCAAAATGTTATGAGTTCTTCTCTAGCTCAAGGACCACCTCTGGTAAATTTTTTTTTATCCAAATCCATCCAGTAGCTTTTGTGTAATCCTGCTGCACAAATACAAACAAGGTCCTTGGTGGAGGTATGCACTCTCAGATCATCACCAAAATTTAATGGATTCATCCTTGGCCCAAGGGCAACCTCTGGTGACAATTTCATCAAATCCATACAGTAGTTTTTGCGTAATCCTGCTAACAATCAAACAAACAAAGAGACAAAGCACCCTGAAAACACAACCTCCTTGGCAAAGGTAACAAATCCATGTTGTCTAAAATGGTTTCTTATGCCTCATTGTCTTGCCGTTGCTTGTGAAAGTTTTTTTGCCCTTTTCCTCCTCTTTCAAACAGTAGGATCTAATTAGGCCAACCCACATCCCACCCACCAGGATGCTGACCACTGCCTCTCTTCCAAGAACACAGCACACAGAAGTGTGCAAGCTGGCAAATTTGAACAGCCAGTGCTTAGTCCTGACAGCACAAAAACACAGACATGACACGTCTTATCTTAAAACCCACATTTAATCCCTGGCCTTTAATCCCACATGAGACATTGATTGATTTTTTTTTAAAAGTCATTGCTTTTAGTTTTTTATAAACTTGATTTATTTTATATTTTTGTGTGTTGTGATTTTATTTTGTGTTTTAAGTTAGTGTTTTATTACCTTTGATGTACAGCAGTTTATTCTCAGCTTTTGTTGTTTTAAGGTGCTTTATAAATAAAGTTGATTGATAAGTAGCGATAGGGTCCACAGTTCTCCAAAACATACTGAGTCACTTTCGGTTTCTTTGCTAAAAAAAAAAAAAAAAAAAAAATCGGTTTGAAAGATTTGTACACAGGATCACTCAGTGCTGCACTGGAGCGTTAACTACCTACTGTTCACTAAACTGAGACTCGGCTGAACGGAGCCAGCAGGGCTCATTCACTGCCTAGATTGGTGATTCAGTTGCTGCAGTTCCACTACCCAGTAAGTGATTCAGTACAGTGCATTCACCCATAAAAACTACATTTGAATGAAATGTTCATGAACGTAACAACACTACACATAAGAGTGATTTGGCTCTTTATATTTCTTGTCATAAAAAAAACATGTTCCAGACATGTTAAGAAGAAAAAAAAATTGGTGTGTCACTTTAAGTTTACTTACTTTAAAGGTCTGATGACACGTTTTTGACTTCATCTAATTTTTCAACACATAATACAATATGACGAAATAGGTTGGTCTGTGCAGTTCTAAGTCAAACTGACATGATTCGAGACCCAGGAAGCAGACACAGACTCGAAAGTAAACTCAATTATCCTTTATTGTGCAGTGTATGTGTGTATGTGTGGGTGTGTGCGTGAATGTAACAGCCGGGGCGAGCAGAGCACCGTACAGACTGGCAACCTGTAGGCGAGTTGGTGAGTCGCACAGGCGAGGTCCCGAAGGCTCCGGCCAGAGTGACAGTGTCTTCGGCCCCGGTTGCATAAGGGATGAGAGGTGGACTTGGTGCAGAGCAGGGTGCGCTCGGTCCGCCGCCACGGATTTCCACCTGTGCACAGGCGAGCAGAGCATAGAGTGGTAACGAGGAAGAAGTTGGCTTACTTGGCATTGGGGAGCTGGAACTCCCAGAAGAATGACGAAGAAAAGAAGGGATCTCAGGAGCTGGAACTCCAGACGAAGCAGTGTAGAGATCTTTACCAGACCAGGGAGTTAGATGACTCCATGCAGGCCAGAGGACAGCATGGCTTAAGTAGGCAGGCTGATGAGGAGAGCAGGTGTGTGCGCAGCTGTGGAGGAATTAGGCAACAGGCAGGCTGAGTGGATCACCACAGTACTCCCCCCCCTACGTGACGCCTCTCGGCGACCGATCTAACCTGCCCGGGTGCGTCCGGTGTAAGTCCCTGATGAGCTGAGGATCCAACATGAAGGAGGGACGCACCCAGGACCTCCATTCAGGACCATAACCCTCCCAGTCCACCAGGTACTGGAGGCCGCGACCCCGGTGACGGATGTCCAGAATGGCGTTGACCTTCCACGCAGGGTCGCCATCGATCACAACTGGTGAAGGTGGTGTCTTGGGTGGGGGGCACAGAGGGCTGGAGCAAAATGGCTTCACCTGGGAGACATGAAAGGTGGGACAGATGTGGCGGGGGGGGGAGGGCTAGGCGCACAGACACAGGGTTAATGATACGGGTTATGGCGAAAGGCCCAATGAATTGCTGAGACATTTTCCTCGCCTCCGCCTTCAGGTTAATATGTCTGGTAGACAGTCACACCTGCTGACCCACCCGGTCGGGAGGGGCTGGCGTCCTGCGACAATTAGTGGTCGTAGAGTTGCGCTCTGCTGTGCATTGTAGTGTGGTCCGGGTCGCTCTCCAGAGCCAGCGGCAGCGTCTCAGGTGGGCTCAGACGGAGGGAACGGCGATATCCTTCTCCTCTTCAGGGAACAACGGGGGGTTGTAGCCCAGCGAGGCCTCAAATGGGGACATGCTGATCGCTGAAGAGACTGTAATATTATGAGCATACTTGATCCAAGGGAGGTGGGTGCTCCAAGATGCCGGGTTGGCAGGGGAAGAGCAATAATACTATGGTTCTTAATGAAGTGGCGGTAGAAATGGGCAAATCCCAAAAACTGCTGAAGCTGCTTCCTGGAGGAAGGAGTGGGCCAAGCTACCTCCGCTTTTACCTTGTCAGCGTCCGGGATGATTTCATTGTGGGAGATGATGAAACCAAGGAAAGATGTATTGGAGGTGTGAAACTCACACTTCTCGGCCTTCACAAAGAGCTTGTTCTCCAGGAGCCGCTGCAATACTCGCCTCATATGCACCCGATGCTCATCCAAGGACTGAGAAAAAATCAGGATATCATCCAGATAGACAAAAACGAATGCACCCAAAAAGTCCCTCAGCACATCGTTAATGAGGCGCTGGAATACGGCAGTGGCGTTGGTCAGCTCAAACAGCATCACCAGATACTCAAAATGCCCACTTGGGGTCCGGAAGCCCATCTTCCATTCGTCGTCCTCCCGGATCCGCACCAGATGGTAAGCATTGCGGAGGTCCAGCTTGGTGAACCAGGAGGCTGCCCAGAGGGAATCGAACGCCGTATTAATGAAGGGAAGGGTGTACTTGTCTTTGATGGTAATATTATTTAACTCCCGAAAGTCAATACACGGCCTCAGCGAGCTGTCCTTCTTGCCCACAAAAAAGAACCCCGCCCCTACCGCCGAGGACGAAGGCCGGATTATGCCTGAGTTTAATGACTCCTTAATATAGGCTTTCATAGCCTCCCGCTCCGGTGCTAACAGGCTGGAGAGTCGACTCGACAGCAGCGGGGCTCCAGCACGGAGATTGATCGCGCAGTTGTATGGGCGGTGAGGGGGGAGGGATAGGGCCTGGGTCTTACTGAAGGGGGCCCCCAAATTGTGATATTCCGTAGGGACTTTGGACAAGTCGGGAGCGGGGGTGATGGGGGCACCCAGGGGCACGGACGGCGAGCAAGCAGCGGACTGCAGGCAGGCACTGAGGCAGAATGAGCTTCATGAAACCACGCTCCCAGAGTGCCAGTCACTAGACAGGTTATGAAGTCGGAGCCAGGGATAGCCAAGGATCACTGGGGAAGAGGAAACCAGCAGCATGAATAACCTCAGCTCCTCTCGATGATTACCAGAGACAATGACTGACACCGGAGCGGTCTGTTGAGATACTATGGCATGAGGGGCTTTAGACAGGGCAATGAGTTTGAGGGGGGTCTTTAATGATTGACAGGGGAGCCCCAGCCAGGTTGCCAGTTCCCCCAAGATGAAGCTCTGCTCCACCCCGAATCAATCAAAGCGTGTGTGGCTATTTCAGTCTGATTATGAATGAAGCGGTTAGGAAGGAGAAATCTAGAGAGGGGATTAGATTGAGGTGAGTCTGTGAGTCCCCCTACTGTGATGCACGGACTCCCTCTTTTGGCCGTATGGGACATGACTCTACCTCATGCTCCTTGCTCCCATAGTAGAGGCACAACCCCAGCTCGCGGCGGTACTGTTTCTCTGCTAACGGCAGCTTTGACTGTCCTACTACCATTGACTCCGGGGCATCCGGGGAATCAGAGGGAGGTAGGGCCAATAGGGGACTGTAGGGAGCGGCGATATTGGGTGCCTGAACGACCGGAAGTTTGACGCTCGGTTGCCCGCTCCCTTAACCTGTTATCAAGGCTAATGGCTAGGGAAATCAGCTCAGTTAGCCTACTTGGTTTTTGTAAGTGGGCTAGCTCATCCTGCAGGCTAGGGCTAAGGCTCCTGATGAAGATGCTGCAGAGTGAGGCGTCCTCCCACCCCACCTCTGTGGCCACCACCCGGAAATCGACAGCATAGTCCGCTACGGACTTGGTTCCCTGTCTTAGGTTTAACAGCCAGGAGATAAGCACACTGTCTCGGTCAGAGTGGTCGAACACCTCCTTGAACTCACTGAAGAACTGGTTATATGTCAAACTAGCGTAGTTCACCCTAGCCATTACTGCATATGCCAAGCTAGCGCTCGCCTTCCAAGAGATTGACTATGTAGCTGATCCGGCTATGGTCTGTGGGAAAGTCCCCGGGCACCCACTGGAAAATTATCTTGCACTGGAGAATGAACCCTCTAGCCTCCCCTCGCTTACCATTAAAGCGGGCGGGAGTGGGGATTGGTGATAGCCGGGATGTGGGGCCCTGCACGGGTTGGCCGGATTGGGAGCTAGTGGGAGCAGAGGTGCTACTTGGGGCCAGAGGGAAAGCCCGTGGACCTGCCAGGCGATCCAACCGATCAGTTATACGGGTCAGCTGAGTAAGAATGATGTGCTGTTGGTAAGCTAATTGATCTACTTGAGCTTCAAGGCTGTTAACTTTGTGCACTAGCACGCTGTCTGCTGGGTCGTTTTGGCAGAGTTGTACTGACATGGTTCACTGACCCAGAGAGCAGACTCGGACTCAAAAGTAGATACAATTATCTTTATTGTGATTAGTGTGTGTGTGTGTGCGTGCTAGTGTGTGATAGTGTAGCAGCTGGGGGCAAGCAGAGCACCGTGCAACCTGGCAACCCTAAGAACAAACAGAGACAGGGGAGAGTTACGGGCCTTTTCCATTAGCCCCGCTTAGCCCCAATTTGAAAACACGACTCGTCTCACAACGACTCGTTTCGGCCTCGATTGCGTTTCGACATTACTGCTGACACGCCTGCGGTGGGTGGGATTTGTTGAACAGCAAGGCGGCGCCACACTCTCGTGACGTGAAGCGCGCGACCCAAGCAAACATAACATGGCTGCTCTACAAGGCGACTCCTCGGTCTGTGGCTTTTTTCGCCGTAAATACCAAAAAGGACCGCCAGATAAGGGTACAGGCAGCGAGACGAAACCCTCTGGAATAGTTCTGCAGCTTCTGGGAGAGCCGAAGACATGAGGATACAAACTAGGTCATATATGACGGTAAGCTAATGGTTGCTAATGCTAGTTTGCTGTAAGTACGTCGTGCTACACTGTAATGTCTACAAGTTAGGTACTAAAATATGTATGCTGTGTGTGTGTTTCAGATGGCTCTGTTGTTGGGAAATTACCTCTTCAAACGGTCGGTCTGGTGTTCAGCACAGCCTCTCACTGATGTCAACAGCCTGTCACTGATGTCATCAGCCTGTCACTGATGTCAGCACAGCTTCACCAACGATCAGTGGTTATAGAGCTTAAGAATGTCTGTAGAAACGTTTATTTCCTGTACAATAAATTGCTCTGCTCTGCGTGAAAATCATGGAGAGACTGTTGAGACATCATGGACGTACCTGCTTCTGCAGCAGAGTCTGAGGTGGTGTCATAGAAAAAAATGATCAGCTGACACAACTTGATCGCCAGGTTAATAACTATATTAGCCACAAAATATATATTCAAAAAGTAAACAGTACTGAGTTACGTATAATAAGATATATTTGATAGTTATGTTGTATTTTAGGCCAAAACAAACTTGATATAGGATTAAAGGCAATTAAAATAATGCAGTCACAAGGTTACATGGAAAATACTTGATTTACTAGATACATGTACTGTAGAAATATATATTATCTGCATCAACAACGTACTATACATGCATTCATGTAGTATTGCACTGGGAATTGCACTGACAATAAACCTGTGAAGTTTTTGCAGATGTCTCTTTTTTATATGTGAAGGTTACCACCATGTGGCACAAATTAAATACTGAAAGATTGGAAAAGCTGTCTAAGAACAATCCAGCAGTTTGAGAAATCACTTTTGGTTTTGTGTAAATCTGTCAACAGAATAATGAACCATAAAGCAGTTTGTGTTAAAATGTTAAATCCCATTAAACCTAATCCAGGGGCTTCCAATCATGTGTCATGGGGGGCCAAGACCCTGCAGGTTCTCTCTTCTACACAGTCTCTTCAGCAGGTGTTGTCACTGATCAGCAGTCAGTGGAAGAAGTTCAGTGGAATCTGCTGTTGAAGACACTGGTTGGAGGTAAAGCCTGCAGGGTCTTGGCCCTCCATGGCACATGATTGGACACCCCTGCCCAAACCCATTATGATGAAGAGCAGATGCTAATATGACCCAGAATTCCTCCATATACATCCAACAATACAGTCTTCAGTTAATAAAATAATTGTTTTGGTTACTTTTTTCTTAAAAATGAGCCATTATTTTCAAGGTCACTGATAAATCCTTTGTACACTTTACTCTTTTCCCACCGGTGTCTTAACAGACAAAATGGAAAATCATGATGCAAACATATAAGTCACTAAATTGTTTATTACAATCAGCAGCAAATTCCAGATTATTCAGAATGTGCAAAATTCAAACTGTAAAAAAGAATAAAAAAAACTGGAATGGGTCACACACGGCTGCCACGCTCCCTGACTGAGAAGCAACTGGATCGGCCCCTCGTACTGGTCCAGCAGATCTTCAGCCTGCATCTCTGTAAATAGTGAAGCAAGGTCCAGTTGGGGTGGACAGTTTCCCTGTTGCCTAGACAAAAGACAAATGGGTGGTGGTTAATTAAAGCAAGTGTAAAACATATTTGGGAAATACACTTGTTGCTAAAAGCCAGTGGTGGAATGTGAATTAATGAATGAATCTTTATTTCAGATTGATTAAAGGTAAAGATTAAAAGAAAATAGAATAATATAACAAAGGGGAAAAAATCTAACAAGGTCAAATTAAACAATAACTCCTCTGATTATACAGTTCAACATAGGTTATCTGAAATGGGTGATGGCTGAAGCCGCAGCTTATATTGCCCACCATATTCCATCCAAGAATTCAAAAGAAAAACAAAACAAGAGGGATTACAATTTGAATGTGACAATAAAGTACTTCGTTGTTGTATTTAACCACAATTTTCATGTAGCTGCGCTTCACTAGATTTTACAAGGGCTGGGTTACATTTAAAATCATCTGCTTTTACTGTGGCTTCAGCAATCAGAATGAATTAATACATTCACTTGAATGGAATATAGTACTTTAACTGATGGTGTGAATCACCGAGTATGGAGTCGCTCAGTCAAAATATGAAGTTTTTATCAGTAAAAGTTTGTCTTGTCTGTAAAAGTGTCTCTTGTTGCCCTGGCTTCATGTGTGGGCGGTGTTTTGTACTAGCATTGCTAAAATATAAAAGGAAGCACTACAATGGCTGCACGGTGGCGCAGTGGTTTAGCACTGTGGCAGCACAGTTTTACCCTCGGCCGGGGGACTGCGGGGATCATGAGATCGTGAGTTCGATCCCAGCCCCCGACCAACAGTGAGCTGTGTGGAGTTTGCATGTTCTCCCCGTGTTGCGCGGGTTTACTCCGGGATTTCTCCGGTTTCCTCCCGCACACCAAAAACATGTAGGTTTAGGGCGCTCGCGCACGCAGCAACCAGCAGCCGGTGGCTTGTCACCAGACTGCAAACCAAGTCTACCTACGGGTACAAATAAGTAACAAAAAAAAAAAAAAAAAAAATGGGTCTCAAATATTTTTTGTAATGTGTCCTGTTACTGCATGAGTTTATTGATGATAGACTATAAACTACACATATAAAGTAAATTATATTGACGACTGAACATCTCACATTCGCCAAAACATACAGTTATGAACATAACTCACAAAGGATCACACAAGTGATCTGACAAAAAAATAAATACATTAACAAGCAGTTTATTTTACAGTTGATGTGCCATATTCACACAATCAAATAAATCTCAGTTCAGTCCCTTTTATATTAAGTGGAAATTGTGCTACTTTGGTTTTGACACTTTACCTATAAAAGCAAAGGATTTCAGTACTTTCCACAGTGGCGAGGTAGGTTGTGGGGAGGCTGATTTCCTCTTGCCTTGACGAACGACAGAAATGGATGGTGGTTATTTTCAAGCAAGTTCTATACATATACAGGCACATCTCAAAAATTAGAATACCATGAAAAAATTCAATATTTTTGTCACTCATTTCAGAAAGTGAAACCCATATATAGATTCATTACAGGGACAGTGATATATTGAAAGTGTTTATTTTAATATTGATGATTACGGCTACAGCTCATATTAACCAACACCTCAGCGGCCAACATTTATATTTAAAAACTATTTTTTAAAGTTAATTTTATGTAATATTCCAATTTTTTGCAAAATAGAATTTGGGGTTTTCAGGGGCTGTAAGCCTTAATCAGCAAAATTAAAATAAATAAACGCTTCAAATATATCACTGTCTGTGTAATGAATCTATATAATATACGGATTTCTCTTTCTGAAATGAGTGACAAAAAATATAGAAGTTTTTCATTACATTCTAAGTTTGGGAGATGTAATTGTAATACACCTGTGAAAGTCAATGGTGGAATGTGACAATAATGCTTCGTTTCCCTGACAAGCACTGCAGGATCCACAGAATAGGTGTGTGGGTCTATTCTGACGCTTTAGAAAATTATATGAATGACTTTATAAATCACTGGTTTGAAAAAGCTATTTTAATATGACAAGATTTCGGCTCCTGTGGTCCATTTCACCAGTATCACAGTATAAAAAGGGAGGCTAACCCCTGGCATGTGGACACATATTCTAGCATTAAATTGCACACAATTTAATGTGTGTCTATGTGCTCCGCACTGTGTGTCTATATACAGTATATATATATTTATATTTATATGTACATATGTATACTCGCTGCTCTTGTTTTTCTCTTGCCTTCTGATTGTTGCTCTGAGTGTTGCTATCCCTGTGCTGTTGCAATCCTGGAATTTCCCCATTGTGGGACTAATAAAGGCTTATCTTATCTTATCTTATCTTATTGAGCAGCTGTGGCAGGTGTAGCGTGGCCAACTACTGATCGGAGGGTCAGGAGTTCGATTCCCACTCTGCAGCCTGCATGTCGAAGTGTCCTTGAGCAAGACACTGAACCCCTAGTTGCTCCTGGTGGGTCAGGCCAGCACTGGTGTTTGGCAGCTACGCCGCCATCAGTGTGTGTGTGTGAATGGGTGGATAGCAGGATCTGTAAAGCGCTTTGGCTATCTAGAAATGAGAAAAAAAGCGCTATATAAGTGAACGCCATTTACCATCTCAGGTACATTTATTTTTGTAGTATATAGTCGTGAAAAAATTAGGACACCTTATGAAAGCCTGTTTTTTTCATATTTGGACATATGGATATTTAATATCAATTTTAACAATACTGGGAGATTCAAGTAATGTAACTAAACAATTAAAACTGAAGAAAATACTTTTTAAAATTTTCTGTAAAATGTAATTCTAAAAACATGCAATTTCTGGTGAGGAATAAATTAGGACACCCCCACATTTATTCCCACTTAAAATGGCTAAAATCACACACAGGTGTATCACATCAGGTGCACATGATTAGAATGTTGTTACTCAGCATTTTGAAGGAGGCTTGTCCTATTTAAATCTCAGACATTTAGTTTGGTGTGTTCTGACTGTTGAAGTGAAAGTGAACACCATGGTGGGATCGAAAGAGTTGTCTGAGGCCTTCCTGAAGGAAGATTTTAGCAGCTTATGAGTCTGGTAAGGGATTTAAAAAGATCTCAAAAGAATTTGAAATCAGCCATTCCACCGTCCGGAAAATAGTCTACAAGTGGAGGGCATTCAAAACAACTGCCAACATGCCCAGGTCTGGACGACCAGGAAAGTTCACCCCAAGAGCAGACCACAAGATGCTAAAATTAGTCTTCAAAAACCCTAAAATGTCATCACAGGATCTACAGCAGGCTCTTGCTACTGCTGATGTGAAAGTGCATGCCTCTACAATCAGAGAGAGACTGCACAAGTATAACTTGTACGGGAGGCGTGCATGGAGGAAACCTTTGCTCTCTAAGAGAAACATGAAGGCCAGACTGCAGTTTGCCAGAGAGAATGTAGACAAAGACCAGGACTTCTGTAATAATGTTCTTTGGACAGATGAGTCTAAAATTAAATTATTTGGACACCAGAACAGAGGACGTGTTTGGTGTAGACCAAGGGTGTCCAATCATGTGCCATGCAGGGTCAAGACCTTGCAGGTTTTACCTCCAACTAGTGTCTTCAACAGTAGATTTCACTTAATTTCTTCCCTCTGATTGCTGATAAGTGGAAACACCTGCTGAAGAGACTGGGTAGAAGAGAAAACCTGCAGGGTCTTGACCCTCCATGGCACATGATTGGACACCACTGGCATAGACCAAATACAGCATTCCAGGAAAAGAATCTCATGGCAACTATGAAGCCTGGAGGTGGAAGTGTCATGGTTTGGGGATGTTTTGCTGCAGTAGGACCTGGCCAGCTCACCATCACAGAATCCACCATGAATTCTACCGTGAATTAGAGGGTGCTTGAGGACCACATGAGACCATCTGTAAAAAAAAAAAATAATAAAGCTGAAGCGTAATCGCACCTGCAACATGATAATGACCCAAAACATACCAGTAAATCCACCAAGGACTGGCTAAAAACTGGAAATGGAGAGTCCTGGAATGGCCGTGTCAAAGCCCAGAACTTAATCCCATTGAGATGCTGTGGAGTGACTTGAAATGGGCTGTACATGCAAGAAGCCCCTCAAACATCTCACAGCTGAAAGAATTCTGTGTTGAGGAGTGGAGCAAACTTTCCTCAGACCGATGTCAGAGATTGGTAGATGGCTACAAGAAGCGTCTCACTGAAGTTTAGTTTAGTTTATATAGTTTATTGAACAGGGACAATGTACAACAGCACTAATCAGAAGAAAATATGCCTTGTGCCAGATTATAGCTTTCTGAGCTAATTTCCATTTGGAGTCCCTGAGACACACAGACATATTTTATACATAGAGTGGTTCAGAAAATAACACAGAGCACATATGCAAGTACAATAATAAATTAAAGCTGCAAGCAGCTATAAGCAGGCCCTCGCCCCCCACGCACCCGCGGAACCTGGCACCCATCGGACCCAGCTGGCACGAAAAATTTCCCGTTGTCACGGCATGTACTGCGTGAATAATAAAGAAAACTGTTTGCCGCAGTACTTCCTTTGAGCAGTAGGTGGTGCTATAAGTTTTGTCAACCATTTTTACTTAGTAGCGTGAGGGGTCGGACTACTATCCATCGTAGAAAATTTGGTGAAAATCGGATAAAGTTTGTCCAAGTTACAACTTTCCAATGTTCTATGGCAAGAAGTCAACCTTCGTCATGTCACCATGGCAACACTTAAGCCCCTTTTCCACTAGTATCACTTCGGCCCGTTTCGGTACAGTACAGTGTGGTACAGTTTGGCCCGCTTGTGTTTCCACTGCACATGGAGTACCACTTGATGTGGGTGGGAATAGTTACAGGGAGGCGGCGCAACTCTCCCGCTACGTAAAACAAGCATAACAGGCGTAAAACAAGCGTAACGTTACGTAAAACAAGCGACCCAGGCAAAACACAAGATGGCAGGATATGAGGCAACTGTGTTCTCTGGCTTTTTTTGCCAAAGTAAAGCCAGAAAAGGAGAACAGAAGACAAAAGGCGGTGAGATGACACACTCTGGAAAAGTACTGGAGCATTTAGGAAACTACAGTATATAGAGCAGTATAAAGCAGAAGACATGAGGATACAAACTACATCACATATGAAGGTAAGCTAATGATTGCTAATGCTACTTTGCTTTTAAGTCTGCCATATGACATTGTAATGTCGGCAAGTTATCGCTATTAGGTACTAAAATGTGTATTCTTTGTGTGTTTCAGATGGCTCTGTTGTGGCAAAAGTATCGCTTCAAACTGTGGGTCTGGACGTTCAACACTGGCTCTCAGTGATGTCATCCCAGCTTCACGAATGCAAAGTGGTTACAGAACTGCAGAATGTCTGTAGAAATGTTTAGCTTCCTGTGCAACAAATTGCTCTGATCTGTGTCAAAATCACAGAGACTGTTGAGATGTCATAGGATTTACCTGCTCCAGCCAGTGGTATCGTGGCAAAACATGATCAGCTGCCAAACTTGATCGCCAGGTGCCATATTGTAGTATATGAGCCGTAAAATATATATTTCAACAGGTAAACAGTACTGAGTTAGAGTTATTTAACAATTATGATGCATTTTAAACCAAAACAAATGAATCTAGGATTAAAAGCTATTAAAATAACGCAGTCACAAGGTTACATGGAGAAATACATGGATTAACTGGATATATATCATACTGAGTATTGCTGACTACATGTGGATACTGTGTAAATATATATTCTCTGCATCAACAGTGAACTATTCATGTATTCATGTAGTATAGCACCGGGAATTTTGACAATAAACCTTTGTACTTTTTGCAGATGTGTCTCTTTTGTTTTATGTGCGAAGGTTACCACTAAGTGACACAAATACTAAAAGATTGGAAAAGCTGTCTAAGAACAATCCAGCAGTTTGATATGGTTTGGTGTAAGTCTGGCAACAGAATTATGAACCATAAAGCAGTTTGTGTTAAAATGTTAAATCCCATTAAACCCTAACTCAGGGGTGTCCAATTATGTGCCATGGAGGGCCAAGACCCTGCAGGTTCTCTCTTCTACCCAGTCTCTTCAGCAGGTGTTTTCACTGATCAGCAGTCAGTGGAAGAAATTCAGTGGAATCTGCTGATGAAGACACTGGTTGCAGGAAAAGCCTGCAGGGTCTTGGTGTCATGACTCACTCTGGGCCGTCACCTGCTTCAGCTGCGCACACACCTGCTTCCAATCACTCACGGGCTTTATAGCCTGCTCTGCCTGCGCCTCGGCACGGAGCCGTCTGTCATTTCTCCCTGACCTTCGTCTCTCACCGGACTGCCTACGTCCAGGTCTCAATTCGTCTTTTGGAAAGACCCCTCTCGTCTAAAGTAAGCATTACTCTACTCACCATTCTCTCAGTCTCTCCCCTGTGCACAGGTGTATTCCTCTGGTGGCGGATCCAATTCTCCGCGGCGGCGGAACGCCTTCTCCTCATCTCACCAGGCCTCGCCACTCACTACCGGGAGTGCGTCGCAGACGCTGTCTTCCTGGCTGGAGCCCCTCGGGCCAACCTACACATCCTTCGTTCCACCTGCAAGTAAGCCCCAGTCATTAATCTGCTCACGCTGTTGTGGAAATAACTAACATCTGTGCTTTGGCTCTGTTCTAGGGTTGCCAGGCTGTACGGCGCTCTGTCTCACCCCCGGTTGCAGCATCGCCACCGTCATCACATTCACACCACGCATACACGCACCCACACACCCTCTGTTGGCACAATAAAGATTATTGAACTTCACTCGGGCCTGTGTGTGTGTTCCCTGGGTCCAGCAACATGTCAGTACGGCTCCGTCAGAGCGACCCAGCGAACAGCGGGCTTGCACACCAGCTTAACAACTTGGAGGCTCAAGTGGACCAATTAACTTACCAACAGCAGGTCATATTCAATCAGTTAACCCAAATTAACAGCCGGTTGGATCGTCTGGAAGGACAGCAGGCGTTTCCTCCGGCTCCCAGCAGTAGGCCAACTCCCATTAGCTCCCCTCCTAGCCGGGCTAGTCTGGGCTCCTTAACCCGTCTCACTCCGGTCCCCATGCCCGCTCACTTCAGCAGAAAGCTGGGGGAGGCTCGGGGCTTTATCCTTCAGTGTGAGCTGGTGTTTCAGCGGGTTCCGGGCGGATTTTCCCACCGATCACAGCCGCATAGGGTACGTGGCTAATCTGTTGGAGGGCATTTTCATCAGCATTTTCATCAGATGTCTGAGCCCTAGTCTGCGGGATGAGCTGGCTCCCCTAGAGAAGCCAGAGCATCTCACGAAGCTCATTTCCCTAACTATTAACCTTGACAACAGGTTGAGAGAGCGAGCTGCTGAGCGGAGAGCTTCCGGCCGCTTGGGCAGTCAATTTCGGCGCTCCTCTCAATCATCTCTGCTGGCATTGCCCGCGCTTGAGGCCGCAGACGGTCCTGAGGCAATGGTAGTAGGGCGGACTAAGTTCTCGTTGGCCGAGAGACAGCGCCGCAGGGAGTTAGGTCTGTGTATGTACTGCGGGGATGATCAGCATGAAATCGAGTCCTGCCCTATTCGGCCAAAAGAGGGGGTCCGCGCGTCGCAGTAGGGGACTTGCGGACTCATCTCGGCCTAATCCCCTCTCAAAGTGTCTCCTCCCCATTAGATTTTGCTACAAACACACAGATTCTCACACATGCACTGGTGGACTCGGGGGCTGAGCAGAGCTTCATCTCGGGGAAACTGGCAACCCGACTGGGGCTCCCCTGCCATACCTTTCCATCCCCCCTGAGTCTCGTCGCCCTGTCAAAGGCTCCTCTGGAGACAGTGACACGCCAGATTACCCCAGTCTCGGCTATCATCTCAGGTAACCATCGGGAGGACCTTAGGCTGTTTGTGTTGTCCACCTCGGCCGCCCCCGTCATCCTGGGCTACCCCTGGCTCCGCCTCCACAATCCAACCTTTGATTGGCGTACTGGGAGTGTCGTCGCTTGGAGCCCCTTCTGCCTGAGCGCTTGCCTACAGTCTGCAGCATGTTCACCCTTGGCGCCCGTGTCTTCCCTCACCCCTCCTCTGCCTCCTGACCTTTCCAGAGTGCCACCGGAGTTTCATGACCTTGGAGCGGTGTTCAGTAAGTCACAGGTGCTGTCTCCCCCCCCCCCCCCCCCCCCCACCGCCCGTACGACTGTGCCATTAATCTCTGGCCGGGTGCCCCGCTGCTGTCGAGCCGCCTTTACAGCCTATCGGCTCCGGAGCGGGAGGCAATGGACGCTTACATCAAGGAGTTGCTCAGCTCTGGCATCATTCGGCCTTCTTCCTCGCCGGTGGGGGCGGGCTTCTTCTTCGTGGGCAAGAAGGATGGCTCCCTTCGTCCTTGTATCGATTTCTGGACTCTGAACGACATTACGATCAAGGACAAGTATACTCTCCCGCTCATGGACTCTGCATTTGACTCCCTCCAGGGGCCATCCTGGTTCATGAAGTTGGATCTTCGCAGTGCCTACCACCTCGTGCGGATCCAGGGGGACGACGAATGAAAGACGGGATTCCGGACCCCAAGCGGCCATTCTGAGTATCTCATAATGCCGTTTGGGCTGACCAATGCTCCGGCCTTTGTGGTGTGGACCGATCATAAGAACTTGGAGTACCTAAGGACGGCGAAACGCCTGAATGCCCGCCAGGCCCGTTGGTCCTTGTTCTTCAGGCGCTTCAGGTTCACCATCACCTACTGCCCCGGGGCAAAGAACACCAAACCTGATGCCCTGTCCAGGCAGCTTGCTTCGGAAGCTTCTGAGGGGCATGAGCACACCATCCTCCCTGCTTCGTGTGTTGTGGGCGCCCTCTCGTGGGGCATCAGGGACAAGGTCCTGAGGGCGCAGGAGGCTGAGCCGGATCCATGCAGGGGGCCTGCGGGGAGACTATTCGTTCCTTCATCTGTCCGGGGTGAGGTAATCCACTGGGCCCACTCGTCCAAGCTCGCCTGCCATCCAGGGGTCACCCGCTCAGTGGAGCTGCTCCAGAGGTCGTTCTGGTGGCCGGGCCTCCAGAGCGACGTCATCAATTATGTCCGTGCCTGCCCCCAGTGTGCCACTGGGAAAACATCGTCGTCACCGCCGGCTGGTTTCCTCCTTCCATTGCTGGTTCCTGGAAGACCATGGTCCCACATCGCCCTGGACTTTGTGACTGGCCTCCTGTCATCCAACCACTTCAACACCATCCTCACCATCGTGGACCGCTTCTCTAAGGCCGCCCACTTCGTCCCATTACGTGGGCTCCCTACGGCACGAGAGACGACCTGTTGGTGCAGCACGTTGTGCGTCTTCACGGGATTCCCAGTGACACTGTCTCCGATCGGGGCCTCCAATTTGTGTCCCACGTATGGAGGGGTTTCTGCAGCGCGCTGGGGGCGACGGTGAGCCTGTCCTCTGGTCATCATCCGCAGAAACAACGGGCAGTGCGAGCGGGCCAATCAGGAGCCGGAGGCCGCTCTGTGCTGCATCATCGCCTCTTCTCCCTCGTCTTGGAGCAGTCATCTTCCCTGGATCGAATATGCCCACAATTCGACCTTATCCTCTGCGACTGGCATGTCCCCCTCCAAGGCCTCGCTGGGCTACGATCCTCCGCTTTTTCCCAAGGAGGAGGGGGAGGTGGCTGTGCCTTCCATCCATGCCCACCTAAGGCGCTGCCGTCGGCTCTGGACTGCTACGCGCCGGGCCCTTTTACGCACGGCCGAGCGCAACTCTAAGACAGCAAACCGTCGCAGAAGACCTGCTCCTCAGTACCAGGTGGGTCAACAGGTATGGTTATCAACCCAGCATATTGCCCTGAAGGCTGAGAAGAGGAAGCTGGCTCAGCGCTTTATTGGGCCTTTTCCTATTGTTCGTGTTGCGAATCCTGTGGCTGTGCGCCTGGCTTTGCCCCCTTCTCTCCGTGTTTGTCCTATGTTCCATGTCTCCCAGGTCAAGCCCGTCGCTTCCAGCCCTCTCTGTCCCCCTCCCAGGGCTCCACCCCTGCCAGTGTTGATCGACGGCGACCCGGCGTGGAGGGTCAACTCCATCTTGGACGTCCACCACCGGGGTCGTGGCCTGCAGTACCTGGTGGACTGGGAGGGGTATGGCCCCGAGTGGAGGTCCTGGGTGCGTCCGTCATTCGTGCTGGACAAGCGCCTCATCAGGGACTTCCATCGGATGCACCCAGGTAGGCTGGCGCCGGGAGGCGCCGCTTGGGGGGGGGGGGGGAGTACTGTCATGACTCACTCTGGGCTGTCACCTGCTTCAGCTGCGCACACACCTGCTTCCAATCACTCACGGGCTTTATAGCCTGCTCTGCCTGAGCCTCGGCACGGAGCTGTCTGTCATTTCTCCCTGACCTTCGTCTCTCACCGGACTGCCTACGTCCAGGTCTCAATTCGTCTTTTGGGAAGACTCCTCTCGTCTAAAGTAAGCATTACTCTACTCACCATCCTCTCAGTCTCTCCCCTGTGCACAGGTGGATTCCTCTGGTGGTGGATCCAATTCTCCGCGGCGGTGGAACGCCTTCTCCTCGCCTCACCAGGCCTCGCCACTCACCACCGGGAGTGCATCGCAGACGCCGTCTTCCTGGCTGGAGCCCCTCGGGCCAACCTGCGCATCCTTTGTTCCACCTGCAAGTAAGCCCCAGTCATTAATCTGCTCACGCTGTTGTGGAAAGAACTAACATCTGTGCTTTGGCTCTGTTCTAGGGTTGCCAGGCTGTACGGTGCTCTGTCTCACCCCCGGTTTCAGCATCGCCACAGTCATCACATTCACACCACGCATACACACACCCTCTGTTGGCACAATAAAGATTACTGAACTTCACTCGAGCCTGTGTGTGTGTTCCCTGGGTCCAGCAACATGTCACTTGGCCCTCCATGGCACATGATTTGACACCCCTGCCTTAACCCATTATTACTAAATCCAGATGCTATTATGGCCCAGAATTCCTTCATAGACTGGTACTATCACGAAAGTGTGCAGTGTCTTCTGCAATGGCACATCCAACAGTACAGTCTTCAGTAAATAAAATAATTGTTTTTGGTTACTTTTTCTTAAAAATGAGCCATTATTTTCAAAGTCACTGATAAATGGTTTGTACTGTTGACTCTTTTCCCACTGGTGTCTTAACAGACAAAATAGAAAATCATGATGCAAACACATAAGTCACTAAATTGTTTTTGCAATCAGCAGCAAATTGCAGATTATTTAGAATGTCCAAAATTCAAAATGTAAAAAAAAAAAATTAGAATGGGTCACACGCCGGCCACGCTGCCTCACTGAGAAGCAACTGGGTGTGCTGTTCACGCTGGACCCGGTTCAGCAGATCTTCAGCCTGCATCTCTGTAAATAGTAAGGCAAGGTCTAGTTTGGGGTGGATCATTTTCTTCTTGCCTAGATGAAAGACAGAAATGGGTGGTGGTTATTTAAAGCAAATTTAAAACATATTTGAGAAATAAAGTTATCAAAAGTTATCAATAAAAGTTTAGCCACCACTGTGTTACCCTGGTTTCGAGTGCGGGTGGTGTTTTGTGCTTGTATTGCTAAAATATAAAAGGAAGCACTACAATGGGTCTCAAATATTTGTAATGTGTCCTTTTACTTCATGAGTTTAAAGACAAAAGACTATAAACTACACATATAACCTAAATTATAATAACTCCCATTCCCCAAAGTGCAAGATACACTATTATGACTATAACTCATAAAGGATCACAGAAGTGATCTGATTAAAAAATTAAATAAATAAATAAACAAGTGGTTTATTTTACAGTGGCTACTATTGGATGTGCCATTCATTTTCAATTATTCTTTAATTGATATTCACACAATCAAATAAATCTCAGTTCAGTCCCCTTCATATTAAGTGGAAATTGTGCTACTTTAAATTTGGCACTTTACCTATACTTTGACTTAAAAAGCAAAAGATTTTACTTTAAATAACAAGGTGTGCAACTTACCAGTCATAACACATTGCTGTGTCGTGCCAAACGTAGTCATTGTCAGAGCAGATCCTGGTCGGACTCTACAACGAAAATACAACTTAAGTACATGCACAGCACAAAAGTGCAACATGTAAACAAATACCTTTTTAACCAGGATTACAACTAGCTTATTTCATCAGATATTGTCAACACAAAGGCAACATACAAGGACGGACTTAGCATTGATGGCTAACTAGCTAGCTCGTTTGAACACTAGCAACAACGTTGTTGTCTGTCCAAAGTGAGCTTTCCACTGCTGGGATAAATAATGTAAAAGATGCATAATATCACATCATATCACATCACTCACCGGCCTCTATGTCCTAATATCACGGCTTCAACTGCTGAAGTTGGGTGCTTCCGCGGCCGTGTATTCAGTTCGGGTGGCTCTGTTTACTTCCCCCTGGATTCTCTCATCAGCCAAAACGCACAGAAAACTCTGCTGGACCACGGTGTTGATTTCTGTGGGTCTCATTTCTGTGAAGCCATTCTATCATTGTTGTTTATATTATATCGCTCACTGGCTGGCTCACGGACGAATCTTTGCAAATGGCGGCTCACAATTCTGTAAAGTCAGCCTCATTCGTCAGAAGACATTTTCGTCTTCTGACGAAGGCTGCAGTGCACAGTCGAAACATGTTAAGAAGGTAAAGACATCTCCTTTCTATTTTTGTCTTTAATAAGAACAAAAGGTACAGTAAATAAGTCCAGCAATCCTAATGAGAAAGCTCATTTCAGCCGCTTGCATCCATGATCTCATTCTTTGGGTCAGTACCCAAAGCTCATGTCCATAGGTGAGGGTAGGAATGTAGATTGACTGTTAAATGGACAGCTTTGCCTTAAAGGTCAGGTCCCTCTTCATCACAACGGACCAGTACAATGTCTGCATCACTGCAGATGCTGCGATGATCCATCTGTCAATCTCCCGCTCCGTTCTCCAAAACAGATAAAAAAAACTGATGGCAACACAACAGCCTAATCTCTGTCCACATTTGCTGCTGCATGTTTTGATAAGGTTTGCTTTTGCTTGAAGAGTATTTTTCATTTGTGCAGTTTCAGAGGCTTCTTCATCGCTAAGCTAAAACACAGACACGTCTTTCCTGGTTTTGATCAGTCATCTCTAACCTGACGTTTCTGTCACTCTTCATTCATTGGAGTTTAATTCTCCACCTTTCTGAACAATTTTGATATATTTATTTTATTTATTTATTTTTTATGAATATACAATCCAGGTCACTTATAACATTGTGAGATAGGGCCTTGGTGGAGGTATGCACTCTTGGATCACCTCCAAAATGTAAAAGGCTCATCCATAGCCCAAGGGCCTCTTGTGAAAATTTTATCAAAATCAATCCAGTAGTTTTTGCCTACTCCTGCTAACAGACAAAAAAAAAAAAAATCACATTGGCGGGGGTAATGATATACACTACCGTTCAAAAGTTTGGGGTCACTTAGAAATGTCCTTATTTTTGAAAGAAAAGCACTTTTGTTCAATGAAGATTACTTTAAACTAATCAGAATACACTCTATACATTGCTAATGTGGTAAATGACTATTCTAGCTGCAAATGTCTGGTTTTTGGTGCAATATCTAGATAGTTGTATAGAGGCCCATTTCCAGCAACTAACACTCCAATGTTCTAATGGTACAATGTGTTTGCTCATTGCGTCAGAAGGCTCATGGATGATTAGAAAACCCTTGTGCAATCATGTTAGGCCTGCAATGCTGTAATTGCTGCAAATGGAGGATTCTTTGACGAAAGCAAAGTTTGAAGGAAAAAATTATTATTTCAAATACAAATCATTATTTCTAACCTTGTCAATGTCTTGACTATATTTTCTATTCATTTTACAACTCATGGTGGTTAATAAGTGTGACTTTTCATGGAAAACACAAAATAATTGTCTGGGTGACCCCAAACTTTTGAACGGTAGTGTATTTCCATAAAAATTCTACTGCTTACTAAACTTTACAAATAAAACAATAAGCTGAATAGATTTTACTCTAAAAAAAAAAAACACAACATAGTTTTTATTTGTATGCACAGTGCATCCAGAAAGTATTCACAGTGCTTCACTTTTTCCACATGTTGCTATGTTGCAGCCTTTTTACAAAATGGATAAAATTAATTTTTTCCTCAAAATTCTACACGCAATGCCCGATACTGACAATGTGAGAAAAACTGTTTTTTGTTTTTTTTTTTAGATTTTTGCAAATTTATTAAAAATAAAAAACTAAGAAATCACATGTACATAAGTATTCACAGCCTTTGCCATGAAGTTCAAAATTGAGCTCAGGTGCATCCTGTTTCCACTGCTCGTCCTTCAGATGTTTCTACAGCTTAATTGGAGTCCACCTGTGGTAAATTCAGTTGATTGGACATGATTTGGAAAGGCACACACCTGTCTATATAAGGGCCCACAGTTGACAGTGCATGTCAGAGCACAAACCAAGCATGAAGTCAAAGGAATTGTCTGTAGACCTCCGAGACAGGATTGTCTAATGGCACAAATCTGGGGAAGGGTACAGACAAATTTCTGCTGCCTTAAAGGTCCTGATGAACACAGTGGCCTCCATCATCCATAAATGGAAGACGTTCAGAACCACCAGGACTCTTCCTAGAGCTAGCCGGCCATCTAAACTGAATGATCGGGGGAGAAGGACCTTAGTTAGGGAAGTGACCAAGAACCTGATGGTCAGTCTGTCAGAGCTCCAGCATTCCTCTGTGGAGAGAGGAGAACCTTCCAGAAGGACAACCATCTCTGCAGCAATCCACCAATCAAGGCCTGTATGGTAGAGTGGCCAGACGGAAGCCACCCCTTAGTAAAAGGCGCATGGCAGCCTGTCTGGAGTTTGCCAAAAGGTACCTGAAGGACTCTCAGACCATGAGAAAAAAAATTCTCTGGTCTGATGAGACAAAGATTGAACTCTTTGGCGTGAATGCGAGGCGTCATGTTTAGAGGAAACCAGGCACTGCTCATCACCAGGCCAATACCATCCCTACAGTGAAGCATGGTGGTGGCAACGTCATGCTGTGGGGATGTTTTACAGCGGCAGGAACTGGGAGACTAGTCAGGATAGAGGGAAAGATGAATGCAGCAATGTACAGAGACATCTTGGATGAAAACCTGCTCCAGAGCGCTTTTGACTTCAGACTGGGGTGACGGTTCATCTTTCAGCAGGACAACGACCCTAAGCACACAGCCAAGATATCAAAGGAGTGGCTTCAGGACAACTCTGTGAATGTCCTTGACTGGCCCAGCCAGAGCCCAGACTTGAATCCAACTGAACATCTCTGGAGAGATCTGAAAATGGCTGTGCACCGACACTTCCCATCCAACCTGATGGAGCTGAGAGGTGCTGCAAAGAGGAATGGGCGAAACTGCCTAAAGATAGGTGTGCCAAGCTTGTGGCATCATATTCAAAAAGACTTGAGGCTGTAACTGCTGCCAAAGGTGCATCAACAAAGTACTGAGCAAAGGCTGTGAATACTTATGTACATGTGATTTCTTAGTTTTTTTATTTTTAATAAATTTGCAAAAATCTCAAAATAAAACTTTTTTCACATTGTCATTATGGGGTAATGAGTGCAGAATTTTGAGGAAAAAAATTAATTTAATCCATTTTGGAATAAGGCTGTAACATAACAAAATGTGTAAAAAGTAAAGCACTGAATACTTTCCAGATGCACTGTACATGCAATATGTATATTGTCATCAAAAATGCATCTGCAACATTTCCCTTATTCCTATCTTCTATTTATGTTCCTTTGCCTGGTAACTCTCCCTCCTCCATTTCATAACCCCGCTTAAAGACATGATTCATTTCCAGCCGCTGTAAGTCCTCTCCTTGTCATATGTTCCATTACTTCACAAAGATCAGAAAGATTTGGTTTCACACAGGCAATCCACCTTTAATTAATAGGCTTACTGGCTTCCAAATTCTGGGCAGTCTGCCTTCATGTCTACAAATACCACTGATGCTTTATTGCTAATATGATCTGGCCTAACCTCTGGGATTATTTCAGTTTTGATTTATCTTCTTGTAATAATGCAAGGCTTTTTTGTAGAACTTCTTGTCCATTTTCTTTCTTCTCTTGAAATTTCCCAAAAGATTTTTTTTTAAAATGATGCCTTTTCAATTTTATCATTTAAATAAGATATAGTTTGATCTTATTTACAGATGGCCTCGTGCAAGTGAGTTGTTGGGGCTGGGGGAATCTTTTGTGCTTACAGCGGGGAAAATAAATATTGAATACAACATTTTTCTCATTAAACATATTTCTGATGGAGCCATTGACCTGAGATTTCATCAGGTATCAGTAACAACCCAAGTAATTCATACATAGAAAAAAAATCAAGGCAACTGTGTTCACAAAAGAAGTTATATTTAATAAAGTGGAATGGCACAGGGAATAAGTATTGAACACGTGAAGAAAAAGAGGCTCAAAAAGGCAAAGAAAGCCAAGAAACCAACTGAAATTCATCAGCATTTAAGAAGCCATCACATCCCCCATCAGTGCAAATTAATTTCAGCTGGTTAAGTCCTGACTGATAGCCTTTAAAAAGGTCTGTGAAGATTAGATTGTCACACCACAAAGAACTCATAATGGGTAGAAGCAAAGAGTTCTCTCTAGACCTTTGCAACCTTATTGTTGTAAAACATAATGATGGCATTGGTTACAGGCACATTTCTTAACTGTTGAATGTTCCAGTGAGTATGGTTGGAGCCATCATTCAGAAGTGGAAAAAACATCATTTTACCGTAAACTGGTCACAAACAGGAGCTCCTCGCAAGATTTCTGACAGAGGAGTCAAAATAATAATCAGAAAAGCTATTCAAGAGCCAAAGACCACTCATGGAAAGTTCCAGAAAGACCTGGAGTTAGCAGGTGCTGCTGTTTCAAAGAAAACAATAAGTAATGTACTCAACCAACATGGGTTCTCTGCCCACTCACCTTTCAAGACTCCATTCCTGAAGAAAAAGCATGTTGAAGCTCGTTTAAAGTTTACTGCACAAAATTTGGGCAAACCAGTAAAATACTGGGAGAATATAGTCTGGTCAGATGAGACCAAAATTGAACTTTTTGGATGCCACAACACACAGCATGTTTGGAGGAGAAATGACACTGCACATCCCATCATGGTGTGGGGGTGTTTTTCAGCACATGGTACAAGCAGACTTCATATAATTGAAGGAAAGATGAATGGACAAATGTGCAGAGACATCCTTGATAAGAACCTGTTGCCATCTGCCAAGATGCTAAAGATGAAACCAGGGTGGACATTTCAGCAAGACAATGATCCCAAACACACAGCCAAGTAAACTTTCAACTGGCTCCAGAGACGGACAATAAAGCTGCTAGAATGGCCCAGTCAGTCACCTGACCCAAATCCAATTGAAAATCTATGGCATGAACTGAAGATCAGAGTTCATAGAAGACACCCACAAAACCTTCAAATTTGAAGACAGTTTGTGTGGAAAAATGGGCAAAAAACACTCCTGAGCAATGCCTTCACCTAGTTTCTCCATACAGGAGGCATCTGGAAGCTGTTATTACCAACAAAGGCTTTTCTACTAAATATGAAATGAATTTCACCAAGGGTGTTCAAAACTTATTCCCTGTGCCATTCCACTTTATTAAATATAACTTGTTTGTGAACACAGTTGCCTTGATTTCTTTGTATGTATGGATTACTTGGGTTGTTACTGATATCTGGTGAAAATCTCAGGTCAATGGCTCCATCAGAAGTATGTTTCAGGAGAAAAATGTTGACATGTTCAATACTTACTTTCCCCGCTGTATCAATCCCAATTGTGGAGGCACTGGTACACCGGTTTGTAGTGATTGTGAGCTGAATTTGTAGATTTTTTCTCTTTTAAGATTCAAGATTCAAAGGCTTTATTATCATGTGCACAGTCAAGAAATGCAACATTTCCTGAGCAATGGAATTTACTCTGCTGTCCACATTGAATGCCAAGGTAATAAATACACATCAATACTAATACTAATAAAGGAAATAAACACACCTCAATACTAAATACTAATACTAATAAGTACACATTAAAAGAATTAAGACAGTTAAAGCTTGAAGAAACAAGAATGAAAATTCACTGGGTGAATGTAACCTGTCCCTGAGTAAAATAAAAATTAACTGAATTAGTATGACTTGTCTCTGATAATACCCAATAGACTGTACATCGGTAATTTTTATATCAGAGATGACATGAACGTGAGATGGCATGAGACTATGTACAATGTGCAAATTAGCATCCAGTGTGAGAATTCCTCTGTGTAAAGCCGTGTGCCCTGATAATACCCAGTAGACTGTACAATGATAATTTAGCAGCAGAGATGATATGGACGTGAGATGGGGTGAGACTATGTACAATATGCAAATGAACAATGTGCAAATTTAGCATCCAGTGTGTGAATTCCCATTTGCAAAGCTGTGTCCAGAATTGTGTTATTTGTTCAGGAGTCTGATGGCAGTGGGAAAGAAGAAGTTGTTTAGTCTGGATGTCCTGCATTTCACACTTCTGTACCTCCAACCTGAGGGTAGAAGTGTGAACATTCTGTGCTGGGGGTGGGTGGGGTCCTGGAGGATGGAGGCAGCTCTCCTTTGGACTCTGCGGTGATAGATGCTCTGCAGAGAGGGGAGTGGAGTCCTGATGATCTTCTCAGCTGTCTTCATCACTCTCTGCAGGCGTTTGCGGTCCAAAGCAGTAGTGTGCCATACCACGCAGTGATGCAGTTGGTCAAGATGCTCTCGATGATGCAGCTGTAGAAGTTGTTGAGGATGTTGGGGGACATGCCAAACTTCCTCAGCCTCCTCAGAAAGTACAGCCACTGTTCAGCTATCTTAACCAGCTCTGTGGTGTTGTGTGTCCACTTAAGGTCCTCGCTGATGTGGATGCCCAGGTATTTAAAGCTGCTCACCCTCTCCACCTCAAGCTCCTGGATGAACAGCGGCCGATGAGGTCTCCTCCCCTTCCTCATGTCCACTATCATCTCCTGGCAGCACGGTGGTGCAGTGGTTAGCACTGTTGCCTTACAGCTAGAAGGTTCCAGGTTCAAATCCCCAGGCTTGCAGGGGTAGGAACCTTTCTGTGTGGAGTTTGCATGTTCTCCCTGTGCTGCGTGGGTTTACTCCGGGGGCTCCGCTTTCCTCCCACAATCCAAAGACAAGCATGTTAGGTTAATTGGTTGTTCTAAATTGTCCCTAGATTTCTGTCTCCTATAGGCCCTTAGAATAGAGGGTTAGTACTAGTGAAGCGCTTTGAGTGGTCTTTGAGACTAGAAAAAGTGCTATATAAATACAGGTCCTTATCCCTTATCTCCTTTGTCTTGTCCATGTTGAGGATGAGGTTGTTGTCCTCATACCATGACACCAGGTTGGCCACTTCCCTCCTGTAGGATGCTTCGTCATCACCAGTGATGTGTCCTATCACTGCTGTGTCATCCACAAACTTTAAGATGACATTGTCCTTGTGGGAGGCAACACAGTCATGGCTGAAGAGGCTGTAGAGGATGGGGCTGAGAACACAACCCTGTGGGACACCTGTATTCGTGATGATGCTGGCTGAGGTCCTGTTACCAATCCTGACAGACTGAGGCCTGCCAGTCAGAAAGTCCAGTAGCCAGTCACAGAGGGTGGGGTGCAGGCCAAGTAAAGACAGTTTGTAGGTGAGTTTGTGGGGGATGACCGTGCTGAAGGCACAGCTGTAGTTGACAAAGAGCATCCTAATGCAGGAGTCTTTATCTTTCAGGTAGGACAGAGAATAATGGAGTGCAGCAGCAATGGCGTCTGAGGTGGACCTGCTGGGCCAGTAGGCGTACTGCAGGGGGTCCAGGGTATCTGGTATGCTGTCTTGAATGAGGGCCAACACCACTCTCTCAAAGCACTTCATGATGACTGGAGTGAGTGCTACTGGCCTGTAATCATTCAGGCAGGTCGGCAGGCTCTTTGTGGGGAGGGGGACGATGGTTGTGGTTTTGAAACAGGAGGGGACTATGTTCTGGTTGAGGTTGAGGGAGAGGTTAAAGATGGTTGTGACAACATCAGTCAGCTTCAAACATTTAAGTTTATATATAAAGTTATGTATGATAAAGTTGAATGAAACAGGATACAGCATTGAGCACATTAAAAAAGCAGCACACCAAGGCCGGTAAAGCAAGGAATCAGCTGGAATTCAGCAGTAGTTAGAAAGTACTTCTACCTCAGATCTATGATTAATTAATATCAGCGTGGTAGGTACCTCATGAGTCGTACAAGAAACATCTCATGATGGGTAAAAGCCAAGAGCAGTCCCAAGACATTGGCAACCTGATTGTTGTAAAACACATTGATGGATTTAGCTATAGGCATATAGCAAAACTCCTGAATCTTCCAGCAAGCACACTGGGGACATTATGAGAAAGTGGACATCAATGTACCATCAGCTGACCATGAACAGGAGCCCCTCGTGAAATATCTGACCAGGGAGTCAGAAGGATGATCAGAAGAATAGCCCAAGAGCCAAGGACACCTTGGAAAGAGCTCCAGAAAGTCTTGGAGGCACCAAGTACAACTGTGACATTGTGACAGAGAAAACTCTCTCTCTTGTTAGCTCTTCCGGTGCCACACGAGTCAGCTGCCTTTTTGCAACAGCGGCTCAATTTCTTCTTATTTCTTATTTACTATCTGGCTTCTGTTGCTAAACTTTGTGATCTGGCAACACCTTATCCATCACAGATATATAGATCACCCAAATGTCTCCTGAGCCAGTGGATGGAGTCACTGTTTATAGCAAGAGGCAGTACAATAGGGACCAGCTGTTAGCACTTAACCGTCCCACAATACTAATGCAAAAACTCGACATACCGGAAGAAATAAGATGGAAACGGCGTGGATGTCGAGCTGGAGTAAGACGGCGGGCGAGGAATATAAGGTACAGACCCGTAGTCCCATCCGTTATTATGGGAAACGTTCGATTGCTACTCAATAAGACTGACGAGCTAGTGGCTATCTCCCGCTATGAGAGCTTCTTCAGAGAGATTAGCATGATGTTGTTTGACTCAACGCCCCGCAATGAAGGATTAAGTACTGAATCTGCAGAAGAATATAAAGTTCCTTCTCTGTGATCAGTTCTATTTGGCTCAATTCCCTTACAAAAATCCTCCTGATCGTCTGCAGTCTCTGTTTTTTCAAAACACTGAGCACATGGCCTTGGACAGCAGCTGCATGGACAATTGCCAAGGACAATTGCCAGTAGCCAGACAAAACATCTCCTGCCATAGTGTCCTTGTTGCTCTTACTGATACAACACTTGCTTCAACATTACATTCATATTGATCCACAAACTGACAACAAGATGATTCACTCACTGCTCTCTTTGTGTCCTGTGAACTCTTTTTGTCTGCTGATGTGCATTGAGGGCTTTTTTTTTCTTTGTAATCATAATATTGATCATGTGACCAGTATTCTGAAATCAATGATTTTTTTGCTCCTTCCCATTGTATTATTTCTTATGCTACCTGTACCCTCCTGTTGGCAGGCGCGTTTCAGACGCATGCCGCGTCACGGAAATGCAGGTTCATTTTCTGTGTCAAGTCAAATTCTCTCGTATGTTATCAGTGATCTGTTAATGTACTTGGCAATAAATCTTTTTCTGATTCTGATTTACTGAGACGTGGCTAATATAACTAGCAACAGATGCTAACATCAAACTGGAGGGTTTCCACGCAATACGGGCAGACCAGACACCAGACAGTGGGAAGGCAAGGGGCGGAGGAGTGATAATGTATGTCAATAACAACTGGTGTAAACCGGGACATGTCACAGTTAAAGAGCAACACTGCAGCAAAGACATTGAGTTGCTAGTTGTTAGCATGCGGCCTGCTTATCTCTCAAGGGAATACTAACTAACTAACTAACCTGCACTTATATAGCGCTTTTCTAGTCACAAAGACCACTCAAAGCGCTTTCATTAATACTAACCCTCTATTCTAAGGGCCTATAGGAAACAGATATCTAGGGACAATTTAGAACAGCCAATTAACCTAACATGCATGTTTTTGGCATGTGGGAGGAAACCGGAGAAATCCCGGAGTAAACCCACGCAACACGGGGAGAACATGCAAACTCCACACAGATCACTGTTGGTCGGGGGCTGGGATCAAACCCACGATCCCACGATCCCCACAATCCCCCGGCCAAGGGTAAACTGTGCTGCCGCAGTGCTAACCACCGCGCCACCGTGCATGTGATCTGCATTATTTATGCAAATCCGACGGCGAACGCTGGGACAGTGCGTGACGCCATTCACTCAGTAGCTGGCAGGCTGCTGACACAACACCCAGATGCTCTCCTCCTCATCTCCGGTGATTTCAACCATATTTCACTGTCCCCCATTCTGCCCACATTCACCCAGTATGTCACATGCCACACTAGAGACAATAAAACACTGGACTTATTCTATGCAAATACTAAGGAGGTGTATACCTCATCACCACTCCCCCCACTCGGGAGATTGGATCACAACTTGGTTCATCTCCTGCCGGTGTACAAAACCCTAGTAGAAGAATTTTCTCTGACATGCTTTCATTTTACTATTCAGGTTTTTCATAAGTGAAATTAATATATTTTATTTTATTATTCAGCTTTTTCATAAGTGAAATGAATATATATAGAAATTTCTAATAAAAATGCAAGTAAAGCAAAATTTTAAAGGACATTCAGTACACAAAATATATAGTAATATGTATCGTGTATCGCGATATAGAGAAATTATATCGCAATACTTTTTTTGGGGGGGGAGGGGCTATATCACCCAGCCCTAGCTCCAAGCATGCTCACATTGCAAGATTTCATACAAAGTTTGCCAAGCAGCATTTGGACAAACCTATGAAACACTGGGAAAATGTGGTGTGGTCAGACCAGAATAAAATAAAAATTTTGGTCTATCATACCACACACTATGTTTGGAGGAAAAATGGCACAATATATCACCCAAAAACATTAATCCAACAGGAAAATTTAGAGATGGAAGCATCATGTTGTGGGGTTGTTTCTTATCTCTTGGCACTCGCAGACTTGATTTAACTGAAGGAACAATTAATGGAGCCCGGTATTCTAGAAAGCAACCTGCTGCCAATCACTTGAGAGGAAACTGTCAATTGATTTACAACAACGACAATCAAGTTGTTAGAATGGCCCAGTTAGTCATCTGACTGACACCCATTTGAAAAAATTAAGGTGAGGACTCACAGGAGGTCCTCCTGAAATTCTCAGTATTGAAAGGCAGTCTGTTTAGAGCAGGGGTCACCAACGCGGTGCCCGCGGGCACCATGTCGCCCGCAGGGACCACATGAGTCGCCCGCAGGCCTGTTCTAAAAATAGCACAACTCGCAAGTGAGCTGCGTCTAAGATGTAATTTTTTCTGCCGCTATTTTTTAAAATCACACTTGCATTTATATAGATTTTAAAATGACAATGTCTTAAAAATAAAAAAAAATGAAAATATGTTTATTATACGTAAAGTTAAGGTGAACTCTGACCTAGTTCAAAGGTCAGTATTGTGCGCATGACAAAACCTTCGCGCTTGTGGAGCGTAAGCTAGCGGGCAGTGAAGATGGTGGGCGGAGTGCAGTTTCCTAGGCCAAAAACATGGCAAAAAAAAGACAGAAAATTTATCATTTTCAAAGTGAGCGGGAGGAAGAGTTCTTTTTTTACTACCGTGAAAGGAAGCTGCGTGTGTTTCATTTGCGGTGCGACGGCAAAGCGCCACTATGTGGAACGACACTTCACTACCCACTCTTTTTTTTTTTTTTGGACTTATCTTGTACCCGTAGGTGGATTTGTTCTGCAGTCCGGTGACAAGCCACAAGCTGCCGGTCGCTGCATGCGCAAGCGCCCCTTAACTCCCTAACCTGCATGTTTTTGCATGAAAAACCAGAACATGCACACTCCACACAGATCACTGTTGGCCGGGGGCAGGGATCGAACCCACGATCCCCCGGCCGAGGATAAACTGCTGCCGCGGTGCTAACCACTGCGCCACCTTTTTCTCATGAAAGGACAGTGCTGGTTATTACTCAAGCATGATTCTTGGCAAGAACTGTATAGATATAATTCCAGTGAAGAAGAACACACAAAAGTGTGTTTATTAAATGTAACAGATTTTGAGCAGAATTGCAGCAGATTTGTTCAGTTAAAAATGTGATAAGATTTATTTAATATGAAAGTTGATTTTTCTTAAATGTTGCATAACTTTTTCAAACATGGTTCAACATGGTTCATGAATTAAAAGGGTTTAGTTTTTTATGGTTAAAAGGGACTGGTGAAAACTGGACATTTTTTTAATGAAATGTAGAAGTGATCATCTGAACAATTGCTGAGATTAATAAAATTAAAGTGTTGAATATTGATCTTGTCTGTTACCCACTCTAAGTTATTGATAATTATTTATATATATATATATATATATTGAATGCAAAAGATGCAATAGACTTACACAATGGTCCCCTCCGGCATACAACTAGGAACTTACCGGTCGCTATGGAGGGTGAGAATATGTATGGGCACATAATCATACCATGTAGGATAACTAAGTAGACGGTTATGCTGTTTCATTCCATCTAGCAACAATGCTCTGCACTGTGTGTGTTTATATATTTACATATTTATTCCATCTAGCTACAATGCTCAGCACTGGGTGTGTTTATATATTTATATATCTACATATTATTCCATCTAGCTACATTGCTCCGCACTGTGTGTGTTTATATACTTGCATATTTATTCCACCTAGCTGCAATGCTCCGTACTGTGGGTGTTTATATATTTACATATTTATTCCATCTAGCTACAATGCTCTGCACTGTGTGTTCATATATTCATATATTTATTCCATCCAGCTACAATGCTCTGCACTGTGTGTCTGTGTGTGTGTGTGTATATATATATTTTATAGTAATACGTACATATGTATATTAGCTGCTCTTGCTTGCTTGTTTTTTTTTTTTGTTTTTTTTTTTTTTCTTGCCTTCTGATTGTTGCTCTGAGTGTTGCTATCCCTGTGCTGTTGCAATCCTGGAATTTCCCCGTTGTGGGACTAATAAAGGCTTATCTTATCTTATCATATATATATATATATATACACACAATTTGTTATTTTAGAAGAGTGTGTCAAGCTGGTGCCCTTCACATGACTCGATACCCATGAAGTAGCTCTTGGTTTCAAAAAGGTTGGTGACCCCTGGTTTAGAGGAATGGGCCAGATTCCCATCTGAACACTAGAAGAGATTAGTTTTTCATACAGGAAACATCTTGAAGCTGTCATTGCAAACAAGGGCTTCACCACTAAGTATTTAATAAATTTCATGTTCAATATTTTTCCTGTTTAATTCCACTTTAGTACACATAACTTTATTTGTTGGCTTAAATGTTTTTGATTTCCTTATACGTGTGGTTTTCTTGAGTTGATACCATCTGGTGAAAATTTTATGTGAATAGCCTGAAAATACCAGAAAAACACCATCGCGGTCAATACTTATTTCCTCCACCTTATGAAGTACAGTCTGGTGCATCAGCAATCTCAGTCTTTCAGTCACTGCCCACAATTTGTGGCCATAGGCGAGGGTAGCAAGGCAGATCATCCAGTAAACTGACAAGTGCACCTTCACAATTAGCTGTCTTTATCAGAACAGTTCAGTGTAGGAAGATTCAGACCCAAAGGTCTCCATATGAGGCAGCAACTCAGCTCCAGTGAGCATACCATCAGCCTTGGCGCACCTCATTCTCATCCCTAATTGGACCGGCATACAAGTTTCTCTTGACATTTATGATCATTCAGGTTGCATAAGAGAGGAGCTTCTTCTCAGCTGTAAAATAGGCTAAAAACAGTCTAAGAATCTCTGATTTAGGAGAATTTAGAGGCCTTCAAGCGATAAGAAACCAGTGTACTGCTTAGACAGTGTTTGAAACTATAGGACTGTACCATTTTCAGTTCTACATGTAAACAAAAGCTTGTAAGGAACAACGAAATAGACTGTCTTTGAAGAAGAGATACATTTTGATTTTCAGTTTATTTGCCACATCTTAATCCCCTTCTTTAAAATAAAAAAAAAATAATTTTGAAACATATCAAAAGTCAACGCTAAAGAGCAGTAGCAAATTAACCACGAAAAACAGGGCTTGTCTGGGGCATTAAACATAAGTATGGTCATACCCTGGCAGAGTTGTACTACTCTACCACCTTGTGGATGATATTATATATACTATGTTATAAAGTGATCCGATCACTAAAATTATACTAAACTTCACGGTTACCTCTATCTTTAATCTTCTCTTTCTGAAGCAGTTCCAGTATATATTTTGCATTATTTTTTCAGCCTCTCATGAGTTTCTTTTCTCTTTTTTAAATCAGTGACAGAATGGTTGCCCAGTTGTGATGACATCACAGTCGATAGATTTCTTCTGGATTTTAAATATTACAGGTGAGATATACAGTAGATGATGCTTCCTTGATTTCCTATATCCCTCACTGTTAGCGATGAATAACTACCATGTCAAAAGATGAGGCAGCGGTGTGACAAACAAAAGAATTGGCTCTTCAGTGGCAATCCAAGGCCCCACATCTCTGCTTATATAAACCCAGTGTGGTTAGATGGAGGAGATTTCCACCATTTTTCCTCCAGCAACTGCAGACGGGCCCTGTGAAGCCCCAGCTGACGTCTCTTAAAAATCTTAAAATCTTTGTTCTCTTTGTGGCAGATTGTGGAGATCTGATTACATCTTTTAAACAACCGCTGATGATTTATGTTAACCTACAGGAGAACTCAGTCACATTATTCTTCACTCTACAGTTGACATCCCTTAACTACTTAATGTGCTTTCTTTAGCAAAGCAATGTGGGTCAGATTCCCTGCCAGAGCAGCTGATACTGTAATGTGTATGAGTGAACAGGCTGCTGTTGCATGTATTTCAGTCATTAAATCGAGCCGTCAAGTGATAAATGAGAGGGGTTGGGGGATGGGGGGATGGCATCCTGCCACCCTGGCAAACTCTGACTGGCTGCTGTTGATGACAAGGAGCTACTTCGTCTTGCAGTTTCATTTTCTGCCAGACATACCATTTGTTTCTTTATCTTTTTGTCACAGCTACCTAAAATACTTTGAACTGACTGGAACTACTGCTGGTTGGGGCTGGAGATCCTGAGCCAATGACCAGAAAAAAAAAAAAAAATCAGTAAATTCTCAATAAAGGGAGGAGGTCTGCTGACAAGACCAAGTGCCAAGCTGTCAGTCAGCTTGGAAAAAGGGGCAGATTGGACTCCTTAGACAGTGAGCCAATAATTGAACTCTGAACCTAGTGGTGTTGGCTGGGGTATGAATTTATTACTTATTTATTGACCACGGTTGTCTCTAAAAACAAGACTTTTCCAAGGTTAAATATAGAACTTTGCTCAGAATCATATGCAATATCAAGGAGTGCAATGAGAAATGCATATTGTTACATAATACCCAAGTCAACTGTTAAATCTATACATTAATGAGGTGCAAGAATAAACGAAAAACAATGCCCAGAAGAAGAGTGATGTGTGAAAATGCACCAGTCAGCAGTAGCCAAGGTTACCCAGGGGAAGGATATGTAATGAGACACAGTGAAAGATAATACATGTGATATCCATATTTGAAAAAAAAAAAACTAAACAAAAAACGCAGCAGCAAAGTGGTCAGCACCAGTAGATTTGCCAAGGGCTGTCCCAAATAACAGCACAGTGAACTTTCTCTGTCTGTTAGTCAATCTGCCTGTCTGTATCAAGCTATTGCATACAGCAAAAACACAGTATGGATGCTTGCTGAGCTTCAAATTCTGGTGTTTGTAGTAGTAGTAGATTAGTTTATTTGACAGGGACAGTGCAATAAACATAGACAATTAATCAAAGACAATCAATCTGATGTGTTGCACATAGAGTGTATAGCTATTAGCTAATTTGCAACTCTTGTCCCTGGATGGGCTTTAGAAAAAAGAATCAAGATAAAAATATACACAATAACCACATACATCAATGCAGAAAAATTATAAATACACAATTATAAATATTATAAATATTATAAATACACAAATATAACAGCCTGACTCACCTTTAACATAAATATTATAAATACACAAATATAACAGCCTGACTCACATTTAACACATATAACATAACTCACATTTGCCTATTTCAGGCCTTCCTCCCTCCGTCACTCACTATAAACAAACACATTTATTCCTTCCCTTCATTCACTCTCACTTTGCAGACAAATAATTCATACATGAGTACATTCTTGTTTATTTTTCAGCCAGTTTTTAACATTTTTAGTGAATGTTTTAAAGTCCGTTATTATTTTAATTTCATTTGGCATTGTGTTCCAGATGTGACTGCCCTTTATAGAGAAAGCTGTTTGTCCAAATGTGGTTCTGCGGTGGAATATTTTACAGTTATTGTTAACAGAACTCCTGGTGGCTCTGCTGCTGTCCTGTCTTTGGACGAAACCAGCAAGTGGCTCGGGTGCTGATTTATGGAAACATTTGAACGTTAATTTCAGAAGACAGAGGTCAATGAAGCTCTCAAAACTCAATAGGTTGTATTTTTTTAAAACATTACAGTGATGCCACCTAATGGGCTTTTTGTCCAAGATTTTTAGGGTTTGATTATATAATGAACCTATATGTCTTATTGTGGAAGGGGCTGCTTGAGCCCAGACTGTCAAACAGTATGATATATGAGAAAAAACCATAGAATGTATATACAGTGCAGCTGCTTCGTAAGGTATGTAATATCTAATTAATTTAAAGCAGTTCAGATTTTTTTTTACTGTTTTTGAAATTTTCTTTATATGAAGATTAAATTTGAGTTGAGGATCTAGTACAATGCCAAGGTATTTGAATTCTGTAGCTAAACTGATGTCATGATCATGTATATTAACTTTAAAATGTTGCAGGTTACATTTTTTGATTGAAAAGCACATTGAGACCGTTTTCTGAAGGTTCAGCAATAGATGGTTCTTGAGGAGCCACTCTTGGACATCAACCATACTTGTAGACAGTACATCTGCAGCCTGTGCTGGAGTCTTGGCAGCTGTGTAAATAACTGCATCATCTGTATAAAGTTGACATGTTGCAGCTGAGCAGTGTAACGGCAAGTCATTAATAAAAATGCTGAAAAGTAAAGGACCAAGAATGGACCCTTGTGGGATACCCATGCGGTTGTTTAAAAATGAGGATTTATCCTGGTGAACTTTTACACACTGTTCTCTATTCTGGAGATAAGATGCAAACCATTCTAATGTATTTGGGGAGAAGTTAAAAGATACCATTTTGGATAAAAGCAAACTGTGGTTTACAGTATCGAAAGCCTTTTTGAGATCTAGAAAAACAGCTCCTACCACATTACCCCTGTCCAAGGACTGTTTGACGTTTTCAATAAGGCAACAATTTGCTGTTTCTGTTGAGTATCCTGGTCTAAAACCAAATTGATGTGGATGAAGAAGTTGACTGTCTTGTAAGTAGTCTATCAGCTGTGTAGCTACAACTTTTTCAAGAACCTTAGATAGGACTGGTAAGATAGAGATTGGGCGGTAATTGCATATATCGTCTTTACTGCCTGATTTATGAACTGGTATGACGACAGCTTTTTTCCAGCCAGATGGAAATGTACTAGACCTAATGGAGAGATTAATGAGATGAGTCCGTGGTTTGATTAATATTTTGCTGTGCATTTTGAGAAAGGAGGTGCTCATATTGTAGATATCACTAGTTTTTGAGTTTGACAGTGTTTTAACAATACCAGCAATTAACTTCTCATTTACCTCATCGATGTGAAAAGTATCTGTTGGGAGTATGGAATTTGTGTTGTTGAGCACATTTGGCAGCACAAAAATTTTTGTTAAGTCTTCCACAGAGCCCACAAAGTGTGAATTAAATTCATTTGCCAAAGTAGCCTTGTCACTGACGGTCTTGCCATTGATTCTAAGTTCCTTTACCCCCTTCTGATCGTTTTTTTTATTAGTTAAGTTATTTAAATGCCTCCATAGGGAACTGTTGTTACCCTTTGCATGATCTATCAGTTTATTGTAATAAGATATTTTTGATTTTCGCAGCTCATGTACCACTTTATTTCTTAAACTTTTGTACACAAGGTGATCATTTTGTAGTTTGGAGGTTAGTGATGTTTTCAGTGCATAGTCTCGCCTCTTCATAAGTTTTCTTATTTCATTATTTAACCATGGTAGGCTAATCTTCTGTTGTCTACTTTTAATTTGCTTTGAAAATTTTTCTATAGACTTTGTGATTGTTGCAGTTATAAAATTACAACAATCATCTACTTCACATGTTGCCATGAGCTGCTCCCAATTTTGATTCTCTAAGTAATGTTCAAACTCCTCATTTTTTGATTTGGGGATAATAAAATTTGATTTGTCAATATCGACTCCCCCAAAATACTGTAGTCGCTTTTTAGTAAGTTTCCTGACAGCAAGAACCATGTTATGATCTGAGAGACCAGTTACAAGATTATAGGTTCTGGTTATTCGTTCTGGTTTATTAGTAAATACCATGTCAATAACTGTTCTGGATTGTTTGGTTATCCTGGTGGGTCCTTTGATGATTTGCTGGTAATTAAATTTAGTCATGAGGCTTTTCAGTTTTTGTTTGTCTTTTTTATCAGACCAGTTGATATTAAAGTCACCATGAATTATTGTTTCTCTGTTCTTCTCAAGTTGTTTAACCAGATCACTTAATTCATTATAAAAGGAAGAGTTGTGTGACGGTGGGTTGTACACTACTGCAATGTTGAAATTCATTACCGGAGAGAGACATACATTAACAGCTAAACATTCAAGTGAAGTATTCAAATCAACCAGTTGACATTTATATTTCTCTTTGATGTAAATTAAAACACCTCCTCCCCTCCCTACCTGCCTGTCTTTTCTAAAACACTGGTAGCCCACAATATCGATCATATTAGTGTCTATGTTACTGTGTAGCCAGCTTTCTGAGAGACAAAGGTAGTCCAGATTTGAGTCCAACAGCAACACCGAAATCTCATCTCTTTTGGGGATTATGCTCCGTATGTTTAAATGACCGCCGAGGATCCCCTTTGGTTTAGCCTTGGTGTCCCAAAGAACTCGTGCATGATTAACAGTTTGGAAAAATAAATGTTGTTTTTGCTTTTGTACAGCTCGGTTTTGTGCTAACCCAGTGGTCTGCTGTTTAATAGTGGCAGGTCCAGGGTTAAGGTGAATATCTCCTGCCAGAAGTAGCAGAACTAACAGAACTTTAACTGTATATCCTCTGCCATATTGTGATTTTTGCTTAACAGCCATGTTTGCCTTAATTTGGAAGTTTTTGCTCAGGGCTTTTAAAGACCACATAGAGTGTAGGGTGAGATGTCCAAGCCCAAATCCATACAGATAAAACTTTTTAACTTCACCTTTGGTTGAGTTTGTCGGAAAATCCTTCTTGTTGCAGGTCCAGACACACAAAGACAAAACGAAGAGGAAGTAGAGAAGGCTTATTAGTGGTGCCCATCAGCCCACTTTTTAATCCGGTGGCAGCCATCTTCAGTCCTTCTTGGAAAGAAGGAAAAGGAAAATCTGTGGATAGTAAAATAAATTCTGCTTATATCGCCAGAATCTGATCCGATCGTCCTCGAATCCAGCTGGGCCTCAGCTAGCCAACTAGCCCCTTCCGTTGCTGGTCTCGTTGCTCATAGTCGCCGTAACTGGTCTCCCGTCCCGCTCCTCCAACCGAGTCTCGTCACACACCGCCGCTGCCACCGAGCTCCGCTGAGGTCACGGTAAATCCTCCGCTAGGCACCGCCACCTACCGTCGTCTGCCTGGGTGAAATCTCTGCTGAGCCCCGTCAACAAATAGCCGCTTGCCTGGTAGTATCTCCGCTGGGCCTCGCAGCTGGGCTTCGATTCAGGCTGGTGTAAGGTGGAATGACTGGCGCCAGCATTAAGCTAACTAGCGTTAGCTTAGCAATCGCTTCGGGTAGTCTCGTCGCACACCGCCGCTGCAGTCACGGTAAGTCCTCCGCTGGGCACCGCCGCCTACCGCCGTCTGCCTGGGTGAAATCTCTGCTGAGCCCCGTCAAACAAATAGCCGCCTGCCTGGTAGTATCCCCGCTGGGCCTCGCAGCTGGGCTTTGATTCAGGCTGGTGTTAGGTGGAATGGCTGGCGCCAGCATTAAGCTAACTAGCGTTAGCTTAGCAATCGCTTCAGGTAGGGCACATCAGTGAATCACAAGGAAGCGCTGGAATCGCTGGTCAGTTTACTCACAGTGGCCGGATAAAAGCGATCAAAGGGGTAATCCACCGGAGGTATATCCGATCGCTGTAGGTAGTTATTTAGAGACTGGCGCCAGCATTAAGCTAACTAGTGTTAGCTTAGCAATCGCTTCAGGTAGCATTAAGCTAACTAGTGTTAGCTGAGCAATCGCTTCAGGAAGGCGCAGGAAGTCGCTGGAGAAAGGCGATTAAAGGGCAATCCAACGGAGGTGGCAATTCAGCCCGTGCGTGTTCGCCACGAGCGCCGATCGCTGCAGGCCAGCCACTTTTAATGGCAAAATCAGTGACTTTGTCTCAGCACTGAAAAAGTGTGACCATCCCGGTCGCCATCTTGAGAGAAGATCTACAGATCTACAGTATATGTTTTACCATTGCTGAAAAAGTCAAGCGTTATTTTGTAGAGCTACTGTATTTCAGTGCTGTTTCTATCCTGCAAGATCATCCCAAAGATTGATTATATCAGGCCTCATCACCCAGTTTTAGAGAGCTATAGATATACTTTTTTTTAGAAGTCAGTATTCAATGCAGTTGTTCTTCCTTATTTGAGGGATACACATCCCCCCTAAGTTAAAATGCACTGAGCACAGTTTTTATACAAATGTGGATGACATACTACTGCAGTGCTTAGATCCATCCAGCTTATTCCGCTTAATCCTTTTCGGGTCGCGGGGGGGCTGGAGCCTATCCCATCATCTTTGGGCGAGAGGCAGGGTAGACCCTGGACAGATCGCCAGTCCATCGCAGGGCCAACACAGAGACAGACAACCATTCACTCTCACAGTCATACCTAAGGACAATTTAGAATCCCCAGTTTGATGCCAATTAACCTAACTTGCATGTTTTTGGCATGTGGGAGGAAACCGGAGAAATCCCAGAGTAAACCCACACAGACACGGGAAGAACATGCAAACTCCACACAGATCACTGTTGGTCGGAGGCTGGGATCGAACCCAGGATCCCCAGCCAAGGGTGAGTTGCTGTGCTGCTACAGTGCTAACCACTCCGCCACCGCGCTGCCTGTGCTTAGATCCATTGCAGAAAATTGAAGCTGTACTTCTTGAATAAAGGGGTGGCTTTCTTGCACTGGTGATGTCATTTGTAGTCAGTCTCAAAAGTATTATCCACCCATAGTTTCAGGTTACTTTATTTGTACCCGTAGGTAGATTTGTTTTGCAGTCTGGTGACATCCATATTTACAAGCCACAAATTACATTCAACATAGACACAAACACAGGCACATATGAAGCTGACTATAAACATGATAAGAATACTCAAGGCTCCATCAATCAGGGTATAAAAAGACAAAGAGATGGGAGAAAAACCAGGGGTAAGAGAGAAGGGTCATATTAAAAGTTAAAAACTAGTCAAAGAGGTTAAAAACTCAAAGGTCTAAAACCCAATAAAATATTTAGAAAAATATTTAGAACCCAAGTGACATCCTACAAAAATAAGTAAATATAAAATGGAGTTAATAAATAGGTACCTAAATTATGTGCAATATATTTTTACAGCTTGTTCAACTCTTTGACAGCAGCAGGGACAAAGCTGTTTTTGTAGCGCTGGGTTCTACTTTTTGGGACAGCAAACCTCCGTCTTGAGGGAAGAAGCTGAAAGTGGCAGTGCAAAGGGTGGGAGTCATCATTTAAAATGGAGGTAGCCATCCTCTGTACTTGTCTGGTGTACAGGGATGTCAGGCTCAGCTGTGGCTCACCAAGCAAACGACTGGACCACATCTAACTAGACTGTCTTTTACACTATATCCAGCGGCACACAGGCAGTTGCCTCAAAAACAGCCAATTATGATTACACTCAATCCTGACCACACCCCTTTTTAAAGCATAAAATAACTAACCAAACTGATCCAAAAAATGACCATTTGAATATGCATCTGTAGTGGTCCAGGTGAGCATGCTCCTCCTGTTTAAAAATCTTTGTCTGGACTCTCAGGAATGACCCTCCAGTAATGAACTCTGCCTGCTTAAACCACTCCATCATGAACTTTTCCCTCCATACCACTCTGGCACATCACCTAAGTGTTGGCAAATCCTCACCTGTAGTTTGCCTCAAATCATCAAGATTAAGAACACCACAGCACTAGTCCAACCTTATATTTACCAGTTTAATCAAGAAGTCTTCATTTGCCTTCAGTCTTGTCTTGTGTGTTGTGTCTTGCATTTGGGTCCTTGCTTATTAAATCATGATAGTATCAGCATGATACGAATTGACTACGAGGACAGAAATAGTCTTTTGGAAAAATGTATTCTAAGGGTATTTTTAGTTTTCAGATTGGCAAAGATGGGCTTATTGTCTTTGCAGCAGCCAGCCATCCCAGGGCAATAGAGATGTGTAAGCTTTTGGAGAGCTCTATGGCATAGGTCATACAGGTGGTTGCCTTGGGTGCCAACTGCTGGAGGGGGCGTTGCTGCAAGCCCTCAATTTTTTTATTTATTTTTATTGAACATCAATAATACAGGGTATACACATATTAGAAGTCAAAAGTATTCTTAGAACAGTGCTCATGTATTAATATGCCTCGGTGAAACGGAGAGGCATACAGTAATCAGTTAATGCGTCTGTGTGTGGATGTGTGTGTGTGTATCACTACACACACACATTGAGGTGACCATATGACATACTCCAGGGTTCTGTTCTATGTCTCCACGTTTATGGGCCATAAAGTCAAAACAGGAAGTGCATTAGGGTGAATTCCTTAGACTGGTTTTAACAAAGGAATGTGAGTTCAGCTGTGGCCTGGGGTAAAAGAGAAGTTCCTGGCTATCCTTTTCCTGGGTGAAACAATGTCTTTAAGCAGAAGAACAATTCTTATTGATGAGCCAAAGTGAGATGATGCTACAGTCCCCCATTTTGGTGTTGACGGTGAGTTTTATTCAGCGTTGATACCAATCCTAGGCATCAAATTCCAATTTGGCGATTCTTGATCCAAATGCTGAACTAAAGGTTCTGATGTCCATAAGTTTTAAGCTTGTAAACAGTATCTATTCCAAGGTGTAGATCCTTAAATTTGGTTTTCTAAAAAACTGAAATTTTCAAAAATAATTTGGGTTTGACCAAATATAAACATTGTATAATTGTCTAGGATATGCTAAAATTCTGTATATGACTGTAAAGACTTAAAAATTCTGGGTACAAAAGTGTGAACTAGAAGTATGTGGATTTTGACATACTTGATATAAATGTTTTGGGTTTGCCATAAAATATCTATTCAAAATTTCAAAAGTAGTTTAAATGTGCATAAAATCTAAATAGAGTGCAAAGGATATATATTTGTCTATACGCATGCATGTATTCAAAAATCTTAGGAGTCTAGATCAAAAGCAAAATTACAAAAATTCTTGCTCATATCTGAGGTAGAGATTTAGGCTAATCAATATTGAGGTGACTCAAGGAGGTTCAGATTGAATTGGCTTAGCTAGACTAAACCATGGTTCCACAGATGTCCAAATCTTAGGGTGTTTGAGGCTTTGATTCAGAAAAACTGAGTGGACGTGGGATGTCATCATCGTTCTTTGAATGGCAACGAGAAGTAAATTTGGATTTACTGCAAAAAGGATGTGATAGCATGTTCATTGCTAAAGTGTTAACTGAAAAGCTAATGTGTCTAGCTACCTTTGGGAGTAACATAGACATTGGCTGTGTGTGAGCATAGTCAACCTCTAACACAAAGAGCAAAGAGTTCAAGATCTTGTTGAGTTTGACTGAAGCTTCACAGCAAGCATTCAAAACCAACACAGTGTCTTGTAAGATTTTAGTAATGGTTTGTGGTTCGACAACCTGGTGTTTCGGTTTAGCGGTGTTGACCGAGTTAACAGTGGGCGTGCTAAGGCTAACAAGAGGCTCTAACGATGAGGCTGTTATTGAGAATCCACCTGAGGATCGTTGACTTTTTGTCTTGACTTGGCCCAGTTCTGACTGGGTAACAGTGGGTGTGATTGCTAGGCAGATGGCTAAACTGATAAACAGGAGGGCCATCATCCTGGCAAACAGAAAAAGTGAGTGATTTTAGATCTTAATCTTCTTGTTGATCTTTCTTTAGATACCTGATTGGCAAATGAAATTTTTCTCAGAGGTGAAACAATTCTTTTTGGAGATTGAACTCTAAACCTTAGATTGTTTTCCACCTTTAGTGGAAATTTTGATGTTGTTAGCTCAAACTAATGGTGTTGAATGTTTTGTGTGTACTATTTGATAATAGTAAGTTGATTGAACTTTAGATTTTACAGAGGCCTTTGAAATTAGTGTAAGGGTTAATTTGGTTTTAATATACCCTTTCCTTTTTGGAAGCTTTGATGCCGTTAACTGATTGTTTGGAGAAATTTGACTGAGTGTACCTGAGGCTAGTAGTTAGCTACAGTTATTTCTCAGACGTAGGCTTGGTTTTAATCTTATTTATGGACTTACTTTGACAGTGTTGTACCCGACAAGTCCCATGCGGTTTTGGTAAAGTTTTCTCTGATTTTGGTGAGCCCATTTGAAAATGGGGTCTTGGATTTGGCACTTGAGTGGCCAAAGTTTGTTGTTGACAATGTGTGGATTCATCCACTCGGGCAGGAATTTAGGAGTGATTTTCTTTTCCTGTAAATTGATTTCTGGCATTTGCGGTACAAATGTGGGGTGGAAGATCTTGTCCCCCCTTTGCAGTTTGTCCTGCGAGAGTCTTTGGTTGTTGTACACTTTGTGTCGTTTGGCGAATCGGTCCAAATGTTTTTGAAATGTGGTCTTGGGAGCGTTGTACGTTGTTTTGACACTTTTGTTTTCTGCAACTGGAATGTTATGGGTGTTGGCAGTCATCACCCCCCCTCTGGTTTCGAGGAACTTTGAGCGGTGGTGATGATGGTTCGTCAGAAGCAGGAATACAATTGCCATTATGTAGCTGCAGAGAAAGTTGTGTTGCAGGAAGTGGTTTCAATTTCGGTATGTCAAAGGTTTTAGACGTGTGGCGTGCATGTACCATTTTATCCAACCGGTGTTTGACGGTTTTATGGATCATTTGGTCACAAGCTTGAGTGAATATGTGCCTAGCGTCTGCAAAAGTTGGGTTCATCGTCGCAAAAACTTGAGGTTTCGTAGGGTCTAGAGAGTTGGTTGGTGTGGCTCCTGTGACCACGCAGGGCTCATGGGCGGGTGGGTGGGTTTCAAAATGTGACACCACCATTGAATCATGGGTATCAAGGGTTTCAAGGGGGCAGTTTGGGGTTTTCTGCTCGGCCATTGAGTTTTCAAGGTCATTGGCGTCTTTGGCTTGACCTTGTATTTGAAGGTGACTTTTGACTTCTTGAGGACAGTACTCACCTTGGTCTTTGCGGTCGCTTTCACTCGGTTACAGTTGTTCCAACAGTGCTAGTTGTGTGAGACTTGGGGTGTCCAAAGTGTTCAGAATAAAGCACTGTGATTCAGTTGTCCTTGTTGGGTCAAATGGGTGAGGGTGTTGAGTTTGAGCGCATAGTGTGAGGTTCTTGAAATCAATCAGTGGCTCAAAATGGTTCAGTAGGTCTTTGCCAACGAGCAATGGAATGGCATCAAGCTTGGACACATCAACCGTATGTGTCAAGGTCATGGGTCCAATGGACATGTTTAGTAGTGATACACCCAACAGGGTTGTTTTAGTGAGCGCATATGGTCCCACGGCTAATGAACAGGGTTCCAGTTTTAAATGTTTGTGAGCGCGGTTAGCGGCTACACGTAGTTTGTTAAAAAGGGTGTATGACATGAGAGTGATGTCAGCGGCGGTGTCTAAAACAGCGTCCTGACACATCACGTCTTTAAGGGTCAGTGGAAGGTAGAATTTCCGTGCCACCCCCCTCTCATTTAAATCGCATAGAAATTGTGGAACCGGTGGTTCGACACAGAGTTGCGAAATGTTTGAGGAGTGGTCTGTGACCTGTGGTTGGGCTGTTATAACAGCACTGGACTGCCTTGAGTCCTTTGGTTCTTCCTCATTTGCAAAAGGGATTTTCTTCCTGTGTTTTCTTTGTTTGGAACGTTTGTTCTGAGTTGTCATAGCTGATATAGCTAGAATGTTAGCAGTTCTATTTTCTTTGTTGCTTTGAATCTCTGCTAGGAGGTGTTTGACAATTTCAGTATCTTCTCTAGTGAGAGTAGGAGTTTCTTCTTCCTTCCAAGGTTTGTGATAGGTCTCTGTTTCTGAGCTTCTGTGATGAGATGGAGACCATTTGTTGTGGTTATGCATGTCTTTGTATTGGTATCTGTCATTATGGTAGTCCGTATCGCGTTCTCGTTACCTATCCCGTGGATATGATCTACGACGGTAGTCGGGTTTTCGCAAAGTTGGTCCAAAGTGATATCCAGAGGACCTAGTTTGGTTTTGACCTTGATGAGGTTGGTTGGAAAAATGTTTCGGCTGTTTATGTACTCGCAGTGTAGGAGGTGGAGTAGAGCGAGGAGCTCCTTCCAACTCCAAGGTGTTAGATGCATCGCTGATAGCTAGCACTATGGCAGGCTCAGCGTGCTTGTTGCGACTTTGTTGCCGTTTTTGGAACGCATAGTGTGCGAACTCTCTCAGCTGACTTATTGAGTTTGACCTTGGGTTAGCTGTAACTCCAAGGTGATGACTCACAGTGGGATGGAGGTTTTGGATGAAGAGGGTCTTGAAATTGTGGTCTTCTTCCATCCCTGGTGTATTTTGAGATACGAAATATGCAAGTAGGAGTCTCTGGTAGTAGGCCTGTGTCGGCTCTAAGCGTCCTTGCTTCACGGCTAGGGCTGCGGTTAGCCCTGGCTGTAGGCAGTCATCGGAGAACTCCTTTTTGATGGCTTTGCAGAGCAGCATGTAGTCTGCTTTGATGTTTGCCGGCTGTCTGTCTATGAATTTTGATACTGACCCGTTAGATGTTAGTTTGATCAGATAGATGCGATCGTCAATCGTAGCATTAGGATACTTATGCAGGTAGTAATCAATGTCCTGTAAATAGACTTTGGCATCAGGTGAACCCGTAGGACCTGGATCAAATTTCATGACATTTCACGCGATCTTGTCAAGGTTCCGGTCTGTAGGGGCACACGCACGTGAGCAGATGTCCCAGTGTTCATGGGCTTTCTTTAGGAGCAGTTGACATTCCTTGTAGTCATTCTTCACATTTTCAAGTTGACCTTCGACTCTTCTGAGTTCCTTCTTTGTGTCTTGAAGGGCATCTTCAAGTTCATTGTTGTCTTGGTGAAGCACGTCATTGTCATGCATCAACCGTTTATTTTCTGACTCTGCATGGTCCAAATCTTGTAACGCTTCATCAAGTTGAGCTCAAGTTTTGTTGTTCTTCTCTTGAGATGGTTCCAAACTTTTTAGCGTTTCGTTCTCTCCCTGGAGACAGAATTGTTGTTTGTTGATTTGCTAGCTTGTTCTCGGCTACCTTTAATCTCGTGACTAATGCTAGCACAAACTTACCTAACACACTGGTGAGGTCCTTGCCTGCTGGTGGCGATCCAGTGTGGTCATTTAAAAGTTCTTCAGTGAGTTGCTTCAAATCTTCAGGCTGTGTTTTCTTGACCCGTGTTGTGAAGGTAGAAATTAAATCAGAAGTCCATGCTTCCAACATTGCTTGAAGGTCATCCAGTTTGGTAAATCGGTCGGTTGTTGACTCGTCATGTTTAACCCTTTTTGTTATTTAGCAAAAAAAAAAAAAAAAAAATCACCTTGTTGATTATTGTTAATTTGTGAGACAAGGGTTAACCTTGAGGGTTTTATTTTACAACCATGTTAGTTAAAAGTTCTTTTTAGACTTTGTTCCAACTTGTAGGCTTGCAAGATGGGAAGTAGAATTTTGAAATTATTTAGAAATGTGCAGATGCTTCAATTACTTTGTTTGTTGAAACTGTATGTTGATAAATAGAGATGAATTGAAATTGAGTTGAATTTGTGTTTCACAAAACAAAACAGGAATTTCAATTGTGTGGATTGACTTCTTTACTTTGATTTTCGAAGTCTAGTATTGGAATTTCTCATCAATAACTAGCTTTGGAATTTTGCTGAATGTCACTTTGAAAGTGAGGATTTTATTTACAAAAAGAAATACAAAAACAAAAGAGGTTAAATGCTTTAAAGATTTAAGGTTATAAGTTTCCACTTTCTTTTAAAGTTAAGGCTTTCCTTTGGTTTTATTTGTTGAAGCCTATTTTCATTTGAAGCATTAAATGTTTTAAATATTTACAAACTAGGAAACAAGTGAATTGTTTGAATATTTGGTATCCAAGGATTTCTTAAGATTAATACTAGTAGTGATTTGTTTAATTGTTATCTATAAGCTTGCTCATTTACAGAAAAATCAACATTTGCACCTTTTGACTTTTCTCTTAAATCCTGGAAAAAAAATTTTTTAAATGATACGAGTTGGTTAAATGTTTTTCTTTTCCTATGGAGAAAACATGAACCAAGAAATGACACAGTGAGTTTAAATAACACCTAGCTTCTTTTAAGTGTTAATTGCTTAATGTGGTTTCCTAAATTTAAGAAAAAAAAATTATAAATATTCAGTGAATCTGTAAATTTGTTAAAATGCACAGGTTGAATCCTATTTTAAGATTACTCTTGAGTAAACATCAGCATTAGAATCCTTAAGCTAAAGATGGGTTTCTGTGGGAAAGGAATCACACCATATCACATTTAAAAACAGCAAAATAAACACACATAGCTTCAAAGTTTGAACTTTTTCTCAAAAATGTGTAAATATGTTTGCTTTTAACTTAAAAGATTACTATATGTGGTTACATAAGTGATTAAATACAATGTACATGTTCTTATACAGTGGGGTAAAAAAGTATTTAGTCAGCCACCAATTGTGCAAAATCTCCCACTTAAAAGATGAGAGAGGTCTCCAATTTTCATCATAGGTATACCTCAACTATGAGAGACAAAATGAGAAAAAAAAAATCCAGAAAATCACATTGAAGGATTTTTAATGAATTAATTGGTAAATTCCTCGGTAAAATAAGTATTTGGTCAATAACAAAAGTTCATCTCAGTACTTTGTTATATACCCTTTGTTGGCAATGACAGAGGTCAAACGTTTTCTGTAAGTTTTCACAAGGTTTTCACACACTGTTGCTGGTATTTTGGCCCATTCCTCCATGCAGATCTCCTCTAGAGCAGTGATGTATTGGGGCTGTCCCTGGGCAACACAGACTTTCAACTCCCTCCAAAGACTTTCTATGGGGTTGAGATCTGGAGACTGGCTAGGCCACTCCAGGACCTTGAAATGCTTCTTACGAAGCCACTCCTTCATTGCCCGGGCGGTGTGTTTGGGATCATTGTCATGCTGAAAGACCTAGCCACGTTTCATCTTCAATGCCCTTGCCGGTGGAAGGAGGTTTTCACTCAAAATCTCACGATACATGGCCCCATTCATTCTTTCCTTTACACGGATCAGTCGTCCTGGTCCCTTTGCAGAAAAACAGCCCCAAAGTATGATGTTTCCACCCCCATGCTTCACAGTAGGTATGGTGTTCTTTCTCCTCCAAACATGACAAGTTGAATTTTACCAAAAACTTCTATTTTGGTTTCATCTGACCATATGACATTCTCCCAACCCTCTTCTGGATCATCCAAATGCTTTCTAGCAAACTTCAGATGGGCCTGGACATGTACTGGCTTAAGCAGGGGGACATGTCTGGCACTGCAGGATTTGAGTCCCTGGCGGCGTAGTGCGTTTCTGATGTAGCCGTTGTTACTTTGGTCCCAGCTCTCTGCAGGTCATTCACTAGGTCCCCCCATGTGGTTCTGGGATTTTTGCTCATTGTTCTCGTGATAATTTTGACCCCACAGGGTGAGATCTTGTGTGGAGCCCCAGATGGAGGGAGATTATCAGTGGTCTTGTATGTCTTCCATTTTCTAATAATTGCTCCAACAGTTGATTTCTTCACACCAAGCTGCTTACCTATTGCAGATTCAGTCTTCCCAGCCTGGTGCAGGTCTACAATTTTGTTTCTGGTGTCCTTTGACAGCTCTTTGGTCTTGGCCATAGTGGAGTTTGGAGTCTGACTGTTTGAGGTTGTGGACAGGTGTCTTTTATACTGATAATGAGTTCAAACAGGTGCCATTAATACAGCTAATGAGTGAAGGACAGAGTAGCCTCTTAAAGAAGAAGTTACAGGTCTGTGAGAGCCAGAAATCTTACTTGTTTGTAGGTGACCAAATACTTATTTTACTGAGGAATTTACCAATTAATTCATTAAAAATTCTTCAATGTGATTTTCTGGAATTTTTTTTTCTCATTTTGTCTCTCATAGTTGAGGTATACCTATGATGAAAATTGGAGACCTCTCTCATCTTTTAAGTGGGAGAACTTGCACAATTGGTGGCTGACTAAATACTTTTTTGCCCCACTGTATGTTCCTGTTGCAGGTCTATCCATGCAGTGAGTGGGGTCTCATCACTGAGAAAACTTTCAGCAGCCAACAAGTCTATTTCCTTTTGTTCTTGGCATAAAACTTTGAATTGGTATTAAATTTAGTTTATTACGAATAATATGAATTGCTTTGAAGTTACTTTGAAGGCTTAATTTGGTTATAAATCGGCTTTAAAGATTAGGAGTTTAAATAAAAGATGCAGTCCCTATGCTTCACCACAAGATGGAGGCAGTTTTCGTCTGTACTCCCGGAAGAGGAAACCCAATGACATCACTCAGGGAGTCCAGGATTTCTACTCAAAATGGCAGCTACAAGGAACTTGCCTTAAGTGGACTTAAGATGGCGTCGCTCGGCCGATCTGCACATGCACAGTTTTCCCGTGCAGCTTGTTGGTTGCGCGTGCGACTGTGAGCGTGCACGTGACATGTGGATGTGGTTGCAAGTCTATCGATAAAAACCACACCTTGCTTTTTCAAAACTGGAGTTTTAATTTCCAACTTTCCTTTATTCATGCACAAGTAATCTTACCCCTTTAATTCCGGGTATAGTTTAGCGCTACTTCCAAAAGTTTATTCAGTGATAGATAAGCTGCGTCCAGCCTAATCTGACATCACCGAATATTTGGGCGATATAAATTAGTCAGTTTAATTCGCCCCCCAGGTTGATTCGCCGGGAGGTTTAAACTGACGAGTGAACAGAACGGTTTTCTTCGCGTTTCTGTCCCTCTAGGCCTTTAATTGTTCAACGTGTAATCGTGCTTCTTAAGCATGCATTAACAACAAACAAGTGACTTCAGCGAAGTGGGGTTGAAGCGTTCCCTCCTCCCCCTCGTGAGCAGAACACACACACACAGCAGCGGGCTGAATTCACCCCCTCCCCTTCGTGACACAGAGACAATGGACAATGGCTGCAGGAGTCAGCCCTGCACACGCTTCACCATTTTTTGTTTAAAAGTTATAAATTGACCAAACCACACAGCTTATGCCTTTATTTTTCATTCTGAGTATGCTTCAAGTTGACCCAGCCTCTCACTGGCAGCACCATAAACTGTAACGTTATATGAGTTAATAATTATGATCAGGTATAAAAATTATTTAATTTATATTAATGTATTGGAACCTGAGATGAATTCTCAGTTCATATACACCGGAAAAGTTAATAACACTCGTGGGGCACCAGCTTCTATCTCTAAGAAGCAATTTAATCTTTAATTTCACTTTATACCTGTTTAATCATTCAATAAATTAATTAATAATCAGTCTCGAAATTTTAGTGAATTCGATACTGGGGACTTAAACCAGACTCAGAATGAAATAAATTCTCAACAACTTCTCTCTGTCATGGATGGCCCTCACGAGCCATCATAAGACGCCACAAATTACCAGTGACTTTGCACAGTTTATTAATGGAACAGAAAAGAACACAAAATAGCAAGCCACGGGGGGCTAAAACACACTACAAAGAAAACAGGTTCACAATAGAGTAAACTTACGAATGTAGAAGATGAGTAGACAACGTCTGAGCCGAGGGATGCTCGATGCGTCAGACAATGGGGAGTTTCTGATGAGACTGCTGCGTTTTTCCGTTCCCAGCTGCCCTCTTAAATGGAGAGCCGCTGATGACACGAAATGCGGCTCAGCTGTCAAACCTGACAGCGGGAAGACCTTCCGAGCACTGCCACAATAAAGGCTCGGGGAGCCAAAAGGCACACACAGCTGTCAAATGGGCAAAGATAGTGTCATGGTTTGAGCGCCGATCCCGTCCGCGCTTGAGCCATGCACTCTCATTTTCACATATTTATTAAATGAAATGATAATTAAAAGACATTGCAATGATTTTATTAACCATGAAATTAAACTTGTAAAAGATAGATTAACAATGTCAACATTTGCAGAACCAGGGTTAACTGTGAAATGAATTTAGATCAGTTTGAAGTTAACAGATTATGGAAAGCAACGCAAATTTATGGGAAAATTAAACTAATTATATGAAAATTGTGGATTACTCTTAAGAAACTGAAAACGGGATTTTAATGAAAAGAAAAGTTATGTTAATTGCTTTAATTTTGCATTTGATCAAATATTGAATGATTCTCAAATCTCAGACGTTTGAGTCACCAGATGGATAGAGAAGATGCAGCTTACATGACCACGCATGATGGTGGGTTCTTTCGTCGTCCCAGGAAGCTTTAGATGTGGAGAAAGGCCAAAAACCAGAATATTTGACCAGCAAATATTTGGACGAGGACTGGCCTCTTCGCAGTCTGTTGTCACAGGATGAGATTCTTGATGTTTTATTCCAGTGGTTGAAATGCAGCCGAGGCGTCTAATCTTTGTGGCATGCTGATTTCTTCAGCAGCGCGTGATCGTGGCAAGCTGCGTCTTCTTTCTTCCTCGTTGGCAAGCGGCTTTCCAGAGGAATTCGAGAATAATTAAAAATATCTAATCTGATGTCAAATCAAAAGAGTTTCGGACTTTAGATAAAAGAACTTCTGGTGTGGGAATAGTCAATAAAATTATAAAATTAAATAAAGGTCAAGATTAAACTTAAATTAAAATTAAAATTAAAACGGTGGTTTTACAGAAAGTTCAACAGGTGAAAAATTATAGAAATAGAGACGCCTAGAATTGGGAGTTTTTAACTCCTAATTAGAACTGAGCTCAAGAAAAAGAATTAATTCCTAGGCGTTTAAAGAAACATTAAGATACAAAGAGATTACAAAAAAAAAAAAACAGGGTACTTCAGGCTCTGTGATCGTAGAAAGGAAAACATGGGGGAGAAGACTCCTTTGTTCGGGCAGTGAAGTCCCTTTGTTCTCCTGAAAAAAAGTCTCTGCTGTGTAGACAAGACGTGAACAGGACAAAAGACAAAAGAGAGACCCGAAAGAGAATGAAAAGGGCGTTGTTTCCTTTTTATCTGGGGAAACGTTCGCGAGCCTCCGTGATTGACAGGAGCTCCGACCAATAGCCTTCCTTCGTGGGTGGGCTTTAAGAACTTTAGTCCAATAAACAAACAGTCTTTTGTCTGGAACTTTGAGAGAGCTGTTGTCAAGCAAAGATTGGCTGCTGGCAGTCACATGATTTGAGAAGCCTTCACAAATTCTAATACACAAGTTTCAATACTGCAATATTCCTCTATACATTTATGTATAACTCTAACCTATTTCAGTGTTCATGCAACTTATACCCAGTGCTTATAAATTAACATGCAGGAATAAACATCCATTTAAACATTTTAACATGCACATATCTGAATCAAGTATTAATATATTTCAAACCCAACAGACTGTCCACATCAAACAGATGGTCCATTTACTTTTCCTGGGGTCCTGGAAAAAGAAGAGAGATGTTGAGAGGTGAGTCCTAACAAAGATGTGGTTAAAAAGGTTTGCTGGTTAAATCCGGCATGTCCCAGAGTTGCCAGTAGGGGCAATGTTGAGCTGTGGATATTTGTAGTGACCATATGATGTACTCCAGAGTTCTGTTCTATGTCTCCACATTTATGGGCCATAAAGTCAAAACAGGAAGTGCATTAGGGTGAATTCCTTAGACTGGTTTTAACAAAGGAATGTGAGTTCAGCTATGGCCTGGGGTAAAAGAGATGTTCCTGGCTGTCCTTTTCCTGGGTGAAACAATGTCTTTAAGCAGAAGAATAATTCTTATTGATGAGCCAAAGTGAGATGATGCTACAGGTGGGACTCGGACTCCAGCAGAGATGTCAGCTTAGCCACCATCCTCCTCGCTCCTATCTCCTCCACTGGGTCGAGGTGCTGCCCCAAGACAGAGCTAGCTTTCTTGATCAGTTTGTTCAGTCTCTTCCTGTCTCTTCCTGTATATTAAATAAATCATCTGCATATAGAGATACTCTGTGCTCCCTCCCTACCCTCTGGACACCACTTATTGATGGCAGTGATTTAAGCATAATGAATAAGGGCTCTATGGCCAGAGCAAATAGTAGTGGACTTACAGGGCATCCCTGACGGGTGCCCCTTGATAGCTGGAAATATTGTGAGCACCTACCGTTTGTAATTACCGAGGCTTTTGGTGAGGTATATAAGAGTTTAATCCATGAAATAAAGTTAGGGTCATATCCAAATTTTTCTAAACATGAAAATAAATAGCCCCATTCCACCCTATCAAAAGCTTTCTCTACATCAAGTGCGATGACCACCTTGGGAACCGCACAGGACCCAGGAGAATGAATAACATTCAGAAGCCAGCAGATGTCTGTAAATTAATGGTGCCCTAAAATTAAACCAGTCTGGTCAGCTGAGATCACGTCACACATTGTGGCTTCTAGGCGTAGGGCCAGGGCTTTGGCTAGAATCTTCAAATCGCTATTTAGAATGGATATGGGATGATTTGAGACACATTCTGTGTTATCTTTTCCAGGCTTAAGCAGCAGAGTGATTGATGCTTCAGTCAGTGTCTGTGGAAGTGAGCCATGAGATAGGGTCATTAAACATATCGAGTAAAATTGTAGATAATTGATTGGAATTTTTTTTATAAAACTCTAGGGTACCCATCAGGGCCAGGTGCTTTGCTGTTTTGCATTGCCTTTATTGTGTTAATAATTTCTGTACGTCTTAGTGGAAGTTCAGTCTCAGGTCTATGTGTTGGCGTTACAGAAGGAGCTTGAAGATTATTAAAGAAATGTTCCATGTCGGAACTGTCATTTATCATTTCTGATATATATAAATTCAAATACAGTGAGGTAAATGCTTCACTAATTTCTTCTGGATCAATAGTTAGTTAACCATTGTTTTTCTGTTTTTGAGGGATCTGTTGGGAAACAGAGCAGCATTTAAGTTGGTGTGCAAGCAAGCGGCCGGCTTTGTCACCATGTTCACAGACGTAACCCCAAGATTTTAACAGGAGACATTCTACTTTTTCAGTAGATAATAAATTATACTCTGTTTGGAGGTCCAGCTTCCTTTTATAGAGTTAAGGGAAAGGAGAGACAGAGTCTCAATTCTTTTTTTTAACATAAATTAAAAAAAAATTCATACAGTAATTGCCAGAGGTGCTATGCTAGCAGGCAAGGAGGGCAAAAGCTTGAGGCCCCAGGCCAAAAGGGGGCCCCTGAGGGCTGACCACCTTTGAATCACTACAGCAGTGACAATGTGGAGAGTTTGCAGTGACTGTGGTCAGCCTTGGCAGAAATCTCTAAAGGGGCCCACCCCCACCTCTTACTCGTGTAAGTACCAATGTGCATCTTATATAAAAAAAAATTGCAGAGAGGAACTTGTTGAGATTTGTAAAATAAATTAAATAAATACGGCGGTTGGTTAAAGAGAGGAGAGAGTCCAGCTTCATTTATTCCTCTACACTCCAGATGACTGCTGTGACAAACTCTGCTTTACCAGAACTGATCGATTAAACAACATAAACAGCGTGACTAGTTCCACTGGTGACTCCACCTCCAAGTGGCCAACATGTGGACTTAACTCAGCTAACAAAGGCAGAGCTGTTTCATTCACGACCAACACATTTGAACATGGACTCCAGAAAGTTGGCCCAGAGTGAAGTTATTGATCTGAATATGATTTATACTGACTAAACAGCAAAGGTAGAACAAAATTTATTGTGGTGGTTGTATAAAATGAAGTTTGCTTTTGCTCTTCTTTGGCTGCTGGCTTAGTGAATGTTGTTGTACAGTGATAAAACTTGGCTCATTGTTTTCTGCTGGGTCTCCGATTTCAGACAGTGTGTTTTTGTAGTTGCCACTGCAGCAGAGCGAGTTATTATGCAAACTATGTGGACATGCACACTGCTGAAATTTTGTGGTTTTAAGACTGTGAGAGTGAATGGTTGTCTGTCTCTCTGTGTTGGCCCTGTGATGGACTGGTGATCTGTCCAGGGTGTACCCTGCCTCTCGCCCAAAGACGCTGGGATAGGCTCCAGCCCCACTGCGACCCGAAAAGGATTAAGCGGAAGAAGATGGAAGATATACAGTAATTTCTTCATGTTATGATTGTGTTTTGTGGAGACTGAAGCTGCTGCTTTAACTTTGTTGTCAAGGCTCTTCCCATTCTGTGGATGTGTAACATAACTATATTGATGCGGGATAGTGTGTGTTAATATGAGATTTTTTTTATGAGCAGTGACGTGAGTTTCAGGGCCTGAGAGGCCAATGTTTTGGGGGGGGGGGGGTGCATGTGGGAGGGGGACCATAATCTCGCCTGAGGGTGCCATTTATATGATACCATAATTAATCAATCTATATACAGATTTCCTGGTGTCTGCACTATGTTAAGCATGAGGCACTCAACAACACTTTCAACACTTGAGTTCTACCTGGGCAGTCATATAGATCGATCTGTGGCACTTACAAATTGTGTTTGTTTGCACTCTTGTAGCTTCGGACCCTGTTTGTCAGTACTGATGAACAGAAACTAGGCCACACAACAAAACTGCAGAAACAAAATCTTGAGTTTAAATACAGGACTCAACTCATCGAGTCCAACCGAGCCTTCATCCCCACAGAACATGGCCTCATTCCAGTGACTGATTCTCATTCAACTGAATATTGATTGTCCCCATTCAGAGATTTCAAGCAGCCATTTGTAACAGTAGCAATCTAATAACTCCCCTATCTCACTCCTTTATGCTGCTGCCTCACACTGGCTGTTGCAGGTCAGTAGGATGCTAACTGTGATGTATAAAGGTCATTCTTACTTTTACTTTGTTATCACAGACCTTGAAAAAACTCTTAACCTTGGCACATTAAGTTTGAATAATTTACAAACAGGAAAAATTCAAGAGCTAGCCTAAAGAAACAATGTGACCTATTGTACTTTCACTGTCTGAAAAAAATGGAGCATTGTCTGCTCAGAGGTTGTGAAAATTATATTTTTGCACATTGAATAAACATTTATTTTAGAATACTGATAAATTTCAATACATATGAAAGCCTTATACCAGTCCTATTCAATTACTGGCCCAGAACCAACCTCCGAGTGGCCCAGGCCATTCCAAGGAAATCTAAATTTAATTAAAAAAATATGAAGGAATGACAGTCCGCAAGCCTCACAGGAACAATGTACGTGACCATCATCCGCATGGAGTTCAGAAGCGCCTCGCCCGCATGACCATTCCAGTTGGCAGGCAGACTGTCTCGCTAGAGTCACTGTCCTAGGGAAGCATGAGCTTATTAAAGTACTTTAAATACGGAAAAAAGCAGAAGAGGTATGTAAGCACTGGAGGCATTTATGGTGGTTTTAACCCACTGGTAACGGGAACAATAAGGAAAAGTCGCTTAGCTAACAGGTGTGGTTAGGTTTGGTTATATGCAGGGAAAGGCAAGGGTGACTGAATCGCTGAGGAATTTCTTCACCAGCCAATACAATATTAACTAATTTATGTTCATTATTATGTACCTAATTTACGTTCACTATTATGTACCTGGGGCAGCGTGGTGGCGGAGTGGTTAGCACTGCGGCAGCACCGCAACTCACCCTTGGCCAGAGGATCCTGGGTTCCATCCCAACCCCTGACCAGCAGTGAACTGTGTGGCGTTTGTATGTTTTCCCTGTGTCTGCGTGGGTTTACTCCAGGATTTCTCCGGTTTCCTCCCACATGCCCAAAACATGCAAGTTAGGTTAATTAGCATCAAACTGGGGATTCCTTAGGTATGAATGTGAGAGTGAATAGTTGTCTGTCTCTCTGTGTTAGCCCTGCGATGGACTGGCGATCTGTCCAGGGTGTACCCTGCCTCTCGCCGAGAGATGCTGGGATAGGCTCCAGCCCCCACCCCCCCCCCGCAACCCGAAAAGGATTAAGCAGAAGAAGATGGATGGATGGATGGATATTGTGTACCTGGCAAGTTAAGATGACTGAAATTCACAAGGTCAATGACTTTAATCCAGGGGTGTCGAACTCATTTTTACCGAGGGCCACATCAGCGTAATGACTGTCGTCAAAGGGCCAGATGTAACTTATAAATGTAACTAAATGTAATCGAATGTAATGTAAAATAAATGTAACTACTCCTTAATGTTAAATAACTCTGAATTTATTACTTATTCAAGTCACAAACATTGCAGTTGCATAGAAAAAAATATGTTTGCTTGTTGCTCTGTTATAACATAAACCTTTTTAATTTGTCAGCTTATGAAACCCACATAACTCCATCAATCATGGATCAAACTATCCAAGTGAATGAATAAAAATAACATAATAAATAACTCGGAAAAAACTCGGAAAAATAACACAATAAATACCCATTAAAATGGGCTTAATTACTGTAAAATCAACAATTGTGAGCTGCTAAGAACATGTATGACAGATGTAGCATTTAAAAAAAAGGCTGCACACAGCCTTGCATCCAACTGATGGTTTGATTACAATAATTTGTCTGTCCTTGAACACACCAAGTGGATCCCCTCTCTACCATCCATTGATCATGTTCTGAAAATAACAAACACAAAACAAAATGCAAGCACAATCATTAAATTGCACACAGAATTTAACTATTCTTCTTCTTGGTTGAATTACATTTTATTATATTCTAATTAAGTTTTTTAAAAAATGCTTACCTATGTGCTTTCTGACCAGATGTCTGACACCGTTTTCCAGTTACCAGTGTGTCAATGTCTGGTTTTAGGTCCTGTGCTGAGGCAATCCGTAGAACAGAATGGAGGTTGTCATCAGTGAGGCGTGATCTGTGCTTGTTTTTGTTCAGATTCATTAAGGAAAACATCTGTTCGCACAGATAGGTGCTCCCAAACATGGACAGAACACGGGCAGCATGAAGTCGAAGCTGTGGCATCAAACCAGGGGGCAGCAGACGGTAAAAGTCCTGGATTGCAGCATGCTGGAACTTTACTCTCAGGCCACTGTCACTTTGAAGCTCAATTAACTCCATCTGAAGGTGATGGGGTGCAGTGCAGACATCGGTGGTGAAAGGATTGGCAAAGATGTCAAAGCCAGACTGCTGTGCTCTGAAGTCAGAGAAGCGCCGATCAAACTCAGCCTGTAACCGGCTCAGTTTGGTAGCCAACTGAGCACATGAAAAAGTCTCGGGAAATGAGGCTGACATGCTCTGACAAACAGGAAAGTGGGCAAGATTGTCCTGTTTCACTTGGCACAGCCATAGGTCCAGTTTGCGCTGGAAAGCCGTGATCGTGTCGGACATCTGCGTGATGACTTGTTTGCGTCCCTGCAGCTTCTGATTCAGTTGGGCGAGATGCTCGGTTATGTCACACAACACAGCAAAGTCACACAGCCACTTTGGATCTGACAGTTCAGACAAGGGTTTTCCTTTACTCTGCATAAAAACAGCAATGTCCTCCCTGAGCTCAAAAAATCGCGTGAGGACTTTGCTCCTACTCAGCCACCGCACTTCTGTATGGTACGGCACATCCCCGTGCTCCGAGCCCATCTCCTGCAAAAACAGCTGGAACCGACGGTGATTTAGGCCTCGCGCCCGAATAAAGTTCACTGCTTTCATGACTGTGGTCACTATGTCATCCATCCCCAGCACCTTCCCACACAAAGCTTCTTGATGGATAATGCAATGATACGTTATCAAAGGCGTGTGACAGTTCATTTTTTGCATTTTCCCCTTCATTAGTCCAACCAAGCCCACTTTTCCTCCACACATTGCCGGTGCACCGTCTGTAGTTAATCCCACCAAGTTTTCCCAGGGCAATGCATTTTTACTTACAGACTTCTCCACTGCATGAAAAATGTCCTGTCCTGTCGTGGTCCCATGCATTGCAGCTACATCCAACAGCTCCTCAGTGACAGAGAGATCCGACTTCACGCCTCTAATAAAAATTAATAACTGCGCTGTATCCGTGTTATCTGTGCTTTCATCAACAGCTAATGAAAAAGCTGTGTAGCTGCGGGCCTCCTCGGCCAGCTGTGTTGCAAGATTTTCTGCTAGTTCCTTAACTCGGTCCGTGATGGTGTTTCTTGATAAACTGACATTTTTAAAAGTCTGTAACTGGTCGGGACACACCTGCTCACAGACCTTCAGCATGCACTGCTTGCAAAAATGCTCCTTCTGAAAAAGACTTGGAAGCGTGGGCGATTTCTTCAGCCACAATAAAGCTAGCTTTCACTGCCGCATTGTTTTTGGCTGTGGATTTCGTGAACATACTCTGCTGCAACCGCAGTTTGCCTTTTAATTCTTGGGCAATTTGTTGCTTTTCTTGAAGGCTAGCTTTGGCGTACATGGCTCCGTGTTTGGTGTCAAAATGCCGACGCAGATTGTACTCTTTGACAACCGACACCGCCTCGTAACACAAAAGACATACCGGTCTTTCTCCTTGAAGCACAAACAAGTATTCGCCTTCCCATCTTTCTTGAAACAGTCTTCCGTCTGCATCAACTTTTCTCTTCCTGGACATTTTGGGGATCATTACAGTGATCCCTCACTTATCGCGGTTAATGGGTTCCAGAACCGACCGCGAAAAGTGAAAAACCGCGAAGTAGCGTCACCCCTAATGACGTCACCCATAAATAATACGTACGTTCATTCTCTCACTCTCTCTCTCTCATATGATACGAGTGTGTGTGTGTGTACGTGTACATACATACGTAGATGTAAATAAAAGTGTACATAAATATGTTTTAGAACTCTTTTATTCTTATAACAAGATACGTAACTCAAGATGAAGATGATTTACTGCACAGGTTAATGAGAGCTTTACTGCTCCTCAGGTGATGCCTCATCGTCAGGTGCTAGAGGCGCAGGATCATCGAGGGCAGCTTCCGATAGAGCTGGAGAAGCTGCAGGAGGCGGCGTAGTGGCTCGACGGGAAGACTATTTCGCACAAAATGGCACAAGAGAACAGCAAAAAGTTCCACGCGGCGACACTAAGCAACACGAGCGATAAAGAGCAATGAATGCGGTCTTCCTTCGTTGCATGGGCGCTCGGCAGGGAGAGGAGGTGGGTGAAACGTCTCGGCCAATCAGCTTGCAGGGTGAAACGTCTCGGCCAATCAGCTTGCGAGATTTCCGAGCCGAGCCAACACGAGAACAGCGAACAGAGAGGTGGATTTTTTTGAGTTGTGCGGCTCTCCGTGTTGATACCTGATGGTCTAATGTAGTCTCCCTGCCTTCTGCTAGCGCCCGCCCATTATTCTCAATTTTGAATTTTTGATGAATATTTTTGAAAAATCCGCGATGCTCTGAGGGTCGCGAAAGGTGAAGCGCGAAGTAGCGAGGGATCACTGTATTATTTCTGAATTCCACTCAGTAGCATTGATGTGGAAACACTGCCGGGTAATGGCGGTGAGCCGTCACTTCACGGGTATCATAGTCGACAGGCATTGATGGGAAATGTAAGTTTTTGGTCAAAGCACTCTTTTGACCTATTTATTTTTAGACACTCAGGCCTTTTAAGCTCTCGCGGGCCACATAAAATGACGTGGCGGGCCACATGTGGCCCACGGACCTTGAGTTTGACACATGTGCTCTAAGTGCTCCGGCCACTGAGTTACAGTCATCTAAACATACTGAACTTGAAGAAAATAAATTTGGCCTGGGTGTTTTTTTTGGATATAAATGCTTGCAAATAACACACAGCTTCAGATCCGGGCTGGAAAATGCAACAGAAATGTAGAACCAAGTGTTATCCAGCTGAGGTCCAAATTTTGTAACAATACCACAAAAAATGAATATATTACACAGCTTTTTCTTCAGGTAGTTCCCAGGCGTTTTTGAACTGTGCCAAATTGTGCCAAATGGCACAGTTTGGAAAAACGTCTGTAACTTTTGAATGATTCAATATAGAAGCTTCATCTTGGGCTCTAATGAAAGGTGACACTCAGGGCTGTGTGTGTGTGTGTGGGGGGGGGTTTGTCCCCCCCCCTCGCTACAGAGGACGGACATCGGCCATCGCTACATGACGGAATAGACTCATGTGACGATGTGGCGACCGCGGCGCAGTCACCGCGGCTCCCCCCCTCGCTACAGAAGAGTAGTGGGGGGGGGGGCGTTCACGGTCCGGACGCGGCGAACGAACCGTGTACCACGGCGCACGCACTTCGGACTTCGTGCGCCGCACAGTTGTAATTTACCGATCGGTCAAAAGTCATTTTTTGATTACAATTTTCAGGGATAAAGAATAATTTAGCTCATAACACTTACCTCTTCACAGCAGCGTCCTGGCGAACTTCTCTTCCTCATTGTCAGACGAACGCGACGCTGGAACCTTGTTACGGACTCATGTTTCTGGTCTCGTGACCCGGTTCCATTATATTTTAATTCCATTATTGCGGTTTTGCGCTTCCATGATTGCGGTTTTGGCAAATGATTTACGACCTTCGTCATCGGCCTCCGTCGGTCTATGATGACCATGGAAGAGAATCCTAAACGTCTATTCTGCTGAAATAAAAAAAAAAAAAAGCACCGCCTGTGGCTGAAGAGGCCGATGAGCGAATGGCAGTCCCTGTCACACAGGTTGCACTTGTGGGTGGTCTCCATGCTGCTGGGTCTGTGGCAGGTTCTTCCTGCGGGTCCTTTTTTTCATCTGCTGCTGCAGTCAGTCTCTCTTCACCCAGCCTTACACAAAACAGCTCGCGAACTTCTGTGCTTCAATTGGCTCGCTGCATTCACAGCATTGGTAGGCGGGTCCTTCTTGCTAGGTTTTCAGTCATTGGTTCTTCAAGGTTTCAGAAACCCAATTCAAGGCTCTTATTAGTCGAATGAGAGGTCAATCATATCTGATCTGTTCGCGGCTGTGTCTGTAGTGGAAGAACGGAAATGGAGCTTTTTTTTTTCAGTGCACGCTTGGACGCAGAGACGTGCCCATCTGCGGTACACCAGAGTCCAAGAGGTTAATAGACAAAAATTAGCCATAAAATAATCCACAAATTTAAAATAAAGTCTCAAATGTACAAGAAAAGTCAATTTTACAAGAGGAAATTACAAATTTAAGGAAAATGGTTTCAAATTTAGATAAATTTACAGAGAAAAGTAGAACACTATAAGAAATTGTTACAATTTTGGAGATAAACCTTCAAAACTGATGTCATTATCAGATTTTTAAGTGGGTGCTTTTTGCATCCTTAACTCTACTGGAATTTTTTGGTTGACTGATATGTGTGTGCATGGAATGTGTAGTTATAAAAAGAGGTTCCTACTCACATGTGGTGATTTAAAACAAAACAAACCACAATGGTGAGTGTGCAGTGTTTGTTAATGTTATCAATTCTTTTCTTGGGGGGTTTCTGAAATGTTTGACAGTTCATTTTTTATTCAGCTAAATGCTCTTTGTGATGTTCAAGTCAGTTATGACCAGGATGTAGTATATTTTATTTCAAAAGGGAAACAAATGTTAATGCTACTAACAGTGCACACTGAGTTTTATGCACTTTGAGATATGTATGAGTAACATGTGACAAAATGGTTATTTTACAGAATTTTATTTTTTCAATTCTATTCAATTGTTGTTCAAGAGGAAAAATTTCTACTTCAAGTTCTGCTCAACTCCAGCACTGTTATTGTGTTTTTATACATTTTTGATGTGCCTTTGTCATGAGCCAAGCACACTTTTAAAACCAAGACAGTGAATAATAAAAAGTGCATATTTTTCATCATATTGATCTGTGTTCATTTGATTTCTGTGTCATATTCAACAGATTGCTGAACATGTGCGGCCCAGTTACATGTCTTGATTTCAAATTGTGGCCCAACTAATTTTGTAATTGAATAGCCCTGCCTTATACCAATGCAACAAACGCATATCCGGATATTGGATATCTGAGTATAACCTTGAAAAAAAAAATTGGTTTGCTTATAAAGATTTGTCACAAATCACTTTATAATATTAAAAAAAAATAAACCCAGACATCAATTTTTAATCTGACCTCTTCCTCAAATGGTGCCTTTGCTGCTGTTCCCCAGAGCAGAGTTGACATTAAGAAGAATTAAGTAACCTTGGGCAAGGATGTCACCATTATAATGATAGATAGAGCTGCCAGAGAAAATTCACTGAGTCGCAACAGTGCTCAGACATCGGGATATGCTGTAGGAGGTGAAAAATTAAGATAAGCTGGTGTATGAAATGGTTTATGCTCCATTTTTAACATCTGTCACACAAGCTAGATGTTCAGATCTAGCAAGAGAAAGGTTGGCACATTTGATATGCATTTTTTCAAAATTTTGGGTGTACCTAAATTCAATTAAATAAGAGCATGCTAAAACCATCGAATTTCCAACTTCCAACTTTTTTCTAATTGTATACTCACTGCCAGTGAAAATGCAACACTCTAGAAAAGTTTGAAATCTTAATAGACCTCCACATGGACCTCATGAACTGTCTATTGTTGTCTTGGGGGATATTTAGCCACTCCTGCAATGCCACGACCAGTGTCCTGTCTGTTCTGCGCGCCAGTACTCTGGCTGAAACATGTCACCCAATTTGATTCCACAAGATTCAAGATTCAAAGGGCTTTATATCATGTGCACAAGTTAAGAAATGCTACATTTCCTGAGCAATGAAATTCTTACTTTGCTCTTCGAACGAATGCCAAGGTAATAGGTACACAACGATACTAATAACATAATAACACAATAACACAATAACTCAATCCTAATACTAATAGATGCTAATAACACACACACCAACACACAGGCAATAAGGACTCCTAAGCATGCCTTGATACTAAATACTAATACTAATGAGTACTAATAGCACACATTAGGCAATTTGGACAGCTAAAGCAGTTGATGCAGTCAAACAAGAGGAATGAAATTGAAAAGTTATTGGATGACTATAGTTTATTTAGCGAATGCAAAGTCCTTAAGCCAAGCAGTTGCCTCCTGGTTTGCTGTATGGAGGGTGTGTAATCTATGACTATGTGACTATGATGACTATAGTGATAGTGGTATATTGATATCAGAGATGATGTGATCCTGAGATGGCATAAACCTATGTACAGTGTGCAAATGAGCATTGTGCAGCGAGCAGTATATAATTACACATTACAAATTAGCACCCGGTGCTAATTTCTCTGTAACAGTAGTACCAGTAGACTGTACAAGATAAATAGAAACAGAGGGAATAATTAGCAGCAGAGATGATATGAACATCAGACAGGTGAGACTATATACACTGTACAGGTGAGCAATGTGCAAATTTACAGAGGGGCAAAAAAGTATTTAGTCAGCCACCAATTGTGCAAGTTCTCCCACTTCAAAGATGAGAGAGGTCTCCAATTTTCATCATAGGTATACCTCAACTATGAGAGAAAAAATGAGAAAAAAAAATCCAGAAAATCATGTTGTCTGATTTTTAAAGAATTTATTTGCAAATTATGGTGGAATAATAGTATTTGGTCAATAACAAAGGTCATCCAATACTTTGTTATATATCTTTTGTTGCAATGACAGAGGTCAAACGTTTTGGGTATGTCTACAAGGTTTTTCACACACTGTTGCTGGTATTTTGGCCCATTCCTCCATGCAGATCTCCTCTAGAGCAGTGATGTTCTGGGGCTGTCGCTGGGCAACACGGACTTTCAACTCCCTCCAAAGATTTTCTGTGGGGTTGAGATCTGGAGACTGGCTAGGCCACTCCAGGACCTTGAAATGCTTCTTACGAAGCCACTCCTTCGTTGCCCGGGCGGTGTGTTTGGGATCATTGTCATGCCCTTGCTGATGGAAGGAGGTTTTCACTCAAAATCTCACGATACATGGCCTCATTCATTCTTTCCTTTACACGGATCAGTCGTCCTGGTCCCTTTGCAGAAAAACAGCCCCAAAGCATGATGTTTCCACCCCCATGCTTCACAGTAGGTATGGTGTTCTTTGGATGCAACTCAGCATTCTTTCTCCTCCAAACACGACAAGTTGAGATTTTTCCAAAAAGTTCTATTTTGGTTTCATCTGACTATATGACATTCTCCCAGTCCTCTTCTGGATCATCCAAATGCTCTCTAGCAAACTTCAGACGAGTCTGGACATGTACTGGCTTACGCAGAGGGACACGTCTGTGTTTCTGATGTAGCCTTTGTTACTTTGGTCCCAGCTCTCTGCAGGTCATTCACTAGGTCCCCCCGTGTGGTTCTGGGATTTTTGCTCACTGTTCTCGTGATCATTTTGACCCCACGGGTTGAGATCTTGTGTGGAGCCCCAGATCGAGGGAGATTATCATTGGTCTTGTATGTCTTCCATTTTCTAATAATTGCTCCCACAGTTGATTTCTTCACACCAAGCTGCTTACCTATTGCAGATTCAGGCTTCCCAGCCTGGTGCAGATCTACAATTTTGTTTCTGGTGTCCATTGACAGCTCTTTGGTCTTGGCCATAGTGGAGTTTGGAGTCTGACTGTTTGAGGTTGTGAACAGGTTTCTTTTATACTGATAACGAATTCAAACAGGTGCCATTAATACAGGTAGCGAGTGGAGGACAGAGGAGCCTCTTAAAGAAGAAGTTACAGGTCTGTGAGAACCAGAAATCTTGCTTGTTTGTAGGTGACCAAATACTTATTTTACTGAGGAATTTACCAATTAATTCATTAAAAATCCTTCAATGTGATTTTCTGGATTTTTTTTTCTCATTTTGTCTCTCATAGTTGAGGTATACCTATGATGAAAATTGGAGAGCTCTCTCATCTTTTAAGTGGGAGAACTTGCACAATTGGTGGCTGACTAAATACTTCTTTGCCCCACTGTAGCTGCCGGTGTGTGAGTTCCTATATGCAAAGTTGTGTTGCAGAGTTTTGGGAGTTGTTATTTGTTCAGAAGTCTGATGGCAGTGGGAAAGAAGAAGTTTTCAGTCTGGGTGACCTGTATTTCACACTTCTGTACATCCAGCCTCAGGGTAGAAGTGAGGGTTTTCTCCTTTAGCCCTGACAGGTGCTACCACTCTGCACTGGAGTTCCCCACAACTTCTGACCTCCCAGACAGAAGCCTCGCCACTGGATACAGTTTAATGTTGTACCCAGGACAGGTAACAATAAGGTATCATGATTCTCCCGTTCACTTTTATGCAGCGTACAGAGAAGAAGAGAGACGGACTTACGTGCAGATTACACCACAGACACATTTATTAAAGTAGAGATGAACAGTTCCCAAAAAAGTGCAGACATACAAAAAAGGCAACAAACAAGATACACTTACAGGCTAACACGGTGGGACGTGTTGCAGGCAAACCACAGTGTACAGTGGCGAGGGCAGACCATGGAAGAACGTGGCCGAAACAGAAACATATGACGATACAATAATCCAGCAATGCTTGACTGGCAATGAGCTGCTTAAGTACAAGCACTAATGGCAGGGGGAGATTGGGTGCACCTGGGCGAGGAGCAGGAAAAGTAATTACCGGGAGTGGAACCAGCTGACCGTCAAGAGAGAGGGGGCGTGGTTGGACTGGCAAGCTGTCAGACAGCGCCCACACAAGTAGACCAAAGAAGGTTGCCTCACAGCTGCCAGCCAGAAAACCGTGGCTACAGGTATGGAAATAAAACTGGGAAACATAGAAACAACAAGAAAACTCAAAAGATGAAACAATATACAAATACACAAATGATCCTGAGACACAGAAAGGTCAGAAGCAAGCCCGAAGGACAAACCGGCTCGGTTCATGACAAAAGGTTATTTAAATATGCAAATAAACTTCAACTTAATTTTTTTCATTATAAATTTTTTAAATTTTCCATTCTTCTGTTTGGGGCAGCTTGGTGGTGCAGTGATTAGTGCTGCCACCTTCACAACAAGAGGTCGTGGGTTCAGTCCTACCTGACCAATGGCGACCTATGTGGAGTTTGCATATATTCCGATTTCCTCCCTCAGTCCAAAGACATGTACATTAATTGGCATCAACTGGGGATAAGTTTACCCTATGATGGTGTGTTGGCCCTGCGATAAGCTGGCAATCTGTCCAGGATGTACCCTGCCACTTGCCCCAAGACACTGAGTTAGGCTCTAGCCACAATTCATAGTGATAAGGATACAGAAAATAATAAGACTAGGGCTATGTGTTTCATCCCTAAAATAGTAGCTGCATTGAAGGAAGGTCAGGTGCTGATAACTGATTCTGGGAAGGTGATCTTACAGCTATTTAGGCAAAAGGAGGACAGTGAGAAACCACCTCATTATGAGGAGGTTGCCTCATCTCCTCCAACAGCCCCTCCAGCTTCTTGTGTGTCACAGTCAAGTTCATATGCAGAATGCATGAGCCTGCTGTCAAAACAGATGCCTCTCACTACATATGTTCAAGAAAACCATGATCTGGTAAATGCAGTAACAGGAGTGCTTCACATGAGGCCAGTGTTGACCGTAGCGGAAAGCGAAAAGGCTGCAGACACAGTACATCAGGTTATTAATCACCTAACACCTGCAGAGCCATCAGGCCAACATAACGTGAGTTTAATGAACACCCGAGCCAGACTTTAACTAGGTTAGGAAACATGTCAAGTACTGGTGAAGGAGCCACTCTGTCACAATTCGCCATTCCCAGTCATCTGCCTCAGCTGCGCGCATACCTGCGCCTCGTCAATCACGGGCTATTTAACTCACTCGGCCCAGAACATCGGTCTGGAGCCGTCTGTGTATCTACGCTCTCAACCCCTCTGCAGGATCGTTCCTTCCCGACCTGCAGTTTCTTCAACCAGCACGTAAGCTGTATCTCCACTCACCTGTCTTCCAGTCTCTCCCCCTGTGCACAGGTGGATTCCCAGGCGGGGGCGGATTTCTTCCCATCCTCGCCAACGCCCTTCACCCCTTTCTCCCCCACTCCTCGTGTGTACGCAGCAGGGGCCTGTCTCCCAGGCAAGGAGATCCTTCGCCAACAGCCAGCCACCGATTTCCATCTTGCAAGTAAGCAACTTTCAGTACCTGCACTCCGGCATGGGTGAAGGTGGAACTCATACCCCCTGTCCTCGTCGTGCTCTCTCCATAGGGGTTGCCTGGCTGCACGGTGTGGCCATTCTGCCCCCGACGCTCCTCGTTCACACACAGGGACCAGTTCACATACCGCATACACGTACTCATACACTCCTTGTTGTTGAATAAAGCTTTTGAATCCTACCTGAGCCTGCGTGCGTGTTCCCTGGGCCAGTAATTATGTCACACTCCTAGGAAAATAATTGATTACACAGATAAAAAGCACCTACAGGCACATTAAAACAGTGGACATATGATGATTATGATTCAACAATTGCAAATCTGACCTAAAAAGCACCACCGCGCATGCGTTTACAAGTAGGTGCCATACCCAAGGTAGATTATAGGAACATGCCCATGATAGCATGATAGCATGATAGCTACTGAAACTGAGGCAGCACAATATTCTGAATGGTTCTTTAAGGACCTTAAAGGCATTTGTGACACATTGCCTCCACTGACCTTGGGAGCATCCCCGTGGATCAGAGCCATGCAGAAGGCCACAGTTGGTTGCCATTTGTGTTTGGCAGATATCAGGAGAACAGTAGCCACTCACACCTCAGCCTCTGTGCTCAAACATATAGAGCACATGTGTCAAACCCAAGGCCCACGGGCCACATGTGGCCCGCCACGTCATTTTATGTGGCCCGCGAGAGCTTAAAAAGCCTGAGTGTCTAAAAATAAATAGGTCAAAAGAGTGCTTTGACCAAAAACTACATTTCCCACAATGCCTGTCGACTATGATACCCGTGAAGTGACGGCTCACCGCCATTACACGGCAGTGTTTCCACATCAATGCTACTGAGTGGAATTCAGAAATAAATACAGTGATCCCTCGCTACTTCGCGCTTCACCTTTCGCGCCCTCAGTGCATCGCAGATTTTTCAAAAATATTCATCAAAAATTCAAAATTGAGAAATAATGGGCGGGCGCTAGCAGAAGGCAGGGAGACTACATTAGACCATCAGGTATCAACACGGAGAGCCGCACAACTCAAAAAATCCACCTCTCTGTTCGCTGTTCTCGTGTTGGCTCGGCTGGGAAATCTCGCAAGCTGATTGGCCGAGACGTTTCACCCCGCAAGCTGATTGGCCGAGACGTTTCACCCACCTCCTCTCCCTGCCGAGCGCCCATGCAACGAAGGAAGACCGCATTCATTGCTCTTTATCGCTCGTGTTGCTTAGTGTCACCGCGTGGAACTTTTTGCTGTTCTCTTGTGCCATTTTGTGCGAAATAGTCTTCCCGTCGAGCCACTACGCCACCTCCTGCAGCTTCTCCAGCTCTATCGGAAGCTGCCCTCGATGATCCTGCGCCTCTAGCACCTGACGATGAGGCGTCACCTGAGGAGCAGTAAAGCTCTCATTAACCTGTGCAGTAAATCATCTTCATCTTGAGTTACGTATCTTGTTATAAGAATAAAAGAGTTCTAAAAACATATTTATGTACACTTTATTTACATCTACGTATGTATGTACACGTACACACACACACACACACGTATCATATGAGAGAGAGAGAGAATGAACGTACGTATTATTTATGGGTGACGTCATTAGGGGTGACGCTACTTCGCGGTTTTTCACTTTTCGCGGTCGGTTCTGGAACCCATTAACCGCGATAAGTGAGGGATCACTGTAATGATCCCCAAAATGTCCAGGAAGAGAAAAGTTGATGCAGACGGAAGACTGTTTCAAGAAAGATGGGAAGGCGAATACTTGTTTGTGCTTCAAGGAGAAAGACCGGTATGTCTTTTGTGTTACGAGGCGGTGTCGGTTGTCAAAGAGTACAATCTGCGTCGGCATTTTGACACCAAACACGGAGCCATGTACGCCAAAGCTAGCCTTCAAGAAAAGCAACAAATTGCCCAAGAATTAAAAGGCAAACTGCGGTTGCAGCAGAGTATGTTCACGAAATCCACAGCCAAAAACAATGCGGCAGTGAAAGCTAGCTTTATTGTGGCTGAAGAAATCACCCACGCGCTCCAAGTCTTTTTCAGAAGGAGCATTTTTGAAGCAGTGCATGCTGAAGGTCTGTGAGCAGGTGTGTCCCGACCAGTTACAGACTTTTAAAAATGTCAGTTTATCAAGAAACACCATCACGGACCGAGTTAAGGAACTAGCAGAAAATCTTGCAACACAGCTGGCCGAGGAGGCACGCAGCTACACAGCTTTTTCATTAGCTGTTGATGAAAGCACAGATAACACGGATACAGTGCAGTTATCAATTTTTATTAGAGGCGTGAAGTCGGATCTCTCTGTCACTGAGGAGCTGTTGGATGTAGCTGCAATGCATGGGACCACGACAGGACAGGACATTTTTGATGCAGTGGAGAAGTCTGTAAGTAAAAATGCATTGCCCTGGGAAAACTTGGTGGGATTAACTACAGACGGTACACCGGCAATGTGTGGAGGAAAAGTGGGCTTGGTTGGACTAATGAAGGAGAAAATGCAAAAAATGAACTGTCACACGCCTTTGATAACGTATCATTGCATTATCCATCAAGAGGCTTTGTGTGGGAAGGTGCTGGGGATGGATGACATAGTGACCACAGTCATGAAAGCAGTGAACTTTATTCGGGCGCGAGGCCTAAATCACCGTCAGTTCCAGCTGTTTTTGCAGGAGATGGGCTCGGAGCACGGGGATGTGCCGTACCATACAGAAGTGCGGTGGCTGAGTAGGAGCAAAGTCCTCACGCGATTTTTTGAGCTCAGGGAGGACATTGCTGTTTTTATGCAGAGTAAAGGAAAACCCTTGTCTGAACTGTCAGATCCAAAGTGGCTGTGTGACTTTGCTGTGTTGTGTGACATAACCGAGCATCTCGCCCAACTGAATCAGAAGCTGCAGGGACGCAAACAAGTCATCACGCAGATGTCCGACACGATCACGGCTTTCCAGCGCAAACTGGACCTATGGCTGTGCCAAGTGAAACAGGACAATCTTGCCCACTTTCCTGTTTGTCAGAGCATGTCAGCCTCATTTCCCGAGACTTTTTCATGTGCTCAGTTGGCTACCAAACTGAGCCGGTTACAGACTGAGTTTGATCGGCGCTTCTCTGACTTCAGAGCACAGCAGTCTGGCTTTGACATCTTTGCCAATCCTTTCACCACCGATGTCTGCACTGCACCCCATCACCTTCAGATGGAGTTAATTGAGCTTCAAAGTGACAGTGGCCTGAGAGTAAAGTTCCAGCATGCTGCAATCCAGGACTTTTACCGTCTGCTGCCCCCTGGTTTGATGCCACAGCTTCAACTTCATGCTGCCCGTGTTCTGTCCATGTTTGGGAGCACCTATCTGTGCGAACAGATGTTTTCCTTAATGAATCTGAACAAAAACAAGCACAGATCACGCCTCACTGATGACAACCTCCATTCTGTTCTACGGATTGCCTCAGCACAGGACCTAAAACCAGACATTGACACACTGGTAACGGAAAAACGGTGCCAGACATCTGGTCAGAAAGCACATAGGTAAGCATTTTTAAAAAACTTAATTAGAATATAATAAAATGTAATTCAACCAAGAAGAAGAATAGTTAAATTCTGTGTGCAATTTAATGATTGTGCTTGCATTTTGTTTTGTGTTTGTTATTTTCAGAACATGATCAATGGATGGTAGAGAGGGGATCCACTTGGTGTGTTCAAGGACAGACAAATTATTGTAATCAAACCATCAGTTGGATGCAAGGCTGTGTGCAGCCTTTTTTTTAAATGCTACATCTGTCATACATGTTCTTAGCAGCTCACAATTGTTGATTTTACAGTAATTAAGCCCATTTTAATGGGTATTTATTGTGTTATTTTTCCGAGTTTTTTCCGAGTTATTTATTATGTTATTTTTATTCATTCACTTGGATAGTTTGATCCATGATTGATGGAGTTATGTGGGTTTCATAAGCTGACAAATTAAAAAGGTTTATGTTATAACAGAGCAACAAGCAAACATATTTTTTTCTATGCAACAGCATATTTTTTTCTATGCAACAGCAGATGGTGAGTAATGTAACTACTCAATGTAACATTAAGGAGTAGTTACATTTATTTTACATTACATTCGATTACATTTAGTTACATTTATAAGTTACATCTGGCCCTTTGAGGACAGTCATTACGCTGATGTGGCCCTCGGTAAAAATGAGTTCGACACCCCTGATATAGAGGAAAGGCTGGCACCACAAATGAGCCTGATGAGGCTCCATTTATACAACATAGTGAAAACATTTTTGCAGTAATGAGATGAATGTTCCCTGTAGATCTCACTAGTGCTGAACTAACAGACATTCCTATGAAAAAAGGTGAGGAAGCAGGAGCCTATGTGGACAGATGTTTGGCACTTCGGACTGACATACCTGGAGAAGATCCACACAATAACGCCACTACACAGGCGGTATTCCGCAGTGTTGTTCAGACATCAGTCCCACAACCTGCTACAGCCGCTCTGGAAGCAGTTGTGGGTTTAAACACCCGCCCCTGGGCAGAATGGCTGTCTCATGTGCATCACAATGTGAGACAATATAACAAAAAATAAGATGAAACAGAGCCAGAAACAGCAGATCTATTTAATCAGCTGATAAAATCCCAGTTAAAGGCAACTAGGAATGTTGTGAATGAAGATTCAAAAAAAAAAAGAATGCTGTACAGGCTCCAGCCATTACAGTGACAACCCCTCAGACCATTATTGGTCCTGTCTCAGCCGAGTCTTTTGTGTTGGCACACCAACAATGGTATCCACGCCCACCACAAAAAGGGCGTGGAAGAGGTGCATACTGGGGGGCATGAGACCATCAGGCCCACCCAGTGACATGTGCCTGTGAAAGAGGCCATTGGGCTCGTGGTTGTAGAGCTCCTTCTACTGGCAGAGGAACTGTCTGGACACACTATGCACCCACCCCACCTCCAGGACCCAGGGTGTGGCCAGATCAGCCACAGCAGACACAGCTGCCTCAGCAACCACACATGGCTCCCAATCACAGTATGATGCCTAGTCAATAATGACTAGAGAGCCGCACAGAAGCGATAGCACTTTCTGATCCAATGCTATCCCTCACGGTGGGAGACAAGACTTATGAAGTTATGGTGGACACAGGGGCTCACCTTTCATCAATATCAAGTTCTCTACCCCTGTCCACTAATTATATATCGGTGGTTGGCATCTCTGGGACCCCGAAACGTCTCCCTTTCTCAGTACCATTGAACTGTTCACTGGCTGGACTGGATTTTGTCCCCTTTTTTTGGTATTCTTCAGATTGTCTGGTACATCTTCTGGGAAGAGATGTGCTTTTGAAAGTGAGGGCATACATGTATTTTGCTTCTACTGGGACTGTTGTGTGTCTACTAGATGGGACTATGCTCCGGTGCACATCAGATTTGTCTACTTCCCTAAATGCTCCACAGCTGCAAATACAGGACGCAGATACAGAGGAAGATCAAACCTCTTTTGCAACTGTGTGGTGGCTGCAGCTGAATGATGTGAGCCCTGACAAAAATTAACTGGTAGAAAAATACATTTCCTGGGCCCTGTGGATTGACTCTGTTTGACCTTATGACCCACCACATGATCCACTCCATTGTACAATGAACTATTCACATGATGATCAGGAACTGTATGATGATCAGTGGGAGACTTTGGTGGGGGTACAGGACTTGGTATGGAAAAATATTTATGTGGGTCCATAAGGAGTCGCTGCTGCAGTTTATCTGGACAAAGACTTGTTGCCTCTATATGCCCTCTCGGACAATGTTGCACCCCATGTCACGCTGGGAGTGTCCGCAGGGGAGGAGGCAAGGGCACTGGGACCAATGGTGAAAAACTGTCTTAAGTTGACTGACTGGGTTGTCACACAATGTAGGGACCTACATTACTCACCATCTGCTGATTGTTATCGCATCTCATGCAATGTCACAATTCAGGCCACTCCACAAACATTGCACCTAGACAGAACACATGGCAGAGAAAACACTGACCATCCAGATTCTGGTGCACTTTTGGACGCTCTGCCCCCCACTCTGTGGTCAGTCGGCTCTGCAGACGTTGGTGTGATTACCCGTTCACCAGTCAAAATCTCATAGAAAGTGAATGCTCAATCAATTTGTAGAGCACAGTATCCTCTCACAGAAGAGAAGGAGACAGGCATAGCAGGAACAATACAGGATCTTCTCCAAGCAGGGGGGGGATCTAGTGCCAACGCAGTCCTCATGGAACACACCAATTCTTCCTGTAGAGAAGCCTGGCAAAATGGACTACAGGATGGTCCGTGACCTGAGATGCATGAACTCAGTCTCTCCTGTGAATTACACTGTTACAAATCCTTATTTGCTTCTGAATAGCATTACACCACAGCACAATTTTTTTTTAAAATCTCTAATGCTTTTTTCAGCATTCCATTACATGCAATTATCAGGCCCCTTTTTGCATTCACCTATCAGGGTCAACAATACGCATACAGCAGACTACCACAAGTTTTTGTTGACTCACCAGCCATTTTTAATCATGTTCTGCAACAACATTTGCAGGATTTATTCCTGCCCCCTGGTACATTGTTGTTGCAGTATGTTGATTATCTGCTATTAGCAGGCCCTACTGCTGCCTCTGTGCTTTCAGCAACGGAGATCCTCTTGAAGCATCATTACCAGAAAGGCTACAAACTAAGCCGCAAAAAGGTATAGTGTTGTCGCCCCAGAGTTTATTATTTGGGCAGGCTAATCACATCTGGTGATTCCGCGGTGTCTCCATCACAAAGGTCATCAATTCTCTCACACCCCAAACCATGCACTGTGAGGGAAATTATGTCACTTTTGGGTCTTACCAGATACATCAGGAATTTTGTCCCAAATTACACTGCACTCATTCATTCATTAAAGAAGCAGGACACAAAAATATCACATCACCATTGCAATGGACTACCTTAGACGAGGGTGTGTTCATTGAACTAAAACAACTGATGTCACATGCGTGTTCACTCAAACCACCTGATTACGCTTCCCCATTTCATTTAGACATTTCTGAACAGCACAAAATTATAAATGCCATGCTGTATCAGAAGGGGGAAGGTACAGGTTTAAGGTCAGTTACAATGTATTACAGTTCAACAGTAGATAACATAGAAAGAGGACATCCACCATGCACACGTCATGTTGCTGCGATAGCCAAAGCATTGGAGAAAACTTCTCACATTACCATGCAACACACTGTCATTGTACACACAATGCATAGCGTAGCTTCATATCTACAGAGTGTGTTGTTCACACTTTCAGCCAAAAGAACACAAAGGTTGAAAAGACTACTACAAGCACCAAATGTCATTTACACAAGTGAAGGCACAAACATGGCAGAGGACATGTTCACAGGTGAACCTCATGACTGTTGTGCAATTGTGGAAACATTAAAGCTGTTCCAAATCTTCAAGCAAATGAACTTGAACATCCAAATTTGAATCTTTTTTGTGATGGCTGTTGTTACAGGAAAACAGATGGCTCTTTGAGTGCTTCATTTGCAGTTGTAAAATATGATGAAGAGACAGGTGCTTTTCATACTGTAGAGGCAGGAATAGTAGACCAGCCTACCTCTGCTCAAAAAGCTGAAATTATAGCCCTCACTAAAGCATGTCAATATGCAAAACAGCAAGAGGCAAACATACACTGATTCAGCTTATGCTCACCAGGCTGCACATGTTGATTTGCCATATTGGAAAAGAAAAGGATTCCTCACTTCAACTAACACACTGATTAGACACCTAACTGAAATGGTTGAGCTGTTGGAGGCCATGGGTCAACCAAAGAGGGTAGCAATTTTGAAGTGCAAAGGACATCAAAAAAGGAAATGCTGTTGTAGCTAAAGGATATGAAGCTGCTGATTTGGCTGCCAAGCAAGCAGGTGGCTATGCTACTATAGCAAGCATGATGGTACAGAAAGAAGATCAGGAGTACATGAAACTAGGCACATAGGAAATTAAGCAGTTACAAGAGAAGACAAGCCCTGAAGAAAAAAGTAGACGGACAGAGAAAGGAGCAAAGAAGGATGAAGAAGGTTTGTGGAGAGCAGTTTATGGAAGGCTAGTAGCCCCAGCTAAGGTGTTGTTGTTGTGTAAAGAAGCACACCTGATAGGCCATGTCTCAAAAACAAAAATCTCTGCTTTGACTGAAGCACATTGGTGGCATCCACATTTGACTGAAGTTGCAGAACTAGTTGTTTCTGAATGTGAAGCATGCAAGGAGTTCAATCCCAAACGCACGTTAAAGGCCTCTATGGGAACTTTTCCAGCCACTGAAGGGCCATGAAAAGACATTGTAATTGATTTTACAGACATGGACCCAGAAAACAGATGCAGAGGCTACTGATATCTGTTGGTGTGTGTGGACACATTTTCAAGATAGGTTGAAGCTAAAGCATGTAAAACAGAAAGTGCAAAGGAAGTGATTAAATGGCTGACTGAGGAAGTAATTCCTAGGCATGGGTTTCCAAGAGTGATCAGATCAGACAATGGCAGACATTTTGCAAATAAACATTTGAAGGAAGTTGAATGTGCCTTAGGCTTAAGGCATAAGTTTGGTTCTGCGGTGCATTCATCCTCCCAAGGGCTAGTTTAAAGAGCAAATGGTACACTGAAAAGAATGCTAGCCAAACAATGCATGGGGACAGGCATGATATGGTTTGATGCATTGCCATTAGTGCTGATGGCACTGTGATCTACCTCCAACACGACACTCTGCCTGGCTATTCATGAGCTGCTAACAGGGAGAAAGATGCCAGGACCATTTGTTGATTCACCTTTGACTCCTAGAAATAGTCAGGCTGTAGAGTTGTCACACTACATCAAGAGTCTAAAGAAAATACTGTATCTGAAGCTCTCTCAACAAGTTTTGGACATTCTCAACAAGGAGACGCCGCCCCACTGGAACCTGGTGACTAAATACTGGGTATGTGCCTGATGCTTTTACTGCATGGTTGCAGTCTATCTTTGGACGTTGGGCAGGAGTAGTATGCTCAGTAATTCTGATCATAGTCATCTTGCTAGCAGTGATACTCATAGTGGGCTGCGGTTGTATCCCATGTCTGAGAACGCTGCTGGAAAAGATGTATAGTTACTATCCTGTCCAAAGAGCCAGCCCAAAGGATGATGGCTCAAGTCCACTCCCAAGTGGAGTCTAGGTTGTCATAACCTGAGTGTCGGTTCTGGCCACACTCGGGTCTCATATCTTTTTGTTCTCTGGCTTTGGCAGCTGAGGATTCCTTCCAGCTCCTCAGGCTCTTATTGTGAAGGCGCCCGGGGGAGCTCCCTGCTGTCAAAGTCAGCTGCTGCTCTGCTGTCATTAGCAGCAGCTGTGCCGCGTTGGGGTCATTAGCCACCAGAGATATAAGCGGGTGCTAAATGTCCTCCAACGCGGCAGTCTCTGTTATATCCTGTTATGATCACCTGCTATGCTTTTCTGTATGTTCAGCCACGTTCCGTCGTGCTCCTGTTATTCTCAGGTATGTTCCTTTGAGACCTTACTCTCACTGTTGTCCGTCTGGCGCATCGGGTGTCCCCCGGTTCAGACGTCACCCAGCCACTGTATGTGTTCTGTGAGTGTTCTGCCTTATCCTCAATAAATTACCACTGCAAACTCTCTGGTGACTGAGGCGTCTTGTGACGGTCCGTGAGGGCCGTCGTGACAGTAGACTGCCGCCAGACGCCCGGAGAGGAGGCGTTGCATCGAGACGCCATTCACCGTGTAGTTTGCAGTAGTGGACTGTTTGTTCCTACCTGTCTGGGTGCCGTGTTGAAGCATGCCATCGTGGAGGTCTCGTGCTCGGAGGCAGGATGCTGTTCTCGCTGACACCCTCGAGCGCGTGGACAGAGTCCTTGTTGCCGCCTCCCTCCTCGAATACAACAGCGAAGTGCCCTGGTACCTGGACCTAGCCGAGGAAATTCTGGATTCTCTCCCCCGCTTCACTAATCATCCAAAGGTAAGCGTGAGGAGAGATGACATCGCCGCCCAGCGTGAGATACTCCGAGGGCTGGAGGGAAATCCTGGCAGGAAGCTGAAGCGGAGGAGACGTCGCCCCTCGCTTCGGGATCCCGCTCCTGCCTCTGTTCCGGCCCGGGAGTTCGCACCACCCGGAGGTCTTTTCCCATCGGGCATGTCGTCACTCGGGATTCCCCCAGAGAAGCTGCAGATGACAGCAGAAGAGATCTGGGACCGGGTGGCTGCTGCTTGCTCCGCTAAGAATCCTCCGGCGTGTATGAAGCATGTGGTGGCGGCGGTCAGACTGGTGGAGAGGAATCCAGCGCTGCGTGAGTTTCCTGAGTTTGCTGACTTGCTTGCCGCAGTTTCTGCTCAGGAACGGCGATTTCCGGACCTCACCTTCGCCTCACCCCCTACAAGGAACCGTCGTCACTCCGGCTTCCAACCTCGGCTAGAGCCCCGTCTGGATGCTGTCCCGGGTCGCCGCAAGGGCTCAACCCCCCACACAGCTGTCACTCCCGCGCCTCATCAGAGGGGAATCCCCGCAGCCTCGTCTTCTCCCGGGCCCTCGCCTGCTGTCCCGTCAGCGCTCCATGCCCGACTGACCCCGGCTGTCGCCCCCTCCTCCTCGTCGCCTATCCTGGCTGCTGTATGTCACGAGAGCCCCGTTTCGGCGAGCTTCATCCCGGATCCGCCTCGAGTGGCCTCATCTCGTCTTCCCAGAGGGCCCTCTGTCGCCATCCAGCGGGGAAAGGAAGGAATGACGTCCCCCACAGCGGAGACCATCTTACCCTTAGGGGAAAGGCGAGTGCATGATAATTCCTCTTCTTTTGACATTGTCTTGCCTTGTCTGACTCCTAGGGGTGGAGTTCGGGGTATGCAGCCCCCCGAGCTCCCTCCACCCGCTGTGGATGAAAGTAATAACCCTGCTTCCTCTGTGTCTCCCCCCGCTGAGCGGTCCTCGACGTCAGACCAACGTCGCTGGATGAGGAGGGGGCCTGCAGTTCTGGAGAGCCTGGTTCCGGTTCCGCAGCCACGCCATGGGCGGAGGAGGAGAGCGGACTGCAGCGTGGAGCCATCGCCGATGAAGAAGCGTCCCCGGGGTTCCACGGAGGAGCGGTCCAGTCCAGCAGGGCGAGATTCTCCTGCCACCACGCCGTGCGGGCCACCAGCGTGGACATCGGTGCCGGAGGACTCTCTAGCTGCACGCACCATCATGCCAGCTGCGGAGCCCAACGCAGCTGAGTGGGAGCCTGAGGACGACCTCCTGACTTCTGAGCCCGGATCATCGCAGTCCTGGACGGCGTCAGAACCCGAGCTCAGGCAAGTGCTCTGTTTTATCTTTCTTCTTCACCTTTTAGAGCACTTTTGCCTGTCTCAAGGGGAGATGAGCCGGGTGCAGCCGCCCGCTGCGTCCGAGCTTATCTCGCCGGGTTCTGGCGCTGCCGGTGATCCTGATCCCGGGTTTTCTCTCTTGTGTGAGTCTTCTCCCAGGGTCGCCGGCGAGGGGCTGCTCTCGCCTGCTGCGCCAGAGGTTCCGGTTTTGGGGTTGGAGGTCGAGTCTGGTGCCACGCCGACCGGGTCCACCGGGAGTGCTGTTCCGGTCCAATCGGGGTCCACCGGGAGTGCTGTTCCGGAGGCCCAATCGGGGTCCACCGTGGGTTTGGTTCCGGAGGCCCAATCGGGATCCACCGTGGGTGCTGCACCAGCAGGTCCTAGGTTCGGTGAGGGAGCTGCAGATCCCCAGCCACCGGATGCTGGACAGGCTCATTTTCTTCATCACCCTCATCTCCACAGTCATCCTCCTCGCCTCCCTGAGGAGCACTACCCATCGCCACCTGGGGCCGTTGGGGTCCCGAACGCTCCGCCCGGTTTCCCCTCATCTCTCCCCTTTTCTGCGGGATCACCGGCTGCTTCCTCCCAATGGTTCTGGTGGGCTGGTGTTGCGGGGCGGCCGCCTGAAGGGCTGTCTCGTTGGTTTGGTTCTCCGGGTCGGCCCCCCGACCTGTTTATCTTCCTGTGCGGCGACCTGCTCCGGCCGCCTGAAACTCTCTTCCCCCGAGCTTGGGACTGGGGTAGGCCGCCCGAACTGTCCTCTTTTCCTCTCCCTGTTCTGTGGCCTCTTGTTGCCGGACGACCCCCCCGAACCTTTTGCCCCCATCCCTCCGGGCCTGGACTGCGCCCTTTCCGGGTTCCTGATCTCGTCTGTGGGACTGTTGGGGTGTGTGTGTGGGGGGGGGATTGTTTTGTTTGTCACTCTGTTTGCCAAAGGGTGTGTTGCCTATTTTGTACTTATTGTGTTTGTTTTTTTTTTCTCCCTACCCTTGTAGCCATGTTGGTCGTTTGTCTCTCTCCCTCCTGCCAGCGCCCCATCCACCCACCCTAGGGGGGTGGGGGGGTGGGGGGCTTGGGTGTTACTCTGGCCGCTCAGAGCTCGGCCTTGAGGGGGAGGTACTGTCATAACCCGAGTGTCGGTTCTGGCCACACTCGGGTCTCATATCTTTTTGTTCTCTGGCTTTGGCAGCTGAGGATTCCTTCCAGCTCCTCAGGCTCTTATTGTGAAGGCGCCCGGGGGAGCTCCCTGCTGTCAAAGTCAGCTGCTGCTCTGCTGTCATTAGCAGCAGCTGTGCCGCGTTGGGGTCATTAGCCACCAGAGATATAAGCGGGTGCTAAATGTCCTCCAACCCGGCAGTCTCTGTTATATCCTGTTATGATCACCTGCTATGCTTTTCTGTATGTTCAGCCACGTTCCGTCGTGCTCCTGTTATTCTCAGGTATGTTCCTTTGAGACCTTACTCTCACTGTTGTCCGTCTGGCGCATCGGGTGTCCCCCGGTTCAGACGTCACCCAGCCACTGTATGTGTTCTGTGAGTGTTCTGCCTTATCCTCAATAAATTACCACTGCAAACTCTCTGGTGACTGAGGCGTCTTGTGACGGTCCGTGAGGGCCGTCGTGACATAGGTCTCTCCTCCATGTCAATGACCACTGTGAATCTGGGAATGACGGTGAAGAAGGAGAGGCTATTGTTTGAAATGTATATATTATGTCTTTCTGCTATCCACTGTTCTGTCCACTGTACACACATCCAACACCACACTCATGCATATGAATCTACATGAAAAAGGGTGTGCGCTGAAGGTACCCCCCCCCCCCCCGCCACGGTGGGCTATGTGCTAGTAACCCCTGGCCCCTTCTTATTTCTTGTGCTTTTTTACAGGTATCATCAAAATATTGTGCTATTTGCGGTCATGTAGTCAGAATAGATGTGAAGGTTTAAAGCTCTGTTGTACAGCAGGTCTTGAGGCCTGGATACAGCATACATGGACAGTAATATCTTCTGACTTGAAATGTTTTGCTTTGCTCATTGCTCATTTATCTATTTTACTGTGTCTTAAGTCATTGATAAAAGCTATGTTAAAGGTCGCCAGGCAAAGGGGCCGGCATGACAATTTTTGCCTGTAAATATGCATCAATGAATAAAAGAAATGCATAAATATGATTGCTTAACGACAGATATCTGCCAACAGGTTTTTCGCTCGTGCCATGATCAATGAATCAAGCATATCCAGGGTCTGTGTGATAATGTGCCTGCTTTAAGATGTCGGCTCCAAAGAGGGATTCTGTGGTAAAAATGTTTAGATAGGATTAGGATATTAAATATTTTTTACACAAATGTGCTTTTGCTATATGAAGTCTCACACTGCTCCAAGCTGAACATAAAAGATGTAGGTTAGCTATGCACACATACATCCCTTATCACTTAGCAAACAATGGGCTGCTTTTGCTTACACATAGACGGGGGAGGTGAACTTGTTCAGGGTTGTGATTAGAAATAATGAAGTCAGTGATCCTGAAGAAGAGAGCCATTGTTCAGCAGGATGCACCTGGCCAGGCGACCTTGGGGGAGAAGACAACTGATGGAGTCAGCATTCCTGAAGGAGGGAGCTATTAGCTCAAGTAGATTCATTTTGTCTTCTTTTAATTATTTACCTTTTGTTCTTATTAAAGACAAAAATAGAAAGGAGATGTTTTTACCTTCTTTGCATGTTTTGACTGTTCACTGTAGCCTTCATCAGAAGTGTCAGCTGATTGCTGCGAGGTGTCATTTTATCAGCTGACTTTCGTAGGTGGGGCCAGCCCAGCAGACCTGTCAGATCCACTGAGCCGGCCCCACTTTCCACCATCTGATGGTCTCTGGAGAATGTGGTCCCAGGTGTGGGAAAGCATAAAGGCCCCCTCATCCCGGTTCATGCAGTAGGGAGCTATTTTTGGAGGCCTGGGGAACGCCACAGACCAGAAGCGATATGTACTCCATTTTATTGTTTTTCGGGGTCTAGATTGACGGGTTGTGCCGGGACCAAGACCCACAGCTGTGATATTCTCTGCATGATTCAAAATAAACAGATAAGTGTATAATAGCATCTCTCTTGTGATTCTTAAATCTCTGATACATTTCATATGATATTGTGCTAACTGTCCAATTCTTGAACACCCTTTTACAGAGAGAAAGAAAAGAGTTTTTATAAACTTTACAGTCACTCTGTGTTAAGGAGAGTCTATATCATTTCCTTTTTGGTTAATAATGTTAATAAATACAACAAAACGTGGTATTATTGTTATAAAATGCATTTTTTTTTTTTTTTTTTTCTCTCGGCGCCACACGAGTAGGCTGCCTTTTGCAACAGCGGCTCAATTCCGAGTCTTTTTCCCTTCCTCTCTCTTTTGATCCGTCTTTTTTTTTCACCCCACTTATATCACGGACACACAGATCGTCCTAAATGTCTCCTGAGCCGGTGGACGGAGCCACTGTTTATAGCAGGATACGATACAGCAGAGAACAGCTGCTAGCATTCAACCGCCACCCGGTCCCATTGGAAAAACTCGACATACCGAGAGAACTGAGGCGAAAACGCCGCGGCTGCCGGGCTGGAGTAAGGCGGAGGACAAAAAATATAAGGTACACACCCTCCCTTCCATCTGTTGTCATGGGAAATGTACGGTCGATACTGGGAAAGTTAGATGAGCTAGCGGCTATCTCCCGTTATGATAGCACATACCGGGAGTGCTCTCTCCTTTTGTTTACTGAGACGTGGCTAACTGAACTAGCAGCAGATGCTAACATTGAGCTGGAGGGTTTTCACATGATACGAGCTGACCGAACACCAGACAGTGGCAAGGCTAGGGGCGGTGGAGTGATAATGTATGTTAACAACAACTGGTGCAGACCGGGACATATCACTGTTAAACAACGACACTGCAGCAAAGACATTGAGTTGCTAGCTGTTAGCATGAGGCCTACATATCTCCCGAGAGAACACTCACACGTGATCTGCATTGTTGTTTATGCAAATCCGACGGCGAACGCTGGGACAGCGCGTGACGTCATCCATTCAGTAACCAGCAGGCTGCAGACAGAACACCTAGATGCTCTTCTCCTCATCTCAGGCGATTTCAACCATGTTTCACTGTCTCCCATTCTACCCACGTTCACCCAGTATGTCACATGCCACACTAGAGACAATAAAACACTGGATTTATTCTATGCAAACACTAAGGAGGCGTACACCTCATCACAACTCCCCCCACTCGGGAGATCGGATCACAACTTGGTTCATCTCCGGCCGGTGTACGAACCCCTAGTGCACAGACAACCTCCGGCCATGCACACTGTGGAGTTATGGTCTGAGGAGACAATGGACACCCTAAAGGGCTGTTTTGAAGCCACCGCCTGGAAGCAGCTCTGCGATCCACATGGTGAGGACATCGATGGCCTCATTCACACCTTCACGGGCTACCTCAGCTTCTGTGTGGACAAATCCGTTCCCACCAAGACCATACGGCGTCACTCAAACAACAAACCCTGGATCAACCCTGAGATAAAAACACTTCTGAGAGAGAAGAAGAGGATCTTCAGGTCAGGGAACAGGGAGATGCTGAAGTCCGTACAGAGGGAGCTGAGGAGAAAGATCAGAGAAGGCAAGGACAGCTTCAGGAAGAAGATGGAGGACAAGCTGCAACAGAGCGACATCAGCGGGGTCTGGAGAAACCTCAAAAACCATCTCGGGGCTCCAGAATACCTCCCCCCAGGCCACAGGGGGCAGGGAGTGGGCGAACAACCTGAATCTGTTTTTCAATAGATTTGACCAACCGCCCTCCCCCCTGACTGCACAACAACCACTGCTGCCTCTAAAGAAATCAAGTCCTGCTGCCCACTCCCCACTCCACCAACACCCCCCCACTCCCAACACACAGCCCCCCATCCTGACCCTGACCAGGACCCAGGTGAGGACGGAGCTGAGGAAGATCAAGGCGAGGAAGGCGCCGGGACCGGACGGCATCAGCGCAAAGCTCCTCAAGTCCTGTGCAGACCAGCTGTGTGGGATTGTGACGTATATCTTCAACATGAGCCTGAAACTGGGGAGGGTACCACAGCTGTGGAAAACATCTTGTGTGGTACCTGTACCAAAAACTTCCCACCCCAAAGACCTGAACAGCTACAGACCGGTGGCCTTGACGTCCCACTTGATGAAGACCCTGGAGAGACTGCTCCTTGCTCACCTCCGCCCCCTGGTGGAACCAGCGATGGATCCACTCCAGTTCGCCTACCAGCATGGCATTGGGGTGGAGGATGCGGTGATCTTCCTCCTTCACCGTTCTCTGTCCCACCTGGAGAGCCCGGGATATGGTGAGGATCATGTTCTTTGACTTCTCCAGTGCTTTCAACACCATCCAACCGATGATCCTGAAGGACAAGCTGCTGCGTGCAGGGGTGGACCAGCACCTGTCATCATGGATCCTGGACTACCTCACGAACCGCCTCAGTTTGTGAGAACCCGGGACTGTGTGTCCGACACGATCATCAGTAGCACGGGGGCCCCCCAGGGAACGGTGCTGGCTCCCTTCCTGTTCACTCTTTATACTGCGGACTTCTCACACAACACAACACACTGCCATCTACAGAAGTTCTCTGATGACTCTGCGATCGTTGGCCTCATCTCCAATGGAGATGAAGCTGAGTACAGAGGGCTTATCCAGGACTTCGTGGACTGGTGCCATCGGAACTGCCTCCAGATCAACGCGAGGAAAACTAAGGAGCTGGTGGTGGACTGCCGCAGGCATGGGCAGCCCCTCACAGTACCAGTAAATATACAGGGAACAGACATCGAGATGGTGACATCCTATAAGTACCTGGGTATTCATCTGAACAATAAACTAGACTGGTCACACAATACTGATGCACTCTACAAGAAGGGACAGCGCAGGCTGTTCCTGCTGAGGAGACTCAGGTCTTTTGGTGTACAAGGGGCGCTGCTGAAGTCATTCTATGACACGGTGGTGGCATCAGCCATCACTTTTGGAGTGGTCTGCTGGGGCAGTGGCATTACTGCAGCCGATAGGAAGAGACTGAACAAACTGATTAAGAAAGCTAGCTCTGTCCTGGGGCAGCGCCTTGATCCGATGGAGGAGATAGGAGAGAGAAGGACGGTGGCTAAACTGTCATCTCTGCTGGAGTCCGAGTTCCACCCTATGCAGGACATACTGAATGCACTGAGGAGCTCATTTAGCAGCAGACTACATCATCCCAGGTGCACAACCGAGAGGTTTCGTAGGTCCTTCCTACCAACGGCTGTCAGACTGTACAACCTAAGCAGGGCTGCTCGCAGAGATAGCAAAAAGACGTAACAAACTAATAGTTTTTTGAATGCAAAAGATGCAATAGACTTACACAATGGTCCCCTCCGGCATACAACTAGGAACATACCGGTCGCTATGGAGGGTGAGAATATGTATGGGCACATAATCATACCATGTAGGATAACTAAGTAGACGGTTATGCTGTTTCATTCCATCTAGCAACAATGCTCTGCACTGTGTGTGTTTATATATTTACATATTTATTCCATCTAGCTACAATGCTCAGCACTGGGTGTGTTTATATATTTATATATCTACATATTATTCCATCTAGCTACATTGCTCCGCACTGTGTGTGTTTATATACTTGCATATTTATTCCACCTAGCTGCAATGCTCCGTACTGTGGGTGTTTATATATTTACATATTTATTCCATCTAGCTACAATGCTCTGCACTGTGTGTTCATATATTCATATATTTATTCCATCCAGCTACAATGCTCTGCACTGTGTGTCTGTGTGTGTGTGTATATATATATATTTTATAGTAATACGTACATATGTATATTAGCTGCTCTTGCTTGCTTGTTTTTTTTCTTGCCTTCTGATTGTTGCTCTGAGTGTTGCTATCCCTGTGCTGTTGCAATCCTGGAATTTCCCCGTTGTGGGACTAATAAAGGCTTATCTTATCTTATGTGCTCTAAAATGTGAATAGCTCACCAGCAGTAAAGAACCTAATTTAATCCTCATTTACATCTATTAGTAACGTGCATTAGTTACTGTAATTTACACTTAAAGATGCACTCTGGTGGCTATAAATCCCCTATAAAACAAATCTACATTATCTAAAATGGTATCTTATGCCCTTTATTCTACAAAAACAAACAAACAAACAAAAAAGCTTTCATTGTCTTACAGATCTTTTCACACACACCCTGTTGTGTTTTCTACACTTAACACAAATCAATAACCAGGCAGGAGTATAGCTTCAGAAACTCTTTCTCTTTACTGGAAACATTAGAGCAGATTCACGCAAAGCACCACATTTATTTGTATCAATCGACGGCCATAGGAAAAACATAGTGCCTCATTGCGACACATACACATGTGGACAAAATTGTTGGTACCCCTCTGTTAATGAAAGAAAAAAACCCACAATGGTCACAGAAATAACTTGAATCTGACAAAAGTGGTAATAAATAAAAATTCTATGAAAATTAACCAATGAAAATCAGACAATGCTTTTAAATTGTGGTTCAACAGAATTATTTTAAAAAACAAACTCATGAAACAGGCCTGGACAAAAATGATGGTACCCCTAGAAAAGATTGAAAATAATGTGGCCACAGGAACATGTTCGACCAAGATGTGTCCTCTAATTAACATCACAGGTGTCTACAAACTTGTAATCAGTCAGTCGGCCTATTTAAAGGGTGACAAGTAGTCACTGTGTTGTTTTGTGACATGGTGTGTACCACACTAAACATGGACCAGAGGAAGCAGAGGAGATAGTTGTCTCAGGAGATTAGAAAGAAACTTGTAGACACAGCATGTTAAAGGTAAAGGCTATAAGACCATCTCCAAGCAGCTTGATGTTCCTGTGAGTACAGTTACACATATTATTCAGAAATTTAAGATCCATGGGACTGTAGCCAACCTCCCTGGATGTGGCCGCAGGAGGAAACTTGATGAAAAATGGAAGAGACAGATAATACTGGGGCAGTGGCATTACAGCAGCCGATAGGAAGAGACTGAACAAACTGATCAAGAAAGCTAGCTCTGTCCTGGGGCAGCGCCTTTACCCAGTGGAGGAGATGGGAGAGAGAAGGATGGTGGCTAAACTGTCATCTCTGCTGGAGTCCGAGTTCCACCCTATGCAGGACACACTGAATGCACTAAGGAGTTCATTTAGCAGCAGACTACATCGTCCTAGGTGCACAACCGAGAGGTTTCGCAGGTCCTTCCTACCAACAGCTGTCAGACTGTATAACCTAAGCAAGGCTGCTCGCAGAGATAGCAAAAAGACGTGACAACCTAATAATATTGAATGCAAAAGACGCAATAGACTTACACAATGGTCCCCTCCGGTATACAACTAGGAAAATACCGGTAGCTAAGGAGGGTGACAATATGTACGGGTACATAATCATACCATGAAGGATAACTAAGTAGACGGTTATGCCGTTTCATTCCATCTAACTGCAATGCTCCGCACTGTGTGTGTTTGTATATTTATATATTTATTCCATCTAGCAACAATGCTCCACACTGTGTGTTTATATATTTACATATTTATTCCATCTAGCTACAGTGCTCCGCACTGTGTGTTTATATATTTACATATTTATTCCATCTAGCTACGGTGCTCCGCACTGTGTGTGTGTTTATATATTTGCATGTTTGTTCCATCTAGCTGCAATGCTCCACACTGTGTGTGTTTATATATTCATATATTTATTCCATCTAGCTACAACGCTCCACACTGTGTGTGTGTTTATATATTCACATATTTATTCCATCTAGCTACAATGCTCCGCACTGTGTGTGTTTATATGTTCATATATTTATTCCATCTAACTACAATGCTCCGCACTGTGTTTATACTGTATATCTATATATTTATTCCATCTAGCTGCAATGCTCTGCATCGTGTGTCTATATATTTATGTTTATATGTACATATGTATACTCGCTGCTCTTGTTTTTTCTTGCCTTCTGATTGTTGCTCTGAGTGTTGCTATCCCTGTGCTGTTGCAATCCTGGAATTTCCCCATTTTGGGACTAATAAAGGCTTATCTTATCTTATCTTATCTAATACGAATGGTAACAAAAGAGCCCAGAACAACCTCTAAACACATTCATGGTGAACTGCAAGGTCAAGGTACATCAGTGTCAGATCGCACGATCCGTTGTTGTTTGAGCCAAAGTGGACTTCATGGGAGACGACCAAGGAGGACACCACTGTTGAAAACAAATCATAAAAAAGCCAGACTGGAATTTGCCAAACTACATGTTGGCAAGCCACAAAGCTTCTGGGAAAATGTCCTATGGACAGACGAGACAAACCTGGAACTTTTTGGCAAGGCACATCAGCGCTGTATTCACAGACGCAAAAATGAAGCATACCAAGAAAAGAACACTTTCCCTACTGTGAAACATGGAGGAGGTTCTGTTATGTTCTGGGGCTGCTTTGCTGCATCTGACACAGGGTGTCTTGAATCTGTGCAGGGTACAATGAAATCTCAAGACTATCAAGGTATTCTAGAGAGAATTGTGCTGCCCAGTGTCAGACAGCTTGGTCTCAGTCGCAGGTCATGGGTCTTGCAACAGGATAATGACCCAAAACACACAGCTAAAAACACCCAAGAATGGCTAAGAGCAAAACATTGGACTATTGTAAAGTGGCCTTCTATGAGCCCTGATCTAAATCCTATTGAACATTTGTGGAAGGAGCTGAAACATGCCGTCTGGAGAAGGCACCCTTCAAACCTGACACAACTGGAGCAGTTTGCTCATGAGGAGTGGGCCAAAATACCTGCTGAGAGGTGCAGAAGTCTCATTGACAGTTACAGAAATCGTTTGATTGCAGTGATTGCCTCAAAAGGTTGTGCAACAAAATATTAAGTTAAGGGTACCATCATTTTTGTCCAGGCCTGTTTCATGAGTTTGTTTTTTAAAATAATTCTGTTGAACCACAATTCAAAAACATTGTCTGATTTTCATTGGTTAATTTTCATAGAATTTTTATTTATTATCACTTTTGTCAGATTTAAGTTATTTCTGTGACCATTGTGGGTTTTTCTTTCATTAACAGAGGGGTACCAACAATTTTGTCCACGGCTGTAAAATTGTTCCTTAACAACAATAGTTTCTTTGAACATAACATCTCCTCCCCTTCTAGCATGGAAGTATATCATACTCAAATTGTATCAAACAGGTTGGCTACATAATAAGATTGTTTAATCTGAACAACTAAAGCACTTTCACTACAGATCAAATCTATGTGGCGGCTGTCGGACCTGGTCTGGATAATGCCGCTCTTGTGAATCAGGAACAGGCCTGTTGCTAATTTTTTTTTTTTGTAACTTAGATTTTTATTCATTTTTCATCATACATATTACATTCAGATCACAGTCTACATTTAAAAAAAGGAGCTAGAGTAAGAAAGAAAAAAAAAGAAAAAGTGGGGGGGGACAAATGTTGGAGCATCAAGTTTTTAGTTACCATCTCTTAATTCTTCTGGTTTTTCCAGTGTCTTTGGTTATTCTTTCAATTTCTGTCTCGTTGTTGCACTTTGTAGTGTGTCCATTTCCGCCATTTTTTTTCATATAGTCCTTCTTGTATTCTTTGTCGATATGTTAGTTTTTCCATCATACGTATATCCTCAACAATGTCAGTCCATTGGTCAGGAAGAACTTCTGATCGCCATTTTTTTGTGATTGTTTTTTTACATGCAGTCAACAAGATTTTAACTAGATATCTGTCCTCAGCCTGTATTACATTGTCTCTTTTAAGATCACATAAGTACATCAGGTTACAGTTCATTGGTATATTATATCCTAATATCCTCTGTATTGTCACATGTATAGATTTCCAGAATGATGAGATTTTGCAGCATTTCCAAAACATATGTGAGTGGTCTGCATTTTGAGCCCCACAGCCCCTCCAGCATAATGATTGGGTATTTGTATATTTTCTTTGAAGCTGTGGTGTAATGAAAAAGCGAATCAGGTTTTTCCATCCAAATTCCCTCCATGTCCTTGAATTTGTTGATGTGTGTTGTGCTTTCCATATTTCCTGCCAGCTTTCTTCTGTTATGCTTAAATTTAGCTCTTTCTCCCATTTCTCCTTTATATAGTTACTTGAATGTTTGTTTGCCATAAGTTTCTGATGTAGCTTTGAAATAATTCTTATTTTATTTCCTGCATATGAGCTTAAAATGAGTTGTATAATCTCGCTCACATCTGTTTGGAGGTTATGCCTAATCTTCTTCATATAATAGTCTCTCATCTGCAGATATCTGAAGAATTCCGATTTTTCTAGTTTAAATTTTCTTCTCATGTTTACAAAGCTCCCGAGATCTTTTTTTCCGATATTGCCCCATGCTGTGATTCCCTTGTTCACCAGATTTTTGTATCCCCCATCTTGCTTTGCCGGTTCAAACTGACTGTCAAATGCTACCCATTTCAATAGTTTTATGTCTTCCTTTATATTATACTTTTGTACTATTTTATACCACAGTTCCAAAGTAAATTTAGTGATTGGGTCTATTTGTTTGATTTGCTTATATGCATCTTGATCTCCTATTATGCTTTGTACTGGGAGTCCCTCAATTTCCTTTTCCATTTCTTTCCATTTTGCCTCATATCCTCCGTCGCACCAACATATGATATATCTTATTTGTGCTGAGTAGTAATATTCCTTTAGACTCGGTAGGCCCATGCCTCCTTTCTCTTTTGGTAACTGGAGAGTTTTATATTTCACTCTTGGTTTTTTACCTCCCCAAACAAATCTCGATATCATCCTGTCCCACTTTGAGAACTGGGCACCTGGAATCTCTGTTGGTTGAGCCTGGAAGAGGTAATCTAGGTTGTATGCTGATTTTGACTGTCTCAATTTTTGAATTCAGATCCATATTTAAGATTGACCATCTATCAATATCTTTTTTTATTTCTTGTTCCAACCTATCATAGTTTGCTTTATAAATTTTGCTTAGATCTTTAGGTATGCTCACTCCAAGGTATTTTATTTCTTTTTGTTTCCAGTTTAGTTTGATCTTATCAGTTATCTGGTTTAGAGGGTTATAGTGGAATGTCAGTATTTGTGTTTTTGTTATGTTTATCTTGTATCTTGATAATTTTCCAAAATTTTCTATCAAGTTCATCATTTCCATTATTGATTCATCTGGTTGTTCAAGGTAAACTATAATATCGTCTGCAAATAGCCCAATCTTGTGTTCCGCTCCCTTTATTGTTACACCTTTTAATTTCTTATTTTGTCGTATCGCTTGAGCCAGTGGCTCTATGAACAGAGCAAACAAGGTGGGCGATAGGCAGCATCCCTGCCTGGTTGATCTTTGTATATTTACTTTGTCTGTTAAGCTACCGTTTATCTTGATTCTTGCCACAGGTTTTTGATACAGTGTCTTTATGCATTGTACTGATTTTTCATTAAATCCAAAGCGTTCCAGCACACTATATAGGAATTTCCAGTTAACCCTATCAAATGCTTTTTCTGCGTCTAAACGCATTATTACTGCGCTTTTCTTTTCTTTATGTATTTGATTAATTATATGTATTGTTCTCCTGATATTGTCATGTGTTTGGCGTCCCTCTATGAAACCAGTTTGATCATCTTCTATCAATTCCGTCAAGAATGTCTTTATTCGTTTACATATAATTGTTGTATATATTTTATAATCCACATTTAATAAAGAGATTGGCCTATAGTTTCCGCATTGTTCTCTATCTTTCCCTGGCTTTAAAATAACTGAAATAATGGCTTCATTCCATGATGGAGGTATTTTGTTGTTGTTGTTCAATGTCCAGTTAAATGACTTTAGGAGCTGTGGCGTGAGTTCTTCCATAAACAGTTTATAAAACTCAGATGGGTACCCATCACTACCTGGTGATTTACCGTTTTTAAGTGACTTAATCACATCTCTAATCTCTTGTGTTGTTATTTCTGCTGTTAGCTTTTCATTTTGTTGGTTTCCTATTGATGGCAAGTCCAATGTGCATAGAAATTTTTTAATGTCCTTAGTATTTGTTTCTTCAGGTTGCGAGTATAGTTCTTGATAGAAATTATGGAATATTTCTTCGATGTTTTCTGGGTTAACTGTGGTTTTATTTGTGATGGGGTCTTTAATCTTATACACATTATTCACTGTTTGTTGTTTTCTTAACCGTTTTGCCAGCAGTTTTGTGGCTTTTGGCCCCGTTTCATAATATTTTTGCTTTAGATATCTATTTTTCCTTTCAATTTCATCTATTTGTGCTTCTTTTATCTTTATTTTTTCTTCTTTAATTTCTTGGTATATTTTTGGGTCATTTGTGCTTTGATGTTTACGTTCTAGTTCCCTCAGTCTCTCACATCTTTGTTCATATGTTTCCAGTTTAGACTTATTTGCTTTTCCTGTTTCAACAATTAATTTACCTCTTAACACGGCTTTTAGTGCATCCCATAGTATTGTTGGGCCCACTCTTCATTGTCATTCTCTTGGATATACTTGTTTATGTTTACTTTTATTCTTTCTTTCATTTTCTCATCATTTAACAGTCCTACATTAAGTTTCCATGTTGTTTGTCATTTTCTATTGTTTAAATACATGTATATTTCCGTGTATATAGGATTATGATCTGATATTTCTGCCCCTCCAATCTGACAATTTCTCACCCTGTGTCTGTCACCTTCATTCATAAGGAAGTAATCTATTCTAGAGTGTACTTTATGGGCTGCTGGCATTTCTGCCAGTGAGGTTCTTATGAACTTTGTTACATGTTTTTTTGTCTTCTTAACACTTGTTGTGTCAACTTCATGATCCATGATGGCATTTAAGTCTCCTCCACAAATTAGGACTCCTTCACTGTATGTTGCTATGAGATCAAACAGATGTTGAAAAAAAACCTTGTCACTTTCTGGTGGGGGATAGATGTTCACTAATGTGATCTGCATACCATCTATTCTTCCCTTTATTATTACATACCTGCCTTCTTTATCCTGGATTTCTTGTTCACATTCAAATTGTATTTTATTTGAAATTAGTATCATAACCCCCCTTTTAGTTCCTCCCTTAAATGAACTGTAGTAGGAGTTCTTATAGCCAAATCTCTTTAGTTTCTCATGTTCTGTCTTGCTCAAATGTGTCTCTTGCATAAATGTAATTTCGGCTTTTTCCTTCTTGAATTTTCTTATTATTCTTTCCCTTTTAACAGGTGAGTTCAGACCATTCACGTTTAGTGTCATTATCTTAAGATTTTTACCCATATTCATGTTTTTCCATTTTTTTAACTTTTGCTCCTAACCCCTTTAACAACAAAACTAACACATATTTATATTAAAACACATTAACAAATCTCGACCTCCGTACTTTGGGCCTTTCTTCTGCCCACTGGTCCCTGTTGGTGGGTGGAGGGAATGTCCTCACCGAGTGAGGGGCCCTCCCTAGACCTGTATTTACTATCCAAGTAATAGTCATTAGTCTAGAAATGTCCAACAAAAATCACTTAAACCTCTCCTAGCCGTTTGTTTCTCTTTTACCTTGTCTTCTTGGCCTTCATTTCTTCTGTGTCTTTCTTAATCTTTCTTAATCTTTGTTATGATCAAGGCTTTCAGTTGAAAGACCACGTCTCTCCCCCGTCTTCTGCCGCTCACTTGTCTCCACTCCGGCTGTCGTGATGCGTTCAGTGTCGCCACTGCTCCAGCTCCTTCCTTGGGTACGCTCACCACAAAGCCTTGCTCCGTCAAGTCCCGCGCTGCCTCTCTGGCCGTGTTGTACGTTTTTACGCCGTCATCCCAATGAGTCCTCATCTTCGTTAGCGGTGTTTGGAATCTAATTTTTTTCTCTTTCAGCGTTTTTTTAATGTTGGCATATTTCTTTCGCTGCTGCACAATTTCTGCCGGGTAGTCATGATCAAAGAATATCTGTTTGTCGCTAATTCGTATCTTTTTTTTCCACGCTTGTGTCAGGATTCTTTCCTTTATGTCATATTTCAGAAAGTTCACCACAACTGACCTGGGTGGAGAGTTTGGATTCGGGTTCTGTGCCGAGGCTCTGTGCGCTCGTTGAATCTGCAGATCCGCTTCACTGGGCAGCTCCAGCTCTTTTTTTAAGAAATGATCCATGAATTTCGTCATCGAGTTGCCTTCAATGCCCTCCGGGATCCCGAAGATGCGTATATTGCTCTGTCTGGACCTGCTCTCCAGGTCGGTTATTTTTTCCTGCATCCTCTGTGTTTGCGTCGTCAGGGTCTGCAGCCGCTCGCTTGCCTCGGTCTTCCAGTCTTCCAACTCCGATATTCGGGACTGTGCTTCTGTCATACATGCCCGTTGAGAGCGCAGCTCCTCCATGTTTTCTGTTAGCTTGCGCTCCATTTCTCTTCGGAGGCCCATAATTTCCTCCTTCATCTCTTTTTTCAGCTCTTCCTTAAGAGCCGCTAAATCCTGTTGGAGTTGCCGCTTAAAGTCTTCCAAGTCTTTTTTTAATTCTTTACCTAAATTGGCGATGCCAGTGTTCATAGCCTCGAGTTTGGCGTCCTCCATTTTCTCTGCTGTAGCTGTCTCGTTTCCCTGGGCCTCGTGCACAGCGATTTCTCCTGCGTTGTTGAAGAGGGATTTCTCAGTTTTACCCTGCTTTTGTCCGTGTGCCCGGCTTCTTCGTGTTTTCATCCCTTGGTTTATTGGTTCATTTATGTCGAGTTGGCCATTTACCAATGATTTTTAATCCGACTAGGGAGAGCTCTCTGTTTAAGCGTTATGTCTCTCCGCCATCTTCCCGGAAGTCCCCCTGTTGCTAATTTAACAGTCTCTAAAGCAGGTGTGCTCATCACAGCATGTGGTGCATCTGATGCAAAGGATGGGAGCTCCTCGTGGTCATCAATGTTATCTACACCACTTTCTGTGTTGTCTTGGTTGGAGTGATGGGTTCACTGTCCAGCAACTGATCCATGTGTCTGCAACAGATCAGTCCAGGTGACACTTTCACAGTGTAGGTGAGGGGGCCAGTTTTAGAGAAAATCTCAACAGGTTGCCGTTTACAGCTATACAGCATAATTGGTATCTCGTATTTCACCCTGTGCCTTATAATCCTTCTCTGTACAGTTAGTACTATCCATTGACTCATAAGGATCATCTATTTAACCTAGTAGTAGGCCACCTACAAGAGGCCAACTACAGAAATGAGGTGAGCCAACTGGTCCAGTGGTGTAAAAACAATAACCTCTTCCTGAACATGGGAAAAATCAAGGAGACTGTGGTTGACTTCAGGAGGGGACACACACAACATTCCCCTCTGATCATCGATGGAGCAGCTGTGGAGAGGGTGAACAGCACCAAGTTCCTGGGGGTGCACATCTCTGAGGACCTCTCCTGGTCCAACAACACCACATCACTCCTCAAGAAGGCTCAAACTCAGAATCAGAATCAGATTTATTGCCATTGTTCATGTAGTACACAAACTAGGAATTTGTCTCGGTGCAATGCTGCAACATTAAACATGATAAAATAAAAGAAATAAACTATACATGCAATAAAGTGTAGAATAAGAATGAATAATACTAGTCAGCAGTTTTAAATATATTAAGCAGCAGATATTGTGGAGAACCATATAGTGCAGTCGGTAATGCAAAAAGAAAACAGTGATGATTGACATGAGTCTGGTTGAGCTGCTGTACATAGTGCACGAGAGTCAATAAGCCACTTAGTGTTCAGCAGTCTGATGGCAGAGGGGAAGAAGCTGTTCATGTGACGGGAGGTTTTAGTCTGAATGGACCGAAGTCTTCTACCTGAGGGGAGAGAGGCAAACAGTACGTGACCAGGGTGTGAAGGATCGGCTATGATCCGGCCAGCACGCCTCCGGGTCCTGGAGATGTACAGATCCTGGAGAGATGGGAGCTTGCAGCCGATCACCTTCTCAGCAGTGCGCACGACGCGCTGCAGCCTTAGTCTGTCCCTGGCAGTGGCTCCTGCGTACCACACGGTTATGGAGGTGGTGAGGATGGACTCGATGATGGCTGTGTAGAACTGCACTAACATCTTGGTGGGTAGCTTGAGCTTCCTCAGCTGCCGCAGGAAGAACATCCTCTGCTGGGCCTTTTTGATGAGGGAGCTGATGGTCGGCTCCCACTTGAGGTCCCTGGTGATGGTGGTGCCTAGGAAGCGGAAGGAATCTGCAGTGGTGATGGGAGAGCCTGTGAGGGTGAGGGGGGGCAAAGGGGTTGTGACTTTCCTCAAGTCCACAATCATTTCCACTGTCTTCAGAGCGTTCAGCTGCAGGTTGTTGTTGTTGCACCAGGATGCCAGCTGGGCCACCTCTCTCCTGTAGGCGGACTCGTCGCCGTTGGAGATGAGTTGGAGATGAGTTGGAAGACGAGTTGTAACTCGCCTCCATTTCCTTCACAAACTGAGAAGAGCACGAATCCCACCCCCCATCATATGTTCATTCTACCGGGGCCCCATTGAGAGCATCCTCACCAGCTGCATCACTGTGTGGTATGGAAGCTGCACTGCCTCCTGCCGGAAGACACTACAATGCACAGTGAAAGCAGCCAGCAAAATCATTGGTGCCCCTCTGCCCCCCTCTCGGACATCTACCTCACCCGCTGAGCCATCAACATTGCTGTTGGCCTGAATTCTGTCTCTTTTGGGTGTGTTTTTTTTTTTCCCCCTCTGGTATCTGAGGAGAGATCATCCTTTCTTGTTGCGCTCAACCCCTCTTGGAGTAAAACTCCAAAGCTCCGTTTTTCCCTCTCCTCAGATGCCGTGTTTATTCTGCTAAACTTTTTCTATTGATTTTCCTTAACTCACCGTTAAAGTGGACTGATAGTGATTTTTGAACTTTATTTCCTTGAGACTGTCTCACCAACATACCATGATGTCAGAAGAACTAGGATTTCATGGGTGGAACTGTTTTAAATCCATTTTTCCTTCAGTCCTGTGGTTCTTGTCGGCCAGTGGACATCCCAAAATTGTGGGCCAGGGAAGGACCTGTTGCCTAGGAGAAGACGTCACCTGCCCCAGGGGTCAGCCACCCACTCTACTGTGGGCTCCACTGTCACCCTGCTGCTGAGTCTGAGCAACTGCTGAGCCGCGTGAAATTTGTAAATTTCAATTTGTTTAGTCACAGTGAAGCAACGATATAACAAGTAGGAGGGTCGAATAAACACTTGAAATTTGTAAATTTCAATTTGTGGAAAACAGTTTTTAAAACAGTTCCAGTCAACAGAAAGCATAATGGTGTGTGACACAACACATGCGCAGTTATGGTAAATACATCATACATGACAACAACAACAACAACAACAACAAAAAACCCCAACATGGTACAAAATACCTCAAATACTGTTTAGTAACTTTGTACAAAAGTGTTTTCAAAAAAATTTAAATTTACAGATTTCACGTGTTTATTCAACCCTCCTACTTGTTATATCGTTGCTTCACTGTGACTAAACTCTCAGCTACAGTGGGGCAAAAAAGTATTTAGTCAGCCACCAACTGTGCAAGTTCTCCCACTTAAAAGATGAGAGAGGTCTCCAATTTTCATCATAGGTATACCTCAACTATGAGAGACAAAATGAGAAAAAAAAATCCAGAAAATCACAATGAAGGATTTTTAATGAATTAATTGGTAAATTCCTCGTTAAAATAAGTATTTGGTCAATAACAAAAGTTCAATTCAATTCAACTTTATTTATATAGCACCATTTCACAACAACAGTCATCTCATAGCACTATCAACTGTAGGGGGGTCCCCCACAGTTGCAGAAAGACCCCAGCAATCATGCGATCCCCTGTGAGCAAGCACTTGGCGACGGTGGAGAGGAAAAACTCCCTTTTAACAGGAAGAAACCTCCAGCAGAACCAGGCTCAGGGAGGGGCAGTCATCTGCTGCGACTGGCTGGGGGGTGAGGGGATAGAGAAGAAGAAAAGAACAGACATGTAGAGAGCAAACAGCACGATGGGGACTCAATCTATGGGAGAGAACAAACAAATGTTAATGACCAGCAAAAAAAAAAAATATTTCATAGAGAGTGAGGAAAGGAGTGAGGCCCAGTGCATTACTGGAGGTCCCCCGGCTGACTAAACCTATTAGCAGCATAACTAAGGGAGGGTTCAGAAACACATGATCCCTCCCTAATTGTAGGCTATATCAAAAAGGTAGGTTTTAGCCCTATTCTTAAAAACAGAGATCGAGTCTGACTCCCGAATCCAGATTGGCAGCTGATTCCACAGGAGAGGAGCTTGATAACTGAAGGCTCTGCCTCCCATTGTACTTTTGGAGATTCTAGGTATTACAAGTAATCCTGCATTTTGGGAGCGTAGTGTTCTGTTAGGATGATACGGTAGTATCAGATCTTTTAAATAAAAAGGAGCCTGATTGTTTAGAGCTTTGTAAGTAAGAAGAAGGATTTTAAACTTAATTCTAAACTCTATGGGAAGCCAATGAAGGGAGGCCAGAACCGGAGAGATATGATCTCTCTTTCTAGTACCTGTTAAAACTCTTGCTGCAGCATTTTGGATCAGCTGAAGACTTTTTAAAGATGTTTTAGGACAGCCTGATAATAAAGAATTACAATAATCTAATCTCGAGCTAACAAAAGCGTGGATCAGCTTCTCAGCATCACTCTGAGACAAGATGCTCCTAATCTTGGCAATATTACGCAAATGATAGAAGGCAGTCTTAGAAACAAATTTAATATGTGAATTGAAGGACAAATCATGATCAAAAATAACTCCAAGGTTCCTCACAGAGCTATTAAGAGAAAGAGTAACTGCATCCAAACTGAAAGTTTGATTTGGAAAGGAATTTCTAAGGTTTTTTGGACCAACAAGAATGACTTCAGTCTTATCTGAATTTAATAGCAGGAAATTACAAGTCATCCAAGCTTTGATTTCCTTAAGACAGGCTTCTAACTTGGCTAATTGATTAGTATCATCTGGCTTCATTGACAGGTATAATTGTGTGTCATCTGCATAACAATGAAAATGTATACAGTGCTTTCTAATAATGTTGCCTAACGGAAGCATATATAAACTAAAAAGAGTAGGGCCTAGCACAGATCCCTGTGGAACTCCATGACTAAGCTTTGAGCTGAAAGAAAACTCATCATTTACATGAACAAACTGGAACCTATCAGATAAATAAGATCTAAACCACTGCAACGAAGTTCCATTAAGTCCAACATAGTGTTCTAATCTATCAAGTAGAATATTATGATCAATAGTATCAAAAGCTGCACTAAGATCTAAAAGGACAAGTACAGAAACTAGTCCATTATCAGATGCAATGAGGAGGTCGTTAGTGACCTTCGCTAAGGCTGTTTCAGTACTATGATGGATTCTAAACCCAGATTGAAACTCTTCAAGTAAACCATTTCCCTGCAGGTGGTCAAATAATTGCGTAGCAACAACTCTTTCTAAGATTTTTGAAATGAAAGGGAGATTAGAGATTGGTCTATAGTTAGCTAAAGCTCCTGGATCTAGCGTTGGCTTTTTGAGTAAGGGTTTAATTACAGCCGTTTTAAAAGCCTGCGGTACATGGCCTAAAGTTAATGAAGAATTGATTATATGAAGAATAAAGCTACCAATAAGTGGGAAGACTTCTTTAAATAACCTGGTAGGAACAGGGTCTAAAAGACAAATTGAAGGTTTGGATGAGGAAACTATTTTGTCTAACTCACAAAGGACGATTGGAGTAAACTCATCAAGACAGACATCAATAGAAGGAGTTGTAGTAGTTACAGTATTTAAGTTAACTGTGGGAAGAATCTGATTGATTTTATCTCTGATGGATGAAATTTTATTATTGAAAAAGTTCATAAAGTCCTGACTAGTAAGCTCTAAGGGGATGCTAGGATTGACAGAGTCCTGACTCTTTGTCAACCTGGCTACAGTACTGAAAAGAAACCTGGGATTATTCTTGTTCTCTTCTATTAATGCAGAGTAATAACTCGTTCTAGCTTTTCTAAGAGATTTTTTATAAATTAAAAGATGATTTCTCCAAGCTAAATAGATTTCATCTAAATTAGTAGAGCGCCATTTTCTTTCTAATTGACGAGTCTTCTGTTTTAAGCTACGAGTTTCTGTGTTGAACCAAGGAGTTAAAAATCTCTGATTAGACTTTTTCTTTTTTAAGGGGGCCACCAAGTCTAGAGCCTGATGCAGAGAAGCTGAAACACTATCCACCATGTTATCAATTACAGAAGGAGCAAGCTGTCTATAGCTTATTTCCGTTGTGTTGACACATGGCATAGAGGAAACAATCTGCATAAATTTGGAAACAGCATCATCTGAGAGGCATCTACTGTGATAATATTTTTCTTTAGGAGCCAAATAGTCAGAAATAGTAAAATCAAAGGTTAACAGACAATGGTCTGACAGTACAGGGTTATGAGGAGACACTACAAGATTTTCTATTTCTATGCCATATGTCAGAATAAGGTCCAATGTATGGTGGAGGTAATGAGTAGAATTTCCTACTTTCTGAGAAAACCCAATCGAGTCTAATATTGAATTAAAAGCCACATTAAGGCAGTCACTATCTACATCCACATGTATATTAAAGTCCCCTACTATAATTATTCTATCAGATTTCAGCACTAAATCAGCTAAGAAATCAGCAAATTCGGATAAAAATTCTGAATAGGTTGATGGGGGACGATAAACTATGGCAAATAAAATTGGGTTTAACCTGAAATTGCTAAAGTGCCCAACACTGAGGACCAGGCCCTCAAAGGAATTATAACATGTTTTTTGCTTTACATTAACTAGTAATTTGGAATGGTAAATTGTTGCTACTCCTCCTCCACGACCAGAACTTCTGGGATTTTGACAGTTTAAATAACCAGAGGGAGTTGATTCATTTAAACCAACATAATCCTCTTGCCCTAGCCAAGTCTCTGTAAGGAAAATTAAATCAATCTGATGATCAATTAACAGATCATGGACTAACAGAGACTTGGGAGTTAGAGACCTAATATTTAATAAACCACATTTAATTTTTAAATTATGAGGAGGAACAGAGGCCAAATCATTCAATTTAGAGGCTTTATGTTTAATTTGAGTTTTACCAATATTTTGCTTTATCACTTTGGGACGCTTATACATTATATTTTTATTTACTTTGGAGGGAGCAGACAACGATTCTCTGATGGGGAAGACAGGGGCTAAGCTGAGGGGTGGCGGATGAAGAGGAGCTGCAGAGAGGCGTGTAAGACTACGACTCTGCTTCCTGGTCCCAACTCTGAGTAGTCACGGTTTTGGAAATTTGGATAAAAAAGATGCCAGATTGTTAGATAAATGAGAAGCACCATCCAAAGTGGGATGAATGCTGTCTCGTCTCATAAGACCAGGTTTTCCCCAAAAAGAGCTCCAATTGTCAATGTAGCCCACGTCATTTTTAGGACACCACACAGACAGCCAGCGGTTCAAGGATGACGAGCGACTAAACATGTCATCACTGGTCAGATTGGGGAGGGGCCCAGAGAATACTACAGTGGCAGACATCGTTTTTGCAAACTCACACACCGATTCTATATTAAGTTTCGTGACTTCCGACTGCCGGAGACGGATGTCATTAATGCCGGCGTGAATAACAATTGTGGAGTATTTACAGTTACTTTTAGCCAGCATTTTCAAATTTGACTCGATGTCGCCTGCTCTGGCCCCAGGAATACATTGGACTATGGCCGCTGGAGTCTCTAGGTTCACGTTTCTGACTACAGAGTCGCCAATGATCAGAGTTTTTTCCTCAGCGGGTGTGTCGCTGAGCGGGGAAAAACGATTAGAAACGTGAACAGGTTGGTGGTGAACCGGGGCTTTGCGACTAGGCTTCCTTCTCACCGTCACCCACCCAGTCTCCTCGCTGCTGAGGAGAGCCGGGGAACCGCTGACAGTGGGACCTAAGCTAGCTAGCTCCGCTGCAGCTAATGGGCGTCCGTCAAGATTAACTGGCGCAGACGGTGTTTCAATGCAGCGGAGCCGGGATTCCAAATCAGACAACCTCGCCTCGAGCGCCTCAAAAAGACAACATTTATTACATTTACCGTTATCACTAAAAGAGGCAGAGGTGTAGCTAAACATCTGACAGAGAGAGCACACCAGAGGAGGAGAGGAAAGAGAGGTAGTAGCCATAGCTAGTGGCTGGAGAGCTGGAGAGCAAACCACACAGGCAGACAGCAAAACAGGAAGTGACGATACATTACCACAAGGAAGTTCATCTCAATACTTTGTTATATACCCTTTGTTGGCAATGACAGCTCAAACGTTTTCTGTAAGTCTTCACAAGGTTTTCACACACTGTTGCTGGTATTTTGGCCCATTCCTCCATGCAGATCTCCTCTAGAGCAATGATGTTCTGGGGCTATCGCTGGGTAACACGGACTTTCAATTCCCTCCAAAGATTTTCTATGGGGTTGAGATCTGGAGACTGGCTAGGCCACTCCAGGACCTTGAAATGCTTCTTACGAAGCCACTCCTTCATTGCCCGGGTGGTGTGTTTGGGATCATTGTCATGCTGAAAGACCCAGCCACGTTTCATCTTCAATGCCCTTGCTGATGGAAGGAGGTTTTCACTCAAAATCTCACGATACATGGCCCCATTCCTTCTTTCCTTTACACGGATCAGTCGTCCTGGTCCCTTTGCAGAAAAACAGCCCCAAAGTATGATGTTTCCACCCCCATGCTTCACAGTAGGTATGATGTTCTTTCTCCTCCAAACACGACAAGTTGAGTTTTTACCAAAAAGTTCTATTTTGGTTTCATCTGACCATATGACATTCTCCCAGTCCTCTTCTGGATCATCCAAATGCTCTCTAGCAAACTTCAGACAGGCCTGGACGTGTACTGGCTTAAGCAGGGGGACACGTCTGGCACTGCAGGATTTGAGTCCCTGGTGGCGTAGTGTGTTACTGATGGTAGCCTTTGTTACTTTGGTCCCAGCTCTCTGCAGGTCATTCACTAGGTCCCCCCATGTGGTTCTGGGATTTTTGCTCACCGTTCTCATGATCATTTTGACCCTACAGGGTGAGATCTTGCGTGGAACCCCAGATGGAGGGAGATTATCAGTGGTCTTGTATGTCTTCCATTTTCTAATAATTGCTCCCACAGTTGATTTCTTCACACCAAGCTGCTTACCTATTGCAGATTTAGTCTTCCCAGTCTGGTGCAGGTCTACAATTTTGTTTCTGGTGTCCTTTGACAGCTCTTTGATTTTGGCCATAGTGGAGTTTGGAGTCTGACTGTTTGAGGTTGTGGACAGGTGTCTTTTATACTGATAATGAGTTCAAACAGGTGCCATTAATACAGGTAACGAGTGGAGGACAGAGGAGCCTCTTAAAGAAGAAGTTACAGGTCTGTGAGAGCCAGAAATCTTGCTTGTTTGTAGGTGACCAAATACTTATTTTACAGGGGAATTTACCAATTAATTCATTAAAAATCCTTCAATGTGATTTTCTGGATTTTTTTTCCTCATTTTGTCTCTCATAGTTGAGGTATACCTATGATGAAAATTGGAGAGCTCTCTCATCTTTTAAGTGGGAGAACTTGCACAATTGGTGGCTGACTAAATACTTTTTTGCCCCACTGTATTTCTTCATTTTTGAAAGGGCCTGTATCATGCAAAATCGGCTTTTTTGAGCTTTTAAGCATGTTATAATGTTAATTCCTCACCAAAAACACCCCCAAAGTGGTATTTTGCTCCATTCACTGACCTGACCTATTCCCAGCTTTGCAATGTTGCGTTTTTGTCTGTGTTTAGTCGCTCTTCTTCTGCTGAATCTTAATCTAAACGGAAATTATGGATTTGGAAGCGGCTTAAATGTGCTATTGTCACTATTTTTCCACAAGAATCGGGCCAAGGGGGAGCCCAAGAATTGGAACCTGCGAGGAGACTCATGGACATTGGAATTCATGCGTCTGTGGAAACATTATTGGTTATGATCTCAGGACTTCTATTTTTGGCTGTGAAGTTCCCTGACGTATCAGAAATTGAAGGAAAGTGAGAGAGCTGATCAAAGCGGACCCGGCAAGCTCCTTCATCAAATTCGACCAGTTGGGGAGGGCACGAGTAGCGGCAAATGGTGAACTGAATGACAGTGATTCAGTAGAGGAATACATCTGGAGCCCTGTGCTCTCCATGGAATAAAGTTTAAGCCTGCACATGGAAATTATGAAAGCACAGAATTGCACGGGTGAGGAAAAATCTATTCTCTGAGTGCACTGTGCAGATTTGATTTGACCTTGTCTTTGGTGCCCTGTATTTACATTCCTCCTGATGAAGATAAGCGGAAGGAGCAGCTCTGCCTTCTAACCCAAACAATCGACACAGTTGTTATTGTTTCAGCAGATGAACGCTCAAGGACAGTGCACCATGTGACAATTTACCATCTGCAAGCAAGAGCGAGAGACTCTAGACTGCTTAGATCACATGACTTTAACATCTATGCACTGCCAGGAGGCGCTCTCTGCTGTTCACTAGCAATTGACACACCTACACTTGCATTTAACATTACACTACTGATACAATTACTGATATATATTCACAATACACTGACTCTCTCAACTACTGCTTTGTCATTGTGTGATCTATTGTCTGCTAATTGTGCATTTGAGAGTTTTTTTCTTGTAATCAAAATTTTGGTCATAAAATGAGCTCTATTTTGATCAACAATGCTTTTTTCTCTCTCCTATTGTGTTTTTCCCTATCCTTCACCCCCCCCCCTTCACCCCCCCCCCCATATGACAGGCGCCTCGTCATGGCTGCCGCGTCATTGGGATGCGCCTTTCGTGCGCGCCCAATGTCAAGTCAAATTCCTCGTATGTTTACTTGTTTACTTGTAAATGTGCTTGGCAATAAATCTGATTCTGATTCTGATTCTGATTCACTCATCTCTGAGTATTGCTCCTCAACCCTGCTCTCTGAGCTGCTGCTCCACCCTGTCCCTGATAATGACTGGGTCCCCACATTCATACGTATGTACGTGGGTGAGCCGCCCACTCCAGGAAGTGCCTGTGCTGCCAGCACCGCCCCCAGGCTAATGCACAGACCCACTTTCTCCGCGCAGCTAATGGAGCGGTGATCGGCAAAACTCTTTCACTTTAGCATTGACGCTGTGAAGAAGTAGTTCCTCTCGCACCTAATCTGCTCAGTGACAACAACTGTTTGTTACAACTCGCGCTCGCCTGTCTCCCGCCTCAGCTGCACGCACACCTGCGCCTCATCAGTCTTGGGCTATATAGCCCGCTTCGCCTGGAGCCTCGGCCTGCAGCTGTCTGCTAATCTTCGCTCATCGTCTCAGCGCACGCCAATTCCCTGACAGCCTGCGCTCTCTGGATTGTTTCTCGTCTGCACGTAAGCTCATCGTCATCTTACCTTGTCTCCAGTTTCTCCCCTGTGCACAGGTGGATTCCCTGGCAGCGGATTTCGTCCCTCATCCTCGCCATCACTCTCCTCACCGCGCCGAGCGCGCTCCTAGGACACTGTCTTCCAGGCGGGAGACCTGCGGCTTAAGCCAATGCCAGCCACATTACCATCGGCAAGTAAGAACAAGACTGTGTATTAATTTCGCTGGGTGTGCACCGGCAGCTAATCTCTGTTCTGCTCTGCCCTTAGGGTTACCTGGCTGTACGGCGTTCCGCTTCGCCCTTGACGCATCCTGTTCACCTGCAACACATATCACTCCACAGACACACACCCATACACCTGCTTTTCTCACAATAAAATTATTGAATCACACTCGAGCCTGTGTGCGTGTTCCCTGGGTCAGACCTTATGTCACTGTTTGCTTTTTTACGTAAGACAATGTCTTCTAAGTGGCGTAAATGTGTCTTTGGCTGTGAGAGATTTAGGAGTTTGTTCAGCCTTCCTTGTTTTCGTGGGCGGAACCCAGCGACACGCTGCAGCAGCCGGCTTAGGGGTTACGTCATGAAATGGGCGGCAGCCACAAGAAGGAGAGGCAGAGCCTCAGAGATCGAGGCATCTTACTTCCGGGCTCGCGAAAATAACCCATATTTCATAAGAAATTCATTCTCCAGTGTACCAAAGGTAATATACTATCACATACATGCATATAGTTTACTCTGAAAGGCTTAAAATAGCATGATATACTGTAGGCCCTTTGAATCATTTGGACCAAAAAAAAAAGTAATCCACACTTCAGTAAATGGAAAAGATTTATTTTGTTCTTACAATCACGATAAAAGGTTAGACAAAAGCAAAAAAACCTCCAATATTGTAAAACACTTTTTTTTTTTTTTTTTTACACACACATGTACATTTTCCATGATTTCGAATGGGGAAAAAAAAAAACACTACCTAAAGGCAAATTATACAGCGATACACGTTGCAGTGATTTCATCCCAGCAGTCAATTGGCTGTGGAACAAAGATAGTTTAAGTAAAAGCATGCAGATTTAATTAAAAAAAACATTTATTACATTTCAGCATCAATGTTTTCCAACTCTGCATCAGAATCAATATCAGAGTCTGTATCACCATCCATATCACAACTCTTCTCGTTGTCAGGATCGCCCACAGAATCCTCCTCCCAAAAGTTCTCACCATCCAGATGACCTTGCCAATAGTCCTCAGCTCTTTGCAAACGATGAGCCATTTTCTCATCACCCGCAGACAGCGTTTCTGAAATCTTGGGGATGATGCATGGTGTATGTCTAAGTTCGTGAAGGAAAGCCTCTGTAATTCCGATGTACACCTGTACACAAGTATACATGCAGTTTAATTCGGTCAGTCTCTGGCGCACCGGAATGAAACGCCTGTTCCACAGTCTTTTTGTGATCTCTTTAAAGTGGGTCAGAAAGAAATATTCTGACTCCACCCGGCAATCGTGGTGGATTTGATCCGAGTGGTTGATCTGACAGCCGTGGCATATTTCTTCTCCATATTTGCCGATGGTAACATCCAGAAATTTTATCAACCCAAATTTTACAATATCTAGAAACACGGGAAGTAGATGATCCACCGTGTGCATTGGGTCACCTTCCTCAAAAACCACATTGAGGCCTGCAGAGGAAGAACAGTGTGGAGGGTCAGCGGCGTATTCTTCAGCATCCATAGAATGGATCCACTCCGTTGCAGAAGGGAGGGTGGGTGAAGACGGTTGAGGAGGACCCTTGGTATCCGGGAAGCGTGTTTGTGAAGGCGGGTGGTCATCCTCGCTCGATATTTTCAAAGACGATAATTCTTCCCAAGGGCCTCGCTCAAAACACCCTTGGAGAGTCAAACGTGGGTTTGCCTCCATTTTGGTTTGGGGTTAGATGGGTGGTCGGTCGTCTTCTTTTAAAATTGTTAGGAGGGGCGGGGTTAGGTGTGGGAGGTCATGGGAGTGACGTCATCTGGAAAAGCTAGGGTTTTTTTCACCATGACCATATCTCTTGCGGTACCGCTGGAAATGAAAAGAGCCTTGAGCTTTTCACCTTTCTTGTCAACCATTTTGACCCACGCCGTTGTAGGTAAGCGTAACGCTGTCTGGAACACACCGCATTCTGAATTGAAATACTGCAAGATGAATTCGTCCTCGGATGGGGCGTCACCCGTTGATACCTGACGCGTGGCTCGGAAGTACCACCTGACAGTCGGGGATGCTTTCGTTTCCCAAACACTACTAGCCAACACCCTTCCGGTAACGAATACCGTTGGTTGCTTTCTTTTCACACGCACAGGTGTCTGTGTCTGTTGGTCTTTTGTAGCAGGTTCGTCTTCCACTCCCGTCTGTTGGTGATGTACGTCGCTTGTTTTCAGATCAGGGTAAATCACGTTTTGCAGTACGCTCCAGTCCGTGGCTGAAAGTGTGGCTTTTCTGGAGAGCGGGTCAAAAGTTTCTCCTTCATCCAACTGGTAAAAACACAGTTCGCTACTTGCGTAGTTGAACACATAACCCCATCTACCTCCGGCTTCTAACTGCCATTCCTCCTGAAGACTCCTGGTCACGGGGGTCTGGATGCGCCAAAGATACAACATTGTCTTTTTCGGCGCTAATCCCGGAGCGCTCTTTAGCAAGGTGGACACGGGTGTCTTGCTGATCAGATGAAGATCGCTCGGCCTCTTAGTCATGGTGGAGTTTTTTTTCCTGTCTTTTTCCGAAAGTTTGTTTCATTTTTCCAATTTCGGGCTACTTGTTTATGTCATGTCTGCCGCATAATCTGCAGTGAACATACGAATGAATTAAAGCCCAATGTGCAGTAACGTGTTTATTAATTGAAGGGAAAATGTACACAGTATCCATATAACAGTCACCAATAAAAGAACAGACAACCGGCTTCAAGCTTCGTTGGCAGGGGAAGAAATGCCAAGTGTGCTCCAGACAAAACAGGAGCAGAGGGAAAGGCAAAAAATAAAAGGACTTACATACACGTAGGAGTGGAAAGGCTCAAGGGGTGGATACCAGACACCCACCGTACCATCAACAACAGAGAATGCAACCTGCCCCCCATTCAAAAGGCCAATACAACAAACCAGGGCGGGAGGTGGGGGAAAACAGGTTAGGAGGGATAAATCAGGAATAGAAAACGCCACAATACAACACAAGGAACACTTCCTAACCCCAAACTAACTAACCCACCCCGTCCCAAGAGTCCCACAGTTCAGGGAGCCAACCAGAGTCCAAGGACCAGTAGGTGGCCAGTGGAACAGTGTCAGGTGGTCTGCCAGGGCACATGGGCCACCCAGCTAGGGAACCCAGTCTTTCGGGCAGCCTGCCCACACGATTAGGCCACCAGGACCGGAAGGGCAAATGAGGCGATGGCCTGCCCACTGGGAAACTGAGAGGTGGGTGGTCGGGCAGAGGAAGGGAAACCCCTGTGATCACAGGCGGTGAGGAAAACAGGACCACACAGGTGCCCAGCAGAAAGAGGAGGAACACCCATAGGGCCTCCAGAAAGGAAGGAATGACCCTGGTGTCCCTAAACTGTCTGGTTGCATCCTCGGTGGTCCCAGCAGTGGGACTGAGACTTTGTAGAACCCGCGGTGGACCTGGGCTGGGCCATGGCTGCTTCCGCGGTGGTCCCAGCCTGGGACAATGTTGCACCCACGGTGGACCCCAACCAAGCCATTGTTGCACCCATGATGGAGTTCAGCTGGACCCCTGCTGCACCCATAGTGGGACCCGGCTGGGCGGCTTCTGACCCCAACACCATCTTGGCCATGGGCCAGCCGACCCATATGAGTACCCAAGCAAGGAGGCAATCAATCACAGGCACCCTGGACTGGTACTGGGTGCCCCCAACAACCACCTCAGCCGGAACCTCGGTGACCTCCGGTTACGAACCTGGATCCACGGACCCATCCGGCGATGGAGGATTTTCTCTGGTGACTCTGGAAAAGGACTCAGAATGAGATGAGGAAGGGTCAGAGTCACCGGCAGTGGAAGAGCCCGGTGAGGCGAGCTCAGGTGCAGCGTTTGGCTGCAGCTGGCTCTCCTCACCTAAAGCTAGGCAAAAATGCTCAATTATAGAAAGGAGAAATACAAAAGACAGCACTTGCCTTAGCTCAAGCTCTACCGCCGCCCAGGACTCCGGCGATCCGGGCGATGTCTTCCCAGGTTCGGTCTCCAAGAGGTTCCGCTCAGGTGCTAACTCTGCTGTGGCGGCCTCCACAGCAGGCGTGATGGTCACTGCAGTCTCTACCTCCTTCAGTGAAGATTCTGATGTGGGTGACTCTCCCAGCATGGATTCTGGAGGTGGAGTTTCACATTGCGCTGGACCCCAGGTGACTGAGGCCAGGAGATGCTATCTCGTCGGCTCAGGCCTCAGGCCGGTCACAGCGCCCTCCCTCTGTCCAAGGGAGCTCCGCGGGGTTGGGATAGAGCCATTCCACGCCGTTGGCTCCTCCTTCATCCATTGGCTGAGCTCCAGGGCCGAAGGATGCTCAGACGTGACAGGGAGAGATATAGAGAGGGTTGGTGAGATAGTTTCTGCTGCAACGGGTGGTGAGGACCCAGTGGACAGCAAACACTGGGCCTCACACCCGGGAGACTGGCAAGAAAATTTATCAAATTGATGAGTGGAATGAAAAATCACTTGCCTGTTCCTCCCAGGTGTGATGGTCTTTGCTGCAGCTAGCCCGGACTCCTCCATCCACGTGTCCATGATGAACTTAGCCCCCTCAGGCAGAGACAGGGGAGACACAGAGGGAATAGAGTTCTTAGTTCCCACAGCTCAAGGAGAAAACGCAGGCGACAGCACAGCTTGCGTCTCTCTCCCAGGTGACAGACATGGTTTATCATTTTCAGAGGAAAAAGGATGAAAAAGCACTTGCCTGGCAACCTGGGTGTAGGAGTCTGCTGCAGACTTGAGTCGAGGAGGAGTGGCCCCATGGTCAAGATGAGGGTGACGAGCCTCCAGCTTCCGGGAACGCTTCTTCTCCCCACGGGGCAGTTCCCATGTTGGAGTGGCTTTCTTCTGTCCCTCGCTCTCCCATAGATGGGAGAAAATGGAGGCCAAGATGGAGGTGGCCTCCGTGCAGCTCCACAAATAAGGACGCTTCTCCATTAATCATGCTGCGCCGTCCCGGCTCACACGGACTGCCTCGGGAGTGCCGGTGGTCTTGATCTGTGACAGGAGACTCTCCAGGACACACACACACCCCGCAGCTCCGCTTCATCCGGCCAGGACATGATTCTCCAGGTGGGTGAAAAATACACAAAAAATGAAAAAGCACGCTACACACTAATGTGTGTAATGTAACGTGTTTATTAATGGAAGGGAAAATGTACACAATATCCATATAACAGTCACCAATTAAAGAACAGACAACTGGCTTCAAGCTTCACTGGCAGGGGAAGAAACGCCAAGTGCACTCCAGACAAAACAGGAGCGGAGGGAAAGGCAAAAATAAAAGGACTTACATACGCATAGGAGCTGAAAGGCTCTGGCGTAACTACACGGTTTAGTCCAGGGGAAAACCAACCGAGCCTGGATATCCAAAGTTGACTATAAGCTGCCACACTGGGCACACTGCCTTCCAATAAGTACTCAATATACTAATGAAGGCAAGTGGACCCAGCCATGTGGCAAGCAGGTGCGTAGTTAATTGGATGAATGTGTGTAAGCGTATGTGAGTGTGTGTGCATGTGTGAGTGTGTGTGTGTGTATGTGTGCCTGTGTGCATGTGGTGATCCCAAACAAGGCTCAATCTGCCAGCTGGAATTAATAAGAAGTAATCAATACCTACAGCCACCGGTCATGGACAGGGTTAAATGACCCCGAACATGACAATTTATAAGATTTTCACACGTTCCACCCTTGTAGTTTCATTGGTCGACGGTAGGGGCCTGCCTATAGACCGTTATGGGGGGGGACGACTCTCCCTCTCCGTTCATTGGATAGAATGACCCCGCGTTTGTTGAGTAGATGGGTGGGTTCTTATACTGCATTTTCTAATGTAGATGGTAAAATGGCGCGATCTAATGCATCAAATGCTTTTATAAAAGTCCGACTTAGAAACTCGGAAAAGAAGGTAAAAGTCATGGGCTTATTTTTTAAAGATATTGTTTTTTTTAATTAGAATTTGCCGTGGTAAATACAGTTGTATACAGGGATGAGAATCCTCCGCGGATCCGCGGAATTCCTCGGATTTGATCATGTCTAGGGTCATTCTCCTGAATCGTCTAAATTCGAGGAGAAAATTTTAGGGGGGGGGGGTGATATGTTATGAGCAGCGAGTCGTATTTTCGATCGGCTGCTAAAATCCACCACGCAGAACGCGCTACCCAGCGAGATCAGTAATGTAATGTAACAAGGCCACTGATTGGCTGATACTTATTGAAGCAACCAATTGGCGATTTTGTTATTCCTTTGTCATATTCAACACGCGGAGTGAAATGCAAATGGCGGACAGTTCAATAAACTGAGTTTTCCCGATTTCGTGAAAATGGTGAACCTAAAACTCACGAAAGACAACAAAACAAGAATTTTAGAAATCGACAAAGGGATAAGGAACAAGTTTCGTTGGGAATGGCTCGAAAAAACTGTGTCAATGACTGTAAAGATCGGTAAAAATACCGAAGTTGTGGTTGAAAAAATGGCCAACTTCATAGCGAAATGCGAAGTACCAGGGAAAGCCCAGTGTGTTTATTGCAACGATTTCTTGAGTTATGGATCTCGTGGTTGTGTTGCCTTAGTTGAACACTGTTCAAAACAGAAACATCTCAAAATTGTGGCTACAAGGAGATCGAACTACTCGCTCGTGCTGCATTCAAAATGATCGATGGACACGGTCAAATTCAGATGTCAGTCAATCAAAGTTCATCACAATCGGCCCCGATTACAGCAATTAGTGATCGGAAGACACATTCCGAGGTAAGATTTTTTTTCTCGTTATAAGTAATGTACTTGAGAATTTTCGCGTAATGAATTTGTTATGAAATAGCATGTGTAAGTTGTGACGTCATGCCTGTTTTGAAACACTAATTGCATTTGAATGCTGATTATCGATTGTTAATAGATAAATGTTATTACATATTTTCTCACAATTTGAAATGCAATCTAAGAACTGTGAATATAATTTATCATTTTTTGTTTCAGTAGGAGGAGTTACATAATGTATGTGTAAGTTTTTTTGTCATGGGTGGTGATGGGTTGCCTTTCCTAAGATATCTTTGCTTTTATTAGTAAACATAATTTCTTTATGCTCATTGCATAAAAATATTAAACATCTTTTAGGTTTTACTTACTTTCTTAGATTATCTTTTAGATATTAAAATATACTAATATGCAACTTTTTTTATATTCCTAGTAACACTAACAAATGCACACATTAATAAATCAAAATGTTTGCAGAATGTCAGTATATTTTAATAAATGGGTGATGGACTTGGTGATGGAATTTTGTTAATATTTATAATTTATTTTACTTGGTTAAATTATTTTGTCTGTTCTAGAACTATGTAAATGTAATTCTGTGTCAGTTCTAAACATATTAAATAGTAGTAAAATATAATTTAGTATTATTACATCAACAGACCATTCAGATATCATAAACTTACACATGTGATGCAGCAGCAGATTAAAAAGGTAAACTATAAATGCATTTGTACTTACTTCTAACTTTAAATATAAGACCACATTTGAGCATTCTAAAACACCAGATTTTGTTACCCCCAGACCCTCCACCAAGACTCCGCCTTAGATCCGGCTTGGGGGCCTATGTCCCCCAAGACCCCCGGCTTAGTTTCCTCTTTTTTTCCCAAACCCCATTCTCATCCCTGTGTATATGATAAAGTTTTTGAAATAAATTGAATAAAATAATTTACCCATTGGTAAATATCGTGTGAGATGTTTTACCGTACGGATGCCCTTTCTTATATTTTTTATGTATTGTGAAACCAAACTGAGAATCGTGAATATTTGTCTGTCAAGTCCGCTGAGAGGAAAAGAAAAATCACTTGTCTACAACAAATCTGTTATCCAAAAACAGGTTAGTGAAATATTTTAGTGTTACTACAACAAAAAAAGTTGTGTGGAAAAAGAATAAAGTAAATCAAAAGTTAGTCATCGAGTAAGATTCTCGGGTACTGTTTTTTCACATTACATGTTACACGCTAATCAGGTTGAAGTAACTTTGTTTAACATAGTTTCATTTGATTCAGGTTTATCTTCATGTAACGTTTAAAAAAACAGAGTTTTTGTCAACAGAAAAGCAAAAAAAATGAGTATGACACAACATGGACGGCGTTATGCTAAATTAATCATGAACGCAAATGAGCCCAAATATGCATGAACACAAATATACCAGAGAGTGTTTAATTTGTACAAAAACACCTAAAAAAAAACCCTGCAACCACAATAAAAACAGGGTGATGTCATCCCTTTACAAACTTGTATCAGGTGTTTAATAAACAAATGTCTAGTAAAAGCGGAGTAAGTTGTTACAAAAAAATAAGGGAGTTAAAAATTCTTTCTTCAGACATGTAAATGTACTTCACACATGTACTTGTGTGATTTAAAAAAAGAGGTATCTAAAATGGTGTTATGCAAAGAAACAAGTATACAACTGGTGGAGTTACTACTGCCTTTCAATGATAAATGTTTAAGGGAAGGTAATGCAAATTAGTTTATCCTTAAATGCTTCTGTTGTGGTGGACACACATACGTGACCTGCTTTTTGACTCACATTTTAGACCAGAGCAAGGGCAGAGCTTCTGTGGTTATTACAGGAAGCTGCAAGAGGGTTAGCTTTGGTATGCAAAGCTGGAGACTGTGGGGTATAATTAAAGGATTAATGAGGGGATGCATTGTAGACAGTGGTGTGATATCATACAGAGAGGATGCATTGTTGCTGTCTTTATAATGCAAAGGTTTTGTGAGACATGTGACCTGTTAACTGTAAGAGTCCTGGTATTTAAGGACGAGAGTGCCCTTTTGTCGTTCTCTTTTTATTCTGCTTCGTGATGTTGGAAGATGTGAATAAAACTGACTCGAGAGATAAACTCTGCCTCGTCATTTTCACATTTCCACACTGCTGACCCTAAGACGTATCATGAAAGAGGAGAATTCCCCCGGGCCAGCCTCGTCAGGAGCCCCCAGCCAAGAGAATGCCGCTACAGTCCAGCTACCGGACTTCTGGCAGAACAATCCACGCTCCTGGTTCAACGCGGTGGAGGCGCAGTTCAACCTCCGGGGGATATCAGTAGATGCCACAAGATTCTACCACGTAATCGCAAAGCTGGACAACAACACGGTCCAGCATGTGGACAGCCTGATCGACCAGCCGCCGGACTACGACAAATACGGCACGTTGAAGGCTGCACTCATCCAGCAATTCACCCCCTCGGCAGAGGAGCGAGCAGAGAGGCTCCTGAGGCTGATGGAGTCGGAAAATGACATGCCCGCGAACCTGATGGAGAAGTTGTTGAGGTTGAAAGACTCTGACGACGATCACTTCATTTTCACCCACCTCTTCCTCAGGACTAAACCGTCAGCAGCGAGAGCGACCCTGGCCAGTTCGCCACTGTTGGCCCAACGGGACTACCGCGCGCTGGGTCGAGAAGCGCAGTGGATTGTCAACGCCACCAAGTGGCACACAGCCGCGGCCGCTGCAGCAGAACTCAGGGCGGCGACCGGAGACGACAGGAGGCCAGAGGCAGCGGTACCAGACGCACCGACGACGGCAGCGGCAGGGGCCAGGGAACGCAGATCGGACGTCCTTTGTTTCTACCATCGCCGCTTCGCAGAGAGGGCACGCAAATGTGTACCACCGTGCCAGTTCGGGCGTTCGGGAAACGCCAAGACCGGGGGTCGGCAGCAGCCGCGGCCCTTGGGGAGGAGAACAAGCTGCTCTACTTGTCGGACGCACGCTCGGGGAGGCAGTTCCTCGTCGACACAGGCTCCCAGTTGAGTTTCATCACGCCTTCCTACGCGGACAGACTAGCTGGTTCCGGAGGTCCCCGGGTGTCAGCAGCGAACGGCTCAGAGATTAAGACCTTCGGTGAGAAGACTCTGCTTCTGTCTGTACACGGCCGTACATTTGAGTGGACTTTTGTTGTAGCAGCAGTAAATTTCAATATGTTGGGGGCTGATTTTCTGTGCTCACATGGTTTGTTGGTTGATCTCGCTAACAGGCGCTTGGTTAATGCACTTTCTTTTGATTCTATCCCCTGCACAGCGCGAGTGGCCCCGCCTACAGCACAAGCCAACGTCACAGCTGCAAGCGGTAAGTTCCACACACTGCTCACTCAGTTCCCAGCACTCACGGTCCCCACTTTTTCGGCAACAGTCGCTAAGCACAGGGTGGAGCATTTTATTACCACTACCGGACCGCCCGTTTTTGCAAAAGCTCGGCGCTTGGACGCAGCTAAACTAGCCATAGCGCGCAAGGAATTCGCCAACCTGGAGAGGTTGGGCATTATCAGACGTTCAAACAGTCCGTGGGCTTCCCCGCTGCACATGGTCCCGAAAGCCGACGGATCATGGCGACCTTGCAGGGATTTCCGCCGGTTAAACAACGCTGCAGCTCATGACCGCTACCCAATCCCGCATATCCAAGATTTTTCCGTTCATTTGGCAGGGGCGCGCGTTTTTTCTAAAATAGACTTGGTCCGCGGTTACCACCAAGTCCCAGTGCGCACTGAGGACATACCCAAAACAGCGGTAATAACTCCGTTTGGCCTCTTCGAGTTTTTACGCATGCCATTCGGACTTAAAGGGGCGGCTCAGACGTTCCAACGCATGATGGACATGGTGCTTCGCGATCTCCCTTTCGTGTTCGTCTACTTGGACGATATTTTAGTAGCCAGCGCGTCCGAAGACAAACACGAAAAACACCTGACCACAGTTTTCCGAAGGTTGGGAGATCACGGGTTAATAATCAACCCAGCGAAGTGTCAGTTCGGGGTGGCGCATATCGATTTTTTAGGACACCGCGTCTCCCCTGAAGGAGCAGTTCCGCTTCCTGATAAAGTGCGTGCGGTGGCAGATTTTCCCCGGCCACAGACGGTCAGGGCGTTGCAGGAGTTTTTGGGAATGGTGAATTTTTATAACCGTTTCCTCCCCCGCGCGGCGCAATTCATGCAGCCGCTGTATGCCGCGCTCAAAAAAAAGAAACCCGCGGATAAGGTCGAGTGGTCCCCGGAGCAGGACCAAGCGTTCTCGGAGGTGAAAGCAGCTTTGGCAAGGGCTGCGTTGTTGGCACACCCAGACCCAACGGCCCGCATAGCGCTCACCACTGACGCTTCAGAGGTGGCCATAGGGGCGGTCGTGGAGCAACATGTAGCCGGGGTTTGGCAGCCCCTCGCTTTTTTCAGCAGGACCTTGCGTGATAGCGAACGTAAATACAGCGCATTCGACAGGGAGCTGCTCGCTCTCCATTTGGCCATTCGCCACTTTCAGTTCTGGCTGGAGGGACGCTCTTTCACCACATTCATTGACCACAAACCGCTCACATTCGCGATGGCCAAGGTTTCCAAACCGTGGTCAGGCTGGCAGCAGAGACAGCTGGCCGCGATATCAGAGTTTACCACTAATATCCAGCATGTGGTGGGCAAACTGAATGTAGTGGCAGATTGCCTCTCGCGCGCCGTAGCGGCCCCAGTCAGCGTAGGAATTGATTACGCAGCCATGGCCGTGGAGCAGGGTAGTGACGCGGATGTGTGCGCGCTCCAGTCTGGACCAACAGGATTAAGGCTGGAGAACAGGGTGCTGCAAGACGGTATGCCCCCCCTAATCTGCGATGTCTCCACGGGTCGGCCGCGTCCAGTAGTACCAGCTGCGTGGCGCCGCCGCGTTTTTGACTCGATTCATTCCTTGGCGCACCCGGGAGTGCGCGCGTCGGTCAAAATGGTAGGAGAAAAATTTGTGTGGCCGAGCCTCCGCAAGCAAGTGAAAGAGTGGGCAGCAGCCTGCACGGCATGTCAACGAGCCAAAGTACACAGGCACACGAGAGCTCCTTTGGAGCCGTTTCACATTCCGGCCAAGAGGTTTGACCACGTTCATGTGGACCTCGTGGGCCCCCTCCCGCTGTCACAAGGGTGCACACACCTTCTCACAATGGTGGACCGCACCACGCGCTGGCCTGAAGTGGTCCCGCTGGCATCAACCACGGCCAAGGAGGTTGCGTGCGCGTTTTTAACAGCTTGGGTGGCGCGCTTCGGCGTTCCATCGGATGTTACGTCCGACAGAGGCCCTCAATTTGTGTCCGAGCTTTGGTCGACAATAGCCCACAGCCTGGGTGTCACAATTCACCGCACAACTGTGTACAATCTGCAGGCTAACGGGTTATGCGAACGTTTTCATAGGTCATTGAAAGAAGCTCTCAGGGCGTCACTGACGGGTGCAAATTGGGTAGACAAGTTACCGTGGGTGTTATTAGGGTTGTGTTCTGCACCTAAAGAGGACTTAGAAGCCTCCCCAGCAGAGCTTGTGTTTGCGCAGCCACTCCGGCTCCCTGGGGAGTTTCTCCCAGATAACCCTGCGCCAGACACCTCCCCGTCTCAGCTGTTGCGGAGTGACATAGAACCAAGCACGCTGCCCGGCCCCGCGCACCACAGTTTTCCGCGCATTTTTGTGCCTAAAACTTTGAAGAATGCAGAGTTTGTTTTTGTCAGACACAATGCGCACCGAACCCCGCTGCGACCACCTTCTGACAGACCCTTCAGAGTGCTGGAAACAGGGGACAAGCAGTTTTTGCTAGATTTGGGGGGTAGGGAAGAGAAAGTTGGCATAAACAGACTCAAACCCGCTTTTGTGGTGGCAGATGAGCAAGTGCTGTTGGCGAGGGCCCCGCGGTGAGGTAGATCCCCGCGGAGGGCTTCACAGAGTAATGTCTCCCCAGAACCCCCACAGGTGCTGACAGAAGGTTTCCACACCCAGACGGCAAACCCCCAGCGTGACAGCGCCGCGGAGACGTCCAACCCCAGCTACAGCAGATACGGCAGGAGACGGAAGCCCAGACAGCTTGTGGACTAATGTGTATTGATACTATCACGGCATGCAGGTTGTTTTTCCCTTGTTTGTTCTAAAATGCTGGGGGGGCTTTGTGTGGTGGACACACATACGTGACCTGCTTTTGGACTCACATTTTAGACCAGAGCAAGGGCAGAGCTTCTGTGGTTATTACAGGAAGCTGCAAGAGGGTTAGCTTTGGTATGCAAAGCTGGAGACTGTGGGGTATAATTAAAGGATTAATGAGGGGATGCATTGTAGACAGTGGTGTGATATCATGCAGAGAGGATGCATTGTTGCTGTCTTTATAATGCAATGGTTTTGTGAGACATGTGACCTGTTAACTGTAAGAGTCCTGGTATTTAAGGACGAGAGTGCCCTTTTGTCGTTCTCTTTTTATTCTGCTTCGTGATGTTGGAAGATGTGAATAAAACTGACTCGAGAGATAAACTCTGCCTCGTCATTTTCACATTTCCACACTGTACAACTAAATAAAATGTTTTTTTAATTCTTCCAAACAAATACTTGTTTCAATGTTTCTTTTTTGAAACTAGTGAATGTTTTTTAACCACATTAATCATAGTGATGCAACTTTGTGTGAATATACTAGTTTTAAAAAATCAGAGTTTGTGTCAACACTGTGCAACATGCCATTTGTTATTACAAAAGATAAAAAAACTATTCTTATTCAAAGAAGTAAGTACACTGTTATTTCAAATTATTTTTTTCAGAATGGTAGCCCTAATGCCGGTGATGCAGTATGGTGCAAAGTGTTTAACGCCTTCAAGAACCAGCCAAAGACTCGAGGTAATTCTTTTAAAAAGTCCATAGTAACTGAGACATGATGCTGCGTGTTAGCTTTAGTTCTTTAACATTGTTTTTTTAACTGTAGAGTTGTGTTGATTCTTAGGATCTGGTAGACATGGCCCGCTAAACTTTTCTCCCAAAGAGCAGGAAGGAACAAACACTGATGTTCTGACCTCAGATTTCTCTGAATGAATGAGAAGTGTTTGAAAACAAATCTCGTGACATTTGAGTTGCTGGCAGAGAAAAAAGTTTGCAATTTCAGGAGCCGAAAATGCCAATTTCATGGTTGGAAGTGCTAGAAATACAGTCCTAAATCAGATTTGCCTCAACAAAAGGAATGCACTATATGAGTAGAATGAATGGGGTTACAGCCCGCTGAGTGAAAAACAAGATGTCACTCAAAGCCAAAGTTTCCAAATCTTCCACACAGTACCTTTAGTCTTCAGCGTCATTTCAAGTACACGATGACAATAGCCACAGTAGTAGCATTTGGTGAAAAATTGGCCTTTATTTTCTTTTGATATTTTTCTTTTACGCTTAACACAATACTTTTCCCCTGCAGGACAACAAACATTAGGATGAGACTAAGGCCATAAGAAAAAAACCCTTAACATTGGAATGGGCCTTAGGTCCCCAGTCTGAGAAATTGTTGAACCCGAGGTAGAGACAAAGTTGGTCGTGCAATATTTATTTCTGAAGGGGAAAAAAAACCCAACAAAGTATAAACACGATGCCCAATCTAAAAGCTAAATTTACTGCATCTTGTTGCTTTCTTTAAAAAAAAACAACAAAACAAAACAAAAAAAAAACAACAACAAAGTACTTAAGGTTCATGCAGATGCATTTTTTTCTGTACGCTTGAGGTTTTGACTGCATATGCCCGTCAGTAAAATACTGTGAGGTTGTTGTTTTGTATCAAAAATTGCTTGGGTGTTTTTTTTTTGTTTTTTTTTTTTTGTGAGAATGAAGGTTGTTTCAAAATATTAACCAGAAACTACTCTGGAGCTCGGTGGTTGACCAAAAAGTTTGCGCTGTATGTGCGGACAACTTAATTGAACCACATGCTGTAATAGACATAAGTTGCAAGTTTTGCTTTTGCACAAAATCAAAAAGAAATCTACATTGCGAAGCTTAGTCCATTGTGAAATGTGGTGTTGTCAGAGAAAAAATATTGTTTGGATCATCGGAAAAAAAACAAACTTTTAAACAGCACAAAACTGTTTGAATGACTGACTGACACTGAAAAATGCAAGTGGCCTTCTGACCCAGGAGACACGGTTATGGTGCTGCTGAGGGAGCTGAAACTTTGAGTTGCCAAGCAACAGCCTCAAAACCTTCAGGATTTGGAGAGTATCCATAAAGAGGAGTGGACCAAAATCCCTCCTGAGATGTGAGCAAACCTGGTGACCAGCTACAAGAAATGTCTGACCTCCATGCTAGCCAACAAGGGTTTCTCCACCAAATACTAAGTCACGTTTTGGGGGTCTGATGGCATGTTTCTCTTTAACCTCAATACATTTCACCCCTGACGCAGCTGTTTCAAGGGACAGTGTGTGTTTGTGGGGGGGGGGGGGGTGCTTTGTAATGTGAATGGCCACTGTGACTGATGTGTTTGTTTGTGTGTGTGTGTGTGTGTGTGGGGGGGGTAATCCCTGGTGTTTTTTCACCACTGTAGCCAGGCTGACAAAGAGTCAGGACTCTGTTAATCCTAGCATTTGTGACAGATACACAAATAAAAAGCACATGAAAAAACAAGTACCCGATTGAAGCTGAGAACACACAGACTGTAAAGTCTAAAGACTGTTTTAATATTCTCTGGAAAAATAAAGTATAACTATATGAAGTTCTGTTTTGTCTTATCTAAAAGCAAATTTAACAAGAGGTTCCTCTTTTCAAGGCTCTGCAAGCTGACACACTGTGAGAGACACCTGACTAATGTGCTCTGAAACTCTACACTGCCACAGCAAATGTTAAAATCAACTTGAAACTACCGTGTGTGTTTGTGTGTCCGTTTTATTGGCAGCAGTGCAGACCAAGGTCTCACTACAGTTGCACATGCAGGACATTTACCTGTTTTGTTTTGTTTTTTCAGTGTGCTTTCGGCCATTAAGATCAAATAGGCCTGTTTGCTGTCAGTCTGCCTTTAAAACCCTGATCTGAATGTGCAAAAGATGATGCTGCAGTTTTTGTGAGAGTCTAACCTGTGGTATTGTCACACAAATGTCTGCCTTATGTCCTGCAGCGTGTGTACAGCCTTTGCCCCGAGACTTCTTGTCATCATTAACCCCATCCTCACCCTATACCATAGCCAAGAGAATGGTGGCTTCAAAGTCTGCCACAGTGAGATACCTCTGACTGATATCTGTTTTTACAAATTGAAACCACTACAAAGATGTCACTTCTCACAGGACTTCTTGTCATCATTAACCCCATCCTTACCCTATCCCACATATGGACAATAGATTAAAAACACAATCTGTCAAGACTTTTTGTCATCATTAACCCCATCCTAACCCTATCCCACATATGGACAACAGATTAAAAACAATCTGTCAAGACTTGTCATCATTAACCCCATCCTAACCCTATCCCACATATGGACAATAGATTAAAAACACAATCTGTCAATACTTCTTGTCATCATTAACCCCATCCCAACCCTAAAACATATATGGACAGTAGATTAAAAACAAAATCTGTCAGTTTGACGAGAAGTTCAAAGCACTTTTGATTGACAACCTAATTACGCGAGATCAAAGGTCATGTTTTCAAAGCACTTTTGATTGACAACCTAATTACATGAGGTCACGGGGGCAGGGGCAGGGGCAGGTCTGGTCAAAGGGGGCGTGGCACCTGTCAAAACCTGTCTGAAGAGAAGTTGATAAGTAGTAACCCCCTCCCTCTCTCCTGTCAATTTGGGCAAAGTTTTGTTCAGCCTTGTTTAATGATCTTGATGCGAAAGCAAAACGCCGTTCGGTGCCATCAGCATTGTAAGGGAAAGAACGGCCCCCAATTCCATATGGTGATGCATCGCAGGCTAAATGCAATGGCAGGTCTGGGTTGTAATGTGTCAATACCTTGTCTGAGGTTATGAGCTCTTTTGCAGTCTTAATCATTTGTTCACATGCCTTTGTTCATTTCCAGGAATTTTTCACCTGCAGCAAGCTGTTTAAGGGGTGCAGCACTGTAGCTAAATTTAGCAAAACCTTAGCATAATAGTTAACAAGGCCCAAAAAGGAGCATATCTGACTCACATTTTCAGGTCGGGGTGCATTCAGAACAGCATCCATTTTGTCTTGTGCTGTGTGAAGACCTTCTTTATCAAGCTTGTGTCCACAGTACGGGTGGGAAAAAAGATCGATTCAGTGATGGATTGCGATACTTGGCACTGGCGACAATGCATCAATCCATAAACGCACGGATCAATCTTTTATTTTAAAAAAAGATGCACACTCATACTTTTGGGTTATCAGTTAATCACTGGTGCTTTCAGTCCACTAAATGACACAAAGCAAGCACCCAGTCAAGTGAAGGCATAGCTTGTCTTGGAGATTTGGAGCCAGCTTTGAAAGTTAGGAAGCAGTTAGCTCAAAGTTAGCTTAAATATCGGGCCTTTTTTGGATTTTATAACAAAGATGGAAGGAAAGACCTTGACATGACACACAACCCACAAGAAGTGCTGCACAAAAAAAGAAAAAACACTCTGAACAACATGGTGGGCCACATGTCTCAGAGCAGCATTAGCAACGGCTAAGCTAAAGAGACACCGGCATGGAGCGTTTTCTCAGAGCGCCAAGTAAGTAAAGTTTATTTATGAAGTGCTTTTCACAGACATATAGTCACAGAGTGCTGTACAGTAGATAGATAAAGCTAATTTTAAAAATACAAAAACAAGTTAAAACACAAGATTAAAATAATTTAAAAATATTAAACTTACCATTAAAAAGCATATGAAACTCAACGGAAATCCTCGTTAAAAAAGTTTTCAGCTCCTTTTTAAAAGAGTCCACAGAGTTAACTAAATGTATCTGGAGTGGGAGTCAATTCCAGACAGCCCCATCCACCACCCTCCCTGTGTACAGAGACATATCCCTGTGGAAAATGAAGCTCTGAGAATACGTTATTATATGAAAGTGATGTCAACAGCTTTACTTTGGAACATGATTTGAGGTTGAGTAAGTTGACAAAATTCAAAATTTATGGAATTGTGGTACTTGATATCACAGTATCGTGATTATCGTTGAATTGTGATAGGATCATATCGTGAGCCAAGTATTGTGATCCAAATTGAATTGTGAGGTCCGTTGTGATTCCCACCCCTAGTCCACAGTATTCTATTGATTATTTAAAGAACTCACATTTTATTTTGTTTGCTCTCAGTCCGAACTCTGATAGTCTCTTTAAGACTGCTTCGACATTGGCTAAATGGTCACTTTCATCTTGGCCTGTCACAATTAGATTTAGATTTAGATTTAGATTCCTTTATTAGTCCCACAATGGGGAATTTACAGGGGATGCACATGAGTGGATGAGGCAGCCACTAGTGTGGTGCCCAACCCTTTCATCATTCACACACACATTCACACCTGGGGCCACTTTAGAGTCTCCAGTTAATCTAATTTGCATGTTTTTGGCATGTGGGAGGAAACCGAAGAAATCCCGGAGTAAACCCACACAGACACGGGGAGAACATGCAAACTCCACACAGATCACTGTTGGTCGGGGGCTGGGATCGAATCCAGGATCCCCCGGCCAAGGTTGAGTTACTGTGCTGCCGCAGTGCTAACCACTCCACCACCACACTGCCCCATTATGTCCATTTATGCCCAATTATGTCATCTAAATAGCATTAGGTGCCAGGCATGCCTTGCAAAACTTGGTCTATGGCTCTTTGCCACACAGCAGGGGCAGAGGCTACTCCAAAGACAAGCCTGTTGTATTGGAAAATCCCTTTGTGAGTGTTAATGGTCAAATACTTCTTCGACGCTTCTTCCAATTCCATTTGCAAATAGGCTTCTGCTAGGTCTGTCTTGGAGAAATGCTGGCCTCTTGCAAGTGAGGTGAAAATGTCCTCTATGTGGGGTAGGGGCTACTGGTCTGCGTGGAGTACTGGATTTATACTGACTTTAAAGTCACCACAAATGTGCAGCGCGCCACTCTTCTTTACCACAGGCATGATGGGCGTAGCCCACTCTGATCACTCCACCTTTGACAGGATCCCTTGGTCCTCCAGACGCTTAAACTCTGCTTCAACCTTTCGGCGTAAGGCATAGGGTAGAGTGCATGCTTTGTGAAATTTTGGCTGTTTATTTTAATCTTTAGCTAGTTTGGCCCTTATTTGTGCCAATGTTCCAATTCCCTCTTGGAAACTGGTGCAAAATGGTCAAGCAAGTTTTTTTAGTCTCTCTGGGGTTCACTGCACACTCTTCTCAGTGGTTTCCGTCATTTTGATCAACTTCCAGTTAAGTTGAATGTTTCACACCCGTTCTCTTCCAAATAAGGACATATTGTCATTTTGCACTACATGCAAGTCCAGCACTCATTTTGTGTTCTCATATTTTACTTTCACCTTTAGTTTTCCTAATGGAACAACTTTTTCTCCTGTGTACATCTTCAGTATCACTGTTGTGCGTCTCAGTTTTACTTGGCAAACTTGTCTAGATAATCCTTGTATGAAATTATTGACAAGGCTCACCCAGTGTAGAGCTTCATTCTCAGTTTCTGTCCTTCAGTTTCTGGCATCACCCAAATGACTTTGTGTAGTAGTAGTAGATTAGTTTATTTGACAGGGACAGTGCAATAAACATAGACAATTAATCAAAGACAATCAATCTGATGTGTTGCACATAGAGTGTATAGCTATTAGCTAATTTGCAACTCTTGTCCCTGGATGGGCTTTAGGAAAAAGCCCTCACTGTCCTTCACATTGTGCAGCTCCAAGCATGCCAGTCCCTTCTCACTTTCATCAGAATCTGTTTCATTTAAATCAGCTTCATTCAGTTCATTTACCTTTTTGTTTCTCATTTTAAATTTTGACTTTCCCTCATTCTGTTTGATTTAGCATATTTTCTGTATATGCCCTTTTCTGTTGCACAAGTTAAAATCTTTGTCTTTAAACCAGCAGTAACTGGGGCTATGCAATCCTTTCCCACAGCGGTAACATGCTGTAGTTTTTTCAGGCTGTTTTGTTGCAATTTTGTTCACTGTGCATTCACTAGTTGTTTTCCTTTGTAACTCCATGCATCTTTTGCAGCCGTTTCCATAGATGTGGCCATTTCCAGAGCACGTGCGAGTGTGAGATCTCTCTCTGTAAGGACCCGTTTCTGTGCGTCTTCATGCTGCAGCCCGCACACCAATCTATAGCCTGTGCAATTCAGCCATATAGCCAGTGACTGACTCTGTTTTCTTCTGATATCAGTTGTGAAATCTAAACCTTTCTGCTATGACCAGTAGTTCAGGATTTAAATGATTTTGCAAAGCTTCCACAATATCTTTGAAACTCATTGATGCTGGCTTAGCTGAGGCCACTAAGTTGTGCAGCAGATTGTATGTTTTTGCAGCCAAAATGCTCAATAGCACAACTACTTTTCTCTCATCCTCTGTTTTGTTTGCAATGCAGTACTGCTCAAGTCTTTCAGTGTATGTAGCCCAGTCTTCCACAGTGCTATCAAAACTGTCCATTTGTCCTACACATCCAGCAACCTTGTTTCAATTTTTTTTTCTTCTTTCAACTTACAGTATGTCCATTTTCCTCTTTCAGTAGTTTGCTTTGCCACTCACTGTTCCTTTCTATGTGCTCTGTTTTCTAGTGTTGTAGTCAAGACCTCATCAAGACCTCATCAAGACCAGAGTCTCCCAAGACCAAGACCAAGACCGAGAAAAAGTTGAGACCAAGACCCACATACAAAGTGGTCTTGACTTGGTCTCAGTCTTGGGATTCTGGTCTTGGTTTGCTCTCGACTACAACTCTATTTCCAAGTAACTAGTTACTTTAATCATGCAGTAATTGGTAAAGTAGCTCAGTTACTTTTGAAAAGAAGTAACTAGTAACTGTAATTAGTTACTATTTTTTAGTAACTTGCACAACACTGGTTATATGAATACTGCATATAAATGTGCATGTCTGCAATACCCGCATATTATTTATGCATTCTTCACAATAAGCGATGGCAATGTTTGCTCCTTTGCTTCCCATAGAGTTGTAGTCGAGAGCAAACCAAGACCAGAATCCCAAGACTGAGACCAAGTCAAGACCACTTTGTATGTGGGTCTTGGTCTCAACTTTTTCTCGGTCTTGGTCTTGGTCTTGGTCTTGGGAGACTCTGGTCTTGATGAGGTCTTGACTACAACACTACTGTTTTCCTCTCTCTGGTCCTGGTTATTGGTCACTAGCTAGTCCGTCCAGGTAGTATTCACAGTAGGGTAGGAAAAACCAGTCTATAAATTGTCTCTCTCTGTGCTATATCCACTGCACATGGATTAATCCCATCCTCGTTGCCAGCTGTGTTTTCTACACTTAACACAAATCAATAACCAGGCAGGAGTGTAGCTTCAGAAACTTTTTTCTCTTTACTGGGAACTTTGGAGCAAGTTTACATAAAGCACCACAGTTATCTGTATCAATCCACGGCGATAGGAAAATCATAGTTCCAAATTACTACACATAAAATAGTTCCTTAACAACAATAGTTTCTTTGACCGTAACACCCCCCCACCCCAAAATCCCAGAATCGGCGACTAGACCCAACCCACATACCACAAGGCTAATAGTGGCTAGTGCTACATTAAACATGAACGCTGCTATAAAAAAGACTTACTGGTTGAAGGACATTCCCAGTTATATGGACAGTGGCCCAGGATAACAACTAAAACTGCACCGGTCCTTAAAAGCAGTTTAATGGTAAAACCCATCTTTAATTACCTCCACCAAGGAGGTAATGTGTTCGGGGTGGTTTGTCTGTCTGTGCTGTCTGTCTGTCTGTCTGTCTGTCTGTCTGTTAGCAGTGTAACCTAATAGTTTTCACCAGCATTTATTTTTTATCTTATTTAAGTATGAATATTACTTTAATTTCATTTTCATTATTAATACATTTATTAGTACATTTATCATTTGAAGCATTGGTTAATTCAATTCAATTCAACTTTACTTATATAGCGCCATTTCACAACAACAGTCATCTCATAGCACTTTCAACTGTAGGGGAAACCCCCACAATTGCAGAAAGACCCCAGCAATCAGGCGATCCCCTGTGAGCAAGCGTTTGGAGACGATGGAGAGGAAAAACTCCCTTTTAACAGGAAGGAATGTACAGCAGAACCAGGCTCAGGGAGGGGCAGTCATCTGCTGCGACTGGCTGGGGGGTGAGGGGATAGAGAAGATGAAAAGAGCAGACATGTAGAGAGCAAACAGCACGATGTAATTTACTGTACATACTCTGTTGTCATTGAATCCTTATTTAAATCCTCCACCTGAACAATGAGAGCAAGTTTTTAGCCAAAGTCAAATTCCTTGTATGTGTTGTGCATACTTGGCCAATAAAGCTGATTCTGATTCTGATTCTGATTCTGATTCTGATGGGGACTCAGTCTATGGGAAAGAACAAACAGATATTAATGACCAGCAAAAAAAAAAAATATTTAATTGAGAGTGAAGAAAGGAGTGAAGCCCAATGCATTATTGGAGGTCCCCCGGCTGTCTAAACCTATTAGCAGCATAACTAAGGGAGGGTTCAGAGACACATGATCCCTCCCAAATTGTAGGCTATATCAAAAAGGAAGGTTTTAACCCTATTCTTAAAAACAGAGATCGAGTCTGACTCCCGAATCCAGATTGGCAGCTGGTTCCACAGGAGAGGAGCTTGATAACTGAAGGCTCTGCCTCCCATTGTACTTTTGGAGATTCTAGGTATTACAAGTAATCCAGCATTTTGGGAGTGTAGTGCTCTGTTATGATAATAGGGTAGTATCAGATCTTTTAAATATAAAGGGGCCTGATTATTTTGAGCTTTGTAAGTAAGAAGAAGGATTTTAAACTTAATTCTAAACCCTATGGGAAGCCAATGAAGGGAGGCCAGAACCGGAGAGATATGATCTCTCTTTCTAGTACCTGTTAAAACTCATGGTGCAGCATTTTGGATCAACTGAAGACTTTTTAAAGATGTTTTAGGACAACCTGATAATAAAGAGTTACAATAATCTAATCTAGAGCAAACAAAAGCGTGGATCAGTTTCTCAGCATCACTCTGAGACAAGATGCTCCTAATCTTGGCAATATTGCGCGAATGATAGAAGGCAGTCTTAGAAACAAATTTAATATGTGAAGTGGAAAACAGATCTTGATCAAAAATAAGTCCAAGGTTCCTCACAGAGCTATTAAGAGAAAGAGTAACCACATCCAAACTAAAAATTTGATTTGGAAAGGTATTTCTAAGGTCTTTTGGACCAACAAGAATGACTTCAGTCTTATCTGAATTTAATAGCAGGAAATTACAAGTCGTCCAAGCTTTGATTTCCTTAAAACAGGCTTCTAACTTGGCTAATTGATTATTATCATCTGGCTTCATTGACAGGTATAATTGTGTGTCATCTGCATAACAATGAAAATGTATACAGTGCTTTCTAATAATGTTGCCTAACGGAAGCATATATAAACTAAAAAGAGAAGGGCCTAGCACAGATCCCTGTGGAACTCCATGACTGAGCTTTGAGTTGAAAGAAAACTAATTATTGACATGAACAAACTGAAACCTATCAGATAAATAAGATCTAAACCACTGCAATGAAATTCCATTAAGTCCAACATAGTGTTCTAATCTAACAAGTAGAATATTATGATCGATAGTATCAAAAGCTGCATTAAGGTCTAAAAGGACAAGTACAGAAACAAGTCTATTATCAGATGCGATAAGATAAGATAAGCCTTTATTAGTCCCACAATGGGGAAATTCCAGGATTTCAACAGCACAGGGATAGCAACACTCAGAGCAATAATTAAGAAGATATGGAAGATAAAAATAAGAGCAGTGGATATACATACATACACATAAATATGTAAATATATATATAAAGTGCGGAGTATTGTAGCAAGATGGAATAAACAGCAGCTAACAGCATAGTAAGGAGGTCATTAGTGACATTCACTAAGGCTGTTTGAGTAAAATGATGGATTCTAAACCCAGATTGAAACTCTTCAAATAAACCATTTCCCTGCAAGTGGTCAAATAATTGCGTAGCAACAACTCTTTCTAAGATTTTTGAACTGAAAGGGAGATTAGAGATTGGTCTATAGTTAGCTCAAACTCCTGGATCCAGTGTTGGCTTTTTAAGTAAGGGTTTAATTACAGCAGTTTTAAAAGTTTGTGATACATGGCCTAAAGTTAATGAAGAATTGATTATTTGAATAATAAAGCTACCAATAAATGGGAAAACTTCTTTAAATAACCTGGTAGGAATAGGGTCTAAAAGACAAGTTGAAGGCTTGGATGAGGAAATTATTTTGTCTAACTCTAAAAGGACAATTGGAGTAAACTCATCCAAACAGATATCAATTGAAGGAGTTGTAGTAGTTACTGTATTTAAGTTAACGATGGGAAGAATCTGATCATTTCTGTCTCTGATAGATGAAAATTTATTATTGAAAAAGTTCATAAAGTCCTGACTAGTAAGCTCTAAGGGAATGCTAGGATTGACAGAGTCCTGACTCTTTGTCAGCCTGGCTACAGTGCTGAAAAGAAACCTGGGATTATTCTTGTTCTCTTCTATTAATGCGGAATAATAACTCGTTCTAGCTTTCTAAGAGATTTTTTTTATAAATTAAAAGATGATTTCTGAGGACTTCCAGTTATGGCAGCCACGTAGGAAGACGTGTTTCACACTGCTCTGCTCATAAAAATAAAAATTTTACTAAAACTCTCTTAACTGGAACAAAAACCCATCCCAGCATTTTGGCGCAGATATGGTAAAGACCAAGGTTGGGAAATTAGGTGGAGGAAAAGGTAACTCGACAAAACAACCCAAGCTAACAGACTTCCACGCTCGAGGCGAAACAGGGAAAACTCCAGAAGCAATAGCAGAGGAGGGAGCCAGCGGCGGAGCGGGAACTGCTGAAGAGGGGACAAATGTAGTGCTCACTGCCATCAACTCCATGAGAACAGAGTTTTCGTCTAAATTTGATGGCATCATAGCAGCGATAGAAGGTATGAGAAAGGAAATAAACGACTGCATGGAGCGAGTGTCGCAGGCGGAGCTCCAAATTTCAAGCACTGAAGATGACGTCAACAGCCGGCAATCTAAGTTGCAAACACTGGAATCAGAATGCAAACATCTGGAAGATAATGTCCTAGACTTGGAATCCAGCTCAAGACGGAATAATTTGAGGCTGGTGGGCCTTCCGGAGGGAGCGGAGGGACGGGACCCATGTTCCTTTTTGGAAAAGTGGATTCCAGAAGCGCTGGATAACGTGGATTTGCAGTCATCGGTCGTTTTAGAGAGAGCTCACCAAATCGGCCCACCGAGAGATAATAAGACACCACCAAGGACGCTGATTATGAAGTTCCTCAACTACAGAGACAAGATACGCGAGCTAAAGGGGAAATTAAATACCAGGATCAACAGGTGCAGTTCTATCCAGATTTGGCCACAGGAATTCAACAATTAAGGAGGCAGTTCGACCCCGCCCGCAAAGAGCTGCATAACCTAGGGATTCGTCACGGAGTAATTCAAGACTGCTGGTCACACATAAAGGGAGAACCCACACCTTCAAGACCCATCAAGAGGCGCAGGAGCTCATCAAGCAGATCCAAAAGGAGACTGGTGGGAGCTAAGCATGAACATGACAAAGGTAGAACTTTTAAGCATTTGTACAGGCATCTGATTGATCTGAAACATATAACATATCTACAAAATACAGACTGTATTAAAAAAAAAGCTATGATGTACAAAGTTGCTATAAAACTTTGAAGTTATGTTGAAAAAACTACATATGAGAGTTAATGTCATAAAAATAGTAGTAGTGTCAGGGTGATTGAGAGGAGAAAGAGAGAGTGGTTTGACTGATCCTCGCAGGTGTGGAACAGTCACTAGCTGCAATGGGAGACAGAATTTTTTGATTTTGGGGTGATTGCCACGAATGTGGGGAAAGGGAATTAGTTTTTGTTTAGTTTGTAGGATGAATGTTCTATCATCCATGTTTTTGCTTCTCTGTAAGAGTATGTTCATATTGCAAGGTAATCTCAAACTCCTTATTGAGCATAGATCAAAGCGTTAATCTTAATTTAACTTCATGGAATTGCAGAGGTCTACGAAATCTTAAAAAACTTAAACAAGTCATGAATAAAATAAAAGACATAGATTCAAAAATTGTATTTTTACAAGAAACTCATCTATTAGAGGAGGATGTAAAAAGAATTAGGAGAATATGGCAAGGTAATGTGTTCACCTCATCATTTTCATCCTGAGCTAGGGGAGTTATGATTCTCATACATAAAACAGTCCCATTTCAAATGAAAAACGTAATTAGAGACAAATCTGGAAGATATCTAATTATCCAAGGATCTTTGTCATTAGAAAATATAAATCTGGTGAACTTATACGGCCCCAATATTGATGATCAAAACTTCTTTGTTAATTTATTCCTCACTTTATCATCACTTACAGGACAACATATAATAGCAGGGGATTTTAATTGTACATTGAATCCCAGTATAGATAGATCAACAGGACTGGACTGTACGCACAATGGATGTAGGATGACCATTAATCATTTTATGAAAGAATTGAGATTGCTAGATATATGGAGAGAAATGAAACCACAAGTCAAAGCCTATTCTTGTTATTCTAATACCTATAAGACATTCTCACGTATTGACTATTTTTGATCTCTACAGAATTAAGGTCGAAGATTCAAAACTGTTTCTATGATAATATTGTGATCTCTGATCACGCACCCTGCTGTCTAGTATATGTAGATAAGAAATTGACAAAGGACCCAGTTAGGTGGCATTTTCAACATAAATGGCTTCAAGATGAGGAATTTGTTAAGTACATAGAAAAACAGATAGATGAGTTCTTTGATATCAATACTACACAACCAACGGCATGTATAAAGTGGGAGGCTTTCAAAGCTTTTATTAGGGGGCATATTATTAGTTATACAGGTTCAAAATCTAAGAAGACCCGAGAGGAGAGAGTCCAATTGGAACGTAAAATAAAAATTCTTCAAGAAAAGGTGTATGCAGGAAGTAACCCACAGTTAGAGAACGAATTACTGATTCTGAGAGCTGAATATGACAAAAAATCAGTGAATAGAGCTGCCTCGAGTCTTCTAAGATTGAAACAAACTTTTTATGAACAAGGTGAAAAATCAGGAAATTTATTGACATGGCAGATTAAACAATTAGAATCTAAAACACCAATTACCAGTATTATAAGTAACGGACAGGTAGTTATAGATCCTTTAGAAATTAATAGTGCCTTTAGAGATTATTATGAAAAACTATATGATACAAAAAATGAAACTGACTTAACAAAACTAAATGGGTTTTTGGGTGGATTATCTATACCATGTATTCCAAATGAAAACAGGGAGATACTGGAGTCTAAAATTAGTCAAGAAGAAGTTGGGCAAGCCATTGATAATATGAAATCAGGAAAAAGAGCAGGACCAGATGGTCTTCCAGTTGACCTCTATAAAAAAATTAAGAATAAATTAATAAAACCACTGTTGGAAATGGTTTTAGAAGCATTGCCAAAACCAAGTAAACCCCCTAATAAATGTGAAAACATGAGACCAATAAGCCTATTAAATGCTGATCTTAAAATAATCTGTAAAATTTTAGCAAAACGACTACAAGAAATATTACCAAATATTATTAACCGAGATCAGAATGGCTTTATAATGGGAAGACAAGGCTTCCATAATGTAAGAAGACTAGTTAATATTATTTATTCCAATAAAGAAGCACCGGATACAGCTCTCCTATCATTGGACGCCGAAAAGGCCTTTGATAGGGTCAAATGGCCCTATCTTTTTGAAATCCTACAAAGGTTTGGACTTGGAAATAATTTCATAAAATGGGTCCAGATAATATACAATAATGCTACAGCAGAAATCCTAACAAAGAGCAATATCTCATAATCAATAAAAATCAATAGAGGATGTCGACAAGGCTGTCCACTTTCACCCTTATTGTTTACTATGGCAATTGAACCTTTAGCGGTGGCAGTACGTTTACATCCACAAATATATGGAATTAAAGTAGGACCAACAGAACATAAAATCTCCCTGTATGCCGATGACATAATTTTGTTTATGTCGAATTTTAAAAAATCAATTCCAACCTTGTTAAATTTAATAAAGAACTTTGGGGATATGTCAGGATATAAAATAAACAAAACAAAATCTTCAATATTAATGCTAAATGAGACCCAGAGAAATCATCCAGCTCCTGAGGTAAACCAATTCAATGTTGTAAATCAGTTTAAATATTTAGGAATTCAAATTTTGCCTAAGCTAGAATCAGTCGCCAATGCCAACTATGAAGCCCTAATGACAGATATTAATGAGTTACTTCAGAGATGGATGCCACTACCAATGTCAATGATTGGGAGAATTAATATACTTAAAAGTAATATCTTACCAAAACTACTTTATTTATTTCAAAACATTCCTTTACCACCACCTTCAGATCTATTCTCAAGAATTAAAAAAAAGTTAGTGGAATTTATATGGAACAATAGGAAGGCTAGATTACGTTTGTCCTTACTATATTTACCATTTGATCGTGGAGGTCTGAAATGTCCAAACTTTATGTTGTATTACTGGTCAGCACAACTGAGGTCTATGACATATTATTTTTCATCAAATGATCTTCCTCACTGGACTGAAATGGAATCATACAATTTACCTTTACCTCTTCCCTTATTCATATACTCAGACTTGGCTAAAAAACTACAGAAACAAGTTAAAAATCCAATTGTAAAGCACATGATCAAAATATGGTGTGAAACCAAAAAATATTTAAAAGAACCACACTCACTGTCACAATTTAGCCCAATATGAGGTAATCAATATTTTACACCAGGAAGAGTGGATACTGTATTTAAAATATGGAATTTAAAAGGGATTCAAAAGATTCAAGACTTATATTTGTCACGCTCAGATAACATAATGTCTTTTGAAGAACTGAGAATTAAATTCAATCTTAACAGAACACACTTTTTCAAATATCTTCAGCTTAGAAATTGTATTCGATCAAATCAAAATAATGCTCTCACCCGACCTACTTATTCATTTTTGGAAAAACTTTTGATGAAAGCTAAAGAGAAAGGGTATTATTTCAGAGTTTTACAACTCATTGACACTATTCTCAAGTGAAAACTCACAGAAAAGACTGAATTACTGGAAAGAAGACCTGCAAATTGAAATTTCAGAGGAACAATGGGAAATGGCTTGTGCAGGAGCTCAAACCAAATCAATAAATGTACGTCTTAAACTGATACATTTTAAATGGTTAATGCGGATGTATGTTACACCAGTGGAATTAAATAGATATAACAAAAACATACCAGATACATGCACAAAATGTATGGAAAGTAAAGGAACCCTATTTCACTGTTTATGGGAATGTAGAAAAATCAGAATGTTTTGGGAAGAGGTGAGGGTAACAATTGAAAAAATAATTTCAAAACAAATCACATTGAACCCTAAACTGTTTTTGTTGGGTCTGTATCCAGAAAAACATAACTTTAATAAGAGTGAAAGAGCATTCACAGACCTCAGTTTGCTTAAAGCCAAAAAATGTATTGTACTAATGTGGAAAAAGACTCATAGACCAGATGCGACTCAGTGGTTAAGACAGATGTTAACAAACCTTCCACTAGAAAGAATAACATATATACTGAAATCAAAGGAAAATGTGTTTGAGAATATATGGAGACCTTTCATTGATTATGTAAAGAATTTAAACATAACGTCTGAAGAAGAAGGTGAATGATATGTGTGGACCTTGCAAATTCCAAGCTGTTGAATGTACACTACCGTTCAAAAGTTTGGGGTCACCCAGACAATTATTTTGTGTTTTCCATGGAAAGTCACACTTATTTACCACCGTGAGTTGTAAAATGAATAGAAAATATAGTCAAGACATTGACAAGGTTAGAAATAATGATTTGTATTTGAAATAATTTTTTCCTTCAAACTTTGCTTTCGTTAAAGAATCCTCCATTTGCAGCAATTACAGCATTGCAGACCTAACATGATTGCACAAGGGTTTTCTAATCATCCATTAGCCTTCTGATGCAATGAGCAAACACATTGTACCATTAGAACACTGGAGTGATAGTTGCTGGAAATGGGCCTCTATACACCTATCTAGATATTGCACCAAAAACCAGACATTTGCAGCTAGAATAGTCATTTACCACATTAGCAATATATAGAGTGTATTTCTGATTAGTTTAAAGTTCTCTTCATTGAAAAAAAGTGCTTTTCTTTCAAAAATAAGGAAATTTCTAAGTGACCCCAAACTTTTGAATGGTAGTGTATATTATGTATTCTTATGTAATAGATTACCTAGACTAAACAGAGGAGCATTGTTGTTGACTTGTGTTTGTTAATGGTTGTTGTTGTTTTTATTTCACACTTTTTTTTTGTTATTGTTCTTTTTAATTTTTAAATTACTTTTGTGTTTGTGTCTGATTGTTTGTGCCATGTTTGTAAAAAAAAAAAAGGTTCAATAAAAAATATTGTGGAAAAAAAGATGATTTCTACAATCTAAATTAGAGGAGCGCCATTTTCTTTCTAATTGATGAGTCTTCTGTTTTAAGCTACAAGTTTCTGTGTTGAACCAAGGAGTTAGAAATCTCTGATTAGACTTTTCTTTTTTAAAGGGGCCACCATGTCTAGAGTCTGATGCAGAGAAGCTGTAACACCATCGACCATGCTATTGATTACAGAAGGAGTAAGCTGTCTATAGCTTATTTTCGTTGTGTTGACACACGGCATAGAGGAAACAATCTGCATAAATTTGGTTACAACATCATCTGAGAGGCAGCTACTGTAGTAATATTTTTCTTTAGGAGCCATATAGTCAGAAATAGTAAAATAAAAGGTGGAAGACAATGGTCTGACAGTACAATGGTCTGACAGTACAGGATTATGAGGAGACACTACCAGATTTTCTATTTCTATCCCATATGTCAGAACAAGGTCCAACGTATGGTGGAGATAATGGGTAGAATTTCCTACTTTCTGAGAAAACCCCATCGAGTCTAATATTGAATTAAATGCCATATTAAGGCAATCACTATCTACATCTACATGTATATTAAAGTCCCCTACTATAATTATTACCTCCGCCAAGGAGGTAATGTTTTTGCCGGGGTTTGTCTGTTTGTCTGTCTGTTTGTCTGTCTGTCTGTTGGTTAGCAAGATAACTCAAAAAGTTTTGGACGGATTTCGATGAAACTTTCAGGCATTGTTGGAAATGGTACAAGGAAGAACTGTTTAAATTTTGGTGGTGATCCGGATCACCATCCACAAGAAAACCGCCATTACGGAAAATGCCATTTTCGTGAATAACTACTGAACCACTAATCCTATCATTGTCAATCCAGTTGCTAGTCATATGTTTTCATGGTCAAGGAATCTGAAAATGTACACACAAACACTGTATGGGGGGAACTGTGGCCGCCATTACGGAAAATGCCATTTTCCTGAATAACTACTGAACCACTAATCCTATCATTGCCAATCCAATTGCTAGTCATATGTTCTCATGGTCAAGGAATCTGAAAACGTACACACAAACACTGTATGGGGGGAACTGTGGCCGCCATTACGGAAAATGCCATTTTCCCGAATAACTACTGAAACACTAATCCTATCATTGTCAATCCAATTGCTAGTCATATGTTCTCATGGTCAAGGAATCTGAAAACATACACACAAACACTGTATGGGGGGAACTGTGGCCGCCATTACGGAAAATGCCATTTTCCTGAATAACTACTGAACCACTAATCATATCATTGTCAATCAAATTGCTAGTCATATGTTTTCGTGGTCAAGGAATCTGAAAACGTAAACACAAATACTGTATGGCGGGAACTGTGGCGCTTGGCGGAGGTCTGCGCTCTCCGAGTGCTTTTCTAGTTCTATCTGATTTCAGCAAGAAATCAGCTAAGAATTTGGCTAATTCGGATAAAAACTCTGAGTAGGTTGATGGAGGACGATAAAGTATGGCAAATAAAATTGGGTTTAGCCTAAAATTGCTAAAATGCCCAATACTGAGGACTAGGCATTCAAAGGAATGACAGTGTGTTTTTTGCTTTACATTAACTAGTAATTTGGAATGGTAAATTGTTGCTACTCCTCCTCCACGACCAGAACTTCTGGGATTTTTACAGTTTAAATAACCAGAGGGAGTTGATTCATTTAAACCAACATAATCCTCTTACCCTAACCAAGTCTCTGTAAGGGATATTAAATCAATCTGATGATCAATTAACAGATCATGGACTAGCAGAGACTTGGGAGTTAGAGACCTAATATTTAACAAACCACATTTAATTTTTAAATTTTGAGGAGGAACAGAGGCCAAATCATTCAATTTAGAGGCTTCATGTTTAATTTGAGTTTTACCAACCTTTTGCTTAATCACTTTGGGATGCTTATACATTATATTTTTATTTATTTTGGAGGGAGCAGACAATGATTCTCTGATGGGGAAGACAGGGGCTAAGTTGAAGGTTGGCAGATGAGAAGGAGCTGCAGAGAGGCGTGTAAGACTGCGACTCTGCTTTCTGGTCCTAACTCTGAGTTGTCAATGTTTTGGAAATTTGGATAAAAATGATGCCAGATTGTTAGATAAATGAGACGCACCATCCAAAGTGGGATGGACGCCGTCTCGTCTAATAAGACCAGGTTTTCCCCAAAATGAGCTCCAATTGTCTATGTAGCCCACATTGTTTGCAGGACACTACACAGACAGCCAGCGGTTGAAGGATGAGAAGCAGCTAAACATGTCATCACTGGTCAGATTGGGGAGGGGCCCAGAGAATACTACAGAGGCAGACATTGTTTTGGCAAAGTCACACACCGATTCCACGTCAAGTTTTGTGACTTCCGACTGCCGGAGTCAGAAGTCGTTAATGCCGGTGTGGATAACAATTGTGGAGTATTTACAGTTACTTTTAGCCAGCATTTTCAAATTTGACTTGATGTCGCCTGCTCTGGCCCCAGAAATGCATTTGACTATGGCCGCTGGAGTCTCTAGGTTCACGTTTCTGACAACAGAGTCGCCAATGATCAGAGTTTTTTCCTCAGCGGGTGTGTCACTGAGCAGGGAAAAACAATTAGAAACATGAACAGGTTGGGGTGAACTGGGGCCTTGCTATTAGGCTTCCTTCTCACTATCACCCATCCAGTCTCCTCGCTGCTGAGGAGGACCGGAGGACCGCTACCAGGCCGCCCTATGCTAGGGAACTCCACTGCATCCGTCATGATTAACTGGCGCAGACGGTATTTCATGATTCCAAATCAGACAACCTCGCCTCGAGCGCCTCAAAAAGACAACATTTATTACATTTACCTTTATCACTACAAGAGGCAGAGGTGTTGCTAAACATCTGACAGAGAGAGCACACCAAAGGGAAAGGAAAACCTGTAGCCATAGCTACTGGCTAACCCAAAGCTAACACAAACACAGATGAAAGGTGAACAGAAGGCTAAAGAGGGTGATTAGGTGACACTAAGTGCCAACACAAGTGCAAGAGGCTTGTTAAACAGCAGTGAGAGGTGACAGTAGATGAAAAAAGGTGATTAAAATGCAGTTAAAGGCAATAGTCCGGCATCCCACATCTCCCACAAAGATCAAATCTCAGTGTCATCCTGTAAAAAAAAATTTGGGGGAAGCCTTAACCCATCCTCACGTCAGGATTTACATCAATAGGAGTGCAAATTTTATCACCCCATAAATTGATTTTGCTAGTGTTCCATTTATAATCATTAGGTTGTGTCCCTTAAATTTTTCACATTGTTTATCCCACTGTTTATTATAATGTTTAATGTTAAGAAACACAAGTGAATTATTGATTTTATTATTTTGTTACATATTGCATATGGTCACCTTATTAAATTGAAAACTAATGGTGATGTTATGATTCCTATTTTTTCACCTTGTTTATTTTGCGATTTTGTGAATGCTTTCCCTTTCCCTGTTGAAAAACGAAAACATGAACAGGAATGGAGAATAACACACACACACACACACACACGAAAAAATTACACCTAAAGCTTCCACAATTTGAATAATGTGATTTTGCTATTCACAACAAGTTTTTTTCAAATAATCCAGTGAATCTGTAAATGTTTTACCAATTGACATGGGTCAGCACTACTTTAAGATTATGTTTAAATAAAACAGTGCCATATATTAGAAGCCTTAAATCAATGCGGCATTTAGAATTAGCAATTGTTGCGTGTTCTGCCCACAGTAGAGTGTGTTTCATAGAAGGTTAAAAATAGTTCACAAGTTCATAATAAAATGTCATAATTCATTTGTAATAATTCATGCTAAAAAACAGTCATTAGGTTAAAAGTAACTTCTATGCAGTTAGTACTAGTTTACCTGTATTTCATTTTGAAGGCATGGCCAGTAGTCTCTATGATTTATGGGTAGCAGAAGCGGACGTTAGTAAGAGAGAGAAAGAAAAAAAGGAGAAAAGTATAACCTGCCTGTGAATGTCTGAGACGCTCCTCCTGTGTGTTATATCCTTTTCTACACCTTCGAAAGCAATGGCTGTGAGTTTAATGAGTGTCATGTTAACTTTATAAGTTTTATGAGACGTGAACTTGAGATCGTTTGTGAATATGTTGTTACCAGGAATTAGTCTTATCCCAGGAGCTCGCTAGCTTGCTTTACACCAAGAGTGCTGTGTATTAGCATAAGTAACGCTGCTACTAGCGATCTAATTAGCATATGAAAAGAGCGAAAATGTGTTGTTTGTCTTTAGTAGCAGCTATAGTTAATTTCTGTGTGAGTTCTCTGACGTTAGTTATTTTTTGGTGTATTTATTTTTCATCTGTCAAAGAGCTAAAGTACGCTTTATTTTCTGTTGTATTTTCAGTTTCACTGGGGCCTTTCATTGAGCTTTTAACGCCACAATTATAAAGAATTGTAAGCTGTCTAAGAAGACTGTAATAAAGGAGCAAGACGCTCGGTTTCCTGGCTCAAGAAAGACGAGTTTGGCTTGCTGTTGATCTGCGTTAACATACACAGTGTATACAACACGTAGTGATAACAGTACATTGCATGTAACTTAACCCCTTGCACTCTGGTCAATTTCCCTAAAAACGCCAAAAAATAACGTACCCAAAGTAAATCAAAAGCTGTTCTTCAACCCTTTGCAGCATCTTCATGGGGTTGGTCTCATTTAAAAGAAAACACTTTGAATTTTTTGGCAAAACAGTCATAATCTCTCTAAGTGCTCCTGCCACAGAGTAACAGTCATCTAAACATACTAAACTTGAAGAAAATAAATTTTGCCTGGGTGTTTTTTGGGATACAAATGCTTGCAAATAACACACAGCTGTCAGATCCGGCTGGAAAATGCAACAGAAATGTAGAACCAAGTGTTATCAAGCTGAGGTCCAAATTTGGTAACAATACCACAAAAAATGAATATATTACACAGCTTTTTTCTCAGGTTGTTCCCAGGCGTTTTTGAACTGTGCCAAACTGTGCCAAACTGTGCCAAATGGCACAGTTTGGCACAGTTTGGAAAAACGTCTGTAATTTTTGAATGCTTCAACATAGAAGCTTCATCTTGGGCTCTAATGAAAGGTGAAACTCAGGGCTATCTTGTTAGCTATCCAGAAACACTGTCAGTAGCAATGACGCAGAGAAAATGAAGTTTCAATTCTAAACACGCTTTACTGAACAAAAATGTCAATATACAAAACATACTATTTACAAACAACAAATTCAATTCAATTCAATTAAATTCAACTTTATTTATATAGCGCCATTTCACAACAACAGTCATCTCATAGCACTATCAACTGTAGGGGGAACCCCAACAGTTGCAGAAAGACCCCAGCAATCAGGCGATCCCCTGTGAGCAAGCACTTGGCGACGGGATATTTTACAAGTTGACAGCAATACCCTCTCAATCAAATATAATTTTCTAATCCTACTCATCATCATACTGATTCCTAGAAAATGTGTCAAGATTTTGCTGAGGCGGTCATGCATATCCGTGCCTCTCTTCCGCTCATTGGCCTCTTCTGCTGCTGGGCTGCTGAGGTGAAGGGCCCAGCTGATCAGGAGAAACTTTGTCCTGGTCATTACACTCTTGGGGAAAGGAAGGCTGTACAGGTGTCCCCCTCGCCAGTAATCACTGAAGGATTTGCACTTGACTATACCCATGTATATAATCAGGCCAAAAAATGAGAGCAGGTCGGAGTGTGTGAGGTCAATCCAGGGGCTGGTGGGTGTGTTGTAGTGTGCAGAGCCATGTACGGTGGGGCAAAAAAGTATTTAGTCAGCCACCAATTGTGCAAGTTCTCCCACTTAAAAGATGAGAGAGGTCTCCAATTTTCATCATAGGTATACCTCAACTATGAGAGACAAAATGAGAAAAAAAAAATCCAGAAAATCACATTGAAGGATTTTTAATGAATTAATTGGTAAATTCCTCAGTAAAATAAGTATTTGGTCACCTACAAACAAGCAAGATTTCTGGCTCTCACAGACCTGTAACTTCTTCTTTAAGAGGCTCCTCTGTCCTTCACTTGTTACCTGTATTAATGGCACCTGTTTGAACTCGTTATCAGTATAAAAGACATCTGTCCACAACCTCAAACAGTCAGACTCCAAACTCCACTATGGCCAAGACCAAAGAGCTGTCAAAGGACACCAGAAACAAAATTGTAGACCTGCACCAGGCTGGGAAGACTGAATCTGCAATAGGTAAGCAGCTTGGTGTGAAGAAATCAACTGTGGGAGCAATTATTAGAAAATGGAAGACATACAAGACCACTTATAATCTCCCTCCATCTGGGGCTCCACACAAGATCTCACCCCATGGGCTCAAAATTATCATGAGAACGGTGAGCAAAAATCCCAGAACCACATGGGGGGACCTAGTGAATGACCTGCAGAGAGCTGGGACCAAAGTAACAAAGGCTACATCAGAAACACACTCCGCCGCCAAGGACTCAAATCCTGCAGTGCCAGACGTGTCCCCCTGCTTAAGCCAGTGCATGTCCAGGCCCATCTGAAGTTTGCTAGAGAGCATTTGGATGATCCAGAAGAGGATTGGGAGAATGTCATATGGTCAGATGAAACCAAAATAGAACTTTTTGGTAAAAACTCAACTTGTCGTGTTTGGAGGAGAAAGAACACCATACGTACTGTGAAGCATGGGAGTGGAAACATCATACTTTGGGGCTGTTTTTCTGCAAAGGGACCAGGACGACTGATCCGTGTAAAGGAAAGAATGAATGGGGCCATGTATGGTGAGATTTTGAGTGAAAACCTCCTTCCACCAGCAAGGGCATTGAAGATGAAACGTGGCTGGGTCTTTCAGCATGACAATGATCCCAAACACACCACCCGGGCAACGAAGGAGTGGCTTCGTAAGAAGCATTTCAAGGTCCTGGAGTGGCCTAGCCAGTCTCCAGATCTCAACCGCATAGAAAATCTTTGGAGGGAGTTGAAAGTCTGTGTTGCCCAGCGACAACCCCAAAACATCACTGCTCTAGAGGAGATGTGCATGGAGGAATGGGCCAAAATACGAGCAACAGTGTGTGAAAACCTTGTGAAAACTTACAGAAAACGTTTGACCTCTGTCATTGCCAACAAAGGGTATATAACAAAGCATTGAGATGAACTTTTGTTATTGACCAAATACTTATTTTACCGAGGAATTTACCAATTAATTCATTAAAAATCCTTCAATGTGATTTTCTGGATTTTTTTTTTCTTATTTTGTCTCTCATAGTTGAGGTATACCTATGATGAAATTTGGAGACCTCTGTCATCTTTTAAGTGGGAGAACTTGCACAATTGGTGGCTGACTAAATACTTTTTTACCCCACTGTAGGTTGGTGTTCTCAACAATGTGGTCTAGCACAGATGGAGTGAAAAATAACTCAAGCAACTGAACGGGGGTGTATAAAGCTGTTGTAATTAGCTGAGGTCCAGGTGGATTTTTGGGACGAAAAATGGGCTGTGGTGGAATGATGTCAGGGGTGTCAGAATCATGCCACCTCTCCTCAGCTGATGAAGGGCCGGCCAATGTCCCAGGCTGAGGGCTGCCATCACCACTCTCGCCTCCTCTTCCTCTCCTGCTACCTCCTCTTCCTCTCCCTCTTACTCTCCTTTCTCTTCCTCTCCCCAGTGGTGTCCCTCTATTTGGGGTAGGGGTTTTCTCTTCTGACAAGCTCGCCTGCAGCTCCCTTCTTCTGCGCTTGCTGGCAGAGTGCTCGTCTGGCACCCACTCCTCACCAGAGTCTTCATCTGAAGTTTGTCTATTATGTGAAAATAAAGTCATTTACAAAGTTCACTTTTTATTTTTCACTATTCTCCTATTTTCCCAGAGTTCACATACACAGCACAGTTCCTGTTTTTTTTTTGTTTTTTTTTTTACAAGAAAAAATAGCCTAAAGTGCAATAAAAATTATACTAAAACATTATTACATTTCTAGAGGGTAACAAACAACCCACTGGGAGGAGACCCCGGGGCAGACCCAGGACTCGGTGGAGAGACTATGTCTCCCAGCTGGTCTGGGAACGCCTCGGTATCCTCTCTGGAGAGCTGGAGCAGGTGGCTGGGGAGAGGGAAGTCTGGGCTTCTCTGCTTGAACTGCTGCCTCCGCAACTCGGACCTCCGGAAAAGCGGTAGAAGATGGATGGATGGATGGATGGATGGATGGATGGATAACAAACAACCCCCCCCACACACACACACACAAAAACATGCCATGTAAAAAATGTGTGGCCTTTTTTACAAGAAAAAATAGCCTACAGTGCAATAAAAATTATGCTAAAATATCTATCTGCAATGCAGAGGATAACACCCCCCCACCCGCCCCGCTACAGAGGAACTCTGCACACCAAAAAACTTGTGGCCATGACGCACCGTTGGAATTACCGATCGGACAAAAGTGATTTTTATTACTATTTTCATCGATAAAGAATAATTTAGCTTATAACACTTACCTGTCCACAACAGCAGTAAGTTCCTCATTGTCAGACGAACATGAAGCTGGTCCGGTTGTAACGGACTCATGCTTCTGGTCACCCGACCCGGTCAAAACATCTCCGCTTCCACGCTTGCGGTTTTGGCAAACCATTTTTCCAAACAAATAATCCAAAAAAGACTGGCTGATGCTACCGTTCCGCACAGGTCTCAATGTCAGTCACCCAGCGGCTTAGGCAAAAGAGATTTTATGCAGGGAGACGCACGTCAACTGTCAAACTTCTCTGCTTCAATTGGCTCGTATTCGCAGCCGTTGGTAGGCAGGTCCTTCTTGCTAGGCTTTCAGTCATTGGTTCTTCAAGGTTTCAGAAACCCAATTCAAGGCTCTTATTAGAGGCCAATCAAATCTAAACCAATCATACACTCCTTTGGCTTTCTGTTCACGGCTGTGTGAAAAGAAAGCTGAACAATGCAGCTTTTTTTTTTTTCTGTGCGCACTCATGAGTGCGCACTGAGACGCACAGTGCGTTCTATGACGCACGAGGGCGCCCTGGGACGCACAAGGGTGCACTGGGACGCAGAGACGTGCCCGCCCGCGGTACACCGGAGTGCAAGAGGTTAAAAGATTAAAATGTGTAGTTACGCACGTGAGTAACTGTAAAGTGTAGACCTAATCTCTTTCTTTCTGTGGCAGAGGTCATAGAGCAGCACTCTGTGTTCAGGATTTTATTGCACAGGAAAAAAAAAAACAACAAAAAAAACAAACATTTTGAGCCTGAACATGCTTGCAAGATCAGAATGGTTGATACTCCAATCTGCTGTTGTTTTTTTTCCCTAAATCCTGCAATCCTTCAGACCTTGTGCCTCCTTTTTTTTCCTTATTTTTTTTTTTTACATGGACAGTGAAAGGATCAAAATGTAAATGAGCACATAGTCATTTGTTAAAAAGTGAGTTTAGTATTATTGAAACAAAACAACAATATGACATAGAAGTACCAAGACCTCTGTTTGATAGTCAGTAGTCTCTGGCAAATCATATGCACAAACACAGTAATTATCAACCTCTCTATGCTTTGAATCATGTAATATAAGGTAAATAAAAGGTAATAAAGCCTTCAGTGATTAGGCATTATTAAGTGACAGCATGATATCGTAATGTTCAGTTAATTTTATCATTGTCATGCTGGTAGCATTGATTAACATGCATGCAATTGTACTTAACTTATTGGTTTATCTGTCTTTGGTGTCGACGAGAGGAGCGCGGACAGTGGGGAGGCGACGTTTTGCTGGGTCCCAGAGGCTGGTTTTTGGCAAGAGCGGGGAACAGAGGGAAGGAAAATCCATTTGAGATTGTTAGTCCTGTGTCATTTTTCCCTGTAAAGTTCATTGTTATGCTTCAGTCAGAGAGACAAGGCAACTGAGTCAATAAAATCACTGATACGTCAAAAAGTTGAATAAAAATAGCTCAATGTTTTTCATTTTCCAAAGAAAAACTGGAGGAAATGAAAATACTGGCTTTAAAAATATATAAATAGTTTACCACGTATGCAACGTTAGAGTCAAAACCCACAAAATTAGATTGAAAAACCCACAAAAGGAAACTGTAAAAACCCCAAAGCTTTGCAAAAATACCAATATATAGATTTTTTCCTCTCCTCTTCCTCTTCTTCTCGCTCACTCACTGTCAAACACAAGGGCCCACACATACACACAGCGCAGTCCTGTTATCTCTCCAAGGTTACTTTTGGGCTGACATGGTTCAGGTGACCCACAGACAGACACAACTCAGGATTAACACAATTAACGTACTTTATTTGTTAACGTGAGTGAGCGGATGCTTGAGTGCGGTTATGAGGTGTAATGTAGTATAGTGCAATCCGTGCGTTCCAGCTGGGCCGGCAGAGCACCGTACAAACTGGAAACCCTGAAACAGAGACAAGGGCCATTAGCAACAGAACACCTATGCAGCACGTTTGATGTTACTGGGCTTACTGTCAACAGATGTTCATGAGTCTACAGGTCGCACTGAAGCTGCAGCCAGGGAGACAGTGTCTGCGGGCTGAATAGCTGGAAGAGGAACAAGTCCGCCGCCTGGAGGGAGAAAGAGGTCCGCCGTTGCGGGCTCCGCCTGTGCACAGGGAAAGGACAGATTAGAAGCTAAGAGCTTACTTGGGTGTTGGTCCGGGCGAAATCGACCCAGACGTCGTTCTGCTGGGCTTGGAAGCCCGAGGCAGGAGAAGTTAGTGCAGGGAAGCACAGAGGCAGGTTGTGGCGTGATTCACCAAAGGAATCAGACGACTCCGCGCCCAGCACTGGTCCTGATGGGAATAAATAGGGCCGAAGGAGATAACAGGCAGGTGTGCACACAGGTGCCATGATTGGCAGCCATGACAGTACCCCCCCCCCCACGGCACGCCTCTCGGTGTGCATTCCAACCTACCCGGGTGCGTTCGATGGAAGTCCCTGATGAGCTGCTTGTCAAGCACCAGGGCGGGACGCACCCAGGACCTCCACTCCGGCCCGTAGCCCTCCCAGTTGACCAGATACTGCAGGCCACGCCCCTGGCGGCGGATGTCCAGGATGGAAGTGACGGGCCACGCCGGGTTGCCGTCAATCACCCTCGTGGAGGTGGAGACCTGGGAGGGGGACACAACGGGCTGGAGGAGACAGGCTTAATCTGAGAGACATGGAAGGTTGGACAGATGCGGAGGGAGGGGGGGAGAGTTAGATGCACAGACACTGGGTTAATAATTCGACAAATAGGGTATGGACCAATAAACCGCTGGGCGGTCTTCTTACATTCAGCCTTCAGGTTGATGTTCTTGGTGGAGAGCCATACCTGCTGACCCACCTGATAAGCCGGGCCCGGAAGCCTGTGCCGATTCGCCACCGCAGTGTTGCGTTCCGCTTTTCGTTGCAGTGCCCTTCTGGCTGCCTTCCAAATCTGCCGACAGCATCTTAAGTGGGCCTGAACCAGTGGGACAGCAATGTCCCCCTCCTCTTCCGGGAACAGCGGGGGGTTGTAACCCAACAACGCCTCGAAGGGGGACATGCTGGTTTCCGAGGACACCGCTGTATTATGGGCGTATTCAATCCAAGGGAGGTATGTGCTCCATGATGAAGGATTGGCGGCAGTGACACACCGCAGTGCTGCTTCCACCTCCTGGTTGTCTCATTCACATTGCCCGTTGGATTGAGGGTGATAACCGGAGGACAGGCTTGCCGTAGCCCCTAGGGTGGTGCAAAAGGCCTTCCAGACCTTGGAGATAAACTGGGGCCCTCGGTCCGAAACAATGTCCTGAGGAATGCCATGCAGCTGAATAACATGCTGAACCAGCAGATCTGCTGTCTCCTTGGCAGACGGTAACCCCTGCAGAGGGGTGAAGTGAGCCGCCTTGGAAAGTCTGTCCACCAGCGTGAGAATGGTGGTGAAGTTATTAGACGTGGAGAGACCCGTGACAAAATCCAGCACCACGTGGGACCATGGTCTACCCGGGACGGGGAGGGGGTGGAGCAGCCTGGCCGGCGGCGATGAGGATGTCTTCCCTGTAGCACACTCGGGACATGCGCAGATATACTCCACCAAGCCCTTCTGGAGGGATGGCCACCAAAACGATCTTCGTAGGAGCGCCACCGTGCGTGCCCTTCCCGAATGGCAGGCGAATTTTGAGGAATGCCCCCACTGGATGACCTCCCCTCGGACCGCTGTGGGAACAAACAATTTGCCCGCTGGACCCCCCCCCCCCCAGGTCAGCATCGTCACCCTGCACCCCTGTAACCTTATCCCGAATGCCCCAAGCGAGGGTGCCCACGACACATGCTGGAGGGAGGATGGGGTGCTCGGCCTTTTCTGCTGTCTCCGGGGCAAACTGACGAGACAGGGCGTCGGGCTTGGTGTTCTTCGACCCAGGACGGTAGGTGATGGTAAAGTCGAACCGTCCAAAAAAACAGCGACCAACGGGCCTGTCGGGCGTTCAGCCTCTTGGCGGTCCGAAGGTACTCCAGGTTCTTATGATCAGTCCAGACAATGAATGGCTGTGACACTCCTTCCAACCAGTGCCGCCACTCCTCCAGGGCCAATTTCACTGCCAAGAGCTCTCTATCTCCGATGTCGTAATTTCGTTCTGCCGGGGACAGGCTACGAGAGAAGTAGGCGCAGGGGCGGATTTTACCATCTGCCAGAGAACGCTGGGACAGCACAGCCCCCACCCCGGAATCAGAGGCATCCACCTCCACCAAGCACTGAAGGGTGGGTTCCACCTGCGTCAGAATAGGTGAAGATGAAAATCTGACCTTTAACTCCGAGAACGCGGCGTCCGCCTCTTCCGTCCAGAGAAAGGGAACCTTGGTGGAGGTCAAGTTGGTGAGGGGGAGGGCAACGCGGCTGTAGTCCTTAATAGACCGGTGATAGAAGTTTGCGAAGCCCAACAACTGCAGCAACTGTTTCCTTGATGCGGGGGTGGGCCAGTCCACCACTGCCTTCACCTTCACTGGGTCCGGGATGATCTCCTTCGGGGCAATAATGAAGCCGAGGAAAGAGGTCCTGGAGACGTGGAACTCGCATTTTTCTGCCTTGACGATGTGCTTATTCTCCAACAGCCGCTGCAAGACTCGCCTGACGTGTACGCCATGCTCCTCCATGGACTCGGAAAAGATTAAAATGTCGTCAAGGTAGACAAACACAAAGGTGCCCAGAAAATCTCTCAAAACATCATTAATAAGACGTTGGAAGATGGCCGGAGCATTGGTCAGCCCGAACGGCATGACCAGATATTCAAAATGCCCGCTAGGGGTCCTAAAGGCCGTCTTCCACTCATCCCCCTCGCGTATCCGCACCAGGTGATAGGCATTGCGCAGGTCTAATTTAGTGAAGCAGCAAGCCCCCCGGAGGGAATCAAATGCAGAGTTAAGGAGGGGGAGAGTATACTTATCCTTGATAGTGATGTTGTTAAGTTGTCTGAAGTCGATGCAGGGCCTGAGGGAGCCGTCCTTCTTCCCCATGAAGAAAAACCCCGCCCCCGCCCCCACCGCTGAAGATGAAGGTCTAATAATAATAATAATAATAATTATTATTATTATATAATAATAATATTAATACTATATTATATAATAATATTAATTAAACTTTGAAGAGAACTGTGAAAAGGTGTGCAAAAAGGGTCAGCAACATTTGTATTGCTTGAGAAAACTTGCACGCTTCCAGATTGACCGAACCATAATGACAATGTTTTATTGGGCTTTTATTGAATCTGTTTTATCCTTTTCTTTAGTGTCATGGTTTGGTCAGATAAAACTGAAACAGAGGAAATCCTTGGATCAGGTAGTTAGATGGTCCAGTCATTTGCTTGGTGAGCCACAGCTGAGCCTGACATCCCTGTACACCAGACCAGTACAAAGGATGGCTACCTCCATTTTAAATGACTCCCACCCTTTGCACTACCACTTTCAGCTTCTTCCCTCAAGACGGAGGTTTGCTGTCCCAAAAAAGTAGAACCCAGCGCTACAAAAACAGCTTTGTTCCTGCTGCTGTCAAAGAGTTGAACAAGCTGTAACAATATATTGCACACAATTTAGGTACCTATTTATTAACTCCATTTTATATTTACTTATTTTTGTAGGATGTTACTTGGGTTCTAAATATTTTAATGGGTTTTAGAACTTTGAGTTTTTAACCTCTTTGACTAGTTTTTAACTTTTAATATGACCCTTCTCTCTTACCTCTGGTTTTTCTACCATCTCTTTGTCTTTTTATACCCTGATTGATGGAGCCTTGAGTATTTTTATCATGTTTATAGTCAGCTTCATGTGTGTCTGTGTTTGTGTCTATGTTGAATGTAATTTGTGGCTTGAAAATATGGATGTCACCAGACTGCAAAACAAATCTACCTACGGGTACAAATAAAGTAACCTGAACCTGAACCTAATAATACCTGAACTGAGGGACTCCTTAATATGTGAGTCCATGGCCGCGCGCTCCGGAGCAGACAGGTTGTAAAGTCTGCTAGATGGCAGAGGAGCGCCGGCCTGCAGATTAATAGCGCAATCATACGGTCGGTGAGGGGGGAGGGAAAGGGCTTGGGATTTACTAAAGACGGCCCCAAGGTCATGGTACTCCGGAGGCACTTTTGACAGATCCGGGGGAGGAGAGGCAGGGACCTCCAACGGCATGGCAGGCGAGCATGCAGCAGACTGCAGACAGGCACTTAGGCAGAAAGGGCTCCATGACACAATATTTCCTGAACGCCAGTCAATGGTAGGGTTGTGCAGATGCAGCCAAGGGTAGCCCAGAATGACCGGGGACGATAATACCGGTAGGACAAATAGATTTAGCTCCTCCCAATGATTGCCCGAAATGATGACTGGCACCGAGGCAACCCGATGAGTGACAGTAGCTAACGCCGCCTTAGACAGGGCAATAATTTTAAGGGGAGCTTTTAACGGTTGCATAGGTAGACCCAGAAGGATTGCCAGACTCCTAGAAATGAAGCTCTGCTCGGCCCCTGAGTCAATGAGTGCATGTGTATTATGTTCTTTGTGACCAAAGCAAAACCGAATAGGGATGAGAAAGCGGGTGAGGGGATTGCTATCTTTTACGTCCGTGAGACCCCCTACTTCGACGCGCGGACTTCCCCTTTTGGCCGCCTAAGACAAGAATTCAGGTCATGCTCCTCGCTCCCGCAGTAGACACACAACCCCAACTCACGGTGGCGCTGTCTCTCCTCAGCAGGAAGTTTCGACCCCCCCACTATCATAGGTTCTTGGTTCTCAGAGAGGTCAGTAGACAGGAGGGCCAGTAGGGGGGCTGGAGAGCTCAGCGTGGCCTATTCTCTGCGTGGCCGGAAGTCTTATGCTCCGCCGCTCGTTCCCTCAGACAGTTGTCAAGGCTAAGGGCCAGAGAGATACACTCATGCAGCGTGGAGGGTTTCTCCAGGTGGGCCAGCTCGTCCCGCAGGCTAGGGCTCAAACTCCTCAGGAATATACTACTCAGGGAGGCGTCTTCCCACCCGACCTCTGTAGCTACGACCCGGAAGTCAACAGCGTAATCGGTGACTGCCCTCAACCCCTGCCGAAGGTTTAACAGGCGAGAGGTAAGAACGTCTTCCCGGTTCGAGTGTCTAAACACTTCCTGGAATTCCTGTGTGAATTGAACATAAGTCATGGAAGCATAGTCAGCCCTAGCCATAACCACGTAAGCCCATGCTAAAGCCCGCCTCTCTAACAGATTGATCATATAGCCAATGCGGCTCTGGTCAGTGGGAAAATCCCCGGGAACCCTTTGGAACACAATTTCACACTGCATAAGAAACCCCCTGGCTTCTCCCAATACCCCTTTAAACCGGGCGGGAGTAGGAACGGGAGTGAGCCGACTTGCGGAACCTGTAGAGTGAGGGCTAGGTGAAGAGCTAGTGGTAGCGCTAGCGGTAGAACTAGCGGGAGCTGAGGAGCTAGCTGGTGCTGTGGAAAACCCCTGTGGGTTAGTTAAATGATCTAAACTTTTGGTGATGCGTGTTAGCTGGGTTAGCATCACTTGTTGCTGGTACGCTAATTGGTCTACCTGAGCCTCGAGATGGTTAATGCGACGCATGAGTGCGCTGTCTGCCGGGTCACTTTGGCGGAGTCGTACTGACATGGTTCAGGTGACCCACAGACAGACACGACTCAGGATTAACACAATTAACGTACTTTATTTGTTAACATGAGTGAGTGGATGCGTGAGTGCGGTTATGAGGTGTAATGTAGTGTAGTGCATTCCGTGCGTTCCAGTTGGGCCGGCAGAGCACCGTACAAACTGGTAACCCTGAAACAGAGACAAGGGCCGTTAGCAACAGAACACCTATGCAACACGTTTGATGTTACTGGGCTTACTGTCAACAGATGTTGATGAGTCTACAGGTCGCACTGAAGCTGCAGCCAGGGAGACAGTGTCTGCGGGCTGAATAGCTGGAAGAGGAGCAAGTCCGCCGCCTGGAGGGAGAAGGAGGTCCGCCGTTGCGGGCTCCACCTGTGCACAGGGAAAGGACAGATTAGAAGCTAAGAGCTTACTTGGGTGTTGGTCCGGGCGAAATCAACCCGGACGTCGTTCTGCTGGGCTTGGAAGCCGGAGGCAGGAGAAGTTAGTGCAGGGAAGCACAGAGGCAGGTTGTGGCGTGATTCACCGAAGGAATCAGACGACTCCGCGCCCAGCACTGGTCCTGATGGGAATAAATAGGGCCGCAGGAGATAACAGGCAGGTGCGCACACAGGTGCCATGATTGGCGGCCATGACACGGGCAGCTGCTCACGCAGAGCAACAGGATGATAGCCTGAAAACAAGCTTGAAATGACAACCCAAAATACTTGGAAAAGCAAAGTTGGCAACCCAACATTCTGATGTCAACTTTTTTGTCTACCGCAATGAGAACACAATAGAATTTCTCACCCAAAAGTACAATTTACAAACGCCCACAATTTTAATCATTTCCCAAGAGGATAATAAATAATTAACCAACTCTTTTATGCTCCACAAATACCAGAAAAAATCATAACAACAAATTTACAGCTCCGTGCAACCTGCTTCTTCCGCCTTCGCGGAGAACTCCATCTCTCTGTCACCAGAGCAGGCTCCCCGACGCACAAGACACAAAAACAAAAAACAAGCCAACTGCAGTAACAATGCGCTACAACAAAACTTTAAAAATAAAAATCTACTGGTATTTTTCAGCAGTCATGTGACCTCCCACGGTATCTTGCCTGAAAGCTCACTGCTGCAGGATAAAAAAAAAAATCCCCAACGGCATCTTGCGATGAGGCTCACCGCGGCGAGGTACGAATCTTCCCTGAACTTAGCAATTAACAGCTCACTGCAGTATTGAGGCAGAATCTCACCTTGATGAACATCAAAAAATTGATAAATATCAAAAGTTCACTGTGCAATAATTATACAGTATCTTGTGTTAATTCCTGCGCGCAGCATCATCCGAACCTTCACCTCGCCGACACGAAGTTTCCAAAGCAACAAATCCTGTTTCCTCCTCCGGTATTTTGCAATAAAGCTCACCATGGCGGGGGAACCAGCAATTTAGTGCAATCACAAACTTAATGGTCCGGGCCAAAACCATATCACATCATACGCATATTTAACTCACTGGGACTCGAACTCAATGTCCATAAATTTAACAACAAATGTACTTACATCCAAGCCGCCTGTAGGATTCTTAGATCCATCACCCAGTCAGTTCCAGTGCCCTGGTTCGAAATGCCTTCACTGCGGTAACACTGAGTCTTGTACCCAGCCTGGGAAGGTCTTTCGTCAGCTGTGCACTCGCTGAAATCGGGCAGAGGTGCTGGAAGGACGGAGATATGTGGATCCACTGTTCGGAGCACCAAAATGTTAGAATAATTTTGAGCATAAATTATTCAAAGTCAAAAATCAGGCTTAATATTGGATTTAGGTACATTTATTATAAAAATAAATAAAAGGAATGAAAAGAAAAGTTACAGTTCAAATTAAACCTCAAATGGCCATTTTTGAGGGAGCGATTACAAAGCATGGCCTTCAGCACACACATACCGAATCTCTGAACATACACTCTTTAGGTTTGGTATTTATGGGTAGACAGAAAGGAGGTGGAGGAGGAGAAAGACACCTCAGAGACAGTCCAAATGCATATCACAATCCTGATAAGCAGGTCAGTATGACATGAGAGCTTATCTTGGGTGATGAGCAAATGAAGACATGTCACAGACATCCTGGAGCCAGGGTGCCTCTAATCTACACGAACTAGGAGTTTCTGTGCACAAAGTAAAGCAGAGCATGTCAAAGAGATTGTTATTGTAGCTTAGATCATCCTTTACGCTTGTACTGACCCTCAGTCTCTGAATCCTCTGAAGGCCAGTAATTGCTCACCGAAACATGCCAAGAATATATATGAAATATAATATGAAAGAATAATATAAAGGAATATATGAACTAATCCTACATGGAATGCACATATAAACATTAAACATGGCATCGGAAAGGCATGATACTTCTTAAGAATAATAATACATTATTAATAACAATAATAATGTGGATTATATGGAATTTTTCTATCATCAGTAAAGGGCAGTTCATTGCTCAGTTGAATATGGCTCATGTTATTAAGACATAACATTTGGTGACGTCGGATTAAACCATAGGAGAGTGCGTAAAACTACCACCTCTGTTTTTAGAGTTTTCGGGTGTGTCATCTACACCATGGGGCCACTGGTTGGAGGCGTTTGAGGAATACATTGCTGCAGCTGGCCTGGGCAGTGCCAACGAAAAGAGATGGAAGAGCCTGCTTGAGCACTGCCTTGGTGAGGAAGGCCAACGTGTGTTTCGCGTGCTGGGTGGCAAAAGCTTGCCGAAGGAGTGTTTGGACATAATGGACAGTTTCTTTATGGACCAGTACAACATCACAGTGTGAAAACATACATTCTTCAGCCGCCGACAACAAGCTGGTGAGTCCACCCAACATTTCACTAATGGAACTCTGTAGCCTAGTGAGCATGTGCGCCTTCGGCCTACCGAGGAAGAACTAGTTTGTGATAACCTAGCACACAGCACCATCAACAAGTGGCTCAAAGAGAAGCTAATGCTAACTACGGACATCTTCACACTGAGGCAAGTGACTGAATTGACCAGCCAGATAAAGTCCGCTACCCAGCTAAGTCTACAAGTGCTAGCTAAAGAGAACCTAGCCACCCAAGCTTCCCCTCCACATCAGGCCACTAGCAGCACAGCTTATTCCTCGGGGTGGACCTCCAAAAGGCAGCAGATCATTGCATGGGTAGGACCAGGAGCTTGGGGTCTATGTGGAGGCTTTAGCTATCCTCATCACTGGGCAGGTACATCCACTTGCCCTGCTAGAGGAAAGAAGTGCTACAACTGCGGCCGTTCTAATCACTAGGCCAGGGTCTGCACCACCACTAGTTAACCAACAGCTTCAGAGCTTGAAAGCATGACATCGGTGTGTGTGGCGAGCACTAAGAAGGGGCCATTAAAGTGGTAGGTCTTGTAGCTTGATGGGGTCAATGTGCCGCTTATGGTGGACACGGGCGCTTGTAAATCTATACTGAGCATGGACACACTGGAAAGACTTTTCCCGGGCAAAGCCATTAAAGCAGGGGCGGTGAAAATGTTTGGGTACGGTCATGCTTATACTAGCATGGCGGGAACAGCCAGCTTCTCGGTAACATGTGGGTCAAGGACTATTCCTGCATTTACCTTGCAGGTTTCATGCCACGGGGCCGACTTGTTGGGAATTGATCTGCTGGGTGAGTTAGGATTCTCCATCACGGACCCAGTGGGCTCAACTGTGCTGACGGTGTCCACCGAGTGGCATGCCCACTGGCCGGGCACGGACACACACAGACACAGATCCCTACGGATCCACAGGTGGACTGAGCAACTGCAGGCTTACAATTTCACTACCCAGTTCACCCCTGAAAAAGAGAACATAGTGGTGGATCTCCTGTCCTGTGCCACAGCCAACACCACACAACCAGACGACGACAACCCCATGGAGGCGGATTTGGTCAATGCCCTGCACAGACCCCTCCAGGACATGGTGACTCTCCAGGAGCTATAGGTGGAGTCGGAACAGGACCCCACATTGTCACAACTGTGCTCGGTCATCAGGGAGGGTTGGCCCACAAAAGCACAGGGCAATCTGGCACCTTTTCACTGGTTAAGAGACGAACTGAGCTGCTGGAATGGTGTGTGTGTGGCAAGGGGGCACTGCACATTAACTGCACATTAATTCCACTGTCCCTGAGATCGCGAGTTCTGGCAATGCTCCACGAGGGTCACCTGGGTGTGGTCAGGGTGAAGCAGTGCTGCAGGGATTCAGTTTTGTGGCCTGGTATCAATAAGGACATTGAAGCTATGGTAAAGAATTGTGTTCCTTGCCTGGAGAGTGGAAAGACTGGCGGGCCCCACCCCCACCCCTGTGACCATTACCGTACCCAGAGGGCCCTTGGAAGCACATCCAATTGGACATTTGTGGTGAGCTACACAGAGCTCCCCCAAACAGCCGTTTTTTGCTTGTGGTCTACGATCTGTTCTCCAAATGGCTGGAGGTGTTACCCACTAACTCGGTCACGACGGATGTGGTAATGGGTTTCCTTTCGTCGCTGTTCGCCAGTTGGGGGTTCCCGGATGCCATCACAACAGACAATGGCCCACAGTTCACCTCTGGGGGTTTGAGGAGTTTTTGGGTGATAGGGTCATGGAGCACATCAGAACTGCGTTCTACCACCCCCAAGCCAACGGGGGCATGGACCGTTTCAACAAGACTCTGAAAAATGGTCTAAGAACCCATTTGGCAGACGGCTTCACGTTCCCGGACGCCCTCCAGAACATGCTCCACTACAAGACAATGGCCCACGCCACAACAGGGTGCTCCCTGGCGAAACTCATGCTGAGGTGTGAATTCCATCTGCCTCTGGACCGGCTAAGGTCCCCCCACAACCTCCTCTTTGGGGGACACAGACCCCCAACGAGACCAGGTCACCGCCCAGCACCAGAAAATGAAAGACATTTCAACAAGAAGCACAGGGCAAAGGCCCATGGACACAATGTGTCGGGACCAGGTCAGGATTAAGCATCCCAATCGCATGCAAAAACTGCAGCCTTTCTGGACGGGGCCCCTACAGATTGTGAGGCGGCTGGGCAGGGACACATTCAAGCTCTCGGAAGGGTCACGGTGGCATTCCAGCTGACTCAGGAAGTCGTTGCCAGAGTTTAAAAAAAAAAAGACAAAAGAAAATATTCATTATATATATTGCATGTGTTCTGTGGGGTTCTTTAATTCTAATGTTAATGGGGGGGGGTCTGTTTTCTGTGGTGCCTTTCACGTTTTGTAAGGGGAGGGGAAATGTGATACAGGGATTTGGCCCTTGGGGCTTGCGGTAGCTGATGCCAGGCAGTCGACGTGGTGACGTCAGACGGACTACGGCTGGTATGTATATTCTGTGTGAATCTCAATAAAGGGCAGTTCGTTGCTCGGTTCAACATGGCTCATGTCTCCCGTTATTAAGACATAACAACCTACAGCTAACCCACAGCCCAGAGAGATTGGAGCACCCAGAAATCAGGGCTACAGACTGGTGGTAGCTGTGTTTTCTCTTCAGCTTCAATATGATTAGCCAAGGCAGACAACTAGCTTATGTCACGTGGGATAATTGCTGCCTTCTACCAATTAACTGAGTGAGTTGTTTCACCTACATGGGACAGTTTTCACAGATAGTTGCTTAAGTTGAACAGCAGACTGAAGGTTTTTTCCCACCTGGCAGTTTGAGTTGAACAGTGTTTTAAGCATGTGGCTGCAGTCATTTGTGGAAGACGTTGAGGACGAGTCTCCCCCTGACGGCCTGTACGGCAGGGCTCAACGTGAGTTAACAAAGACTGTGGTGCAGAGGAGGAAATCAGATGAGGCAACAAGCTGACGACACAGAACTTTATTCTCCTCCAACAGATACAAACAGACTGCCCTGGGTCTCAAGGTGACCACTTTTATACTCTTTATTCCCACCTTTGGGACCCAGGGTGTGAAACATTAACATATGGGACACAAGACATGCACACACATCAACATGCAATACACAGAGCATGACTTATTACCATACTTTCACGCCCCGGTGACTTCAGGTGTGAACGCTGTCACAGCGGGGGCAAAGGCACCGCATCTAGTCTAAAACCCCCTAGTGCTATGGCGCCCCTCGTTGTCTGCGCTCCTCTCTTCACTATTACCATTTCTCACCTCCCTCCTCCCCCCCAACCTTAAGCCCTGGGTGGAGTGCCGCCTGTTATCATGTCACCACATAGCGCCTCCCCCCCCAGAAAGGGCCCTAACCCTCTGGTCCTTTGGCTTGAGCAAGTGCCCTTAGCGGCTGTAGCGAGGAACTGCCTGTCCAGTTGAAGCGCCTTCCTGATGAGGTGTGTGGGAAGAAACGTTGGTCTGTGGAGGTTGAGAGGGTGGGGAGGGGACGCAGTTAGTTTCGTGCTCACGGGTCTCTGCCGGGGAAATACTAACCTGCGCAGCCACCGTAGGTGGGCGTCCGCGCCGAGTAGCTTGGGCCAACACCACCTGTTTGCCTGCCAACACATAAATGGGCTTAAGCCTGTCAATGCAGACGGTTTCCTTACGCCGCCCCCCCCCCCCCCCAAGTCTAACACAAAGTGTTTTACCCCTGCTTCCAGCACTCTGAACAGGACATCGTATGGTGGATGCAGCGGGGTTCTGTGTGCATCGTGCCTGACAAAAACAAATTTGGCATTCTGCAAGCTCTTTGGAACAAAGATGTTGGGAAAACAATGGTGCGCTGAGCCCGGCACATTGGCAGCCCCTGTACTATGAAAAAATTGCATGGGCGGATCGGTCCCGGGAGCGGGGCTCTCCGGTAAATTTCCCTGGGGATCCACAACGGCTGAGAAAAAAAACGAGCTCTGCTGGGGAAGCTGCCAACTCTTCCTTAGGCACGGAGTGCAACCCCAATAGGACCCAAGGCAGGCGGTCAACTCAATTTGCGTCTGTGAGCGAGGCTCTGAGCGCTGCTTTAAGCGACCTGTGAAAACGTTAGCACAACCATTAGCCTGGGGGTTGTAAGTGGTGGTGTGGTGAATTTTGACCCCCAGACTATCGGCCATCATGGTCCAGAGTTCCAAAACGAATTGCAGACCCCTGTTGGAAGTGATGTCCGACGGGGATCCGAACCGTGTGACCCAAGCCGACAAAAATGCATGAGCTACCTCGGCGGACATGGTGGAAGCCAGCAGGACCACCTCTGGCCAATGCATGGTGTGGTCCATGATTGTCAAAAGGTGTATGAAACCTTGCAACGGCGGAAGGGGGTCCACTAAATCCACATGTACGTGGTCGAACCTCCTGGCTGGAATTTGAAACGGCTCGAGGGGGGCTTTGGTGTGCTTGTGCACCTTAGCCCACTGGCATGCGACACATGCTGCAGCCCATTCTTTCAAATCCCTGCGTAGGCGAGGCCAGACAAATTTTGCCCCCACCAGTTTAACCGAGGCGTGCACGCCAGGGTATGAAAGGGAGTGAATGGACTCAAAAATGCGGCGGTGCCAAGAGCTTGGAACCACTGGGTGGGGGCGGCTGGTGGAGACGTCGAAGAGCAAGGGGGGGCACCCTTCTTGCACCACCCTGCTCTCCAGTTTTAATCCAGTAGCTGCGGAATGCAGCGCGCAAATGTCTGCGTCCCTGGTTTGGTTGGCGGCCATGGCAGGGAAACCTATCCCCATGTAGACAGGGGAGACTAACGCGCATGACAGACAGTCAGCCTCAACATTAAGCATACCAGCAACGTGTTGGATGTCGGTAGTGAAATTTGAGATTGCGGTCAAGTGCTGTTGCTGCTGAGCTGACCCTGGTCTCCAAAGTTTGGGCTGCACGGTGGCGCAGTGGTTAGCACTGCGGCAGCACAGTTTACCCTTGGCTGGGGGATTGTGGGGATCATGGGATCGTGAGTTCGATCCCAGCCCCCAACCAACAGTGATCTGTGTGGAGTTTGCATGTTCTCCCCATGTTGCGTGGGTTTACTCCGGGATTTCTCTGGTTTCCTCCCACATGCCAAAAACATGCATGTTAGGTTAATTGGCTGTTCTAAATTGTCCCTAGATATCTGTTTCCTATAGGCCCTTAGAATAGAGGGTTAGTATTAATGAAAGCGCTTTGAGTGGTCTTTGTGACTAGAAAAGCGCTATATAAGTGCAGGTTAGTTAGTAGTAGTTAGTCATAGCGTCCGTTAGTGGTTTGTGATCAACAAATGCGGTGAACTCATGGCCCTCGAGCCAAAACTCGAAATGGCATGTAGCCAGGTGGAGAGCCAACAACTCCCTGTCAAACGTGCTGTATTTGCCCTCGTTGTTGTGCAAGGTACGGCTGAAAAATGCAGGTGGCTGCCATGACCCAGAGACGTACTGCTCCACCACTGCCCCTATCCCGATGTCAGACGCATCCGTGGTGAGTGCTATCTGCGCTGATGGGGTTGGGTGGGCCAGCAAAGCCGCGTTAGGACTGTTTTGGCGTTTGTGAAAGCCTGGACCCGCTTGGGGGTCCAGTCAATGCTTTCTGTGGGCTTCTTTTTTTTTTGAGCATGCTGTACAGCAGCTGCAGCAGCTGGGCTGCCCGAGGTAGAAAACAGTTGTAAAAATTGACCATTCCCAAAAATTCCTGTAGCGCCCTCACGGTCTGTGGACGCGGAAAATCTGACACTGCAATTACTTTATCCGGCAGCAGAATCGTGCCCTCCGACGAGATGCAGTGGCCAAAAAAATCAATGACTGGCAGCCCGAACTGGCATTTTAGCGAGTTAACGATCAGCCCGTGCGCTTCCAACAGTTGGAAGACTTGTCTGAGATGGGCGAGGTGCTCCTTCTCTGGCGCGCTAGCCACCAAAATGTCATCCAAGTAGATCAAAACAAACGGCAAGTCACGGAGCACCGCGTCCATCAGTCTTTGAAAAGGTTGCGCTGCACCCTTTAACCCGAACGGCATGCGTAAAAACTCAAAGAGGCCAAAAGGAATTACTACCGCCGTTTTGTGAATGTCCTCTGTGCGCACTGGGACCTGGTAGTAACCGCGGACAAGGTCCACTTTTGAAAAAATGCACGTCCCGGCCAGGTGCACAGAAAAATCCTGGATGTGCGGGATGGGATACCGGTCGTGTTCTGTGGTGTTGTTCAAGTGTCGGAAATGGCCCCACGGCCGCGACGACCCATTAGCCTTAGGCACCATGTGCAATGGAGATGCCCAAGGACTGTTGGAGCACCTAACAATGCCTAATCGCTCTAGGTTAGCAAACTCCTCGCAGCGCTGGCTAGCTTAACTGCATCCAGGCAGCGAGGGCACGTGAACACAGGCAGACCTTTCGTTGTGATAAAATGCTCAACCCCATGTTTGGTTACCGCAGAGGAAAAGGTGGGAACTGTGAGTGCTGGTAACTCAGAAAGCAAACACTGGTACTTACTCCCTGAAGCTAGAACATTAGCGTGTGTTGGTGGCTCAACTTCCCGAGCTGTGCAGGGCAAGGAGGAAAAAGAAGCAGCATCCACTAAATGTCTGTTGGCAACATCGGCTAACAGTCTGTAAGCACACAGAAAATCAACTCCCAAGATGGAAACCGAACATGCAGCTACCACAAAGTCCCACTGGTAATTGCGTCCATGTAAGCAAATAGTCACTGTCCTTTCTCCAAACATCCTGATGTGGGATCCATTGGTGGCCGTAAGAGCCAGGTTGCTGCCTTCTGCCAACCAGTCCGTGCTGACTGGCAAAATGAGGCTCTTCTGGGAGCCAGAGTCTACCAGAAAATGTCTCCCTGAACGTGTGTCCGTGATGAAAAGCAGCTTCTCCCTGTTGCCAGTGGTCGCAGCGGCTACCGGCTGCTGGCTGTCTTGTTTCCCGGCTTTCTTGAAATGGCACTGCAGCAGACAAGGTTGCGCTTCCTTGTCAAAACAGCGGTGATAAAAACACAGTGTCCCTGTCCCGTGTCTCCAGGTAGCCGTCCCTGCTACCACCATCGGCTCCTCAACCTCGCTGGATTCCTTTGGAGATCCCGGTGTCACTGCATGCACGCAGAGAGCCCTATTTGCCAGTATGATGCGGTCTGCCTCTTGTGCCAGCACACGGCAGTTCCTGGTCACCAGCAGCGGTGAGTTAGCGAGGATCACCTGCGCTGTAGCTAGTAGGTTTCTGAGGAAGAGGTGGGTGAACAGGAAGGATCCGTTGTCCCTACCAGTTAGCGCGAGCATGCTCTCCATAAGGTCCACAGCTAATCTATCACCTACCTTCGAGCTTGTGAGGAGATTTTCTGCCTTCTCCCTGTCCAAAAGGGTATAACGTTGCAGCACTATCTGCTTGAGAGCATTGTATTTACCCTGGGTTGGCAGGTCCTGGAGCAGGCTCATGACTTGTTGTGTGGTGCGCGCGTCCAACGCAGCTACCACATGATGGTATCTGGTGTCATCCATAGAGATTCAGCGGAGGGTGAACTGGGCTTCCACATGCAAAAACCAAAGGCTCTTTTTCATTAGCCCCGCTCAGCCTCGATTTGAGAACACGACTCGTTTCACAACGACTCAATTCACCCTCAATTGCTTTTCGACATTACTGCTGACACGCCTGGGGTGGGTGGGATTTCTTGAACAGCAAGGCGGCGCCACACTCTCGTGACGTGAAGCGCGCGACCCAAGCAAACATAACATGGCTGCTCTACACAGCGACTCCTCGGTCTGTGGCTTTTTTCGCCGTAAATACCAAAAAGGACCGCCAGACCCAGACCCAGGCAGTGAGACGAAACACTCTGGAATAGTTCTGCAGCTTCTGGGGGAGCCGAAGACATGAGGATACAAACTAGGTCATATATGACGGTAAGCTAATGGCTGCTAATGCTAGTTTGCTGTAAGTACGTCGTGCTACACTGTAATGTCTGCAAGTTAGGTACTAAAATATGTATGCTGTGTGTGTGTGTTTCAGATGGCTCTGTTGTTGGGAAATTACCTCTTCAAACGGTCGGTCTGGCGTTCCTCACAGCCTCTCACTGTCATCAGCCTGTCACTGATGTAATCAGCCTGTCACTAATGTCAGCACAGCTTCACCAACGATCAGTGGTTATAGAGCTTAAGAATGTCTGTAGAAACGTTTATTTCCTGTATAACAAATTGCTCTGCTCTGTGTGAAAATCATGGAGAGACTGTTGAGACATCATGGACGTACCTGCTTCTGCAGCAGTCTGAGGTGTGGTCATAGAAAAAAATGATCAGCTGACACAACTTGATCGCCAGTTTAATAACTATATTAGCCACAAAATATGTATTCAAAAAGTAAACAGTACTGAGTTACGTATAATAAGATATTTTTGATAGTTATGATGTATTTTAGGCCAAAACAAACTTGATCTAGGATTAAAGGCAATTAAAATAATGCAGTCACAAGGTTACATGGAAAATAATTGATTTACTAGATACATGTACTGTAGAAATATATATTCTCTGCATCAACAACGTATTATACATGCATTCATGTAGTATTGCACTGGGAATTGCACTGACAATAAACCTGTGAAGTTTTTGCAGATGTCTCTTTTTTATATATGTGAAAGTTACCACCATGTGACACAAATTAAATACTGAAAGACTGTAAAAGCTGTCTAAGAACAATCCAGCAGTTTGAGAAATCACTTTTGGTTTGGTGTAAGTCTGTCAACAAAATTATGAACCATAAAGCAGTTTGTGTTAAATCCCATTAAACCTAATCCGGGGGCTTCCAATCAGGTGTCATCGGGGGCCAAGACCCTGCAGGTTCTCTCTTCTACCCAGTCTCTTCAGCAGGTGTTCTCACTGATCAGTCAGTGGAAGAAGTTCAGTGGAATCTGCTGTTGAAGACACTGGTTGGAAGTAAAGCCTGCAGGGTCTTGGCCCTCCATGGCACATGATTAGACACCCCCACCCAAACCCATTATGATGAAGAGCAGATGCTAATATGACCCAGAATTCCTCCATATACATCCAACAATACAGTCTTCAGTTAATAAAATAATTGTTTTGGTTACTTTTTTCTTAAAAATGAGCCATTATTTTCAAGGTCACTGATAAATCCTTTGTACAGTTGACTCTTTTCCCACCAGTGTCTTAACAGACAAAATGGAAAATCATGATGCAAACACTTAAGTCACTAAATTGTTTATTACAATCAGCAGCAAATTCCAGATTATTCAGAATGTGCAAAATTCAAACTGTAAAAAAGAATAAAACTGGAATGGGTCACACACGGCTGCCACGCTCCCTCACTGAGAAGCAACTGGATCGGCCCCTGGTACTGGTCCAGCAGATCTTCAGCCTGCATCTCTGTAAATATTGAGGCAAGGTCCAGTTGGGGTGGACATTTTCCCTCTTGCATAGACAAAAGACAAATGGGTGGTGGTTAGTTAAAGCAAGTGTAAAACATATTTGGGAAATACACTTGTTGCTAAAAGCCAGTGGTGGAATGTGAATTAATGAATGAATCTTTTTTTCGGATTGATCAAAGGTAAAGATTAAAATAAAACAGAATAATATAACAAAGGGGAAAAAATCTAACAAGGTCAAATTAAACAGTAACTCCTCTGATTATACAGTTCAACATAGGTTATCTGAAATGGGTGAGGGCTGAAACCGCAGCTTATATTGCCCATCATATTCCATCCAAGAATTCAAAAGAAAAACAAAACAGGAGGGATTACAATTTGAATGTGACAATAAAGTACTTCGTTGTTGTATTTAACCACAATTTTCATGTAGCTGCGCTTCACTAGATTTTACAAGGGCTGGGTTACATTTAAAATCATCTGCTTTTACTGTGGCTTCAGCAATCAGAATGAATTAATACATCACTTGAATGGAATCTAGTACTTTAACTGATGCTGTGAATCACCGAGTAAGGAGTCACTCAGTCAAAATATGAAGTTTTTATCAATAAAAGTTTGTCTTGTCTGTAAAAGTGTCTTTTCTTGCCCTGGCTTCATGTGTGGGCGGTGTTTTGTACTAGCATTGCTAAAATATAAAAGGAAACACTACAATGGGTCTCAAATAATTGTAATGTGTCCTGTTACTGCATGAGTTTATTGATGAAAGACTATAAACTACACATATAAAGTAAATTATATTGACGACTGAACATCTCACATTCGCCAAAACATACAGTTATGAACATAACTCACAAAGGATCACACAAGTGATCTGACAAAAAAATAAATACATTAACAAGCGGTTTATTTTACAGTTGATGTGCCATATTCACACAATCAAATGAATCTCAGTTCAGTCCCTTTTATATTAAGTGGAAATTGTGCTTTTGACACTTTACCTATAAAAGCAAAGGATTTCAGTACTTTCCACAGTGGCGAGGTAGGTTGTGGAGCGGCTGATTTCGTCTTGCCTAGACAAACGACAGAAATGGATGGTGGTTAGTTTCAAGCAAGTTCAATACATATACAGGCACATCTCAAAAATTAGAATACCATGAAAAAATTCAATATTTTTGTCACTCATTTCAGAAAGTGAAACCCATATATAGATTCATTACAGGAACAGTGATATATTGAAAGTGTTGATTTTAATATTGATGATTATGGCTACAGCCCATATTAACCAACACCTCAACGGCCAACATTTATATTTAAAAAATATTTTTTAAAGTTAATTTTATGTAATATTCCAAGTTTTTGCAAAATAGAATTTGGGGTTTTCAGGGGCTGTATGCCGTAATCAGCAAAATTAAAATAAATAAACGCTTCAAATATATCACTGGCTGTGTAATGAATCTATATAATATACGGATTTCTCTTTCTGAAATGAGTGAGTGGTGGGATGTGACAAAAATGCTTCGATTCCCTGACAAGCACTGCAGGATCCGCAGAATAGGTGTGTGGGTCTATTCTGACGCTTTAGAAAATTATATGAATGACTTTATAAATCACTGGTTAGAAAAAGCAATTTTAATATGACGAGATTTAGCCTCCTGTGGTCCATTTCACCAGTATCACAATATAAACAGGGAGGCTAACCCCTGGCATGTGGAAACACATTCTAGCATTAAATTGCACACAATTTAATGCGCAGGACCAAAGTGCAATACAGAAACAAACCAGGACTTTAACCAGGATTAACATATTTCATCGTTTTGCTCTCACAAGCGAATATTTAGGAGAAAAAAAGCGCGATTCAGCAGTTGGTACTAGCTAGCTAGCAAAAAAAACATTAGCTACAAAAACGTTAGCCAGCACAGAACAGCACTGTATGGCTCCAAAAAAGTGAGCTTACCACCAACAGGATAAATAAGCAAACAGATGCACATTATTACAAATCACTCACCATCGATGGTTCTCTCACGCTCGTCTTCAGCTTGTCCATAGTTCAGTTTCTATGCTGTGCAGCCATATAGGTCCGGGTCACTCCTCCTGTGGAGCTGCCACAAAGCAGAGAAAACTCCGCACCTCTTCGTTGGACCACGGTGTAGAGTTCCGCAAAACCTACAACGCTGTCTGTATTAATATCATATTTACTCTCTGACCGAGTTAGTCCATGACAATATTGCAGATGGCGGTCATCAGAAGACGGCGAAGATGGTCGCTTTCGTGACGTTACGATCTGACCAATCAGCGGCGACCAGTCTGTTGACGTCACATCACGGCCCGACTCAGCCATGATGGACCCTGCCCTAGATCAGTTACGAAAATAGCGCCTGCTAACCGGTGCTGGGGCTAATGGAAAATTCTCAAATGCAGGGTGAGTGGTGCGGTGTTGGGGTAAGCGGGGCTAGTGGAAAAGGCCTACAAGTGACCGGATTGTGGAACCAAAAGTCCGGGAGCCTGACTGTGACGGCGCACACAGTGGTGTGTGGCTCTGCCGGGGTGTTTCTGAGGAGGTACTTGGCTCGTTCTCCATTTCATGTCTAAAGGTCACCAATGTGGTGCGGAGGAAATCAGATGAGGCAATGAGCTGACGACACAGAACTTTTATTCTTCTCCAACAGATACAAACAGACTGCCCTGGGTCTCAAGGTGACCACTTTTATACCCTTTATTCCCAAATTTGGGACCCAGGGTGTGAAACATTAACATATGGGACACAAGACATGTACACACATCAACATACATTACACAGAGCGTGACTTATTACCATACTTTCGCGCCCCGGTGACGTCAGGTGTGAACCCTGTCACAGGGGGGCAAAGGCACCTCTTGTCTAGTCTAAAGCCCCCTAGCACTACGGTGCCCCTTCGTTGTCTCCGCTTCTCTCTTCACTATTACCATTTCTCACCTCCCTCTTCCCCCCAACCTCAAGCCCTGAGTGGAGTGCCACCTATTATCGTGTCACCACAGTGGTGCACTATAAAGTGGATTTCCCTCCACATTTCCATGGTGATGGTAAAGATAGAGAAAGTTTTTCTCTGTGGAAAACTTGATTGGAGTTTGTATTTAAAGCATATGCAGATGGACAGCAGCTAGACATTGCCACAATACTCCCCACAAGTCTGAGTGGAGATGCACTTGCATATTGGCTGTCTTTGCCACCTGATGTGCAGCAGGACTGTGATAAATGTGCAGCTAAGCTATATGAAGTTTTAGGAAGAAAAGAACTTCTGTTTCATTTTCAGACATTTGTGAATGCTAGACAGTGTTTGCCTAAAGATCCTTTAGAAGTTTATGCTGCAGAAGTCACACGGCTAGTATTGGAGGCATTCCCGAATTATGGCCAGCCTGCTATTGCAGTGGAACGTTTCAGAAGATTTATTGCTGGTTTAGACCCTGTGTTGCAAGCAAAATGTCGCAAGCATGGTGCAGCTACACTGGAAGATCCCTAACCATTGCATGCAAATGAAAGCTTGCACAAGAAGCTTTAAAGCTCCTTCCACCACATACTTTTTCACCTGCATGATCGTCTATTATTGCCCCATCTATACTACGAGATGAGCCAATATCAGCTATGGTGTCCACTGAACATGAAAAATGTCACTCTGATCAGTCAGCTGGACTAATGGATGCAGTTCAACAGCTCACTAAAGACTTTCATGCACTAGATTTGAAGTTTCTCAACTAGAACATGATTATGGTCACTTCTCACGCCAGCATGCCTCCAGTGCAGATTTTCCCGAGCACAGATATGGCAGTCCATAGGAGTGGAAAAGAGAGCGAGGCCGAGAAATAGATCGTCGATCTCCAACAGCTTCTCCTGACCACCGCACCTACTACTCTGCATCAAGTCATCACAGATCCACCAGGTCACACAGTGATCACCTTCATCCCAGATTTTCTTCAGGTCGCCAGGGAAGACATTACTCCCCTACCCCTCCATCTTCTCCACTTCATCGTGACCACCATTCTGTTTACAGTCAGCACTGCTTCAGGCAGTATAGCCCAGACTGACGCCACTCCCCTGATCACTTCTGTACAAGGCGCTCACCCGCAAATGACTCTTACAGACACCCATCTCTGTCTCCCCCTTACTAATACTCTGACAGATCCAGGTATGATTCACATTCAACACATTTTACCAGGGGCAGACACACAGAAAGGAGACATCATGTGAACTTTAATGAAGACCCCTCAGAGCAAGGAAACTAATGGTAGCAGATGCTGAGGGCCAAGAGTCTCCTGCTACTACTGAGGCCCATCAACAAGGACTGCCACCCTCATGCAAAATCCCCACATGCTATGTGCTTGCTATTATTGACAACATTGCTTCCAAGGTACACTTAGATACAGGTTCAGATATATTGTTGATTAGTGAAGCTTTTAGAATGTCTATTTCCTCTTTGAGAACAAAAGTGATGCGGCGGTCTGACATTCTTCCTAGAGCAGTAACTGGTGACTATTTGGACATATTAGGTACACTCCCCATCACTCTCAGGTTAAGTCATAATGTGTTTACACACATAGTTCATGTCATCAGAAACATTACACAGCCTGTGATCTTAGGTTGGGACTTTTTGCTTTCACACCATGCAGTTCTGGATTTGAGGTGTGGTGTTTTAAAAGTAGGAAACCGCGCTAGCATCCCTCTCTTGTGTGCTACTGAAGCGTCTCCCCTGAGCTGTTGTGCAGTCACTCTTTCTCCAGTAGTGATTCCTGCTATGTCACAGATGACCATTTTAGCCAAAGTTCAGCCTACAGTTGGTGTGCCTGATCTTGAAGCTGAATACACAGGTATTTTAGAGCCAGGTCCACCTAGCTTTCAAGGTCTTCTAGCCGCACGTACACTCGCTCATGTACAGGCAGGACTAACTTATGTCAGAGTCATGAATCCAGCTAACGCTGACCTCCAAGTTCCATGTGACACTATATTGGATGATTTTCATCCACTAGGCAAAGATAGGGATGATGACTAGTGCATAGTTGGGAGCACAGTAGCTGCAGTTACACTAGAGCCTTCCTCTCAACAGCCATTACCTGATGTAGACCTAAGTCATGCAACACTTAGTGATGAACAGTGTCAATAGCTAGAGGCTTTGCTGCTAAGTTACAGTGATGTGTTCAATACTCACGATAAAGATTATGGATGCACAGACATAGACACAATCTTAAGACAAGTGATGCTCCACCCGTTAAACAAAGAGCATACAGAACTTAACCTAACATTAGAGCAGAGATAGACAGGCAAGTCCAGGAGCTCCTTTCATAGGATATCATAGAGGAAAGTTGTAGCCCATGGTCTTCCCCTGTTGTCCTCATAAAGAAAAAAGACAGCAGCTATAGATTCTGTATTGATTACAGGAAGCTCAATGCAGCCACCATTAAAGACTTATACCCACTGCCACATCCTGCAGATGCCCTTGACAGCTTATCAGGTGCTTGTTGGTTTAGCACAATGGACTTATCTTGTGGATATTAGCAGGTTGAGCTTGAGCCACAGGATAAGGAGAAAACAGCATTCAACACTGGCAGTGCCTTGTACCAGTTTAAAGTGATGCCTATGGGCCTAACCAATACCCCACCAACATTTCAAAGACTGATGGACCTTGTGTTCAATGGCTTATATTGGAAAGAATGTTTAATATATCTGGACGATGTTCATGTGTTCAGCCACTCTTTTGCAGACCACCTACAGAGCCTGGGAGAAGTCTTTATCCCATTTCGCTCTGCTGGGCTCAAGTTAAAAGCCAGGAAATGCCAGCTAGCACAAACACAGATACCATTTCTTGGCCATGTAATCTCAAACAAAGGACTACAACCTGATGCAAAAAACTTTGAAAAGGTTCATGAGTGGCCTACACCTAGAACACCCACCCAGGTGAGATTGTTTATTGGACTGTGCTCATATTACCGTAGAGTCGTCAAAAACTTTTCTATTATTGCCTCTCCTCTGCATGCACTCACACACAAAGGGGCAATATTTAAATGGACTGATGAATGTGAAGATGCTTTTCAGTCACTGAAACATGCTCTCACTCACCCACCAATAGTGGCACGTCCCATCTTCACACAGCCTTTCTTACTGTACACAGATGCTTCACAGAATGGCATTGGCTCTGTACTAGCACAACAACAGGACAATAAAGAATATGTCATAGCTTATGCAGGTCACATTCTAAGCCCTTCTGAAAGGAAGTGGTCTACTTTTGATTGTGAGCTATGGGCAGTTGTTTGGTCTGTAAGACATTTTAAGCACTTTCTCTCTGGCAGCTCATTCACAGTGATCACAGACCACAAACCCCTCCTTAACCTTTACAAGTCTTCAGTGGACAGTGACTCCACTGGTAGGTGAAGTCAATGGATATTGGAGCTGGATGTCTATGACTACAGTATTCAACACCGAGAAGGTAAAAAACATGCTAACGCCGATGCCATGTCCAGACTCCCAAACACTGAGACCTACAACAAAGCTGTTCAGTGTGTCATTTCTGCCATCACTTCTTCAGACAAAAATACCCCGAATGTCTCAGTAAAGTCATTACATGGACGGAAAACAATACGCTGCCCCTTGGTCATCTGAAGCACTCTCCACCTAGTCTAAGAAAACTTTGGCATGAATTTCCTAAATTGGTCATCCACCATGGCATCCTCTGCAGAAAAGTCAAAATGAGCCCTCAGACTCCTGCAACATTTCAAGTTGTTTTACCCACAGCTCTTATTTCCACAGCTTTGAAAAGTCTGCATGGAAATTAATTCAGTGGTCATCTAAGTGAAGAACGCACAACCCAAAGAGCCCGAAAAATTTGTTATTGGCCATATGTGACCCCTGATATTCACAAGTTTTGTGCTGAATGTTTGCCCTGTCAAACCCGTAGTTCCCCAACTCCACATGAAAGAGCCCCACTACAACCAATCCATGCTGAGCGACCATTTCAGAAAGTTGCTGCAGACATCACAGAGCTACCTGTTACTACACAAGGCAATAGGTATGTTCTAGTTATTATGGACTATTTCACATGTTATGTCAACTTCTTTCCACTGAAAGAGCAGCGTGCTACTACTGTGGCAAAATGCATTTTTGAGGACTATATAAGACAACATGGTGTCCCTGAATCAATTCACACTGACCAAGGTCGACAGTTTGAAACAGACCTTATCAAGCAGCTGTGCAGCTCACTTGGCATCAACAAAACACAAACATCTCCATACCATGCACAGTCAGATAGGATGTTGAAAGGTTGAACAGGACTTTAAAAGATCAACTTGCAAAGTTTATATCACAAAATGAGGGTGAATGAGTTTATATCACAAAATGATGGTGAATGGCACAAATATTTGCCACAAGTTCAGCTTGTCTACAACTCAAGTGCTCATTCAAGTACTAGATTTTCCCCTTTCTTCCTTGTTCATGGCAGAGACCCTAACTTGCCATTTGGTGTTATGTTAAACTGCAATGCTGCACTGACCTCGCCCACACCAGATACACCAGCAGCTTATGCCAACCACTTTGCTACATGCTTGTCATATGCTTTTAAAGATGCAACCCACAAGTCTGATGCAAACAAACAGCACCAAAAGGCTCAGTTTGACAAAAAAGATGTGTTTCATCCTTATCACTCAGGTGGTCTTGTCCTCCTGGATGACCCAGCTCAAAGAATGAATAAGCTTGCTCCCAGATGGAAGCGTCCCTTTATAATTCTGTGAAAGATGAACAGACATGGACATCCTGGCGTCACCTATGAGATCATAGATCCACGGACATGGATTGTACACCATAATAGACTGAAAGCCTATAAAGGTACATTGCGAGCTACTTCTGTTAGCAGACAAATATCCCCAAATCAGGCCCAGGCACTCTCATCTGCGACACCCCCTAATCTCACTGCTTTGTCAGAGGCCTTGCCTTTTCGCCCTCCTACTCCTCCATATGTCTCTACAACTCCCAACAGGCGATCTCTACACAAAGTGGTCAACAATGTTGCTCCTCTTAACAGAGCCTCTCCTCCCCATCCTCCCAGCCTGTTGCCCTCTTCCTCTTCCTCATCTGTGGGTCCCACTGACTCACCTCAACTGCCAACATCCCCCCATGTCCTGTCCCACACAGGACGGAAGATAAGACACCCACAGAAGTACAGAGACTTTGTTACTTAATGGACTGTAATTGCACACATAGCTCCCTATATGTTGTTTTATCATAGGGGAGCTATAAGAGTTTGTGTTGAATATTGACATGCGCCTTAATGTTCTTTCCAAATGAATAATGCTGTTTTGAGGTGCCAGTACTGTTTCTTAGTGGCCTTCGCTGTGTGTTATAACTCAGTGTTACTGCTATACAGCTGGACTTTACAATTGATAGTATGTGCTCTTTTGCAGACATAGTGAAATGGAGACATTTCTACTGAAGCAAGGGAAGACTGTGACCTCAGTTTTCACCAGCATTTATTTTTATCTTATTTAAGTACGAATGCTATTTTAATTTCATTTTCATTATTAGTACATTTATCATTTGAAGCATTGGTTAATATTCATTATTTTATTATTTACTACAGCATTTTATTTTTCTGTTTGCTACATTTTGTCATGGGCAGCGAGAGCACGCCCCTCCCATCCTGCCTCACCTTCATCAATTTATCATGGCACCTGAGGCAGAAGACACACCTGCGCCCGCTCATCAGCCAGCATACTTAAGGAGGCTCTCTCCACGCATTCAACGCTGGCTCGTCTGGGTATACTGCCCGCTTCACAGACAAGCACGTATAATTTGACAAGATTAGACACGCCATCTTACCTTGTTGTTCTTCTCTCCTCAGGTTGCTGCCACTGTGCAGATGTGTCTCCAGCACTGCGCGCGCTGTCCTGCCACATCTCACTATTCCCTCAGCTTCCTATCTCCACCTGGTCAGGCACCACCAGCTCATCCCCCACATCCTACTGGTTTGTCTATTCTCCACTGGGGCCCTACCGGTTCTCCCTGCATTCTCAAGTAAGTGGCAATTTGGCATGTCCATTTCACCTTACTCTGTTCCTCCGCTTACAGCTCTTGTCTTCTCTCCACAGGGTGGTTCCTCTGGCGAGTGACTGTTTCCTCAGCTGTACAGTTGTTTTGCAATTTAACAAACTTTCAAACATGCCCCTTTGTGTGGTTACTTCCTGTGCTGTTGCATCGTGCGTGTGAGCTGTCAGCTTATAAACGATGACACATTTATGTTATTTGTACATGGTCTCCTAGTTAGATGATTTTGGTTCCTACCCAGCTACTGTTTACCAGAGGACATTTTTAGAAAAGGTGTTGCTTTGTAGCTGAGTGTGCTCCTGAATAAAGTCAAGAGTTGAGCACACACTGTCCTGCTGTGTTGGTGTTATTATAGTCGTTGTGGTGGCACTGTGTGGGGGGCTCGCCACCCAGAGTCAGAAGCCAGGGGGAAGATGGAACAAAGGACTGAAGGAGGAAGTGGTACCGGGGGATCTCAGACATAGCAGAAAGGACTAGTTGCCCCCCGGGAAGTTCAAGAGACGCCAAAGCCGCTGGAGGAAGAGAGGGTGTGAGAAGTGGGACTGGCGTTATATGATGTTAATGTTCCACGCATGTCTTTGTCCACTGATTGCATTGTTTTTGGCTTCCTGGGTCTCATGGGATGGAAATAAAGGTTATAAAAAGAAGGTGCCCAGAGACCCAGTTAGAGATTTTCTGTACTTGATGTTGGAAGAGGAATAAAGTTCATGTATCATCTAGCTCATGGCCTCATCTGCTTCCTTCTTCCACATTGGTGACCCCAAAACATTCCATGGAGAGCGAGCCAAGCACCGCCCCGGAGACTACCCAGATGGAGAACACCAGCGCTGTGTGTGCTGTCATAGTCAAGCCCCAAGACCTCTGGCTTCACAACCCAACTCCGTGGTTCTTGCATATAGAAGCCCAGTTCACACTCCACACGATCACAACAGATGACACGAAATATTGCTATGTAGTCGCTACGCTGGATGTGCACGCCATGCAACATGTAACGAGCCTGCTCCAGGAGCCACCAGCCTAAGGGAAATATGAAGCACTCAAGAGGATGCTACTCCAGCGTTATACCCTGTTTGACAGTGACAGGGCAGAGAGACTCCTAACACATTCAGAGTTACTAACTAACTAACTAACTAACCTGCACTTATATAGCGCTTTTCTAGTCACAAAGACCACTCAAAGCGCTTTCACTAGTACTAACCCTCTATTCTAAGGGCCTATAGGAAACATATCTAGGGACAATTTAGAACAGCCAATTAACCTAACATGCATGTCTTTGGATTTAGGTGACAGATCAGGCCTGGAGCTTATGGAGAGCATGTTGGCGTTGAGGGGGAAGAACGACAAATCTTTCCTGTTCGCCCACCTGTTCCTCAGGAACCTACCTGCTACAGCGAGGGCGATCCTGGCCAACTCGCCACTGCTGGTTACCAAGGACTACCGTGCCCTAGCGCAGGAAGTGGACCGCATCATTTTAGCAACCAAAGCTCTCAGCATGAATGCAGTGGCACCGGCATCCACGAGGGACTCCAGCAAAGTCGAGGAGCCGTTGGTGGTAGCCGGAACAGTCATCAAGACATGCAGGAATGGGGCAATCTGTTTTTATCATCGCCATTTTGGCTCGAATGCCCAACGCTGCCTGCCGCCATGCCAATTAAAGAAGCCGGGAAATGGCATGGCCAGCGGTCAAGTAGCAGCTGTGACTGCTGTCAGGAACAAACTGCTTTTTATCACGGACACACGTGCGGGGAGACGCTTCTTGACTCTGGCTCCCAGAAGAGCATTATCCTGCCGGTCAGCGCAGACAGGTGGGCAGGAGACAGCGGTCCTGAGCATACATCCGCCAACGGGTCTACCATCAGGACATCTGGTGAACGGACGCTGACGATATGCTTACACCGACATAATTTTCAGTGGGACTTTGTGGTAGCTGCCCCCATTTTAGGCACAGATTTTTGTATGTGCTTATGGGTCTTTAGTCGATGTGGCCAACAGACGGTTAGCGAACGCTGTCTCTTTCACCTCCCTGCCCTGCACAGCTCGGGGAGCTGGGTCAACAACACTGGCTAACGTAATAGCTCCAGGGGGTAAGTACCAGCATTTACTTTCACAGTTCCCAGCACTCACGGTCCCGACTTTTTCAGCTACGGTAACTAAACACGGGGTTGAACATTTCATAACCATAAAAGGCCCGCCGGTGTTCATACAACCTCGTCACCTGGACGCGGCTTAACTGGCCAGCGTGCATGAGGAGTTTGCCAACTTGGAGCAGCTGGACATCATCAGGCACTCCAACAGCCCTTGGGCATCCCCGCTACACATGGTGCCTAAGGCTGATGGGTCGTGGTGACAGTGCGGCGATTTCCGGCACTTGAACAACGCCACAGAACACCATCGGTAGCCCATCCCGCACATCCAGGATTTTTCCGTGCACCTGGCTGGAACCTGTGCTTTTTCGAAAGTGACTCTGATCCACAGTTACCACCAGGTCCCGGTGCACGTGGAAGACGTTCCTAAAACAGCGGTAATAACTCCTTTTGGCCTTTTCGAGTTTTTACTCATGCCGTTCGGATTAAAGGGCACCATGCAAACCTTCCAGAGAATGATGGACGCAGTGCTCCGTGACTTGTCCTTCATTTTTATCTACTTAGATGACATTCTGGTGGCTAGCGCATCTGAAAAGGAGCATCTCACCCATCTCAAGATGGTTTTCCAGAGGCTGGAAGCGCATGGGCTTATAGTTAACCAGGCAAAGTGCCAGTTTGGTGTGCTAGTGATTGATTTTTTTGGCCCATTGCATTTCGCTGAAGGGCGCAATTCCACTACCGGATAAGATGTGCGCTGTGTTGGACTTTCCGCGTCCACAGACCGTGAGGGCCCTACAGGAGTTTTTGGGAATGGTCAACTTTTATAACTGTTTCCTCCCCCGGGCAGCCCAGCTGATGCAGTCATTGTATGCCGCACTTAAGAAAAAGAAGCTTGCGGAAAACATCGACTGGACCCTCGAGTGAGTCCAGGGTGTCACAGACACCAAAGCAGCACTTGCTGATGCTTCTTTGCTAGCCCACCCTGACCCGTCGGTGCGGTTAGCGCTCACTACAGACGCTTCTGACGTTGCCATAGGGGCAGTGGTGGAGCAGTACATCTCCGGTTCGTGGCAGCCGCCCGCATTTTTCAGTCGTACTTTACATGACAACAAATGCAAATACAGCATGTTCGACAGAGAATTGTTGGCACTCCACCTGACAACACTCCATTTCCAGTTTTGGCTAGAGGGGCACAAGTTCACCACATTTGTGGATCATACACCACTAATGTACACGATGTCCAAGGTCTCAGCACCGTGGTCGGCCCAGCAGCAACGGCATTTGGCCGCGATTTTGGAGTTCATGACTGACATTCAATACGTTGCCGGTAAGCTCAACGTCGTGCCCGATTGCCTGTCGTGCGCGTTGCTCTCCCTGATCTACATGGGAATATATTTCCCTGCTATGCAAACCAGGGATGCGGACATTTGCGCGCTCCAGTCTGCACCTACTGGATTAAAGCTGGAGAGCAGGGTGGTGCAAGAAGGGCGCCCTCCCTTGCTCTGCAACGTCTCCACCAGTTGCCCATGCCCGGTGGTTCCGAGCTCTTGGCGCCACCACATTTTTGAGTCAGTCCACTCTCTTTCGCATCCCTGCATGCGCGCTTTGGTTAAACTGGTGGGGGCGAATTGCATTTTCATGAAAACAAAGATTTTTTTTTTTAAATAATGCATCAACAAAGTGTTCAGAAAGGTTCAGAATTAAAACCTACATATTCTTGAAAAAAAATAATATATTGAGGAAAAAATACTTTTGAAATTTTTTACGGGACTGAAACAATCACAATATTTACATCTGGGCAGCTGGTAACATTGATATATGATAACATTAAATAGGACATGGCTAACATGTTCATGGCAAATGGAGGCACCAGATTCTGCAGGTAATTATAATGGTTGACAGCACCTTCTGCAAGTACATTGTGATAACAGGATACACAAACAACTGTGCACTGTATTTATTGTAATCATATACTGTAAGAAGGTTTTGTATATATAACATGACTAGCCTAGGTCCTAACCAAGTTCAAACTAATGTTTAGATATCTTTGGCTGGTAAAGATATCACATATCACAGGCGGTCACAGCCAATAGCATAAATGGGTTGATGTCACATGTATTGACCAAGTAATTGGTGCAAGAGCAAGTGTGACATCTACTGGCCAGGAGGTCAGATGGTTGTCTCTATCATCTTTAATTTTAGCCTGTCAACTGACAGTGAACTTTGAACCTCACTGAACTTCATGATAATGTAATAGATGAGTAATTATCTGTGGATGGATTAAAGTTAGGGTTTTCATTTGTCAAAATTACTGTAGATGGTCAGAAAATCCTTGTGCCACTTCACAATTCTTCCTTGCTTTTTTTCTTTCCAGTCTTACAGTTAGCCTGTCAATCATTTAAAAGGCTCAACTACGTGAAAGGTACTAAAGGTTCAATAACTGTTTGGCTAATTACCTCCGCCACAGGAGGACGGAGGTAATGTTTTTAGTGGTATTTGTTGGTTGGCTGGTTTGTCTGTTAGCAGCATAACTCAAAAAGTTGTGTACGGATTTTGATGCAATTTTCAGGAAAGGTATATAAAGGCACGGGGAACAGATGATCAGATTTTGGTGGTGATTTGGATTATGATGTGGATGCAGGAATTTTTTGAATATTATTTTATATATTAATCTGGCGCTTTTCATGTACTGCCCTTTTAAGACGTGTCCACTCAGTTATGTGCATGGTCACGCCATAGGGCCACACGCCTCAGCAACCCGGAAGCCAAACACTGCAGAAAAAGTATTAGGGGGCATATCTACCAAACTCATTTTTCCTGCTGTGGGCGATTATTTTCTATTTATTCTCTATGTAGTCCAACCTTTACAGCACTGAGCGCCCTCGGCGCTGAAACGCTTTGAGCGGTGGCCGCTTTTTGTCACAGTGCTCAGGGCTGAAAAAAGTTCAACTTGTCAGACTACTGTACAGCTGCGCTCGTCAATATCAGACCTTTCTAAGAAACCAATCAAAATTAAGGAAGGGCGGGACATAGGACGCCGGTACAGGAAGACGAGAATGGAAGGTGACGGTGGAGAAGGTAGAGGTTGAACTTTGCTGCATCAATGTGAATTTCTAGTTGATAACTGCAAAAATATGTATGATGCCGCACTGTTGTATAACATTGCTTAATAATTATGAGCCTTATCAGTAAACGGTTCCAAGGTTGTCATAGCCAGGAGCGGCACTGGGGTTAAGCTCCCAGTGCTCATAAAATGCTCCTTATGGCGTGCGTCTCGAAAAGTCTCTGACAACTAAGTCCAACTCCTAGCCTGCCCGTGTGGTTTAGTCTCTAAGCCCGGCGGAACTGCTTTTACTAATAGGAGAAGGGGCGAGGGCGGATCTCTGGCGCCTTAAAACCAGATGCTTCGGGTAGATGGTGGCTCGTCAACCTGGGAAGGTAGCCCATCTAGGGGAAGGTAAACCCTGATTTCAAACCTCTGCTGCCTTGCGGCATACCCGGTCACGGGAAAGGCTTCGGGAGTCAACCCTGAGGAAAAATCCGGAGTCGGAGCCCCTAAGGCAGTTCTATGTTGTGCTCAACATCGTTCTGGCAGCTCCTGCAACGGCACTGGTGCCAAACTGTAGCAGCCCTGCTGTTCCTTTGGATTCATCAGTGACGTGGAGAGGGGAGACATGCTGCATGGGCAACATCTTGTCCTCCATATCTTCCTGCCCAGGCTTGAATCCTACCAACGCCCAACGCTGGAAGGTAGAACACCGGATCACTGGAGAGGACACTCCAGCTTCGCCTTTGGCGTAGACAAAACACGGGGAATGACAGTTACCGGTTATAAGCCACTGCTCAATTGGCGTAGAGCGTGGCGCCAGGGGTTGTTCCCGACGGTGGGAGGGATCATCAGATCTCACTGGACAGCTACCGCCCGCCTCAAGCTGGGCAGCCCCCAGCCAATAAGGTGTTGTCCCGCCACAGCTTGCTTTCCTCATTGGGTGCATGGGGATAAGGAGAAATCCAAACAGCAGGCTGAGAACCTTCACACCAGGCAAGACAATAAAACAAAAGAGACCAACTCTAAAACTGGGAACTTGGAACGTCCGCACTATGATGACAGGACTCGCTGCTAACCTCAAGGACATCAACGACACCAGGAAGACTGCCATCATCAATAATGAGCTGAAGAGACTGGGAGTGGATATCGCCACTCTCCAGGAAACACGGTTAGCTGATGCAGGCACACTGAGAGAGAAGGACTACACGTTCTACTGGCAGGGAAAGGGCAGTGACGAACACAGGGAACACGGAGTGGGCTTCGCAGTGAAGAACACTTTGCTGAAGATGGTGGAACCGGGCAGCACTGGCTCTGCACGACTCCTCACCCTCCGCCTGAACACCACTGAAGGCCCAGTCACCCTCGTCAGTGTGTATGCCCCAACACAGACAGCCACACCAGAGGCAAAAGACGAGTTCTACGAGAATCTCGCAACAACTGTCAGGATCATCCCCAACTCTGAACAACTCATTCTCCTTGGAGACTTCAATGCCAGAGTGGGTGCTGACCACGACTCCTGGCCCTCCTGTCTTGGACCTTTTGGCGTGGGCAGAATGAACGACAACGGACAGCGGCTGCTCGAGTTCTGCACATATCACGATCTGTGCATCACAAACTCGTTCTTCAAGACCAAGCCCCAACACAAGGTTTCCTGGCAACATCCGCGCTCAAAGCACTGGCACCAGCTAGACTTGATCCTGACCAGGCGCACCTCACTGAAGAACGTGCTAATCACCCGTTCGTTCCAGAGTGCAGATTGCGACACAGACCATTCATTGGTGTGTTGCAAGGTCAAGCTGCAGCTGAAGAAATTCCATCGTGCTAGACAACCTGGAAAGGCACGGATTGACACCAGCAAGATGGCCCAACCAGAACTTGTTGAGCAGTTTGCCTCCACCTTTGAGAAGGAACTTGGTGTACCACAAGGAGGAGAATCTGCAAAGCAGAAGTGGGAAGAGCTGCGAAACACCATCTACCGCACAGCCTTGGCTACCTTTGGGAGGAAGACCTCGAAGTCACAGGACTGGTTTGATGCCAAGTTGACCGAGATGACCCCCGTCATTGAAGCCAAGCGCTCAGCACTTGCTGAGTACAAGAAGTACCCAAACGAGAAGAATCTCCAGATTCTCAGGGCTGCGAGAAGCAAAGTTCAGCAGACTGCTCGGCGCTGTGCCAACGAGTACTGGACTCAGCTCAGCCAAGACATTCAAACCGCTGCCATAACAGGGAACATCCGTGGTATGTACGATGGCATCAAGAAAGCACTTGGTCCGGCTCAGAGCAAGACGGCCCCCCTCAAATCTTCCACTGGGGAGATGATCACAGAGAAGAACAAGCAGATGGAGAGATGGGTGGAACACTACTCCGACCTCTACTCTAGACAGAACACCGTGACACCGTCAGCCCTTGATGCCATCGACTGCCTGCCATCCATGGACGAACTTGACGCCGAGCCAACCATCGACGAACTCAGTAAGGCCATTGATAGCTTGGCCGCTGGCAAGGCACCCGGCAATGACGGCATACCCCCTGACCTGATCAAGCACTGCAAGACCGCCCTACTGCTGCCATTGCATGACGTCCTCTGCCAGTGCTGGAAGGAAGGTGCCGTACCACAGGACATGAGGGACGCCAAGATCATCACCCTCTACAAAAACAAAGGGGAGAGAAGCGACTGCAACAACTACAGGGGCATTTCCCTCCTCAGCGTTGTTGGCAAAGTCTACGCACGAGTTATTCTCGTTCGTCAACAGAAGCTTGCCGAACGTGTCTACCCCGAGCCTCAGTGTGGCTTCCGCGCTGAGCGATCAACGGTAGACATGATATTCTCCATCCGCCAACTCCAGGAGAAATGCAGAGAACAGAACATGCCTCTGTACGTCGCCTTCATCGACCTCACCAAAGCGTTCGATCTGGTCAGCAGAGAGGGCCTTTTCAAGATCCTGCCAAAGATAGGATGCCCATCAAAGTTGCAAAGCCTCATCGAATCGTTTCACACCAACATGCAGGGGATAGTGCAGCACGATGGCAACGTCTCAGAGCCATTCAACATACGCAGCGGAGTGAAACAGGGCTGTGTACCTGCGCCAACCCTCTTTGGCATTTTCTTTGCTATGCTCCTGAGGCATGCCTTCAGCACAGCAACAGAGGGAATCTACCTGCACACAAGATCTGACGGCAGGCTTTTCAACCTCGCCCGCCTGAAAGCCAGAACCAAAGTACGCGAGGCTCTAATCAGAGACATGCTGTTCGCAGACGACGCTGCAGTCGCAACCCACACACAGCAGGAGCTTCAGACCCTGATGGACCGCTTCTCCCAGGCATGCAAGGACTTCAGGCTTACCATCAGCCTGAAGAAGACTAACGTCTTGGCGCAAGGCACGGAAGCACCACCAACCATCACCATTGATGACTACAAGCTGGAGGTCGTAAATCAGTTCACGTACCTGGGGTCCACGATCAGCAACAAGCTCTCTCTTGATACAGAGATCAACAAGAGGATTGGAAAATCAGCCTTCACACTCGCTCGCCTCACCACACGAGTGTGGGAGAATCCCAAACTCTCTGTCAAGACGAAGATGGCAGTGTACAACGCCTGCGTCATCAGCACACTGCTCTATGGGAGTGAGACGTGGACAACATACGCCCGGCAGGAAAAGAGACTGAACTCCTTCCACTTGCGCTGCATTCGCCACATCCTGGACATATCCTGGCAGGACAAAGTGGCCAACACAGAAGTTCTGTCCCGCGCCGGCCTTCCCTCCATGTTCACTCTACTCAGGCAGCGCAGGCTCCGCTGGCTAGGCCACGTTCACCGTATGGAGGATGGCAGAATCCCCAAAGACGTCCTCTATGGAGAACTGGCAACTGGCAGGAGAGACGTTGGCCGCCCACAGCTGCGCTTTAGAGACGTCTGCAAGAGAGACATGAAGGCCCTGGATATCAACACAAAGCGCTGGGAGGACCTTGCAACGGACCGCTTCAAATGGACAGGCACCCTGACCAGACAGCTCAAGGCGGGTGAAGAGAGACTGACTGCTGCAGCAGATGAAAAAAGGACCCGCAGGAAGAACCGCCACAGACCCAGCAGCACGGAGACCACCCACAAGTGTGACCTGTGTGACAGGGACTGTCATTCGCGCATCGGCCTGTTCAGCCACAGGCGGTGCTGTTCCAGCAGAGTAGACGTTTAGGATTCTCTTCCATGGTCATCATAGACCGACGGAGGCCGACGAGAGAGTATCAGTAAACTGTAGTAGAGAAGAGAGGAGGAAAATAAAAACAAAAACCAGCCTGAAAGATTCAATAAACCATGATGTTGATTTAAGGTGGAATTCCCCAGCCCCGATGTATGGTCAATACAATTATGACAGTCTTGTGATTATCATTATTATTATTATGTAGTCATGTAAGGTAGTCATATTGTTTTTGCTGTCATTTCTCTGTCTGTTAATAATAATAATAATAATAATAATAATGGATTGCATTTATATTTCATTCAAATTTTGAGGAAAGGTGTGTAATGGCACACTGAACAGATGATTAGATTTTGGTGATGATCTCAAAATGCATACCTCTGCCAAGGCTCTTATCTTCTCACAGTTTGAGCAACAATACAAATACTGACATGATTTCAGACAAACCCAGAAGCAGACACAGGCTCAAATACAACAATGATCTTTTATTGAATAACTGTGTGTGTGTGTGGGTGTGTGTGTGGGTGGGTGTGGGTGTGTGTGGGTGAAGACCGGAGGGTGCAGAGCAGGACGAGTCTGGCAACCCTGAAATGAGAAGAGAGATAGGTGGATTAGCGCTTTGGTTTTCAGATGAATGGCAAGAATACCGAGATGATCTTACAGCATGCGAGGAGTAGTTTAGGCTCAGAAGAGGTGTCCATCCTGCACTAGTACCAGAGCCCCACTGCCGTGACGTGGTGCTTATGCTGGTAATTACAGTGACAATGAATGAATGGAAAAGCGTGCTGAATACTCTGGCTCACCAGTTTGAGGGAAGGAGAGGTGCCCACAGTTCACAGGTATGATCCGGTCTGCCGCCAGGAGGAGAAGGAGGTCCGCCCGGAGGTAGGTCCACCTGTACACAGGGAAGAAGAGAAGAAAGCAGGTGCAAAGGAGAATTTCCAATAGATGCTTATGATAGAGTTGGAGAGACGAGACTCCCAGGCGATGAGTAGAAGGTCGTTGAGATGAGGGAAGCGAAACTCCCTGGCAGAAGGAAGGGGAAGACTTAAGCACGGAGTTCTTCACCCAGGAGGAGCGTTGACGTCTCCGTGCATATTGCAGGGCAGCACTCCTAATAAAGGCTGCTTGATTAGGAGGAGCAGGTGTACGTGCAGCTGTGGAAATAATTAGGGCAAAGGGCACACAGCATGGATCATCACAAATACAGTACAAAACTACTGGACGAATTTGGATGAAATTTTCACCAGAGGTGGCCCTTGGCCCAAAGATGAACTCATCAGATGTTGGAGGTGATCCGTGGGTGCATACCTCCGCCAAGGCCCTATGTCACAATGTACAGCTGGATGGCGATATGGACGAACAAAGGGACGGAGGGGAGGACAAAGGGAGGGAGGGACGGAGGGACTTTGATTCAGTGATGCATTGCAAAATGAAAGTTTTTCACTTTCTAATAATACATTTCATTTTTTAAGATGTATAAAGTATTGCAAAAGTGCAAAAGTCTTGAGCAGTCCCTAATGTCTTTATATTTTGCTTAAATATATATAAAGAATACTACTAGAATACTTAAAGAACTACTAGAAAGCTTGCCTAAAAGTGTTCAGGCTATATTGAAGAAAAAATGTCTTACTATAATATTTACTTATGGGATAGTCAGAGTTCAAACGCTATTCTTTCCCTTATTCACTGCATTTCCATTTGTTTGCCTATGTTGCAAATTGTTGATAAATCGTTGCACCTATTTCCCATTTTCTTGGCAAAATACAAAGAAATGAGGGATAGCTATAGACTTCTGCACAGTACGGCATTTCATGTTGCTTTTATATTGAGCACGTCTGCCACAGCCCTCCCATGAATATCAGCCCTAAGACTAATAATTAACACACAAGTGAACACATTTGTATTCTGAGGAATTCTCTGTGGGTGGGGTAAAGATTGGGATTTTTTTTATTTATCACACTCTTACTGTAAATGAGGGAAGTATTTCCTTGTTAAACCACTCAAGATTTTTTCCTGTTTTTAATGTAATTTGTGGCTGTAAAGGGTTGAAAATACATTCCTGCATTCACATTATTACCCGTTTTCTACTGCTCTACTTATCACTTATTCATACTGCACCTACAATCATGTGAAAAAATTAGGACACCCCATCAAATATTCAGTTCTTTATTAAGAAATGTTCACATATCTATGTCTAACCTTGCTTTTGTTTTTATTTGCATTTTTTAACATTTATTTTAGCCATTGTAAGTGGGAATGAAAGTGGGGGTGTCCTAAAAAAGATGGGGAGTGTCCTAATTTATTCCTCACTCTTTGTTGAGAATTACATTTTACAGAAAAATTGAAAAAAGTCTTTAATTCATTTTTGATTTTTTAGTTGTACCATATTACATGAATTTCCCAGTATTTTTTACATTGATATTAAATATCCATATGTCCAAATATGTAAAAAAAAAATAAAAATAAAAACACAAGCTTATACAGGGTGTCCTAATTTTTTCACATGACTGTAAGTCTAAAAAAGTGTAACACATCAGTAAGGCAGAAATAAGACCAAAAAGTTTTTATATGGGTTCAGGAGACTGGATAAGTGTAAACTGAATTGAGTTCAGTGCAATCCAAAGTTTACTGGAAGATCCTTTGTTTTGGAGCAACAAGTGTGTCTTTATTTGAGACATTTCCTTGTCGGTTAATAATTAGCAGTGCTATGTGCTTAAAGGTTACACATTTTAACTTTGATTTCCACATTCATGATTTAGTGAGGTGTATTTGTGCATCTGCACGCAGCTAATCAAAACAGAGTCATTTCTTTCAAATTAGATTTCGATTTCCCACACTATCACATAGGCAGGACAGGACACCTCCCCACCCCAGACACACACCTAATATATAAAGGTAAGTGTCTGCCCAGGTGCTTCAGTCAAAGAGGACTGCCACTAGCAGCAACAACCTTCCTGCTGCCACCCCCCCCCCCTCCACACCTCCCTGAGCAAGATGGCGAAGGACTACTCATATTTTGGATTCTCCTATACAAACAGGAATGCAAAGGAGACCACAAACAATGCCATCAACAATGCAGCAGATATCTCTGTTATTGTGATCTACTTTGTGGTCGTCCTGGGTGTTGGAGTATGGGTGAGTTTCACTTTAAATTATTTTTTTCTTTTAATGTGAAAGGGACAATTATCACAGACAAATCTGACTAAAAATATTTTTTGAAGTGAATGGATCCTGCAAGGGGGTAAAGTTGTTATTTGTAGATCAAAGAAGGTGTTCACCTTCAAGAAAAAGATTGAGAACCACTCCGATGTCCAAAAGTTGGTGACAATAATAAATATGTCTTCATTTTGCATAAAATAAATGATCAAACACTGTTAATATACCAAATGCTATCTCTATCAAATGTCATCTCAATTTTTTTTATCAAAAAAAATGGTGGGAAAGAAAGCTGACAATGTACAGTAAGTTTACAGACTCACCTTTGCAGTGAATCTTTGTTGGGTAATCACGTTGCCTTTGTCAGCAAACATCTTTACAATAGTTTAACACATCTGAGATTTTCTATTTCCATTTCATAAAGTGTTTAGCTGAAGTATCCCTGTCACATATCACTGTGATATTTTCTGAGTTGTGTTGTTTTACACCATATTTCAGTCAGTGCAGCAGTAGTGCATCAGTAGTGCATCAGCAGACGTGATCATCAACTAAGCAGTTTGTGAGAGGACAGAGTGTATGTCGCACAGATTTTCTGACACGTGCCTCTTTCCTGTAACAGGCTATGGTTCGCACCAACCGATCCACAGTGGGTGGCTTCTTCCTGGCAGGGCGGAGCATGGTGTGGTGGCCAGTGAGTGTGTGACTTCTCAGGGGGGGAAAAAGAGCCACTTACACTATGCTTCCTGCAATAAAAGGGGCATTAATGGTGCTTCATGCTGACTGATAAGTTTTATTGTTTTGCTTTAATGGGTGGTACTGTATGAGCTGTTTTTCAGTTTTATTGGCGTGACTGATCGTGTTTATTTACTCTACTGGCAATCTAGAAAAATCTTATCAGCTGTGAAAGGACAAAAATGAACTAATACAAGTCACTGATAAATTTACTTGCGTCTTCCACAGATTGGAGCATCCCTGTTTGCCAGCAATATTGGAAGTGGTCACTTTGTAGGAATTGCTGGGACCGCTGCAGCCGAAGGGATAGCCATTGGTGGATTTGAATGGAATGTAAGTAATTGTGGCCATGAACCCCAAACCTCAAAGTAGACATCTCTATTGTCATTCAGTCCATACAGCTAATCATATACAGTAGAACGAAATTATGTTTCTCCTATCTACAATGTTAATCATATGTAGAATCAGAGGGGTCGCTGCCATGCAAGGCGCCGCCACAAACAACTTCTCCTTCCCCCATTCTATTACGCTGAGCACCAAGCTAGAAGGTGGGAAGTACCATTTTTATATGGTTTTTGGTACGACCCAGCCGTGACTTGAACCTCCAACCTCCCAGTTGTGGGGCAGATGCTCTATCAGCTAGGTCACCACTCCGGTAGCTAGTAAAGTAGATAGCTTGAGGTATGTTTGAGCTGGATGATAGCAACAAAATCCAAGATATTTGTATTGAACGGTCATAGAGTGTAAATCTCTCACTATTTTGTAGAAACAAAAGAGGTGTCACAAGCACTTTTATTTAAAAAATGATTGCCATAAAATGATTTAAAGAACCCCTATTGTGCACGTGTTCAACATGCTGGCAGACTTCCCAGAGGTGTTATTGAAATGTCTGTGACAACCTTTGATAAAAACAATTCAAGGTTTAGTTATTGCAGTACCATTTAACACATGGGGAAGGAGTTCTCTTCAAAATGTGTTGTTTTATGACATTTTGATTTGAGTGCTAATGAGCCCCACTTCACCTCACCCAACCCCATATTTGAGGCTAACATTAGCTTTTACCTTTGGTTGTCAGAATAAGTAACATACTCACAAATATTGGAGTAATATTAGAGTTTAAAAACCCAAATAAAACATTATTGGAGACTGGATTGTCTGGTTTGAATGGAGACAAGCCACAGGGTAGGTCTGCATCACGGTCTGTTAAGGAGTGACATGATAACCTCACGGAAGAGAACAGCTAGTCAATGCATTTCAGGCAGAGTTGTACAGGCAGGCTTTGAGCTGTTTGGCTTTGCAGACCATATAATGTCACAAAAGTCCCACAAAATACTCTAAAATACAAGTGCATCTCAACAAATTAGAATGCCATCGAAAAGTTGATTTATATCAGTAATTCAGTTCAAAAGGTTAAACTTAGAGATTCATTGCACACAGAGTGATATATTTCGTGTTTATGTCTTTTAATTTTGATGATTATGGCTTATAGCTTCCCCCATGGATCGCCACCTTATCGGGGTGGTGGTGGTGGTGGTGGTGGGGGGTGTGCCCTAGTTTAGTTTTGTTTAGTTTATTTGAAAAGGGACAATGCAATTTCATAAAACACATGATTACACATGGTTAAAAAAGCCAGAATTAGCCAAAAGGCTAGTTTTCATCTGTAGTCCCCTGGCCAAGATGTAAAAAAGCAGATCCCAGAAGCTATGTTGTCTGAGAGAATTTGCCTCTGGTAGGGTCTCCCAAGACAAACTGGTCCTGGGTGAAAGGCCAGACTAAGAGCAATCCAGTAAAATCCCATGATGAATAAAAAAATCAATGATTCAGTGTACTCCACCTGGTATGGGGTTACCAGGGCCCCACCCTGGAGTCAGGCCTGGTGGAGGGGCTCGATCGCTAATGTCTGGTGGCTTGGTTTCTGCCCATGGGACCCGGCCAGACTCAGCCCGAAGGAGTTACAGTGGGCTCACCACCTGCAGGAGGGACCATGGGGGGTCCCATGCAATGCGGATCATGTGACGGTCAAAGGCAGAGACCTTGATGGTCTGATCTCCGGCTTTCGAAACTGGCTTTTGGGATGTGGAATGTCACCTCTCTGGTTGGAAAGGAGCTTGAGCTGGTGTATGACATTGAGAGATACCTGGTAGATATAGTTGGGTTCACCTCAACGCACAGCTTTGGTTCTGAAACCAGTTTCCTGGAGAGTGGCTGGAGCTTGGCCTACTCTGGAGTTGCCCCGGGTGAGAGGCGACAAGCAGGGGTGGGTATTCTTGTGTCTCCCCACTGTACTGCCTCAACATTGGACTTATCCTTGGTGGATGAACGGGTAATTTCCCTACCCCTTCGGGTTGGGAAACGGGTCCTGACCATGGTGCCATTTGGTGCCTATGCACCAAATGATGGTTCAGCGTACCCACCCTTTTTGGAGTCTCTGACTGGGGTGCTGGAGAGTGCTCCTCTTGGAGACTCCATTGTCCTACTAGGGGACATCAATGTGCATGTGGGAAATGACATTGAAACCTGCAGGGTTGTGATTGGGAGGAACACCCTGCTCAATCTGAACCCGAGTGCCGTTCAGTTGTGAGACTTCTCTGCCAACCACAGTTTGTCCTTAACGAACACCATGTTCAAGCATAAGGGTGTCCATATGTGCACCTGGCACCAGCACACCCTAGGTCGCAGGTCGATGATCGATTTTGTTATCGTGCCATCAGACTTGTGACCATATGTCTTGGACACTCGGGTAAAGAAAGGTGGAGAGCTGTCAACTGATCATCACCTGGTGGTGAGTTGGATCTGATGGCAAGGGTGGACGCCACTCAGACCTGGTAGACCTAAACGTATTGTAAGGGTGTGTTGGGAACTGTCTTCAACTCCCACCTCTGGAAGAACTTCAACCACATTCCGAGGGAGTCTGGAGACATGGAGTCTGAACAGGCTATGTTCTCCACCTCCATTGTTGAAGCAGCTGCCCAGAGCTGTGGCCGCAAGGTCGTTGATTCATCTTGTGGTGGCAATCCCCGAACCAAGTGGTGGGCACCAGTGGTGAGGGGGGCCATCAAGCTGAAGAAGGAGTCCTATTGAGCTTGGTTGGCTTGTGGGACTCCTGAAGCAGCTGAGGTGTACTGACAGATCAAGCGTAGTGCAGCTCGGGTGGTTGCTGAAGCAAAAACTCAGGTGTGGGAGGAGTTTGGTGAGGCCATGGAACAAGACTTTCAGTTGGCCTTGAAGAGATTCTGGCAAACTGTCCGGCAGCTTAGGAGGGGGAAGCAACTCCCTGTTCACATTGTGTATGGTGCGGATGGGGTGCTGATGACTTTGACTGGGGACATCGTTGAGCGGAAAATAATACTTCAAGATCTCCTCAATCCCACTGACATGACTTCCACAGAGGAAACAGGGTTTGATGATGAGGGGGACAACTCGCCCATCACAGGGGCTGAGGTCACCAAAGTGGTTAAAAAACTCTTTGGTGGCCGGGCCCCGGGGTGGACGAAATTCGCCCTGAGAACCTCAAGGCCCTGGATGTTGTAGGGCTGTCATGGTTGACGCGCCTCTGCATCATTGCGTGGCAATTGGGGACAGTGCCTTTGGAATGGCAAACTGGGGTTGTGGTTCTTTTAAAAAGGGGGACCAAAGGGTGTGTTCCAACTTTAGGGTACCACATTTCTGAGCCTCCCTGGAAAGGGTACTGGTGAGCAAAATCTGACTGCTTGTCGAACCTTTTATTCAGGAGGAGCAATGTGGTCTTCATCCTGGCTGTGGCACATCGGACCAACTCTTTATTCTCTCGAGAATGGGAGTTTGCCCAACCAGTCCACATGTGCTTTGTGGACTTGGAGAAAGCATTTGACTGTGTCCCTCGTGGTCTCTTGTGGTCTCTCGTGGGGGGTGCTGTGGAAGGATAGGGTATCAGTGTTGTTGTTCCAACAGAAAATGCCCTAAGGTTGCTTTTACCATATGGGATTACAGTATATCTACATTCTGACATTAAGTCAGCATGTAAATAATGAGATGAAGTGACATGGTAGAGGGTTACAGTTACATTATCTGCAAAGCAGCATAGTGGTTACTATTACTGCCTACAGTAAAGAGGTTGTGGGTTCAAGTTCACATGCCAGCAGAGCCTATCTGTTTGGTATTTGCATGTTCTCCCCATGCTTGGATGAGTTTGCTCCCACATTCCAAAACATGCAAGTTAGGTTAACTGAAGATTCTAAAGTGGCCCTAGGTGTGAATGTGTGTATAAAGGGTTTGGTGCCACATCATAGCTGCCTAGGCCTGCTCCCTGGATGCCCTTAATAAAGTAGACCCTTGTAGAGGATGTCTTCACAAATGAGACTGAGTTTATTTCTCAGGAAAGGTTTATTTGCAGTCTCATCCTCTAACAGCAAGTATCTCAACAAAAGAGACAGGACAATCTTTCCTCACAGCTCTTATACCCCCAGAGACACAAAACCCCCCACATCAAATATCACACCCTCAACCCACAGTCCTTCAGTAAACATATGAACTCACAGTCCTTCAGTAAACATATAGCCTCCGAGGCTCGTTGGCGTCTCTATTGTCTCTTCCGCCTCGGGGGCTCCTGCTGGGACATTCTCTCTGACTTCCCGTCTCTCCAGAAACCACTTCACACCTGCCGAGGTCTCTGCCGGGTCAGGTCCTTTTGGACGTTTGAAGTCTGTAGAGTATGCATCGTCATGCCTACTAAATACATGTGAGAGAAAATGCGTACCATACAAGTATGCCATATATGCGCCCTAAATGTGCGCCATATAACCCCCCCAAACGTCTAAATAAGGACAAGTTACACCTCAAATGCATAGAATCATGACATATCACACAGAACGAGAAAAAAAATTGGCACAACAGATCATACATCCAACTGCCTGGGCTTCAACTCCCTGCCATATCTACTGTGAGCAGGTCTCGCTCTGCCTGTGGCTGTCTCTTGCATCTGTGGATCAGAGTCATTAGCACATCGTTGTGAAAGCTTAGCAGAGTGTCTCCCCGGCGGCCTGCTGCGGCGGGGGGCCCTGGCCAACTGTACCTGTTCATCAGCTAACACAAAAGCAGGTTTGAGTCTGTTAATGCAGACTAATTCCCTCCTGTCTCCCAAATTGAGCAAAAAATGCTTTTCCCCGGTTTCTAACACTCTGAACGGTCCATCGTAAGGTGGTCTTAAACCTAACCTCTGTGCGTCGTGTCTAACAAAGACGAATTCTGCATTCTTTAAGGCTTTAGGCACAAAAACGCGTGGAAAACTGTGATGAACTGGACCGGGGAGGGTGTTTGATCCCGCGTCGCTCTGCAGCAGCTGAGCGGGGGGGCGATCTGGTGCGGGGTTCTCAGGAAGGAATTCTCCCGGTAACCGGAGAGGTTGGGCGAAGACAAGTTCGGCCGGAGAGGCTTGCAAATCTTTTTTAGGTGCTGAACGCAACCCTAATAAAACCCATGGAAGCTTATCAACCTAATTTGTGTCCGTGAGAGCCGCTCTGAGGGCTGCTTTCAATGACCGGTGAAAGCGTTCGCACAAACCGTTGGCCTGGGGGTTATACACAGTTGTGCGATGAATTTTCACCCCCAGGCTGAGTGCCATGGATGACAAGAGCTCGGAAACAAACTGGGGTCCTCTGTCAGACGTTATGTCTGACGGGACTCCAAAGCGCGCGACCCAAGCTGTTAAAAAAGCGCGCGCAGCGTCTGCTGCTGTGGTTGACGCCAGGGGAATCGCCTCTGGCCAGCGCGTAGTGCGGTCCACCATAGTTAGAAGGTGTGTGAACCCCTGTGACAGCGGGAGGGGTCCCACCAAGTCGACATGCACGTGGTCGAAGCGTTTGGCTGGGATGTGAAAAGGTTCTAGAGGGGCCCGCGTGTGCTTGTGTACCTTTGCTCTTTGACACGCTGCGCAGGCTGCAGCCCATTCTTTGACCTGTTTACGCAGCCCCGGCCAAACAAACTTCTCTCCCACCATTTTGATCGACGCCGAACGCCCAGGTGTGCCAGCGAATGTATTAAGTCAAAAACACGGCGACGCCACGCAGCCGGGACAACGGGGTGGGGGCGCCCCGTGGAGATATCGCAGATTAGGGGGGGCATACCTCTTTGATGCACCCTGTGCTCCAGCCTTAGCCCTGTTGGCCCAGACTGGAGCGCGCGCACGTCCGCATCGTTAACCTGCTCAGCGGCCATGGCTGCATAATGTAACCCAACGCAGACCGGGGCTGTGAGCGCTTCCGCGCCGCAAGCCTGGCCCGAGTCTACAGCCGCCGAGTCTGCCCCCTGGGGGCCTGGCATTGCAACTGCACGCGAGAGACAATCTGCCACTACATTGTGTTTACCCGCCACGTGTGGAATGTCGGTGGTAAACTCCGAAATTGTGGCCAGCTGTCTCTGTTGTCGGCCCGACCAAGGCTCTGAAATTTTAGCCATTGCAAAAGTTAATGGTTTATGGTCTACAAACGCGGTGAAACGGCACCCTTCCAACCAGAACTGGAAGTGGCGGATGGCCAAATGCAGGGCTAAAAGCTCCCTATCAAACGCGCTGTATTTACGCTCGTTATCGCGCAATGTTTTGCTGAAAAACGCAAGTGGTTGCCAGCTCCCTGCTACCAGTTGCTCGACAACCGTTCCCACTGCCACGTCGGAAGCGTCCGTGGTTAGCGCCATGCGAGCTGCTGGCACCGGGTGTGCCAATAACGCAGCGTTCGCGAGGGCCGATTTGACCTGTGAGAAAGCGCGCTCCCGGTCCGGGGACCACTCGACCTCAGATGCAGGTTTTTGTTTCTTTAATGCCGCGTACAATGGGTGCATGAGCCGTGCCGCGTTGGGGAGGAAACGGTTATAAAAATTGACCATCCCCAAAAATTCTTGCAGTGCCTTAACTGTCTGCGGTTGGGGGAAATCCGTTATCGCGCGCACTTTATCCGGCAGCGGGACCGCGCCCTCTGGAGACACGCGGTGTCCCAAAAAATCGATTTGCGCTACCCCGAATTGGCACTTCGCTGGGTTAATGATCAGCCCGTGCTCTGTCAGCCTCTGAAAAACGGCTGTGAGGTGGCATTCGTGCTCGGCTTCAGATGCACTGGCTACCAAAATATCATCCAAATAAGCGAACACGAAAGGGAGGCCGCGCAGCACTGCATCCAACATGTGTTGGAACGTCTGCGCGGCGTCTTTGAGGCCGAAAGGCATGCGCAAAAACTCGAAAAGCACGAAAGGGGTTATAACTGCCGTTTTGGGTATGTCTTGCGCGCGGACTGGAACTTGGTGATAACCGCGCACCAAATCTATTTTGGAAAAGATGCGCGCCCCCGCCAAATGTGCCGAAAAATCCTGGATGTGCGGAATCGGGTAGCGGTCGTGTGCTGAAGCATTATTTAATCTGCGGAAATCACCGCAAGGGCGCCACGAGCCGTCAGCCTTGGGCACCATGTGCAGGGGTGACGACCAAGAGCTGTTCGAGCGCCTAACAATGCCCAGTTTTTCCAAGTTGGCGAATTCCTCGCGCGATGGCCAGTTTAGCTGGGTCCAAGCGCCGAGCTTTTGCAAAAACAGGGGGGCCAGAGGTAGTTATGAAATGCTCGACCCCGTGTTTGGCAACTGACGCTGAAAATGTTGGGACCGTGAGTGTTGGGAACTGGTTGAGTAATGCATGAAACTTACCACCCGCAGCTGTGACATTGGGATGTGCAGAAGGCAGGGCCACCCGAGCTGTGCAGGAGATAGAGTAGAAAGACAGTGCATTTACAATACGTCTATTAGCAAGATCAACTAACAAACTGTTTGAGCATAAAAAGTCAGCACCTAGCATGTTGTTGTTAACTGCAGCTACAACGAAGGTCCACTCGAAGGTGCGCCCGTGGAGGGACAGGAGGAGTGTCTTCTCCCCATAGGTTTTGATCGTGGAGCCGTTCGCCGCTAACACCAGGGGTCCGCTGGCAGGCATCAGCATGTCCGCGTAGGCAGGCTTGACAAAACTTAGCTGGGAGCCTGTGTCCACCAGGAATTCTTTCCCTGAATTCGCATCTGTCACGAAAAGCAGCTTGTTCTTCGTGCCGAGAGTCGCAGCTGCTACCGGCTCCCGGTCTTGGCGTTTCCCTGGCGCTGGTACCGGCATGGTGGGACGCATCTGCGCGCTCTCTCGGCGAAGCGCCGATGGTAGAAACAGAGGTGTTGTCAGCCCCGCTTCTCCTGGCCTCTGCCGCTGCTGCCGTCAGTGGATCCGGTGCCGCAGCCTCTGGTCTCCCCTCGTCTCGCGGGGGGGCGTTCAGCTCTGCCGCTACCGTCGTGGCTGAGTGCCGTCTATGGGCGTCGACGAGCCGCTGCGCTTCCTGGCCCAGCTCGTGGTAGTCACGGTTGTTGAGTGGCTGCGAGCTGGCCAGGGTGACTCTCACTGCTGGCGGGAGGGTTCTGAGGAAGAGGTGGGCGAAGATAAAGCTGTCGTCATCCTCGCCTCTCAGGCTCATCATCTTCGCCATCAGATCTGCCGGCCTGTCCGCTTCCCCTTCTGTCAGTGCCAGGAGCTTCTCTGCTCGCTCTCCCAGCGAGGGAGTGAAGGCTCGAATGAGGGCGGCTTTCAGTGCGCCATACTTGTCGTCTCGGGGCGGGTGGTTGGTCAGGCTCTCCACCTGCTGCACTGTGAGGCTGTCCGGCTTCGCGACGACATGGTAGAACCTCGTTGCGTCCGCTGAGATTCCCCGAAGGTGGAACTGCGCCTCCACAGTGGTAAACCAGGAGCGCGGGTTATGTTGCCAGAAATCGGGCAGCTGTAGTGTGGTAGTTGCGTTAACCCGGTTGGCTCCTGAAGAGTCCAGTGCGGAAAGCTCGCTGTCACCGGCCATGGTTTGTCGTAGGTCACCAGTGTAGAGGATGCCTTCACAAACGAGACTGAGTTTATTTCTCAGGAAAGGTTTATTTGCAGTCTCATCCTCTAACAGCAAGTATCTCAACAAAAGAGACAGGACAATCTTTCCTCACAGCTCTTATACCCCCAGAGACACAAAACCCCCCACATCAAATATCACACCCTCAACCCACAGTCCTTCAGTAAACATATGAACCCACAGTCCTTCAGTAAACATATAGCCTCCGAGGCTCGTTGGCGTCTCTATTGTCTCTTCCGCCTCAGGGGCTCCTGCTGGGACATTCTCTCTGACTTCCCGTCTCTCCAGAAACCACTTCACACCTGCCAAGGTCTCTGCAGGGTCAGGTCCTTTTGGACGTTTGAAGTCTGTAGAGTATGCACCGTCATGCCTACTAAATACATGTGAGAGAAAATGCGTACCATACAAGCATGCCATATATGCGCCCTAAATGTGCGCCATACCCTCACCTTTTTCTTACTACTTTCCTAGTATTACCCAAGTATTTTTAGCGTTGAACCCTAACCACAACCTTAAAATGTTTATTTACTGTAATGCCTAAAAGAAGTTAATTAGAAGACCAAAAGTGTGAAAGTTTAACAGCAGTAACGAAAGGACAAGACAGTGCTGCCCCCTCCCCCCATTCTACCGCCGTACACAGATTTAACTGGTTTTCAAAGGAGGAAACACTATTAAAGGAGGTAGCATCATCATCTTTTACCTCGTACATACCGTATATGGTTATTTTTATGCTGGGAATACACAACAAATTAGTTGGAGGACTTGTTCTCAGAAATGAACTGAGTCAATGAAATGTTGATTAGTTAGCATATACCTCAAACCTTTTTAAAATTATTTTAAAGTTGAAGCAGCACTGTAAAAGAAAAAAGCTAAAGATGCCACAGAAGAGAGATCCATAAAAATCAAAGTGTAAACACAGAATAAATGAAAATACTGATCACAACTCCATCCATTCATCTATCCATCTTCTACCACTGTTCCGGAGGTCCAGGTTGCGGAGGCAGCAGTTCAAGCAGAGAAGCCCAGACTTCCCTCTCCCCAGCCACCTGCTCCAGCTCTTCAGAGAGGATACCAAGGCATTCCCTGACCAACTGGGAGACATAGTCTCTCCAGCGAGTCCTGGGTCTGAGCCGGGGTCTCCTCCCAGTGGGATGTGCCCAAAACACCTCAAGTGGGAGGCGTCCAGGAGGCATCCTGATCAGATACCCAAACCACCTCAACTGGCTCCTTTCAATGTGGAGGAGCAGCGGTTCAACTCTGAGCCCCTCCCGGATGACTGAGCTCCTCACCCTATCCCTAAGGATGAGTCCCACAATCCGACAGAGAAAGCTCATTTCAGTCGCTTGTATCCACAATCTCATTCTTTCAGTCATTACCCAAAGCTTATGACCATAGATGAGGGTAGGGATGTAGAATGACCGGTTAATCAACAACTTTGCCTTAAAGCTTAGCTCCCTCTTCACCACAACTGACCGATACAATGTCCGTATCACTGCAGATGCTGCTTCAATCCATCTGTCAGTCTCACTCGTGAATAAGACTCCAAGATACTTAAACTACTCTATTTGGGGCAGGAGCTTGTTCCCAACCCGGAGAGGACAATCCACCTTTTTCCGGCTGAGGACCATGGACTCGGACTTGGAGGTGCTGATTCTCGTCCCAGCTGCTTCACACTCAGTGGCAAACCATCCCAGTAAGACCTGTAGGTCATTGCTGGATGAAGCCAACAGGACAACATCATCTGCAAACAACAGTGGTGAGATCCTGTGGTCACCAAGAATGACACCTTCCATTCCCTGGCTGCGCCCAGAAATCCTGTCCATAAAAATTATGAACAGGATCGGTGACAAAGGGCAGCCCTGGCAGAGTTCAGCTCTCACTGGGAATGAGTCTGACTGAGTGTTGGCAATACGAACCAAACTCTCACAACGGTCGTATAGAGACTGAATGGCTCATAACAACAAGCCTGGTACCCCATACTCCCGAAGCACCCACCACAAAAAAAAAAAAAAAAAAAAACACGAGGGACGCGGTCAAATGCCTTTTCCAAGTCCACAAAACACATGTAAACTTGTTGGGCAAACTCCCATGAAGCCTCGAGGATTCTCGAGAGGGTAAAGAGCTGGTCCGATGTGCCACGGCCAGGACGAAAACTACATTGCTCCTCCTGAATCCGAGGTTTGACCAATGGCCGGACTCTCCCCTCCAGTACCTTGGCACAGACCTTCCCAGGGAGGCTGAGGAGTGTGATCTCTCTCAAGTTGGAGCACACCCTCCGGTCCCCTTTCTTGAAGAGAGGAGCCATCACCAAGGTTTGCCATGCCAAAGGCACTGTCCCTGACCTCCACACAATGTTGCAGAGGCGTGTCAACCATGACAGCCCTACAACATCCAGGGCCTTGAGGCACTCAGGGCGAATCTCATCCACCCCCGGGGTCTGGCCACCAAGGAGTTTTTTAACCACCTTGGTGACCTCAGCCCCGTGATGGGTGAGTCGTCTTTCTCATCCAAAAGCCCTGCTTCCTCTGTGGAAGGTGTGTCAGTGGGATTGAGGAGATCCTCAAAGTATTCTTTCCACCGCCTGATGATATCCCCAGTCGAAATCAGCAGCACCCCATCCGCACCATACACAGTATGGACAGGGGGCTACTTCCCCTTCCTGAGCCACCGGACAGTTTGCCAGAATCTCTTCGAGGCCAACCGAAAGTCTTGTTCCATGGCCTCACCAAACTCCTCTCACACCAGAGTTTTTGCTTCAGCGACCACCCGAGCTGCACTCCGCTTGGCCTTCTTCACGAGCCCCACAAGCCAACCAAGCTTGATAGTACTCCTTCTTCAGCTTAATGGCCCCCTCACCACTGGTGTCCACCACTTGGTTCAGGGGTTGCCACCACCAGATGCACCGACGACCTTGCGGCCACAGCTCTGGGCAACCACTTCAGCAATGGAGGTGATCCCATTCAGACTCCATGTCTCCAGACTCCCTCGGAATGTGGTTGTAGTTCTTCCGGAGGTGGGAGTTGAAGACCTCCCAGACAGAGGCCTCAGCCAGACGTTCCCAGCACACCCTCACTATATGTTTAGGTCTACCAGGTCTGAATGGCATCCTCCCCTGCCATCGAATCCAACTCACCACCAGGTGGTGATCAGTTGACAGCTCTGTACCTCTCTTTACCCAAGTGTCCAAGACATATGGTTGCAGGTCTGATGACACAATAACAAAATCAATCATTGACCTGTGACCTAGAGTGTCCTGGTTCCAGGTGCACATATGGACACCCTTCTGCTTGAACAGGGTGTTCATTATGGACAAACTGTGGTTAGCACAGAAGTCCAATAACTGAACACGACTCAAGTTCAGATCGGGCAGGCCACTCCTCCCAATCACACCCCTGCAGGTTTCAGTGTCATTTCCCACATGCGCATTGATGACCCCCAGTAGGACAATGGAGTCTCCAAGGGGAGCTCCCTCCAGCAGCCCAGTCAGAGACTCCAAAAAGGGTGGGTCCTCTGAACCATCATTTGCTGCATCAGCACAAAGGATGGTCAGGACCCGTTTCCCAACCTGAAGGCGCAGGGAAATAACCCTTTCATCCACCGAGGAAAACTCCAATATAGAGGCAGCAAGGTGAGGGATACAAGAATACCCACCCCTGCTCGTCTCCTCTCGCCTGGGGCAACTCCAGAGTAGGCCAAGCTCCAGTCTCTCTCCAGGAGACTGGTTCCAGAAACAGAGCTGTGTGTTGAGGTGAGGCCAACTATATCTAACCTCATACACCAACTCAGGCACCTTCCCCACTAGAGAGGTGACATTCCATGTCCCAAAAGCCAGTTTAGGAAGCCTGGGATCACACCACTGGACCCCCATGGTCCCTTCTGCAGGTGGTGAGTCCACTGGAGGGTGGACCCATGGAACTGCTTCGGGCTGAGCCCGGCCGGGTCCCATGGGCAGAAACCCGGCCACCAAGTGCTAACCATCGAGCCCCTCCCCCAGGTCTGGCTCCAGAGTGGGGCCCTGGTAACTCCATACCAGGCGGGGTACACTGAATCACAACTCCACTTAAACAAAGACTACCACAAACAGTCCCCTGGGTCATTTCTATTGCAGGAGACTTACTTAAAACATTTAGTAAGTCTTAGTGACTTGATAAGCAACTGAAAAAAAATGTAAAAATTGGTTTAATACCCATCAGTATAAGAAACTCAAAAAGAACTAAACTTCAAAACTAGCATATACTAAGTTCAGTGTAAGGATATTGCCACACTCTGTACTGTTCCTACTGGTTCAACATGAGTGTGCTCATTTATTGACTATGGCAATGCATGTGCTGAGGGAAAAGAGAAAAATCCACTGAATAACACACACCTGTTTGTCAGCTTTTATCAGCATTCATCTAGTTGTAGTCTTCCAGGTTTGCAATTAGCAAAACTTATATCTGTTTCTCCAACTTCATTCATAACCCTGGAGGATCTTAGAACCTTATAGCCTGTTGTATGAGTTGCACGATGATTATCTTCATGAGTGATAAGCTAACCTGTGGCACCATTAAAAGTTGATTTTTAACTTGGCCAGTAAGTTTGAGGATTTGTGACCAGAAGTCAATCAAAATAGAGAACTGAAAATGTTGTCATATCTGTTCTTACATAAATGTATTTCCCACCTGTGATAACGATACTGTTGTGGACGACCACCAGGAGGTCCCACTCTCACCCAGTGACTTGAGAAATAGGGGGAAGCGGCAGGAAATGTAAATGTATGCACCTGGGGCAGGAGATGTAAATGTATGCACCTTGGCGCCCAGGGGGGAGAAATGTGTAAATATATGCGCCTTGACACCTGGGGCAGGAGGTGTAAATGTATGAGCACTTGGCGCCAAGAATGAGGAGGCAGAAGGTATAAATGTATACGCCTTGGCGCCAGGAGTTCAGTCTTTTTTGGTGGAGTGAATAAAGTTCTGAATTGGCAGCTCTTGGGTCTCATCACATCATTCCTCCACACTGGTGACCTATGACGTGAAAATGCTCAGGCTGGAAGACAAAGCAAGCCCCTCTTCAGGAACACCCACGCTAGCCCCCCCCCCCTCCCCCCGAGACCCTGGCCTCATTCGCCGTGGTGATCAAGCTCCCGGACTTCTGGTTTCATGACCTGGCTGCCTGGTTCATCCACTTGGAAGCTCAGTTTGCTCTCCATGGAATTTCAGCTGACGACATGAAGTACAATTACGTGGTGGCTTCGCTAGACCCACGCTCCACTCAGCGTGCCATGAGCCTGCTCCGAGACCCCCCACCCCGGGGGAAATACGAAACTCTCAAACGGCTTCTGTTATGGCGTCCGCACTGGCAGAAGAAGCAGACCGTATTATCCTGGCAAATAGGAGTTTCGGCATCCAGGCGGTGAGACCAGGACCATCGGCGGAGTCCACTGAGGTTTAGGAGCCAAAGGTTGTGGCCGGGACAGCCACTCGGAGATGTCGGAATGGGATGGTGTGTTTCTACCATCAGTGTTTTGGCGCTGACATGCAGCGTTGTCTCCCACCATGCCGTTTCAAGATGCCGGGAAAACGGGCAAGCCAGCGGTCAGTAGCAGCTACGACCACTGGCAACAAGGAGAACCTGCTTTTCATTGAGGACACACGTTCTGGGAGACAATTTTTGGTCGACTCTGGTTCCCAGAAGAGTCTTATTTTGCCGGTTGGTGCTGATAGGCTGGCTGAAGGCTGGGGCCCATCATTAACGGCCGCCAACGGCTCCCCTATCAAGACTTTTGGAGAAAGGTCAGTCATTGTGTGTTTGCATGGATGCAACTACAAGTGGGACTTTGCAGCAGCTGCCTGCTCGGTTCCTATCTTAGGTACTGATTTTCTGCGTGCTTATGGTCTCCTTGTGGATGTTGCTAATAGACGTTTGGTGGATGCTATGTCTTTTTCTTCACTGCCTTTTTAGCCTCATAGGATGTGTATCAATGTTTGTTTTCTGAGTTTCCTGCGCTCACGGTGCCTACCTTTTCCGCTACTGCGACCAAGCGTGGGGTTGAGCATTTTATCACTACAAAGGGCCCACTGGTTTTTGTTCACCCGCACCGCCTGTATGCAGCTAAGCTAGCCATTGCGTGGGAAGAGTTTGCTAACTTGGAACGTTTGGAGATTGTTAGGCACTCCAATAGCCCTTGGGCATCCCCGCTGCACATGGTGGCCAAGTCCAATGGTTCATGGTGGGCGTGCGGTGATTGCCGTCCCCTGAACATCACTGAGCACGACCGCTACCCCATCCCGCTCATTCAATATTTTTTTTATGGCCAGTCTATGTGGGTATTGATTTTTCCACCATGGCCGCCGACCAACTGGGGACACGGACATTTGTGCGTTCCAATCTGCGAGTACGGGACTTAAACTGGAGAGTAGGGTGGTCCAAGAGGGTTGCCCCCCCCTTGCTTTGTGACATCTCCACCGGCCGTCCCCACCCGATGGTTCCGGGCTCTTGGCACCGCTGCGTTTTCAAGTCCTTCCACTATCTCTCACACCTTGGTGTGCGGGCTTTGGTTAAGCTGGTGGGGTCTAAATTCGTCTGGCCCCGCTTATGCAAGGATGTGAAGGAGTGGGCTGCAGCGTGCGTTGCATGCCAACAGGCTAAGGTTCAGAGGCACACCAAGGCCCCCCTTGAACCTTTCCGTATTCCAAGCAGAAGGTTCGACCATGTCCACATGGATTTGGTTCACCGTCGCAGGATTTCACGCACCTTTTGACGATAGTGGACCACACCACACGTTGGCCAGAGGCAGTTCCGCTGGCTTCCACCACATCTGCCGACATTGCCCACACGTTTTTGTCATCCTGGGTCGCACGTTTCGGTTCCCCGTCAGACATCACCTCTGACAGGGGTCTCCAGTTCGTTTTGGAACTCTGGTCCACTATGATGTCACGCCGCGCCGCTCATCAACGGCGCCACCTGCTCACACACCTGTCAGTCATCAGCGGCGAGGGATATAAGCCGCCTCGCCCTGAGCTTCGGTCTGAAGCCGTAGACTTCATTTCCCTTCCATGGGCTTCTACCACATTCTCTTCAGCATCCTCGTTACCGGTAAGAAGATCACTTACCTCATCTTTCCAGTCTGCTCCCCTGTGCACAGGTGGATTCCTCGGCGGCGGACTATCCCGTCCCTCGTCTCTCCTCGCTGCTGCACCGAGCCCTGCAGGTGGCTGTCTCCCGGGCTTCCATCCTTGAAGCGCCAGTCATCTGTCCTAAACAAGTAAGCTTCTCTCCCTTGCCTATTCTCCTCCTGTGTTGGTGTGTGCTCATCACCCTGTGTCTAATTTCTCCCATAGGGTTGCCGGCTGAACGGTCTCCTGCCTCTGGGTCCGAAGCAGACGCCACCACCAACACATTAACATTCCGCAGACACGCACCCAAACATCTCTGTTGTTAATAAACGGTTTGAACTACTCTGAGCCTGTGTGTGTGCGTCTCCTGAGCCGAACGTTATGTCAGTACGGCTTCAGCAGAGCGGCTCGGCAGACGGCGGGCTCGCACACCGGTTTACCATCCTCGAGGCTCGGGTGGATCAGATTGTTTATCAGCAACAGGTGGTACTTAATCAATTATTAGAATTAACTAACCGATTGAACCGCTTGGACCCCCAACAGCCGTTCCCCCCGACTCACCAGGGTGGCGCGGCTCCTGCTGTTCCAGCGGCCGTCCAGCCGGCTCCAGTGGCACCGGTTCGGCTCACACCGATTCCGACCCCCGCCCGCTTTAGCGGTAAGCTCAGCGGAGCGCGGGGGTTCATTATGCAGTGTGAGTCCGTGTTCCACCGTGTGCCCGGAGATTTTCCCTCGGATCACAGCTGAATTGGTTACATAGGGAATCTTCTGGAGGGGCGTGCGTTAACTTGGACCTACGCCGTAATGGCGAGGCCCAGTTATGCCACCCTCACCTATGACCAATTCGTGAGGCGCTTTCTGGAGGTCTTTGACCATTCTCAAACCGAGACGGTCCAGGTCGATCGGCTTCTCGCTCTCCAGCAGGGAAGCCGGTCGGCAGCGGACCACTCGGTCGACTTCTGGGTAGCGGCGGAGAAATTGGGCTGGGAGGAACGCTCCCTCTGTGGCCTGTTCCTCCGCAGCCTCAATAGTGATCTGAGGGATGAACTGGCTGGTCGGGATATCCCTGGGACGCTAGCGGAGCTGACGTCCTTAGCGGTAAGTTTGGATAACAGGCTGCGCGAGCGCTTCTCGGGGCGGAAGTCTTCTTCTTCTCGCCCTCATGGAGCCTCGCCGCACCTGTTCCAAGCTCGCCCCCTGGCGGCACCGCCAGCATCGTGCCCCGAGGAGTTGGAGCCGATGGTGACGGGCTGGACCAAACTTTCCCCTGTGGAGAAACAACGCCGCCGTGAGTTGGGCCTCTGCATGTATTGCGGAGGCGACAAACACACCGTGGAGCGTTGTCCACGGAAAGCCAGTCGGTGGGGTCCGCGAGTCACTGTTGGGGGCCTCGCGGACGTCAATCGGTTAGGATCACTCACCCAATTGAAGCTGCCCATCCGTTTCTGCCATAACCCCACTGGGCACCTCACCCACGCACTGGTGGATTCGGGCGCAGAAGGCAGCTTCATTTCACAAAGCCTGGCAACCCGATTGGGCATCCGCTGCCAGGCACTCAACACTCCCATCTCCCTAGTCCACCTCTCCCGTGCCTCCCTTGGGAGAGTGACACATCAAACTGTCCCCGTACCGGTCATCATCTCGGGAAACCACCGGGAGGAGATGACCTTCTACGTCCTCCCTAACTCTGTGTCGCCCATCATCCTGGGGTATCCCTGGCTCCGTCTTCACAACCCGGTCCTGGATTGGAGATCAGCTGAGGTATCGGCATGGAGTACATTCTGCCTGGGCACCTGCCTCCAGTCCGCTGCCTGCTCGCCGTCCGCTCCTCCCCCCGCGATGGACGCCACACCCCCGGACCTGTCCCTGGTGCCTCCGGAGTTTCACGACCTGGGTATGGTGTTCAGTAAAGCGAAAGCTATGTCTCTTCCCCCTCATCGGCCCTACGACTGTGCCATCAACCTCCACCAGGGGGCTCCGTTACCTTCTGGTCGGCTCTACAGCCTGTCAGCACCGGAGAAGGAGACGATGAACACATATCTGAAGGAGTCATTAAACGCTGGGATAATCCGCCCATCATCGTCACCCGTGGGGGCAGGGTTCTTCTTCGTGGGAAAAAAGGATGGGTCCCTCCGCCCTTGCATCGACTACCGGGCCCTCAATGATATCACGGAGAAGGACCGTTACACCCTGCCCCTCATGGACACTGCCTTCCACTCCCTCCAGGGGGCAACCTGGTTCACCAAGCTGGATCTACGCAGCGCTTACCACCTCGTCCGGATCCGGGAGGGAGATGAGTGGAAGACAGCCTTCCGTACCCCGAACGGCCACTTTGGGTACCTGGTCATGCCGTTCGGGTTGACCAACGCTCCAGCCGTCTTTCAGCGCCTTATAAATGACGTCCTCCGGGACTTTATTGGCCTTTTCGTGTTCGTCTACCTGGACGATATTCTCATCTTCTCCAAGTCCAGGGACGAGCACCAGGTCCACGTGAGGCGGGTCCTCCAAAGACTGCTGGAGAATCGTCTGTACGTGAAGGCAGAAAAATGTGAATTTTACGCCAGAACTACGTCCTTCCTGGGGTTTATCATCGCCCACGACAAGGTGCTCCCAGACCCAGAGAAGGTGAAAGCGGTGGTGGAGTGGCCTACACCTGCATCTCGGAAGCAGGTGCAACAGTTCGTTGGCTTCGCCAATTTCTACCGCCGCTTTGTCCCCAACTTCAGCTCCATCGTTGGGCCACTGACCCGCCTCACGTCCCCGAAGGTCCCGTTCCGGTGGACCGAAGAGGTCGCTGCCGCCTTTAAGGCGCTGAAGGCGGAGTTCTCCTCCTCCCGGGTCCTTCGCCAGGTCGACCCCGCGCTGCAGTGCATCGTTGAGGTGGACGCCTCGGACACGGGAGTGGGAGCAGTGCTGTCCCAGCGGTCGCCAGACGATGGCGCCAAACGACCGTGCGCCTTCTTCTCCCGGCGCTTGTCCCCGGCGGAGAGGAACTACGATGTGGGGGACAGAGAGCTCTTAGCCATCAAGCTCGCCCTGCAGGAGTGGCGCCACTGGCTAGAGGGGGCGAACCTGCCGTTTGTGGTCCTCACGGACCACAAGAACTTGGAATATTTACGATCTGCCAAGCGCCTGAACGCCCGCCAGGCGCGCTGGTCTCTGTTCTTCGCCAGGTTCCAATTTTCTATCACCTTCAGGCCTGGCTCTAAGAACGGCCTGCCTGACGCCCTCTCTAGGCAGTTCACTCCCGTGGAATCGGAGGAGACGCCCCACTCCATCCTGCCCAGGTCGTGCGTCGTGGGAGCCATCTCGTGGGATATCGAGGCCAAGATCCGGAAGGCACAGGAGGTGGAACCTGATCCTGGCGGCGGACCGGAGGGAAGACTGTTCGTCCCATCTGCGGTCCGAGGAGAGGTCATCCACTGGCTCCACACCTCCCGGCTCACCTGTCATCCCGGCACCTCCCGGATGATCAGCCTCCTCCAACGGTCTTTTTGGTGGCCAGGCCTGCGGAGGGATGCAGCCCACTACGCCCGGGCTTGCCCAGTCTGTGCCACCAGCAAGTCAGGAAATGCCCCTCCAGCGGGTCTGCTCCAGCCTCTGCCCGTCCCCGGCAGGCCCTGGTCGCACATCGCACTGGATTTCATCACCGGACTCCCCGTTTTCCAACTCCTTTAACACCATCCCTGACCATCGTGGACCGTTTCTCCAAGGCGGCACACTTCGTCCCCCTGCGAGGTCTTCCTACCGCCCTGGAGACGGCGGGCCTCCTCGTCCAACACGTGGTCAGGCTGCACGGGATTCCGGTGGACGTGGTCTCGGACCGGGGTCCCCAATTTTCATCCGAGGTTTGGAGGTCCTTTTGCAACGCCATCGGAGCCAAGGTGAGCCTCTCCTCCGGCCATCACCCCCAGTCTAACGGGCAGTGTGAGAGGACCAATCAGGAGCTGGAGGCTGCGCTCCGCTGTGTTGCAAGATCCAAGCCGACGTCATGGAGCAACCATCTCGCCTGGGTGGAGTACGCCCACAACACCGCCCGCTCTTCTGCAACGGGGATGTCCCCCTTCAAGGCGTCCCTGGGTTACGACCCCCCGCTGCTTCCAGCGCAGGAGAGCGAGGTAACTGTCCCGTCAGTTAGGGCGCACCTGAGGCAGTTCCGCTCCATCTGGGCCGCCGCGCGTCATGCGCTTTTACGCACAGCGGAGCACAACAGGACCGTGGCGGACCGGCGTAGAAGACCTGCCCCGGCGTACAGAGTTGGGCAACTTGTCTACGTTTCCACCCAGGACGTCACCCTAAAAGGCGAGAGGAGAAAGCTGGCACAGCGCTTCATGGGTCCCTTTCCCGATCTCCCGGATCATCAACCCGGTGGCTGTGCGCGTGGCTATTCCCCCCTCCCTCCGCATCCATCCCACCTTCCACGTGTCGAAGGTGAAGCTGGCAGTTACCGACCCCCTTTGCCCTCCTCCTGCAGCGCAACCCGCACCCCGGATGGTTGGTGGCCATCCGGCCTGGTCCGTCTCCTCCATCCTGGACTCCCGGCGCCGGGGTCGTGGGTTGCAATACTTGGTGGACTGGGAGGGCTATGGGCCCGAGCATCGACAGTGGGTGCCCTCGTCGTTTGTGTTGGACCCATCGCTCATCGCGGACTTCCACCGAGCGCACCCGGATAAGCCATCGCCAGGAGGCGCTGCTAGAGGGGGGAGTACTGTCACGCCGCGCCGCTCATCAATGGCGCCACCTGCTCACACACCTGTCAGTCATCAGCGGCGAGGGATATAAGCCGCCTCGCCCTGAGCTTCGGTCTGAAGCCGTAGACTTCATTTCCCTTCCATGGGCTTCTACCACATTCTCTTCAGCATCCTCGTTACCGGTAAGAAGATCACTTACCTCATCTTTCCAGTCTGCTCCCCTGTGCACAGGTGGATTCCTCGGCGGCGGACTATCCCGTCCCTCGTCTCTCCTCGCTGCTGCACCGAGCCCTGCAGGTGGCTGTCTCCCGGGCTTCCATCCTTGAAGCGCCAGTCATCTGTCCTAAACAAGTAAGCTTCTCTCCCTCGCCTATTCTCCTCCTGTGTTGGTGTGTGCTCATCACCCTGTGTCTAATTTCTCCCATAGGGTTGCCGGCTGAACGGTCTCCTGCCTCTGGGTCCGAAGCAGACGCCACCACCAACACATTAACATTCCGCAGGACACGCACCCAAACATCCCTGTTGTTAATAAACGGTTTGAACTACTCTGAGCCTGTGTGTGTGCGTCTCCTGAGCCGAACGTTATGTCATATGACAGAGAGCTTGGGGGTCAAAGTTCATCGTGGTTTGTGCAAGAGGTTCCACAGGTCGCTAAAAGCTACGTTCAGAGCCTCGTTGACTGACACGAATTGAGTCAACCGCCTGCCTTGGATCCTACTGGGGTTGTGCCCAAGGAGGATTTGACAGCTTCCCCGGCTGAGCTCGTTTTTTGTCAACCATTGCGGATCCTGGGTGAATTTTTGCCAGAATGTCCCGCGCCCGGTACCAACTTTTTGCCGTTTGCCTTTTTCCTAGGGCAGAGGCAAGTAGTGCTCCTGGGTCGGTGCACCATTGTTTTCCCTGCCGTTTCGTTCTGAAGTGCTTGGAGAACGCCAAGTTTGTTTTTGTCAGACACGTCGCCCACAGAACCCCGCTGCATCTACTGTACAACGGCCCTTTCAGAGTTTTGGAAACGGGGCGAAACATTTCGTGTTGGATTTTGGGGGACGTAGGGAAACCATCTGTACAGACAGACTTAAGCCCAATTATGTGTTGGCAGATGAGCAGATGGTGCTGGCCCAGGCTCCTCGGCATGGACGCCCACCTCCAGTGGGTTCACAGGTGGTTTTCCCCTTCAGAGAACAGTTCACAGGGGACAGTCTTTTCCCTCCCCACCTTGACAGGAAGATCTTTCGGTGGGCCTGGCTGCTCCACGTTACAACTGTTACAGGCGATTACTCAAGCCCAAGGTACTGGACGGTTATGGCACCTTCTGTGTGTTCGGTGGGGGCGGGGCGTGTGAAGGACCACCAGGAGGTCCCACTCTCACCCAGTGACTTGGGGAATAGGGGAAGGGGCAGAAAAGTAAATGTATGCACCTGGGGATACACCTTGGCGCCAGGAGCTCAGTCTTTTTTGTTGGAGTAAATAAAGTTCTGAATCAGCAGCTCTCAGTCTCGTCACAATCATTCCTCCACACTGTATCCATTTTAAAGAATGTCTAAAGGTTATCAGGCTGGAGCAGGTTGATATAACATCTTTGTGTTGAGTGTCCACAAAATAATGTTAGAGTTTAAGATTGCATAAAAGGTGACCATTTACTGTCAGTTACACAAAATTTGTAGATTTAAAGTTGCAGTTTTCAGATCTATAATGCATTTATTGTAATGTTGGGTAAGGATCAAACAATAGCATGTTGTTGTTGTTTTTTAGGTACTACTATCAATTAGGAATTATCAACTGATAACAGATAGAGGAACATGTATGCTTATATTAGGAATTGGCATTTCACATAAGACATATTACAGTGGGGCAAAAAAGTATTTAGTCAGCCACCAATTGTGCGTTCTCCCACTTAAAATATGAGCGAGAGGTCTCCAATTTTCATCATAGGTATACCTCAACTATGAGAGACAAAATGAGAAAAAAAAAATTCAGAAAATCACATTGTCTGATTTTTAAAGAATTTATTTGCAAATTATGGTGGAAAATAAGTATTTGGTCACCTACAAACAAGCAAGATTTCTGGCTCTCACAGACCTGTAACTTCTTCAAGAGGCTCCTCTGTCCTCCACTCGTTACCTGTATTAATGGCACCTGTTTGAACTCGTTATCAGTATAAAAGACACCTATCCACAACCTCAAACAGTCAGACTCCAAACTCCACTATGGCCAAAACCAAAGAGCTGTCAAAGGACACCACAAACAAAATTGTAGACCTGCACCAGGCTGGGAAGACTGAATCTGCAATAGGTAAGCAGCTTGGTGTGAAGAAATCAACTGTGGGAGCAATTATTAGAAAATGGAAGACATACAAGACCACTGATAATCTCCCTCGATCTGGGGCTCCACGCAAGATCTCACCCCGTGGGGTCAAAATAATAACGAGAACGGTGAGCAAAAATCCCAGAACCACACGGGGGGACCTAGTGAATGACCTGCAGAGAGCTGGGACCAAAGTAACAAAGGCTACCATCAGTAACACACTACGCCGCCAGGGACTCAAATCCTGCAGTGCCAGACGTGTCCCCCTGCTTAAGCCAGTACATGTCCAGGCCCGTCTGAAGTTTGCTAGAGAGCATTTGGATGATCCAGAAGAGGATTGGGAGAATGTCATATGGTCAGATGAAGCCAAAATAGAACTTTTTGTTAAAAACTCAACTTGTCTTGTTTGGAGGAGAAAGAATGCTGAGTTGCATCCAAAGAACACCATACCTACTGTGAAGCATGGGGGTGGAAACATCATGCTTTGGGGGTGTTTTTCTGCAAAGGGACCAGGACAACTAAGCCGTGTAAAGGAAAGAATGAATGGGGCCATGTATCGTGAGATTTTGATTGAAAACCTCCTTCCATCAGCAAGGGCACTGAAGATGAAACGTGGCTGTGTCTTTCAGCATGACGATGATCCCAAACACACCGCCCGGGCACCGAAGGAGTGGCTTCGTAAGAAGCATATCAAGGTCCTGGAGTTGCCTAGCCAGTCTCCAGATCTCACCCCATAGAAAATCTTTGGAGGGAGTTGAAAGTCCGTGTTGCCCAGCGACAGCCCCAAAACATCACTGCTCTAGAGGAGATCTGCATGGAGGAATGGGCCAAAATACCAGCAACAGTGTGTGAAAACCTTGTGAAGACTTACAGAAAATGTTTGACCTCTGTCATTGCCAACAAAGGGTATATAACAAAGTATTGAGATGAACTTTTGTTATTGACCAAATACTTAATTTCCACCATAATTTGCAAATAAATTCTTTAAAAATCAGACAATGTGATTTTCTGGATTTTTTTTTCTCATTTTGTCTCTCATAGTTGAGGTATACCTATGATGAAAATTGGGGACCTCTCTCATCTTTTAAGTGGGAGAACTTGCACAATTGGTGGCTGACTAAATACGTTTTTGCCCCACTGTATATACCGGCAAGTATTTGACTATTAATCACTTTCAAATGACTATGAATTGACTGTACATGCATCTATTTTTCCTGGCAGAATCTGAATTGCAGTTCAGAGACTGGACTTAAGTTGTGTTCATTTTTAAACTTGTGAACAGTGTGACATACAGCGGGGAAAATAAGTATTGAACATGTCAACATTTTTCTTATTAAGCATATTTCTGATGGAGCCATTGATCTGAGATTTTCACCAGATATCAGTAACAACCCAAGTAATCCATACATACAAAGAAATCAAGGCAAACTGTGTCACAAAACAAGATATATTTAATATAGTGGATTGAGACACAGGGAATAACTATTGAACACATGAAGAAAGAGGTGCAAAAATGCATAGAAAGCCAAGAAAACCAGGTGAAATCCATCAGAATATTAGGAGCCATCTCACCCCCATCAGTGCAAATAAATATCAGCTGGTTAAGTCCTGACTGACTTAATGGATGGGAGAAGCAAAGAGCTCTCTCTAGACCTTCACAGCCTTATTGTTGCAAAACATAATGATGGCATTGGTTACAGGTGCATTTCTAAACTGCTGAATGTTCCAGTGGAGCCATCATTCAGAAGTGGAAAGAACATCATTTTACCATAAACCAACCACGACCAGGAGCTCCTTACAAGATTTCTGACAGAGGAGTCACAAGAATTATCAGAAGAGTTATCCAAGAGCCAATGACCACTCGTGGAGAGCTCCAGAAAGACCTGGAGTTAGCAGGTACTGTTGTTTAGAAAACAATAAGTAATGCACTCAACCAACATGGGCTCTATGCTCGCTCACCTTGCAAGACTCCATTGCTGAAGAAAAAGTATGTTGAAGCTCATTTAAAGTTTGTTGCACAACATTTGGGCAAGCCAGTAAAATACTGGAAGAATATAGACTGGTCAGATGAGACCAAAATTGAACTTTTGACTGGGCGCATGCGCACGCAGTGACCGGCAGCTGGTGAAAAAAGCTTGACGTCTGTGTCTCTGTTTTTATGTACTTTAATGTGTTTCAATGTAATTCTCTGTGTTGTTTTTGTACTTGAATGTTTGTGGACTATATAACGAAGAACTCCCTGGTTCCATCAGTATGGATTTCCTCCTTATTTTTGCACTGTGGTTTCTTTTCCACCGCCTCTTTGTTTTGGAGGTAAGCGCAATCGTGATCATGCCGGGAAGAATACAGTATTCCAGAGACATGTTACTGCATTTAAATATGGATAATGCAGCATCTGTGTTTGTGTCTGTGCCGCAACTGCCGGACTTTATTTTAAGAGATTTTCATGGACACAGCGATGAAAAGAGAGACAAGAGGAGGAAACGCGGAAAGCATGGAGGCATAAAATTAAGCCTGAGGAGGCGTCAGCTTAACCGCATTCCTCTTCCTTCCATTATCATGGGGAACGTACAATCCCTGAGAAATAAAGTGGATGAAATTCAAGGGAATGTACGTTACCAGAAGGACTTCAAGAATTGCTGTGTCACGGCCTACACTGAGACGTGGCTTACGGCGCATGACCCAGATGTGGACCTGTGTATTGACGGCTTTGGAGCCCCGCTTCGCTCGGATCGGCAGGAACAGGTAACGGGGAAACGTCAGGAGGGCGGCATATGTTTATATATTAATAAACAGTACTGTATATCTGTCACGGTCAGAGAGCGCATCTGTACACCCGATGTGGAGCTTCTGTCCGTATCGCTACGCCCCTTTTATCTGCCCCGCGAGTTCCCCCAACTTTTCATCACGACTGTGTACATTCACCCGAGAGCGGATGCTGACTCCGCCTCCAGCACCATCTTTGATGTGGTACAACGGTTGCAGTCGATTTCCCCAGAGGCTCCAAATTTTATTCTTGGGGATTTTAACCATGTTTCTTTAAAGAAGACACTTAAAAACTTTTATCAGTATGTCTCCTGCCCAACCAGGCGAAAAAAGACATTGGACCTGTGCTATGGATCCACAGAGAGGGCCTATAAATCACTTCCCCTTCCTCCTTTAGGATCCTCAGATCACAGCTGTGTACATTTGCTGCCCACATATAAAACTGCTCTCAAAAGAGGCAAGGCGAAGACCAGAGACATAAACGTGTGGACAGAGGATTCAGTGCACTGCCTCCAGGAATGCTTTAACTGTATGCACTGGGAGGTGTTCACATTGTCCTGCGGAGATGATTTGGACTCTTTGGTGGACGTCACATGCTCATACATGGCTTTCTGTGGAGACATGATCGTTCCATGTAAACGTGTCAAAATATATCCCAACAAGCCATGGGTTACAAAATCAGTTAAATCCTGCTTACAGAGGAAAACACTTGCCTTTAAACAGGTGGTTGTTTCTGAGCTACAGGTTGCCACAAAAGAGCTGAAGTCCAAAATTTTAAGAGCAAAATAGAATTATAAATCAGAGTTGGAAAGCAAGATGGCAACAAAGAAACTTGGTTCAGCCTGGGCCAGTATGAAAACTATTGCAGGCCTTCAGAGCACAAAGCGCAGTAATCGTGTGTTTTTAGATGGTTTTAGTTCAGACACAGAGCTGGCTAATGCTCTTAATTGTTTTTATGGTCGTTTTGATTCCTTTGATCTTAGCACAGAAACCCAAGATTTGAAACAGAAACTCAAAGACAATCAGCACTTTAATATTGAGATGCAGGATATTAAAAGGGTGTTCTGCTCTGTAAAAGTGAACAAAAGTCAGGGCCCTGATAATATATGTGGGCGCTTGGTAAAGTCCTGTGCACATGAATTGAGTCCTGTATTTCACTACATTTTCAATAAGTCCTTACAGACACAACATGTGCCTAAGACCTGGAAAGATGCCGTGGTCGTCCCCGTTCCAAAATCCAGCTGTCCTAAAATGATAAGCGACTTTAGACCAGTTGCTTTGACTTCAATTTCAATGAAAATTTTTTGAAAAACTGGTCAGATTTGAGGTCCTAAAGCAGACTGAGCATGCATTGGATCCTCTGCAGTTTGCCTACAGGCCTCACAGAGGAGTGGAGGACGCCACTGTCACTCTGTTTAACATGCTTTTTAAACATATGAATTTTAATGGGACACACGCCAGGCTTTTATTTGTGACTTTTCTTCCGCCTTTAATACAATCCAACCTCATATTTTAGTTGAAAGGCTCCTGCAACAATTTGATTTGAGCAATAATCTGGTGGGTTGGATTCTGGATTTTTTAACCAACAGGACACAGAGAGTAAGGGTCAATGGTACATTGTCTGACCAAAAGTGCTCTTCTACTGGCTCTCCTCAGGGGTGTGTGTTGTCACCACTACTCTTCATCCTGTACACAAACATGTGTCGGAGCAGACATGACAACAGACACATTATAAAGTATGCTGCTGATTCAGTTGTTGTCAGTCTCTTCCAGGATAGTGAGAGTGGCCACGGCCCAGTAGTTGATGATTTTGTTCACTGGTGTGAGGATTCCTACCTGCAGCTGAATACAACAAAAACTAAAGATATGATTATTGACTTTTAGGAGGAAAACTCCCAGGCACGAAGTCACTGTACTAAAAGGCCAGACCATTGAATGTGTGCAATCCCACAAATATCTTGGGACGATTGTTGATAGTAATTTAAACTTTGAAGAGAACTGTGAAAGGGTGTGCAAAAGGGTCAGCAACATTTGCATCGTTTAAGGAAACCTGCACACTTCCAAATTTACCAAACCATAATGATAATGTTTTATCGCGCTTTTATTGAATTTGTTTTATCCTTTTCTTTAGTGTCATGGTTTGGTCAGATAAAACTGATCCAAGGAAATCCTTGGATCAGGTAGTTAGATGGTCCAGTCGTTTGCTTGGTGAGTCACAGCTGAGCCTGACATTCCTGTACACCAGACAGGTACAGAGGATTGCTACCGCCATTTTAAATGATGACTCCCACCCTTTGCACTGCAACTTTCAGCTTCTTCCCTCCAGATGGAGGTTTGCTGTCCCAAAAAGTAAAACCCAGCACTACAAAAACAGCTTTGTTCCTGCTGCTGTCAAAGAGTTGAACAAGTTGTAACGATATATTGCACATAATTTAGTTACCTATTTATTAATTTCATTTTATATTTACTTATTTTTGTAGGTGTCATGCGGTGGCCCTCGCGAGCCGCCATAAGACGCCACACCGTCACCAGAGAGTTGCGTTGATGTCTTTATTAACTGTCAAACAGTAACATAACATACATACTGGGAGGCATAAGGCTAACAAAGCTCACTTACGGGTCCACAGGATTGCACGTTAGACGGTCCAAATACGACACTACAATTACGTCAATACAATTACGACAACGATACTGCTGCAAGATGCTGCCGCTGGCGCCGGTTTAAGAAGCCGGCCGCTAACAACTGCAAATGCAGCACAGCTGTTCAGACCTTGACAGCCGGAAGCTCCCCCGAGCGCTGTCACAATAAGAGCTCTGAGAGCCGGAATAATAACACCGCTGTCAAAGCCTGACAGGAATAATGTATGGCCCGAGTACGAATAATATTAGCGCTCAGATCATGACAGTATCTACCCCTCAAGGGCGAGCTCCTGAGCGCCCAGTAACACCTAGCCCCCCAGGGGCTGCTCCCCCAGCCCCACTGCTGCTCCACTGCCTGCTCCCCCAGGGCGGTCGGGTGGGGGAGCAGGCAAGGAGGGGGAGACACAGACAGAAACAAGGCCCCAGAAGAAAAAAGGAAAACACACATCCCCTGACATACCCATCCTATTTCAAACATAAAACAACAGAACAACTAGGGTTCAGGTTCAGGTTACTTTATTTGTACTCATAGGTAGATTTGTTTTGCAGTCTGGTGACATCCGTATTTCGTCGTCGTAGGCCTCCGTCGGTCTATGATGACCATGGAAGAGAATCCTAAACGTCTACTCTGCTGGAACAGCACCGCCTGTGGCTGAACAGGCCGATGCGCGAATGGCAGTCCCTGTCACACAGGTCGCACTTGTGGGTGGTCTCCGTGCTGCTGGGTCTGTGGCGGTTCTTCCTGCGGGTCCTTTTTTCATCTGCTGCAGCAGTCAGTCTCTCTTCACCCGCCTTGAGCTGTCTGGTCAGGGTGCCTCTCCATTTGGAGCGGTCCGTTGCAAGGTCCTCCCAGCGCTCTGTATTGATCTCCAGGGCCTTCATGTCTCTCTTGCAGACGTCTCTAAAGCGGAGCTGTGGGCGGCCAACGCCTCTCCTGCCAGTCGCCAGTTCTCCGTAGAGGACGTCTTTGGGGATTCTGCCATCCTCCATACAGTGAACGTGGCCTAACCAGCGGAGCCTGCGCTGCCTGAGTAGAGTGAACATGGAGGGAAGGCCGGCGCGGGACAGAACTTCTGTGTTGGGCACTTTGTCCTGCCAGGATATGTCCAGGATGTGGCGAATGCAGCGCAAGTGGAAGGAGTTCAGTCTCTTTTCCTGCCGGGCGTATGTTGTCCATGTCTCACTCCCATAGAGCAGTGTGCTGATGACGCAGGCGTTGTACACTGCCATCTTCGTCTTGACAGAGAGTTTGGGATTCTCCCACACTCGTGTGGTGAGGCGAGCAAGTGTGAAGGCAGATTTTCCAATCCTCTTGTCGATCTCTGTATCAAGGGAGAGGTTGTTGCTGATCGTGGACCCCAGGTACATGAACTGATTCACGACCTCCAGCTCGTAGTCGTCGATGGTGATGGTTGGTGGTGCCATAGTTCCCCGTTCTCTTCTCTGGCACACCTCTTGGCCTCCGGGCTTTTATTTTGACAGCGTCTCGGCAGTGTTTCCGGCTGTCAGAAGCCAAGCTCTCCGGGACAGCTGGATCCCAATTAGCCGATGATTCCATCAGCTGATCAATCACTATTTAAGGGAGCAACTCTGTTTGCTCAGGGCTGTGACCTTGTCGAACATTCCTTCTTCCACCATCCATTCCTGTAAGTGCTCTCCTAGTATCTGTATTCCTGTTGTACCTTAGTTGTGTTTTTGCCCCCCGTGGCTCGTTATTTTGTAATTTTTCCTGTATTAATAAATTATGCAAACTTATCGGCAGGCATCCAGCATCGCACTGATGGTTCGTGAGGGCCATTGCTGACAGTAGGTCTCAGCCAGACTGAGACACTGGTCGCCGTGAGTTTGCCGTGGGCTGGAGTTTTTTTCCCTTCGCTAGACCTTGTATGGTATTAGTATGTCCGCTGTCGAGCGTGGGTTATGCCCTGAATGGTTGCAAGCGATAGATGGCTACCTGGCCAAGGCCCGTCTCCTCATGCCCACCCATGCAGCACACAACTACCTGTTTCTCGCCCAGAGGACTTTATTAAAGTATCACCTCACCTCTTTTCCAGAAGGAAAGGAGAGGGTGACATGGATTGTGGCACAACGGGAGTTGATCGAAAAGGCGGCCAAGGAACCCTCTCCTTCTCCCCCAAGTATGGCGTCCCCGACGAGGATGGAGATCCGCGGACTGGAGGGGAACCCTGGCAGGAGGCCAACGGAGAGGCATCCCCGCTCAGGATTCAGCTCCTGTCACCCGTCCAGCCCAGGTGCCATGTGTTCCTGGTCCCATCTCTGTCCCACCATCAGCCAGTAAACGTTGTCGCCACGCTCCAAATAAGCTTCAGCGAGAATCCCGTTTGGATCCAGTTCCGGGTCATCGGAGGAACTCTGCCTCCCAGTCAGCTGCTTCTTCTGTGTCACATCAGGAGGAAATTCCCGCAGCTGCTCCCCCCGGGTCATCTGTCCCTGCTGCCCCGTCAGCTCCTCGTGCCCGGATCGCCTCGGCTGTCACCCCCTTCTCCTCGACGTCATCCCTGGCTGCTGTGAGTGCCACGAGTCCTGCTTCGGCGAGGCCCGTCTTTGATCCATCGCGGGCGGATCCTCCTCGTCTTCCCGAGGGGCCTTTTGTCACCAGCGAGCAACGCCCGCTACAGCAGGCACCATCGGACATCCGGGGGACAGGCAAGTGCAATTTCATTCTTCTCCTCATTCTTGTGATTTGCTTTGTCTGACTCCTGGGAGTGGAGTTCGGGGTTCGCAGTCCCCCGAGCTCCCTCCACCTGCTGTAGCCTATAACATTGAACCTGCTGCCTCTGTGTCTCCTTCCATTGAGCGTTCCACAGCGCCAGGTCTACGCCGCCGGACGGGGAGGGGGCCTGCGGTCCTGGAGAGCCTGGTTCCAGCCCTGCAACCATGTCACGGGCAGAGGAGGACAGCGGGCTGCAGTTTGGAGCCTGTGCCGACGACGAAACGTCCCCGGGTCTCCATTGATGAGCGATTCGATCCAGCAGGTCGAGGATCCCCTGCCACCACACCGTACGGGTTGTCGGCGTGAACGTCAGCGTTGGAGGGTTCTCAGACTGTAGAGAACATCATGCTGGCTGCGGAGCCCGCCGTAGCCAAGTGGGAGCCAGAGGACGTCCTTCTTCGTCCTGAGCCCGGATCGCCGAAGTCCTGGACGGTGACGGAACTCGAGATCAGGCAAGTGCTCTACTTTGTCTTCCTTCTTTCTTCTCTGGAGCATTTTTGCCTGTCTCTCGGGGAGACGAGCCGGGTGCAGCCGTCTGCTGCATCCGAACTTGTCTCGCCGGGTTCTGTCTCTACCGGTGATCCTGACTCTGGTTCTGTTCCCTCTCCTGAGCCTTCTCCCAGGGTCACCGGTGATGAGTCGGTCCTGGTTTCAGCTCTGAAAGTTCCGGGTCCGGGGTTGGAGGTCGTCCATGGAGCTGTTCTGACCCAGTCGGGGTCCATCGTGGGTGCAGCCACGACCCGGTCGGGTCCTTCATGGGTGCAGCCGCGACCTGGTCGGGGTCCATCGTGGATGCAGCGCGGGCTCACCTGGGGTTCAACAGGAGGACAGCACCTATTCTGGTGACGTTCAGAAGTGGAGATGCAGATTCTCCACTGAGCGACGCCAGACTGGTCCCTCATCCCTTTCCTGTTTCCTCCTTCCCTCCATCAGGTGCCGCAGGGGTTTCCCGTAATTGTCTTGGCTCTCCCTCATCGCTCCTCGCCATTAAGAAGCTGTCTCCGAACTCTCCCCTGTGGTCCTGTTGGCCTGACGATGCGGGTCGGCCGCCTGGGGAACTTTTTCGCCGGTTCGGCGTTCAGGGTGGGCCACCCGATGTACTGTACTTCCTACTGGGCGACCTGGTTCGGCCGCCGGAGGTTCCATCTCTCTGGGCCTGGGACTGGGGTAGACCGCCCGAAGGAACCCTTTCTCCCCTATTGGCGATCTGGACGCTAGACGCAGGCAGATCGCCTGAACTTGTTGTTTTTCCCCTCGTTATGCTCTGCCTGTCATCATCACTTCCCTGCCTTCTTCTTCTTCCGGCTATCAGAGAGAGCAGACGCATTTCTTCTCCTCTCCCTTCTCCTCCTCCCTTTTACTGATCCCAGCTTGCTGTGTCCTGTCTGTGTCTCGCTCTTCTTCTGCTGCATCTCGACCCAAACGGAAATTATGGAATTGGTGAGCTGGGCTTTAATGCTATTGACACCACTTTTTAACAGAAAAATCAGGCCAGGGGGAGCCCAAGTGGAGAGACTCATGGAACAATTGGAACTCATGTGTCTACGTGATTCGATTGAAGATGTGGAAGACATCTACCTGTTTTGGCTTCATGATCACAGGATTCTGCTGTTTGGCTCTGGAGTTTTCCTGGTGTATCGAAAATTAAAGAAGTTGGAAGAGCTAATCAAAATGCTGACCCGGCGAAGCTCCTTCAACAAATTCGACCAGCTGGGGAGAGCACTGATAGCGGCAAATATGTGACTAACATGGAATTTACCATCTGACATGCACTGAAGAGAGATGGACTCTGTGGACATATTTATCTATGTTTGACGAACTGAATCGGAAGGTGGAAAACATCTTGGAGTCGCTGGGTGCTCTCCAGGGAATGATTTTAAAGCCTGTGTATGTAAATTGTGATGCATAGAATCGCATAAGAGATGAAATTTCTATGCTCTAAGTGAACTGTGCTTATCAGGCCTTGATTCGGCGTCCTTATTCCTCCAGGAGAAGAGATAAAGCATAAGGGAGTTTTGGCTTCTCCTTCCCCAAACACTTGCTGATGTGCAGCAATCTGAACTCTCCAAGGACAGCGTTATCATGTGACTAACATGGAGTTTTACCATCTGGCATGCAATGAAGAGAGATGGACTCTGTGGACATGCTTATCTATGTTTAGAATACATGGACATAACATCTAACCGTTGCCTAGGAGAGGATTTTTTGTTGTGCACCAGTAACTGATACATTCACACTGCACTCATACTGATATCACATGACTGACATACACACACTGGTCTCTCTCCTTTGCTCTGTTAATGTGTAGATCTGTATCTTGTCTGCTAATTGTGCAATTAGAGGGTTTTTTTCTATGTGATCACAATCTTGCTCACTCGAGCACTATTCTGATAACTTTGTTTTTTCTCTCTGCCCAATGTGTCACCCCCTCCCCCTCCCCCTCTTTACCCCCCACTGTATAAGGCGCCTTGCATGGCTGCCGCGTCATTAGGGAGCGCTTAGAAACAAGCGCACCTTAGTGATAAGTAAAATTCCTTGTATGTTGTAAGCATACTTGGCAATAAAGTTGATTCTGATTCTGATTCTGATCCCTGTTTTTTCGTCCTCTGTATAATTGGGGATGCTTTGTGTTTGGGGTTTTGGACCTTTTTGGGACTGTTATTGCTGCTCTTCAACGTATTATTTTTTCCACTCCCCTGTAATCTGAGTGTTGTTTTCTATGCCCATTGTTTGGCCTATTTCTCTGCTCTGTGCATGTTTTTTTTCCTCTGTATTTGGTGATGTGCCGTCCTTATTGTACTATGGTATGTTGCCGTCAGGTAGCGTAGATTTCTTTTTTGTGTGGTATTTGTACACGGAATTGTATGTATTACTGCTCTGTGCCATGTGATTTTTTTCCCCTTCCCCTGTTATGGGAAATGCTGCAATTTTGTGCCTGCATTTCTGTCTTCTGAGGTCCTGTTTGTCATTCTGAGGTTTTTTTTTTCCCTTTCTGTGACTAGGTTGGATTCTGGCCCTCCTTGGGCTTTTTTCCCCCCTCCTCCCTCCCTGGGGCGGTCCTGTGGACCTTCCAGGTGGGCGGGGGGGTGGGGCTTGATGTTCCACTGCGTCTAGAATCTGCGTCGTGAACGGGGGAAACTGTCACGGTCCGTGTGCTGACTTTGTCTGCACTCGGGTTGTGCCGTAGTTCCTCGTTCTTTTCTCTGGCGCACCTCTTGGCCTCCGGGCTTTTATTTTGACAGCGTCTCGGCAGTGTTTCCGGCTGTCAGAAGCCAAGCTCTGCGGGACGACTGGATCCCAATTAGCCGATGATTCCATCAGCTGATCGATCACTATTTAAGGAAGCAGCTCTGTTTGCTCAGGGCTGCAACCTCGTCGAACATTCCTTCTTCCACCATCCATTCCTGTAAGTGCTCTCCTAGTATCTGTATTCCTGTTGTACCTTAGTTGTGTTTTTGCCCCCCGTGGCTCGTTATTTTGTCATTTTTGCTGTATTAATCAATTATGCAAACTCATCGGCTGGCATCCAGCGTCTCATTGATGGCTCGTGAGGGCCATTGCTGACAATTATTGCATTGCCCGTAGAACCAAAGTATTCCTGTCTGAAACAAGTATCCCAATTAGACTCTACAGGCCCAAATGTAGGCTGTGTATGAAAGTGGAATACAAAGAGGTATAGCCTATAGGTAGGCAATCACATGTTAGACTTTGACAAATATAAAAGGGAGTAATTGGCACTAAGATTTATTTGATTGTGTGATTATTAATTACAGAATACCTAAATACTGAAAATGAATGGGACATCCAATATTAGCAACTGTTTCAGATCCCTTGTTTATTTGTTTGTCAGATCACTTATTTGTCTGATCTTTTATCACTTATATTCATAATAGTGCATCTTGCACTTTGGGGAATGGGAGTTGTTCAGTCATCATAATTATTTTAGTTTATATCAGTGTTCAGTGATGGAGTTCACTGTAATATTAAATTTCTTCTGTGTATCATCAATAAACTCGTGCAGTATTCTAACAGGACACATTTACAAATATTTGAGACCCATTGTAGTGCATCATTTTATATTTTAGCAATATTTTGTTATTAAAAAGTTTTTTAAAACTTTAATCCAAAGATTGAGGCAGTGCTTATATCGTTGCGCTGGGGCAATACTGAGGCCAAATAATGATCTGAACCTTGAGGGAGTGGCTGGCAAAGACTAACAATGTGAGCACCGTGGCTCTATTGTAAGCAGTTTGTTTTTTACTGATGCAAGGTTATTTATTATTATTCTGCCTAAACGATCCTATTTTTACCCTCTAAACGTTAACCAAAATACAATTTTTTTTTGCACACACCCCAGACCTGGTGAAAAATTTTATAAACTGGAAAAGATATGTGCCCCATGCTGAAAATTTATCCAGTGTATGGTTGATACGTCCCACATTCGTGGAGCAAAGGTTGGAGGGCCTTCCCCCATGTTTTTTTATTTACCTTTGCAGTCTGTACCATCAGCTGCCCAGTGCTGTTCTGATAAATATGCCAAAATGTCAGAACACCAGAGAACGTGGATCCAATCAGCTGATCACTCAAACCACAGAGCTCAGCTGTTTTCCATGATAAATCAGCCTCAGGGCAAAAGCACACTCCATGCATTATCTTTTTTTTCACTTTATTGAAAGTAACTTTTTTATCGCCATCAGTTAGTGTACCTTTAAGCCAGGTCATGTCTGGCCGCTGCTTCTCTCAGCATGTCAGACCCGGTCCCCGCTGACGCTCTGTCCAATCTGCTGACGCACTTCCTGTTCTCCACATATGCCGAATTGTCCTTTAGACCTATGCAATCACAGCAACTTTATGGTATAATTTTTTTAAGCATTAAATCTTCAGTATTATCTTTTTCTAGTCAAATTTGTAATTTTTTACTTCCTTGTTTTGTCGAGGGAACATTGGAGGACGTGGATCCAATCAGCTGATTGCTCAAACCACAGAGCTCAGCTGTTTTCCATGATAAATCAGCCTCAGGGCAAAAGCACACTCCATGCATTATCTTTTTTCACTTTATTGAAAATAGCTTTTTTTTTAATCGCCATCAGTTAGCGTGCCTTTGAGCCCGGTCATATCTGTCCGCTGCTTCTGGCATGTCAGACCCAGTCCCCGCTGACCCTCCGCCCAGTCTGCTCACACACCTCATGTTCTCCACATATACCAAATTATCCTTTAAACCTACGCAATCACGGCAAGTTTATCAGTCCCTCCAGTATTTTGCAATGTTGCGATCATGTCATTTCACATGAAATCAGCCAATCAGCGCAACTATTGCACGGCCTTGCAACTTTGTCCAGTCACCGCAACTTTCCTGCAATTTTGGCCAATCCTTGTAAACTTCCGCCAATTTCACCAATCAAATTTGTCTCTGACTGGCGCTCAAACACTCAGTCTAACCAATCAAATGTGTCGCTGCACCGCGTTCACTTCCATATTTACAGTGAGTATTAACAGAAGACATCAGCAAAAACAAAGTGTGTGATTTAAAAAAAAAAAAAACACTCACCCCAGACGTTTCCAACACCGTCCCTTCCTCTGTCTCCCCCAGCCTGCCGGTGGATGTCTCGCTACGTCTCCATCCTGATCGTGTGTACGAAGTGCTGGGTTTGTGTTGAAAAATGTCTGCCTGTCCCAAAAGCATCCCGTCATGGGAGCACGCGTGAGGACAGACGCCATAAAACCACAAACAAAATGAGCAATTCTAACACTACAGCCAGTGGTTGAACATTTTATACATCTGTTAGAGGTAAAATCATTACTACATCTTGTCATCTTGTCAATGAGCTTGACAAGATGAATGAAAAATGTGTGTCTGAAGAGACAAATGTGGTGTTAAGACACACAACAGACAGATAGTACTTAGACATGAAAAGAGAGAGAATACTGTCTCTTTTTTTTTCCAGAAAAACACAGACTCCAATAGACAATACAGAGCAACAGAATAAATTATTTATTTTTTCCTCTCCACTTGGTACCTAGTGGTTGGGGACCGTAGGGAGTTTTCAAATGAAGGTGCTGCCAATAATTTCCAAATCTATACTCTTTAACATGCATTCAATGCAATTTAGCTGTTATAATGGATATTGTGTTAAAGTCTGTATTTGCTGTTGCACAAGTTTCTCTGTATAGCAGAAGTTTCTGCTTAATTTACAAATCACTGTTTAATAGGATTTTTTTTTTTTACAATCCTGTACTTTTCTTGTATTGCTATATAGTAGAATATCACTGTAGCAAACTGGAAAAAAAAAACAAACATCTGCTTTAAAATTTGTAATTCTTCTCACAACTTTTAGTGCAAAAAAACCCCCAACTTTGTTAAAAAGCTCCTGTGAATTCAGGCTTTTTGGACCACAACAATCATAAAAACTTCCTGCGAAATCCTGGAGGGGCAGCTTTATGGTATAATTTTTTTAAGCATTAAATCTTCTCTATTATCTTTTTCTAGTCAAATTTGTCACTTTTCACTTCCTTGTTTTGTCCAGGGAACATTGTGATGATTGACAGGTCATGATGCCATTTATTATCCAATTAGCATGGTCATGGTGCTGTGTATTATCCAATCAGCATGGAGTCAATCTGAAATCCCGCCCACATTTCTTGAAGCCAGAGAAATGCGTCTGCTCTCTCTGAAAGCCGGAAGAAGAAGCAGTGATGTTTTGGGGCTGTCGCTGGGCAACACAGACTTTCAACTCCCTCCAAAGATTTTCTATTGGGTTGAGATCTGGAGACTGGCTAGGCCACTCCAGGACCTTGAAATGCTTCTTACGAAGCCACTCCTTCGTTGCCTGGGCGGTGTGTTTGGGATCATTGTCATGCTGAAAGACCCAGCCACGTTTCATCTTCAATGCCCTTGCTGGTGGAAGGAGGTTTTCACTCAAAATCTCACGATACATGGCCCCATTCATTCTTTCCTTTACACGGACCAGTCGTCCTGGTCCCTTTGCAGAAAAACAGCCCCAAAGTATGATGTTTCCACCCCCATGCTTCACAGTAGGTATGGTGTTCTTTCTCCTCCGAACACGACAAGTTGAGTTTTTACCAAAAAGTTCTATTTTGGTTTCATCTGACCATATGACATTCTCCCAATCCTCTTCTGGATCATCCAAATGCTCTCTAGCAAACTTCAGACAGGCCTGGACATGTACTGGCTTAAGCAGGGGGACACGTCTGGTACTGCAGGATTTGAGTCCCTGGCAGCGTAGTGTTTCTGATGTAGCCTTTGTTACTTTGGTCCCAGTTCTCTGCAGGTCATTCACTAGGTCCCCCCATGTGGTTCTGGGATTTTTGCTCACCGTTCTCATGATAATTTTGACCCCACAGGGTGAGATCTTGTGTGGAGCCCCAGATCGAGGGAGAATATCAGTGGTCTTGTATGTCTTCCATTTTCTAATAATTGCTCCCACAGTTGATTTCTTCACACCAAGCTGCTTACCTATTGCAGATTCAGTCTTCCCAACCTGGTGCAGGTCTACAATTTTGTTTGTGGTGTCCTTTGACAGCTCTTTGGTCTTGGCCATAGTGGAGTTTGGAGTCTGACTGTTTGAGGTTGTGGACAGGTGTCTTTTATACTGATAACGAGTTCAAACAGGTGCCATTAATACAAGCAACGAGTGGAGGACAGAGGAGCCTCTTAAAGAAGAAGTTACAGGTCTGTGAGAGCCAGAAATCTTGCTTGTTTGTAGGTGACCAAATACTTATTTTACTGAGGAATTTACCAATTAATTCATTAAAAATCCTTCAATGTGATTTTCTGGATTTTTTTTTTCTCATTTTGCCTCTCATAGTTGAGGTATACCTATGATGAAAATTAGAGACATCTCTCATCTTTTAAGTGGGAGAACTTGCACAATTGGTGGCTGACTAAATACTTTTTTGCCCCACTGTACCGTGTGGGTCATGTGGCTTGCATCCTTGTCTGCCAGTGTTCTGTTGATTTGTGCTGCCCTATCGAGGCGGGGGGGGGGGGGATTGAAGACAGAACCCAAATGCCAGATTCTGGTTTAGAATATTTATTTGAGCTGAACACCACCCTCAGCTCAAAAGCTGAAAATAATAATCCAAAAACAGACAGGCAAGCAGAACAGGAATAAACTAAACTGAAATACAGACAGGACAGAAGCATGGGCTCATGTCAAAGCTGATGAGGATGCCATGCCCCGGTGAGGGCCGGCGTCCCTTAAATACACAAGACTGATAATATACCCATAAATTACACCTCCGCCAAGGCTTCTTCCGTCCCTCATGGATCACCTCCAAAATGTAATGGGTTTGTATGTAGTCCTAGAGCCACTTCTGATGAAAATTGCATCAAAGTCTGTCCATTACATTTACACACATTCATGCTCAGTGTCATGAACATTGGAGGCAAGGTGGGTAAAGTGTCTTGCCCAGGGATACAACAGCAGGATGTCTGGGGAGAACGGGATTTGAAGAACAGCCCTCCGATTATTAGACGATCTGCTCTACCTCCTGAGCCACTGCCACCCATCTCAACAACAAAGCCCTATATTAAAATTCTGACAAATTAAAAGTCGAGAAAATATCTCCATACAATGATACAAGCCTTTAATTCCACTTGATTTTTACCGGCTGAGCTGAAAACCTGACATAAAGACACACACATCAACACATTGCCATAAGCCTATGTTGCTTTGGACTGAGGCATAATTACAGCTGCACAGAAATGGTGGCAAATGTTGATAATTGCCCCATGCATAATACTTACTTGTGTAATGTTTGCTCCATTATATGTAAGTTGTTAAACATAAGTTGACCTGATTTATTATAATCTAATTCCTCTTGTGTGTTTCAGGCTCTTATTGTGGTGGTCTTTCTGGGATGGTTGTTTGTGCCCATCTATATTAAATCTGGGGTAAACAGAAACCAGAGCTACATGTTGGCTTTTCGTTCATAAATATAATCTTCCAGTAAAAATATCCATGGCAAAAATGAGTCAAATTTCAATGTGTGTGTTGTGGATGTGTCCAGGTGGTCACCATGCCTGAATACCTGAAGAAGAGGTTTGGAGGACAGCGCATTCGCATCTATCTCTCTGTTCTCTCCCTCTTCCTCTACGTATTCACAAAAATCTCAGTAAGTCCCCATAAAACCTTTTTATTTTAACACTACATTAGCCCAGTTTACTGATTCCAGCAATGTTTATTTTGTGTCCTTCCACCATAGGCCGACATGTTCTCTGGCGCCATTTTTATCAACCAGGCTCTCGGACTGAACATCTACATCGCCGTTATTGCGCTGCTAGCGATTACTGCCCTGTACACTGTCACAGGTTTGTCCACAGGAAAAATTGACTTCCTTTTCTTCTGAACTCTGAGATTAATATTTTCCCAGTAAACTAAAAGCCAGAACTCTTATCTGCACAAATGGCACCATGACTGGGGTTGAAGTCCCCTCCAGGAAAAATGCAGAGATGGACGCGCATGCACACACAGTCACTCACTCTCTTTTCTTATGGCTGGTTTATCAGTGGGGTGATGTTGTGGTTAATTACCCATGGACTGTGATAAGTCCGAGTTTACCTTCTGTTGCTATTTTGTAAGAAGGGATCCACACCTATCCCTCAGTTTTGAGGTTATGTAACACTACGATAAGCTGATTTTTTTCCTCCCCAGCAAGCTTAGCTCAATGTTACTGGCAATAAAGTGATTCTGAATGTATATTTAACAGGTAATATTTTGTCTGAATTGTAGGCGGACTTGCTGCAGTGATCTACACAGACACCTTACAGACTATCATCATGGTTGTGGGATCGTTTATTCTTATGGGCTTTGGTAATTAGTTTCCATTTTAAAACAATTTGTTGAAGGGTAAAAATTCCTGTAAGTCTAATTTGCACAAACCCACAGCTTTCAATGAGGTTGGCGGCTATGAAAATTTCCAGAGGGAGTACATGACAGCGATCCCCAAAAATACGTCAGGCTTCGACCCAGAATGTTATATGCCACGGGAAGATGCGTTCCACATTTTCAGGGATCCAATTACAGGAGACCTACCATGGCCTGGCCTGGTGTTTGGACTTACAATTCAAGCTACCTGGTACTGGTGTACAGATCAGGTCAGTAAAAATATGTTTAAAATATTTTATTTATAATATTGGAAAACCCCAATGTTTTATTATTTATGCACCCAACATGGCTGAACTGCTTTAGGGGGAATTTAGACACACTGTCTGTCACTAAAATGTGACAGACAGTGGTGTGAAAAAGACAGTGGTGTGAAAAAGTGGTGTGAAAAAGTGTTTGCCCCTTCATGATTTCTCATTTTTTTTTGTGTGTTTGTCACACTTAAATGTTTTAGATCATCAAACATATTTAAATATTAAGCAAAGATAACACAAGTAAACATAAAATGCAGTTTTCAAATGAAGGTGTTTATTATTAAGGGAAAAAAAATCCAAACCTACATGGCCCTGTGTGAAGAAGTGACCCCCCTCCCCATTAAAACATAAATTAACTGAGGTTTATCACATCTTTGGAAAGCTCAGTTCTAGTTTTTGAGCAATACCCAGGCCTGATTACTGCCACACCTGTTCTCAATCAAGAAATCACTGAAATAGGACCTGCCTGACAAGGTGAAGTGGACCAAAAGATCCTCAAAAGCTGGACGTCATGCTGCAATCCAAAGAAATTCAGCAACAAATGAGAAACAAAGTAACTGAGATCTATCAACCTGGAAAAGGTCATAAAGCCATTTCTAAAGCTTTAGGACTCCAGCGAACCACAGTGAGAGCCATTATCCACAAATAGTGAAAACATGGAACAGTGATGAACCTTCCCAGGAGTGGCCGGCCAACCAAAATTATCACAAGAGCGCAGTGACGACTCATCCAAGAGGTCACAAAAGACCCCACAACAATATTCAAAGAACTGCAGGCCTCACTTGCCTCAGTTAAAGTCAGTGTTCATGACTCCACCATAAGAAAGAGACTGGGCAAAAATGTCCTGCATGGCAGATTTCCAAGACGAAAACCACTGCTGAGCAAAAAGAACATAAAGACTCGCCTCAGTTTTGGCAGGAAACATCTTGATGATCCCCAAGACTTTTGGGAAAATACTGTGTCGACTGACAAGACAAAAGCTGAACTTTTTGGAAGGTGTGTCTCCCATTACATCCAGCGGAAAAGTAACAGTATTTCAGAAAAGGAACATCATACCAACAGTAAAATATGGTGGTGGTAGTGTGACGGGCTGGGGCTGATTTGCTACTTCAGGACCTAGAAGACTTGCTGTGGTAAATGGAACAATAAATTCTGCTGTCTACCAAAAAGTCCTGAAGGAGAATGTCTAGCCATGTGTCTGTGACCTCAAGCTGAAGCACACATGGGTTCTACAGTAGGACAATGAGCCAAAACACACCAGCAAGTCCACCTCTGAATGGCTTAAGAAAAAACAAAATGAAGACTTTGGAGTGGCCTAGTCAAAGTCCTGACCTGAATCCAATTGAGATGCTGGGGCATGATCTCAAAAAGGCAGTTCATGCTCGAAAACCCTCCAATGTAGCTGAATTACAATTCTGCAAAGATGAGTGGGCTGAATTTCCTCCACAGCACTGTAAAAGACTCATTGCCAGTTATTGCAAACGCTTGATTGCAGTTGTTGTTGTTAAGGGTGGCCCAACCAGTTATTAGGTTTAGGGGGCAATCACTTTTTCACACAGGGCCGTGTAGGTTTGGATTTTGTTTCCATTAATAATAAACACCATTTAAAAACTGGATTTTGTGTTTACTTGTGTTATCTTTGTCTAATATTTAAATTTGTTTGATTATCTGAAACATTTAAGTGTGACGAATATACAAAAAAAAATGAGAAATCAGGAAGGGGGCAAACACTTTTTCATACCACTGTATGAGTTTCACTTTTTGAATTGAATTACTGCAATACATTAACTTCTCAATGATTTTAATTTATTGAGATGCACATGTATTTAGTATTGACCATTGGTTTACAGGATTGTAAGTAAGACCAGGGGTGAGTTGTCAGTATCTTGATAGTTTGAAACTGAACATGGCGAAGAAGCCAGAGAAACCACACATTCAAAAGTCATTCCATTACAAATCACCCAGAAAAGGAACACTGCTGCAGGTCACAACTCAGAAAACTTTTGGGAAAAAAGTCACAGATGTAGCTGTTGTGTATGTAAGCTGGCTGTATTACTAAGATGGCGGCCGGGTTGGTCATAGGCTAGACCGGGGTGGCTAACTACCGGTTTCCGGTGGTGACGGTGCCCGGGGTATAAAGGAAGTGGGCGGAAGAGGCTCTGCCTCTTTCATCACGGGAGCCACCTGGCAAGCAGGCGAGTGCCATAAGCCTCTTTATGTAAACGACTATCATTGTAATAAAGCTCCGTAAACTACAACAGCTGTGTACTTACTTTTACCCAATTATGGACACAACACTAGCATTACAAAGTAATTAAATGTGTGCCAAATTTTGGACCAATCCCTGAAGTAGTTTTTGATATTTAGGTATTTATACATTAAAGCTTTTTTCCATGTATGGAAAAATGCAAAAGATGCTAAATTTACAGAGTCATGTATTAAATGTAGACACCCCCACCAATGTTTTAAAACTGCAGCGTCAAGATTACTGGTATTAGCCTTATTATTTTTAAAACCACAAGAAACATTTGACATTTTAATGGCTACAGACATTTGTAAAATATATACAAAATAGGCCTGCATTTTTTCTAAACTAACTAACTAACCTGCACTTATATAGCGCTTTTCTAGTCACAAAGACCACTCAAAGCACTTTCACTAGTACTAACCCTCTATTCTAAGGGCCTTTTGGAAACAGATATCTAGGGACAATTTAGAACAACCAATTAACCTAGCATGCATGTCTTTGGATTGTGGGAGGAAACCGGAGCCCCCGGAGTAAACCCACGCAGCACAGGGAGAACATGCAAACTCCACACAGAAAGGTTCCAACCCCTGCCAGCCTGGGGATTCGAACCAGGAACCTTCTAGCTGTAAGGCAACAGTGCTACCCACTGCACCACCGTGCTGCCCGACAGCCAAAAATTCAATTCAATTCAATTCAATTCAATTCAACTTTATTTATATAGCGCCATTTCACAACAACAGTCATCTCATAGCACTATCAACTGTAGGGAGGACCCCCACAGTTGCAGAAAGACCCCAGCAATCAGGCGATCCCCTGTGAGCAAGCACTTGGCGACGGTGGAGAGGAAAAACTCCCTTTTAACAGGAAGAAACCTCCAGCAGAACCAGGCTCAGGGAGGGGCAGTCATCTGCTGCGACTGGCTGGGGGGTGAGGGGACAGAAAAAAAAAAAAAATCTTATTTTGATTTAACTCTGTGGCTAAGGTAAGAGATTTCAGTCCTCAGCTGTTAGTCACTCTCCTGCAGTAGGGCTGCTGAGTTGCTGAATGTCATGAATACCCCTTCGGGGCAGAGAGATAGACCCAAGCGCTGAATTGTATTTGTAACATTTATTGACAAAATAGCATACAGTCCAAAAAGTAGTGCGAAAACACAAAATGCAAAACAAGGACAACTTACAGAGGAATGTGCTCCAGAGCCGCCTTAGTTCTGGAGGAGATGAGGAGAGAAGAGTAGTCCTAAGACGTTGGATATAATTCAATAGACAATGCTGCTGCACTGACAGACAAAACAGCAGTCCTTAAATAGTGGGCAGCAGATAGCGGCAGGCAAATGAGCAGCAGGTGTGAGCTGAGTGAGCAGGTGACCTGATAAATCAACAAGTCACAGCTTGAGATGGCAGGTAGACAGTGGAAGTAGTTGGTGGGAGTGTCTGGGCAAGAGGAAGAGCTCTGAGAGTAAACAAACCAAAATATAGACAAAGAACTGACAGCATAATAATAACAGACATCCAGAACTCAGAAAATAAATTGAGTCTGAGCTCAGTGGGGAAATAGAGCTCAGACTCATGACACTGAATGGACAATTCTTTTTTTCTCACATTTTGGAGCTCTGTGAACATTGGGGATAGAAAAAAGGTCCATTTTCATCACAGAATTTGAAAGTTCAGAATAAAGTTTGGCTATTACCAGTGATCTTAACGCTGCAGCTTTAACAGAATGCTGCACCTGAGTCTCTAAACTTAAAATCTTTTGTGTTCTTTTCCAAAAACTTTATAAAATGCTAAGTAAATGTAAGATTTTCACCTTTAAATGTTCCCAAAATTATTTTGATGGTACATTAACCTTACACGGTGCTTTGTTATTCACTGACTAAAGTCGCACTCTATGATTGGCTAATGGAACTCAGGCTGTAAAATGTTCCAGTTGTAGTCATTTCAGTGTCCCTACCCAAACAGCAATGTTACATAGTGCTGTTACAGGACATGTAGGCCCACTCAGACTATGGTGGAAGTGACATTAATCCAGTCAAAGATTGATGTCTGTTGCATGAAAGTCAACATCCCTTTGACAAAACAATTCTATGAACTTGGTAGCGGACAAAAATACTCAAGCTTCATATCTCTATCTAAAAGTGCAATGTGCAACCAAAAACAAAGGTCTCAAAAAATATAACATTAATAAGCACTATGGGCCTTAATAAGATGATTTAAAACACACATTATATAGATAGATAAGATAAGATAAGATAAGATAAGCCTTTATTAGTCCCACAACGGGGAAATTCCAGGATTGCAACAACACAGGGATAGCAACACTCAGAGCAACAATCAGAAGGCAAAAAAAAAAACAAGCAAGCAAGAGCAGCTAATATACATATGTACATATTACTATAAAATATATATATACACACACACAGACACACAGTGCAGAGCATTGTAGCTGGATGGAATAAATATATGAATATATGAACACACAGTGCAGAGCATTGTAGCTAGATGGAATAAATATGTAAATATATAAACACCCACAGTACGGAGCATTGCAGCTAGGTGGAATAAATATGCAAGTATATAAACACAAACAGTGCGGAGCAATGTAGCTAGATGGAATAATATGTAGATATATAAAAACACAGTGCGGAGCATTGTAGCTAGATGGAATAAATATATAGATATATAAATATAAACACACCCAGTGCTGAGCATTGTAGCTAGATGGAATAAATATATAGATATATAAATATAAACACACCCAGTGCAGAGCATTGTAGCTAGATGGAATAAATATGTAAATATATAAACACACACAGTGCAGAGCATTGTTGCTAGGTGGGATGAAACAGCATAACCGTCTATTTAGTTATCCTACATGGTATGATTATGTGCCCATACATATTCTCACCCTCCATAGCGACCGGTATGTTCCTAGTTGTATGCCGGAGAGGACCATTGTGTAAGTCTATTGCATCTTTTGCATTCAAAAAACTATTAGTTTGTTACGTCTTTTTGCTATCTCTGCGAGCAGCCCTGCTTAGGTTGTACAGTCTGACAGCCATTGGTAGGAAGGACCTACGAAACCTCTCGGTTGTGCACCTGGGATGATGTAGTCTGCTGCTAAATGAGCTCCTCAGTGCATCCAGTATGTCCTGCATAGGGTGGAACTCGGACTCCAGCAGAGATGACAGTTTAGCCACCGTCCTTCTCTCTCCTATCTCCTCCATCGGATCAAGGCGTTGCCCCAGGACAGAGCTAGCTTTCTTAATCAGTTTGTTCAGTCTCTTCCTATCGGCTGCAGTAATGCCACTGCCCCAGCAGACCACTCCAAAAGTGATGGCTGATGCCACCACCGTGTCATAGAATGACTTCAGCAGCGCCCCTTGTACACCAAAAGACCTGAGTCTCCTCAGCAGGAACAGCCTGCGCTGTCCCTTCTTGTAGAGTGCGTCAGTATTGTGTGACCAGTCTAGTTTATTGTTCAAATGAATACCCAGGTACTTGTAGGATGTCACCATCTCGATGTCTGTTCCCTGTATATTTACTGGTGCTGTGAGGGGCTGCCCATGCCTGCGGCAGTCCACCACCAGCTCCTTAGTTTTCCTCGCGTTGATCTGGAGGCAGTTCCGATGGCACCAGTCCACAAAGTCCTGGATAAGCCCTCTGTACTCAGCTTCATCTCCGCTGGAGATGAGACCAACGATCGCAGAGTCATCAGAGAACTTCTGTAGATGGCAATGTGTTGTGTTGTGTGAGAAGTCCGCAGTATAAAGAGTGAACAGGAAGGGAGCCAGCACCGTTCCCTGGGGGGCCCCCGTGCTACTGATGATCGTGTCGGAAACACAGTCCCGGGTTCTCACAAACTGAGGCCGGTTCGTGAGGTAGTCCAGGATCCATGATGACAGGTGCTGGTCCACCCCTGCGCGCAGCAGCTTGTCCTTCAGGATCATCGGTTGGATGGTGTTGAAAGCACTGGAGAAGTCAAAGAACATGATCCTCACCATATTCCCGGGCTTCTCCAGGTGGGACAGAGAACGGTGAAGGAGGAAGATCACCGCATCCTCCACCCCAATGCCATGCTGGTAGGCGAACTGGAGTGGATACATCGCTGGTTCCACCAGGGGGCGGAGATGAGCAAGGAGCAGTCTCTCCAGGGTCTTCATCAAGTGGGACGTCAAGGCCACCGGTCTGAAGCTGTTCAGGTCTTTGGGGTGGGAAGTTTTTGGTACAGGTACCACACAAGATGTTTTCCACAGCTGTGGTACCCTCCCCAGTTTCAGGCTCATGTTGAAGATATACGTCACAATCCCACACAGCTGGTCTGCACAGGACTTGAGGAGCTTTGCGCTGATGCCGTCCGGTCCCGACGCCTTCCTCGCCTAGATAGATAGATAGATAGATAGATAGATAGATAGATAGATAGATGGAATTTATTGATCCCAAACTGGGAAATTACAGTGTAACAGCAGCATGACAATAGTCAACCAAATGACAGAAACACACACAGCATAATAGACAAAGGGATTACCCATGGAAAGTAAAACTACTAAAAAAGCTTATCTACCTCATAGATGAATAAATGGTGACCTGTATAGATACATGAATCATACCCACTGTGCAATGCAGGACTATCAGGTGCAGAGTGAGATGTGAGGTACCAATTAGACTGTAAGGTGCAGTATGGCAGCATAGTTATGACCAGAATTCAACATCAGAGTGAGTTATTGTACAGTGAAATGGCATGTGGCAGGAAAGATTTCCTGTACCTAACCATTCGACAGCGAAGCTGTAGCAGTCTGCTGGAGACAGTGCTCCGCTGTCTGTCCAGTGTGTGGTGGAAGGGGTGATCCTGATTGTCTATGAAGGATCACAGTTTATTTAGTTCTCCTCTCCACCACAGTCTCAAAGGTCTCTGGCCTGAGACCAATTACAGAGCCAGCCCTCTTGATAATCTTGTTGAGTCTGTTGGTGTCGCTGGCTCTGATACTGGTACCCCAACAGACAGCAGCAAAGAAGATGGCGCTGGCGACAGTGGTCTGGTAGAAAAGCTCCAGCATCCTGCTGCACACATTGAAGGATCTCAGCTTCCTCAGGAAGTAGAGTCTGCTCCTCCCCTTCTTGTGCGCAGCATCGGTGTTGAATCTCCAGTCCAGCCCATTGCTGATCATGACACCCAGGTATCTGTAGTCCTCAACTACCTCCACATCCTCCTCCCTAATCTGCAATGGCTGAGAACGCGTCCTCTTCTTCCTGAAGTCAGTCACCATCTCTCTGGTCTTGCTGACGTTCAGCCTCAGTTGATTCTGCTCTGTCCACTTCACAAATCTGTCTACCAGTGCCCTGTACTCCCCTTCCTCTCCCCCTCTTATACACCCAACAACAGCTGAGTCATCAGAGAATTTTTGCAGGTGGCATGACTCGGTGTTGTACTGAAAGTCAGTGGTGTATAAGGTGAAGAGAAAAGGAGAGAGCACAGTCCCCTGTGGAGCTCCTGTATCACTAACCACCACGTCAGACAAGACACTGCCCAGCCGGACAAACTGGGGCCTTCCTGTCAGGTAGTCAGTAATCCAGGAGATCACAGTGCTGTCGACCTCCATCACCCACAGCTTCTCACCCAGCAGCAGTGGCTGGATGGTGTTAAAGGCACTAGAGAAATCAAAGAAAGTGATTCTCACATTTGTGACACGCTTCCTGTTTTGCACCTGTGGATGTTAGTTTCTGTCAGCGCATAGTCTGTTTTTCACATTTTGCGACATGCCATCTAATTACATGTAGACTGTGCACCCACTTTACACTGCAAGGAGGGAACTCATTTAAAAGAGGTGTGGTGCACTGGTATTTAGTTGCATTTTATGTCAGTGCGTGTTTGATCAGGAAAAAGCAGGTCTATCATCAGTAGTGCAGTGTCAAAGCTACAGTATTTTAGTGGCACACTCCTTTGATTTTGTGTTCATTTGTGTGCCTGTATGTCCTGTTCTGGTTAATTAAAACAGCCACATTCAGCTGTTGTTTTTCTGTTAAATGATCCTATCCACATACTATACGCTGTAATATATTCCAAATCACTTGAAGAAACAGTAGACAGAGTTTTTCCACTGCACAGAGAGAAAACAAGAACACTCAGTGGCAAATGCAATATCCCCCAGCTCCATTTTCTTTGAAGATCCCAATATGTCACTGAAGGAAAGCAGTTTTCAATTTTCCCATATATACACGTGGACAACATTGTTGGTACCCCTCTGTTAATGAAAGAGAAACCCACAATGGTCACAGAAATAACTTGAATCTGACAAAAGTGGTAATAAATAAAAATTCTGTGAAAAGTAACCAATGAAAATCAGACAATGCTTTTGAATTGCGGTTCAACAGAGTTATTTTAAAAAACAAACTCATGAAACAGGCCTGGACAAAAATGATGGTACCCTTAGCTTAATATTTTGTTGCACAACCTTTTGAGGCAATCACTGCAATCAAACAATTTCTGTAACTGTCAATGAGACTTCTGCACCTCTCAGCAGGTATTTTGGCCCACTCCTCATGAGCAAACTGCTCCAGTTGTCTCAGGTTTGAAGGGTCCCTTCTCCAGACAGCATGTTTCAGCTCCTTCCACAGATGTTCAATAGGATTTAGATCAGGGCTCATAGAAGGCCACTTTAGAATAGTCCAATGTTTCACTCTTAGCCATTCTTGGGTGTTTTTAGCTGTGTGTTTTGGGTCATTATCCTGTTGCAAGACCCATGACCTGCGACTGAGACCAAGCTGTCTGACACTGAGCAACACATTTCTCTCTAGAATACCTTGATAGTCTTGAGATTTCATTGTACCCTGCACAGATTCAAGACTCCCTGTGCCAGATGCAGCAAAGCAGCCCCAGAACACAACAGAACCTCTTCCATGTTTCACAGTAGGGACAGTGTTCTTTTCTTGGTATGCTTCATTTTTGCGTCTGTGAACATACAGCTGATGTGCCTTGCCAAAAAGTTCCAGTTTTGTCTCGTCTGTCCATAGGACATTCTCCCAGAAGCTTTGTGGCTTGTCAACATGCAGTTTGGCAAATTCCAGTCTGGCTTTTTTATGATTTGTTTTCAACAGTGGTGTCCTCCTTGGTCGTCTCCCATGAAGTCCACTTTGGCTCAAACAACGACGGATGGTGCGATCTGACACTGATGTACCTTGAATTTGGAGTTCACCATGAATGTGTTTCGAGGTTGTTCTGGGCTCTTTTGTTACCATTCGTATTATCCGTCTCCTCCTGCGGCCACATCCAGGGAGGTTGGCTACTGTCCCGTGGATCTTAAATTTCTGAATAATATGTGCAACTGTAGTCACAGGAACATCAAGCTGCTTGGAGATGGTCTTATAGCCTTTACCTTTAACATGCTTGTCTATAATTTTCTTTCTAATCTCCTGAGACAACTCTCTCCTTTGCTTCCTATGGTCCATGTTTAGTGTGGTACACACCATGTCACCAAACAGCACAGTGACTACTTGTCATCCTTTAAATAGGCCGACTGACTGATTACAAGTTTGTAGACACCTGTGATGTTAATTAGAGGACACATCTTGGTTGAACATGTCCTTATGGTCACATTATTTTCAATCTTTTCTAGGGGTACCATCATTTTTGTCCAGGCCTGTTTCATGAGTTTGTTTTTTAAAGTAATTCTGTCAAACCACAATTCAAAAGCATTGTCTGATTTTCATTGGTTACTTTTTATAGAATTTTTATTTATTACCACTTTTGTCAGATTCAAGTTATTTCTGTGACCATTGTGGGTTTTTCTTTCATTAACAGAGGGGTACCAACAATTTTGTCCACGGCTGTAATTACTGGGGGAGAACTGAATTATAAGCCTATCATCCATGAATATACAAAAGAAATTGTTGTATACAACCCATAGTTGTAGGTCAGGATCTCAAGGTGAACCTGTGTAGCAAATCTGGTGACCCTACAGAGTGTCAATAGCAAAAGGGTATACAGAAGGTAATGCTAACCTTGACCTTTGACCACAAACCAATAGTTAGAGGTCATGGTCTCAGGGTGAACCTGTGCACCAAATTTGGTGACTGTAGCTTTACTCATTCTATAGTAATAGTGCAAAGGGAATGTTAACATTGACCTTTGACTTTTTGACCCCAGACCCATAGTCAGACGTCAGGGTCTCAGGGTGAACCTGTATACCAAGTTTGGTGACCCTCGCTTTACTTGTTGTATAGTAGTAGGGCATAGGTAATGCCAACCTTGACCTTTTAACCCCAAACCCATAGTCAGAGGTCAGGGTCTCAGGGGGAACATGTGTACCAGGTTTGGTGACCCAGCTTTACTTGTTGTAATAGCACAAATGAAATGTTAACGTTGACTTTTAAACTGTTCAAGATTTGTCTTAGATACATGGTGTCGATTTGAAAAGCCTACATAATTTCTTTCAGTAGTTATTGTGTTTACAAGATTTAGGGAAAAACTGACCTCTAACCTTGACCTCAAGGTCTATAATTCCTTCCTTACATTCCTATTATTTCAAAAATCATCCAATCCGAGTCAAATAGCAATATGCGAATCATCGATATACTGTATATCAAATCCTGGTAACACATTTCAAAACATTTGGAACAAAACTGTAGAAGGAGTTGATTTCACAGGACAGCTACCCTCTATTTACTGAGGTGAAATAGGAGATCATAAGTCATGGGCTGTAACTCCTGCAAAAATCATCCAATAAGAGCCAAATGGCAATATGCACATCATCAGTGTATGTCAAACCATGGTACCAAGTTTCAAAAACACTGGAACAAAACTGTAGGAAGACATGATTTGATAAAAAGTGGGACAGACAAACAGACTGCCCCATAACAGAATCCCTCTTCGGTCTTTGCCCAAAGGGGTCGAAGAACGAAGACCCCTTTGGTCTTCAACTGGTGGGGGATTAAAAAAAGGGTGCGTGGGTATATTCAGTGGATCCTTCTCTTTTCTGTGAAATTTCAAACCCATTCATGTCTGTGTGTTGTACAACACAGTGGAACGAGTCAGGCGAACATCCTTGTGTACTATATTAAACACTAGCAACAATACTTGTTGAATATGGCATGCATAGTTTAGTCGTAATGAAACTACAATAGCAAACAGGAAGCAAGTTTTGGCTACATCTATAGATACTAGATATTAGGGGTGTCACGGTACATGTATTCGTATTTTGTGTGTGTGTGTGTGTGTGTGTGTGTGTGTGTGTGTGTGTGTGTGTGTGTGTGTGTGTGTGTGTGTGTGTGTGTGATGTTCAGGGTCGCCACCCCGTCCATGACTTGTAGCTGTAGGTTTTGATCATGTCTTATTAATTCCAGCTGGCAGATTGAGCCTCGTTCTCTGTCAGTCCTACAGTCATGCTTTCCCCCCAGTACCAGACGCTCATCAGTTGCTTGAATCACCACATGCACACACACATGCACACACACACACACACACACACCTGCACGCGCATACATGCACACACACAACAGTTCAATCAGCCACGCACCTGTCGCCACAACTGTGTCCACTCGTTCTCATTTGGGGATTGTGTATTTATTGAGTAGAGTGTGACCGGCTAGTGCGGCAGCTCCACTGAGCGTTTGGCAGGTAACCCGAGCCAACATATATGTAACCGGTTGTCTCATGCATAGGCACAGTAACTGTTTTTGGACATTGTTGTATATTCACGCTTGTGTAAATAAACATGCTACGTGCTGCATTTTGGGCTTGCTGCCAATTCTTATGTTCGCTGCGAAGCTACGCAGCGAACATGACAGTAAGCTGCTGCCAATGAGGCGAGCAGTGTGTAGCATGCCTTTTTTAATTTTTTGTGTATTTTTCCTACCTGCTGTCGGAGCCATAATGGACTTTTGGAGCGACGCAGAGCAGCACAGACTGGCCTGTTTGAAGGAAGCCTTTTCCCGGACGCAGGGGCAGTATTCCTCCGAGGCTGTTCGTGTCATCCAGGACACCACAGCAGAGGTATTACAAGAATGTCCCGACCTGTTGTTTTTCCCTGAGTCTGTGGACATTCTTCACTCCATCCTCATGCTGCAGAGAGAGGAGCCTGGGAGGGAATTGCCAGCGGTGGAGCGGCACCCGATGCGGAAGAGGCGTTCAGGACGTGACAGGCACTCCTCCTTCCTCAACTCTTCCGCTCCAGCCCCGCCCCCATCTCCAGAACCCGGTTCCGCTCATCCTCTGCGGGGGTGGGAGAAATGCAGGTTGACCTTGCTGGAAGAGATTGATCACCGCCTGGAGTAGGAGAGATCGGTGGCTGCCATTTCCTCTCCAGCACTGTTCAAGGAGGCTTCTCCACCGTCAATGGAGCAGTCCAGCCCCGCCACAACCGATGGGAGGCGCTACTCCTCACCAGCTGCAGCAGGAGACACAGTCAGCCAGGAGAACAGGCAAGTTTTCCTCCCATCTGTTTCTAAAATTGTTGAAAATTCTTGCCGGCTCTCTGGTAGAGAGCCTCTGGGTGTGCAGTCCCCAGAGGTCTCTCCACCTGCTGCAGCCATTGTCATCCCACTTACCCTCTCCATATCTCCTCCTGCTCCCTCTGAGTGTTCACCGACCCAGGGGCTCCAGACGAAGGAGGAGCCTGAGAGGGAATCGCCAGCGTTGGAGCAGCCCCCGACACGGAGGCGGCATTTGCGGCGAAAGCAGCCGTCTTCCTCCGTCAGCCCATCCTCTCCAGCCTCGCCCCTGTCACCGGAGCTCCAACCCGCCTCGATTCCAGCCCTGGATCACCGGAGAAGCGCCATCTCCTCCTCACTAGCAGCCCGTCCTTCATCCAGGGAGACCATTTCAGTGGCAGCCCTTCCTTCCAGCTCATCCTGGCCGGCTATCATGCTGGCCTGTCCTTCTTCTCCAGCTACCGCACAGCTTGTCTCCTTCCTTCCACTGCTCGGAGGCTCTCCACGCCGTCTCCGGAGGTCTCTGTCTCCATGGCGCCGGGGGTGGTTCCTGTTCCTCCCATGATGGGGTCCAAGCTCCCTGGAGCCGGGGAGAGGGGTGACACCCCACACCGTACAGCAGCAGGCAGCATCCATGGCCAGGCTGACAGGCAAGTTAATTTTCATTCCTCTCCAACTCATAATGAAATGTCTTGCCTGATTCCTGGTAGGGAGACTCAAGGAGTGCAGTTCCCTGAGTTCCCCCCACCTGCTGCTGCTTTGAATGGCTCACCAGCCCTCTCTCTGCTCATTCCTGCTTCCTCCAAGGGTACTCCGGAGCCAAACTGTCAGGAGCGGAAGGAGTCAGAGGACCGGGAGGATCTGTTCCCTGTAGCAACGGTGAGCCAGACACCAGCCGCCACGCCTAAGGAATCTTCAGCACGGGCGGCTGAGACAATGACTACAGTGACTAACATGCCTGCTGTGGAGGCCACCGCAGCAGGTTCAGCACCCAAGCTGCACCCCTTGGAGGCCGAACCTGGGAGGACATCACCCGGATCACCAAAGTCCTGGACGGCAGTGGAGCTTGAGCTGAGGCAAGTGCTCTCTTTTGTCTTTCTTCTTTCCCTCATAGAGCATTTTTGCCTAGCTCCAGGTGAGGAGAGCCAACTGCAGCCACACGCTGCACCTGTGTTCGCCTCGCAGGGCTCTGCCACTGCCGGCGACCCTGACCCCTCCTCCTCTGTATCTGAGTCCTTTTCTAGGGTTGCCGGAAAGAGGTCCACATCACAGGATGAGATGGGGGACCCAGGCCCACCTTCGGAGGATGTCGTTGCCACTGTCAGCCCCGCTGTGGTTCCAGTGGGTCCAGCTCCCCGTCTGCCCAGGTCCCTGGGAGGCCCATGGTTGGCCGCCTCCTAGCCTGGATTCTCGTGCGGGCTGGCTGGCTCAGGGTCAGGATGACATGGAGGTCAGCAGTGGCCCAGCCGGGCCCCATCGCGGGTGCAGCAAGGGTCCTCCCGGGCTCCAGCGTGGGTGCAACCATGGCTCGGTCGGGGTTCATTGAGGGTGCAGCCAAGATCCAGTCCCAAGCCGGGACCATCGAGGGTGCAGCCAGCCAGCTTGGGGACACCGAGATCCCATCCTCCCTTCCAGAGGTCCTCGGGGTGTCCCTTCCTCTTCCGTCTGGCTCCGCCGTGATCCACCTAGCCCTGCCTCCAGGAACCGCAGAGGGTCCCCTTCTTCAGTCCGGCCACCCACCTTTCAGCCTTCCGGTGAGTAAGCCGCTGCCTCGTTGCTCCCCCCTGGCCTGGTGGCTCAATTATGTGGGCCGGCCGCCCGAAGGACTTGGTTCCTGGGCCAAGTGGTCTTTTTCCTCTGACAGGCCACCTGACGCCATTCAGCAGACCGCCTGCTGGCCTTGGGACTTGGGTCGGCCCCCTGAACTTACGGCCACCCGCTGGGCCTTGGACTCTGGCCGGCCCCCCAAACCGAGAGACTCTTGGGGTTGGGCAATGTTATTGTGGCGTTTTGTGGTGTTTCTCCATCTTTGTTTGATCCCTCCTAACCTGTTTTTCCCCCACCTTCCGCCCTGGTTTGGGGTGTTGGTCTTTCGGGTGGGGGGGGGGCAGGTTTTGCTCTTTGTTTTGATGGTTTGGTGGATGTCTGGTTTCCATCCCTTGATGGGGGGACACTGTCATGTTCGGGGTTGCCACCCCATCCATGACTTGTGGCTGTAGGTTTTGATCATGTCTTATTAATTCCAGCTGGCAGATTGAGCCTTGCTCTCTGTCAGTCCTACAGTCATGCTTTCCTCCTCGTACCAGATGCTCACCAGTTGCTTGAATCACCACATGCACACACGCGCACGCACGCACGCACGCACGCACGCACGCACACACACACACACACACACACACACACACCGCATATACATGCACACACACAACAGTTCAATCAGCCACGCACCTGTCGTCACAGCTGTGTCCACTTGCTCTCATTTGGGGATTGTGTATTTATTGAGTAGAGTGTGACCGGCTAGTGCGGCAGCTTCAATGTCTACTTTGGACATTCCGGTGGTGTCTGTTGGTTTTTCCTGGACTGAACAGTGTTGTGCCTCAGAGCCTTTCCGCTCCAACATGTTAGTAAGTTTGTCCTGTTATTTTGTCTTTTCTCTCCGTTCCTAACCAGCCAGGAGCGCGTTTGGCAGGTAACCCGAGCCAATGCAGCTGTAGCTGGTTGTCTCACACATAGGCACAGTGACTGTTTTTGGACATTGTTGTATTCATTATTATTATTATTATTATTATTATTATTCATTATTGTATTCACCCTTGTGTAAATAAACACGTTACGTGCTGCATTTTGGGCTCGTTGCCAATTCTTATGTTCGCTACGAAGCTACAATAGTAGCATGTGTCCAGATGCTACTATTGTAACTGGAATATGTTAATTTTATGCTATTTATTTCTTCTTTTTTTTATTTTGCACAGGAACTGTGCATATGGAACTTCACCATTTGAGGTACTGTACAACCAAGACTTTAATCTTGGTTTACTCATGGCCCTTTTCGGAGCTCGGATCGGGCCCAAATTTTTATCATTTTATCCCAGCAGTCTCCAGAGCCTGCCCTGTGAATTTCAGCCACCAATTCCCAGCAGTTACACCTTTTCCTTCTCTGTATTCAATTAATAGCTCCCCTAGGGATATTCAATAAAGATTTCCCCTCCTAAACTTCCACTTATTGGGGGAGGCTGAAATTTACAGGGGTTATGTGGCTTAATGTTATAGCCATAAAGCAAAATTTTCAGCCCCCCAATCCCAACCCCAAGGTTATACCTTTTCCCCCTCTGTGTTCATTTAATATTGTGTTATTATATAGAAGTCTGGGGAAATACTTATAAAACAAATATACTGTACATCCAATCTTTTTACAACAACAACAAAAAAAAGCTATATGGGTCATGACTAAGAAACCTTACTGTGAGCCACAAGCTCACTAGTTAATGAATTAGGTGTATTAAAATTTCCTGATTTAGTGGAAATCGAATACCCAGAAGCTGTTTAAAATGAGAAAAAATGCATACAAGTTATGAGGAAGTCTTGTTTATGTAAAGACTCATTTTAGAGTTAATATAAAGAAACACTGTGTTTCTGTTAAGGGCGTTGAACTCGGGGAATAATTGTCCTAATAATATTAAAATGTGTAGAACAGACAAATTGTTTAAAAAAATGTACAAGACAAAGCTACTTTCTCAGTATGATGTAGTATAAATTTGCTGCAGCAATGACCATTTCAGATATCTCCAATATATTTATCTGTTAAGGGATTATTATGTTTTAATGGGAAGGCACATTAGGGTGGGATGTGCATTAGAATAGACTGTTTACTTATTTATTGGTTTATTATTTTTCTTGTATACTGTGGCTCCCTTTTGGAAAGATAGAGAAACAGGTGCAGCGACAGCCTACAGGTATGTGGGTGGTGGGGCACTGAGTATGTTCATGATATGAAACAATGAGGGACGGGGACTTAGCCAGACTGTATCCATCATGTGTTTTTGGACAGTGACCCTGGTTACATGGTCACAGTAAATTGATTAATAGGAATAAACCAATAATGGCAATGATCCATTTTGTCGTGTTTACATGCTCTGAATAAATGGATTATTGAAGGGTAAACAGCTTCAGTTAATGACTCTGGTTACATGGCCTTTATTAGCCTTTTCTGTTTACATGGCCACTTGAATAATCAGGTAACTCCAGAAATCCAATCATAACCGGTGTAAGAGTGTGGACATGCCTGTTCTCATGTCCTCACTTTGTGTTCATGTTTGGTTTTTCTGTGATCTTTGGGACATGAGTTCAGCCCATGTCCTTGCCCTCAGTTGTGATGTTTTCTCTGTGTTTCCCTGCCTTCAGCCTTAATTTGGTCATTGTGTTCATTTTCATTATCCTGTCTCTAATTATGTTCCATAGGTTTGTTTCTGCCCTGCTCTCATGTGTATTATTACTATCATTATATAGCTCTCCGTGTCCATTGTCTGTACAGCCCTGCCCGTCCTGTTCTCCATACCTGTTGTCTCTGTTTCCCCATGTGTCTTGGATTTGCTTTGATTAGTCTCCCTACCTGTGCTATGTTCCTTGATTGCCCCCTTGCCTACTTAAGTGTTTGTGCTGCCATTGTTCTGTTCAGGTTTGTTGTATTGTCATCTGTATTGTCTCTGTCTTGTCTTTGCACCATCTTGTATACAGTCTAGTGTGAAGTTTATGCATGATTACACGCTTCAAGTCTAAGCCCTAGTCTGAGTTTGTCTGTCTTGTTTGTTTATTTTTATTTCAGCCCACAAGCTGTTGTTATTTTGTTTCACAATAAATCTACAAAAGTTGAAGTCCAGCATTTGGGTCCTAACACCACCCCATGACAACTGGTTTATTCATTTACATGTAAACATGGTCATTGACCATTGACTATGAATAAACATGTACAGTACATGTAAACATGAGTTTTGGTAACCGACATTATGGAAATGTCAAAGTTAAAAAAAAAAAAATTAAAGCTGGGAAATGTGGCATTTATAAACTATAGTATAAGTCATCATAATAACAGTTGGCCAAAACAAAGGGAAAATTACCTAAAACAGCAATAAAATACTAACAGTATGTTAGCATGCATGATATTTCCATCCACAGCTGTGCTGGAAAAGCAGTTTAGACAGCCTATTTGCACAATATGCTCCTGTGAACACACAGAGTATTAAGCTCCACAGAGAGGCTGTACCTGGCTGTTCCATGGGCTGCTTTCCAGACAGAATGCGCACCACCACCGTACACGTCCATTTCCCCATTTGACGACACTCCACCGCAAGTGTATGGAGAGAGAGAGAGAGAGAGAGAGAGAGAGAGAGAGAGAGAGAGAGAGAGAGAGAAAACAGCATGGTCCCTCTCTGTTTCCCCTTCTGATACCACTCCACTGGTGGTTGTACAGTTGTAACTTCGTCGTGGGGCGCTGTGGAAACAGCTGCCTTTCCAGTAGCTCGGTATTTAGCTCCTTTTAACCTTTTTTAACTTCTTTTTTTACTCTTCTTGCGAAGAGATTGTGTGTCTAGATATCCTATGGATACTTAACTTTGAAATGCAACCAAGAGCTGTCACCATGGGTTGAGATGCCGTCTCGGCACTGAGCCCATGTTTTCCCTCATCCCTGCCTCCCATTGAGCGGCGTCTCAGCTGGCCCCAGCTGGCAGCATTATGGACGGCTGGGGCCAATTAGTCTTCATCAGCTGGGGCGCTGCCAATGAGGATAAATAGGAGCAGCCTCGATGACTCGGGGCTGCGACATAAGCACTGCTAGGCTGGAGCCCCTTCGTCTGGTGTCAGCCTCAACTCCCCTTGCAGCATTCCTGTGTTTGTATCCCGCTGTGAGGATGTACGTCTTGCTACCCCCACGTCCGGTACGAGCTGCTTACCTCTGCGCTGTGCAACCTGTGAGTGTACCTCTGCATGAGTATCTGTGCTCTCCTCATCCCTTATCCCTTACCCAAAATAAACCATCTCGACTCACTGGCTTGTCCCTGGCTCTGATTGCCCGGCTCCCTAGAGCCGGATATGACAGTATGTCGCAGCCAGAAGAGTTGCCGGCGGCCGTGAGTCGCTGTGGAAATGTACCTTTCTGTCCGGGTGTCAGCGCTGCTAGCATGCCGTTTCCCAGGAGTCACTTCCGGCGCCAGGGCGACGAGCTGAGGTCCGTCTCGGAGGCTGTCGACGGGACGTTCTTCACCCTGCACGACGTCTCCAACGCGAGACGCTGGCATCCGGGCCGTGCTGAGGAACTCCTGGACTGTCACCCTCACTCTCTGTACCATCTGGAGGACAGTGCCAGGATAGACGCTGCAGGTACACAGCGAGAGAAGCTCCACGGGGTGGATGGAAATCCCGGCAGGGAGTCGAAGTGGGCGACGTCTTTCCCCGCTTCGGAGTCCCGTTCCTGCCGCCATTCCAGTCCGGGAGTTCGCGCCAACCAGAGGACTTCCCCCGACCTGCGCCACGTCACTCGGGATTCCCTTCAAGGAGCCGCAGCTGACAGCAGTTATGTCCGGGGTCGAGTGGCTGTCGCGAGCTCTACTGTGTTTCCTGTCACCACCTTCAGGCATGTGGCGGCGGCAGTGAGATTGATGGTGAGGACTTCAGGGCTACGAAGCTTTCCCGTGCTCGACGCCTTCCTCGTCTCGATCTCCGATCTGGAGCGGCGAATCCTGGGTTTCCCCCTCGCTTCGTCCCCTGGGAGTAGTCGTCATCACATCGCCGAGTCACCTCTGCACGAACCTCGTCCGGATCCAGTTCTGGGTCATCGTCAGGACCGTTCCTCCCACGCAGCTGTCATCCCTTCGCCTCGTCAGTGTGGAGATTCTACAGCCCCGTCCCCTGAGCCTCGTTCCCCCGCTGTCATTCCTGGACATTCGGGCTGGCTCACCCCGGCTGTTTTCCCCTCCTCCTCGACGCGCTTCCTGACCGCTGTGTGTGCCTGGAATTCCGGCCTGGTGAGCTCTCTGCTGGAGACAACGCGAGCGACCCTCAGACGAATTCCCGGGGGGTCCTCCGTTATCGCCGGGCGGGGAGAGGAAGAAGCAGATTCCACTACAGCAGGCGATACTCAACCTCCAGGGGGCAGGCAAGTCATTGTTTTTTCACACCTGCTTAATGATTTGCTCTGTCACATCCCTGGAGGAGAAGTTCAGGGTTCGCAGCTCCCTGAACTCTCCCCACCTGCTGTAACCTGTATTCCTAATCCCGCATCCTCTGTGTCTCTCTCCGCCGAGCGGTCCCCGGCTCCGGGTCAACGTGGTGGGATATGGAGAGGGCCTGTGGTTCCGCAGCTACATTGCGGACGGAGGAGGGGGACTGACTGCTGCGTGGAGTCTCCGCCGACGACTGAGCGTCCCCGGGTCTCCACGGAGGAGCGGTTCGGTCCAGCGGGACGAGATTCTTCTGGCTTCACGCCGAGTGGATCGTCGGCGGGGTTACCTGAGCTGGAGGGATCTCAAGCTGCGCTGACCATCGTGCTGGCTGCGGGGCCCGACGCGGCTAGATGGGAGCCTGACAACGACCTCCTGACGACGGATCCTGGATCTTCGCAGTCCTGGACGGCGTCAGAACCCGAGATCAGGCGAGTGCTCTCCTTTCTTTTCTCTCTTTTTATCCCCGAGCACTTCAGCCTATCTCCAGGGGAGACGAGCCGGGTGCAGCCGTCCGCTGCGTCTGAGCTCGTCTCGCCGGGTTCTGGCGCTGCCGGTGATCCTGATCCCGGTTCTGTTTTCTCTTCTGAGCCTTCTTCCAGGGTCACCGGCAAGGAGTTGCTGTTCCTCGTGGTGCTGGAGGGTCCGGGTTCAACGTTGGAGGTCGGTTCTGGTGCAGTAGTCAACGTGGGATCGCCCGAGACCCAGTCGGGGTCCAACGTGGGTTCGCCTGAGGCCCGATCGGGGTCCGACGTGGGTGCTGCCCCAGTATTGTCCAGGTCCGGTGAGGAGGTGGCCGTTTCCCTGAGGCCCGCCGCCCTCGTCATCGGCTCTCCCCTGAGCCTCTTCCACCGGGATCCGCTCTGACCCTTCGTCCGTCTCAACGGTCCTGGTGGTTGAGTGATGCGGGTCGACGACCCGACCCGCAAAACTTTCGGTTCGGTGATCTGGTTCCCCCCACTGGTCTGTGTTTCCCTCTGGGCAGCCTGGTTCGGCTGCCGGTGGACTGGATTCCTGGGATCTGGGTCCAGAGTTCGCCGTCCGAACATTTCTCTTCCCCTGATTCGCCAGCTGGACAATGGGCGGGGAGATCTCCGGAGCCATCTCGGCTATTTTTGGACTCTGCCTGCCATACACCTCGGGTGTCACTTTTTCTTTTATCGTTATTAAGGTCACTTGGGTGTAATGTCTGTCCTGTTGGTGGATGTGTATTTATAGTGCTGTGCGTTTTCCTTCCCTCGTACCCAGCATTTTATTTTTTGTACCATGTTTTTAGTCTCGTTTTTGCATTGTAGAGTTATGTTTTGTTCCCTTTCAGACCATACTCTGCAGTTGCCCATTCATTCCAGTCACTTTCATTTCTTTAGGTGACTGTGGGTATTTATATATTCATGTGTGTGGGTTTTTCTTTGCCTGCACTCAGTATTTCTTTTTTATGCCCTGTTGGTTCATTATAGAGTCATGTGCCTTGTTTTCCGTAACACCATGCTCTGTAATTGTCCATTTGTTCCAGTCACTTTTCTTGGTGACTGTGTGTATGTACTTATATTGGTGCTGTGTATTGTGTTTTCCCTTTATTTGACCATACTCAGCATTTTTTGCCCTGTACCTTTTTGGTGGTTCTTTTTTTTTTTTCTTGCTCTGGGTCACGCATGGTTGGTACTCTCTGGGTAGTATGTAACCGGCGTGTTGACCCAGTTCTTCTCCCCATCTGTACCTGGGTTAATTATTCAGTTTTGTCAGTATTGTATTTGGGTTTTTCTTTCCCGCTACCCTACATTGCCCCATTGGTGTTGTCCTTCCCTTGGCTTCTTCCCCTCCGGTCCGCCTCCCTTCCTCCCACCCTAGGTGGGGGGGGGGGGGGCTGGGATGTTCCTGGTCGTTCAGGAGCCCGACCTTGAGGGAGGGGCTCTGTCACCATGGGTTGAGATGCCGTCTCGGCACTGAGCCCATGTTTTCCCTCATCCCTGCCTCCCATTGAGCGGCGTCTCAGCTGGCCCCAGCTGGCAGCATTATGGACGGCTGGGGCCAATTAGTCTTCATCAGCTGGGGCGCTGCCAATGAGGATAAATAGGAGCAGCCTCGATGACTCGGGGCTGCGACATAAGCACTGCTAGGCTGGAGCCCCTTCGTCTGGTGTCAGCCTCAACTCCCCTTGCAGCATTCCTGTGTTTGTATCCCGCTGTGAGGATGTACGTCTTGCTACCCCCACGTCCGGTACGAGCTGCTTACCTCTGCGCTGTGCAACCTGTGAGTGTACCTCTGCATGAGTATCTGTGCTCTCCTCATCCCTTATCCCTTACCCAAAATAAACCATCTCGACTCACTGGCTTGTCCCTGGCTCTGATTGCCCGGCTCCCTAGAGCCGGATATGACAAGAGCCAGTCTTTTCACTTATTCATGGGAGGAACTGCTGGCTCTGTGAATAAAGGGACGAGCCGGGATACGACATCCTATACCGGCGGAGCTGAGGAGGAGACCACGGGGCTGCAAGGCCGGGGCTAAGCTAAAGGCTGAGCTAGCGAAAAACGGAGGTGTTTCAAACCGTCGATTCCCTCCGTCATCATGGGCAATGTGAATTCACTGTCGAACAAGATTGATGAGGTGTCCGCTTTGAACAACCAGCGGATTTACCGGGAGAGCAGCTTGTTCATTTTTACGGAGACATGGCTGAAGCACCTAGTACCGGATGCTAACGTGGACCTGTTAGGATTCACTGCTGTGAGAGCCGACAGAGACACTAAGGCTAGCGGGAAAAGAAAGGGTGGGGGACTCATCATGTATGTTAACCGCTGGTGTAACCCAGGATATATCTCCGTAAAGACAGTCTCATGTTGCCGGGATCTCGAGCTGCTAGCTGTTAGCCTTCGGCCATATTACTTGCCGAGAGAGTTCAGTCATGTGATCACTGTCTGTGTTTACATCCCTCCGAGAGCGGATGCAGCCATTGCCTGTGAAAAAATCCACTCAGTCACAGCAAGGCTGCAGACACAGCACCCTGAGGCGTTCATGATCATCTCTGGGGACTTTAACCATGTAACTTTGGATGCTACTTTGGCTGTTTTTAATCAAGTTGTAGACTGTCCGACTAGAAACAACAGGACAATAGAGCTGCTGTATGTTAATGTACGGGATGCATACAGAGCGACTCCCCTTCCCCCATTAGGGAAGTCTGATCACAACCTGGTTTACCTACAGCCACTGTATATTCCCTTGGTCCAAAAGCAACCTGTGACAACTTGATCAGTCAGGAGATGGTCCCCTGAGAAGGAAAGTGCCTTGAGAGACTGTTTTGACACCACAGCCTGGGATGTGCTGATGGACTCGCATGGTGAGGATATAGAGGGGTTGACACACTGTTTGACAGATTACCTGAACTTCTGTACAGACGTGGTCTCCCCTGTCAGGACTGTCTGTTGCTACCCTAATAACAAGCCATGGGTAACACGGGAAGTCAAGATGGTTCTCAACAAGAAGAAGGCTGCTTTTAGGAGCAGAGACAGGGAGGCCATGAAGGCAGCACAGCAGGAGGTGAAACACTGTGTGAAGGAAGCCAAGGACAGCTATAGGAGAAAGGTGGAGCAGAAGCTGAGGGAAAACAACATGAGGGAGGTCTGGGAAGGTGTGAGAACCATCACAGGTCTCAACACAAAGACCAGAGTTGTTGAGGGGACAATAGAGAGGGCAAATGAACTGAATGATTTTTTCAACAGGTTCAACCAGCCTTTGCCCTTGCTCCTCCCACCCCCACCCCCGCCCTCATTACAGCCTTGCCCCCCCCCCCTCCACACACCTCCCCCCAAATATTGCAACCCCTCCCCTCCCCTACATCAGTACGACCCTTGCCATTTATTACCACAGAACAGGTCAGAGGGCATCTGAGGAAGCTCCGACCCAGGAAAGCTGCAGGCCCGGACAAAGTGTGTCCAAGAGTATTGAAGATCTGCGCTGCAGAACTGGGGGAACCACTACAACGGATCTTCAACCTCAGCCTGCAAATTGGGAGAGTGCCTACTCTCTGGAAGACATCCCGCATCATTCCAGTTCTGAAAAAGAACCGGCCCAGCGAGCTGAATGACTTCCGACCAGTGGCACTCACTTCACATCTGATGAAGACGTTGGAGCGGCTTTTCCTCAGCCTTCTCAGACCCCAGGTACAACATGCCCAGGATTGCCTGCAGTTTGCGTACCAACCAGGTGTTGGTGTGGAGGATGCCATCCTCTACCTGCTTCAACGAGCCCACTCCCATCTGGATAAGGGAAGTGGCACAGTGAGGATCCTCTTTTTGGATTTCTCCAATGCCTTCAATACCATTCAGCCCCCTTTGCTTCGGGATAAACTGAGCAAGATGGGAGTGGACTCCCACCTGGTGGACTGGATCTCCGACTACCTCACTGGCAGACCACAATATGTCGGGCTGAAGGACATTACGTCTGACACAGTTGTCTGCAGCACTGGAGCCCCCCAGGGCACAGTATTGGCCCCTCTTCTCTTCACCCTGTACACCTTGGACTTTTGCTACAACTCGGAGCTGTGTCATATCCAGAAGTATGCTGATGACACAGCCATTGTTGGATGTATCAGGGATGACAGAGAGGAGGAGTACTGGAGACTGGTAGGGGACTTTGCTGCATGGTGCCACACCAACCACCTACAGCTCAACACCTCTAAGACGAAGGAGCTGGTTATTGATTTTGGGAGGTCCAGACCAAGACCTCAACCAGTCCTGTTAGAGGGAGCTGAGGTGGAGGTTGTGGATTCATATAAATATCTTGGGTTGTGGTTGGATAATAAATTGGATTGGACAACATACATTAGCCACTTGTATGGGAAGACACAAAGTAGGATGTACTTCCTACGGAGATTGCGGTCCTTCAACATCTGCAGCAAACTTCTGCGGATGTTTTACCAGTCTGTGGTTGCCAGCATCCTCTTTTACTCCGTGGTGTGCTGGGGGGACAGTATATCCAAGAAGGATGCGTCGTCCAGACTGGATAAACTGATCAGGCGGGCCGGCTCTGTGGTCGGCGCGAAGCTGGACACTCTGGTGACAGTTGCAGAGATGAGGACTCTGGATAAACTGTTGGATATAATGGACAATGTCAGCCACCCTCTGCACACCGTCATCAGTGACCAGAGGAGCCTGTTTAGTGAAAGACTGCTCCTTCCCAAGTGTCAGACCAACAGGCTTAAGAACTCTTTTGTCCACCATGCCATCAAACTCTATAACTCCTCACTTGGGGGGGGGCGGGGGGGGACATAGAGTACAGAGGATAGTAGGGCATTCATAGTGTAATAACTTTAATTACTTTAATAACTTCAAGGACCGTTCTCACCCTCTGCATAAACACTTTGAACTTCTTCCATCTGGTAAACGATTCCGGAGCATCAGAGGCAGAACCACCAGACTGATCAACAGCTTCCTCCCACAAGCTGTCAGGATGCTGAACAGCTGACCCGGAATCTCACATACACACTACTGCACCTATGGACATTTTGTATATTATAGTTAGTTATTCTTTTTCCCCAAGTATGTCTCAGGGATGTGTGAATGGATGGGGGGTTGGGAGCTATGTGGGAGTGTGTCTTAATCATGCTGCTTCTTATATGGATGCCGAGAGAAACGCAATTTCATCTTGCCTGCACTACAGTTGTATGTACAGCAATATGACAATAAAGTTTGATTTGATTTGATTTGATTTGATTTAACTTAACCATACTTGTACAAGCCATATTCAGCTCTGTATTTATATTGTGTATGTTAAGTTGTATAGTCTGTTGCTTTTCTGATCTGTATGCTTCTTTTATGTGCTGCTGGAAATTTTAAATTTCCCAGAGGGAGTTATCCCAAAGGGATTAATAAAGTTAAGTCTAAGTCTAAGTACAGGAAGAGAGCCGCAGGGGACAAGAAGAGATCCGGGGTGCACTCGATACTTCTCCCAGCATACACCTCAATGGGGGTTATATGAGCAAATTATAGTAAATAAATGTTAATATAGTTACATGTAAATATAGTTTTGGTGTCCCAGCACCCAGCGGTAACCTGTACCCCTGTGTGCCCATCAGTCCACATCGTCTATATTGTAGAGAGACTCAGATCCTAAACTCCACCTGGTGTGCCATGTCGGGTGTGCTTGATTCCCCCCCCCCTCCACTGGTAATGGTCGATTAAAAAGGTCACCTTTGACCTATTTTATGGTCAAGTGGTCATTGAAACCATGTCAGGGCACTCTTCAGATATTGTGGCATCACTATGCAAAAGATGAGAGCCCGTGGTCAAGTGGCTTCTGAGTTTGTAAAAATGGTGAATGGCGTTCACTTATATAGCGCTTTTCTTCTCATCTAGGATGACCAAAGTGCTTTACAAATCCTGCTATCCACCCATTCATGCACACATTCACACACTGGTGGTGGCAGAGCTGCCATACACACAGGTGCTAATCTGGCCTCCAGGAGCAACTGGGGGTTCAGTGTCTTGCTCAAGGACACTTCGACATGCGGACTGCAGACAGAGCGGGGATCAAACCCATGACCCTCTGATCAGTAGTCGGTCACACTACACCTGCGCCACAGCGCCCCCCCCCCCCATAGGGGGACAAAGTTTCTGCCACATATATACATACATACTCAGTATCTTCCTCATTATTCTCCATAAAATAAATGACTGGGCATGACTTTGGCTTGCTCAAAAACCAATCTTCTCTCTAAGGCATGGGTGTCAAACTCATTCCATGGAGGGCCAAGACCCTGCATGTTTTACTTCCACCCAGTGTCTTCAGCAGGTGTTTTCACTGATAAGCAATCAGTGGGGAGAAATTCAGTGAAATCACCTGTTGAAGACATTGGGTGGAGGTAAATCCTGCAGGGTCTTGGCTCTCCATGGAATGAGTTTGACACCCATGCTCTAAAGTAAACATATCATGATCACAGCCCACACCCTTGTGGGGTGGGGTCCTGGGTTAGGGTGATGTGTTCAACTACTGACATTGCTGACGCGAGGTTGCTGTGCCTATCTCGTTAGGCCAAGGGGTTACCCTTTGATTGTTTGATATGCTGTGGTTGTAACCTCTCAAATGTTGGTTGATATGTAGATACTTGGAACAATAGGGGGAGCTTGGCCTTTGTGTATGCAGGTAGAGAACTATATTCTGTATAGGGGTATGTATATATTCATTTGCATTTGTACGGGGGGGCTGAAAAGTTCATAGGCTGACTATGATACAGTGGTCAAATTTGACCAAATGTTGTTCATTTTGCAACTATTTTTCAACATTTCAATATCGGTGTTGCAGTACCTGTATCGTTGTGGTATAGAAGCTCTCTTCTTGATCCTCAAAGACATAACTCCTTCTCAGTCAGCCTATGAACTTTTCAGCACCACCCCCCCCCGTACATAAGTTTTGTGTATATTTATTTGCAAATCCATTTTCCCCACAGGCTCATGTGGACTTGAGTGCACATATGCATTCTCATGTGCGCATGCACGCACACATATTGGATATGCTTTGTTTGTAGGCTGTTGTTATTGTCCTAACACTTTGTTCACCAATCACTGTATATACTGTTTGTTCCACCAGGCACTATCAACGGTTCTCACCAAAAATAAGTCACAATAGTAGTCAATCACAATAGTAAAGGTCCTCTGATGGAAATTATGAGTTGTATTCAGCAACGGTTGCCTCTTGCTGTACAAGGAACTGTAATTTCAAACTGAACGATCCAAAAAATAAATAAATAATCACAGTTCATCTTAGCTCATGTGCCTCTCTGTATTAAAGCTAAGTCCTGGAGAGTGTCTGATTGGATTATTGCATGTTACACCCAAAACACATTTGTGATTAATTAGATCAGCCTCTTTGCACTTTTCACATGGCACAGAGACCATTTTTTCACTGCCGTGATAATAAAATAGACATGGATACACCCAAAAATGCACTCTGCACCGTAAACAAAAGTAGACTGTTAACTAGATCATTGTAATGGGGCCTTGTGTTTCTATTACTATCCAATCACTTTGCGAAATGAATTGCTATGTTTTTTTCTTATTGGAATGAGCCATTAATATCTAAGATGTGGTGACTTCATATGCACTAAGCAATGGTTATATTTGTGCTGCTATCTTACTACAGTAGCTCCAAATAGACAGTCCTATGTACTCACTGAAATATTCACTTATAGTGTAGTAATTGCTGAAAAGAAGGCTACTGAACCAAATCACAGATAAAGACATTGTTATGTCAGGAAATGAAGCAGGCGGAGAGTGTCTTAGAGAACATACAACTGAACTTTATTTAGCGCACATTACTATTTATACTCCCAGTTGTAGCCTGCCTTATATCATCCTGTTCCCCACCCCGGCAGTGCTACAACAAACCCCAAAGGCCAATCTCCATACACAACACCCCCTCCCACAAGGTCGAACTATAACACAGTGAACAATTATCTATTAACACAACTATTGTGTTGTTATTATTCTCCGTAGGATTGCTGGACTCACCCTCAGAGATAGGGTGAGGAGCTCAGTCATCCGGGAGAGGCTCAGAGTAGAACTGCTGCTCCTCCACATTGAAAGGAGTCAGTTGAGGTGGTATGGGCATCTGATTAGGATGCCTCCTGGATGCCTCCCACTTGAGGTGTTTCAGGCACGTCCCACTGGGAGGAGACCCCAAGGCAGACCCAGGACTCGGTGGAGAGACTATGTCTCCCAGCTGGTCTGGGAACGCCTTGGTATCCTCTCTGAAGAGCTGGAGCAGGTGGCGGGGGAGAGGGAAGTCTGTGCTTCTCTGCTTGAACTGCTGCCTCCGCGACCCGGACCTCCAGAAAAGCGGTAGAAGATGGATGGATGGATGGATGGAATAATCACACAAAACAAAATCCTCCCTATATACAGACGTGGACAAAATTGTTGGTACCCCTCTGTTAATGAAAGAAAAACCCACAATGGTCACAGAAATAACTTGAATCTGACAAAAGTGGTAATAAATAAAAATTCTATGAAAAGTAACCAGTGAAAATCAGACAATGCTTTTGAACTGTGGTTCAACAGAATTATTTAAAAAAAAAAACTCATGAAACAGGCCTGGACAAAAATGATGGTATCCCTAGAAAAGATTGAAAATAATGTGACCATAGGGACATGTTCAACCAAGATGTGTCCTCTAATTAACATCACAGGTGTCTACAAACTTGTAATCAGTCAGTCGGCCTATTTAAAGGGTGACAAGTAGTCACTGTGCTGTTTGGTGACATGGTGTGTACCACACTAAACATGGACCAGAGGAAGCAAAGGAGAGAGTTGTCTCAGGAGATTAGAAAGAAAATTATAGACAAGCATGTTAAAGGTAAAGGCTATAAGACCATCTCCAAGCAGCTTGATGTTCCTGTGACTACAGTTGCACATATTATTCAGAAATTTAAGATCCACGGGACAGTAGCCAACCTCCCTAGACGTGGCCGCAGGAGGAGACGGATAACACGAATGGTAACAAAAGAGCCCAGAACAACCTCTAAACACATTCATGGTGAACTCCAAGGTCAAAGTACATCAGTGTCAGATCGCACCATCCGTCTTTGTTTGAGCCAAAGTGGACTTCATGGGAGACGACCAAGAAGGACACCACTGTTGAAAACAAATCATAAAAAAGCCAGACTGGAATTTGCCAAACTGCATGTTGACAAGTCACAAAGCTTCTGGGAGAATATCCTATGGACAGACGAGACAAAACTGGAACTTTTTGGCAAGGCACATCAGCTGTATGTTCACAGACGCAAAAATGAAGCATACCAAGAAAAGAACACTGTCCCTACTGTGAAACATGGAGGAGGTTCTGTTATATTCTGGGGCTGCTTTGCTGCATCTGGCACAGGGTGTCTTGAATCTGTGCAGGGTACATTGAAATCTCAAGATTATCAAGGTATTCTAGAGAGAAATGTGCTGCCCAGTGTCAGACAGCTTGGTCTCAGTCGCAGGTCATGGGTCTTGCAACAGGATAATGACCCAAAACACACAGCTAAAAACACCCAAGAATGGCTAAGAGTGAAACATTGGACTATTCTAAAGTGGCCTTCTATGAGCCCTGATCTAAATCCTATTGAACATCTGTGGAAGGAGCTGAAACAAGCCGTCTGGAGAAGGCACCCTTCAAACCTGAGACAACTGGAGCAGTTTGCTCATGAGGAGTGGGCCAAAATACCTGCTGAGAGATGCAGAAGTCTCATTGACAGTTACAGAAATGGTTTGATTGCAATGTTTGCCTCAAAAGGTTGTGCAACAAAATATTAAGTTAAGGGGACCGTCATTTTTGTCCAGGCCTGTTTCATGAGTTTGTTTTTTAAAATAATTCTGTTGAACCACAATTCAAAAGCATTGTCTGATTTTCATTGGTTAATTTTCATAGAATTTTTATTTATTACCACTTTTGTCAGATTCAAGTTATTTCTGTGACCATTGCGGGTTTTTCTTTCATTAACAGAGGGGTACCAACAATTTTGTCCACGTCTGTACATATATACAAGTCCATCAGTGGGTGAACAGGCACGCTACCAATACGCTCAGCTGATACTGTCCATAACAGTCCTCGTTACATAGTCCTCCAAATAGGCAGGCCTCCAACGCACTTTAGCCGGGCGTCCCCCCCCTAGGGGACCCTGCCCCAGGCACCATCGGAACCACCTGTGAGCCCACACCTGGCGTGGCTGACCAATCCAAAGATCTGTCAAAATGTCTGACAGTGTCCAAACTCCGGTCAAGTACCGCACGCCTCAGCCTACTGGCGTGCCACCTGGACCCATTGCCCAGTTCGAACATGTCAGGGCCCCACCAACTCCTAATCTCCCGTGGCCCCGTCCACAAGGGCTGGAGCTTGTGGGCCCTGACAGGGTGTCTAATACACACCTGATCCCTTTCTTTCAGGCCATGGTCTCTCACCCGGTGCCTCCTATCAAACCATCCCTTCATCCTCCGCTGCTGGTCCGCGACTCTTCTCCTCAGTGCCACATCACTCGTCCGGGGCACCACTCTCTGAGGCTCCAACCGGTTGACTGGCAGCGACAGCTCCCACCCCAACATGAGCTTTGCTGGGGAACAGCCCGTCGTCGCGTGGATCGACGCTCTGTAATGGAGCAGCGTGTTCTGGAGCGCCTCCGGGAACAAAAACCCATCTGCCAGATGAGCCCTCAGCCCGTTCTTCAGGGTCTTGTTAAATATTTCGACCCCTCCATTAGCTTGGGGGTGATAGAATGCTGTTCTAATATGTTTCACCCCTTTGCCGGTCAAAAAGTCCTTGAACGCCCCCGACACAAACTGAGGTCCATTGTCCATCGTGATGGTGTCCGGGATTCCCCACCGGGCGAACAAAGACGCCAGTAATGCCGTGACCACCTCCGTCATCACCGAGCTGGTGGGGAGCACCTCCGGCCATTTGAAGAACAAATCATATGCCACCACCAGAAACCGACTGTTGTATGGCGCCGCATGAAATTCACCACAAATGTCCAGCTCAATATGCTTCCACAGACCCCCTGGAAACTCAACAGGCCGGAGCGGTGGTGGGGGAAGTCTGCCCGTCTTTCTGCTTTCCAAACACTGCACGCAGTTTTTAACCATAGCCTCTATATTGCCATCAATGCCAGGCCACCAGACCGACAATTATCTCCTCCTACTCCTCTGCTTCACCCACACCACTCCCAAAATACCATCATGCAGCATGTCCAGGACCCGAGCCCTCAACGCAGCAGGAATCAAGGCGCACTGGCCCCTGGCCATGCAAACTTCATTCCAACAGCTCAACTCATCTCGGAAACGGTGAAAAGGAGCCAGTTTGCTCTGCGCCTTTGGTAGCCATCCCTCTCGAATCACCGTCCTCAACTGTGTCATAACTGGGTCCCATTCCGACTCATCTTTGAGATCTTGTGGAGAGACCACACCCTGGAGAGTTCTGTACAGGGCATTCACCAGCTCTTCCTCAGCAGCGCCAACATCATCCTCGACCACCCCTGAAGCCCCCAAAGTGGACTGCGAGAGGAGGTCCGCCACTATGTTCTCTCTGCCTGGGGTGAACTTAGTGGAAAAGTCATAGGCCCTCAGACGCTCCGATCATCTATGAAGTCTCAGCGGCCTATGCCCCGATCCCAACGTCTCCAGCAGTGTAGTTGTCATGGTCTGAGCGTTGATATTGTCCACACTCGGGTCATGCAGTATTTTCCTCCCGTTCTGTGTTAGCTTTCCTTATAGCCCTCCCAGGCTCTTATTCTGACAGCATCTCTGCGGGACTTCCGGCTGTCAAAGCCGAGTTACGTGGTGACAGCTGATTGGCATTCCACTGATGACGCCCTATTCATCTGTTAATCCCCTAAGCCCTATTTAAGGAAGCAGCCGAGGTTAATCGGGGCTGCGACCTCACACGCATAACGCTGGTCTCCCCAACGTTCGGCTGGAGTCCCTAGTCCCCGGCTCAGGTCACGCTCGTGTTCTCCTTATACTCAGTAAGTTTTCTCACGTTATCCTGAGTGTATTATTAATGTGCCTTTGCTGTAGTTGTTATTTGTGTTTTGCCCCACGTGGCTCTTTATTTCCATATAGTGTGTCTTTCTTTAATAAATATGCAAACTCAATGGCTGCCTATAGCGTCTTATTAGTGGTCCGCGAGGACCACCCCATGACAGTAGGTCACAGCCAGACAAGACGCCAGTGACCGTGAGTTTGCTTTATTTTGGGCTGGTAGTTTTTCCCTTTTCTGGGTGCTGGTATTTTTGACAGTATGTCTATATTCGAGCGTGGGTTCTGCCCCGAGTGGTTGTGGGAGGTGGATGGCTACCTGGCTGATGCTCGTCTCCTTATGGCCACCTACGCTGCATACGAGCACCTGGATCTCGCCCAGAGGACATTGTTAAAATATCATCTAACCTCCTTTCCGGAAGGGAGGGAGAGAGTGACGTGGATTGTTGCGCAACGTGGGCAGATAGAGAGGGCGGCCAAGGAACCCTCATCTCCTCCCCGGAACACAGCCGTCCCGACGAGGGAGGAGATCCACGGACTGGAAGGAAACTCCGGCAGGAGGCCGACGGTGAGGCATCCCCACTCCTCGCCTTGGGATTCAGCTCCTGTCACCTGTCCAGCCCAGGTGCGGGGTTCCCCTGACCTCCCCTCTGCCTTGCCCTCTGCCAGTAAACGTCGTCGCTGCACCCATAACAAGCCTCAGCGAGAACCCCGTCCAGATCCAGTTCCAGGAGGCCGCACGAACTCTGTCTCCCAGCCAGCTGTAGTCTCTGTGTCTCATCAGAGGGGTAAGACAGCAGTCTCCTCCAGGTTGTATGTTCCTTGTCCCGGGACCACCTCTGCTGCTCCTTCCTCCTCCTCGACACTCTCCCCAGCTGCTGTGAGCTCCATGAGTCCGACTCCGGCTGTCTCCGTTCCTGATCCCGTGGAAGCTGCTCCTCTTCATCCTCCCGGGGGGCCCTCCATCACCATCCAAAGGGGGAAGGAGAAAACTAAGCCCACCGCAGCAGCTTCCATCGGTCCTCAGCGGATCAGGCAAGTGTCCTTTCATTCTTTTCCCTCACTGGGTGAATTGCCTTGTTTGATCTCTGGGGGTGGAGTTCGGGGTTCACAGTCCCCCGAGCTCCCTCCACCTGCTGCAATTATTAATTATGCACCTGCTGCCTCTGTTTCTCCTCCCCCTGAGCGTTTCCCGGTGCCAGGACTACACCACCTGACGAGGAAGTAGCCTGTGGCCCTGGAGAGCCTGGTTCCAGCCCCGCAGCCACGATATGGGCAGAGGAGGAGGGCGGACTGCCACTTGGAGCCTGCGCTGATGATCAAGCGTCCCCAGGTCTTCACTGAGGAACAGTCCGACCCAGCAGGTCATGGATCCCCTGCCACCACGCCATGCAGGCCTTCAGCGTGGACGTCAGCGTCAGGGAACCCCCAGACTGTGGACACCATCATGCCGACTGTGGAGCCCGCCGCAGTCGAGTGGGAACCAGAACTGGACCTTGAGCGCGCTGAACCCGGATCGTCGAAGTCCTGGGCTGCGGTAGAGCCTGAGATCAGGCAAGTGCTCTACTTTGTCTTCCTTTCTTCTATTCTGGAGCATTTTTGTCTGTCTCTTGGGGAGACGAGCCAGGCGCAGCCGTCTGCTTTGTCTGATCTTGTCTCGCTGGGCTCTGCCGCTGCCAGTGATTCTGATCCAGGTTTTCTTTTCTCCTCTGAGCCTTCTCCCAGGCCTGCTCCGGTCGTTGCCTTGGAGGTTCTGGGTTCGTGTCTGGAGGTCATCCCTGGTGCTGTGCCAGCCCAGTTGGGGTCTGTCATGGGTATTGTTCTGGCCCAGTCGGGGTCCGTCGTGGGTGCTGCACGGTCCCGTTTGGGTTCCAGCAAAGACGCAGCGCCAGTCCCTGTGGAGTCCAGAGAAGGAGCTGCAGATCCTCCGCTGTTTGACGCCAAACTGGTCCCTCATCTTTTCCCCATTCCCTTTTTCCCTCCACCGGGGGCTGTGGGGATTCCCTGTGTTCGTTTCGTCTTTCCACTGCTTTCCCTCGCGGTAGGGAGGCTGTCTCCGAGTTCTCCCCTGCGGTCCTGGTGGCCTGATGATGCGGGTCGGCCACCTGGGAAACTGCTTCGCCGGTTTGGCATTCTGGGTCGGCCACTCGACAAACTGGACTCTTTGTTCGGCGACCCAGTCCGGCCACCAGAGGTACTGTTTCTCCGGGCCTGGGACTGAGGTAGACCACCCGAACTCATCCTTTTTCCTCTGCCAGCAATCTGGACGCTGGATGCAGGTAGACATTCTGAACTAATTGGGGTTTTTTTTGTTGCTGTTTCATTGTGCTCTGCCTGCCGTCATCCCTGTGTTTTTGTTTTTCCTCTTAGGGATGCTCTTGTGTTTTGTCGTTTGGACTACTTGGAACTGTGTATATATCGCTGCTCTTTAGCATGTTTTTTCTTTTCCCCTTCTTCCTGGTATTATTAGGGTACGTTGTGTTTGTGCCTGTTTTTCTGTTTTTTGAGAGGTTTTTTTTTTTCTTCCTCCTCTTGGTTGAGAGAGGCTCTTTTGTTGCCGTTACCTGTAAATCATGGTCTATATGCTTAGTTTCACTGTGTTATTGCTTCCATTGTTCTCTCTGTATTTTCACCTGAGTATTATGGAGTATATTTGTGGTTTTGTTTTTTGTTTTGTTTTTTTTCTCATGCTCTTTGTTGCACCATGTTCTTATATTTTCTATATTATATATATATATATATATATATATATATATATATATATATATATATATATATATATATATATATATATATATATATATATATATATACTGTATATATGTATATATATATATATATATATATATATATATATATATATATATATATATATATATATATATACTGTATATATATATTTATTTATATATTTTTTTTAAATTTTTATTTAATTTTTTTTTTTCTGGTTCTCGCCCTCCTAGCCTTTCCCCCCCCCCTCCACCCACCCTGGGTGGGCCTTCGTAGCCTTCTGGGTGGGGGGGGGAGGCTTGGGTGTTACGCTGTGCCCAGAGTGCGCTGTTCGGGGAGGAGTACTGTCATGGTCTGAGCGCTGATATTGTCCGCACTCGGGTCATGCAGTATTTTCCTCCCGTTCTGTGTTAGCTTTCTTTATGGCCCTCCCGGGCTCTTATTCTGACAGCGTCTCTGCGGGACTTCCAGCTGTCAAAGCCGAGTTGCGTGGTGGCAGCTGATTGCCATTCTACTGATGACGCCCTAATCATCTGTTAATCCTCTAAGCCCTACTTAAGGAAGCAGCTGAGGTTACTCGGGGCTGCGGCCTCATACGCATAACGCTGGTCTCCCCAACATTTGTCTGGAGTCCCTAGTCCCCGGCTTCAGTCACGCTCGTGTTCTCCTTAAACTCAGTAAGTTTTCTCCCGTCATCCTGAGTGTATTATTAATGTGCCTTTGCTGTAGTTGTTATTTGTGTTTTGCCCCACGTGGCTCTTTATTTTCGTATAGTGTGTCTCTCTTTAATAAATATGCAAACTCAACGGCTGCCTATAGTGTCTCATTAGCGGTCCACGAGGACCACCCCATGACAGTAGTGAGTGCCTGATGGTCTGTCCTGAGAGTGAAGCGGCATCTGTATAGGTATATGTGCCACCTCTCGCATGACCAGACGCAGGCCAGCGCCCTCCTCTCGCCCACCGCGTACTTCTGCTCCGCCAGCAAGAGGGACCTAGAAGCAAATACCACTGGCCTTTCCATTCCACCCTGTATTTGGGACATGACCATGCCTAACGCCATCCCAGACGCATCACAGGTCACCACCGTCTCCATTTCAGGGTCAAAATGTGCCAGCACCGGTGGTGAGGTGAGCTGCTGCTTCAACTTCGAGACCGCTGCTGAGCACGCCGGCGTTCACTCCCACGGCGCATCTTGTTTCAGCAGAGTCTTCAGGGGTCCAGTTGTCTCTGAGTAATGTGGGATCAACTGGCCGTAGAAATTCACCATGCCGAGGAAAGATGAAATCTGGGCGGGTGTAGTAGGCCCCGGGATGCAAAGCGCCGCCTCCACATTGGAATGCAGTGGTTGCAGACCCTCGCCCGTCAGCCGGAACCCCACAGAATTGACCGCCTCCACTGCAACCACCCACTCTTGTTCTATTGTTATCTGATCCATACTGCTGGTTGTCCTCCAATAATGTACTTGGCATCTTACTGTTATGTTCTTTACGTCTGTCCTTTCCATTCTCCCTATCCCCTCATCCCCAGTCAGTCACAGCAGACGACTGCCCCTCCCTGAGCCTGGTTCTGTTAGAGGTTTCTTCCTTCCAAATGGGAGTTTTTCCTCTCCACTGTCACTTAATGCTTGCTCATAGGAGATCGTCTGATTGCTAGGCCTTTCTGTGACTGTGTGGGGTTTTTTTCTGCACTGTGGCGCCACGAGACGGCTTTTGTTGTGATGTGGCGCATTATAAATAAAGCTGAATTGAATTGAATTGCAAAGAGGCATTTGTCACCGTTGAGTGACCCCGTGTTTTTGCATCTGCTTCAACATCTTCTCCAGCCTCTCATCATGAAGCTCGTTCATTGCGCTTTGTACCACGATGTCATCTAGGTAGGCTACGACCCCTTTCAGACCCGCCAGCATTATGGCCATAACCTTTTGGAAACAGCTGGGGGCGGCGCTCAACCTGAACGGCATTCGGGTATACCTAAAGACCCCCATATGGGTCACAAATGCCGTCAGATTTCTGCTATCCGGGTGTAGTGGCACCTGCAGCTATCCCTGCCGAAGGTCCAGCTTAGTAAACACCTTGGACCCGCTGAACGTCGCCGTGAGCTCCTCCATGGTCGGGAGGGGATATTTATCTGGGATGATCGCCTTGTTTACCATGCGTACATCAATGCATGGCCTGATCCCTCCGTCCTTCTTCTTCGCCACCACCAGGTTCGAGATCCAAGGTGACACATCCACCTTCTCGTTGATCCCTGCATCCAACAGCTTCGAGAGTTCCGCCGACACACCTTCATGCAACGCCAGCGATAGGCGCCAAAGTGGGAGGATCCTGGGCGTCACCAACTCATTCACCAATGGATGGTGGCAAAAGGTCCCAATCCGGCCAAGGCCCATGAACAGTGCTGGCCAACGTAGCTGCCAGTCCGTAAATGCCGTTAGCACTACTGAACCCTGGGAATCCCGAATGGAAAACCCCAATTGTCCCAGTAAATCAATCCCAAGCAGGTCCGACCCGTGCCGTGCCACCTGGAAGACGAACTTGGGCGCCCTCTGTTGTCCACACAACACACCGAATTCCACTGTGTCGACCATGTTGATCTCGGTGTGGCCATAACTGAACATCCATATTGCTCCCGCTTTAATAGCTTTCGCTGGAACAGCCTCTTTAACATTGCCAGGCTCAAAATGGACCTGCCATCGCCTGAGTCCGCCATGAGGGGCACCTCGACGCCGTCCAGCTATACCATATACCACGTCAGGCGTCCTCTTTCTCCTTGTGCCACACACACCCAGCCAGCACCCCGCAGGTCTTCACCAACTTGGTCTGTGAACCTAACATGGGCTCTTCCACGTGCCACAGGCTGCCTTCTTCTCTTCTTCCTCTCTTCCTCTTCCTCGGGCGACCCCGAGGCCTAGTTAGCACATTAGCCAGCACCTGTGGCGCAGAGGCCCAGTCCTCCGGCACCCCACCCATGAAGGCCCCTAGCCCCCGCAGGGCTGTGGACTCCCTTAGCTTAATCATATTCACCACTTCGATCAAAGACAAAAGCTGTCAAGTCACCCACAGCGTGGCTCCTAGCCACTTGCTAGTCATGCCATGTGCCAGTCTATCATGAACTAGCTCGTCTGTTAGCGGCCCCAAATCACACTCTCCCGCCAAACAACACAGTTCCATCAGAAAAGATAAAATGGACTCACTGGCTCACTGTACACAGCTAAAAAATCTGTACCTCTTCTCAGTGACTGTGGCACCGTCACCGAACAGTTCGTCCATCTTTATTAGCAACTCTTCCAGCGAGCCATTGCCACACAGCATGAGGAACAGGCATTGTCCTTCTGTGCCTAAATGATGAATCAGCAGGCCCCTCCACCTGTCGTCGGAAACCCCGTCAAATCCGGCTGCTGTTAGATAAACTTGAAATAAGTTTTTCCAGCGTGCCCAAGGGATAACTGGCGCACCCTGGTGCTGCAGGAACGGAGGCAGTTCCACAACACACGCGCCCATAATTTACCTCGTCGCCAAATGTTATGTCAAGAAATGAATCAAGCAGAGAGTGTCTTCGAGAACATACAACTGAACTTTATTTGGCGCACATTACTATTTATACTCCCAGCCGTAGCCCGCCTTACATCATCCCGTTCCCCACCCCGACAGTGCTATGGCAAACCCCAAAGGCCAATCTCCACACACAGCAGACATATTAGCCAGTTTTAGCCAAAGAATCAGAATCAGAATCAGAAAGCTTTATTGCCAAGCATGTTTACATAAAAAACATAAACATACGAGGAATTTGACTTGACATTGGGCGCGCTGAATAAGCGCATCTCAATGATGCGGCAGTCTTCTGTACATGGCATCAGACAAGTTTGGTTCACATTTGGCTCTCCTGAATGATTTACAGTCACTGTGCAAGATGAAACATGTTAATTGTTGATTGTTGTGTTCTTTTCCTGGCTGCAGGTTATTGTCCAGCGCTGCCTCTCTGCCAAGAATCTGTCTCATGTTAAAGGCGGCTGTATCCTGTGTGGTTACCTCAAGCTGCTGCCCATGTTCCTCATAGTTTTCCCTGGGATGATCAGCAGAATCCTCTACCCTGGTGAGTAGGTTGTGAGTTTACAAGTTTATCACTTAGTGTACTGTAGGTCATATTCCAAAAACATTTCTTAAATTTATATTCTTATTGTCTTTAATATAGATGTGGTGGCATGCGTGAATCCAGATGAGTGCAACACCTTCTGTGGTGCCAGTGTTGGCTGCACCAACATCGCTTATCCAAGACTGGTAGTGAATCTCATGCCCAATGGTTGGTGGTTTTAGACCTTCTTAGAGCTTCTTTTGCCAAGTTTCCCTTTCTTCAATTTCTTAATCTCTCTTGTCAATTTTAGGTCTACGTGGTCTTATGTTATCAGTGATGTTGGCCTCTTTGATGAGCTCCCTTACCTCTATCTTCAACAGTGCCAGTACTCTCTTTACAATGGACATCTACACTAAGATCCGCCGTTCTGCCACTGAGCGAGAACTCATGATTGCTGGAAGGTAAAACACATTTTTACCACCAGCATACAGGTTATGACTTTGGCTTTGGTTTATCTCTTTGTTTGCTGGATTAGCATAAACGTTTATGGACGCACTTACATTAAACATTACAAGAAGTAGTCACCTTAGGAGTAACTGTTTTTTTAAAAGACAGGTCAAAGATTAAGGTCTCAAAGAAAAGGTTCTTTAAAAATCTTTTTTGTTAATATTGATCCATCGATTGCTTGAACCACCTTATGGCCATTTCCACCCTGCAGCACTTGGGTTGAACTGTTGGATTGCTAATGTAGGATGTTCAAATGTTCAAACAAATGTACTGGCTGCTGTGCATCTGGGACAGATGTGGGAGACTGTTGTGTTCTCTGTCTGAGATCCTGGTTTGGCACCTGAGGTACCACTGTTCAGAGTGCTTGAAAGTCAAAACCATCCAGTCAGACTCTGACAGTCTTAGTGAGTGGCCATGCCACTGAGGCATGCAGTAGAACAGAAAGAACTGAAGCAGTGTCCATACAGAACTTGGTTTCCCTGGAAACCGAATGATGTGTCCACAGTGGCTTCTACAGAATGACTCCAGCAGCAAGGGATCATTGACGGTCAGTTCAGGTTTAATGGTACTGTCACACCTACAGGCTTTAGTTTGTTTCAACTGAACTCGAGTTTGTTTTCTCCATAAGTGTGGTTGGTTTTGTCTGGCAAGAACACATTAATCGCACTCAGGTGAGCACCAAAGTAACCATAGTGAGACCGCCTGAAAGAGGTGGTCTCAGTTCGAATCAAATGGCGAACTCTGGTGTGGTCCTGCAGGTGAGAAAGGGGCTGTACTAAAACAGGACCAGTGGCAAATCTTCTAAAATCTCTTCAAAAATATCTGTGGCTGATCATGTCATGGTTCTGGAGGATTAATGAATGTTAACATGTTATTTTCCGTCCATAGCTGCGCTTCATTTTCAAACTGTACGATTTGCTGAAAGTGGTATATGCACGTAATGTAATAAACAACCAAGGCAATAAACCCCCCCACCCCCGTAGTTTACGCTACGATTTGTATTATTTTCGCCCCAGAAATGTATAAATGCACAGTAGTCATCGTACTTCCTGTATTTACCTTTCCTGTTCTCACAGCAAAAAAATCTAACCAATAAGAACAGAGAATGCTCTGACATAAGTCTCGCGGGATTTAATGTGATGCAGTTTGGTCCACTTGAATTTTTGCCTGTGTGAAAGGGAACCAAACTAAGGAAAAAATGATACAAAGTAACAAACTTATCAACTGATGCGGACCAAAGTAAACAAATTTAGGTGTGAAAACATCCTGAGATCACCATCATCCTAGACCAGAGAGCTCAGGCAAGTGCCCAGGTTCTCTAAACACTTCATTTTTTTGTTTATTATCATGATTAATTTATTACATAGGTTGGGCTTGGTCAAAGTAGAGATTATCTTTTGAAGATGATCTTCAATATGAGCCTTCTCTAAGGAACATGACTTCTATCAGTGTGGTTATGTGACTGGTTTACAGTCTGTATGTTTGAAGGTCAGTTAAAAAGTAATGAACAGATTTGCTTGATAATTCTTTCAGTGGTGGAATCTGATACAGTTATACGGTTATTTAATAAAAAAGGTGGATGCCACAGAATATAAAATATATCCAGTGTACATAGGCCCAGGCTAGATTCTACCTTGGGCTGTTAAATATATGTCATCTCCATCCTTACCATACATTGCTCACTCACACACATTCATTATCATATGCTAAACTCCCAAAATACTAAAAACCTTTAAAAAAGAATTTCATAAACAGTTATAAAATTAAAATATCTGTCAATTTAGTCAATATTGCTGCTATATCAATACAACATCACTGTGCCCCGACCAAATGCAAAGTGGCAAAGTGATTCTGCTATATAATTACATATAAAGGCTATCCAAAGACAATAATCATCACAACACCATGCCAGAAAAAACAAATATGGGTCAACACTCTTCTATGAAACTGTATCAACACTGAGATTCTCTTAGTCCCTGGTCTCCCTCAAACAGTTGCAGTAAAACTCACTGAGCTGTGTTCACCTCCAGATAATGTTGTGGACTGAGATGCAGCAATGTTTGTAGAGGCTTGGTTGCCTAGTTTGCAGAATGGTCCCAACACCTCTTTGTACAAGTCTTTTCCAATTGATATTTGGTGCAAATACACCGTAAGAATCCTATTAGATCTTGGTAGAGGCTGATGTCAGAGTATTTCTTAATTTCCTTTGCGAGACACCGAAAAATCATGACAAAACCATCCCAAATATCTTGGTTCTAAATATTGATTTTTCAGTCTCATTACGTTTTGTATGGATCACTGGAAACTTTGGTGTTATTAACAGCTTGTGGTCACAAAGTGAACTGCAGCGCTAATGATTTGTGAGAACTGTGGGTTGATTCTCTGCAAAAGCAGTTGTGGCTGTGATGTGTGCACGATGACTAAAGACAACGGGGCTGCAGTTCAGTCAGTATTCACCAGGTATCATTAAAACCTGAGTTTCCAAAAGCCTTTTGCAGTCCTTTTAATAAACCCTAGTCAATCACTAGTGCATAGTTAAGATAGCTGGTTACTATGACTGTGATTCTTGATGTCATCTGTAGCTCTGTTTTTTTTTGTTTTTGTTTTTGTTTTTTTGCCTAGAGTGTTTATCTTAGTCCTGATTGGTGTGAGCATCGCATGGATTCCTGTGGTGCAGTCAGCCCAGAGTGGTCAACTCTTTGATTACATCCAGTCCATCACCAGCTACCTCACCCCACCTGTTGCAGCGGTCTTCATGCTCGGCATCTTTTGTAAACGTGTCAACGAGGCGGTGAGTTGTCTCTAAATTCAGGGTTTGTGTTTTATTTCTCAATACATTTTAAAAATCCCGGAACAATAAACAATAGGTAGACATGTATTTATTTTTGGTGTAATTCTGATTGAAAGTACCATAATTATCTTTTGGCATATGTTGATTTAAAAGAAAAAATAACTATATACTATTATGCTAATAGCTCATTTAAGGAAGCATAAGCAGACTCCTACTTTGCCAATCCATTGAAAGACATTATTAGTCTGTGGGAAATAACTTGATCATTTTAAATGCTACATTTAAAAGCCTACCTCAGCTTTGACACAAATAATCATCTTCCATATTACAGCACAAAGCATATAACCAAACTGTCAAACTATTCCCCAAAATAAGAGCCTGCTACCACGAAATAAATTACTGTGCTGCTTACACTTCCTGTTTAAATTGCCATTTCCCCCCCTTCTTTCTTCAGGGTGCATTTTATGGCCTCACATTTGGCTTGCTCATTGGCCTGTCAAGGATGATCACAGAGTTTGTTTATGGGACTGGCAGCTGCGTTGAACCCAGTGACTGCCCCACTATCATATGTGGCGTTCACTACCTCTACTTTGGCATGATCCTGTTTGCCATCTCCTGCATCATCATACTGGCAGCGTCTCTCATGACCAAACCCATAGACGACAAACATGTACGTGAATACCTTCTGATAATAAAGACTGAGAACTCATTCATTATATGCAATCAGTGACTGAAAGATATTGCAGCACCAACTTGGACAGCTAAATGCAACAGTTTCAGTGCCACTGAAACTATTTGAACTACAAAACAGAGATCAGAAGAATTAATTTCAAAGTGAAAATACTGTTGCTTTACTAATTTGTGTCAAGGTTTGAAACCTTAGGTACAGTAGCTGATTATGATGCACACTTTACTTTGTTGGAATAATTGTAAAGCTGTAATGCTGAATAGGGGGAATCCTCAAATTCAAATTCAAAGGCTTTATTATCATGTGCACAGTCAAGAAATGCAACATTTCCTGAGCAATGAAATTGTTACACTGCTCTCCGAACAAATACCAAGGTAATAGGTACATAACAATACTAATGAGGTAATAACACAGAAGCAAACCACAGAATAACTAGAGGAAACAAGAAGAATGAAATTTGAAATTCCCTGGGTGACTATAGTGGAAAGTGGTATATTGATATCAGAGATGATATGAACCTGAGATGGCATAAGCCTATGTACAGTGTGTAAATGAGCAGTATACAAATTACAAATTAGCACCCAGTGTGCAAATTTCTCTGTAATGATGATACCAGTAGACTGCACATGATAATTAGCAGCAGAATTGATATGGACATCATACAGGGTGAGACTATGTACACTGTACAAATGAGCAATGTGCAAATTCAGCAACCGGTGTGTGAGTTCCTATTTGCAAAGCTGTGTTGTGGAGCTTGTGGAGTTTGTTATTTGTTCAGGAGTTTGATGGCAGTGGGAAAGAAGGAGTTTTTCAGTCTGGATGTCCTGCATTTCACACTTCTGTACCTTCGGCCTGAGGGTAGAAGTGTGAATATTCTTTGCTGGGGGTGGGTGGGGTCCCGGAGGATGGCGTCAGCTCTCCTTTGGACTCTGCGGCGGTAGGTGCTCTGCAGAGAGGGGAATGCTTCTTAATTTGAAGCAACACAGAAAGTCAGTAAAAAGTTTGCTCATTTACAAAACATGCCATGTTGTTGACGACAGAGGTGCAACAGTGCACAAAGGTTTCAGTTCAGCATGTACCACAGTGCAAAAGGTTTGCTTCATTTTCAACGTAATAAGTGAAAATCTGTAAAATATGAAAGTGCTTGTCTTTTATTAAGAATTTTTTTAAACCATCAATAGTCTAGCTGGATGCAGCTGTGGTAATTTAGCAATGTGTTATCAGAAATAAAAACACAGCAGTCCCTCAAGTCATACTGGAGACCTCAACAGACAGATGTGGTACATTTTATTGGATATTGCATAATAAAAGCAAGGAAAATGATCAGGGCAGCTAGTTTGGTTGGCTTAGTTACGAGCTTTGTCCAGCATTTAGTCTCCTGGGGGAGCAGCAGTTGATGATCATATACTGTGGCGGGTCAGTGAAGTAGCCTCTGCTAGCGTGGTCTCCAGAAGGATATAATGTCTTGTTCTGCCAATGCGTAACAAAAAAACTGACAACTGTACCCTGTTTAGCAACCCATTCCACTTTGACTCTCTATTTATTGTTGCCAATTCATTTAGTTTTCACGTTTTTTTACTTTCACCTAGCTGTACCGTCTGTGCTGGAGCCTGAGGAACAATACAGAGGAGAGGGTGGATCTTGAGCAGGATGACTGGATTGATAACCAAGATTCCAACAGTATGGACATAGACGGTAATGAGCCTGGCATTCAAAGACAGTAAAGCTAGTATCTCCTGGAGCATTGAATGCTGACAAATGTTGTGATTTTTAGGTTTCATCAGGGTTAATGTCCCAGTTCTTCTTGCCCGTGTTAAAAATGTGTTAAAATTTTCTTTGCTTATTTTTTCACAAACAGTTGCAAACATTTGGAAAATAATTTTAAGTATTTGCAAACCGTTTTAACACTGTTCGCCAAGTAGTGACCACTAACAACTGTTTAAGGACCTTTACGAACCCTTGAAATCTGAATGGTGGGGAAGGTATGATCCCCCTTTCTACAGGACTGGGTCCAAGATTCCCCTGACATTTGCCTGGTATTTTACCTGGTGTTGGCAAAAGGTCCTAAACGTTCCCAATGGCAAAAGAGTGGCAAATAGCTACTAATTGATGCAAACACTGTAGCTAACGTTTGCTAACAGTAACTAATGTTCGCCAACTGTCTTTCGCAGTCGCGTGAATGTTGCTGTCGCTAAACATTTCTAAATGTCGTGGATATAAAAGGCGAACCCTGATTTTCAAAAAGTTGGCAAATCCAAAAATCACAACTTTTGTTAGCATTCGCCGCTTTGTGAGATACTAGCTTAAGAATGTACTCACACAGCTACATACACACACACACACACACACTCAAAAGCAGATCTTCATTTGTGCTTCTTCTGTTACAGAACCACAAGAGGAACCTGGTTTCTGCAAGAAAGCGCTCATGTGCTTCTGTGGACTGGAGCAGAAGAACGCACCCAAGCTGACTCCAGAGGAGGAAGAAGAGATGAAGAAGAAACTCACAGACACCTCGGAGGTACCTCTGTGGAGGAATATAGTCAACATCAATGCCATCATCCTCCTGTGTGTGGCTGTTTTCTTCCATGGATACTATGGTTAAAGAAGTTCAGCTGATATTTTTCATGACAGTTTTACACAAATATAAATTATGTCCAAAACAAACTGACCTGCAGCCATCAACTTTTCTAACATAGCAAATTTATATTAAATATGTCAAATCATTATTAAATGATATTGCACAAAGTCGTTTCTGGCTACAGAACTCAAAACATTTTTGTAGCAACTGTAGCACAACTTTGATGTTAAGTCTTTTATCTTAAGCACAATAACTTAAACAGTGGTGTGTTTAAAGGAAATTCTCATTAAAAATCCTAAAATAAACATATTATGTCAAACATATTATTACCTCTACCAAAAGCTGAGAACATAATAAACATGTATACAGTACTTTTGTAGCCTTAATTTCGTCTAGAAAGAAAAGAAATTGAATTTTTTCTATTCATTCTGTGCACCCACGTCGAGGTATTTGCTGACTGATTTTGATGACGTCACCAAAGGAATTAACTAAAAGCTCAATGGCTCCAGCAGATCCAACCTGCACTCCTGATTATGCATCTAACTTGTAGAAATAAACAAACATTGCAGACCACAGACCTTGTGAAGATTTTGATTGCTCAGTCACTCGGTGGTGAGATCACTATTCTCACTGCTAGCATGCAACTTGCAAGAAGAGGGTGAAGATATGAAGCAAAAAATGATGATCAAGACTTGTCTAAAAGTCATCCCAATCAATAAAGCACATATATTTGAAGAATAAGGTCTACCCTTGCTAAAAACATAATTTGGTTTTAAAATAAGAAACACTCTAGTCTCTCTAAAATCTGATGAATAATTTTGGCTGAGTTGCCCATCACTCACGGACAACTTTTACACATATGTTTTTATATTTAAAGAAAAGACAATCACAAAGTGGATTTCTAATTATCTATAGTATAAAAGTAAGACAAGAAACATCAATAAATACATTTACAGGTACCAGTTCACAGTGTTGTTAGGATCAAGCTGCAACTCGTCTTCATCTCTCCTGGATTCATCATCACCCTCAAGGAGGTTTAGCCCAGAGGAAGCGCAACGACCCCCCACGTATCTCCGCTCTGATTCAGCAGCTCACACGGGACTGAACAGCCGCCCTGGGGCTCACATCATCGGGGCTCGGAGGTGAAGGAGGGACCGCTGATGGACTCAGATATCGGTTTGGTGGAAGCCGCTTCAGCCACCGGCGGCTGTGGGACGGGACGATGAGGGAGGAGCAGCTGGGCAGGAGGACCGGAGCTAACAGCTAACAGGGATCAGCTGGACGGTGAAAAAAGACCTCCTGGACGGATTAAAGAGGAACTCACCATCCGGCCATCTTGGACCTGGTTCATGCAGGTAAGCTGCAGAGACTGCAGCTGCAACATTAGCCCTAGCTTGGTTTTTGTCATCGGCTTCAGGCTTCAATCTCCCAAATCTCCATCATCATTATGCTGGCTGTTAAATCACTCTTCACCTTCTCTTCCTCTTCATTGGTATCTGCTTCGAAACTCAGATCGAGAATGCTTTCTTCACATTTTCCTCAAAATATGAATGCGATCTCATTGATTTCAGATTGTAACAAGACTAGTAATTAATTTATTGTTCCATTGGTGACGTCACGCATTTCAGGCTGACATTCCCAGCGATTTTCGGTAATCTGAAACAGTTACTTTTGCTGACTTTTTTCTCTTTCCGATCACCATTTATTCCAAAAAATAGTGATATTTGAGGAAATTACATCATTTCCTGCATAAACATACCAAATTTGGCCTACTTAAAAATCAATAAATTTCCCCTTTAAAAGCAAAAAAAAAAAAAAAAACTCCAGATAGTACACCAGTGAAAACCAGAAATTGTAGAATAAATGTTCTCTGGTTTAAAATAGAGTGGGCATCGGCAGGATGAGAGCTGATTTCTGCTTATCACGGCATCTGTCAAGCCACACAGCTATGTATACGCTTCCCAATGTAGCAACATATTTATACGTCTTTCTGGATGAATTGAGGTTACTTTTTAATCCTCACATGAGCTTCGAGAAAGACTGGGAGTGGTTACAAAATCAAATGGCTCATGAATAGAGTTGCAGGTTAACTCAGAATGGCCTTGACTTTTAAAAATTAGCTCTAATTGATGATTTACTCTGTGGTAACAGCTGCAATTTATACCACGATTACACGATCATAAAACAGTGGTAATACGTAATTTTTATTGGTGTTGGTGTCATAAGAATTAAATGGAATAGCAATTTCATTTATTACAAGATAAACACCTTCCCCCTAATTCATAACCAATGAAAGAGAAGATATTAAAATCTCTCATAATTGCTGTGTGAGCTACCTCATTCTGTTTTCTCATTATGTGTGCCCAAAGGCCACAAGTGTCATCACCTCTTAAACTAAGCACCTTTATGTGTGTTATTTCAGGTGTTAATGAATAAAAGTGTTTCAAAGGAGAACTAGCTGTTGAATCACTTTATTACACTCTGGTAGTTTACTGATGCCATTATTATTTTTTAAATTATTTTATGTTTAATCTTTGATAAAAAATCTGCTCCTACTGAGATAAATACGTGCATTACATGTTAAATGAATATTTAATGGCAATCCGTATCTCATCATGCATGCCAGCTCATTCCCATTATCTCTGTCTTATCACTCTGTGGTACACTGATCCAACAGCATCAACACACCATAGGTTTACCCATTTATGATTTCTCTGTGCTGCAGATTGTTCCATCAAGTTTTATCTGGTGTTTTGTTCCTGGCCCGCCTTCTTCTCACTGGCTGTGTACTGCTTGATAACTGTTTGAATCACACGTTTGATAGTGATTCCGCTGATCCACCCAGTGACAAAGGCTACTTTCATATAATAAGCCACACTTTTCAGTTACAATTTTTTTGGTCAGGTCGAGTTTGCCTAACGTGACAGTTCACATAGATACAAGTGACTTTTACCTAACTTTTGTGAACACAGCTGTCCTCTGAAATGGCCCAGGCAGATAAAGAGGCTAGCACAGCATGAATGCATCGATACATCATTGGGTCGTCATCAGACGTTTTCACACCTAAAAGTTTGCACCAACATCTAAAGTTTTTATTTTGTTACACTGTTTACTTCTGGCCCGGTTAGGTTTGTTTTCACACTGCTCTTTATCTAAGTGGACCAAACAACTTTGCATAACACACAGATGTCCTGTTGTCATGACGATGTTTAGTTACCAAGCATGCTACTCACCCTTAAAGGTGTTTTCTGCAGCTCTGGGCACATCGGTAATCGGACACCATTGTATTAGTTTAGTTTAATTAGTGTGACTAGAGATTATCCAGGTCTTCATTAAAAGATGTTTGTCCTTGTCATCAGCTGTGATGATCAGCAGCTGGCATTGCTCTTCCAATCTTTCATATACCCTTTGTTAGAGCTGGGCAATTTGACCTTAAATCAGCATCATGGTTTACTGACCCTTTCAGGACATTTTTTTCCCCTCTTTTCTTCTCCCTTATAGTTCACTGACAAGGTTTGTAATAATTAAGCAATATTGCACAAAAGGTGTATTGCCATTTCACACACAAACTAAACATTGTCCAGTGAAGAAGTCAGTGTGTTTACATACAGTGTGGGTCACTTGGCTCTCAACGGCGGCTTAAGCTTGTCCACTATGGTCGTCCATCAGACGACCGTAGTGAGAAAAAAAAAAAACAAGTTATGATGACATGGATAGCCATCAGAGGCTAACAGCAACTTAGCTTCAGGCATCTACTGTACATGTCAGTATCTGTGTTTCGCTTGCTTTTTCTTGGCATCTCCAGATGAAATTAAGAGTCAATCATGACATACTATGTGAATGGAGACCACATTTGTTTTTGTTACAAGTCGTTTCTGTTTTTTCTGCTGCTTTTGAACAGCCTTTGAAGTGTGCTGCTTCTGGGGTGTGGCGGTACGTATATCTCAAAGGGGAAGTAATTTTAACTTTTTTTTTAATGTAAAGCGTCTTTGAGTGCCTTGGAAAACGCTATTGTGGGGGCATGGTGTTGGATTTCTCCACCCAGGGAACAATGGACCGAAAGAGGAGGTGTCACCGGGGGGTACCAGATGGGACAGTAAGGACTATGCCCCCCTCCCCCCCGGGGAGAAGAGTAATTGCCAGAGCTGCTGGGAGTAGAAGAGTGTGAAGCGGCGCCGGCGTTATGTTATGTTAATGTGCCACACAGTTCTTTTCAAAACAACAATGTGTTATGGTCGGAAGTTCGGGTCTCGATGCTTGGAAATAAAGTTATAAAAGAGGTAATGCACAGAGACCCGAGAATATTTTTTGCTGTAAAAGATGTTGGCGAAAGAATGAAGTAACTGTGTCATCCAGCTCGTTGTCTCGCCTGCCTCCTTTCTCCACACTGGTGACCCGAAGACGTGCACTATATAAATAAAATGTATTATTGTTGTTGTTGTTACATGAAAAGCTCTCTATACACATCCACATAAGGAGAGGGTAAAAACCTCCCCAAAACCCCAGGATGAACAAAATTAAGTTGGTTTGCACCTGAATGTCAGTTTTCAGTTCTAATTGGTTAACTGCCCAGCCCTACTCTCTGTCACATTCCCTCTGAGAATATCTGGTAAGTTTCTGCATTGTTATGATTTTATTTTAATTGACTATTTATGCCATAAATAGTTTATGACCATAATTCAACAAAAAATTGGGTCTCTTCCTCTCTCCGATTGCTACCGCAGCTCATTTTCCCTCTATCCAGTTGCCTAATCTTCCTGTGTTTAGTCCGAAAGTCTGAACCTTTCTGAAATTTGCTTTCACACTCTAGACAAACCGGGCCATGGTTCAGTTTGATCCGGACTGAGACCACCTCTTTTTGCCAGACTAATTTTCACTTCTTTGGTCCAGACCGTGGCTCTGGGGAGGTTTCACACCTAAAATTTTGGTCTGGATCGAACTGAAAAATATCTGAAAGTCTGGACCAAATGGATTAGATGTGAAAGTCCCCTTAATTAATGGGTGGCTACTGTAATTTTAGGCTTAAACAAATGGCCAATTACTGTATTCCATTTATTGCCATTTCCAGGAATTAATGTTGACATCCACAATGTGATAGCGATATTATTTTTGAGGCCAAAAATCATTCCTGTATTATCTTACAGCTTATTAAAAACAGCTCCTGTGTCCCTCATTTATAAATTCCCCAGTTTTCTATCTGCCCAGTAACATTAATGAGCCCCTTTTCTGATTGGAAATTTTTTTTTTTTTCCTGAATGAATCATAGTAAAGGCAAAAGTACTGACAAACAGCTAAATTAACACTAAGGGCTAACCTTAGCAGTTATACCTGGCCCATTAGTCTCCCGTTTCACCACAACTGGCATTTGTACAAAAAGCCAAACAGCAGCAAATCCAGCAAGGAAGTGAAACCACAAAGCATACATATCTGCCCTTATTTCAACAGCATATCAATGTTAGGCTAACAGCAGTAACAACCTTAAGTTATTCAGCTTACCCGATGAGGGTCTGAAGCATGACTCTACAGTATTCAAGGACCAAACTATCACTTAGATAATGCCTGAAACACTGGCGCCACCTACTGGCTCAAAATGATCTCTGTCTTACAAGCACCATCACCGTAACTAGCATCATAACCAGTGTTGTAGCACACAGCCTATTTCTTGTGTCCTCAATTTAAACACTTCATAACATGTTAAATAAAAGAGTCTGGTATCTTGATTCAGGAAAATACAGTCTAAACAAAGTGCTATGATAAAAGCAGGTTGGAGATTTTTGCTTGATTACGTTATCCATCCAACCTTTTTCTACCACTTATCTGAGGGTCCAGTCAGGTCCTGTGGACAAAAACCCCCAGGCATTTACCAGTGAACTCATCCCTAATAACCCCATTATGGGCGGGGCACACTGGATCACACTTGTAATTTTTTCATGGAGACCCACTCTATCGCTCTTGGTCTGGCCTTTCAACGTCCATATTGCATTGCAAGACGCTAGCAGGGGCAAGTTGTCTCCAACAACATAACTCTGAGAATCAATAGGGCACAGAAACCTCTCCTCCGTGATATGGTGTCAAACAGCAGAGACGATATGCCATTACTTATTTCATCAAATATTTAATGAGAAAAATGATGAAGTTCATGCAAACTATGTGGTCTGCTGAAAATGCTCTTTGTACTCAGTTATTCAAATGACAAGTAACATTATAAAAGAGTAAATACCAATTACTTTTAAAGAAGAAGAAGAAGAAGAAGAAGAAGAGAGTACTTTCAAGGTAAGCCATTGCTGCCTTAATTTTAAACAAGAAATTTTAAACACATACATAAAGTCATTGTTACTTTGACCAAATATTTTTATGTGTTTGTCTGTTTGTAGCACGTGTACCCAAAAATTCGACCCAATTTCAAATACACTTAGTGGAAGGGTAGCGCTTACACCACAGCAGAACCTGTTAGATTTTGTAGTGTATCCAAATCAAGAGGGCAGCCATAGCCCTACTTGATTTAGATCCTATGGGGATTGTTTCTCACAACATAGGCTGAGCATTTTAAAACATTTTCATTAATTTCTCTGAGAATTATGCATGGAACTACAGATTATATAAAAGACACAGCTTTCCCTTTCACTTGTACAGCATACAAAGACATTATTTTAATCTGCAATTCTATTTAAAACACAGCAGGTGGCAGCACATGTGACTATTAGGGATGGGTGATACCAGCATTCTTCCTTTCGATGATACCATTACTTTATGGGATTTTTTCTTCGAGACCAATACTTTTTGCCCCTTAAAGGAAAATCACATGATTGCAGTTTCATTAAAAGCTTTATTGCAAGGGCAATAAGAAATATGAATAAAACTCATGACCATAAATATTTGAAAGAAATGCTTATAAAATGATAATAAAATGGAACAAGGAGCAAAGTAAAGAAAAATAAAATGATTTTTTAAATTATAATAAAAATAATAAAAATTTAAAACTAATGCAAAATTAAGTGAATTTCTTAATTTGGTGAACATTCTCAGTCATCCAGATGGGTAAGTATGCTGTATGAAAGCTCAGTCAAGTCAACTGGATTCAAGTATTTTTTACTTCTGAAATGTTTCACCATTCATTCAAATTCTATGGTAATACTAAGCAGCATGTACACTACTCACAAAAAGTTAGAGATAATCGGCTTTCGGGTGACATTTCAGGATGCACCTAAAATGCACTATAACTTTTACAGGTGAACTTAATTTGGCCTTCTCTAACCTTTTGAATGCACATGTCCAACTCTTCAGTGTTTCAATACTTTTGCATAACTTGCTGTTCTCTCACAAGGTGCTTAACGGCAAAATTCACAACAGGTGTTTGATCCATGAATCGACCAATAAATTTTCTGGTTCAATTAGAATGGGTATTTAAACAGTCCTCTTCATCATGCTGTTCACATTTTGACATCATGAGACCAAGACGACACCAAACCATTGATCAGCAGGACCTTGATATTGCAAGGCTTCAAACAGGATGTTCTCAGAGGGAAGTGGCCACTGAGCTTACACTGCGTTCCAAATTATTATGCAAATAGGATTTTAGTGTCATAAACATTCAGTTTTTTGTGTTTTCAATTAAACTCATGGATGGTATTGTGTCTCAAGGCTCTTTGGATCACTGATATCAATCTCAGACAACTGTCATAATTAGTTTGCCAGGTGAGCCCAATTAAAGGAAAACGTTATGTAATAATGTTCTACATTATTAAGCATGCCACAGGTTTCAAGCAATATGGGAAAGAAAAAGGATCTCTCTGCTGCTGAAAAGTGTCACATAGTGCAATGCCTTGGACAAGGTATGAAAACATTAGATATTTCATGAAAACTTAAGCATGATCATCGTACTGTGAAGAAATTTGTGGCTGATTCAGAGGACAGACGAGTTTTGTAGATAAAGGCATAATGAGGAAGGTTTAAGATTAAGAGAGCAGCTGTCAAATGCATGCGTCTTAGTGCAGCGCATGTGGGATTGAACATGGAAACCAAATGCAGGAGTTAGTTGAGTGTGTTTATTAACAAAACGTGAGAGTGTTCAATATACAAACAATGAATGTCACTAGCATACAAGGGAGACTGCCCGGACGCTCTACAGCTCGTGGAAAAACAGAACTTGGAGGAAATGGCCCAGGCGCTATGGGCGGAGCTGATTTCATGCAGTTTTCCTTCATGCAGTCCAAAGGAATCCAGCTGGACTGTAACACCATAGAGACCTGCCACCCTCTGCCCAGGAAAAATGGCGACAAACCGGCTGTGATCGTGAGGTTTGTCAACAGAAAACACAAGACTGCGCTGTTAAAACAAGGTAGGAAACTGAAAGGAACGAACATTTACATAAATGAGCACCTCACAAAAGAAAACGCAGAAATAGCCAGAAAAGCAAGATACCTGAGAAAGCAGAAAAAGATTCAAAACACCTGGACATCAAACTGTAAAATATACATCAAATTAAACGGATCACCTGAAGAAGCCAAGGTCATTAACATCCGTAATATTATGGAACTGGACAAATATCAATGAATGTTATGAACTGGAGTCACAGCAACAACAGACAATTGTAGGACACTGAAGGATTATACTCATCTTCTACAAGACATTTAACAACATGAAACAAAAGATCAACAAACAGGAACTGAAAGTTTTTGAATATACAGATCACAACCCACATGACGTAGAATATGACATAGACCCTGATAATAATTTATTTAGCTCCATCAATAATGACTGTAGTTACTACACGGATGAACAGTTTAACACAATGGTCACATCTGATTTCAATATTTCTATGATCCACTTCAACAGCAGAAGTCTCTATGCCAACTTTAATAACATTAAAGATTATTTACATCAGTTTAAAGAGCCATTCAATATTGTGGAAATATCAGAGACGTGGCTCAGAGAAGAGAAAGGAGTGGATTTTACCTTGGATGGCTATGAATTAAATTATATAAATAGAAAAGTGAAAAAAAGGAGGAAGAGTTGCAATTTATGTTGACAAGAGCTTGAAATACAAGGTTGTTGAAAATCTGTCAGTAACTGTGGATGATTTATTAGAATGTATTACAATAGAAATCTGTCTGGACAATGTGAAGAATACAGTAGTGAGCTGTGTCTATAGAACACCTGGATCAAACATCGACTTATTTAAGGACTGGATGGAAAAAATGTATGCAAAATTAACTCATAAAGTTATGTTCATCTGTGGGGATTTCAATATAGATCTGATGAATTCAAAACAACATAGTTTGACAGAAGAATTTATCAACACAATGTACAGTATGGGCTTACATCCAACAATTACCGGACCTAGCAGAATCACGTCACACAGTGCCACACTAATAGATAACATATTCACAAACATTATGGAAAATAATATCAGGAGTGGGCTTTTATTGAATGATATCAGTGACCACCTGCCGATTTTTGTTGTCTATCAATGTGATTATAGGAAGAAAAAGTATACCAAAAATATTAAATATGAAAGAATAAGAACCGAAGAATCTATGTATTTACTGACAAAGGAATTATTAATACAAGATTGGAAGATAGGTTATGATGATAATGATATAAATAAAGCATATGATAAATTTTTACAAATATTTCAATCATTGTACAATAAAAACTGTCCTATAAAACAATACAGTGACAGACAACAAAAGAAAAATATTCCTTGGGTCACCAAGGGGTTAATAAATGCATGTAAAAAGAAGAATACATTATATAAACAATTCATTAAGTGCAGAACGGTGGAGGCTGAGCTCAAATATAAAAGATATAAAAATAAGCTTACTAATATAATGAGGACCTGTAAGAAAGAATATTACAACAGAATATTAGAGGATAATAAAAATAACTTAAGAGGAATATGGCAAGTACTCAATGGGATTATTAGTAATCGACCCAAGAATGCTAATTATCCAGAATATTTTATTGAAAATGGCAATATGATAAATAATATGGAGGATGTGGTCAGTGGTTTCAATACATTTTTTGTAAACGTTGGTCCTGAATTAGCAAAATCAATAGTGACAACAGAAACAAACAACAGTGGTTCTGTAAATGAAATAGAAGATAGAAATCCAAACACAATCTTTTTGGGTGCAGTTACTGAAAAGGAAAGTATCGAGACTGTGAGTAAATTTAAGAACAAAAAATCAATGGACTGGAATGAAATTGACATGACAACAGTGAAAAAAGTAATTGAAGGAATAGCACCGATTGAGGAGCAAGCCAAAGCGCTAAAAATAGCTTTCACTACTGCGCATGCGTGTGTTTACTTGGCTGAAGTAGGACAAACTTTCTGGGCCACTGCATCGCGTGAATGGAGCAAGGCAGGTGTGCCTGAGGGGAATTAACTTCACAATGGCTATGCAAATGGTGTCAAGTGAGACTGAAGGGACTATGAAGAAGACAGGTGCGACTAGACACTGCTGATATGGTCTTTGCAACAGTGATAGCAGATACAGCGACCTAGTCTATGTTGTTATGATAAAACATACATGGCAGTACTCACCTTTTCACAAGAGTAGGCTTGTTTCCCGACACTGGCAACCCACGACATTCCAACCATCGCTTCAGTTGGACCACAGAATGTTGAGAAATGTCACTGTAAACAAAGGCAGCCCCTGGGACTTCGCTTTCTAACAGTTTTACAAGTGGGAATGCAGTATCACTCGCCATTGCTCCACCGGCAGGACAGGGTTTTGCTTGTCCGACCTTGTGTAGTGCTGTGTACCACGTGACTACCAGCGCGAAAACTGATGACGTAGTCCTCAATCGGCGCTATTGTTAAGCCACTCACCCACATCTGTAACCTGTCATTTCAAACTGGTAAATTTCCAAACAAAATGAAAATAACAAAAGTAATACCTCTATACAAAACAGGAGACAGTCATTGTTTCACAAATTACAGGCCAGTCTCTTTACTCTCACAATTCTCCAAAATACTTGAAAAAATCTTCACTAAGAGACTGGGTGATTTCATTGAAAAACACAACCTCCTTACAGACAGCCAGTATGGTTTTAGAGCAGATAAATCTACATCTTTGGCACTGATCGAACTTATAGAAGAAATTACTAGTTGTATAGATAAAAAAAGTTTGCTGTAGGAGTATTTATAGATTTAAAGAAAGCTTTTGACACCATTGACCACAGAATACTACTAAGGAAACTGGAAAGGTATGTGATAAGAGGGGTCGGACTGAGTTGGGTGGAAAGTTATTTAAATAACAGACAACAATTTGTACAAATTGGTGAGCACAAATCACCCTTCATGGACATCACTTGTGGTGTGCCCCAGGGGTCAGTTTTGGGACCCAAACTCTTTATTTTGTATATAAATGACATATGCCAAGTATCAAAAATTCTGAAATTTATTTTGTTTGCGGATGAAACAAATATCCTTTGTGCTGGTGAGAATTTGCAGCAGGTTTTAGAGGTGGTCACAACTGAAATGGAAAAGTTAACGCATGTTTTGAAATTATAAAATAAATCATGAAATAATGGTAACGACAGATGATACCAGAATAGAAACAGAACAGGAAAACAAGTTTCTGGGGGTGACGCTAGACAATAAAATCTGCTGGAAACCTTACATCAGTCACATCCGGGCCAAGTTGGCAAAAATGTATAGGCATACTGGGGAAGACAAGACACATCTTGGACTATAAATCATTGGTCTTACTGTACAATTCACTGTTTCTACCTTATCTTAACTACTGTGTAGAAGTCTGGGGAAACACCTACAAGACCAACCTACAGTCAATACGCACATTACAAAAAAGAGCTATAAGGATAATAAATAATGTAGGATATAGAGACCATACCAATTCATTGTTTTTAAAGTCACATGTCATAAAGTTCATCGATTTAGTTAAATTTAAGACAGCACAAGTCATGTACAGCGCAATTAATGATCAACTCCCAACTAATATACAAAAAATATTTTAAAAAAAGAGACAATGACCATAATTTGAGAGGAGACTTAAACTTTACAAAACCCAAGATACGAACAACCAAGAAAAGTATGTGCATATCTGTCTGTGGGGTGGATTTGTGGAACAGTCTGGAACCCGGAACTGAAACTATGTACAAATAGAAATCAATTCAAAAAGAGGTACAAACATTATTTGCTGAATGGATATATGTTAGAAGGGTAGTATTTATATGTACGATTCACTATGCTCTCAAAACCTCTACAATCGTCCCTGTCCCCAAGAAGCCATGGATCATTGGACTTAACGACTACAGACCTGTAGCGCTCACCTCTGTAGTCATGAAGTCCTTTGAGCGCCTGGTCCTGCCCCACCTCAAGACCATCACCACTCCCCTCCTGGACCCGCTGCAGTTCGCCTACAGAGCCAACAGGTCTGTGGACGACGCAGTCAACCTGGCCCTCCACTCCATCCTGCAGCACCTGGACTCCCCGGGAACCTACGTCACGATCCTGTTTGTGGACTTCAGCTCTGCATTCAATACCATCCGCCCCGCTCTGCTCCAAGACAAGACAAGCTGTCCCTGCTCAACGTGCCTGACTCCCTCTGCAGGTGGATCATCGACTTCCTGACGGACTGGAGGCAGCATGTGGGGCTGGGAAAGGCTGTCTCAGACTCTGTTAGCATCAGCACCGGATCACCCCAGGGATGTGTACTTTCACCCCTGCTCTTCTCCCTGTACACAAACTCCTGCACCTCCAGCCACCAGTCTGTCAAGCTGATCAAGTTTGCGGACGACACCACCCTCATCGGGCTCATCTCCAACGGCGACGAGACCGTCTACAGGAGAGAGGTGGCCCTGCTGGCGTCCTGGTGCAGCCACAACAACCTGCAGCTGAATGCTCTGGACTTCAGAAAAGTCACAGCCCCTCTGCCCCCCCTTACCCTCACAGACTCTCCCATCATCACTGCGGATTCCTTCCGCTTCCTGGGCACCACCATCACCCGGGACCTCAAGTGGGAGCCGACCATCAGCTCCCTCATCAAAAAGGCCCAGCAGAGGATGTTCTTCCTGCGGCAGCTGAGGAAGCTCAAGCTACCCACCAAGATGTTGGTGCAGTTCTACACGGCCATCATTGAGTCCATCCTCACCACCTCCATCACCGTGTGGTACGCAGGAGCCACCGCCAGGGACAGACTAAGACTGCAGCGCGTTGTGCGCGCTGCTGAGAAGGTGATCGGCTGCAAGCTCCCATCCCTCCAGGACCTGTACATCTCCAGGACCCGGAGGCGTGCAGGTCGGACCATAGCCGACCATTCACACCCTGGACACGCACTGTTTGCCCCCCTCCCCTCAGGCAGAAGACTTCGGTCCATCCAGACTAAAACCTCCCGCTACATGAACAGCTTCTTCCCCTCTGCCATCAGACTGCTGAACACTAAGTGACTTATTAGACTCTCGTGCACTACATACAGCATCTCAACCGGACTCATGACAATTATCACTGTTTTCTTTTTGCACTACCGACTGCACTATGTGGAACTCCACAATATCTGCTGCTTGTTAATATATTTAAAAATTGCATAGATTAGTATTACTTATTCATATTCTACCTTTTATTGCATGCATAGTTTTTTATCTTTAGTGCTACTCCATGTTTAATGTTGCAGCATTGCACCGAGACAAATTCCTAGTTTGTGTACTACATGAACAATGGCAATAAATCTCATTCTGATTCTGATTCTGAGACTTAAACTTTACAAAACCCAAGATACGAACAACCAAGAAAAGTATGTGCATATCTGTCTGTGGGGTGGATTTGTGGAACAGTCTGGAGCCAGAACTGAAACTATGTACAAACAGAAATCAATTCAAAAAGAGGTACAAACATTATTTGCTGAAAGGATATATGTTAGAAGGGTAGTATTTATATGTACGATTCACTATGCTCTCTCTGGGACACTATGGGACACTATGGAATGGTGGGTGGGACAGCACTGTGTATATCTGTGTTGTTTGAGGCTGGTTTTGATGTATGGACATCAATGTATGCTAGGATGGATGGGTGTTAATGTTGATATGTACAAAATACAGTTAATTGTTTACTTGGGGCCTCATATGTGGTAATTTGTATATAATTCACATGAGTGTATTTATGGAAAAGAGGAGATGGAATTAATAAGTGTTCACTTCTTCCTTCTCCCTTTCGAACACCGTATACTGTTACTTTATTGCATTTGTCATTTGTTTTGTTTTTGTTATACTTTTTTGTTCGAAATAAAGTATCTATCTATCTATCTATCTATCTATCTATCTATCTATCTATCTATTTGGCGTGGGCGAATATAGGAAAAACTTACAGAGCTGGAGCAGTCTGAGACAGTCCCAGGTAGCCATCCCAGTGGAACACAAACGGCAGAGAGCAGGCTGGTGGAAAAGACAATCCAACTACAGCAGGACTAGCAGTTAGTTCTACACCGAGGGGAACAAACACTGTATGGAACAAATAATGACCCAGCAATGCACATCTGTGAACACAGACCTTAAGTACTTTAACTAATTAATCAACTGAGTGCATGCCAGTGTTTGTAATGAGTGCGTGGATGTGTGAGCATGTAAGTGAGAGTGAATGGCCTGTGCGTGTGCAGAGAACAGCATGTGTGTGAGTGTGCTGAGTGAAACACAGCACACTCTAAAAAGCACACTCTAAAAAGTCTTCAGTTGATCCAAAATGCGGCAGCAAGAGTTTTAACAGGTACTAGAAAGAGAGATCATATCGCTCCGGTTCTGGCCTCCCTTCATTGGCTTCCCATAGAGTTTAGAATTAAGTTTAAAATTCTTCTTCTCACTTTCAAAGCTCTAAACAATCAGGCCCCTTTTTATTTAAAAGATCTGATACTACCCTATTATCCTAACAGAGCACTACGCTCCCAAAATGCTGGATTACTTGTAATACCTAGAATCTCCAAAAGTACAATGGGGGGCAGACCCTTCAGTTATCAAGCTCCTCTCTTGTGGAACCAGCTGCCAATCTGGATTCGGGAGTCAGACTCGATCTCTGTTTTTAAGAATAGGGTTAAAACCTTCCTTTTTGATATAGCCTACAATTAGGGAGGGATCATGTGTTTCTGAACCCTCCCTTAGTTATACTGCTATTAGGTTTAGCCAGCCGGGGAACCTCCAATAACTGCACTGGGCTTCACTCCTTTCTTCACTCTAAATGAAATATTTTTTTTATTTTTTTGCTGGTCATTAACATCTGTTTGTCCTCTCCCACAGATTGAGTCCCCACGTGCTGTTTGCTCTCTACATGTCTGTTCTTTTCATCTTCTCTATCCCCTCACTCGCAGCAGATGACTGTCCCTCCCTGAGCCTGGTTCTGCTGGAGGTTTCTTCCTGTTAAAGGGGAGTTTTTCCTCTCCACCGTCACCAAGCGCTTGCTCATAGGGGATCGCCTGATTGCTGGGGTCTTTCTGCAAATGTGGGGGTTTCCCCTACAGTTGAAAGTGCTATGAGATGACTGTCGTTGTGAAATGGCGCTATATAAATAAAGTTGAATTGAATTGAATTGAATAGATGACAAACAGCTGTGGCCCTGACAGGAGGAGGGGGCGTGGCTGTCGGCTGTCAGGAAGCAGGCGAATCCCAAGGCTCTCAGCAGCCTGACATACGGACCTGACAGACGACAGACACAAAAGAAATAATAAAGGGAAACGAGCCACATCATGGAGCAGGGTAGGAAAAAACTTAAAACCCCGCTCATGACAGCAGCTGCTAAAATGCCATTTCAAAGCAGCAAACAGGTATTTGAAGCTGCTGGTGCCTCTGGAGTTCCACAAACTTCAAGGTGTAGGATCCACCAGAGACTTGCAATTGTGCATAATCCGACTATTCGGCCACCCCTAACCAATGCTCACAAGCAGAAACGGTTGCAGTGGGCCCAGAAATACATGAAGACTAATTTTCAAACAGTTTTGTTTACTGATGAGTGCCGTGCAACCATAGATGGTCCAGATGGATGGAGTAGTGGATGGTTGGTGGATGGCCACCATGTCCCAACAAGGCTGCAACGTCAGCAATGAGGTGGCGGAGTCATGTTTTGGGCCAGAATCATGGGGAGAGAGCTGATAGGCCCCTTTAGGGTCCCTGGAGGTGTGAAAATGATCTCAGCAATGTATGTAGAGTTTCTGACTAACTACTTTCTTCCATGGTACAAAAAGAAGAACCGTGAATTCTGTAGCAAAATTATCTTCATGCATGACAATGCATCATCCCATGCTGCAAAGAATACCTCTGTGTCAATGGCTGCTATGGGCATAAAAGGAGAGAAACTCATGGTGTGGCCCCCATTCTCCCATGACGTCAACCCTATTGAGAACCTTTGGAACATCCTCAAGCAAAAGATGGATGAGAGTAGGAGGCAGTTCACATTAAGACAGCAGCTGTGGGAGGCTAATCTGACATCTTGCAAAGAAATTCAAGCAGAAACTCTCCAAAAACTCACAAGTTCAATGGATGCAAGGATTGTGAATGCAAAATCAAAGAAGGGGTCCTATGTTAACATGCAACTTGGTCTGTTAAGATGTTTTGATTGAAACAGCATTTGATTTTGGTAAATATGACCTCCCAATCCTGCAAATGCAGCGAATGTGTTATGATCCCTCATCAGGCGTCAGGTAAAGTAAAATGAAGACTAAATAGTCAGGCTGAATATACCATGCAGGGAGTGGAAAATAAAGGTGCAAGCCACCCAGTGTGAAGCGGTACTGAATAAAACTAGGCAGGGCTTCTAGACATGCGTGGTGGCCACAACTCAGAAGGGAACAGCAACTGTGAAGATTCACAATGATCCGGCAATCTCTTTCCACAAATACAGAGCTTAAGTAATGACAATACTAATGAGGAAAGAGATCAGCGGTGTGCGTACTGAGGAGTACTCAAAGGGAGTGCGTGGGCTGGACTGAATGAAAAACAGGTGTGCATGAGTGAGTGTCTGAGCATGTGAGTGAGGATAAATGGAAGCATGTGTGTGTGTGTATGTGTGCAGGAGTGTGCATGTGAATGTGTGTGTGCGGGAAAAAATGTAAACACACTAAATGAGAAACAGCTAATCACACTGACAAGAGGAGGAGGCATGGCTGAGCTGTCAGGGAGCAAAGGACCCAAGAGGATCCCAGACAGTGCTTGATGGAAAACAACAGCACAAAGGGCAAAATAGCCACAGCGTCATAGAACTTGGTTTGGAAAACCAAACCCAAGTTCATGACAGAGCCTCCCCCTCAGAGGGTGAATACCAGACACCACAAGTGACATCAAGAAAAGAAAACACAAAAACACAATAAGGGACCCCCCACCCCACCCCCCCAGGGGAAAACAACAAACCAGGGTGGGAGGTGGGGGAAACAGGTCCGGAGGAAACCAACAAGCAAATAATACAAGAACACTATACAAACAAAGTGAGGTGAACCTCCTCCCCGCCCCAACCTAGGACACTGCCCCCCAACCCAGAAGTCCAAAGTTCAGGGGCCGACCAGAGTCCCGGGCCCAAGGCATGGCAACGGAAGGAGGCCAAACAGGTGATCTGTCCAGGTCCAAGACCAGTTGGACCACCCGGGAGAGTGGGTCAGGTGGCCGGCAAGGGCAAAAGGGCCACTTAACCCCACGACACAGTTTGTCGGGCAGACAAGCTGGGTCTTTGAACCACCAGCTCAGAAACGGCAGCCCGGGAGGCGGTCTCCCCACGGGAAGGACTAATCGAAGGGGAGACCAAGGAAGGAGAGCCCTGACATCATAAGGCAGCAACGAGGAAGGAGCCCCCCGACCCCCCGTGGCTCTGAGCTGGGGGACAGTAGCACCCACAATGGCTCCAGGTTGAAGCTTAGCTGCACCCATGGTGGACTCCGGCTGGAGATCTGCAGCACCCACAGTGGACTCTGGCTGGAGCTCTGCAACACCTGCGGTGGCTCAAGCTGGGGAACAGTAGCACCCACAATGGCTCCAGGTTGGAGCTTAGCTACACCCGTGGTGGACTCCAGCTGGACCTCTGCTGCACCCGCAGTGGACTCCACCTGGAGCTGTGCTGCACCTGCGGTGGACTCCGGCTGGAGATCTGCAGCACCCACAGTGGACTCCGGCTGGAGCTCTGCAACACCTGCGGTGGTTCCCAGCTGGTGCTCTGCAGCACCCGCGGTGGGCTCCGGCTGGAGCACCGTTGCACCTGCAGTGGTCCCCATCGGGGACCTCATTGCTCCCATGATGACCTCCCCAGCGAGGGAGGTAGGACTGTCCACGACCTCCGGCGCTGAACCCAGATCATCAGCGGCCTCTGGTGGAATTGGCTGTTCTTTGGGAACCCTGGCAAGGAGCTCCAAAACTGGAGGGAGAGAGAAAGTGACCGAGTCAGGGTCACCGGCAGCAGCAGAGCCTGGTGAGGTGAGCCTGGGAGCTGCAGTGAGCTGCCCCTGGCCCTCCTCACCATGATTCGGGCATTGTGACTTCAGCATAGGCACAGGAGACATTATGGAGCACACTTGCCTGAACTCGGGCTCCACCGCCGTCCAGAACTCCGGCGATCTAGGGTACACTGGTTCTGTAGGTCCAGGAGGTGCTGTACCCACGTCGTCGTCTACCGGGGTGGCTGGACTCACGTCGTTGTCATCCGCGGGCACCCCAGGTAGCGGTGGATCCTCTCCGGCGATCCTAGGAAGGAGCTCAGGGAAGATGGGAGAGGAAAGGCAGTTAGGGCCGCCGGCAGCGGCGAAGAATGGTGAGGGGAGTCCGGATGCAGCTGAGGGCTGCACTCGACTGTCCTCTCCAAGAGCCAGGCAAGATCTCTCAAAAACTGACATAAGAATTACAAGAGAGATTACTTGCCTGCACTGGAGCTCCACCGCCGTCCAGGACTCCGACATTGCCGATGACGACATCTTGGGCCCAGTCAGGTGGAGGTCTGGTCCACAGGGTGACCCTGCTGTGGCGGCCCCCGCAGCAGGCGTGATGGTGGTTGCAGTCTCTATGCCCCCATGCATCGTTTTCCACACAAACAGCTCATCCCGTGTGATGGCCGGGGATTGCCTCACCGCTGACCCTGGAACTGGATCCTCCAGGGCCTCAGGTTCCTTTCCCTTCTGGCGACTTGGTTCTGGGGCCAGCGAACTTGTAGGAGCACACAGAGAGGATTTGGAGAGGTCAGGTGAAGCGTTATAACATGCCACTGGAGCAGGGTACTCAGGGGACTGCAAACCCCGAGTCTCCTGGCCAGGAGACAGGCAAAATTGTTCATCAAAAGTGGAAATTAAATGAGGAAGAACTTGCCTGTTCTCCTGGCTCTTGACGTCCCAAGCGACATCTGGGGCATTTCCTTTCCTCTTTACGTCCAACCCAGGCCCGAACTCCACTGTAGGTGGAGGAGGAACCTACCAAACGGGCGCAGGGGAAGGTGAGGAAAAGGGAAAAACTGCCTCCTCCACTTTGGCGGATATAAAGGTTGAGGGTGAAGTAGCTGCAGGAGGGACAAACGGCCTGACCTAGTCTCCCTGCTCCTCCAAGGGACGGTCAGTCTCGGCCAGCGTAGCACGTCTTAGTTCCTCCCTCTCTCTGCATTCCTCCTCCATCTGACGGTCAATCTGGGCTAGCAAAGCCAGTCTTTCCTCCTCCGTCATAACAAACGTGGATTGGACGGACCCCGGTCTGGAGGACGAAGCAGTTTTGGCCAGCGACGCACATCTCCATTCCTCCTTCTCGCTGCGCTCCTTCTCCATCTGGCGGTCTATCTGTGCTAGCAAAGCCAGTCTTTCCTCCTCCGTCATCACAAACGTGAATTAGGTGGGCCCCAGTCCGGAGGACGAAGCAGGTTCGGCCAGCGAAGCGCATCTCCATTCCTCCTTCTCGCTGCGCTCCTTCTCCATCTGGCGGTCTATCTGTGCTAGCAAAGCCAGTCTTTCCTCCTCCGTCATCACAAACATGAATTAGGTGGGCCCCAGTCCGGAGGACGAAGCAGGTTCGGCCAGCGAAGCGCATCTCCATTCCTCCTTTCCGAGGTGCTCCTCCTCCATCTGGCAGTCTATCTGGGCTAGCAAAGCCAGTCTCTCCTCCTCCATCATAACATAAGAGGATGGAGCACACCCAGGCTCAAGGGATGAAGCAGGAGCGGAAGAGCCACAGGAGGAGGGTAGCTTCCTCCGCCGCGAGTGCTTCTTCCGATGAGATGATGGCTCCGGCGTTGAGGAGTCCCACTCCAACTCCGCGTCTGGCTGGGGGAAGATGACGGAGAGGATGTCGTCCACCCTCAGAATTAGCCTGAGGTCGGGATGATACCGCATAATGTCTTCAGCGGTGATCCGTGCCAGCCGAACATCCTCTGGAGACTGCGGCCACCGAGCAGAAAAAAGAGCCTGTTCCAAGAGGTCCTGCGCTCTCAGCTCCTCATCAGTCCAGACCACCATGGCGTAGCTCGGAGGGAAAAAAGAAAAAAGGTGAAAAAGAAAAGAAAACACACGACTACTCCGCTGGGTTTTCTTTTTCTGGCTAGATCATTCTGTTATGATCCCTCGTGCGCCATTACACAGCGCATGGAGGAAGGAATTAAAACCCACATGCAGAGATAGTAGCGTGCAATTTATTGAACAAAAATAATAAGTACAGTCCAGCAAAAACAATTATGACGAACGCTGCAGGATGAGTAAACAGTCATGGAAGGCTCTGGGAGAGCAGGGACATCTCTAGGATGCTCAACAGCCCGGGGGAGAGAATGCCTAGTGCCGTTGAATGGCACGGGGAGAAAGGCAAATGAACGTACGGGTTGGAGCAGTCCGAGGCAGTCCGTGCTGTCCGAAGTGCAGGAAACCAGGAACAGCCACTCATATCAGCTAACGAACAGGCGTCAGGTAAAGTAAGATGAAGACTAAATAGTCAGGCTGAATATACCATGCAGGGAGTGGAAAATAAAGACGCACGTCACCCAGTGCGAAGAGGTACCGAATAAAACTAGGCAGGGCTTCTAGACATGGGTGGTGGCCACAACACAGAAGGGAACAGCAACTGTGAAAATTCGCAATGATCCGGCAATCTCTTTCCACAAATACAGAGCTTAAGTAATGACAATACTAATGAGGAAAGAGATCACTGGTGTGCGTACTAAGGAGTACTCAGAAGGAGTGCGTGAGCTGGACTGAATGGAAAACAGGTGTGCATGAGTGAGTGTCTGAGCATGTGAGTGAGGATGAATGGAAGTGTGTGTGTGTGTGTGTGTGTGTGTGTGTGTGTGTGTGTGTGTGTGTGTGTGTGTGTGTGTGTGTGTGTGCAGGAGTGTTCATGTGAATGTGTGTGTGCGGGAAAGAATGTAAACACACTAAATGAGAAACAGCTGATCACACTGACAAGAGGAGGAAGCGTGGCTGAGCTGTCAGGGAGCGAAGGACCCAAGAGGATCCCAGACAGTGCCTGATGGAAAATAACAGCACAAAGGGCAAAATAGCCACAGCGTCATAGAACTGGGTTTGGAACACTAAACCCAAGTTCATGACAGAATGACTATTTTCAGTTCTTTACAACCAATAAAATGTTTTGAAACTCTGTTGTGCATAATAATTTGGAATTTTGCATTTTGAGTTTTTTAATTTAAAAAAATTATCATTGGGAGGTTTGTTCAACAGAATTTGAAACGCCACATTCCAGCCCCTGCGGTCCATGAGGAGCATGTTTCTCTGCTGTCGTCTGCTGGGTGGGACGCATCCAGCTCTCTGGTCAGGTGGCCCAGCAATGCTGGGAGGTCACGCGACACATCACACTCTTTGGTCTGGTGGTCCAGGGATGCTGGGAGACCACCCGACACATCGTACTCCTTGGTCTGGTGGTCCAGGGACTCTGGCAGACCACCTGATACATCATGCTCTACGGTCTGGTGGCCCAGGGACACTGGGAGGCCACGCGACACATCACGCTCTTTGGTCTGGTGGTCCAAGGACTCTGGGAGACCCCCGATGCATTATGCTCCTTGGTCTGGTGGCCCAAGGACTCTGGGAGACCACCCAATGCATCATGCTCTTTGGTTTGGTGGCCCAGGTACTCTGTTTGGCCATTGAACTTGCCATGCTCTCTGGTTTGGGGGTTCATGGACTCTGGTCAGGCATGATGAGCATGATGAGAATGATGCGTTATCATGCTCTTTGGTTTGGGGCTAGAGACTCTGGTTGGCCCCAACTAACTGTTTTGTTTTTGTTTTGGACTCTGTGTGTGTGTGTGGGGGGGGGGGGGGGTTGTTGATGTTGTTTTGGAGTGTCTGGAATCCACCCGTTAAAGGCGGGGCTCTGTCAGGTTCTGAGTATGATCAGAGGACCATGCTCACGCTTTAAGTTTATTTTTGTTATTTTCTGTGTTTTCTCTACCTCAGCTCAGTTTGGTTATTGTGTTTATTTTTACAACCATGTGCCTACAGTGATCCAAAGAGCCCTGAGACACGATACCATCCATGAGTTTAATTGAAAAACAAAAAATTGAATGTTTATGACACTAAAATCATATTTGCATAATAATTTGGAACGCAATGTATTTATGTTCCTTTAAAATTGTCATTTATTTCTGTTTGCTGTGATTATTTTCTTAGTTCTGTCTTGTCATTTCTTTACCTAGTTCCTCATAGTCTTATTTATCAGTACTATTATTATGAGCACAGTTATGGTTAGGTTTGATGATTATTGTTCTTGTGGTTATGTTATGTTCATTCCTGTCATGATCTGGGTTGGGGCTTATGTTATGAGAGTGCCTTTTGTTTGGTTTGGTTTTGCGTTGTGAGTTTCTGCTTTGTTAATTATTCATGGATGCTTCTGATTTCTTGATTATTGATTGTTCACGGGTGTTTTTTTTCCCCTTGTCCCATCAAGCAGCTAGGTGAGCAGGACAGAAATCTGCTTCCCTTATCGTGCCAAACAGATTTTACTTTGCCAAAAGGAGCTTTATACAGCAAATATATACTGTATGTACTGTATATTGTTTATAACTCCTCTTGTAATAACTATTAATACTTTATTTACCCATGAAGGACCCGACGGGGGAGAAATGGGGAAATGAGGGGTGGCGAAGGGGAAAGAAAAGGGAGAGCAACAGACAAAGAAGACAAGCAGACTAACACAACTCAACATGAGTCTGGTACCTGCACCTGTTAAAGGAGAGACATAAGTGTGTGTGCGTACGCTTGCGTGTGTATGAGAGTGTGCGCAAAATAAGTGTGTGCATGTGAGTGGTCTGCCAGGAAACATATGAAGAGGGTGGCTGGTCACAGCAATTGCCCCCCACCCCTACCCCGGAAACCCTGAGCAAGCAGGACAATGCCACCAACCCTCACAAAGCACACGGGTGTTCTTAATTTTTGTTTCCTTATTTATAGAGGTTGCACGCTGCCTTCGGCACAGCGACCTTTATGCTATCTTGCTATCACGCACTCACATTTGGTTCTTGCTAACGGTTTGAAAGTTTGGTTTTGTTAATAAAGATCATGCCTACGAAAACAAAGCCTGTGCATGGGTCCAATCCTTTACTCCGGAGGGGCAGTCATGACAGAAAGCAATCCTGAATTTATTAGTTACTAAATTTGTAGTTATATTAAAAATAAATGCTTGGTTGGTGTATGGCAATTCATAGTTTTTGATTGCGTGACTTCCAGCGGCCACAGACCAAGGTCGACCACCATGTTGGGAGAGATGATCAGAGAGCAACATGGAGTGAAAAAAAATGTGAAAACGTCCAAAATTTATTGTGAAACTCTTAATAATGTCAGCGGTGTGATGACAAATTAGTTTGAATTGAGAAGCAGGACCCCTATCTGTTTCTCATTGCACTTTATGCACATTATTTATCATTGAGACACATCTTTTAGTCTATTTTTAGTTTATGTAATACAATTTGTACATATTTTAAATTATACTAATACGTTATTGATCTTGTATATTTTAGTATGCTTTGCTGTATTTATTCTCTGGCCTTTTTCTGACCTTTGTGCTGCTGTAGCAACAGGGGTTAAAGGAAAAAAAAAAATCCTGAGCTTGAAATTCTCTCCAGGAGCAGAGTCACTGGGGGGGACACACATATATACACGCATGTGCATGCATGTGTGCACGCGCACGCACGCACACACACACACACACACACCCCAAAATGATTCTCCTTAAAACTAGCTAGTAACATATCTGCCATACCCATTGATAAATTCAGACTAGCTTATGGTGGACTGTTTGAAAGAGCAATACCAAGGAAGGTCAGTAGGTAGCAATAGTACTCCATCTCCCTCTAACATGGTGCAAACATCAACAGTGCAAAGTATTCACAGCACTTCACTTTTTCCACATTTTATGTTACAGCCTTACTCCAAAATGGATTAAATTAATTTTTCCTCAAAATTCTATACACAATACCCCATAATCTGCATTGTGATCTGCATTGTTATTTATGCAAATCCGACGGCGAACGCTGGGACAGCGCGTGACGTCATCCACTTAGTAACTGGCAGGCTGCTGACAGAACACCCAGATGCTCTTCTCCTCATCTCAGGCGATTTCAACCATGTTTCACTATCTCCCATTCTACCCACGTTTACCCAGTATGTCACATGCCACACTTGAGACAATAAAACACTGGACTTATTCTACGCAAACACTAAGGAGGCGTACACCTCATCACCCCTCCCCCCACTCGGGAGATCGGATCACAACTTGGTTCATCTCCGGCCGGTGTACAAACCCCTAGTGCACAGACAACCTCTGGCCATGCGTACAGTGAAGTTATGGTCTGAGGAGGCAATGGACGCTCTAAAGGGCTGTTTTGAAACCACCGCCTGGGAGCAGCTCTGCGATCCACATGGTGAGGACATCGATGGCCTCACTCACACCATCACGGACTACATCAGTTTCTGTGTGGACAACACCGTTCCCACCAAGACCATACAGTGTTGCTCAAACAACAAACCCTGGATCACCCCTAAGATAAAAACACTTCTGAGAGAGAAGAAGAGGATCTTCAGGTCAGGGAACAGGGAGATGCTGAAGTCCGTACAGAGGGAGCTGAGGAGAAAGATCAGAGAAGGCAAGGACAGCTTCAGGAAGAAGATGGAGGACAAGCTGCAACAGAGCGACATCAGCGGGGTCTGGAGAAACCTTAAAACCATCTCTGGGCTCCAGAATACCTCCCCCCAGGCCACGGGGGGGCAGGGAGTGCGCGAACAATCTGAACCTTTTTTTTAAAAAAAGATCATCGGTAGCACGGGGGCCCCCCAGGGAACGGTTTTGGCTCCCTTCCTGTTCACCCTTTATACTGCGGACTTCTCACACAACACAACACACTGCCATCTACAGAAGTTCTCTGACAACTCTGCAATCATTGGCCTCATCTCCAACGGAGATGAAGCTAAGTACAGAGGGCTTATCCAGGCCTTTGTGGACTGGTGCCATCGGAAATGCCTCCAGATCAACGCGAGGAAAACTAAGGAGCTGGTGGTGGACTGCCACAGGCAAGGACAACCCCTCACAACACCAGTAAACATCCAGGGAACAGACATTAAGATGCTGACATCCTACAAGTACCTGGGTGTTCATCTGAACAATAAACTAGACTGGTCACACAATACTGACGCACTCTACAAGAAGGGACAGCACAGGCTGTTCCTACTGAGGAGACTCAGGTCTTTTGGTGTACAAGGGGCGCTGCTGAAGACATTCTACGACACGGTGGTGGCATCAGCCATCACATTTGGAGTGGTCTGCTGGGGCAGTGGCATTACAGCAGCTGATAGGAAGAGACTGAACAAACTGATCAAGAAAGCTAGCTCTGTCCTGGGGCAGCGCCTTGACCCAGTGGAGGAGATGGGAGAGAGAAGGATGGTGGCTAAACTGTCATCTCTGCTGGAGTCCGAGTTCCACCCTATGCAGGACACACTGAATGCACTAAGGAGCAATAGATTTACACAATGGTCCCCTCCGGTATACAACTAGGAAAATACCGGTAGCTACGGAGGGTGACAATATGTATGGGTACATAATCATACATGTAGGATAACTAAGTAGATGGTTATGCTGTTTCATTCCATCTAGCTACAATGCTCCGCACTGTGTGTGTTTATATATTTATATATTTATTCCATCTAGCGACAATGCTCCACACTGTGTGTTTATATATTTACATATTTATTCCATCTAGCTACAATGCTCCGCACTGTGTGTGTTTATATATTTACATATTTATTCCATCTAGCTACAATGCTCCGCACTGTGTGTGTGTTTATATATTTACATATTTATTCCATCTAGCTACAATGCTCCGCACTGTGTGTGTTTATATATTTATATATTTATTCCATCTAGCGACAATGCTCCACACTGTGTGTTTATATATTTACATATTTATTCCATCTAGCTACAATGCTCCGCACTGTGTTTATATATTTACATATTTATTCCATCTAGCTACAATGCTCCGCACTGTGTGTTTATATATTTACATATTTATTCCATCTAGCTACAATGCTCTGCACTGTGTTTATATATTTACATATTTATTCCATCTAGCTACAATGCTCTGCACTGTGTGTGTTTATATATTTGCATATTTATTCCATCTAGCTACAATGCTCCGCACTGTGTGTGTTTATATATTCATATATTCGCAAATATCCAAAAGTTGTTCCAAACAAGGGAGAAACGATATCACTTCAGAGGAACATGTATATTTCAAAAGCCTACAGTGAGAACAACCACCAAGCAACACTGTATTTCAGTGCAAGGAGTCAGATTATGGAACGATTTTGGACCTGAATTAAAATCATGTACAAAGCTTGGACAATTTAAACAAAAACTAAAGGAAGAAATACTCCAAACATATTTACAAGACGACATGTAAACTCACATAAGGATTGACATTTCCAGCCTGTGTCATGTTGTAGCTTAGTTTTTTCTTTTTTTCTTTTTTTCTCTGTGACACTATGTCTTAGATTTGTTTTTGAATAGTAACCGCTTAACTTAGACTAGCTCAGTTTTCGTTTTCTCTCAGTCACATTTTGTCTTAGCCTTGTTTTAAATTGTAATCGCTCTTGTCTTGTTTTCTCTTTTTTCTCCTTTGAATTCTTGGATGGAATATGGGTGGGCAATATAAGCTGCGGCTTCAGCCATCACCCATTTCGGATAACTCACGTGGAATTGTATAGTAGAAGGAGTCTTTGTCTAATTTGACCTTGTTGTTATATTATACAGTTTCTTTTAACCTGTAATGTACTATCCGAAATAAATAAAATTCATTCATTCATTCATTCATTCATTCATTCATATATTTATTCCATCTAGCTACAACGCTCCACACTGTGTGTGTGTTTATATATTCACATATTTATTCCATCTAGCTACAATGCTCCGCACTGTGTTTATATATCTATATATTTATTCCATCTAGCTGCAATGCTCCGCATCGTGTGTCTATATATTTATGTTTATATGTACATATGTATACTTGCTGCTCTTGTTTTTTCTTGCCTTCTGATTTTTGCTCTGAGTGTTGCTATCCCTGTCCTGTTGCAATCCTGGAATTTCCCCATTGTGGGACTAATAAAGGCTTATCTTATCTTATCTTATAATGACAAAGTGACAAAAGCGTTGAGATTTTTGCAAATTTATTTTGCTAGCGCAAGACCTCGACATACCGGGTGAAATAAGACAGAAACAACGTGGATGCCGTGCTGGAGCAAGACGGTGGGCGAGAAATATAAGGTACAGACCCGTCCTTCCATCCGTTATTATGGGGAACGTTCAATCGCTACTCAATAAGACAGATGAGCTAGCGGCTATGGCTCGATACCAGAGCGTCTTCAGAGAGATTAGCTTGATGTTGTTTACTGAGACGTGGCTAACAGAACTAGCAACAGATGCTATCATCGAACTGGAGGGTTTCCACGCAATACGGGCAGACCGGACACCAGACAGTGGGAAGGCAAGGGGCGGAGGAGTGATAATGTATGTCAATAACAGCTGGTGCAGACCGGGACATATCACGGTTAAACAACATCACTGCAGCAAAGATACTGAGTTGCTAGCTGTTAGCATGCGGCCTACCTATCTCCCGAGGGAATACACACACGTGATCTGCATTGTTATTTATGCAAATCCGACGGCGAACGCTGGAACAGCGCGAGACGCCATTCACTCAGTAACTGGCAGGCTGCAGACAGAACACCCAGATGCTCTTCTCCTCATCTCAGGTGATTTCAACCATATTTCACTGTCCCCCATTCTGCCTACATTCACCCAGTATGTCACATGCCACACTAGAGACAATAAAACACTGGACTTATTCTATGCTAACACTAAGGAGGCGTACACCTCATCACCCCTCCCCCCACTCGGGAGATCGGATCACAACTTGGTTCATCTCCGGCCGGTGTACAAACCCCTAGTACACAGACAACCTCCGGTCATGCGCACAGTGAAGATATAGTCTGAGGAGGCAATGGACGCTCTAAAGGACTGTCTTGAAACCACTGCCTGGGAGCAGCTCTGCGATCCACATGGTGAGGACATCGATGGCCTCACTCACACCATCATGGCCTACATCAACTTCTGTGTGGACAACACCGTACCCACCAAGACCATACGGTGTTGCTCGAACAACAAACCCTGGATCAACCCTGAGATAAAAACACTTCTGAGAGAGAAGAAGAGGATCTTCAGGTCGGGGAACAGGGAGATGCTGAAGTCCGTACAGAGGGAGCTGAGGGGAAAGATCAGAGAAGGCAAGGACAGCTTCAGGAAGAAGATGGAGGACAAGCTGCAACAGAGCGACATCAGCGGGGTCTGGAGAAACCTTAAAACCATCTCTGGGTTCCAGAATACCACCCCCCAGGCCACGGGGGGCAGGGAGTGGGCGAACAATCTGAATCTGTTTTTCAATAGGTTTGACCAACCGCCCCCCCCCCCGACTGCACAACAACCACTGCTGCCTCCGAAGACATCGAGTCCTGCTGCCCACTCCCCACTCCACCAACACCCCCCCACTCCCAACACACAGCCCCCCAACCTGACCCTCACTAAGACCTAGGTGAGCACGGAGCTGAGGAAGATCAAGGCGAGGAAGGCGTCGGGACCGGACGGCATCAGCGCAAAGCTCCTCAAGTCCTGTGCAGACCAGCTGTGTGGGATTGTGGAGTACATCTTCAGCCTGAGCCTGAAGCTGGGGAGGGTACCACAGTTGTGGAAAACATCTTGTGTGGTACCTGTACCAAAGACTTCCCACCCCAAAGATCTGAACAGCTACAGACCAGTGGTCCTGACATCCCACATGATGAAGACCCTGGAGAGACTGCTCCTTGCTCACCTCCGCCCCCTGGTGTGACCAGCGATGGATCCACTCCAGTTCGCCTACCAGCATGGCATTGGGGTGGAGGATGCGGTGATCTTCCTCCTTCACCGTTCTCTGTCCCACCTGGAGAAGCCCGGGAATGTGGTGAGGATCATGTTCTTTGACTTCTCCAGTGCTTTCAACACCATCCAACCGATGATTCTGAAGGACAAGCTGCTGTGCGCAGGGGTGGACCAGCACCTGTCATCATGGATCCTGGACTACCTCACAAACCGGCCACAGTTTGTGAGAACCCGGGACTGTGTGTCTGACACGATCATCGGTAGCACGGGGGCCCCCCATGGAACGGTTTTGGCTCCCTTCCTGTTCACCCTTTATACTGCGGACTTCTCACACAGCACAACACACTGCCATCTACAGAAGTTCTCTGACGACTCTGTGATCGTTGGCCTCATCTCCAACGGAGACGAAGCTAAGTACAGAGGGCTTATCCAGGACTTTGTGGACTGGTGCCATCGGAACTGCCTCCAGATCAACGCAAGGAAAACTAAAGAGCTGGTGGTGGACTGCCGCAGGCAAGGACAACCCCTCACAGCACCAGTAAATATACAGGGAACAGACATCGAGATGGTGACATCCTACAAGTACCTGGGTGTTCATCTGAACAATAAACTAGACTGGTCACACAATACTGACGCACTCTACAAGAAGGGACAGCACAGGCTGTTCCTACTGAGGAGACTCAGGTCTTTTGGTGTACAAGGGGCGCTGCTGAAGTCATTCTATGACACAGTGGTGGCATCAGCCATCACTTTTGGAGTGGTCTGCTGGGGCAGTGGCATTACAGCAGCCGATAGGAAGAGACTGAACAAACTGATCAAGAAAGCTAGCTCTGTCCTGGGGCAGTGCCTTGACCCAGTGGAGGAGATGGGAGAGAGAAGGATGGTGGCTAAACTGTCATCTCTGCTAGAGTCCAAGTTCCACCCTATGCAGGACATACTGAATGCACTGAGGAGCTCATTTAGCAGCAGACTACATCATCCTAGGTGCAAAACCGAGAGGTTTTGCAGGTCCTTCCTACCTACGGCTGTCAGACTGTACAACCTAAGCAGGGCTGCTCGCAGAGATAGCAAAAAGACGTGACAACCTAATAGTATTGAATGCAAAAGATGCAATAGACTTACACAATGGTCCTCTCCGGTATACAACTAGGAAAATACCGGTCGCTATGGAGGGTGAGAATATGTATGGGTACATAATCATACCATGTAGGATAACTAAGTAGACGGTTATGCTGTTTCATTCCATCTAGCTACAATGCTCCGCACTGTGTGTGTTTATATATTTATATATTTATTCCATCTAGCAACAATGCTCCACACTGTGTGTGTTTATATATTTACATATTTATTCCATCTAGCAACAATGCTCCGCACTGTGTGTGTTTATATATTCATATATTTATTCCATCTAGCTACAATACTCCGCACTGTGTGTGTTTATATATTCATATATTTATTCCATCTAGCTACAATGCTCCGCATTGTGTGTTTATATACTCATATATTTATTCCATCTAGCTACAATGCTCCGCACTGTGTGTCTATATACACTACCGTTCAAAAGTTTGGGGTCACTTAGAAATTTCCTTATTTTTGAAAGAAAAACACTTTTTTTCAATGAAGATAACTTTAAACTAATCAGAAATACACTCTATACATTGCTAATGTGGTAAATGACTATTCTAGCTGCAAATGTCTGGTTTTTGGTGCAATATCTACATAGGTGTATAGAGGCCCATTTCCAGCAACTATCACTCCAGTGTTCTAATGGTACAGTGTGTTTGCTCATTGCGTCAGAAGGCTAATGGATGATTAGAAAACCCTTGTGCAATCATGTTAGGTCTGCAATGCTGTAATTGCTGCAAATGGAGGATTCTTTGACAAAAGCAAAGTTTGAAGGAAAAAAATTATTATTTCAAATACAAATCATTGTTTCTAACCTTGTCAATGTCTTGACTATATTTTCTATTCATTTTACAACTCATGGTGGTAAATAAGTGTGACTTTTCATGGAAAACACAAAATAATTGTCTGGGTGACCCCAAACTTTTGAACGGTAGTGTATATATATATATATACATTTATATTTATATGTACATACAGTGGGGCAAAAAAGTATTTAGTCAGCCACCAATTGTGCAAGTTCTCCCACTTAAAAGATGAGAGAGGTCTCCAATTTTCATCATAGGTATACCTCAACTATGAGAGACAAAATGAGAAAAAAAAAATCCAGAAAATCACATTGAAGGATTTTTAATGAATTAATTGGTAAATTCCTCGGTAAAATAAGTATTTGGTTAATAACAAAAGTTCATCTCAATACTTTGTTATGTACCCTTCGTTGGCAATGACAGAGGTCAAACGTTTTCTGTAAGTCTTCACAAGGTTTTCACACACTGTTGCTGGTATTTTGGCCCATTCCTCTATGCAGATCTCCTCTAGAGCAGTGATGTTTTGGGACTGTCGCTTTGCAACACGGACTTTCAACTCCCTCCAAAGATTTTCTATGGGGTTGAGATCTGGAGACTGGCTAGGCCACTCCAGGACCTTGAAATGCTTCTTACAAAGCCACTCCTTTGTTGCCCGGCCGGTGTGTTTGGGATCATTGTCATGCTGAAAGATCCAGCCACGTTTCATCTTCAATGCCCTTGCTGATGGAAGGAGGTTTTCACTCAAAATCTCACGAAACATGGCCCCATTCATTCTTTCCTTTGCACGGTTCAGTCGTCCTGGTCCCTTTGCAGAAAAACAGCCCCAAAGCATGATGTTTCCACCCCCATGCTTCACAGTAGGTATGGTGTTCTTTCTCCTCCAAACACGACAAGTTGAGTTTTTACCAAAAAGTTCTATTTTGGTTTCATCTGATCATATGACATTCTCCCAATCCTCTTCTGGATCATCCAAATGCTTTCTAGCAAACTTCAGACGGGCCTGGACATGTACTGGCTTAAGCAGGGGGACACGTCTGGCACTGCAGGATTTGAGTCCCTGGCGGCGTAGTGTGTTACTGATGGTAGCCTTTGTTACTTTGGTCCCAGCTCTCTGCAGGTCATTCATTAGGTCCCCTCGTGTGGTTCTGGGATTTTTGCTCACCGTTCTCGTGATCATTTTGACCCCACGGGGTGAGATCTTGCGTGGAGCTCCAGATCGAGGGAGATTATCAGTGGTCTTGTATGTCTTCCATTTTCTAATAATTGCTCCCACAGTTGATTTCTTCACACCAAGCTGCTTACCTATTGCAGATTCCGTCTTCCCAGCCTAGTGCAGGTCTACAATTTTGTTTCTGGTGTCCTTTGACAGCTCTTTGGTCTTGGCCATAGTGGAGTTTGGAGTCTGACTGTTTGAGGTTGTGGACAGGTGTCTTTTATACTGATAATGCGTTCAAACAGGTGCCATTAATACAGGCAACGAGTGGAGGACAGAGGAGCCTCTTAAAGAAGAAGTTACAGGTCTGTGAGAGCCAGAAATCTTGCTTGTTTGTAGGTGACCAAATACTTATTTTATCGAGGAATTTACCAATTAATTCATTAAAAATCCTTCAATGTGATTTTCTGGATTTTTTTTTTCTCATTTTGTCTCTCATAGTTGAGGTATACCTATGATGAAAATTGGAGACCTCTCTCATCTTTTAAGTGGGAGAACTTGCACAATTGGTGGCTGACTAAATACTTTTTTGCCCCACTGTATGTATACTCGCCTGTATACTCGCTGCTCTTGTTTTTTCTCTTGCCTTCTGATTGTTGCTCTGAGTGTTGCTATCCCTGTGCTGTTGCAATCCTGGAATTTCCCCATTGTGTAACTAATAAAGGCTTATCTTATCTTATCTTATCTTATATATAGATTCATTACACAGACAGTGATATATTGCAAGTGTTTATTTTAATTTTGATGATTATGGCTACAGCCCATATTAACCAACACCTCAGCGGCCAACATTTATATTTAAAAACTATTTTTTAAAGTTAATTTTGTGTAATATTCTAATTTTTTGCCAAATTGAATTTGGGGTTTTCAGGGGCTGTAAGCCATAATCATCCAAATTAAAATAAATAAACGCTTGAAATATATCACTGTCTGTGTAAGGAATCTATATAATATACGGATTTCACTTTCTGAAATCAGTGACAAAAAATATTGAATTTTTTCATGGCATTCTAATTTTTGGAGATGTACCTGTATTAGGGAAATAGACTTGTGAAAATCAGTGATGGGATGTGATAAAAATGCTTTGTTTCTCTGACCAGCGAGAACCCCAGGATCCACTCTGTACAAGTACATTTTCAATCCAGGGATTTATGGTGGAACAGCACAACAACACTGTTCCAACACCTTTAACGGAAAATCCACAGAATAGGTGTGTGGGTCTATTTTGATGCTTTGGAAAATTATATGAATGACTTTATAAATCACTGGTTTGAAAAAGCACTTTTAATATGTTGAGATTTCGGCTCCTGGGCTCCACTGACTTGCATCTACAATATAAACACTGAGGGAGGTTAACCCCTGGCATGTGGAAATACATTCTAGCATTAAATTGCACACAATTTTAAAAAAAAGTGCAATACGTACACAAACCAGGACTTTAACCAGGATTAACATATTTCATCGTTTTGCTCTCACAAGCGAATACTTAGGACAAAACTAGCGCAAATCAGCAGTTGGCTACTAGCTAGCTACTAGCTAACACTCGTTAGCCAGCACAGGATGGCGCTGTATGGCTCAAAAAAAGTGAGCTTACCACCAGCAGGATAAATAAGCGAACAGATGCACAATATTACAAATCACTCACCATCGATGGTTCTCTCACGTTCCTCTTCAGCTTGTCCGTAGTCCGGTTCTATGCTGGGCTGCATCTGTATCGGTGCGGGTCGCTTCTCTCACTGTGGATCTGCCACCAAGCAGAGAAAACCCCGCACCTCTTCGTTGGACCACGTTGTAGATTTCCGCAAACGCTGTCTGTATTAATATCGTATTTACTCGGTGATCGAGTTAGTCCGTGAAATATTGCAAATGGCGGTCATGTAGATTACACAGACGACGGACGCTTTCGTGACGTTACGCCCTTTCCAATCAGTGGCTCGCAGTCTGTTGACGTCACATCTCGGCTCGACTCAGCGCGGCTGTACCCTGGCCTCGAACAGGCACGAAAATAGCGCCTGTTAGTGTAACGGATGCCAACTAGTACTGTTCGGCGTAGAACGTTAGTAAACCTCCCTCCCGAAAGCCTCATACAGTATCGGTAGCGCTGAGCTACCGGTCGGACCTTTAGCTCAGCACGATCGTGCTGTGTGTGTCTCTGTGTAGTTAACTGTGAGGTCGCGGGTTCGTGTCCTGTGTAGGGCGAACTGCGCTGATGACCTCAGTTAGTTAAAAAGTGGTGCTGTGAGCCCCAGATGGTAGCGCTGAGCTACCGGTCGGACCTTTAGCTCAGCGCGATCGTGCTGTGTCTCCCATGCTCGAACTGTGTAGTTGACTGAGAGGTCGCGGGTTCGTGTCCCGTGTGGGGCGAACTGCGCAGGATGATCTCTGTCACATTAGCGCCTGTTAGCGCCTGTTAACCGGTGCTGGGGCTAATAAGATAAGATAAGCCTTTATTAGTCCCACAATGGGGAAATTCCAGGATTGCAACAGCATAGGGATAGCAACACTCAGAGCAACAATCAGAAGGCAAGAAAAAACAACATCTAGTAAACATTTGTCCATATTACTATAAATGTATATATATATAGACACACAGTGCAGAGCATTATGGCTGGTGAATGTGCAGCAGAAAGTCTAAGCTCTCTCTCCGCGGATGCAGCGGGCCAGCTGGAAGTCTTTGGGCATGATGGTGACCCCCTTAGCGAAGAAGAGACCACCAGGTGGGCCTCGCTGGTCTCCTGCAGAGCCATGACGGCGAAGCTCAGGAAACGCAGGACGGTCTTGAAGTCCTGAGCGATCTCCCTCACCAGGCGCTGGACGGGCAGCTTACGGATGAGCAGCTCCGTGGATTTCTGGCAGCGACAGATCTCTCTCAGAGCCACGGGCCTGTGACGGCGAGGCCTCTTCACTCTGCCGGTGGCCGGAGCGCCTCTCCGAGCAGCCCTGGTGGCTAGCTGTCTCCTGGGGGGGGGGGGGGGGGGCTTCTTCCTCCAGTAGATTTTACGGGCGGTCTGCTTGGTTCTTGCCATCGCTCTTTATTATTCTGTCTTATATTTCTTTCACGCCGCCTAAACTCCAGCCCGGTACCCGCGTCATTTTCGCTACAGCTCCCGGTATGTCGAGTTTCCCATTAGCACCGGGCGGCGGCCAAGTGCTAGCTAGCACTAGCTCCTCCCCGCTGTAACGTCTCCCGCTGCAAACCGTGGCTCCGTCCGCCGACCCGGGAGACCCCTGGGGTGATCCGTGCGTCCGTGATATATATACAGAGTGAAAGGTGTAGAAAGAAGAAGGAAGATAAAAAAAAGGCTGTTGCAACAGGCAGCCGACTCATGTGGCGCCGCCGGTCCGGCGGAACCGGAACCGGGAAGAGATTACAAATGCTGGCCGAGGCGTAACGTGTTGGGCCAAGTGGGGCTAGTGGAAAAGTGCCTTTAGAGAACAGGTCCTTTAGTTTGGAAAATGCCCGTTCAGCTGCCTCGGAGCAGGTGAAGGGCACCTTGACCAAAGTCAGCTGGGTCAGAGGCTGTGCTACCCCACTGTAGTTTCTAATGAAACGGCGATAAAAATGTGCAAATCCCAAGAAGCGTTGGAGCTCCTTGGGAGTGGGGTGTAGGCCAATCCAGCACAGCCTTCAGCTTGGCCGGGTCGGCCCTCAGTTCCCCCTCAGCTACTATGAAACTGAGGAACGAAGTGGAGCGGGTGGAAAACTCGCACTTTTCAGCTTTAACAAAGAGCTGGTTTTCCAGGAGCCGTTGTAACATGGCCCTGACATGGACTGCGTGCTCCTCTGGCATGCAGGAGAAAGTCAAAATGTCGTCAAGGTAGACAAAAACAAACTGATTTACCTTATCACGGAGGACGTCATTGATCATACGCTGGAAGACAGCGGGAGCATTGGTCAGCCCAAAAGGCATCACAAGGTACTCAAATTGACCTAAGTGTGTTTTAAAGGCCATCTTCCATTCGTTCCCTTCACAAATGCGAACCAGATGGTAGGCATTATGCAAATCCAATTTAGTGAATACTCGCACGCGCTGAAGGAACTCGAACGCAGAGTTGATCAGGGGCAGAAGATATTTGTCTTTAACTGTTAAGCATTTAATTCATGGTAATCTATGCACGGATGCAGAGATCCATCCTTCTTTCTGACAAAAAAGAATCCTGCCCCAAGAGGGGCCGAGGAGGGTCGAATGAGGCCGACGTTCAGTGAGTTTGATGTGGTGATGTAGCTTTCCACCGCCTCCTTCTCTGGCCCAGAAATGCTGTAGAGCCAACTGGACGGCAGCCGCGCACCCGGGAGGAGGTCTATAGCACAGTCGTAAGAGTGATGAGGAGGCAAAGAAAGTGCTCTTGACTTGCTAAAGACCTCCCCGAGATCGTGATAGACCTCGGGTAGGAGACTAAGGTCCAGCGGCTCTACTGGAGGGGAGGAGATGGGTAGCGACGGTCCATCCAGGAAGGAGGGAACAACATGAACCGCTAGGTCGTCGTGGAGGTTTTCTTTTAAACCCTGGAGGAAGGCGCTGCGTAACGCAACATCATTCCAGCCAGAGTCCGCCGCACCAACCCGAAACTCCACAGAGTAGTCGGCAGCAGACCGACTCCCCTGGCGGAGAGACATGACCCAGCTCACGATGATGCCTTCACTCTCTGTTCGGTCGAAAGCGTGGGTAAATTCACTTACAAATTTATCAAATGAATAACTAGGACCCTCCAGACTGTCGAGAATGGACTGGGCCCAGCTGAGGGCTCGGTCTTGCAGCAGGAGGGTCATGAAGTGAATTTTGGAGGTATCGTCCGGATGCTCCCCACCCACCTGGCAAAAATAAAGCCGAACTTGGCAAAGGGACCCCTTGCATTTCCCCACCTCCCCCGCGTATGGGGCAGTTGAGGGAACGGAGGTGGTTCGGCACAAGGTGGAAGAAGCCAGGGCAACAGGTGTGTGTGTGGGGGGGGGTTGAACCCAAATAAGGCATATGTGCCAAATGCTCGGTGACCATGCCCAGCTGCTGCGTAATTGTCTGCAGCTGCTGCGTGAGCACGGCCACCTGCCTCTCTGTAGCATTGAGACAGTGTAAAGTGGAGTGTTCCGTTGATGCCGCTCCCGCTGAGCTTGCACTATGGCTGGCTCGTTCTGTCATGTTTGAAGAATGTTCAGCTCAGGTGCAGGGAACAACATCAGAGAAATCACTCAAATGACACAGAGAAGCTGCATAATCACAATGTATTGATCCAAAAGAGCACACAGTTAAGGAAAGACGCCACTCGCCAGAGGAGGACTCAGCCTGTAAAGGGAGACGAGACCTGATTAGTTGAGGAGGGAGATAGGATAAGGGAAAATAAGACAATAATCACATGGGGTGAGCAGCAAGCTCGCAGCTGAACCCAGCAGGGATAAGGCGAACCAGCGGTGAGAATGCTGGTAGGGATGTAGCAGGAGTGGAGCTGGGTGAGGTGTCTGACCAGGTGGAATAAGGCAGCTGAATTGGTGATGAGGATGATGGGGCAGGTGAGCGCACAACGAACCCCGGAGACACACCACAAGATGGCAGCAACCTGAAGGAGAAAAGAGGAGAAGAGGAATTAAATTAAAGTTCCTCAGAAAGGGAGACATAGACTTACTTGGTGTTTAAGCAGTATACCCAACGAGCCAGCGCTGGAGCGTTCACAAACTGGTCCTTTTCAGCGCTTGCAGGGAAGAGGCAACAGGTGCGTCTGCTCATGCAGGTGCGATGATTACCTGCGGAGCCAGGGAAAGCCTCGCAGGAAGGGAGGAGAAGCACGCACTCACCTAATCATGACAATTACACTGAACTCCAACGCTGAACAGTGATATAAACTAAAATAATTATAACGATGACTGAACAACTCCCATTCCCCAAAGTGCAAGATGCACTATTATGAATATAAGTGATAAAAGATCAGACAAATAAATAATCTGACAAAGAAATAAACAATGGATCTGAAACAATCACTAACATTGGATGTCCCATTCATTTTCAATAATTAGGTATTCGGTAATTAATATTCCCACAATCAAATAAATTGTAGTGTCGTTCAGTCCCTTTCATATTTGTCAGTCTAGCATGTGTGACTGCCTGCATATAGGCTACACCCCTTTGAGAAGAAGAAGCCAACTTTATTGTCATTCAGTCTATACAGCCAATCATGTACAGTAGAACGAAATTACGTTTTTCCTATCTACAATATTAATCACTGTCACGTCTGGCCCTCACGAGCCAGCATAAGACGCCACAAACCAGTTAAGTTGCACTTAGGTTTATTTACAGTTCAAGGCTAGGACAAGGTAGCTAGCCGCATGGGCTGAGCGGCAAGATTAACTACGAACATTACACAGATTACATTACACACATTACACATTCGCTCATCATCAGACGAAGGAAAAGGCAAGGAATACTAACAATAACTAAGACCATAAACACACTTACTTTAGTGAAGAACCGTGGATGAACATTAAGGAAATGTTAACACGAATGATGACACGAACTCTGACACGAATGCTTGACAAGACAGCCGCAAGATGCAGCCGCTGGCGCCGGCATTTAAAGCCGGCTGCTAACGACCACAAATGCAGCACAGCTGCTCAGGCTCTGACAGCAGGGAACTCCCGAGCATCTGACCAATCAGAGCCTGGGGAGCCAGAATGACAACACTGCTGTCAAAGCCTGACCGGAATGATGTGTAGCCCAAGCACGGACAAAATAGCGCTCGGGACATGACAGAACCCCCCCTTCAAGGCGAACTCCCGGACGCCTGTAACATCCACACACCCCCACCCCACCCCAGGGCGGGTGGATGGGGAAGCAGGTAGAGGGGGGACAAGATCAACCTCACAGAAAAAGACACACAAATCACCATGAGGACAAGGCAGGGGCAGAAACACAAACAGGGGATAAATTCACAAGGTGGGGGGGGGGACAACAAGAAAAACTGTACAAGAACGCGTATCACAAAGAGAAAATAGCTTAACAATGAACAAAGACGTCACAGAACTGGATAACCGGACCGTTACAGAGAAGAAAAAAAAAACTCTCATGAATAGACAGCAAACCCAAAAAAAACCCTCAGCAGTATGAACCCGACACTGATGTGATTGATCAGTGGCCTTCAGTGCACATAAGCAAAAAATGAAAAAAAAAAAAACGAATAAGCCAACAACCCATAAAGTAAGCTACCTCGGATACACAAATATCAGATGTTAAGTTTGAAGTTATGTGCCAAACACAAGGTTACTACTAGAGTCCCTGTCAGTTAATTTTCACTTCTGAAGGCCAGTTTACAATGCAGACGACTGTTTAGAGCTTGCACACGTGAAAGAAATATCAAAAATTGTTTAGGAGAGTTTAGGGCTCCCAGTCAGTACTAAGCCATTAAGATAAGCAGGTGTCTGATATGACCATCACCTAAACACAGACAGAGTGCAAAAGCTCTACCAGAAATTTAGCAGCTGACAATTCCCAAGGCTGCAGTTTAAATTCTAATATTAAGAGTGATTAGGAAAACCAAAACACGGAAAAAAAAAAAAGGCAGAATCTTGAACAGGTTCATTCCTTTGGTGCCAGAATCAGGTCAACTAGACCCTATTTGGCAGAATAAAAATCTAAAGTAGATGTTGCAAGTGCATGGCACTGGCCAGCGAGAAAACAAACATAATGGTATTATATCTAATGAGAAGGGAAAAAAAAAATTTACTCTAAAGATTCCTTGATCCAAGACACAATAAACAGGCAACCTTCTACTAAACTCAAAAATGTGTGAATTGCCCAGACAAGGGTACATATATTCATAAAACACAAAATAGGGGTAATATAAACGTTGTTCAAAATAACCATAGAACCAAAAAATAGAGGAAAAATGCTAACAAAATCAGATAAACTCGGTTGTTTTCAACACCAAAAGGTCAAACAAGAGGAAGAAAAAAAACTCGGTATATAAGCAGGACTGAATGGGGGAATAAAAACCAATGGCCAAGTCACACATCGGGGTACACCATAATCCTGCCTGTGGAGTATTTCAATCCAAAAAAACCTCTCAAAATCACAGAAACTACTGAGGGGCGAAAGAAGGGGGAAGAAGTACATCAGGATGACAGTCATAATATACAATTCAGGAGGCCTCCCAGCCCCCAGCATCCAGACCGCTAACAGGGGCAGCGGGACGTGTTCTGGTGGCCTATCAGAATCCCGGGCCGAGGATGACCATGCCTCCGGCGGCCGGACCAGGGCGCCAAATGTACAGTTCTGTTTATCGGGAGGGAGGCCCTGGAAGCCAAACGGGAAGACCAGGCTTCCAGGTGGTCGACCCGCATCCACCTGCCAACCAGACGACTGGAGAGGGATCGGCAACGGTCTTCTAACGGCGGGGGAAAGCCAGGGAGAACCGGGCCAACTATGATCAATTCCCGCGGTTCCAGATTTGGGGGAGGGAGAAACATGATGAGGGTAGGGAATTAATTTGGGATTATTTGGTGGTGGATCTGCAGCATCATCTCCGGATCCCACCCAAACAGACACTGGCAGGGCCGGAACCAATCCGGTAAGGAATCCTGACTGGACCGACGCAGCACCCACGGTGGGCCCGGATTGGGCCAGAACCCCTCCGGGGACGAACTTTGACTGAGCCGATGCTGCAGCCACGTCCGACCCCGATTGGGTCAGAACCACCCCGGTGACGAACTCTGATTCAATCGACGCTGTACCCACGTCGGACCCCGACTGGGTCTGAAGCACCTCGGTGACGAACTCTGATTGGGTCGATGCCGCACCCGCGTCGGACCCCGATTGGGTCAGGGCCACACCAGTACTGACTTCCAACTCCGAACCCGGAACCTCCGGCACAGCGATAGGGGTCTGCTCTACATCGGCGATCTTGGGGGAGGGCTCAGAAGAAAAAGAAAAACCGGGATCAGGAACGCCGGCAGCGCCAGAACCCAGCAAGACAAGCTTGGATGCAGTGGACGGCTGCACCCGGCTCACCTCACCAAGAGACAGGCAAAAATGCTCAACAACAGAAAAAACAAAGACAACACTGAGCACTTGCCTGATCTCAAGTTCGGACGCCATCCAGGACTTCGACGATCTGAGCTCAGATGGGAGGAGGTCGTCTTCTGGCTCCCACTCGGCTGCGTCAGACTCCGAAGCCGGCATGATGGCTTCGGCAGCTTGAGGACCCTCTGACGCCGATATCCACACTGGTAATCCGTACGGCGTGGTGGCGGGGGGCCCCTGGCCCGCTGGGTCGGACTGCTTATCTGTGGAGACCCGGGGACACTCCGTCATTGGCGCAGGCTCCAAACAGTAGTCCAATCCCCTCCTCTGTCCTTGATGTGGCTGCAGGGCTGGGATCTTCTGCTCCAGGACCGCAGGCCCCCTCCTCATCTGATAACGCTCGACTGACGTCAAAGAACGCTCAACAGAGGGAGACACAGAGGCAGCGGGTTTAGTAATTATCTCAGCAGGTGGGGGGGGGGGCTCGGGGGGCTGCGAACCCCGAACCTCACCCCCAGGAGTCAGACAAGACAAATCACTATTAAGGGGAAAGGAGTGAACTTGTACTCGCCTGTCTCCCGGGGGAGGGATGGTGCCTGCTGCAGGGAACATTGCTCCTTCCTCCTCCCGTCGGATGGTGGCAGAGGGCTCCCTGGAAGGAAGAGGGGGGGCCACTCGAGATGGGATCGATGCGGGGCTCGCCGGGGCAGAACTCCTCATACAATCAGCAGCTGAAGAAGATGTTGGAAAGGAGGGGGCGACAGCCAAGACGGGCCGGACAAGAAGCGCTGGTGAATCAGCAAAGGAAGACGGCTCAGGGAGATCGGCTGCAGGGGTTCCCTCCTGGCGACACGCTGAAGAGACAGCTGTCTGGTTAAAGGGGTCATACCAGCAATCCGGAGCAGGATCCGGACGGGACTTTTGCTGAGAATGTCTCTGGCCGCATCGCCGACGTCTTCGACGGGCCACAGGTGGTGCGAACTCCTGGACTGGATCGAGGAAGGGATCAGGATCCCAAAGCGGGCAGCGGGGATTCCGTCTCCTCCGCCTCTGGGCTTCTTCTTCCTCGTACCTCCGGAGTATTCTGCGTTGGGCGGCGATATCCAGTTTCATCGCATCGACTTCTGGGTGGTCGTCGTAGTGGGGAGACAGTTGGTCGAGCACATACTCAGCCCGGTCTAGGTACCAGCGTACATCGGGCTGATAGCCGAGGAGGGGAGGGGCGGTGAGGGTATCAGGATTAAGATCGAGGTCGGAGGGGGCAATGAGGATTTCATCCACTTGCTCCAGCACCTCGGTCAGCTGGTCGCTGGAACCCCGAGTGCGACCCCTCCGCGACGGCATAATTCCAGTACGCCGTACCCAGACAGGAAAGAGCGGAGTTCTCCTGAATGCATCTTACTGCGGACGGCTTCTCCTTCTGGCGGCTGTCTACTGTCACGTCTGGCCCTCACGAGCCAGCATAAGACGCCACAAACCAGTTAAGTTGCACTTAGGTTTATTTACAGTTCAAGGCTAGGACAAGGTAGCTAGCCGCATGGGCTGAGCGGCAAGATTAACTACGAACATTACACAGATCAATGACAGCTGAGACGAGGGACATTCCCTCGTCATCAGACGAAGGAAAAGGCAAGGAATACTAACAATAACTAAGACCATAAACACACTTACTTTAGTGAAGAACCGTGGATGAACATTAAGGAAATGTTAACACGAATGATGACACGAACTCTGACATGAATGCTTGACAAGACAGCTGCAAGATGCAGCCGCAGGAGCCGGCATTTAAAGCCGGCTGCTAACGACCGCAAATGCAGAAAAGATGCTCAGGCTCTGACAGCAGGGAACTCCCGAGCGTTTGACCAATCAGAGCCCGGGGAGCCAGAATGACAACACTGCTGTCAAAGCCTGACCGGAATGATGTGTATCCCGAGCGCGGACAAAATAGCGCTCGGGATATGACAATCACATCTAGAATCAGAGGGGCCGCTGCCATGCAAGGCACTGCCACAAACAACTTTTTCTTGCCCCATTCCATTATGCTGAGCACCAAGCTAGAAGGTGGTAAGTACCATTTTTATATGGTCTCTGGTATGACCCGGGCTGGGCTTGAACCCCCGACCGCCCAGCTGTGGGGCGGATGCTCTACCACTAGGCATCACTCCGGTTGTATCTGGTTTGTATCCCACTTTCAAACACAGCCTACATTTGGGCCTGTAAAGTCTAATTGGGATACCTGTTTCAGACAGGAATACTTGCATTCTACGGGTATGCATTAGTGTATAAATTAATTATTCAATGTTTTATTTTTATAAATTAAGCCTGCTTGGCAATATTGAGGCCATATATTTTTTTTTTCCTCAATGGGCACCAAGAACCCAGAAACAATAAATGATAATGAATATAAAAATGTAAAAACTAAAATCCTAATATTAGAAATCTAAATAATTATTAAAAAATTAAAAGGTAAAATACTATCTAAATAACTCAAACTGAAGATTCAGACATTTTCTTTTAATTCATAAGATAAGATAAGATAAGATAAGCCTTTATTAGTCCCACAACGGGGAAATTCCAGGATTGCAACAGCACAGGGATAGCAACACTCAGAGCAACAATCAGAAGGCAAGAAAAAAAAAAAAAAAAAAAAAACAAGCAAGCAAGAGCAGCTAATATACATATGTACGTATTACTATAAAATATATATATATACACACACACACAGACACACAGTGCAGAGCATTGTAGCTGGATGGAATAAATATATGAATATATGAACACACAGTGCAGAGCATTGTAGCTAGATGGAATAAATATGTAAATATATAAACACCCACAGTACGGAGCATTGCAGCTAGGTGGAATAAATATGCAAGTATATAAACACACACAGTGCGGAGCAATGTAGCTAGATGGAATAATATGTAGATATATAAATATATAAACACACCCAGTGCTGAGCATTGTAGCTAGATGGAATAAATATGTAAATATATAAACACACACAGTGCAGAGCATTGTTGCTAGATGGAATGAAACAGCATAACCGTCTACTTAGTTATCCTACATGGTATGATTATGTGCCCATACATATTCTCACCCTCCATAGCGACCGGTATGTTCCTAGTTGTATGCCGGAGGGGACCATTGTGTAAGTCTATTGCATCTTTTGCATTCAAAAAACTATTAGTTTGTTACGTCTTTTTGCTATCTCTGCGAGCAGCCCTGCTTAGGTTGTACAGCCTGACAGCCGTTGGTAGGAAGGACCTACGAAACCTCTCGGTTGTGCACCTGGGATGATGTAGTCTGCTGCTAAATGAGCTCCTCAGTGCATTCAGTATGTCCTGCATAGGGTGGAACTCGGACTCCAGCAGAGATGACAGTTTAGCCACCGTCCTTCTCTCTCCTATCTCCTCCATCGGATCAAGGCGCTGCCCCAGGACAGAGCTAGCTTTCTTAATCAGTTTGTTCAGTCTCTTCCTATCGGCTGCAGTAATGCCACTGCCCCAGCAGACCACTCCAAAAGTGATGGCTGATGCCACCACCGTGTCATAGAATGACTTCAGCAGCGCCCCTTGTACACCAAAAGACCTGAGTCTCCTCAGCAGGAACAGCCTGCGCTGTCCCTTCTTGTAGAGTGCATCAGTATTGTGTGACCAGTCTAGTTTATTGTTCAGATGAATACCCAGGTACTTATAGGATGTCACCATCTCGATGTCTGTTCCCTGTATATTTACTGGTACTGTGAGGGGCTGCCCATGCCTGCGGCAGTCCACCACCAGCTCCTTAGTTTTCCTCGCGTTGATCTGGAGGCAGTTCCGATGGCACCAGTCCACGAAGTCCTGGATAAGCCCTCTGTACTCAGCTTCATCTCCATTGGAGATGAGGCCAACGATCGCAGAGTCATCAGAGAACTTCTGTAGATGGCAGTGTGTTGTGTTGTGTGAGAAGTCCGCAGTATAAAGAGTGAACAGGAAGGGAGCCAGCACCGTTCCCTGGGGGGCCCCCGTGCTACTGATGATCGTGTCGGACACACAGTCCCGGGTTCTCACAAACTGAGGCCGGTTCGTGAGGTAGTCCAGGATCCATGATGACAGGTGCTGGTCCACCCCTGCGCGCAGCAGCTTGTCCTTCAGGATCATCGGTTGGATGGTGTTGAAAGCACTGGAGAAGTCAAAGAACATGATCCTCACCATATTCCCGGGCTTCTCCAGGTGGGACAGAGAACGGTGAAGGAGGAAGATCACCGCATCCTCCACCCCAATGCCATGCTGGTAGGCGAACTGGAGTGGATCCATCGCTGGTTCCACCAGGGGGCGGAGGTGAGCAAGGAGCAGTCTCTCCAGGGTCTTCATCAAGTGGGACGTCAAGGCCACCGGTCTGTAGCTGTTCAGGTCTTTGGGGTGGGAAGTTTTTGGTACAGGTACCACACAAGATAAGCAATGTTTACTTGAAATAAATGACTGAAAATGCATTCTTCTAATTAATAACTGACATTTTATTTCATAGATTTAATATGCTGCATAAATTAAGTTAATCCCTTCCACAGCATGTGGGCCACCATGTGGTGTATGGGGTAGCGCCTGACTCCGTTTCACAGACCTTAGGCCGTGCAGCTATTGTAAGTAGTGAAAGCTACAGTGGGGGGTCAGTCCTCTTGTAGCTCTGTGCGTTAACTTACCTTTCCCTGTTCTATTATGCTGAGCACCAAGCTAGAAGGTGGAAAGTACCATTTTTATATGGTCTTTGGTATGACCTGTATGGGATTTGAACCCATGACCTCCCAGTTGTGGGGTGGATGCTCTACCAACTAGGCCACCACTCCGGTCAATATGCTGCATGCTTGACAATTATTTTGCATTCACACTTTACATGCTGGTATGGTCTTCATATTTTCCTGTCACCGTGTGCCCATACAATTGAAGAACAGCTTAAATAATAATGGTCTTAAGATGTTTTCTGGGGAACCAACATCACTGTGTTGCGTACATGCTGTGGCTTTACTTCAACCTTCCAAAAAGACCCCATAGAAGAGTCCATAGAACTATTCCCACTTAAAGTTAAATTTCCAAACCACTGTTACATTACACATTTTGGCCCACATTATGTAAGAATCTTACACTGATACAAAATTCCCATCATTTTTTTCTGTGCCTCACTTTGAACTGAGGATTATTTTACTGGTCAACATGGCTGCTTAAACAGACACCAAGCTTGTTATGCAACATGACTGTATGAGCAGATCTGTGCTGAGAGCTTAGGATGCTGCTGTTGAGTGAATTAATAGAAACTCTCCAGTCTCAGTTTTAATGATGAAGTTGTTTTAGGTATAATGAACAAAACACTCTGCTGCAGAGTTTGTGGTTTTACAAATCCATTCTGCAGCTAGATCATACACCAACAAAATAAGGCCCCTGAGCCATCCTAATCTTCCCTAAATGTCCTAGAAGGGAAATCGGAAGCGCAGTCATGCTGGGGATTCTCACAGAATGTACTAATATTTAGATTGCTATCACTGTAAATCTTCTATCAGATAAAGTGTTTATCTATGATCTATTTGAAAGTGAGTGAGAGAGGGAATGGGAAAATCTCTTTATTTATATCAAGCATAACACATGTAAACACTAGAACAGAAAAAAAGATAAAACAAGACAAATCCACAAGAAAAAAAAAGTAAAACTAAGTTAAGAAAATAGCTTTCTTGTTGTTTAAAGACTTTGAAACACAGAAGTCCCTTTCAAACTACCAACTCTAGGCAAATCCAGTATCGTCCGGGTTGCCTCTGTTGTCCAAATCGGGCCACCTGGGCTGCTTGACCAGGTATAATTGACCCTGCAAGTGACCTGAGTCATTGCCCACCTCACCTCACTCGGCTCACATTTGGGTGGCACAGTGTGGATAAACACGCGATGAAATAGGTCCCACCATCATCACATCACAGCAACAGAGAATGGAAAGGAATCTGACCATCGCCAGCTGCCATCAAGGCAAGATCAGCCCATCCTGGAATAAAAGCGGTGGGAGGCACATCATTTTAGCCTAGGACAGTCTCCCTGTTCAGCCCACATGGGCAGTCCTCCACTCCTTGCTTGCTGGTGCATCCTGGCTCACCCAGCATTAACGTGCACCGTGTGATCCTTCCCTCCTCTATTTTGAAGTGACAGCTTGCTCTGAAAAAAGTATCCTGCTTTGTGTGCTGGACATGAAAAGCAACACAAGCACAGTTTTCAAATTTTCACTCTCTTTAAAAGGTTCTTTGTGCAAACGCACACACATACACACACCATGTCTCATGATATGGTCACTAAAAAAATGAATTAGTACATAGTTATACGGCCCAGCAACATGAATGAATGAATGAATGAATGAAAGAAAATGACAATGCACAGTGGATCCGGACAGTATTCACAGCACTTCACTTTTCCATATTTTATGTTACAACCTTATTCCACAACGGATTAAATTCATTTTTTCCTTAAAATTCTACACACAATACCCCATAATGACAACATGAAAAAAGTTTTTTTGAGATTTTTGCAAATTTATTAAAAAAAAAAAAAGAAATCACATGTACATACAGTGGGGTAAAAAAATATTTAGTCAGCCACCAATTGTGCAAGTTCTCCCACTTAAAGATGAGAGAGGTCTCCAATTTTCATCATAGGTATTCCTCAACTATGAGAGACAAAATAAGAAAAAAAAATCCAGAAAATCACATTGAAGGATTTTTAATGAATTAATTGGTAAATTCCTTGGTAAAATAAGTATTTGGTCAATAACAAACGTTCGTCTCAGTACTTTGTTATATACCCTTTGTTGGCAATGACAGAGGTCAAACGTTTTCTGTAAGTTTTCACAAGGTTTTTACACACTGTTGCTGGTATTTTGGCTCATTCCTCCATGCAGATCTCCTCTAGAGCAGTGATGTTTTGGGGCTGTCGCTGGGCAACACAGACTTTCAACTCCCTCCAAAGATTTTCTATGGGGTTGAGATCTGGAGACTGGCTAGGCCACTCCAGGACCTTGAAATGCTTCTTACAAAGCCACTCCTTCGTTGCCCGGGCGGTGTGTTTGGGATCATTGTCATGCTGAAAGACCCAGCCACGTTTCATCTTCAATGCCCTTGCTGGTGGAAGGAGGTTTTCACTCAAAATCTCACCATACATGGCCCCATTCATTCTTTCCTTTACACGGATCAGTCGTCCTGGTGCCTTTGCAGAAAAACAGCCCCAAAGTATGATGTTTCCACCCCCATGCTTCACAGTAGGTATGGTGTTCTTTCTCCTCCAAACACGACAAGTTGAGTTTTTACCAAAAAGTTCTATTTTGGTTTCATCTGACCATATGACATTCTCCCAGTCCTCTTCTGGATCATCCAAATGCTCTCTAGCAAACTTCAGACCGGCCTGGACATGTACTAGCTTAAACAGGGGGACACATATGGCACTGCAGGATTTGAGTCCCTGGCAGCGTAGTGTGTTTCTGATGTAGCCTTTGTTACTTTGGTCCCAGCTCTCTGCAGGTCATTCACTAGGTCCCCCCATGTGGTTCTGGGATTTTTGCTCACCGTTCTCGTGATCATTTTGACCCCACGGGGTGAGATCTTGCATGGAGCCCCAGATCGAGGGAGATTATCAGTGGTCTTGTATGTCTTCCATTTTCTAATAATTGCTCCCACAGTTGATTTCTTCACACCAAGCTGCTTACCTATTGCAGATTCAGTCTTCCCAGCCTGGTGCAGGTCTACAATTTTGTTTCTGGTGTCCTTTGACAGCTCTTTGGTCTTGGCCATAGTGGAGTTTGGAGTCTGACTGTTTGAGGTTGTGGACAGGTGTCTTTTATACTGATAACGAGTTCAAACAGGTACCATTAATACAGGTAACGAGTGGAGGACAAAGGAGCCTCTTAAAGAAGAAGTTACAGATCTGTGAGAGCCAGAAATCTTGCTTGTTTGTAGGTGACCAAATACTTATTTTACTGAGGAATTTACCAATTAATTCATTAAAAATCCTTCAATGTGATTTTCTGGATTTTTTTTTTCTCATTTTGTCTCTCATAGTTGAGGTATACCTATGATGAAAATTGGAGACCTCTCTCATCTTTTAAGTGAGAGAACTTGCACAATTGGTGGCTGACTAAATACTTTTTTGCCTCACTGTAAGTATTCACAGCCTTTGCTCAAAGGAGTGGCTTTGATAAAAGCCACTGCTTTGATATCTTGGCTGTGTGCTTAGGGTCACTGTCCTGCTGAAAGATGAACCGTCACCCCAGTCTGAGGTCAAGAGCGCTCTGGAGCAGGTTTTCATCCGGGATGTCTCTGTACATTGCTGCATTCATCTTTCCCTCTATCCTGACTAGTCATCCAGTTCCTGCCATTGAAAACATCCCCACAAATGCTGCTGCCACCATGCTTCACTGTAGGGATGGTATTGACCTGGTTATGAGCGGTGCCTGGTTTCCTCCAAACATGATGCCTGACATTCATACCAAAGAGCTAAATCTTTGTCTCATCAGACCAGAGAATTTTGTTTCTCATGGTCTGAGAAAGCTTCAGGTACCTTTTGGCAAACTCCAGGAGGGCTGCCATGTGCCTGTGGGACCTTATATAGACAGGTGTGTGCCTTTCCAAATCATGTCTAATCAACTGAATATACCACAGGTGGACTCCAGTTAAGCTGTAGAAGCATCTCAAGGATGATCAGTGGAAACAGGATGAACCTGAGCTCAATTTTGAGCTTCATGGCAAAGGCTGTGAATACTTATTTTATACTGTTATTACTGTTAATACTGTTTTTTATTTCTAATAAAGTTGCAAAAAAACAAAAAAAAAAACTTTTTACATTGTCATTATGGGGTATTGTGTGTAGAATTTTGAGGAAAAAAAAATGAATTTAATCCATTTTGGAATAAGGCTGTAACATAAAATGTGGGAAAAGTAAAGCACTGTGAATACTTCCTGGATGCACTGTAAATATGAAAGCTATTCAGTGCCAATATGAAAAAAATGATGGCAATTATGTAAAATACCCGTGTATTTTACAACCTTGTCCGTTAAAACAGAGAACAAACAGCAGCAACTACCCAGCCAGCATACCCATGTGGGCCCCACCATATGTTAAATCTGGGCTGTCTTATGGGTCCCGTGTGGGTTTGTCCACGGGTTCCATGTTGGCCCCAACTGTGTTTGCCCACATGGACTTTACCTGTGGTGCAAATAAGCAGGTAATCTGCTCACCCTCTTTAAACCCATGTGGGCCCCACTTGGGTTTTATCGGGTGAGCAGGTTTCAGTAACACTAGCGCCACAGGTAAAGCATGGGCAGCATGCCCATGGCAGTTACAAACATCATATATGTAACTCGTGGCAAAATTTGATCAGCATCAAAAGATAATTTCGCTCTTGCCATTCATTTCAATGGCTCACTCTGCATCATTATCTCCCGCAGCTGCGCGCATACTGGCTCTCCATCACACTCGGGCTATTTAAACTGTTCTGCCTTCAGATCAGCGCGGAGCTGTCTGTCTCCTTGGGTTGAAGAGTCCTGCTCTCGTCTTTGCCTCCTTTGAGAATAATCCTGCCATCACCAGCATTCCTAAGTCATCTTTATCTCAGCCTTATCCTCTGGAAAGATCTTCTCCTACGCTCCAAGCAAGCCATTCATTACTCACCTTTTCTCTACACTGGTCCCCTGTGCACAGGCGGAGTTCCATGGCGGCGGAATCGTTCCTCCTGGCGGCGGACCCGGCCACGCTCCTTCCAGCGAGCCCTTCTCCGCACCAGCGGCACCGTGACGACAGGCACTGTCCTCCTGGCTGTAGCCTTCGGACCGACCTGAGTGCATCACCTCCTCTGCAAACAGTAAGCCCCAGTCATTCACAATACGTTCCTTCGCGAGGGCTGTACTAACATTTGTGTCTCTACTCTGCCCATAGGGTTGCCAGGCAGTACGGTGCTCTGCTCACCCCCAGCTACGACGTCATCGCAGACATACACACATACATACACGCACACACCTACACTTTACAATAAAGTTAATTGAATCTATTCCCGAGCCTGTGTCTGTTCCCTGGGTCTGTCATTATGTCACAGTGAAGATTTTTTTTCAATTTGAGGTCCCATATGTGGAAGTAGAGGGGGCGTGACTTAGGCTCTCTATTAACTCCACTTTGGTGCCCTTGAACAAGGCCCCTAACCCCAAATACTCCTGTGGAGCTGCTCAGTGGCCACAGGTCAGTCTGTAGTTGTACCGGGCAACTTCCCGGTATAAATGTATAACTGTGTGAATATGAATAGGGCGTCCTTGAAAAAGAGAGGTTGCCTCTTAATGGACCTTCCCTGTATGAATAAAGGTTAAATAACAAATAAATAAAGAACACCTGTCAAGTGGAGTGATGCATATCCTTTTAAATGTTTAAATATGGTTTTCGTAAAATATACATACTCCAGGATTGCTTATTGTCCAATCATTTTCCATCCATCCATCCATCCATCCATCTTCTACCGCTTTTCCGGAGGTCCGGGTCGCGGAGGCAGCAGTTCAAGCAGAGAAGCCCAGACTTCCCTCTCCCCAGCCACCTGCTCCAGCTCTTCAGAGGGGATACCAAGGCGTTCCCAGACTAGCTGGGAGACATAGTCTCTCCACCGAGTCCTGGGTCTGCCCCGGGGTCTCCTCCCAGTGGGACGTGCCTGAAACACCTCAAGTGGGAGGCGTCCAGGAGGCATCCTAATCAGATGCCCATACCACCTCAACTGACTCCTTTCAATGTGGAGGAGCAGCGGTTCTACTCTGAGCCTCTCCCGGATGACTGAGCTCCTCACCCTATCTCTGAGGGTGAGTCCAGCAATCCTACGGAGAAAGCTCATTTCAGCCGCTTGTATCCGCGATCTCGTTCTTTCGGTCATTACCCAAAGCTCGTGACCATAGGTGAGAGTAGGAACGTAGATTGACTGGTAAATCGACAGCTTTGCCTTAGAACTAAGCTCCCTCTTCACCACAACAGACCGGTACAACGTCCGCATCACTGCAGATGCTGCTCCAATCCGTCTGTCGATCTCTCGCTCCATTTTCCCCTCACTCGTGAACAAGACCCCAAGATACTTAAACTCCTCCACTTGGGGCAGGAGCCTGTCCCCAACCCGGAGAGGACAATCCACCTTTTTCCGGCTGAGGACCATGGACTCGGACTTGGAGGTGCTGATTCTCATCCCAGCCGCTTCACACTCAGCGGCAAACCGTCCCAGCAAGAGCTGTAGGTCATTGCTGGATGAAGCCAACAGGACAACATCATCTGCAAACAACAGAGATGAGATCCTGTGGTCACCAAGCATGACACCCTCCATTCCCTGGCTGCGCCTAGAAATCCTGTCCATAAAAATTATGAACAGGACCGGTGACAAAGGGCAGCCCTGGCAGAGTCCAACTCTCACTGGGAATGACTCCGACCGAGTGTTGGCAATGCGAACTAAACTCTCACAACGGTCGTACAGAGACCGAATAGCTCGTAACAACAAGCCCGATACCCCATACTCCCGAAGCACCCCCCACAAAAATCCACGAGGGACGCGGTCAAATGCCTTCTCCAAGTCCACAAAACACATGTAAACTGGTTGGGCAAACTCCCACGAACCCTCAAGAATTCTCGAGAGGGTAAAGAGCTGGTCCGATGTGCCACGGCCAGGACGAAAACCACATTGCTCCTCCTGAATCCGAGGTTCGACCAACGGCCGGACTCTCCTCTCCAGTACCTTGGCATAGACCTTCCCAGGGAGGCTGAGGAGTGTGATCCCTCTAAAGTTGGAGCACACCCTCCGGTCCCCTTTTTTGAAGAGAGGAACCACCACCCCGGTTTGCCATGCCAAAGGCACTGCCCCCGACCTCCACGCAATGTTGCAGAGGCGTGTCAACCATGACAACCCAACAACATCCAGGGCCTTGAGGTACTCTGGGCGAATCTCGTCCACCCCCGGGGCCCGGCCACCAAGGAGATTTTTAACCACCTTGGCGACCTCAGCCCCTGTGATAGGCGAGTCATCCCCCTCGTCCCCAAACCCTGCTTCCTCTGTGGAAGGCGTATCAGTGGGATTGAGGAGATCCTCGAAGTATTCCTTCCACCGCCCGACGATATCCCCAGTTGAAGTCAACAGTGTCCCATCCGCACCATACACAGTGTGGACGGGGAGCTGCTTTCCCCTCCTGAGCCGCCGAACAGTTTGCCAGAATCTCTTTGAAGCCGACCGAAAGTCTTGTTCCATGGCCTCACCGAACTCCTCCCATACCCGGGTTTTTGCTTCAGCAACCACCCGAGCTGCACTCCGCTTGGCCTGCCGGTACACCTCAGCTGCTTCGGGAGTCCCACAAGCCAACCAAGCTTGATAGGACTCCTTCTTCAGCTTAATGGCCCCCCTCACCACTGGTGTCCACCACTTGGTTCGGGGGTTGCCACCACGAGATGCACCGACCACCTTGCGGCCGCAGCTCTGGGCTGCCGCTTCAACAACAGAGGTGGAGAACATGGCCCATTCAGACTCCATGTCTCCAGACTCCCTCGGAATGTGGTTGAAGTTCTTCCGGAGGTGGGAGTTGAAGACCTCCCGGACAGGGGCCTCAGCCAGACGCTCCCAGCACACCCTCACTATACGTTTGGGTCTACCAGGTCTGAATGGCTTCCTCCCCTGCCATCGGATCCAACTCACCACCAGGTGGTGATCAGTTGACAGCTCTGCACCTCTCTTTACTCGGGTGTCCAAGACATACGGTCGCAGGTCTGATGATACGATAACAAAATCGATCATCGACCTGCGGCCTAGGGTGTCCTGGTGCCAGGTGCACATATGGACACCCTTATGCTTGAACATGGTGTTCGTTATAGACAGACTGTGGTTAGCACAGAAGTCCAATAACTGAACACCACTCGGGTTCAGATCGGGCAGGCCGTTCCTCCCAATCACCCCCCTCCAGGTTTCACTGTCGTTGCCCAATCATTTTCCTCAGTCAAAACTATGTATCATATAAAATATGTATTCTAATTGATCGGATTCTAAATTCTGATATTGTCCCACACTGTGCAAGTGTTCAACCATAAAAACAACACTATGCTTTTGGCCACATGCATTATATATGAAAAGGTGTATATTTCCACCTCAAGGCCCTGTAACACCTTAACGATTTAGGTGTAGAGGATGCCTTTCACAGACGAGACTGAGTTTATTTCTCAGGGTTGGTTTATTGAGAGGTCACATCCTCTAACAAGCACAGAATCTCAGAAAAGAGGCAGAACAATCGTTCTTCACCGTTCTTATACTCTCCAAAGTCACAAACCCCCAACATCAAATAACACACCCCCAACCCACAGTCCTTTAGTAAACATACAGCCCCCGAGGCTCCTTGGCGTCTCCATTGTCTCTCATCCTTCTAGCCTCCGGGGCTCCTGCTAGGACATTCTCTCCAACTTCCTGTCTCCTGCAAGAGCAACTTCACACCTCCCGTAGGTCTCTGCAGGGTCAGGTCCTCTTTGGCCATTAAGACGTGAAGCTTCCAGAATATGCACCGTCATGCCTACTAGGTATATGTGGGGAATATGAATACCATATATGCGCCCTAAATATGCGCCATATAACCCCCCCCAAACGTCTAAATAAGGACAAAGTACACCCCAATATGCATAGAATCATGTCATATCACACAGAACAGCAAAATGGCACAACATATCACACTCCCAACTGCTTGGGCTTCAACCTTCTGCCATATCTGCTGTAAGCAGGTTTCGATCTGCCTGTAGCTGTTTCTTGCATCTGTGGATTAGAGTCGTTAGCACATCCTTGTGAAAGCTTAGAACAGTGTCTCCCCGGTGGCCTGCTGCGACGGGGGGCCCTGGCTAAGTGCACTTGTTCATCAGCCAACGCAAAAGCGGGTTTGAGTCTGTTAATGCAGACTAATTCCCTCCTGTCACCCAAATCGAGCAAAAAATGTTTTTCCCCAGTTTCCAACACTCTGAACGGTCCATCATAAGGCGGTCTTAAACCTGGCCTCTGAGTGTCGTGTCTGACAAAGACAAATTCTGCGTTCTTTAAGGCTTTAGGCACAAAAACGCGTGGGAAACTGTGATGAACTGGGCCGGGGAGGGTGTTTGATCCTGCATCGCTCTGCAGCAGCTGAGGGGGGGGGGCGATTTGGTGCGGGGTTCTCTGGAAGGAATTCGCCCGGTAACCGGAGGGGTTGGGCCAAAACTAGCTCAGCCGGAGAGGCTTGCAAATCTTCCTTAGGTGCTGAACGCAACCCTAATAAAACCCATGGAAGTTTATCAACCCAATTTGTGTCCGTGAGAGCTGCTCTTAGGGCTGCTTTCAATGACCGGTGAAAGCGTTCGCACAAACCGTTGGCCTGGGGGTTATATGCTGTCGTGCGGTGAATTTTCACCCCCAGACTGAGTGCCATGGATGGCCAGAGCTCAGAAACGAATTGGGGTCCTCTGTCAGACGTTATGTCAGACGGGACTCCAAAACGCGCAACCCAAGCCGTTAAAAACGCGCGCGCAACGTCTGCTGCTGTAGTTGACGCCAGGGGGACCACTTCTGGCCAGCGCGTGGTGCGGTCCACCATGGTTAGAAGGTGTGTGAACCCCTGCGACAGCGGGAGGGGTCCCACCAAGTCGATATGCACGTGGTCGAAGCGTTTGGCCGGGATGTGAAAAGGTTCTAGAGGGGCCCGCATGTGCTTGTGTATCTTTGCTCTTTGACACGCTGCGCAGGCTGCGGCCCATTCTTTGACCTGTTTACGCAGCCCCGGCCAAACGAATTTTTCTCCCACCATTTTGATCGATGCGCGAACGCCCGGATGTGCCAGCGAATGGATTAAGTCAAAAACGCGTCGGCGCCACGCAGCTGGGACCACGGGGCGGGGGTGCCCCGTGGAGACATCGCAGATTAGAGGGGGCATGCCTATTTGATGCACCCTGTGCTCCAGCCTTAGCCCTGTTGGCCCAGACTGGAGCGCGCGCACATCTGCATCGTTAACCTGTTCGGCGACCATGGCTGCGTAATCTAAGCCCACGCAGACCGGGGCTGCGAGTGCTTCCGCGCCGCAAGCCTGGCCCGTGTCCACAGCCACCGTGTCTGCCCCCTGGGGGCCTGGCGTTGCAACTGCGCGCGAGAGACAATCTGCCACTACATTGTGTTTGCCCGCCACGTGTTGAATGTCGGTGGTAAACTCCGAAATCGCGGCCAGCTGTCTCTGCTGTTGGCCCGACCAAGGCTCTGAAATCTTAGCCATTGCAAATGTTAATGGTTTGTGGTCTACAAACGTGGTGAAACGGCGCCCTTCCAGCCAGAACTGGAAGTGGCGGATGGCCAAATGCAGGGCTAAAAGCTCCCTATCGAACGCGCTGTATTTCCGCTTGTTATCGCGCAATGTTTTGCTGAAAAACGCAAGCGGTTGCCAGCTCCCTGCTACCAGTTGCTCGACAACTGCCCCAACTGCTACGTCGGAAGCGTCCGTGGTTAGCGCCATGCGAGCTGCTGGCACCGGGTGTGCCAACAACACAGCGTTCGCGAGGGCCAACTTGACCTGGGAGAAAGCGCGCTCCCGTTCCGGGGACCACTCGACCTTATTTGCAGGTTTTTGTTTCTTTAGTGCCGCGTACAGTGGGTGCATGAGCTGTGCCGCGCTGGGGAGGAAACGGTTATAAAAATTGACCATCCCCAAAAATTCTTGCAATGCTTTAACTGTCTGCGGTTGGGGAAACTCCGTTATCGCGCGTTCTTTATCGGGCAGCAGGACCGCTCCTTCTGGAGAAACGCGGTGCCCCAAAAAATTGATTTGCGCTACCCCGAATTGGCATTTCGCTGGGTTAATTATCAGCCCATGCTCTGTCAGCCTCTGAAAAACCACTGTGAGGTGGCGTTCGTGTTCGACTTCGGATGCACTGGCTACCAAAATATCATCCAAATAGGCGAACACGAAAGGGAGGCCGCGCAACACCGCATCCATCATGCGTTGGAACGTCTGTGCGGCGCCCTTGAGGCCAAAAGGCATGCGCAAAAACTCGAAAAGCCCAAAGGGGGTTATTACTGCCGTTTTGGATATGTCTTGAGCGCGGACTGGGACTTGGTGATACTCGCGCACCAAATCTATTTTGGAAAAGATGCGCGCCCCTGCCAAATGTGCCGAAAAATCCTGGATGTGCGGAATCGGGTAGCGGTCGTGTGCTGAAGCATTATTTAACCTGCGGAAATCACCGCAAGGCCGCCACGAGCCGTCAGCCTTGGGGACCATATGCAGAGGTGACGACCAAGGGCTGTTAGAGCGTCTAACAATGCCCAGTTTTTCCAAGTTGGCGAATTCCTCGCACGCGATGGCCAGTTTAGCTGGGTCCAAGCGCCGAGCTTTTGCAAAAACAGGGGGGCCAGAGGTAGTTATGAAGTGCTCGACCCCGTGTTTGGCTACTGACGCTGAAAATGTTGGGACCGTGAGTGCTGGGAACTGATTGAGTAGTGCATGAAACTTACCACCCGCAGCTGTGACATTGGGATGTGCAGAAGGCAGGGCCACCCGAGCTGTACAGGAGATAGAGTGGAAAGACAGTGCATTTACCATACGTCTTTTAGTAAGATCAACTAATAAACTGTTTGAGCATAAAAAAAATCAGCACCTAGCATGTTGTTGCTAACTGCAGCTACGACGAAAGTCCACTCAAAGGTGCGACCGTGGAAGGATAGGAGGAGCGTCTTCTCCCCATAGGTTTTGATCATCGAGCCATTTGCCGCTAGCACCAGGGGTCCGCTGGAAGGCGCCAGCAGGTCCGCGTAGGAAGGCTTGACAAAACTCAGCTGGGAGCCTGTGTCCACCAGGAAATCCTTCCCTGAATTCGCGTCCGTCACGAAAAGCAGCTTGTTCTTCGCGCCGAGAGCAGCAGCTGCTACCGACTCTCGGTCTTGGCGTTTCCCTGGCGCTTGTATCGGCACAGTGGGATGCATCTACGCGCCCTCTCGGCGAAACGTCGATGGTAAAAGCAGAGGGTGCCATCCGCTCCGCTTCTCCTGGTCTCTGCCGCTGCTGACGTCAGTGGGTCGGTGCTGCGGCCTCTGGTCTCCCCTCGTCTCGCGGGGGTGCATTCAGCTCCGTTGCCGCCGTCGTGGCTGCTTGTCGTCTATGGGCATCGACGAGCCGCTGCGCCTCCTGGCCCAGCCCGTGGTAGTCACGGTCGTTGAGCAGCTGTGAGCTGGCCAGGGTGACTCTCACTGCTGGCGGTAGTGTTCTGAGAAAGAGGTGGGCGAAGATAAAACTGTCGTCATCTTCGCCTCTCAGGTTCATCATCCTCGCCATCAGATCTGCCGGCCTGTCTGCTTCCCCTTCTGTTAGCGCCAGAAGTCTCTCTGCTCACTCTCCCTGCGAGGGAGTGAAAGCTCGAATGAGGGCGGCTTTCAGTGCGCCATACTTGTCGTCCTGGGGCGGGTGGTTGGTCAGGCTCTCCACCCGCTGCACTGTGAGGCTGTCCAGCTTCGCGACGACATGGTAGAACCTCGTTGCGTCCGCTGAGATTCCCCGAAGATGGAACTGCACCTCCACAGTGGTAAACCAGGAGCGTGGGTTATGTTGCCAGAAATCGGGCAGCTGTAGTGTGGTAGCTGCGTTAACCCGGTTGGCTCCTGAAGAATCTGGTGCGGGAAGATCGTCGCCACTGGCCATAGTTTGTCGTAGGTCACCAGTGTAGAGGATGCCTTTCACAGACAAGACTGAGTTTATTTCTCAGGGTTGGTTTATTGAGAGGTCACATCCTCTAACAAGCACAGAATCTCAGAAAAGAGGCAGAACAATCGTCCTTCACCGTTCTTATACTCTCCAAAGTCACAAACCCCCAACATCAAATAACACACCCCCAGCCCACAGTCCTTTAGTAAACATACAGCCCCCGAGGCTCCTTGGCGTCTCCATTGTCTCTCATCCTTCTAGCCTTCGGGGCTCCTGCTAGGACATTCTTTCCAACTTCCTGTCTCCTGCAAGAGCAACTTCACACCTCCCGTAGGTCTCTGCAGGGTCAGGTCCTCTTTGGCCATTAAGACGTGAAGCTTCCAGAATATGCACCGTCATGCCTACTAGGTATATGTGGGGAATATGAATACCATATATGCGCCCTAAATATGCGCCATATAGGCAGCATTTGCCGACGTATCAAAATTCCTCTAAAATTCCTCGCATATCCATAACAAGTTGGACGTATACATAACGTAACTTATATCGAACGTTTCAATAACTTATAGATAGCAGACCAACAAATGCTTAGCGTGTTGCCTGCGTTCACAACTTATCCCCAATGATAGTCTAACTTATGCATAACTTATGCATAGCTTATCCTAACTTACACATAGCACAGTCATGCCAAACTGCCGTGGCCTCCCAATCCATGAATCCTAGGTGTGCGAGAGCATGAAGGCTCCATTCTCTCCTCCAAAGACCATTGCACAGTGGGGTACGTGACCTACCTGGCAGATCTGTCAAATCTGTCAGGTCAGTCCCACCTACAGAAAGGATGAAACAGCTGATGTGACACGGCACGAACGTCAGATGACAGTCGAAACATGTCAAGGTATGAAACAACTCTTCACTTTGTCTGAATAGAAGAACAAGACCAGTTTGACATGGACATCTGCTCACCATGAAGTCTTGACGGATTCCTCCTGTGAACCAACACTGCCAATACGGTAGCTGTAAGTTAGAAACATGTTCAGCAAGTTACACATATTGTAGGTTCAAAGCACATTATTCATAGGTTAGAAATAAGTTTTGGGTACACTAGACATTATCTCAACGTATTTTGACTTATGAGAAACTTACAAGTAACGCATGTCAACGATCGCATAACTTACAATGTAACATATGGCCCGCGTATGCAGGACATATGAGCCATATGCTGGAAAATGCGTATACCATATGCTGTCAGGCTTGGACTGGGCCCCATGTCCTCACCTTGTTTCATAGTTTGTATTTCTTGTCACCAGGGCATGAGCTCCAGCCCACGTCCTCGCTTTGAGTTTAATTTTGTATGATTCTCTCTTATTATCACGATCTTTGCCTTGTATTTACCTTTGCCTTTTCCTTGGTTGTCTCTAGTATTATTATGTTCTTGTTTCATAGTTATCCTTGCTTTGTCCTCAGTTCTGTTTTGGGCTTTATTTTAACAGTATCTTTTGGTTATTTTCACATTAGTCTAGCTCTGTTCCTGCGTTGTCAATTTCTTGATTATTCATTGCTGTTTGTGTTTTGGTTAATCAATTCAGCTTTATTTAAGGAATGCCACCCCTTACCCGGGTGCAGCGTCCTTCGTCATAACGGCATGAACAACACACTTTCATTCTGCCAAGTCTGTAATTCTAGCCAAGGTGCTTTCTGTTTGCCTTGCCAAGGTTTTGCATTTATTTCCAGCCCAAGAGCTGTGTCTTATTTTTGTGCTTTTGTTAACAATAAATTATGCCAAGAACACGCCACACACGTGAGTCCTGTCTTCTGCTCAGCCCGGGCACCAACCGTGACATACGCTGGTATATGCCGTACTATGACGTATACCAGCGTGCTTCAGCGGGCTCTCAACTTATACAAAACTTACCCTTAAATTATTAGACGTACTCCAGCGTATTTGCTAATTTTTTTAAACATCAGCATACGCTACCTAAATCGTCAAGGTGTGACAGGGGCTTTAGGAAGAGTATGCCAAATGTGGCAGGTGTACTGTACAGATGCATCTCAATAAAAAATTTGAATGTCATCGAAACATTGATTTATTTCAGTAATTCAATTTAAAAAATGAACCTCCTATATTATATAGATTCATTACACACAGAGTGATAACATCAGATAACGCTCCTCAAATCATCATTGACTGTGGAAACTTCAAATTGGACCTCATGCAACTTGGATTCTGTGCCTCCCCACTCTTCCTCCAGACTCTGGGACCTTGATTTTCAAATGAAATGCAAAATTTACTTTCATCTGAAAAGAGGTCGTCTGCTGGTGTTGGTCAACTGTATTTTATCAAGTCTAAAGTCAGTACAGTCATCTACCAGGAAATAATTTTAGAGCACTTCATGCTTCCCTCTGCTGACAAGCTTTAACTTTCCACCAGGACCTAGCACTGCCCACATTGGCAAAAGTACCCATGCCTGGTTTAATGGCCATGGTATCACTGTGCTTGATTGGCCTGAAAACTCTCCTGACCTAAACCCCGTTGAGAATCTATGGAGTATTGTCAAGAGGAAGATGAGAGACACCATAGTCAACAATGCAGACAAGCTGAAGGCCGCTATCACAGCAAACTGGGCCTTCATAACACCTCATCAGTACCACAGGCAGATTACCTCTATGCCACGCCACACTGATGCAGTAATTCATGCAAAAGAAGCCTCAACCAAGTATTGAGTGTGTACATGGACCTGTTTTTCAGTCGGCCAACATTTTTGTTAAAATCCATTTTTTTAAGTTAATTTTATGTATGGAGTGTCCAATCATGTGCCATGGAGGGCCAAGACCCTGGACGCTTTACCTCCAATTAGTGTCTTCGACAGTTAATTTCACAGAATTTCTTCCCACTGATTGCTGACAAGTGAAAACACCTGCTGAAGAGACTGGGTAGAAGAGAAAACCTGCAAGGTCTTCACCCTCTGTGGCACATGATTGGACACCCCTGTTTTATGTAATATTCTAATTTTTTGAGAAACAGAATTTGGGGTCATGAGCTACAGTATAAGCCATAAACATCAAAATTAAAAGAAATAAACACTTGCAATATATCACTCTGTGTAATGAACAGTGTTGGGAGTACGCAGTACTGTAACACCACTACTTTTGTAGGAACGTGCTGTGTAAGAAATTACTGTTTAAAAATTCAGCAGTGAGTTACAGTTACTGAAATTTGATCAGATGTGTCACTTGTTACTCGCTTTATTAACATGGATAGATATTTTTAGTGCAAACAAATGAATATACAAACTCACCCTACCATAGCTGAGACGAGCCGTCAGTCGACGTGACCTGTTGCAGAGAGCCGAGTTGTCACTAGTGAGCAGAGGAAAAGATGAAGCTACTTTGTTTCTGTGGAAATAGATTATTTTTCCTTTGTCACGGTTAAGGACAAAAGCATATTGGTGGGTTGGAAGCTAAGTACCGTTTGAGACCTACTGCAATATTCAGAAGCGCTTGAAAACAGCAACAAAGCTCCGACAAAGTTAGTGCTAAGTAATGGCTAACAACGCTAACAATACTGTGTTAGTGGATCTATGCTATCTGAACAGACACAGCTGGATGGAAAGTGGAAATACTCTTGTCTCAACACCCACGTCTGGATTTCAAGTACAGGTATGCATCTAGACAGTTTGTGACCCAGCAAGAATTAAACCTGTTTGCCAGATACGTCGTTACAGACTGAAGACGTGGTAACAGTGACTTTCCATCAGACAGCCGAGACTGTGATCCACTGAAGTTAAAACTCATTTACTTGCTACCTGGATAAAGATTATTCAAACATGAATTTTGATCTCCAAAAGGAATTTGAGGGACTGGATCATGTCTCTGTCACAGCAGACATTTGGACTGTGGATAATGGACATTTTCTCTGGATCACTGCACATCAGATTAAATCCATATCATAAAGGTAAGATAAACATGAACAGCTTTATGCAGTGTTGCCAACTCTCACTCACAAAATGAGGAAATTACTGGCAATATTATGTTGATTTTCTTCAGATTTTTTTCCACAATAAGAGCTCTCAAGGCAGGATAAAGCAGACTGAACATCTATCTATAAAGAACACAGATGAGAGAGGTCATTGAAATTGTTAAATTGTTTAAAAGTAAAACATCTACAGATTGTGATGGTATTGAAATGCTTTTAGTCAAAACTATCATTGAATGCTTAGTGAAGCCACTGACATATCTGTAACCTGTCTCTCCAAACAGGTATATTTCCCAGTGCAATGAAAATAGCCAAAGTAATTCCGATATACAAGACGGGTGACAGAGGGGAATTTTCAAACTATAGACCTATTTCACTATTCCCGCAATTTTCTAAGATACTCAAAAAAATATTCTGTGAGAGAACTGACAACTTTATAATTAAGAATAATTTATTGTGTGAGCAGCAATATGGGTTCAGACACAAGAGGACAACTGCATTTGCTCTAATGGAATTTATAGAAAAAATATCAACTGCTGTTGAAAATAAAGAGTATTCAGTTGGGGTATTCCTGGATCTTAAAAAAGCATTTGATACAGTGGATCATAAATTATTGTTAAAGAAACTACAAAATTATGGTATTAGGGGGGTAGCACTGTCCTGGTTGTGTAGCTACTTAAAGAACAGATATCAGTATGTATGTGTTGGTAGCAAAAACTCGCAGTTACTGAAGGTTACTTGCGGATTCCCACAGGGTTCAGTTTTGGGGCCATTGTTATTCAATATGTATATAAATGATATATGTAAAGTTTCAGAAAAAATGGATTTAATATTGTTTGCAGATGACACTAATTTTATTATGCAGTGGAAGTAATTTGGAACAACTTTTGGATACACTCAGAAAAGAATTAGGAAAGCTTAAACTGTGGTTTGAGTCAAACAAATTAATGCTCAATTTAAGTGAGACAAAATTTAGAATTTTTAACAACCATCACACAACTTAGTATCTACGTAAACTCAGTGTAAATGGTATAGAAATTGAAAGAGTATCCAGTGGAGAGAGGAATAACCAGGCCGAGCGTTCAGAGCACAGGAAACTTTATTCTTCTCCCTCTCACATCCACCAGAATCAAAAGCATTAAACACTCAGGCTGAAGGCACTCTCTTTTATATCACAACACTCCTCCTCTGCTACCTGAGGTGCTGTATTAACATATCAATCCCTCATGACAATTCCCCTTGTCCCCCAGCACCTTTGATCTGCCATGCTCTTCAGACTGAGGGAAAAGTACTGAGTACCCCCCCCCCCCCCCAGACTCTCAGACTGAGCCTTAACCCTCATGTCCTTTGGGCTTCAGCCTCCGTCCATAGCTGCTGTAACGGGGGGTCTTCAGCTCCGAGGCGCTGCTGTGCAGGTGTGTGTCTGTCTGTGTGGGGATAATGGGGAGGGGGGGACACCTTCAGCATGCTCGTGTGACTGATCTGACGAGTCATTTACCTGGGGAGTTCTCAGTGGGGGTCTTCCGCGCCGAGGAGCTCGGCCCAACACCACCTGTTCGTCTGCTAAAACAAAGGCGGGCTTAAGCCTGTCTATACAGATTGTCTCCCGGCGACCCCCCAAGTCTAACACAAAATGTTTGTCCCCGGGTTCCAGCACTCTGAACGGGCCATCGTAGGGCAGGCACAATGGGGTCCAGTGGGCATTGTGCCTGACAAATACGAACGATGCGTCCTTCAAGGTCTTTGGCACAAAAGCGCAGGGAAAACAGTGGTGGGCCGGGCCAGGTAGCGTCCCTGCCTCTGCGTTATGCTGTGAACACGGGGACGGATCGGTGTTCGGCGTGGGGTTATCCGGCAAAAATTCCCCGGGGAGCCGCAGCAGCTGGGAAAAAACCAGCTCTGCTGGGGAGGCCGCCAAATCCTCCTTCAGTGCGGAACACAACCCTAATAGAACCCACGGCAACTGGTCCACCCAATTTGCATCTGTAAGCAAAGGCCTGAGCGCTGCTTTAAGTGACCTATGGAAACGCTCGCATAACCCATTGGCCGATCGGATGTGTCCGAAGGGGCGCTGAAACGTGCCACCCATGTTGTCAAAAAAGCAAGTGCCAAATCTGCGGACACGGTGGAAGCTAGCGGGACTGCTTCAGGCCAGCGTGTGGTGCGGTCCACCACCGTCAGGAGGTGCGTGAACCCCTGCGACGGCGGGAGGGGGCCCACGAGGTCCACGTGAACGTGGTCGAACCGCTTAGCCGGGATATGGAATGGCCCCAAGGTTGCCTTTGTGTGCCTGTATACTCTGGCTCGTTGGCACACTGCACAGGCTGCCGCACACTGTTTCACCTGTTTGCGCGGGCTCGGCAAGACGAACTTCGCTCCCACCATTTTTTTTTTAGCTCCCCCTTGTCCTGTCAGGCAGCTAGTTAAACAGAACAGGGATCTGTCACCCTTATTGTGCCAAAACAGATTTACTTTGCCAAGAGGAGCTTGTACAGTATCTAACTGTGTATTGTACATTGTTGTAAACTCCTCCTGCAATAACTTTTAATACTTTATTTTAATTATTTTACCCATGGAAGACCCAACAGGATGGGGAAGAGGGAAAGGAAGTGTGTGGAGGGGGAGAAGAAAAGGGAGGGGAACAGATGAAAAAAAAAAAAAACTAACTAACAACTAAAACAAACAAAAGACAAACTGCTTCTTCCACCGAAGATGTCTCAACACGAGTCTGGTTTCTGCACCTGTTAAAGGAGAGACACTTGTGCGTGTATGTCTGCATGCATATATATGAGAACGTGCGCAAAATAAGTGTGTGCATGTGAGTGGTTTGTCAGGAAACATACGAAGCGGAGGGCCGATCGCAGCAGCTCTCCCCCCAGGAACCCCGAGCAGGCAAGGCAGCGCCACCAACCCCCACAGGGCACAAATGTCCGAGGTCAGCAAGCCCCAGGAAAGCCAGGTATCCGCCCTCGGAGGGACGATCAAGGGAGGCCAGGCTGCTCGGCGGCCGGTGCGGTGAGCCCACACCCCCAGACCCGCCTGACCCCCCCCCCCCCAGTGGGGCCAACGCCCGCCCCCGAGCCCCAGGCACCAGGAGGCCAGTGACCCCACCTCCCGGGGCAGAGACCGGCCCGCACCCCCCGCGCGAGTTCCCCCAGGCACCCCCACAGCGGGCCCGCCCCAGCGCCTCTGTCGCTCCCACCATTTTGACTGACGCGCGCACTCCTGGGTGCGCCAGGGAGTGAACCGACTCAGAAACACGGCAGCACCAAGCGCATGGGACCACCGGAGGGGGGCGGCCCGTGGAGATGTCACAGATTAGGGGAGGGGCCCGTCTTGTAGTACTCTGCTCTCCAGCCTTAACCCTGTTGGTCCAGACTGGAGCATGCAAACGTCCGCATCGCCGGTCTGCTCAGCGGCCATGGCCGTGTAATCTATCCCCATGTAGACTGGGGCCACTAATGCACATGAGAGGCAGTCTACCACCACGTTGAGTTTACCGGCCACATGCTGAATGTCGGTCGTAAACTCTGAGATCGCGGCCAGCTGTCTCTGCTGCCGGCCCGACCATGGTTCCCAAACCTTGGCCATCGCGTATGTTAACGGCTTGTGGTCCACGAACGCAGTGAAGGTGTGCCCTTCCAGCCAGAACTGGACGTGATGTATGGCCAGGTGCAGAGCCAGTAGCTCTCTGTCGAACGCACTGTATTTACGCTCACTGTCTCGCAAAGACCTGCTAAAAAAGGCGAGCGGCTGCCAAGAACCGGCGACGTGCTGCTCCACAACAGTCCCTATGGCCATGTCTGAGGCGTCGGTAGTGAGCACTATCCAAGCCGCCGGGTCCAGGTGCACCAGCAGCGCGGCGTTCGCCAGGGCTGTTTTAACCTCAGAAAACACCTGCTCTCACTCAGGAGTCCAGCTGACTTTGTCCACCAGTTTCTGTTTCTTAAGCGCGGCGTACAACAGCTGCATGAGCTGAGCTGCGCGGGGGAGGAAACGGTTATAAAAGTTAACCATCCCCAAAAACTCCTGCAGCGCCCTGACCATCTGATCTGGATGAGTACACGGACACTGTGAACTCATATATCCACTTTTGTGAAGAGAACATTCTTCCATCACGCACCAGGGTGAGTTACTCTAATGACAAACCCTGGTTCACAGCTAAGCTCAGACAGATCAGGAAGGAGAAGGAAGCAGCGCTGAAAAGTGGAGACAGGGACTGCTACAGGGAGGTTAAATACCGGTTTAACAGAGAGCTGAAGAGGGCTAAATCTCTATACTCAGAGAGACTCCAGCAGCAGTTCACTGCTAATGATTCGGCTTCTGTGTGGAGAGGACTGAGGCAAATCACCAACTATCGACCTAAGGCTCCTAAAGGTCAGGATGACAAAGCCCTTTGTCAAAGACTGTCCCAACACTATGCCCGTTTTGACACCTCGTCATCTGTGTCCAACTCCCCCCCTCCCTCCAGCTCCACAGCCTCCACATTCCCTACTTCATTTAAGGCACCTCCCCCCTCCTCCCCCCTCCCCTTATCATCAGTGAGCAGGATGTGCTCAAACAGTTCTCCAGACTGAACCCGCGCAAGGCCCCCGGCCCAGACGGCGTGTCTCCCTCCACCCTGAGACTCTGTGCGAAACAGCTGGCTCCTGTATTCACAGACATTTTTAACACCTCCCTTAAGTTATGCCACGTGCCGTCCTGCCTCAAATCCTCCACCATCATCCCTGTCCCCAAGAAGCCACGGATCACTGGACTTAATGACTACAGACCTGTAGCGCTCACCTCTGTAGTCATGAAGTCCTTTGAGCGCCTGGTCCTGTCCCACCTCAAGTCCATCACCACCCCTCTCCTGGACCCGCTGCAGTTTGCCTACCGAGCCAACAGGTCTGTAGACGACGCAGTCAACCTGGCCCTCCACTCCATCCTGCAGCACCTGGACTCCCCGGGAACCTACGCCAGGATCCTGTTTGTGGACTTCAGCTCCGCATTCAACACCATCCGCCCCGCTCTGCTCCGGGACAAGCTGTCCCTGCTCAATGTGCCTGACTCCCTCTGCAGGTGGATCATCGACTTCCTGACGGACCGGAGGCAGCATGTGCGGCTGGGAAAGACTGTCTCAGACTATACTAGCATCAGCACCGGATCACCCCAGGGCTGTGTACTTTCCCCCCCTACTCTTCTCCCTTTACACCAACTCCTGCACCTCCAGCCACCAGTCTGTCAAGTTGATCAAGTTTGCGGACGACACCACCCTCATCGGGCTCATCTCCAACGGCGACGAGTCCGCCTACAGGAGAGAGGTGGCCCAGCTGGCGTCCTGGTGCAGCAATAACAACCTGCAGCTGAACGCTCTGAAGACAGTGGAGATGATTGTAGACTTCAGGAAAGTCACTACTCCTCTGCCCCCCCTCACCCTCTCAGGCTCTCCCATCACCACTGCTGATTCCTTCCGCTTCCTAGGCACTACCATCACCAGGGACCTCAAATGGGAGCTGACCATCAGCTCACTCATCAAAAAAGCCCAGCAGAGAATGTTCTTCCTGCGGCAGCTGAGGAAGCTCAAGCTACTCACCAAGATGTTAGTGCAGTTCTACACAGCCATCATCGAGTCCATCCTCACCACCTCCATAACCGTGTGGTACGCAGGAGCCACTGCCAGGGACAGACTAAGGCTGCAGCGCGTCGTGCGCACTGCTGAGAAGGTGATCGGCTGCAAGCTCCCATCTCTCCAGGATCTGTACATCTCCAGGACCCGGAGGCGTGCTGGCCGGATCATAGCCGATCCCTCACACCCTGGTCACGTACTGTTTGCCCCCCTCCCCTCTGGTAGAAGACTTCGGTCCATCCAGACTAAAACCTCCCGTCACATGAACAGCTTCTTCCCCTCTGCCATTAGACTGCTGAACACTAAGTGACTTATTGACTCTCGTGCACCATGTACAGCAGCTCAACCAGACTCATGTCAATCATCACTGTTTTCTTTCTGCATTACCGACTGCACTATATAGTTCTCCACAGTATCTGCTGCTGGCTAATATATATTTTAACTGTTGACCAGTATCACTTAATCTTATCCTACACTTTATTACATGTATAGTTTATTTCTCTTATCTTATCATGTTTAATGTTGCAGCATTGTACCGAGACAAATTCCTAGTTTGTGTACTACATGAACAATGGCAATAAACCTGATTCTGATTCTGATTCTGAGGCCAGGGAAAATCTGCCACCGCGCGCACTTTGTTCGGTAAGGGTATCATGCCCTCCGGTGAGATGCAGTGGCCCAAAAAATCGATTCCCGTCACCCCGAACTGGCACTTCGCCAGGTTGATTATTAATTCGTGCTCCTCCAACCTCTGAAAAACTGTTCTGAGGAGGGCTACATGTCCGTCCTCGGACGCGCTGGCCATCTGGATATCGTCGAAGTAGACAAACACAAACGGCAGGCAGGCCGCGCAACACCACATCCATCATGCGTTGGAATGTCTGCACCGCGCCTTTTAACCTGAAAGGCATGCGTAAAAACTCAAAAAGGCCAAACAGGGTTATTACTGCCATTTTAGGTATGTCCTCAGCGTGCACCGGGACCTGGTGGTAACCGCGAACCAGGTCTATCTTGGAAAAAATGCATGCCCCGGTGAGGTGAACGGAAAAATCCTGAATATGCGGGATGGGGTAGTGGTCATGCACTGTGGCGTTATTTAATCTGCGGAAATCTCTGCAAGGTCGCCACGATCCCTCGGCCTTGGGAACCATATGTAGCGGGGATGCCCATGGGCTGTTTGAGCGTCTGATGATGCCCAATTTTTCCAAGTTGGCAAACTCCTCGCGTGCTATGGCCAGTTTAGTTGCGTCCAGACGGCGAGGTCGTGCAAAAACGGGCGGCCCCATGGTGGTAATGAAGTGCTCCATCCTGTGTTTAGTGACGGTCACCGAAAAGGTCGGGACTGTAAGTGCTGGGAACTGGGTGAGTAGTGTGTGGAACTTACCCCCGGGTGCTGTGATGTTGGCTAGTGTTGTGGGCCCAGCTCCTTGAGCTGTACAGGGGAGAGATTCAAAAGACATTGCGTTAATCAGGCGTCTGATAGTAACATCGAATAGTAGTCCGTGTGCACACAAAAAATCAGTGCCTAAAATGGGGAAGCTGCATGCCGCTATGACGAACGTCCATTGGTATGTACGGCCATGCAAGGATACAGTCAGTGTCCTCTCGCCAAAAGTCTTAATGTCTGAGCCATTTGCGGCCGTCAGTTTGGGGACGCTAGTTCCCACCAGCTGGTCGGCGTAGGACGGCAAGATGAGGCTCTTTTGGGAGCCAGAGTCCACGAGGAACCGTCTCCCTGAGCGTGAGTCTGTCACATAGAGGAGCTAGCTTGCTTCACCGGCGGTCGCAGCTGCTACCGACTGCCGGCCCTGGCGTTTCCCGAGCACCTGAAGTGGCACGGTGGCACGCATCGGTGTGCGTCCTCTCCAAAATGGCGGTGGTAGAAACAGAGCGTGTCCCTCCGGTGCTTCTTGGCCTCTGCTGCAGCCGCCATCGCTGGCTCCTCACCTCTGCTGGCCGTCTCGCTGGGTTCCGACGCCGCTGCGTTCACTGTGAGGGCTCTGGTGGTGAGGATGATCCAATCTGCCTCTTGGGCTAGAGCCCGGTAGTTGCGCGCGGCCAGCAGCGGTGAATTGGCAAGGACCGCCCTGGCCACTGTCAGGAGGTTCCGGAGGAAAAGGTGGGCAAAGAGGAAATGGCCGTCATCTGTGCCCATCAACGCCAACAGAGAGAACGTGTTTTTGCCCGGCAAGGGGGCAACAATGTAAGAAGTGCGGAAAATTTAACCACTTTTCCAAAGTTTGCCAGTCAGCGACACCACCGAGCCTATTGGCCAAACAAAGTCACCCACCTGTGATGACCATCCACACGGTAGGGTCCGGAGGCGCGGCGTATGCATTCCGCATGGTGGAGATGGACAACGTTAACTTGCTGCACCTCTCGACACCTCTGCATTGAGGTCAGTGTTGAATTGGGCCACGGTGAAGAAGTTTTTCCCCAACCACACGACTGGCAAGAACCCAACGGCACTGTATGAGTATGATGGCTATCAAGTTAGCAACATAAGGACCATCATGCTAACAGTCCACTACGCATCAAGAGTCACTAATGACTTCGTTTTCCAAGTGACCACCCACGCATGGAGACAACATATTAGAATGTGACCTGTTCTACCAACTGGGCTTCTCCATCTTCGACAGTAACAGACACCGTTTAACCCCTTGCACTCTGGTCAATTTCCCTAAAAAACGCCAAAAAATAATGTGCCCAAAGTAAATCAAAAGCTGTTCTTCAACCCTTTGCAGCATCCTCATGGGGTTGGTCTCATTTAAAAGAAAACACTTTGAATTTTTTGGCAAAATAGTCATAATCTCTCTAAGTGCTCCGGCCACAGAGTAACAGTCATCTAAACATAGTGAACTTGAAGAAAATAAATTTCGCCTGGGTGTTTTTTTGGATACAAATGCTTGCAAATAACACACAGCTTCAGATCCGGGCTGGAAAATGCAACAGAAATGTAGAACCAAGTGTTATCCAGCTGAGGTCAAAATTTTGTAACAATACCACAAAAAATGAATATATTACACAGCTTTGTTCTCAGGTAGTTCCCAGGCATTTTTGAACTGTGCCAAATTGTGCCAAATGGCACAGTTTGGAAAAACGTCTGTAACTTTTGAATGATTCAATATAGAGGCTTCATCTTGGGCTCTAATGAAAGGTGACACTCAGGGCTGTGTGTGTGTGTGTGGGGAGGTTGTTTATTCATTCATTCATTCATTCATTCATGAACAAACAAGCCCCCACACACAAAGAAGCATGCCACGTAAAAAATGTGTGGCTTTTTTTTTTACAAGAAAAAATAACCTACAGTGTACTAAAAATTATTTTAAAATATTTGTAATGTAGAAGATAACAACTCCCACCCCCACCCCCCCCCCACTACAGAGGACGGACATCAGCCATCGCTACATGACGGGTCAGTCATGTGGCGATGTGGCGACCGCGGCGCACAGTCCCCGCGGTCCCCGTGGCCCCCCCCCTCGCTACAGAAGAGTAGCGGGGGGGGGCCGTTCACGGTCCGGATGCGGTGCACCAACCGTGTACACACAGTTGCCGCACAGTTGTAATTTATCGATCGGTCAAAAGTCATTTTTGATTACAATTTTCAGGGATAAAGAATAATTTAGCTTACTGTATAACACTTACCTGTTCACAACAGCATGTGGTCTATGATGACCATGGAAGAGAATCCTAAACGTCTACTCTGCTGGAACAGCACCGCCTGTGGCTGAACAGGCCGATGCGCGAATGGCAGTCCTTGTCACACAGGTCGCACTTGTGGGTGGTCTCCGTGCTGCTGGGTCTGTGGCGGTTCTTCCTGCGGGTCCTTTTTTCATCTGCTGCAGCAGTCAGTCTCTCTTCACCCAGCCTTACACAAAACAGCTTTCGAACTTCTGTGCTTCAATTGCCTCGCTGCATTCGCAGCCGTTGGTAGGCGGGTCCTTCTTGCTAGGTTTTCAGTTATTGGTTCTTCAAGGTTTCAGAAACCCAATTCAAGGCTCTTATTAGTCGAATGAGAGGTCAATCACATCTAAACCAATCAAAGCACTCCTTTGGCTTTCTGTTCGCGGCTGTGTCTGTAGTGGAAGAACGGAAATGCAGCTTTTTTTTTCAGTGCCTCCTAGGACGCAGCGCCCTCGTGCGCACTTGTGCACCCTCGTGCGCTCTAGGACGCAGAGACGTGCCCGCCCGCGGTACACCGGAGTGCAAGAGGTTAACTGATTACAATGGTTGGGATGCAACATACCCCGATGGTGTTGACGATGAGTGGAACGAGACACAACAGGATGACGATGACGAGAGTACAGCCGTTCCATGCGTACAAGAGGAACACTGCCCGGAGAGGGGGCAGCGACCAGACTCACCTCAGATCCTCCCCCAGCATGAGCCCACAGGAGCTGCTGTGGAGTTGCAGGAGAGGGAGCCCGCACCTCCCGAGTATCCCGGGACTCAGCAACCCGGCGTACATCCTAACAACGATAATAGTGACACACTACAACAACCAGACTTCCCAGGTGAGGGAGAGAAGGGATCGGACTGCTTCCGAATCCTAGCACAGCACCAGTCTACAGGAGCTGTAGCTGAGTCGCTGGGAGAAGAGTCCACGATCATGCAAGACACAGTAGAGTCACCAGACGTCTTCCAAATCCATGACCAGCATCGGCCTCCAGGTGCCGAGGGTCAGTCATCTTAGGTCTCTCTCGGCCCTTAGCAACATAGCGCTCAGCCATAATAAACCCGCACTAAATTATTAACAGCTTGTTGTAATAAAGTTTGTGTTCAAGCACAGCTCAACTCTCCATTGGTCATTCCGGGTTTCCGGACATAACAGCTTCGAACAGGATGTTCTCAAAGGGAAGTTGCCACTGAGCTTTAAGTTTCACAGAGTGTCATCAGCAGGTTGCAACAGAGATACAGAGAGACTGGAAGAGTCACAGAAAGGCATACAAGTGGACGTCCTTTGGCCACACCCCACAGTGATGACCACTTTATTGTGAACAGTGCCCTGCGGAACCGGATGATGAATGCCACTCAACTCCAGGCACATTTAAGGGAGATCAGAGGCACCCAAGTGTCACATCAAACCATTCAAAACCATGTACATTAGCATATTCTGTGTGCTAGATGACCTGCAAAAGGGTACCTGACCACACCACCAGGCACAGGCGCCATTGTCTTGCATGAGCCAGAGAGCATGCAAGACATGATGACTCGCAAATATATCTCATCAAAGCATATCAAAATGTTTGTGCTGGATGAGGCTGATGAGATGCTTAGTCGTGGATTCAAGGACCAAATCTATGACATTTTCCAGAAACTGATGAGCAGCACACAAGTTGTTCTACTGTCCGCCACCATGCCAACTGATGTGTTGGAGGTGACAAAGAAGTTCATGCGTGACCCGATCCGTATCCTGGTGAAAAAAGAGGAGCTGACCCTGGAGGGTATCCACCAGTTCTACATCAATGTGGAGAAGGAGGAGTGGAAGCTGGACATGTTGTGTGACCTGTATGAAATGCCGACAATCAATTCAATTCAACTTTATTTATATAGTGCCATTTCACAACAACAGTAATCTCATAGCACTATCAACTGTAGGGGGAACCCCCACAGTTGCAGAAAGACCCCAGCAATCAGGCGATCCCCTGTGAGCAAGCACTTGGCGACGGTGGAGAGGAAAAACTCCCTTTTAACAGGAAGAAACCTCCAGCAGAACCAGGCTCAGGGAGGGGCAGTCATCTGCTGCGACTGGCTGGGGGGTGAGGGGACAGAGAAGATGAAAAGAACAGACATGTAGAGAGCAAACAGCACGATGGGGACTCAATCTATGGGAGAGAATAAACAGATGTTAATGACCAGCAAAAAAAAAAAATATTTCATTGAGAGTGAAGAAAGGAGTGAGGCTCAGTGCATTATTGGAGGCCCCCCGGCTGACTAAACCTATTAGCAGCATAACTAAGGGAGGGTTCAGAAACACATGATCCCTCCCTAATTGTAGGCTATATCAAAAAGGTAGGTTTTAGCCCTATTCTTAAAAACAGAGATCGAGTCTGACTCCCGAATCCAGATTGGCAGCTGGTTCCACAGGAGAGGTGCTTGATAACTGAAGGCTCTGCCTCCCATTGTACTTTTGGAGATTCTAGGTATTACAAGTAATCCTGCATTTTGGGAGCGTAGTGCTCTGTTAGGATAATACGGTAGTATCAGATCTTTTAAATAAAAAGGAGCCTGATTGTTTAGAACTTTGTAAGTAAGAAGGAGGATTTTAAACTTAATTCTAAACCCTATGGGAAGCCAATGAAGGGAGGCCAGAACCGGAGAGATATGATCTCTCTTTCTAGTACCTGTTAAAACTCTTGCTGCAGCATTTTGGATCAGCTGAAGACTTTTTAAAGATGTTTTAGGACAGCCTGATAATAAAGAATTACAATAATCTAATCTCGAGCTAACAAAAGCGTGGATCAGTTTCTCAGCATCACTCTGAGACAAGATGTTCCTGATCTTGGCAATATTACGCAAATGATAGAAGGCAGTCTTAGAAACAAATTTAATATGTGAATTGAAGGACAGATCATGATCAAAAATAATTCCAAGGTTCCTCACAGAGCTATTAAGAGAAAGAGTAACCGCATCCAAACTGAAAGTTTGATTTGGAAAGGTATTTCTAAGGTTTTTTGGACCAACAAGAATGACTTCAGTCTTATCTGAATTTAATAGCAGGAAATTACAAGTCATCCAAGCTTTGATTTCCTTAAGACAGGCTTCTAACTTGGCTAATTGATTACTATCATCTGGCTTCATTGACAGGTATAATTGTGTGTCATCTGCATAACAATGAAAATGTATACAGTGCTTTCTAATAATGTTGCCTAACGGAAGCATATATAAACTAAAAAGAGTAGGGCCTAGCACAGATCCCTGTGGAACTCCATGACTAAGCTTTGAGTTGAAAGAAAACTCATTATTTACATGAACAAACTGGAACCTATCAGATAAATAAGATCTAAACCACTGCAACGAAGTTCCATTAAGTCCAACATAGTGTTCTAATCTATCAAGTAGAATATTATGATCAATAGTATCAAAAGCTGCACTAAGGTCTAAAAGGACAAGTACAGAAACCAGTCCATTATCAGATGCAATGAGGAGGTCGTTAGTGACCTTTGCTAAGGCTGTTTCAATACTATGATGGATTCTAAACCCAGATTGAAACTCTTCAAGTAAACCATTGCAAGTAAATCTTCAAGTAAACCTATGCACCAATAGGCACCCCTGTGCCTATTGGTGCATAGGCACAAATGATGGTCGGGACCCGTTTCCCAACCCGAAGGCGCAGGGAAACAACGCTTTTGTCCACCGGGGAAAACTCCAATACAGAGGCAGCAAGGTGGGGGGATACAAGAATACCCACCCCTGCTCATCACCTCTCGCCCGGGGCAACTCCAGAGTAGGCCAAGCTTTATCATTATTATTGTTGTTGTTGTTGTTGTTGTTGTTGTTACCTCAGCCAAGGAGGTAATGCAATCGGGGTGGTTTGTTTGTTTGTCAGTTCGTCTGTTAGCAGGATTATGCAAAAACTACTGGACAGATTTTGATGAAAATTTCACCAGAGGTAGCCATTGGGCCATTACATTTTGGTGATGATCTGAGAGTGCATGCCTCCACCAAGGACCTTGTTTGAATTTTTGCAGTAGGATTACACAAAAGCTACTGGATGGATTTGGATGAAGTTTTCACCAGAGGTGGTTCTTGGGCAAGAGAGGAACCCATTACATTTTGGTGATGATCCAAGAATGCATACCTCCACCAAGGCTCTTAACTTCTCACAGTGTGTTAGCAAGAATCCTCCAAAACTACTGGATAAACTTTGCTGCAATTTTCACCAGAACTGGCTTGTGACCTACACACAAACCCAAAACATTTTGGAGGTGATCCATGACGGAAGGAGCCTTGGCAGAGGTCTTCACTCTCTGAGTGGTTTCCTAGTTGTTATTGTCATTATTATTACTGTTATTTTAGTACCTACCCTGTCACGTCCGCTGCGCGATCTCGCAATGAACATATAAATTGGCAGCAAGCCCAAAATGCAGTGTAAGTAACTTGTTTATCTACAATGGAAAAATGTGCAAAATGTCCAAATAACAGTCACTGTGAATAAGAGTAAGACAACCCGCTACAACCCTCGTAGGCTTAGAGGAAATGCCTAACACGCTCCGGACAGTCAGGAGTGGGAGGGAAAGGCACAAAAGAAAACTTACGGATATGTTGGAATGGAAAGGCTCTAAGACACAACATGTTAAGTCTAGGGTAAAGAAGCCAATAATCCGGGGAGTCAGATTGTCCCATGTTGACTTAAGCTGCCACACTGGCTGAGCACACTGCCTCCCAATAAATACTCAAAATACTAATGAAGGCAAGTGGACACAACCATGTGGCAAGCAGGTGCGTGACTAATTGGAAAAGTGTGTGTGTGTGTGTGTGTGTGTGTGTGTGTGTGTGTGTGTGTGTGTGTGTGTGGTGATACAATACACGCTGGTGAATGTCTGGTGAGGAGGAGGCGTGGCCGTAGGACTGACAGAGAGCAAGTTCAATCTGTCAGCTGGAATTAATAAGCAATAATCAAAACCCTGCAGCCACAGGTCATGGACGGGGTAGAACAACCCCGAACATGACATACCCTAGTATTTGGACTTGCCATCCTCACAATTCCAATTGTATGAATGAGAATAACAGGGAAAGGTATATGAACATAAGAAGAAAGAAAGACAAAAGAAAAACAAAAAACATCACTTGCATACACAGGAGACAATCTTGAAAAGTTCATGTTTATATGCTGAAAATAGTCACATTAAGTGTTTAAGTCAAGTAATAACATTGTTAAATCTGAACATATATTTTTTTTCTTAATTTTCTACCAATATCAGGCATTGAAAATGACAATGAGTGAAGTTTATTTCATATAAAATTCAACTTCTTGAGCCAGAATGGAGAAGTTGCAGCCTATACCTATGTGGCGCAATGACTTGTTTGCTTTTCTTTACCTGCACAATGTGGAGGCCACACTTCACTGAATGCAACTAGTCTGACGGTTAGCAATGTCCAGTCTATAGATGTCAGTGCTGTAAACATTGTCCTCACTGATTTAGTTATGTTTGAATGAAGCCATGAGGATTATGTATACAAAGGTGAGACGTGTCTGAATGACCCAATGGCACCGCATTTACAGGTCAATGAAGATGGTAATGTTGAGGATTTCATGCCTTTAAAGGACTCATCACACACACTGACGGGTGTATCGGGATCAATTTAAAGTTTCCTATCTTGCCTAATTAACATGAGCAGCAACACAACCTCCCTTAGACCTGCAATTCAGGTTTTAGGTTTTGTCTAGCCAAGATTTCAACATATGTTAGCCTTGCCTCACAGCTCTCCCCTCTGGACTCTGTTGATTACATCTATTTACACCAGCTTCCTGTAGCTCCTGCGTGCCTGCTTGGCTGGCCTGCACAAACATACATGTGCATGTTAGGCATGATTCATAGCACAGAGTGGTGCTTTCATATCTCAGAAGCCTGTGTATTTGAGTTGGTGCGCTGATATGCATGTGTGTGTGTTTTAGGAGGTTTGATGAGGTTGGTGGGAGGGGAAGGGAGGACGGTGGTGGTGTGGGTGCTATGTTGTTACTGTTCCTGATTGGTTGAAATATTTTCTCTGGCAACGACAAAACGTGATGCTGGCTGCAGAGGCACTGCAGTGTGGTGGTGCAGCAGAGAGAGAGAGAGAGAGAGAGAGAGAAGGGAAGGGGGTGGGCAGGCAGAATAAGGTTCATGCATAAGGACGGAGCCAGAAGCACCAGGAGAGAGAGAGGAAGAGCGTGCGTGTGTGCGTGTGTGAAAACAGTACGCATGTGTGACTGCGAGGTGCACCGACGGGAACGGATGGAGGAGGAGAAAGAGCAGCGATGAACGGCAGCTGAGTCGAGAGGAGAGGCGAGAAGGGACAGAAGGAGAAGAGAGAGGCTTACTGTACCTGAGGACAGGGGGGAGAAAGGAGGAGGAAAGGAGGAGGAGGGAGCGAAGCTCAGAATACACAGAATAAGGTTATCAACTAATCAGGGGATGGACAGAGGGATGCCAGGGGGAGACAGCCCGGATGAGAAGGCGCACGGATGGGGGCGGTGAAGGTACAGAAGAGAGGCGAGCGATGAATCCACCTCACAGCAGCTTCCTCCATTTTACATCCCCTCCGTCTGTTCCTCCCTTCCCCGCTGCCCGTTGCTGGCACCTGTAGAAGAAAGCCGGTCAGGAGAGAACATCCTCACCTCCGGACAAAGAGACCAGGCGAGAGAAAGGACTGGAACAAGACAAACGACACGGAGACGGGCAGGTGAGAGCGTGTGCGTCTGTGTGTTATCTGTCTGTGAGGTGTGGCTCTTCTCTTTCTGTCCTTATCTGTGTAAGCCTGACACAGACGTGGGTAGTGTTTGCCTTTTTTGTGTGTGTGTGTGTGTGTGTGTTACAATGAGCTGGGATTTGCATGGTTGTTGCGTCATGGTAAGTCACACACACACACACGCACACGCACACGCACAGAGGGGATGAATGAATGGAAACACACACCTGCACACCTACTGATAAACCACAGGCCACAGCGTGAACAAAACCCCGATCGTGCACGTTCGGGTGCAGATCTCGAGCGCGTCCCAGGAGTTTTCACATCTGGGCAGCGTGCGTGTGCGAGCGTGTGCATGTGCTAGGTGAAAGGGACAAAGCAGGAACGGGCAGTTCCGTGGCTGTCAGCAACACTGGGGCATCTCCATATTGGCCATGCATCGGCGCTGCAGTGCCGAGCGTCCACCTCGCCATGCTGCGATTGCATAACTGCTGCTGCACCCCTCCCACACGTGAAGCAGCATGTTCAAGCCCCATCCAGACATTTGGGGACTGGGGGGAGGGGGGCGGCACGAGCCTCCCGAGCATCATCTGCATGGGTACCATCCACCTTAAACGTGCACTGGGGTGAGAGGAAAACCTTTTGAAAGCAAAATCAATTAACGAGCGTCAAGCTTTTTCCCCTCATGAATCTTCCATGAAGTCTGAGCGATGCTGGTTTTCTGCCGTGTTTGAGCTGTGCTGAGCTTCACACACGAGAACAAAGAGCACTTGGCCGTAATGAATTGCGTGGCAAAATGGCCGATGGTCTGCCATCCGTGAATGATGGTGGGCTGAATGACTCAAAACAACACCTCGCCCCGCTGTACATGTGGAGACCACAGCATGGCAGCTGTACGGCGGACTGTAAATATATGACAAATGGGTTGATGCGGCTAAGCATATGGGGATCTAAATCCTGGGAGGATAACAGTGAGATATAGTCAAATAATGCCATTATCTTGACATGCTTTCTGCAGGATTATGTGGCGCATGAGGGAAAATTTAAATTAAAAGAAATGGTTGCAAGGAAAACAAGCTTTACTCAATAACAAGCAAAGAAAGTCGTAATGCAGGATTTTCTGCATAGTGCATTCAAACCTTCTGTGTTTACAGTGATTCACAGAGAAAAGCTGCAGCCTGCAAATGTTCAGTAGATCTGGGGATTTGTCCTCACAGTCCACTAAGGTCGCTGCATGTTATGCAATGGAAGCGCAGCGTAACAGCATATTTCAAAGGGGTCAGAGCCGGGGATGAGCCGATGCTCTCCGGGCAGAACCTTGGCATAGCTGGCATACCTGACTCACGGCTGGTATGTGGCACGGGGGCGACAAGACGTGCACAGAGCGACAGATAACGGCCAGATGAATGGAGGCAAACAGGTTTTTTTTTTTTATTGGTGAGAGGCCAGGACAGACTGGCTCACGATGACTCATCCGTGCCCTTCTCCCGCACCCCCGATCTGTACAGGTGGAACCCGTGCATGAGTGAGGGATATCAGGAAGGAATATGATAGGAATGTGTTTGTTTTTCCTCTTTTTTTTTTTGACACACTTGGATTAGATCAGTCCACAGTTACGCGCAACTGTAGATGGGTTAAAAAAAAAATACTCATAGCCTGTTATCAGTTTGTTTGTGTGTTTCCGCGGGAATGTGGAGGGTGGTGCCCAGTGTGTGCGTGTGTGTGTGTGTGCGTGTGTGTGTTCTTGCATGTGTGTGCTTAATGGCATGAGGAATGTGCTGCTGATGCAGACTCCTCTGACATCCCCGTGGTCAGCTCTCCCCGTCTTCCGCCTCCTCCTCCTCTTTGCTTGTGATGATGAGGTCAAATGCCCGCCATGATTTCATTAGCAGAATAATTCCTGGGCAGGGAGAGGATCCAGGGCGCGCACACGCACACATGTTGTGGAGACTGTGGAGAGCTGCGGCAGTTTACGCTCAGCTAATATGGTGGCTGGGTTGAAGAGGAGCTCCTTATATAACCGGGGAGGGCGCCGTCGATTAGGAGGAGAAGGAGGCCGTCGGCAGGCAGCCCACATTACTTATCAGGCCTTTTCACAGCACTGTTACCAAATTAGAGGGTAATTTAAGCTGCTTCATTTCCCCCCAGGCTCACAGGATCCTCATGAAGCCGGGTCGCTTTATCAGCTCCAGCCATCCCATTATCAGCCAGACAGTTATTTTTACCAGTTGTTTTTATCCACTAAATATGCCTAGACATGTAAGTGATTTTGTGACTAACACTGCTCCTAAATCACCTCAAATATTTATTTATTTTTTTTTTGGGGGGGGGGGGTACAAATTTATTTGATCATATGTTCAATTAAGGTATCTTTTCCACATCCCAGCATTTAGGGAAGCTCTAGAAAGTACCAATAGATGACTGACAATCGTACAAGCGTGCACATTTGATGGCACTTTCACAACACATCCAACATGGGGGGCTCGCCTCCTATGTTAAAAACTAACCAGTTTCTGAGTTTTGGAAGAACACTTGAGGTGTCAAGAAGCTGTATAGCCGCTTAAAAGAATTTTTACTGAACCAGGCTGTAGTTGAAGTTCTTGAGAGTCCAAACACAATGAGTCATGTACTGAGCCTAAACCTAAGGTGTCATTTTTAGAGTGTAACCCTAAACAAGTAGTTTCAAGAGTCTGACCAGGTAGTTTTGAGTACCTAAACGCAATGTGTAATTTTTATATTCTAAAACTACCAGAATCACAGTCTAAATCTGTTGTGTTATTGCTCAAGTTGAACCCGGACCAAGAAGTTTGTGTAGACTTAAGATGCACTGTGGTGGATATAAATGCCCTTTAAAACAAATCTACAGACGTGGACAAAATTGTTGGTACCCCTCTGTTAATGAAAGAAAAACCCACAATGGTCACAGAAATAACTTGAATCTGACAAAAGTGGTAATAAATAAAAATTCTATGAAAATTAACCAATGAAAATCAGACAATGCTTTTGAATTGTGGTTCAACAGAATTATTTTAAAAAACAAACTCATGAAACAGGCCTGGAAAAAAATGATGGTACCCCTAGAAAAGATTGAAAATAATGTGACCATAGGGACATGTTCAACCAAGATGTGTCCTCTAATTAACATCACAGGTGTCTACAAACTTGTAATCAGTCAGTCGGCCTATTTAAAGGGTGACAAGTAGTCACTGTGCTGTTTGGTGACATGGTGTGTACCACACTAAACATGGACCAGAGGAAGCAAAGGAGAGAGTTGTCTCAGGAGATTAGAAAGAAAATTATAGATAAGCATGTTAAAGGAAAAGCCTATAAGACCATCTCCAAGCAGCTTGATGTTCCTGTGACTACAGTTGCACATATTATTCAGAAATTTAAGATCCACGGGACTGTAGCCAACCTCCCTGGACGTGGCTGGAGGAGGAGACAGATAATACAAATGGTAACAAAAGAGCCCAGGACAACCTCTAAACACATTCATGGTGAACTCCAAGGTCAAGGTACATCAGTGTCAGATCGCACCATCCGCCGTTGTTTGAGCGAAAGTGGACTTCATGGGAGATGACCAAGGAGGACACCACTGTTGAAAACAAATCATAAAAAAGCCAGACTGGAATTTGCCAAACTGCATGTTGACAAGCCACAAAGCTTCTGGGAGAATGTTCTATGGACAGACGAGACAAAACTGCAACTTTTTGGCAAGGCACATCAGCTCTATGTTCACTGACGCAAAAGTGAAGCATACCAAGAAAAGAACACTGTCCCTATTGTGAAACATGGAGGAGGTTCTGTTATGTTCTGGGGCTGCTTTGCTGCATCTGGCACAGGGTGTCTTGAATCTGTGCAGGGTACAATGAAATCTCAAGACTATCAAGGTATTCTAGAGTGAAATGTGCTGCCCAGTGTCAGATACCTTGGTCTCAGTCGCAGGTCATGGGTCTTGCAACAGGATAATGACCCAAAACACACAGCTAAAAACACCCAAGAATGGCTAAGAGCAAAACATTGAACTATTCTAAAGTGGCCTTCAATGAGCCCTCATCTAAATCCTATTGAACATCTGTGGAAGGAGCTGAAACATGCCGTCTGGAGAAGGCACCCTTCAAACCTGAGGCAACTGGAGCAGTTTGCTCATGAGGAGTGGGCCAAAATACCTGCTGAGAGGTGCAGAAGTCTCACTGACAGTTACAGAAATCGTTTGATTGCAGTGATTGCCTCAAAAGGTTGTGCAACAAAATATTAAGTTAAGGGTACCATCATTTTTGTCCAGGCCTGTTTCATGAGTTTGTTTTTTAAAATAATTCTGTTGAACCACAATTCAAAAGCATTGTCTGATTTTCATTGGTTAATTTTCATAGAATTGTTATTTATTACCACTTTTGTCAGATTCAAGTTATTTCTGTGACCATTGTGGGTTTTTCTTTCATTAACAGAGGGGTACCAACAATTTTGTCCACGTCTGTACATTGTCTAAAATGGTATCTTATGCCCTTTTTTCCACAAAACAAACCTTTAATGGTCTTGCACTTGCTTGTGAAAATCTTTACCCTTTTCCTCTTCAAACACTGGAATCTATAAATATTCTATTTAGGCCCACCCACATCCCACCCACAAGGACGATGACATGCCACCTCTCCTCGAGGAGCCCATACACAAAAGTCTGCAAGCTGGCAAATTTGACCAGAAAATGATAGTACTGAAGAATGAAAAATGACAACGCTGCCGTGACTTGGCACTTGCGGCACACACAAGCACCACAGCAAAGAGGCTGGGCGTGCACACCGACCACCACTGCTATGCCCTGCCGGGATGAGAGCTACATACAACTGGCCAAAAGAGGACCATGAATCCCACTGGTGCTTGTGTGCCTATTATATCCAAAACTTTAAAAGTTAACACCACCATGTTTAGAGGAACGACCAGATTGATTTTATATTACATGCAACCACACATGGCCCGGAGCAGCACAGAACACAGTGGAGAGGCCGCTCCAGCCTGCAGCCAGAGAGTGGACATGCACAGCTGGAGACAGAGCAGCTCTGGTCCTCTCAGCCATTACCAAACAACACGACACATTCATTCCATGCAAAATCACCTCTGCATGATCTCAACACACTCCAAAAGTATTTTACTTTGCTGTGCGCCATCAGGGCAAAACTGTCAGGTGACCTGATTACATCTCTTTTCTCCTCCTGTATAATGTGCTGCAGCGTCTCAACAAAAAAGTCTGAACAAGCAAATCAAAACATGGAGCATGTCATAAACCTCCATGCACCATGGCTCGGCACACGAGAGACAGAATGAAACCGAAAAGCGAGAGCAGATGGTGTACTTTATTACAAACACACAGAAAGTAACAAGTCCAATAATGTCCACGAAACAGAGAAATGAATATGCTGAGTAAGGGCCACCAGAAAAACAGGGGGCTACATGGATGTTCTACAGCCGAGGAGGGGAATGCCTCGTGCTATGAGACTGTGATACGCACACACACAGGGAAAGGCGACCAGCCTAGTGCTGATGCAGCAATAGCACAAAAAGAAAGGCAAATAAACACTTACAGCTGGAACAATTCGAAGCTGTCCGAGAAGTCCGGTGGATGAGGATAGGAAGCTGAGGAAGCCGCAAACACCCAGGGATTGATCGTCTGAAGATGTCGGGCTGAGTATGTGAAGGGAGTGATACATCATTCATGGAGAGCTAGCTGCCATGAACGAGGGTGAATTCCCCGACAATCTTTCCTCCGAAGCGGCAAACAAATACTCCTGAAGCTAATGAAGAAAGAGATTGCCGGTGCGAGAACGCGTGGGCAGGACTGATTGGCATCCGATGTGTGAGAGGGCGTGTGAAAGAGAGTGAATGGAGCGTGTGCGTGTGTGTGTGTGTGTGTGTGTGTGTGCGTGTGCGTGTGGGTGTGAGTATGTGTGTGAACACCCGTGACAGTGCAGCTGATGGCACTAGACAGGAGAATGGGGCGTGTCCAAGCTGTTAGATGAAAACTAGGGCAAAACATAGCAATGAGTCAGAACTGGGTTTGCCCTTCAAACCCAGATTCATGAGCCCCCCCCCCCCCAGGGGTGGATACCAGACACCCCAGTACCATCAGCCAAAAAGAAAAGAAACAACACCTCTCAAGGGACCCCCCCCCCCCCCGGAAACAAACACTAACCCAGGGTGGAAGGTAGGGGAAAACCGGTTAGGAGGGAAGCAACCAGTGAAAACACAATCAGAACAAAAACAGAATAAAGAGCAAACCCCTCCTAACAACCCCCAACCTGGAACACTAACCCCCCTCCCCAGAAGTCCAAAGTTCAGGGGGTAGACCTGAGTCCCAGGCCCCCACTATGGTGAGGAGTGGCAGATCGGGTGGCCTACCCAAGTCCCAAGTCCAGCAGGCGGCCCGTGGGATAGTGTCCGGCGGCTTGCCGGGGCCGATGGGCCACCCGACCCATAAGCCAAGTCCTTCGGGTGGCCAAGCAGCGTGGTGGAGCCACCAGGACCTGAGAGTAGGGCGGAGAGGCAACCTCCACACTCGGGAACAGTGGCAGCAAAGCCAAGGAACAGAGGCCCCCCTGCCGTTTGAGGCTTGGGGCAGGGGGACTGTAGCACCCGCGACGGTCCCGGTCTGGGACGTGGCTGCACCCGTGACGGACTCCAGTTGGGGCTCTGCTGCACCAGCGGTGGACTCCAACTGGGGCTCTGATGCACCCGCGGTGGGCTCCGGTTGGAGCACCGTTGCACCTGCGGTGACCCCCATAGGAGGCCTCATTGCTCCCGCGGTGGTCTCCCCAGCAAGGGAGGTGATGCTCCTCGCGTCCTCCAGCGTTGAACCCCGATCCTCAGTTGCTTCCAGCAGCTCTCTGGCAACCCCGGCCGGAGGCTCCAAGCCCAAAGAGAGAGAAAGAGAAACTGGATCAGGGTCGCTGGCAGCGGTGGAGCCCGGTGTGGCAGTCCCGAGGGCCACTGTGAGCTGCCCCTGGTCCACCTCACCATGAGTCGGGCAGTGTGACATTAATATTGATATTCCTGACATAATGGAGCACACTTGCCTGACTTCTGGCTCCACCACTGTCTAGGACTCCGGCGATTTAGGGTGCAGAGGTTCCTACAGTCCGTTGGGTGCTGCACCCCCGTCAGCCTCCTCCAGGACAACTGAACCCTCCTCGTTGTCTATGGGCAACCCTGGTTGTGGCGGCTCCTCTCCGGCGACCCTAGGAAGGAGCTCAATGGAGACGGTTAGGGTCGCCGGCCGCAGCAGAGCCCGGTGAGGAAAGTTCAGATGCAGCTGGAGGCTGCACCCGACTTTCCTCCCCAAGAGCCAGGCAAGAACTCTCAACACTTGACAGGTGAACTACAGGAGAGATTACTTGCCTGTGCTCGAGTTCTACCACCGTTCAGGACTCCAACGGCGATGACGATGATGTTTGGGGTCCAATCGGCTGGAGGTCTGGTCCGGGAGATGGCTCTGCCATGGCGGCCCCCACAGCAGGTATGATGGTCTCTGCAGTCGTGGTCTCCTCCAGTGAAGCCCCTAATGTCAGTAACCCTCCCGGCATGAAGTCTGGAGGTGGAGACCTGGGTGGCACTGTGTCCGAAGAGACTGAAGCTGGGGGATGCTCCTTCATTGGCACCTGCTTCCGGTCGGTCACAGCGCTCCTTCTCTTGTCGTAGCGGTTCTGCGGGATGCAGTCCTCCAGCATCGCGCATTCCCTCCTCCCCCGATTGTCGAGTTCCATGGCTGGTGGACACTCCAAGGAAGGGGATGGAGACACAAAGGAAATAGATGAGTTCATCATAGGAGCAGCAGGGGGAGAGCACTCAGGCGACTGCCTAGCCTGAGGTTCTCTCCCAGGGGACAGACAAGGCTTATCCTTAATGACTAAGGTACAGTGAAAACCCACTTGCCTGGCCTCCTGGGTCTGAATGTTGGTGGATGCCGACAGCGTGTTGTCCTCCTTCTCCATGCCCATAGGTCTTCTAGGCTCCTCGGTGGTTGACGGAGGAGCTGGCCCAAACGGCATGGAGGTGGGCGGGTCCGGAGTGGCACACACAGTCCCTCTGGCAGCTGGGGTGGATGACCCAACGACAGGAACTGTGGCTGAAGCTGAAGGGGCGTCTGACTTGACATGACTGGCGCCTAGCGGCTGCCCCGGCCTTGGATGCGCTCTGCAGAGCGTGCCCAAATGCCAAGTCACATTTCGTTACCTTGTATTCATACATGTGTAATGACAATAAAGTTGAATCTCATCTCATCTCATCTGCTGATATGACAGCTGGCACCGAGGGGGGCTTCGCCACAGCAGTGGTCAGACTTGACGTCCGGTTAAGAACCGCCGATGAGGTGACGGGCCTCTTCCATCACTGAGGCTTAGGATTAACCTCACGCCATGCGATTGACTCCTCCCACTCCTCCTGCATCTGATGATCCTCTCCCGGGGCCGGCGGGGAGTCAAGGGAGACAGAAGACAGGGAATAAGGAGCCGTGACAGCAGCTATTTGGGGAGCTTCAGCAAGTAATAATTTCTGAAATTCCTCCACAGGAATCTGATTGATCACCTCAGGAGACACTGCAAGAGAACGGAGATGAACTTGCCTGAACTCCTGACTGGTGATGGAGTCCGCTGCTGCCTCGGTGTCCTGCTTCGTCCTCCCAGGAGTAGGATGGGAAATCCGGCGGAGGGAGGAGCACTCCAGCTTGGGAGGCGAGCAGCAGGCTCCGGTCCTCCAGGAGCGTGTCATGGGAAGCCGCGGTTAAGCTCTGATGGCTCCTCCTGTCATCTCCTCCAGCTGTCGGCATGACTCGTGGACCAGGGTGAGAAACAATGTCAACCCCGGATATTTCCAGAGACCAAGGCACGTCTGGAGCACCCTGACAACGATGTCGAACAGCAGAAATTCTCCTTCAGGGAGTTGGTGGCTTGAGCCCGGGAAATGAATACCACAGCTCGATCAGCCACTCCACACTCCTCAGGGCTCAGTCCAAAAATGGAAAAATCCATGGAGGCGACTAGGGCGAAAAGTACTACGGAGAGAAAGCGAAAATTCACTCGTGCACCACCTCTCCGCTGTGCTTTTACACTGGTTGGGGCATTCTGTCATAAACCTCCGTGCGCCATGGCTCGTGCACGAGAGAGAGAATGAAACTCAAAAGCAAGAGTAGATGGTGCACTTTATTACAAACACACAGAAAGTAACAAGTCCAATAATGTCCACGAAACAGAGAAATGAATATGCTAAGGGCCACCAGACAAACAGGGGGCTACACGGATGTTCTACAGCCGAGGAGGGGAATGCCTCCTGCTACAATACTGCAATATGTACACAGGGAAAGGCGACCAGCCTAGTGCTGACGCAGCAATAGCACAAAAAGAAAGACAAATAAACACTTACAGCTGGAACAATTCAAAGCTGTCCGAGAAGTCTGGTGGATGAGGATAGGAAGCTGAGGAAGCCGCGAACACCCAGGGATTGATCGACTGAAGATGTCGGGCTGAGTACGTGAAGGGAGTGATACGTCATTCATGGAAAGCTAGCTGCCATAAAGGAGGGTGAATGCCCCCACAATCTCTTTCCTCCAAAGCAGCAAATATTCCTGAAGCTAACGAGGAAAGAGATTGCCGGTGCGAGAACGCGTGGGCAGGACTGATTGGCATCCGGTATGTGAGAGGGCGTGTGAAAGAGAGTGAATGGAGCGTGTGCGTGTGTGTGTGTGCGTGTGGGTGTGTGTATGTGTGTGAACACCGGTGACAGTGCAGCTGATGGCAGTAGACAGGAGGAGGGGGCATGCCCAAGCTGTCAGATGAAAACTAGTGCAAAACATAATGAGTCAGAACTGGGTTTGCCCTCCAAACCCAGATTCATGACAGAGCATGTAAATATATCCAGGCTTATCTGGATATATGTGGATCATTTTCTCTCTAGCACATTACCTATTTGACACAAGGCTTTCACATTTATTGTACATAAAACCATACCATTAGTAGAACAGAGTACAGGCTTAGTTCTGATTAGTTCCCCATTCTAGTGATGTCAGAATGTTTTTTCTAAACTTGCCTTTTTGAAGAGGGAGGAGCTTAACAGAACTTTCACAGCGGAAAAACAAAGACATGACACAAGAATGATTTTTCTCTTGATATATCCTGTAAATCATAAAAAATGTTGCAGACATGTTAACAAGAAAAAAACTTGATTTTCACTGGAGCGTCACTTTAATCTAACATGTTGCTTCTAGAGCTCAGTCACCAAATATTTTTGAGTACCTTAACCTAATGCCCAGTTCAAACTACAGGAATTCAGCCAGATAATGGCTTGATTTTGTTGCAGTCAACGATCATAGAGTGTCATATGCAATTATGATACTCTGGTAAAACAAACAAAAAAAAAACTAGTGTAACGTAATCCACAAACAGCACTCTAGTATGCTTCTTAGAGACCACAACTGGGCAAGACTAGTATATCCAAATATTTTGTACTTTATTTCCTAGAGTAACAACAGCAGTTTGACGAGTTTCCTTCAGTTTTATTATCGTCAACCCAATTTCTCTAAAAAAAAAAAAAAGTATTATCGTTCATCAGAGCTTCTCTTTTAAATCAAGAAAGAGGAGCTGTTCATCGCAGCCTAAGCTGTGTTAGTCTGCTCTGATGAATGCAAAATTGTAGATTTAATTCAAAACAACAGCTGGGATATTTTTATTTTGAATTATTCTTTTAAAAGAATGGCAGTGAATGAGGTTAAAATTGTAAAAACTGTAACCATCTGATAATGAATATCGGGTCTGTGTGCACATACCAGCTCTTCTCCTGGGTCATGGTGACAGCAGGACAGACTGGTCCAGCTGCGGTCCGGTAGAGAACTGAATCATAAACCCAAGGAATTTTTTTTTCCTCTGTGTAGTGAAAAACCCTGTTGTGTCTTCAGTTTGTATTTAACTGTCCTCATTTAACAGAAAACACCGGCTGAGTGTGTTTTTTCATTAATCCAGATGCGCAAGCACAAACACAAGATATGATGATGCGATATGATGACTCAACACACGACAGTTTAGTGGACAAAACATTTTTAAAGAAGAGGTTTGTAGTTTAAAATCTTCAGACTGACAGAAGCCTACCCCCCACCCCCGTGCACCGTGCACCTAAACTGGAATGCACACATACTCCCTCTTCATTCATTCATTGCCCTAAAAAAAAAAAAAAAAAAAAATCATAAATTAATGCCTAATCTATAGACTCCGACATTAAGTCCACAATTAAAATGAAAATGTGGATGGAATAAAAAACTAGTGTGTGGTCATACTGCAATTAAAATGATGTACAATTTTATTATGACTATTACAACTCTTTGCATTAAAATAACAGAAAAATCATGGTGTTTTCTCGTGAGCTCAGGAACTGCGCAATTTCAAAAGATATCACTGAAATAACATTAAACAATGCGCTTCTGATGACAGACGTTCTTTTTCCTGATCAAAAGTACATTGGTGTATCATGCACCATAATAGTTAAGAACCTGAGAAAAGAGCCTCCTCCTCCCAGCCCAAGGCAGGCGCACTGTCTACTGCTAATTAAACGGCGTGATGCAAAGCGTAAAAAACAGTGTTCTGACAGAAACTAACAAAAACACTGGCGTACGGCAAAAAGTCTGCTGATGGCCGTGAAAATAGGGCTCCTAGAGTCTAAATAATCCACATTGTCCAAGTAGTTTTTACACTTTAAACATAATTAATTCCTTTTTTAAAGCCACTCCCTAATGTGTTGTTTGTAAAGTATAAACCTAACCAAGTAATCTTATGGCTGGGCAATAACGACAATTGCCTTCCCCCATAGATCTCCATCTAATCATGGTGAAGGGGTTTGCCCTATTCAGTGTTGCCAAATGGGAAATGTTTAAGTATTGTACCAACAGCTTAAAATTATCATATTTTGAGGAAAATTATCATACACACCCAGTTTTCATTCTGACGTAGCTCAGGATCATCTGCTTCAGTAGCATATTATCACAGATTGTGAATATTATGGCCTATAATGCAGTTTTACCTTTAAATAATCTAATAGATCGGTTGGATCCTCTTGGAGACCAGCGCCTCTACCTGTGTGGAGTACAGGATGAGCCCCTGGCCTGCACTGAACAGACCAAAATATCAGTCATAATTAACTATCTTCTATATGTCTTCTGTTGAATCATCAACGTCTTGTCTCATAAATATTTTGAGAAGTACTCTGTTTATACATTTGGAATAAACATCAAAATCAATCCACCTAAACTAATGCTAAAATGCCTCTGATAATTTACAGACATGGACAAAATTGTTGGTACCCCTCTGTTAATGAAAGAAAAACCCACAATGGTCACAGAAATAACTTGAATCTGACAAAAGTGGTAATACATAAAAATTCTATGAAAATTAACCAATGAAAATCAGACAGTGCTTTTGAATTGTGGTTCAACAGAATTATTTTAAAAAACAAACTCATGAAACAGGCCTGGAAAAAAATGATGGTACCCCTAGAAAAAGATTGAAAATAATGTGACCATAGGGACATGTTCAACCAAGATGTGTCCTCTAATTAACATCACAGGTGTCTACAAACTTGTAATCAGTCAGTCGGCCTATTTAAAGGGTGACAAGTAGTCACTGTGCTGTTTGTTGACATGGTGTGTACCACACTAAACATGAACCAGAGGAAGCAAAGGAGAGAGTTGTCTCAGGAGATTAGAAAGAAAATTATAGACAAGCATGTTAAAGGAAAAGGCTATAAGACCATCTCCAAGCAGCTTGATGTTCCTGTGACTACAGTTGCACATATTATTCAGAAATTTAAGATCCACGGGACTGTAGCCAACCTCCCTGGATGTGGCCGCAGGAGGAGACGGATAATACGAATGGTAACAAAAGAGCCCAGAACAACCTCTAAACACATTTATGGTGAACTCCAAGGTCAAGGTACATCAGTGTCAGATCGCACCATCCGTCATTGTTTGAGCCAAAGTGGACTTCATGGGAGACGACCAAGGAGGACACCACTGTTGAAAACAAATCATAAAAAAGCCAGACTGGAATTTGCCAAACTGCATGTTGACAAGCCACAAAGCTTCTGGGAGAATGTCCTATGGACAGACGAGACAAAACTGCAACTTTTTGGCAAGGCACATCAGCTCTATGTTCACCGACGCAAAAATGAAGCATACCAAGAAAAGAACACTGTCCCTACTGTGAAACATGGAGGAGGTTCTGTTATGTTCTGGGGCTGCTTTGCTGCATCTGGCACAGGGTGTCTTGAATCTGTGCAGGGTACAATGAAATCTTAAGACTATCAAGGTACTCTAGAGAGAAATGTGCTGCCCAGTGTCAGACAGCTTGGTCTCAGTCACAGGTCATGGGTCTTGCAACAGGATAATGACCCAAAACACACAGCTAAAAACACCCAAGAATGGCTAAGAGTGAAACATTGGACTATTCTAAAGTGGCCTTCTATGAGCCCTGATCTAAATCCTATTGAACATCTGTGGAAGGAGCTGAAACATGCTGTCTGGAGAAGGCACCGTTCAAACCTGAGACAACTGGAGCAGTTTGCTCATGAGGAGTGGGCCAAAATACCTGCTGAGAGATGCAGAAGTCTCATTGACAGTTACAGAAATCGTTTGTAGTGATTGCCTCAAAAGGTTGTGCAACAAAATATTCAGTTAAGGGTGCCATCATTTTTGTACAGGCCTGTTTCATGACTTTGTTTTTTAAAATAATTCTGTTGAACCACAATTCAAAAGCATTGTCTGATTTTCATTGGTTAATTTTCATAGAATTTTTATGTATTACCACTTTTGTCAGATTCAAGTTATTTCTGTGACCATTGTGGGTTTTTCTTTCATTAACAGAGGGGTACCAACAATTTTGTCCATGTCTGTAAGTAGAACCCAATTGTAGTTTTATTGAGAACCACAATCCAGTAACATTTTTGCAGACATTTGGATCTTGCAGCAGCAACAGTAAACATTAGTGCAAATGCTAACAACAGGTTTGAACTACCCAGTAAAACTGTGGTCTGCCCCCCCCCCCCCACCCCCGCTTTCGTTTCTCAACCTGCTGGTGATGTTGCTTACTTGTTGAGTCTGTTGTGCCTGCATTAGTGCTGTAACGTACGCAAATGATTTGATCGAGTGTACTAGTTTTTAATGGGTGAACGTACTGTATGAATTACTCACCGGAACTGTACTGGAAGCCAGGGATCACCAGCTGAATCACCTGCCTGAGCAGCAAACGAGCCCCATCCACTTGGTTCATCTGACTCTTAGTTCAGTGAATGGTAGACAGAGCTCCAGTACAGCACTGAGTGATTCGGGGTACCACAGATCTTTTTAGCTTGACTCAGTATGTTTCAGTGAATTGTGGATCCCATCACTAGCCTCTCTGCTGCCTCTCTGCTCTGCTACCGTGATACGTCTTCTTTTCCACGCAGCCCGAGCATGTGAGACGATGCGTAAAAACAAGTGCAGTATGTATGCGCAGGATCTGTATTCTGATTGTGTTTGCTAATATATTAACCTAGGCACCTAATGAAGAGGTCAAATTATCGTATATTTTGGGATTTTTGAAATTATTGATCATACATCGTACAAAGGGCAAAACTATCATACAAATATGATAATTATTGTACATCTGGCAACACTGGCCCTATTGCTCTATTGAACCCATGAACTACTGTATGTCAACTTCCTCCCAGTAGGATCTTCCAAGGAAAATCGGTTCTGGGTGAAGTGGCAGACCAAAACTGGTCCAGTGGATAACCATGAAAAGGTTTTTTTAAAAAAAAGAAAAAAAAACTGTTATCCAGTGAACCTGGATCAGTATGCAGTTATTAGTGCCCCGCCCTGGAGCCAGGCCGGGGGGAAAGGGACAGTGCCAAGCACCTAGGGGCCATGTTTGTACCTATGGGACATGGCTGGGCTCAGCACGAAAAAGCCACATGGATCTATTCTCCAGTGCAGCCATTGTCTGGGATCATTCCAATCACGGGTGCTGTGTGGATTAGAGGTGGGAATCTTTAAGCACCTCACAAATCAATCCAGAGGGCTCCAATTAGAGTCTGAATGGTGCATCTTTTTTTCTATTCAGGATTTTTTTTCCCCTCCCACAAGTGACAGAGGCCTTCAATCAAAAATACACAGAATTTCTAACATACGTATACAGTAAATATTAAGCTGTGTTCACACCAAATGCGAGCGGGCAGTGCAAATCAATGCAAAGTGAATGGGAAGACGCAAGTACGTGCAAATTTTCGTCATTGCGCGTTTGCGTCCACAAGCTAGCTAGCTAGCGGATGGAGTAAAATTATCACCACTGCAGAATAAACTAGTTAGAAAATGAAACTCACTTACCGGGAGACAGGAGGACCGGGAACTCTTCTGCTGAATCGGGTTTTTGGCGTTATTTACCCACAGTTTCCAGCCATGGATGTCCTAGCAAGCTAACAACATAAACACTGATCATCTGTGAAGTGTTGGAGGCTTGAGACAACATTTTCAGGTGAGCCCCCTGTCGGATAATGTAAACATAAGCATGACATTATTTTGGGAATTTCCACAGCAGGTTGAATACAGCTGCAGACGTTTTAAAGACAACTTCGCCTGTCTGCATCTCACTGTTCATGTCAGTTGGTGTGTTTACACTGAGTTATAATGTAATCGTGCGGCACGAAAAATTTGCCTGTTTGCGTTTGGTGTGAACGCACCTTCAGACTTCTAATGAAGAATAGAAGCATTCCTACCAGCTGTCTTTGGTGGTTCCATGTTAAAATTTGTCTAGCCGCGGCTGTGCAGGTCGGGTGTCGCACTTCGCCGTCAGCCTGTATTCATAATAGCCGCACAAACAAAACAGATGCAGGCAACTGTGGTTGCATACACATCACTGCTTAAAGTAGTTTTCAGGCACTGAAGCTGTCTGCCACACAGCCGTATTTCACACACGTGCATTGAATGTAATCTATGGTCCATATAGCCATATAGTGTGACAGCGATGGTCCAGTAAACTAATTTGAACTCCCAGAATTACATAAAATGAAGAGTTTGTGCTTCATGCATCTCTGTTTTGTGTGTCACCATAGACTGTCCAGCCAGCACAGTTACACATATTAGTTCCGCTTTATTCAATCCTTCAAAATTCATTATATTATTAATTAATAGTTAAGAATCATAATCTTGACATTGGTGCACTGATTCAGAATTGTTCATGTTTGCATCATGATGCATCAGAAACATTATTATTTCACCCAGCCCTAGTGTGGATCGGGTGGAAGTCTGGGCTTCTCTGCTTAAACTGGTACCCCTGTGGGATGGGCCCTTGGATAGGTGGTAGAAGATGGATGGGTGGATGAATGGATAACGTCTTAGAAATGTAAAACATAGGCAATACAACACTGAACACAGAACTCCTTTCATCATGTTTTGACAGACAATAGACTCCTGGATGCAGTCCAAGGACGGATAATTTTTTTCACACATAAGGAGTTGTTCAGAACCCCTTATAAGAACTCCTTCTACAAAGATATAGAGTGATGATAATCAAGTCAGTGGTGGTAATGCACCTGTAAGCTGGTTGCCAACCGCCAATCAAATCTAAAAGAAGAAGAAGACAGCACAAACACCCAGTGATAATGAGGATGGCACTGTGCTGAACCAATCATGTGGCTAGAATTGTGTCACGGCCTAAAGGTTAGAGCAGTAGCTGGTAGCAGCACATGTGCTAATGTGTGGGTTACTGCAGCCATCCGCAGCAGTACATTAGGAGTGGGAGAGAGAGCAGAAGAGAAAAAATGACAAGAAAAAATGTGAAGAATAGTTCAAGCAGCAGCTTTACCCGAAATTACACAAGAGATTTTATTTTGTATTAATAGTTTTTTCTTTTGGAACTGACCAAAGAAGTTAGTGTTCTCCTGTAAAGCTTGAAAGTTTGAAGATTTGAGTTTATTGTTTAGATGTTTATATTTTTATTAAGGACTTTTTTTAATTATTTGCCCACAAATCTAGTGTATTCTTATGTAAAACCTTAAAGCTTTTGACTGTTCAGAACAAAGACCTATTTATTTGTATTACCCGTTTTACTTTAGTCATCGATTTAGTCATCAGTTTGATTCTGTTCTGTAATGCTTGAAGTTTTTTAATTAAGATTCTTGTTTTTTATATACACCTCTATATTGAGGTACGAGGGGGGCTGAAAAGTCCATAGTTGTTAAATTTTCCCAAATGTGGTTTATTCTACAACATAGTCTACAAAGTCTCCCCTTCGGTCCACACACTTCTTCCATCAGTGTTGCAGCGCTTGGATCCCTGCGGTTGAAAAATAAACCACATTTGGTCAAATTTGACCACTATGAAATTTTTAGCCTCCTCTCGTACACATAAAGAACCTGAAGATTTAATCTTTCAGCTGCTACACCATATTATTATCTGATACAGTGATGGCCCGCACATTTCAGTTGGCTAGGATTTTAATTGGTCTTTGGTATGACCCAGCTCCGAACCCACAGCCTTCCAACAGTGGGGCGGATGCACGACCACTAGGCCACCACTCCAGTATTCTGCAGTAAAATGTTAATCGTGACTTTTATTCATTTAGGTTGGCTCTTTAAAACTGAAACTATTTTGTTATTCAAGGTGAGAAACACTACTACTAAATTATGATTGAATCTGAATGACAAAATAGTTTTAGCCTTAAAGAGCTAATAAATAAAATAAAGGTCATGATTAACATCTGACTACAGAATACAGGAGTGGAGATCTAGTGGTAGAGCATCTGCCACACAGTCAGAAGGCTGTGGGTTCATGACCAGGTCATACCAAAGACAAAGATATAAAACCCTTGCCAAATCAAATGTGTGGACTGTCACAATATCAGTGATGGTCAAGCAATCAGACTTTATTTATAAAGCACTTTTCATACAGTGTAGCAGCTCAAAGTGCTGTACAAAATAATAAACGACATACACCAAAAGCCAAAATATAGTCTCACCCACCCACACACAGATACACTCACAGCACACCGACTAATCGACCTACCACGTAAAACCATGATAAAAAAAAGATGATACGCTGTGGCAACCCCAAAAGGGAGTAGCAGAAAGATTAAATTTTTAGGTCTCTGACCAAATGCTGACATCTTGCCAATGTGCAAATAACCTCTGAGATGTATTCCCAATGTAAACTTGCAGACATTGGCCCGACGTATGTGCGCTGTTGGGGCATATTTTTATATATCATTTAGCAGTAAAAATTAACTTTTACACCTGACAGAAATTGCAAAATTATTTATACTGTGATGTACATAATGATATCAGCTGATACAGGAAAAAAAATATTCATTATGTTTTCCCTCCATATTTACCAGCCCCAGCCTAAAGCTAACATTTGGCTTCTAGGCCCTAAACCTGAGGGGCTTTGAGGTTTTGGGTTTTCTTGTCTACAAGAAGAACCCATTCAAACTTAGCATAAAGGAAGGTGTTTGCATGTGAATAAGAAGTCATTTTAATAGTGCTGAGAACAGCCAGTCTTATGAAATTTGCATGAGTTCCTATTTCTAGAGAAGTATTGCAGCACTGCAGTGAGATTGCGACCAATGCTGCGTGGCAGTTCTGCATGTGCAAGTATGTATGTCAACTGATTAATGGAGAAAGGATAGCCGCCGCCTGCACGCCCACCCTAAATGGCTCGCTGCATCTCACTGAAACCAACAGACTGAAGCACTTCGTCCTGTTGGGTTCATCTTCCTCGTTTAGTGTGAATCTTCAGCAGGGGTCAGGGGGCAGGAAACCACTGAGAAGTGCGCAGATAAACAACCCATAAATAGATCAGGACCTGCACTGTGCCGTGCTCCCTCTCTTCCCTCCCTTTCTCTTGTTCACCATGTAGGTCACCTCCTCTGTCAGTTTTTTTTCGTCTCGCTAATGAATCATCACTGTTGACAGCAGAGAATGAAAGACGTGCTATCCTCCGTCGATCGTCTGCTGTTTGGCAGCCATTGTTGTGGTCAAGATGATTTTTCTATTCTCTCTCTTTCCATTTTCCTCTTACAAAAACCCACACAGTATGACACAGTACCTGCGTGCTGATTGTAACCTGTTCCCACGCGCGTCGTAGTGGAACTGATGCAGCTCATACAGCCACTGAGTTTTGACAGGAAGCATTGCAACTGTGTCAACAATTACTTGCTCCAACCACACAGTGTGGCAATCCGTGGTTGCTGAAACACGTCAGTAACACTGACCGTCTGTAGCTGTTGGTTTAGAATAGAGGTGTTCATTTCTCTGCCCATACTCGGCACAGGGTATTGATTAAAAGACGCAGCTTTCAGAGTGAAAATTTTAAATGTTTCTTATTAGGAATAGACACTGGACGATGCTTGCATGCTGTCTGTCGAAAGGCAGTCAGTGTATTACTGATAAAAATAAATATCTAAAAAGCTCCCATTCAGTAAATTTGGACTTACTTTGAGTTTTCTGGCTGGCGTGGCTGTTATCAGACAAGTCAATCATTAGGAAACAGTAAAAATACTTGGAAAATATTATGATGAAAAAAATACATAATGATGCTACAAATATACAAAAGCTAAAATGTTCATGTTATCTATACTCTGGGACTTTAGGAAGTTAGAAGTGATATTCTAGTTTAGGGATGTTAATCATTTAATTGACTTTCAATTAAGTGTCGATAAGAATTTAGTTAACTAAATTAACGGTGCCATTAATTAATTAATGGTGCCGCTCTTTAACAGTTTTTTTTTTTCATTAAATGTAGTGGTGCTGCCAGTCCTGGCAAGGATGCTATAGCCTAATCTCTACCACACCTGATATATGTACGTGAACGCAGTGCAACGCTCAATGAAGCGGTCTGCAGTGTGGAATTATTTTAAACTGGAAAACGCTAACAATGAAGCTAAATGTGCACTATGTGGTACTACATTGAACCAGTTCGCTAAGTTGCCACCTGAATAATTCACATTCAACCGTGCTGCAAGGAGCAACTAGGTCGGCTCCATCACAACCGACAGTTACCACAGTCTTGGGGGAGGCAGGTATGTGATGAGGAAAACGGAGGATTTGAAACATGACTATAAAAGACATGATGCCAATAAGTACTGCTGAAGGAGAGGGCTTTCGGGAGCTGATAAACTTTATAGAGCCAGGGTTGGATGGCTAGACAGACAGACAGACAGACCCCAAACTGGGAAATTGCAGTGTAACAGCAACATGACACAGTAAGACAACCACTAATATTCGTTAATATTCCATCTCAAGGAACCATTAACTACCCGCTTGGAAGCATGCTACAAGAAAAAAAGAGCTGATCTGAAAACACAGCTAGCCACTGAAAACATGGTGCTGACAACAGATTGTTGGACTGCGCCAACTACAGAAAGCTACATTACAGTCACTTGCCACTGCATTGATAATAACTGGCATGTAAAATCAGCAGTTGTTCTCAGAGAGCATGTCCGATTTTGTGTAGTTTTTAATATTATGCGGACTAAGTTTACATTTTTTTATTCAGAATTTATGCTGCTGGTTTAATATCAGCCAGTGTACATATTTATTATGTTATAGTTGTCATGATTCAGAACAGGGTTAGACTCAAACGCAGAGCTGCCAGAATGATTACACAGACTTAGATAAAAAAGTTTCACAAGTTTATTGAAAACAAACTCACAGAAAATAAAAGTGAATAAACTAAAGAAAAACAGAACATAAAAATGCTAACTTAAATTTCAGACAAGACAGGTGCACCCTGGAATGCACGTAGCCTACAGGAGAGAGCAAACACAGATTATTAGAGACAGAATCTCCAAAGGGAGAATAATTGCGGGAGAGCACACTTACTATGAGAGCAGCAGAGTCCAGCAGGGAACTCCTGCGAAGACCAGGGGACAGGAGGAAGGCAGAGACCTGGGTGGATGTCTTGAGACTTCCTGGTCAGGCGAGTATGATCAGTTCCGGAGACACACCCGCGGGTGGCAGCAACCTGAAGAGCAGGAAACACAAGAGGAGAGTGCACAGGTAACTCTATGACAACAAGATAAAAGCTTGACGTTTTGGATGGCTGCAAACCCAGACGATCCAGCGGTGGACTCTCCGCATGCTGGATCTTAAATACCCTGGCTCCTCAGGTGCAGCAGGTGTGTAATCATGCAGGTGTGTCTAATCCTCTGGAACCAGGAAGGCAGGAACAGGAGGGGAGGGGGAGCACGCTCACCTGATCATCACAGTGCCCCCTCCTCAAGGGACAGGCTTGTAGTGGAGGGCCTGATGGAACACCCGCACCATGCGTTTATCCAAAATGTGGGACCCCGGGATCCAGGACCTCTCCTCCGGACTGTATCCTTTCCAGTGGACGAGCTACTGGCACCCATGCCCCTGACGACGCACGTCCAGAATCCTCTCCACCATGTATGTGGTCTGGCCGTCGATGATCCAGGGGGGCAGTGGGGGATCAGGAGGAGGGCAGAGTGGGCTGGCGGAGAGGGGCTTGACCTTGGAGACGTGAAAAGTCAGGTGGATGCGCATAGAGGGCGGAAAGTCCAACTGAACAGTGACGTCATTGATCAACCGCTTGATGGTGAATGGGCCCAGATAGCGGGGGAGAGCTTCCAGGACTCCGTTTTCAGCGGGATCTAGTCAGTGGACAGCCAGACCCTCTGTCCCATCGTGTACTTCAGCGCCGGCACCCGTCTGTGGTTGCCGTACTGTTTGTTGCACTCCGCAGAGCAAAGGGCAGCTCTCATGGCCCTCCACAGACGGCGGCACTGGTGCACCATATCCCGTAGGACGTCATTAATTAACCGCTGGAAGACGGCAGGGGAGTTGGTCAGCCCGAACGGCATGACCAAATATTCAAAATGGCCCAGTGGTGTTTTAAATGCTGTCTTCCACTTGTCCCCCTCACGAATGCGGACTAAATGATATGCATTACGGAGGTTGAGTTTGGTGAAAAAACACGCCCGCTGAAGTAACTCAAACGTTGAATTAATAAGGGGCAGCGGGTACTTGTCCTTCTGGGTGAACGTGTTAAGCTCACAGTAATCAATACATGGCCACAGAGACCCATCCTTCTTCCCTACAAAAAAAAAAAAACACCGAGATGGGCGGACGACGGACAAATTATGCCGGCGCTCAGGGAGTCTTTAATGTAGGTCTCCATCACCTCCCTCTCCGGCCCAGATAAACTGTAGAGCCGGCTGGATGGCAGCTGTGCGCCCAGGAGGAGATCAATAGCACAATTGTAGCCCCGGTGAGGAGGTAAAGATAGGGCCCTAGACTTGCTAAAGACCTCCCTAAGTCATGATAAACCTCGGACACGGAGCTGAGATCCACCGGCTCATCCGAAGGGGAGGAGATCGGGAGCAAAGATGAGCATGCGGCCAGTCGGAGACAAGACAAGAGACAGAAAGGGCTCCAGGACGAAATGGAGCCTTGACTCCAGTTTATAATGGGGTTATGGGTGCGGAGCCACGGATACCCCAGGATCATGGTGGGGTTAGATTGGCACAGGACGTAAAACTGAATAGTCTCGCGATGATTACCAGACAGAATGACCGAAATGGGCTCTGTCTGTTTATTAATCGCTGCGATGGTGCTGCCAGAAACTGCCAAGACCGACAAAGGTGTCGGAACATTCCTGGTGGGTATCTGTAATTTACGCACCACGGCCTGTTGGATGAAATTTTGCTCCAAATCAATCTGAGCGGAGGTTTTGCACTCGGCCCCCAATAACTGGATGAGGACCAGGAGTTCAAAATGATTCGGGGAATAAATAAGTCAAATCCTTGAGGAATATGACTTGCATTTTTTATTCAGTATATCAAACAATTGGCTTTTTATGTTATAGACCATAATGTAGCCAAGGAAATTCAAATTCTCAGGAAAAATGCCGCTTATCAATTAATCGTTAATCGATCAATAAGGTGAATCAATTAACAATTAATGAACTGAGACCCCCGGACTATCCTGGTGTGAATGCAGCTGAGAGTCTTGGTTCGACTGGGCGAGGAATGCCGAGAATTTTCACACCTTCGTTTGGTTTGCATTCACACTGCAGTAGTCAAAACTGCCTGGACAATGTCACACAGTTACAGAAACTGCTCATTTGGGGCACTATAATCGAAACCACCACTGACCAGGAAGAAAAAATCTCAGCAAAGAAGAAAAATCAGGCTCAGCAATTGGCCAGGACCGAAAACGGAAATCTGTTCCCTTCAGGCGGGTTGTTTGTCCACCACAAATGAGACATTTTTTTAACTTTTCTCCTCGGCTTTCACCGATAAAAGGATTTCTCAGATTTGCACAGTTGTCTTTATTGTTATTTTCTACCCAAAATGCGCTACGGTAAATGCCGCTTCCTCTTCCGAGACTACGTGTTGCTATGGTTACACAAACACCGAGGGGCACCAGAGTTCCAACGCACGTTCAAGAGGCACCAAACGAAATGAACTATCCACAGAATCCACTGTTTGGTCCTTTGGTCCGGACCAAAGGGTCAAACAATGGCCGTCTGAATGCGCCCTTAGAGTCATGGTTGCAGTGGATTGTGAACAGTGGATTCAGAATCAGTGCTGTTTCTTTCACCAGTGGTTCCCTAAAAGTGAAAATATAATCAATTTAAGAGGGGCAACTCTAACATTTATGAGAAAAAAGTCTTACATTTATGAGAAAATTTTACAGAAAATATAAAATTATAAGAGAAAAATGCTAATTTATGAGAAAAAAGTAGATTTACAAAAAAAAAAAAATCTAAAATTTCTGAGGAAAAAAAAGTCTAACATTTCCAAGAGTAAAGATGCACAGATTAGCAAGAAATTATATCCACCCCCATTCCTGTCCTCCGCCCTGATCTTGCGTCCTTGGATTTGTTTCAAATGCTGCATTCAAGTACCTTAAATTTTGGAGCGATCATGATAAGCAGGGAGGGAACTCACAGGCTCAGTTGCTTTGGTGGGAAATCTGAGCCCAAGTCATTCACAGAAATCAATAGAGAAAATGGGCTGAAGTTCACTTGTTGGTCACAAGTGCCATTAAACAAAATAAGGGTTTCCCACGGTTTTGCAGAATGCCTTTAAGGCTGAATCTTAAAGTTGGGTTATTAAATCTGCATCTAGAAACAATGAGACCAAATGTTAAATTAATGTCCTTTATGGCAGCATATGAGCTGAACAGTACAAGCAGCTAAGGCACAGTCACATTGGATTTTACTGAACATGTGTACCTAATAAAAATACTGAAATGACAACTTTATGGAGCCCAATTAATTTCCAAACACTTAAAATATTGTGTTTTTCACATATCATTTACAAAAAAAAATTCAAGCTCTGAATCACTTCATGCACTGCAGATGAACAGAAACTGAGCATTGTTTGTAATTCTTCCACCTGACCATGCCATATATCAACATAAGCCACAGAGATGGCAGCACACATTGTGTTTGTTCAGAAAGAAAGGCATGCTCCCTTCGCTGTGCCTCAGAGCATGTGACAACATGATTTTCATCTCCCAAGTTTGAAGCAATACACCTGAGCCGAAGCCAAGAAGCAGAAGGAAATAGGATGATGGGTTTGTCAAACCTGGAATCCTCCGCTGTCAAATAAACAAAGCAGTCTGCATGGAGATAGAGCTGGAAGACTGCCAGTCAGTCATATGCAGAAACCTAAAACCAAAATGAACTGAAGTGGCCTGGCTCAAAGGATAAGGAGATAGAAAAACAACCATAAAACAGTAATATTATTGTTACAGTAATATTACTCATTTTAAATACATTGTGAAAGATTCATTTGAAGGGGCGTGCATGTTTTGCCACTCCATGCAGAGTTTTAGGGCCTAGGAATAAAGGTTCCCTTCCCCAGAATTATCTTAGAACCATAAACTCCTTGTTGAATATCTCAAAGATCACAAGTGTCCAGTTGGCTCTTGAGACTTAGCCTCAATACATGGTGCTTTTTGGTCAAGTGTGCATGATATTATTGATGTTCTGCCCAAATTTTTTTGTTAAGGCATGAGATTTTTAGATATTCATTTTCTTTTTTCATGCAAACCAGTGATATTCCATTTTGATCCGTTCCTGCTAACAAACCAAACTGATCGCACAGCCTCATTGGTGGTAGTACCACAAGTTCTCACTTCCATTGACCCCCGATACAAACAGTTCATGTCAAAACTAATTTGTGTTTTCCTTTTTCTCTTCCTACAGGTTGACTGGCCAAAAGAATCTTCAAGCACGTCTGAGACTCTGAAGGAGGGGACAAGCACAGAGGCTTCAAACTGTTAACACTCCTGACTGGGAAGACTGTCTGAAAGTCCAAATAAAACATCCATCACTCCCACCTCGTAGGATTCCAGGAGTTTCTGGAGTATTTAACGACACCTTCCCTCCTTCCTTCTTTATACTTTTTATCAAAGAGGCACTTAAAGGGTCACGCAGGGTCAAAACTGGACCAAGAGGTTATTCCTTCTTTTCTAACACACTCCAAAGAAAAGCAGCTATTTCAGCCTGAGCTGGGCGCAGGATCTCATTTCACACAATACCTCTTGGACCTTTCTGAACTTCCTGTTACTGAATGCAGAAATTCACCAACCTGTACTGTATGTGTTTATGTGAAAGTCTAGTGTGCATATGAGATTATTTATTGGTGTTGAATAAAAGTCCCTGTGTGTAAATACAGCCATCAGAGACCGCGTGGGAACATCAAACAAGCTACCTTGAAGTTAACACTGTTGCTCAGTGTGTTGTGGACTGCTGTATCATCTGAGAGGGCAATCGTGGTACTCTGGCTGAACTCTCCTACCTGTCACCCCCTCATAAAGACTCAGGTTGACAGTAGTGCTCACAAGGAAAGGGTCTCTAAGGGGAACCATGGAGGAAATCATCCGTCCTCATGTTCCCTCTAACGGCTGACTTCCTAAAAGAGTCCAATCTTTTTCCTTCCTCTAGTCCAGAACGAGGCAGCAGGGGTGTCAATCACTGATTAGAACAACAGCCCCTGTAGACTCCACCTCTCATGTCCTGCCTCCGGCGCCAGCCTGTCACCATCCCTATGGACACCGTCAAGATCATCCAGTCGGAGAAGTTTCCCAGAGAGTGCCCTGTGCCCGTTACACAGCCCCGCTATGCCCCGCCCCCCAGAGTGGCCTGGGATGGCGGAGGCGAGGGCGAAATCATCGTCAACCAGGCCTGCAGCGACCTGACGCTGGACATGTCAGGGTCTCCCCGGCCAATGGTGTCCCCCCCGGTGCCCGTGACTCGCAGGGAGCAGAGCTTCCTGGCGCAGCGCAAAACCAGTGCCAACGAAATCTGCTACCACCAGTTCCACTACAAAATGGAGGATGTCATAGTCAACCAGTACGTGCTGCGCTCCTCCTCGACCTCTTCCAGTTCCTCCTCTTCGTCCTCGGGGCCCGTCATGCCCTGTGAGCCCCTGGACTGCCCCACCTGCGGTCATACCTATAATTTTGCCGGGAAGCGTCCACGCATCCTCTCCTGTCTGCACTCAGTGTGTGAGGAATGCCTGCAGATCCTCTACGAATCCTGTCCCAAGTACAAGTTCATCTCCTGCCCCACGTGTCGGCGTGAGACAGTGCTTTTCACCGACTATGGCCTGGCTGCTCTGGCCATCAACACCAGCATCCTGAGCCGCTTGCCCTCTGATCCGAATGGGCCCGTGCAGTGGGGTGGGGACGCCGACCGCAGCTGCTACCAGACTGTGCGTCAGTACTGCCAGTCAGCCTGCACCTGCCAGATTGCCAACCCCTTGTCTTCCTGTGGCATCATGTAGGCAAGAGGCGGGGGGCACTGCGGGCATGCCTCAACACTGTTGTCCCCACCACCAACACAACTCTTCTCGTCTATAAGCTACCCCTTTCTGCCAATCCCCCCCCCCACTCACATGTACAGTAAATAAATCCCTCCATAGATGTTATCTATATATATTTAATAGCACAGATGGATGCTGTGTGGGACTAATGGATGCCGGTGGTTCAATAAATAGTAAATAAATGTATTTTATGTATGGACTGGAATCCTGTTCACCCTCTCTCGTTTGGTTGGACGTGTTTGTCATTGACATCTCTTTACATGGGAATGCCAGTGGAGGTCTGTCCCCCCAACCTAGGTGAATAAAGATTAACTAAATAAGAAAAGTACCTTTGTGTGGCTTGCACGTGTTAATGCTCTGCATGATTATAGTTTTTTTTGTATAAAAATGTACAGGAAAAACATGATTCCTTACTTACTTACATTTAAATTCATATATGGATTAAGAAATTTGCTTTAAAATGAAGAGAAAAAGTATAGCAAATTAAAAGTACATTGGCAATGGACTGGTGATGAGTCCATTGCTCATAGTTCCAACAGTATACTTCCATGTATAAAACTGTCCACCCTACACACTTACCTTGCATAATGTGGAGAAAATCTGACAGGTTAAAGCTGGCTCATTTCAAAATTCAAATTGCACCCATCCCAGTATTGAGGACCGTTTCCTCCAAGTTGTTGACAACATTTGCTAAATAGCATTAAAGAAAACACCTGCTGGTTGTGAAACATATCAGAAAATTAGAGGTTTGAATTGAAGAGGAAATCACACCACCTTCAACTAAGACGAGCTCTGTTCATCCTATTTAATAAAAACAGACCGGTCTGTTTATATTCGTTGTTGTTGGAAGATAGTTCATCAGTGAATCATTCATTCCATTACATTAACATGTATTAAGATGGATTAAGGAGGGTGGAGGTCCCTGAGCCAGAGAGCCTTCCTTTTTATTAAATAAAGTGGGCACGAGCTACACGAGTGTTACCCTTATCAACTTCAAAGTCTCAGAGTTCCACCAGTTACATTTAAAATGAGTGGCTAAAATTGTGGATGGACTGATATTGGTACTGTCCAGCATCAGGCTTTACCCACAGGCTGAACCTGTGCACTCAAATTCACATCAGCTGATATTCGGTACCTAATCGTACCACATTGAAATACAGTCTGAAGAAGGCTATTGCACATGTAGAAATTATGTCTAGTAACTACTCTTAGCACGCCTTGACTGGAGCAGTGATAAAGGAAACTGAAGTGTGGAAATAGATGATGAGAGGCAAGGGTGTATACAGAGGAAAAAGATTATTTTAACAAATACTGGTATTTGAAGTCAATATCAGTGAGTACTAAAGCTTAAGTACTTGTACTTGGTATATGAAAAAAGTGGCATTGGTGATAAACATACAATCTGAAACTTTGAAGCAAATTATATTTAAAATATCTTTACATCATATGTACTAGCACATTGCCCGTAGAATGCAAGTATTCCTGTCTGAAACAGGTACCCCAGTTAGGCTTTACAGGCCCAAATGTAGGCTGTGTTTGAAACTGGAATATAAAGGGGTGTAGCCTATATGTAGGCAAACACAAGTTAGACTTTGACAAATATAAAAGGGAGTAAATGGCACCAAGATTTATTTGATTGTGTGAATATTAATTTCAGAATACCTAAATACTGAAAATGAATGGGACATCCAATATTAGCGACTATTTCAGATCCCTCGCTTATTTTGTTCATCATATCACTTATTTGTGTGATCTTTTATCACTTATATTCATACTAGTGTATCTTGCACTTTGGGGAATGGGAGTTGTTCAGTCATCATTATAATTATTTTAGTTTATATCACTGTTCAGTGATGGAGTTCAGTGTAATATTGAATTTCTTCTGTGTATCGTCCATAAACTCATGCCAACAGGATACGTTTACAAATATTTAAGACCCATTGTAGTGCATCAGTTTATAATTTAGCAATATTTTGTTATTAAAAGTTTTTTTTTAAACTGTAATCAACCGAATTAACTGCTAAGCACCCAACATTATTATACACAGCAGAAGGACCCGTTTGACTGCAACCGTTGCATCAGTGTTGCCCACTTGTAAGTAAATATTTAACTAAAATGATTTATTTTGTTATTTGAGTGTTTTTGTGTCCTGCGTTTGGTTATTAAGTCATTCCGGATATTCCGCTCTACATATAATGGTATTATTAAGTTTTTAATTTTTAGATACTTGTGCGGGAGGGGGGGACTCGCGGTCCTGCAAAGTACAGTGGTACCACATGGGTGAAGCAGAAGCAGGGACTCCCATCTACCACTGACTGGGCAGGCTGGGCGTGCCTCGCGAATTGACCGTGGTCTGCCCGGTCGGGCTGCTGCTTCTCCCGGCATGTTCTGTGTTGGATACACCAGTTGTCTTTGTCAGACCTGGTCCCCACTGACGCTTCGCCCAGTCTGCTCACGCACCTCATGTTCTCCACATATGCCAAATTATCCTTTAGACCTACGCAATCACGGCAACTTTAAGGTATAATTTTTTTAAGAATTAAATCTTCAGTATTATCTTTTTCTAGTCAAATTTGTCACTTTTGGCTTCCTTGTTTTGCTCACAGAACGCTGTGGTTACTGATGCCGTGATACCGCGTATTATTCAATCAGTACAGAGTCAATGCAAAACCCCGCCCACACTTCTAGAAGCCAGAGCATGAGAAAACACAGCAGTGGCTAAACTTTTATCGATAAAAACGACACATTTTGACTGAACAACTCCATACTCTGGGATGCACACCCCCGTAACCTCAACAAAACACGTATAAAATCTTAGGTCAGTCTCACGAATGGTTCAAGAAATATGTGTGGAACAGACAGACATACACACACACAAAGATTCCTTGCATTTATACGTAGATAGGTGTATTTTGGGAGCAAAATGATGAGATAAAAACAGTAAAATCAGAGCATAATGACAAGCCAGTACAATAACAACCTTTTCAACACAGGACACAATATATGCTATTCAAGACACATTTAAAAAAAAAAAAAAAAAAAACTCCTCCTGAATGTCACTTCTTCAATCAATAAAACAATGTTTGGACCCCACCCCCCCAAACAATTTGGGATCCTGAGCTACCACTCCTGTAATCCTTGCCAAAGCCCAGCCTAGATTATGGCAATTGTTGAGTAAGGGTTGTGCAGCCACGGTTAACTTTTCCAGTATTCAAGGCACAACAAAGTAATCCAGATTTTTCTTATTAACAAGTTATACCACCAAAGAAAGTCCAATCATTATAGACAACCATTTATTTTAATCACAGAGTGATACTGTGTATTTCAAGTGTTTATTTCTTTTAATTTTGATGATCATGGCTTATAGCTAATGAAAGCACCATTTTTTTTTCTCCAAAAATTAGAATATTACATAAAATTAACTTTTTTAAAAATTGATTTTTAATAGAAATGTTGACTGGCTGACAAGTACCGACCTGACAAGTATGTCCGTGTACATAGTCAGTACTTGGCCGGGGCTCCTTTTGCATGAATTACTGCATCAATGCAGCGTGGCATGGAGGCGATCAGCCTCATAAGCCATCAAAATGAAAAGAAATAATCACCTGAAATAAATCACTCTGTGCGTTATGAATCCATGTAATAAGTTTCAGTTTTTTATGACAACTTTTTCGTGACAGTCTAATTTATTGAGATGCACCTGTATAAACTATAAATACACAGTTTCCAGCCTGTAGCCATTTCACTTAGCTTAATTACCTCTGGAGAAAATGCTAACGCTGCATTGTATTATTAGGGTGTGCCTGGAGGACAAAAATCCCCTTTATGAATCTCTGACTTAATGAATTTAGCCTGTTCCCATGGCAGAAGAAGATAAGGTGCAGTGACATCAAGGAAATCTGATTAACAAGCTGCATGCACTGACTGTGGGTGTATCACAGAGATAAATAGCTTCAAATTATTTCTGTTACATAATAATAAATCAATTAAATGTCAGTCATTAAAACTAGATTACCAACTTCTTGAATCTGGACTGCTCCTTATCCAGGCAAACCAAAAAACTTAACGGGACGGACCCAGTTAGTAAACATGCTACTCATCTTCCAAGGTGTTTCTGCAGTTCAGGGCACATTGGCAACCACACTTTAAGGTGAAACTGTGGAAGATTTCATATTAGGAGGTGACAGTGAAGCTACAATATTATCCAGGGGTGCGTTTTCCAAACTACAACAGAGGTTTGCCTAGAACCAACGTAGTACAATGTATCGCTGAACTAGCTAATGTCTGACGACTATTTTCTAAAATGTTGGGCTCATCGGACTGTGTTAGAACTGTTGGTTTCAAGTCAATATAGTTCCAGCTATAATGTTTCAGAAAATCTCAGAATTCAGTCATATCCGAAGGTAGTAGTTCATGGTGTAGGTTATTTTATGTAACACTTTCAATATGTGTAGCATATATGCTAAATCAAAAACAAATAAAACATGAAGTGCATTTATTACAAGCAAAAAAGATATCCTACTACAGTGATATAACTTGCCAAATAAGCTGCTGATGCCTCTCTACATAGCTGGTATAAATGATAATATCTGGCTGCCTGCAGCTGCTGTAGGAAGGTGGTGAGAGTGATTAATTAACTGTATCTCATACAGGCTATAATGCAGAGCAGTGTGGATTTTAATCTGGGCATTATTTATTTACTCACTTCATGAACTAAAATGTAATATCTGCTTGTTATATATTTTTCCCCCACATCTTACAGAGACCGTTTAAAAATTGCAATTGAAATGATCATGTTTAGTCAATTTTTGCATACCGCTGAAAGCGGAAGAAGAAAAGACAGGTTGCCAGGTTGTTCCCAGTGTTCTGAAAGTAATTAGGCCCAAGCACTGAAGGCAGTGTGAAGGCCTATTGAAATTGTAATGTTAATGCACAACACCAAATACACAACTCTGTTCCAGCTTCATAATTATATATGCACAAGATTCAAACATGGTCGAAATATTCAGAATCTAAATTAAATGATGCTGATTGTTCCTATAAAGCTGCACTAAACAGGTGAAACTAAAACTTTAAATACTGTGATTTAATTTAATTCTAAAAACTACAAGCCACAATAATCAGAATTAAAACAAAAACAAAAAAATCACATAATATAGAATGTATATACAGGTTTTTTTTTAAATTAAACCTGTAGAGTGCATCTTCTATTAATCTCCCCAGCTACAATGCTTCTACTACAGCTCCTTGTCATAAATTGCCTTAGTTAAGGCAAGGGAGGATGCCAAGCGCAGACGGTAAGTTTGCACGTTTATTTACAAAAGGTGAACAAGAAACCAAAATACAAGAACACAAAAACTTACTAAAGATGCCGGGGAACACCCAGGGAGGAACATACAGACGAAGATGATCCCGTCTCGATGCAAGACCGCTGCAATGAAACAGCTGCAGCGATCTGCTTAAATAGAGCTGTGCAGATGGTCATCAGGTGTGAGTACATGAGTGATAAAGCAATCAAAACAACAGGTGGCAGCTGTGCAGCCCGCAAACAGAATCTGGCAGCCGGGAGCTGCACAGCACTGTCAGAAATAAAAGTGCAGACCAGACCTAAATAATGCAACTCAAAAAGACATAAATAACAGTACAAAACAACACACCATAAATAGACAAGACAATAGGGACAACCCCCAGAGAACCACAGTCCAAAAATAAACAGATAGCATGCTACAGATCATGATAAATAAAGAAACAAACAGAAAAGGCTTAACTCCAACTGGAGAGTGGGCATGGCCCGCACCGTGCCCAGGATCATGACACTCCTGAGCTGTTGTTGCAAGAATAAAACTTTATTTTTTATAATCCTTTATTAGTCCCACAATGGGGAAATCACAGGGCATCCATCTGGATGGATGAGGCAGCCAATCCCTTCACACACATTCACATTTAGAGTCACTTTAGAGTCTCCAATTAACATAACTTGCGTGTTTTTGGCCTGTGGAAGGAAACCAGAGTACCTGGGGTAAACCCACACAAACACAGGGAGAACATGCAAACTCCACACAGAAGAGTCTCTGATGGTCAGGAGGTGGGATCGAACCCACAATGGTCAGGGGTGGAATCGATCCCGTGACCTTCTTACTGTGCTGCCACAGTGCTAACCCCTGTACCACCGAGCTGCGCAGTGTTTCTGAACCATATTTCTAGCAAAGGTGTTTGCAAACCTTCACTACAAATATGGTTTTGGAATTGTTCAACAATGCATCAGACTATGTAAGTCACACCATCGTACTTTGATCACTGATTTAGGGAAACAAGGGTCACAGCTTTCATACCACGGAAGTTGAAACCGTAGTTAGCAATGATGCTTTTGGGAAACGGACCCCAAGTCTTCATTATAAAGGATGTTTTTCCTTCTCATGATGATTTTCAGATAACATGGCTCATCCAATTTTTCCCCCATAAACTCTGTTCCATCCTCTCTGAAAATATCTGGTAAGTTTCTGCCTTTCTGTGATTTTTTTTTTTCCAAATTGTGACTTTTAATGCCCCGAACGAGACATAATTCAAACAAAAACTGGGTCTCTTCATTCTCCTGATTGTTACAGCTGCTCATTTTCTGTCTTTTCAGCGGCCATAACTTCCTGTGTTTGGACCCAAAGTCCGAACCTTTCTGAAAATTGCTTTCACACTCAGTTTGAACAGTACCATATTCCATTTGATCCAGTTTGAGACTCTTTTTGTAGGACCAAATTTCAGCTTTTAGTTCAGTACCTGCTGGCGCAAACGTTTTTCCATATAAACGTTATTCCATACAAACGTTATTCCATAGAAATTTTAAAAGCAATTATTCAAACTAATTAATTCAGGTTCAAATTCAGTTATTCAAATTCAAATGATTAGAATTCAAATTCAGTTCCTGCTGGCACAAACATTATTCCATAGTTCTGGACTGTGGTTTGAGGAAGGTTTCACAACAAAAATTTTGGTCTAAATTAAAATGAAGAGGCCAGACCACAGAAATAGAATAGAATGCTCACAGCTAATGTTTGACGGCAAATTTGGGTGCCATATTGGTACTGGATAAAGTCCTCTTGAAAGCCCTTGCGATAATGGTGTTATGTCGTAACTTGTAGACAAGGATGAGGCCAGGAGTGGGATGAACACTACTTTATTAAATGAAACAGGGCTCTGTACACCCGACCGTACATGCAGCCGCTTGGCAGAGGAAAGGCAGAAGAGACCGCCCTCCACCAGCAGCCCGTCTTATACCACCAGAGATGGCAAAACTGGAAACCGGGACCGCCATCCTGTACCACACAAATAAAGCTCCCATATTAACAATATATGAAAAGAGAACAAATACTTAACATTTAACCCCCTGCAGAAAGATCAAAACACACACGTAATCAACCCACCCCAATTTGGAACCCGAATCATCCACTAAATAAAAACAAACATAAAAACAAACTAAAATCACCAAAAACGGGCCTATGACATTCACACCAAAAAAACTAAAATTAGGGGGGACGGGTAACTGCTGTCCTACCCCCCACACGGCGAGAGGGGTTATTCTGCCGCCTATGCTATAAAAGTCCCTTAAAAAAAACTACTGCCGTGTCTCCTAATTAAAATACAATGACAAAATAATCCCCAAAACTATCAACATAGAACAGTTGAACAGTTTTAACAACACACCCATGACTCGGTGAGGATAACCCATGCCCTCCCCCCATACCTTCACCATCAGTCCACCCCTGGCAGCAATCTGCTTTTCGGACCACAGCCGGTCGCCTCCTCTTTGAAGCATCTTCTCCTCCGCACCTCCGAGCGCTCCAACCGTCTGAAGTCGTGACCACCCCTCTCCTTCGGAGCATGCCTTAACTCATTGGGATGGCGCCACGAGCCATCCGACAGCAGCAGGTATCAATCGTGCCGCTCACCCATCACCTGCAGCCGACCCTGGTACCGCTCCATGTCCCGCTTCTGTCTCACCCGCCTGGACCTCGCCTCCATCCAAGCCCAAACCCAGTCTGCGACTCCAAGTGGGGCCTTGCAGGGCCTGCGGTGTCTCCGCCTGGCACTCACTCTTCCAGCGCCACCCAGTCCTGCCCCGATAGCTTGTCGATCCGCTGCTGACCCTGCCCCTGTGGTCACGTGTTCACCAGTCCTCCACGGCCATGCTCCTGGAACATCTGAGACCATCATTTGGGCCCCGCTCATCACCGTAGGTCCTCCCTCATGTTGCCTGGCGTCCACATCCAGGGCAGCTCGGACACTGGCACCGGGGTCCTCTCGCAATGGCCGTGAGTGTGATGCAGTCTGTCCACTCTCTGGAGTGCCCAGCAATGGTTCATCCCACATCACATCGTCCCGGACCCTCGGAACGGTCGGTCCCACAGTCCGCCACCTGACCACTCTTCCACAGTGCCACTCCTGATGGAGAATCCAAGGCCATAAAATAAGTTGCAGCCCATGATGTTAGAGCAGTAGGCCGTCATGATGAACTCCACAGCAGCCATCATCTCCGACTTGTACCGAGCCATCAGTGTGATGGTACCCACCGTGGCCAATCGTCCTCTTCCATAGCCACAAAGTGACGCTATGAAACTTCCAATCCTGTAGTGGGGAAAACACTGTCTGACTGTAGCCCAATTCAGCACAGAACTCTCCACTCCTGTGTCCACCAGCATCGGCACCAGAACTCCATCCAGAATCACCGTGCAGCGCGTGCGCCCATCGGTAGTCGGGCCCACCGTACCACCATTGGAGCAGGAGAAGTTGAAGCCCTGCACAGGCTCTCTTGTCCAACTGACTTGCACATCCTCGCAAAATGGTGGAGACGGCCGAAATTTCCACAGCGCTTCCCTCTTGCTGCACACTCTCTGGCCTTATGGCGGTGCTTCGTGGACCCACAGCCCATACACCTGGGCTTCTCCGGGGCAGACCTCATCCGTACAGCACTGGCGCTCTAGGCGTCATCTTCGACACTCCCATCGTTGTCTGGGTCCACTACCTGTGCGGCCATGGGGGATCTTAACCATTTGAGTGTGACTGTCACCAAACTGTGACATAACCCCTAGTGGTCAACAGTGGTAAATATTTTTTTTCAAGAAATTAGTCAGATTAGATGTCAGAACTTTCCAAGGCTATAACTTTAAAGTGGTAAGAGATAATGGCTTACTGTCTATTAGAAAGACGTAGAATATGATCCAAAGTTTCAAATAGGAGTGAATTTACATATCTAATTTGCATACAAACAAACAAAGACATTTGTCACTTACCTCTGGTAAAGCAGCGTTCTTTAGCGGCATTCTAGTGGTTATTTTGTCCTCTCCTGGTCATTTTAGCTTTCTGTCCTACATCCAGAAACTGTTATTGATTATTCCAACATAATTTCGCTTTTATTCCGCAGCAATTTATCTTGTATTAACAGCATACAACTGGCGATTGTCCTCCAGTCACATGACGCTCCAGGTACCAGCAGGTGAATTCAACGAGCCTCACGTTCCCTGTGTTACAAGAACATGTAAACATCAACCCTCATAAGCTAAATAATCTCTTTTTAGAATCATAGTTGGCAAATTCGGGACCAAATCCTCCGAATTTCCTCGTCCGTGGGCAATCGTGAATGTCCACAATTACTGTCAGTGTCCATCTTGTGCTGTGATCTCCAAGACGACTAAGAAGAAGGAGGACTTCTTCTCCTCTAGTGTATTACGTGTCATTCATGAGTCCTCCAACACATGCCTGCCACCTTGTGAACTGGCATGATCAGTACAAATCCTCAGTAAAGGTGAACAGTGTTTAGGAAAGTAAAATCAGTTGACAGGCGCAGCGCCACGCTCTGCCACTAGGGGCACACGGAATATCACACTAAAAGGGTTAAACCTTCCAGCGAAAGGTGCTCGTTTAACTCCCAAGTTAGCTTATCTGCTGCTTCTAGCTGTAGCGCTAACCCAACAGCCCTCGTCAGCATCAGCTCCTCTGGGAACATGAGCAGGTTGGAGTGGACTGCAGCACAGTTGGTGTGTTCCGCCAACTGGTCGCGTACCATTTCTTCTTCCAATGGCCCGAATCGGCACTCAACAGCCAACTGTCTAAATTCCAACACAAACTGCTGGATCGGTTCGCCTACCTGTTGGCGGCGCTGTCTAAACTTAATCGGTCTAACGATGAAGTTGTCCGGTGCTCTGAAATGGCAGGCCATTAACTCAGCTACTTCTTCATACGTGTCCGCATCTCCAAGCGTGCCCAAAATTCTTTGTCCCTCCATTCCCAGGTTGTGTACCAATAATGCATGAGCTCGCAGTTTCTCCATTCTTCTCAGGTCCAGCTCCACCATGTACGCCTGGAAAGCCTCATACCAATGAGGCCACAGCACAGGCAGCTCCCCCGGGAGCTCCAGGAATGGACAAATTTGTGTTCCACACACCTCCATGAGTTTACCTCTCATCGCCAAATGTTATATCGTAACTCGTAAACAAGGATGAGGCCAGGAGTGGGATGAACACTACTTTATTAAATGAAACAGGGCTCTGTACACCCGACTGTACATGCAGCCGCTTGGCAGAGGAAAGGTGGAAGAGACCGCCCCTCCACCAGCAGCCCCTTATACCACCGGAGATGGCAGAACCGGAAACCGAGGCCGCAATCCCATACCACACAAATAAAGCTCCCATAGTAACAATATATGAATATAGAACAAATACTTAACAAATGGGGTATACAAATAATAGTTTGTTGAATTTATTGTTATCATATAGGTTAGCTGGAACATTATAAGTTGTAGTAAGTAATATGTAACGTTATGAAGATAAATTTCAATGAAAATTTCAAGATTCAAGGTTGATTTTATGCTTTTTGTTGTGTTAAGTTGCAGAATAGCGCCTGAATGCACACGCCACTTGTAAAAATATCCATCTATAAATGCATGAACTCTGTGTGTGTGTGTCTGTCTGTCTGTCTGTCTGTTCCACGCATATCTCTTGAACCGTTCATCAGACTGGCCTAAGATTTTATAAGTGCTTTGCTGAGGTTACAAGGGTGTGCATCCCCAAGTATAGAATCGCTCAGTCAAAATATGTAATTTTTATCAATAAAAGATTAGCCACCACTCTGTCTCTTCATGCCTTGGCTTCAGGAAGTGTGCGTGGGGTTTCAGATTGACTCCATGCTGATTGGATAATACACAGCATCACAACCATGCTGATTGGATAATACGTGTCATCACAACCAGTCAGTCACCACAGTGCTTCGCAAACAAAAAAAGCAAGTGAAAAGTGACAAATTTGACAAGAAAGAGAGAATAGTGAAGATGTAGTACTTACAAAATTATACTGTAATGTTGCCGTGATTGCGTACGCCTAAAGGATAATTTGGGGAATGCCATCGGGGACCTGGGGTCTGCCTAAAGAACACCAATGTTGAAGAAGCAGCGAGCGGAACACGCTCCTTCGCAGGGAAGCAAGCCCAGCTGCCCAGTCAGCGGTAGACAGGAGTCCCTTTACAAGACCATGACTCGCTGTCCCCAGTGGCGCTCCTCTCGGTGTGCTTGCAGGGCTATCTAAAAAGTTAAAAGTTAATAATAATACCACCATGATTGTGGGGCAGAATGCCCAGCTCAACTGCATATCATGTGCGGCCACATGCACAGTTTGACTAAACAACGATTATCACCAAACTGGACACAAAAACGCCCAAATAAATAATTTTTATTTAAATATTTACTGACAAATGAGCAACACTGATGCAACAGTTGCAGCCAAACAGGCCACTCTGCTGTGTATAATATTGGTGTTTTGTGCTTATAATATTCCTAACATATAAAAGGATGCACTACAATGGGTCTCAAATATTTGTAAATGTGCCCTGTTATAGTACTGCATGAATTTATTGACAATAGACCATAAACTACACATATAAACTAAAACAATTGTAATGATGACTGAACAACTCCCATTCCCCAAAGTGCAAGGTACAACACCTATGAATATTAGTCATAAAAGATCAGACAAATAAGTGATCTGACAAAAAATAAATAAGGGTTCTGAAACAGTCGCTAATACTGGATGTCCCATTCATTTTCAATAATTCTGTAATTAATATTCACACAATCAAATAAATCTTAGTGCCATTTACTCCCTTTTATATTTGTCAAAGTCTAACATGTGATTGCCTACATATAGCCTACATGTCTTTGTATTCCACTTTCAAACACAGCCTACATTTGGGCCTGTAAAGCCAAATTGGGCTACCTGTTTTCAGACAAGAATATTTGCTTCCTACGGGCATGCACTAGTTTTAGTAAAAGGGAACGGACTGTTTTTTCACAGGTAAGTTCTTATGAAAACTAAGTGAAACACTTGATTTTGTACTTTGTCAGTCCTTGCCTCATAAATTTCTATATACAGCATCTCCAAAGATCTGATACGGGTAGTTATTTGCAATTGTTTTAATTACTACTACTACTACTGATTGACTATTAGTGGTATTATTATTGTTTTAATTATTAATAGTAGTAGTATTAGCATTATTAAATGTTAATGTTAAAAATAAGCTCTTCTCAAATTACCTACCCTGTCTGTTTGGACTTGCCATCCTCACAATTACAATTCTGTGAATGAGCATCACTATAGAAAGCACATGAATATAAGAACTTGCATATGGATTGTCAGATACTTGGGTGATGAAAAGTCACATCAGTGTTTAAATTGTTAACGTTGTTAAAAGCCCACTACAGGTTAGGTGTGAATTCAAGTCCTTTTTTAGTTGTTTGTTAACCTTAACCCTTCATTCAATGTAACTCAAAACTGAACTGATGAGTTCACACTTTTGTATAAATTTGAAGTCAATCCAGTCATAAATGTAAAAGCTATACAGGTGAAAACATAAAATGGACAGAAAAAGTGTAAGTTAACCTCCCCAAAAAACAGAACCACTCATTAGGTTTATCTCAAAATTGAACTCTTCTAAATTATTAGTTCAAACTTTTTTATAAATTTGCAAGTCAGTCTGATCAGAAATGTAGAAGCTGTACAGGTGACAACATGGACTGAAAAAGTATAAGCCCACCCCGTAAAAATGGAACCCCTCATTAGATTTATCTCTAAATCGAACTTGTCCAATGTATTGATGAGCTAAGGTAGGAGTATTTTCTACTTTCAAATGTTCCAGAAACACCAAAAAATATAAGTGCAAAAAAACACTTATTTTGCTGTCATGCAAAATATGACTTATATGATTTATGATCTTGCAAAGCTATGAATTCATTTATGATTTTCGTTGTGCTGACAAAGTAATAAATATGTTACGCCAGCAGGGTGAGTATGAGCAAGTTTTCAACTCAGAGTCAAAAATCCTGTGTTGTAGCTTAATTAGGTTAATTTCTAAAGTAGCGCAGAACATGTAATGACTGGTTCACTTGGAGTAGACAAACCTGAGGAAGTCATCATGGGTTATCAGTAAAAAAATATATATACAGTATAAAAATCAAATTCACTCTGGCCTAGTGGATGAAGGTTCATTACTGTCATCTGATGTTACCAGTTATCACCTGCAATTTCTACATAGTCCACCATTAAATCTTTTGTATAAATTTGTAGTCAGTCCAGTCAGAAATATAGAAGCTATACTGGCAACAACAGAAAAATGTCGAACTGTTGAACAAACGGATGGACAGGTCAAAACATTATACCCCGCACAACTTAATTGCATGAGGTATAATAAACAACAACTGTGATTGCTATTAGTCAAATGTTAGGATAAAAACAGTGCCGGCCTGTGGCATAGGCCATATAGGTGGTTGCCTAGGGTGCCACCTGCTGGAGGGGGTGCAGCTGCAAGCCCTCAATTTTTTTTTTTATTATTAAAAAAAAAATTCCTAATAATCAGAGGTGCTGTGCTGGCAGACAAGACAGATAAATGCTTAGAGCCCCAGACCAGAATGGGGCCTTCGAGGGCTGACCAACTTTGACTCACTTCAGCAGTGACAATGTGGAGAGTTTGCAATGACTGTGATAGTCCGGGGCAGAACTCCCTACAGGGGCCCCACCTCTCAGTCTTGTACTAGTGCACGTAAACAAATTGCGGAGAGGAACCTGTTGAGATTTATAAAATTAAATAAATATGCAGGCTGACTAAAGAGAGAAGAGAGTTCAGCTTCGCTTTTTCCTCTGTCGACCAGATGACTGCTGTGACAAACTCTGCGTTAACAGCAGAACCAGCTGAGTTGTATCAGTGGTGATTTGACCTCCGACTGGCTGATGCAGTGGATTCAATCTCCGGCTACAAACAGCTCCAGCCACCGGTCCTGTGTGTTGCCTCTCAAATTTGATTTACAACAAGGAAACAGCAAAGGTAGCACAAAATTTATTGTAGTGGCTGTATAAAATGAAGTTTGTTTTTGCTCTTTTGAGTGTTTGTGTGCGCAGGCTTGTAGCCTTCTTTGGTGAGGATGTGTGTCTGTGTGTTGCGTTTCATTTCCAGCGCCACAGAAGGCAGGATACGTTTTATTTCAGAGGGGGCTGTCATGATAAAAGAGGAGCAGAGGATAAATTAATGCCCAGGTAAAGTGGAATGCATGAACGAGCAAAGAGTAGAGCTAGAACCAGGACAGGCTTGTATCGGCTCCACAGCAGTCAGGGGACAGTCAGAGCTGCAGGAGGCGCTGACCATCGGCTGAGGCCCTCTCAGCCGCTGTGATATTTGTGGCACACACACAGTTGTCTGCTGCAGCTCTGAAATGGATATAATCTGTCAGAATAATGACAGGCAGCCTTCTGATTCATTTCCACTCTTTGTCTCTGCACCGTTTATCCGTGTTTTCTATTCAGATGCCCATGGAGCTGAGGTGAGGTGGTCAGTGACCCACGCTGCTTGCAGGGTCATTTAGCTGGCGTCATATGGTATGGATAACCCTATTCAGATAATAGCGGCAAGCCTAGATCGAAAGGGGCTTATGGGATTTTGGTTTTTTTTATGAGCAGTAATGTGAGTTCCCTGGTGTCTTGCTGGTATTGGGGACGTCGGGGCCTGAAAGGGTGTAATGTTTGGGGCTGTGTGTGTTGTTGACGAAATAAAACAGAATGTGACTGTACACGAAGCTACGCTGTCATGGAGGATGACAAAGAATGAAGAAGACACGGTGCATGAGGAAATGAAAATAAGAAATTCAAGGCAGGACCAAAATAAAGAGATTTCAAAAAGCCGTTTACTGTATTAAAACATTATTTTTTTGTATGGCAAAATTACATTAAAAAAAATAAAAATTACAGTTTCAGAGTCCTTTACATTTAGCAGCACTGACAATGAAAAATTGACACTGATCTAACCGAGCTTACAGAATAATTTTTTTAAACAGAGAATGGTAATAAATAAATATATAATATACAGAATATGTACATCACTGACTGACACATCCAAACGTTAAAAAAATTGGCCTGTTTATGCAGACGCTGTTTTCCCCTTCCGTTTTAACAGCTGGCTCAGGCGTCTCCGGGCCGAGTTTCTGTCGGATGGCTGCGTCTGTTGGCTTCAAGGATAAAAAATTCATCAGGAAACAAAAGGAGCAAGTTAGTGTGGGGAACTGAGCAAGGAGGCACAAAATGTTCAAGAGGAGCGGACACGTGAACTGAAGATGAGCTCTCCGAAAATCTACTCATGTACTGTGAATGAGAGCAACGCTTCAGGACTCGTGAGTTAAAGGCAAACGCCACCAAAACTGCCCTATCTCACCTTTTCCTGAATGGGTCCCCTCTTCTAAGATTGGCAAGTTTTAACCTCCAGCTCTTCTGAACGCTATCCTTCTTTCCCTCCTGCTCCTCTTCTGCCTCCTTTATGGTGTCCTGAAGAGATTCGAATTCATAGTAACACAACAGATACTCAATGTGTCCATTCTTTTGTTTTTATTTCTCACATATACCTGATTTTCATGGTCTTCCTCTGCCTCCTCCAGCAAGTCATCTTTGCTCCAATGCTGCCCCCTATAGTCATCCTTCAGCCTTTCTGCACACAGATGCACAGTTATTATAAGCCTTGGGAAATGTATGCGGAAAGTTATTTTTTTAAAAAAAGCACAGTGAGGAGTGAACCAGGAAGTAAATGACTCACTCGAATGCAGCGCGGCAAGAGTTGTGTCTGAAGCCGATCTCTGTCGAAAATGACCTCTTTGTTGCTGCTCCCGAGGTTCTTTGGAACTGTGCGCGGCATTTTGTGCGCCTAGAACATCAGAAGCATCCTCCAGTGCAGCTCCAGATTCACCGGCCTGGCTTGTGTCAGAACTCTTAAAGGAAGCCAAGAGATTAGAAGGAAGAATATTAAATTACATGAAGCCTCAGGCTATGACAGCAGAAATTGTCATTATTAATTCAACTATAGAAACTGACAAATTTCAAACCCATTCTATTAATGTACTCACCTGCCACATTTGCATGTCTTCTTCCTCCCTGAAGGCAACTGCCTCGAACTGCAGGTCACGTTCCTGCATCTTTTGTCTGGCCATTTCTTCCAGCATTTGGCATACTTGTTCCAAATAGGTGAAGCCGGGACTCAGTTCTTTGGTTTCCTCTGCACCCAAACCCTACACATTGAGGGAAACAATAAATGATTAAAAATGCTTCTTTTGCATTGTACCGAATAAAACCGAGGATTATTTTGTAGACAATGTCCCCAGATAGAGAGCATTAGGATGATAAATCCCAGCCCCCGACCAACAGTGATCTGTGTGGGGTTTGCATGTTCTCCCCGTGTCTTTGTGGGTTTACTCCGGGATTTCTCCGGTTTCCTCCCACATGCCGAAAACATGCAAGTTAGGTTAACTGGTGACTGTAAAGTGGCCCCAGGTGTGAATGTGTGTGTGAATGGTGAAAGGGTTGGGCGCCACTAGTGGCTGCCTCATCCACTCATGTGGATGCCCTGTAATTTCCCCATTGTGGGACTAGTAAAGGAATCTAAATCTAAATCTAAAGATGAGAAATTCTGCTGTTCCTTTGTCATTGACAAGTGTTTTTAGTGTCTGCAAGATGTGGCTCCAGAACTACAGTATATGCAGGTCTTTAGTCCATAATCAGTGGATCCCTGAGGCTTTTTACTAAAGTTTTAAAGTATGCTAAAATTTAGGTGAAAAGAACTTGCAGATGTTAGTTTGCACTAAAAATATGCACAATTAAGAGGAAAAAAATGCCTCATAATAATATGCAATAAACAGATCAGTTTAAACATTTGCGGATACAAGCGGCTGAAATGAGCTTTCTCCATAGGATCGCTGGACTCACCCTTAGAGGTAGGGTGAGGAGCTCAGTCATCTGGGAGAGGCTCAGAGTAGAGCCGCTGCTCCTCCACATTGAAAGGAGCCAGTTGAGGTGGTTTGGGCATCTAATCAGGATGCCTCCTGGACGCCTCCCACTTGAGGTGTTTCGGGTACATCCTACTGAGAGGAAACCCTGGGGCAGACCCAGGACACACTGGAGAGACTATGTCTCCCAGCTGGTCTGAGAAAGCCTTGGTATCCTCTTTGAAGAGCTGGAGCAGGTAGCCGGGGAGAGGGGAGTCTGGCCTTTTCTGCTTGAACTGCTGCCTCCGCAACCCAGACCTCCGGAAAAGCAGTAGAAGATGGATGGATGGATGTTGTTGTTTACCCTCTAAATATGTATTTTTAATGGGTTGGTCCAGGGGGTCAAACATACGGCCCACAGGTCAAAACTGGCCACCAGGTGGTCCAAATTTTTCTCTGTGAATTTATAGCTTTCTTTCTAGTAAATTTCTGGCCTTTTCTACTGATAAGAATAGTTCATGTAAATTTGAGACTTTTTTCTCCTTAAGATGAGACTTTCTTCTCATCAGTTTTCTTTTTCTTTCTCTTTGTTTTTTCTGGTGAAAACAGGTTATGTTAAATCCATCAGCAACTACTATAGGCTTAAGGCTTCAGAAAAGCATAGTTTCGCTGGGATGTGTGTGTGTGTGGGGGGGGGGGGGGGTACACGAGGGACCTACTCAGCCGATGGCCTATGATGTAGTGTAGCCATGAAGGGGTGTCCCAATTCATAGGGGTAGGCCAAGGGATAGGGGAAGAGGTAGGGGTACAAATGAGAATTGGGACAATTCCCAAATCTACCTGTACTTCACTCTCACGTAACAAATATTTTCCTCTACTGTTTTACAGTATTTACTGCTGTTCATAAATAGTGTTTCTATTTCTATTTTTATGTACAGTATATACAAGGGTCATTTACATTTGAAAAAAGTTGTAAATTTAGTTCAAATAAATTTTAGCATGTGATAGTCAGATTTGATCATCTTAAACATAATTTTCCAACCACAAAATTATGGCTAGTGAAAAGACTGAGTGGCTAGTAACTTTGGAAAATCACTAGCCAGTGGCTGGTGAGCAAAAACATTAATGTAAAGTCCTGGAGAGAATGCCAAGGAAATTCACCAAGCTGATTAACAACCTGAATGCAAACGTCCTCTTATGTTTTGAAAACACGATATGAAAAATATTTCTAAAGATATTTGAAATGAAACTGGGTTAAGAGAACTAGCATTGATAGTGTTGAGGCGTGTGCAGAGAGGTCACTGCTCTTGGCCAATCCCTCCCTCCCGTCACAGTCTAACGCAACAGCAAAAGAAGGTAATGTCACAAAACCTGATGAACGGGCTGGTTTTGTGACTAGCACAGTGGCTATGCCTCTCTGGATCAAATAGGCACAGACACAAGGTCACCATCTATCACGAGCACAACACAAAACACAAACAGTTATAGATACTGCATGAACATCAAACCTGGTGCCGGAACAGTACATGGAAAATTTGAGATACACATTCATTAAGAACTTGAATAGTCAAAGATCAAAGTAATGGAGTGTTGTGAAACACAAATAGCCTTGAGCCGATGGTTCTGCTTTATGCAAATGAGGTTCAGATGCTTTAACATGCAAGTTTAGGAATATTGACATAACCGGAATGCACGACCCTGTGGGCCACATAGCTAATGTACCATTAAGAGTTTACTGGAAAGTGCAAAAGGTTTACTTCATGTTTGATCTGGACAAATCATAAAACTTCTTAATATTAGATTTCTTAGGTATTCACCAAACTCTGACATTAGCCAGTACAATTATTTCTTAATACTGCACACTCAAGACAACATGAGCACAAGAGGAAGGCAACACTGAGAACTGAATGCTAGATTTTACATTCGCTGGCAGCCATATTACTTAAGTAAAGAGGTTCCACACTCCACCACAAAACCGAGAAACGCCAGAAGATCCTCCACCCGGTAGAGTGAAGAGTGAGTCACAGGGCCAGGAAGAATAGGACACACTAACACATAGCAGCATCTTCATGGAAAAGGAGTGAAAACCGGGAAGTCAAAGGGAAGGCATCGAAGAGAAGAAGAAGAAGAAGATCGGGACCACATTTATGTCTGTGTTCGGCTGAAAAATTCATAGGCTGAAAAGTTCATAGTGATCAAATTTGACCAAATGTGTTTTATTTTTTAACATAGTCTCCCCTTTGGTCCACACACTTCTTCCATTGGTGTTGCAGTGCTTGGATCCCTGTGGTTGATAAATAAACTATATTGGGCCAAATTTGACCACTATGAACTTTTCAGCCCCCCCCCCACAAGTTGACTAAAGTTTTTGACTAAAAGTAGTTTGCCTGGTCATTTTAAAGCATACTTGTCAAACATAAAAATTTATTACTCATTATAGAAGTGCAGAAGTCTTGCCTGGACAGCTGTGCGCTCTGGCCATTGGCTCAGCTCAGCCACACACACAACTCTGGCACCAGGCATTATTGTGCAAAAACACGTAGTGGAAATAAAATAATTTCCCCACATTTTGTAGCGCATCATGGACCGTTTCTGTGGTCTTCTGCTGTAGTTTAACTAGCAGAGCTAACAAAAAATATGTGAGGAATAACCATTATCAAACACTACATGAATGAATGAATGAATGAATGAATGAATGAATGAATGAATGAATTTTATTTATTTCGGATAGTACATTACAGGTTAAAAGAAACTGTATAATATAACAACAAGGTCAAATTAGACAAAGACTCCTTCTACTATACAATTCCACGTGAGTTATCCGAAATGGGTGATGGCTGAAGCCGCAGCTTATATTGCCCACCCATATTCCATCCAAGAATTCAAAAGAGAAAAAAGAGAAAACAAGACAAGAGCGATTACAATTTAAAACAAGGCTAAGACAAAATGTGACTGAGAGAAAAAGAAAACTGAGCTAGTCTAAGTTAAGCGGTTACTATTCAAAAACAAATCTAAGACATTGTGTCACAGAGAAAAAAAGAAAAAAAGAAAAAACTAAGCTACAACACAACACAGGCTGGAAATGTCAGTCCTTATGTGCGTTTACATGTCGTCTTGTAAATATGTTTGGAGTATTTCTTCCTTTAGTTTTTGTTTAAATTGTCCAAGCTTTGTACATGATTTTAATTCAGGTCCAAAATCGTTCCATAATCTGACTCCTTGCACTGAAATACAGTGTTGCTTGGTGGTTGTTCTCACTGTAGGCTTTTGAAATATACATGTTCCTCTGAAGTGATATCGTTTCTCCCTTGTTTGGAACAACTTTTGGATATTTGCGGGCAGTGATAGATTCTTCACTTTGAACATTATTATTGCGGTTTTAAAGTCAATCAGATCTTTCAACTTGAGAGTTTTTTGTTTAAGAAAAAGTGGGTTTGTTGGTTCCCTGTAAGCTGCTTTGTTGATTATTCTAATAGCTCTCTTTTGAAGCATAAAGAGTGGATATATGTTTGTTTTATATGTATTTCCCCATACTTCATTACAATATGTCATGTATGGGAGTATTAATGAATGATACAAGGTGTATAGTGTGGGTTGATTCAGCAAATTTTTCACTCTGTGTAATATTGCAATTGATTTGGATACTTTACCTTTTATATAATTAATATGTGGCTTCCAACACAGTTTGTTATCAATTATTACTCCAAGGAATTTAGTTTCGGATACCCTTTCAATCTCTACACCATTTACACTGAGTTTGGGTACTGGGTAGTTGTGATGGTTGTTAAAGACTATAAATTTTGTCTTGCTTAAATTGAGCATTAATTTGTTTGAATCAAACCACAGTTTCAGCTTTCCTAATTCCTTTCCGAGTGTATCCAGAAGTTGTTCCAAATTGTTTCCACTGCATAGCAGATTAGTGTCATCAGCAAACAATATTAAGTCCATTTTTTCTGAAACTTTACATATATCATTTATATACATATTGAATAATAATGGTCCCAAAACTGAACCCTGTGGGACTCCACAGGTGACCTTCAGTAACTCTGAGTTTTTGCTGTTAACACATGCAAACTGATATCTATTCTTTAAGTAACTACTTAACCAGGACAGTGCTACCCCTCTAATACCACAATTTTGTAGTTTCTTTAATAATAGATTGTGATCTACTGTATCAAATGCTTTTTTAAGATCCAGGAATACTCCAACTGAATACTCTTTATTTTCAATGGCTGTTGATATTTTTTCTGTAAATTCCATTAAGGCATATGCTGTTGTCCTTTTGTGTCTGAACCCATATTGCTGCTCACACAATAAATCATTCTTCAGTATGAAGTTGTCAATTCTCTCATAGAATATTTTTTCAAGTATCTTGGAAAATTGCGGTAATAGTGAAATTGGTCTGTAGTTGGAGAGTTCCCCTCTGTCGCCTGTCTTGTAAATCGGAATTACTTTAGCTATTTTCATTGCATTGGGAAATATACCTGATTGGAGAGACAGGTTACAGATATACGTCAGTGGTTTCACTATGCATTCGATAACAGTTTTGACTAGTAGCATGTCAATACCATCGCAGTCAGTAGATGTTTTACTTTTGAACGATTTAACAATTTCAATGACCTCTCTTTCGTCTGTGTTCTTTATGAAGATGGTGTCTTTTACAGCAGTGTTATAAGATAAGATAAGCCTTTATTAGTCCCACAACGGGGAAATTCTAGGATTGCAACAGCACAGGGATAGCAACACTCAGAACAACAATCAGAAGGCAAGAAAAAAACAAGCAAGCAAGAGCAGCTAATATACATATGTACGTATTACTATAAAATATATATATATACACACACACACAGACACACAGTGCAGAGCATTGTAGCTGGATGGAATAAATATATGAATATATGAACACACAGTGCAGAGCATTGTAGCTAGATGGAATAAATATGTAAATATATAAACACCCACAGTACGGAGCATTGCAGCTAGGTGGAATAAATATGCAAGTATATAAACACACACAGTGCGGAGCAATGTAGCTAGATGGAATAATATGTAGATATATAAATATATAAACACATCCAGTGCTGAGCATTGTAGCTAGATGGAATAAATATGTAAATATATAAACACACACAGTGCAGAGCATTGTTGCTAGATGGAATGAAACAGCATAACCGTCTACTTAGTTATCCTACATGGTATGATTATGTGCCCATACATATTCTCACCCTCCATAGCGACCGGTATGTTCCTAGTTGTATGCCGGAGGGGACCATTGTGTAAGTCTATTGCATCTTTTGCATTCAAAAAACTATTAGTTTGTTACGTCTTTTTGCTATCTCTGCGAGCAGCCCTGCTTAGGTTGTACAGTCTGACAGCCGTTGGTAGGAAGGACCTACGAAACCTCTCGGTTGTGCACCTGGGATGATGTAGTCTGCTGCTCAATGAGCTCCTCAGTGCATCCAGTATGTCCTGCATAGGGTGGAACTCGGACTCCAGCAGAGATGACAGTTTAGCCACCGTCCTTCTCTCTCCTATCTCCTCCATCGGATCAAGGCGCTGCCCCAGGACAGAGCTAGCTTTCTTAATCAGTTTGTTCAGTCTCTTCCTATCGGCTGCAGTAATGCCACTGCCCCAGCAGACCACTCCAAAAGTGATGGCTGATGCCACCACCGTGTCATAGAATGACTTCAGCAGCGCCCCTTGTACACCAAAAGACCTGAGTCTCCTCAGCAGGAACAGCCTGCGCTGTCCCTTCTTGTAGAGTGCATCAGTATTGTGTGACCAGTCTAGTTTATTGTTCAGATGAATACCCAGGTACTTATAGGATGTCACCATCTCGATGTCTGTTCCCTGTATATTTACTGGTACTGTGAGGGGCTGCCCATGCCTGTGGCATGGGCAGCCCATATTAATGCCAATATGGGCAGCCCATATTTAATGCCAATATTAAAATAATGCCAATTATTGCATATTGTATCACCTGTAGGCGCCGTAGTGGGTATTTCTCAGGCCAGTTTAGGTCCAATGTTAACAAAAAAATTATTAAATTCATCTGCAGGTGAAGCTATATTCACATTCGGAGTCGATTTATTATTTTTTGGAATATTAGTTGGGTAGCTAGTATTTCTGGTTTTATTTCCAAGGATACTGTTGATTATTGTCCATGTATTTTTAATATTGTCTTTGTTTTTTTCCAGTTCTTTACTGTAATAGTCTCTTTTACTGCATCTTATTATATATGTTAACTTATTTTTGTATGTTTTATACCGTTGCTCTGCTTCTTTTGTCCTTTTCTTTATGAAAGCTTTATATAATAAATTTTTCTTTTTACACGCCTTTTGTAGTCCTTTGGTTAACCATGGTTTGTCAGCAAATTTGTGTTTAAGCTTTTTTTTAACTAATGGGCAGTTTTTTTCATAAAGAGTGGTTACAATGTTTATAAATGTGTCATAGGCTTCATTTACATCTGATAACATAACACATATGTTAGTCAAATACTTTTTAGGACATTAATTTAACATAGTAGCTACTCACACTACAATGCAAAGATATTAACATAGCCTATATAAAAAAAATAACTAATAAAACAACTCCTTGAAAAACCTCAATGTGGCATACCACTAATCCCACCTTAAGTGCCACAGACGTGGGGACGCAGTCACATGATGACGTCACTACATCGTAGGTATATTTAGGGGCTAACGGCAGGAGACGGTTGACGAGCCTTGGAGGACTGGAAGGCGTCGAAGAGAAGAACAAGAAGATTGGGACCGCATTTACGTCTGTGTTCGGCTGACGGTAAGATTGATTTGGTTGTGGCAGATAACAAAAACTATACACTGTCTGTAACATTATGGCATCTAGCTCTGACGGGTACGATAAAGATGAGGTGGGCTGGACACTATCCAGGCCTGGGGGCCGGAAAAGAGCAGCTAGGGGGCCAACAAGACCTAGAAGTGGGTCAGATGAGAGTGATGCGGGAGGAAGTAACAATGCGAAGAAAACACGAACTGGCCAAAATGTATGGCAGTTTGAGGATGTAGGGGATGACTGGAAGGTTGTCACTGAGTTCAGTCAGGGTGGGGGGCACTATCACCCGGTTAAGCTAACAAAAGCAATTGAGAAAGACATTGGGAGAGTTAAGTTTGCAAAGTTCTTGAAGAATAACCGGCTGTTAATTCATGCCACAAGTAAACGACAGCAACAGAAAATACTGACAATGACATGTCTAAACAGAGAAGGGCAGTGTGGTGGCGCAGTGGTTAGCACTGCGGCACAAAGCAACTCACCCTTGGCCATGGGATCCCTGGTTCAATCCCAGCCCCTTACCAACAGTGATCTGTGTGGAGTTTGCATGTTCTCCCCGTGTCTGTGTGGGTTTACTCAGGGAGTTCTCCGGTTTCCTCCCACAGGCCAAAAAACATGCAGGTTAGGTTAATTGGAGACTCTAAAAGTGGCCCTAGGTGTGAATGTGTGTGTGAATGGTAAAAGGATAGCGCCGTACCGTGGTTGCTTCATCCATCCAGGTGGATGCCCTCAATTTCCCCTCTGGGGATCAATAAAGTATACAAAATCAAAAAAAAAAAAAAAAAAGGAAGGCGCATGTTCCTGGCGCAACAGCTAACTTGAGGGGAGTTATATCAGGTGTCCCTTTGTGCATGTCTATGGAAGAAGTGAAAAACGAGATCGAAGGAGGAAAGGTGAAGGATGTGAAAAGGCTACAGAGTAAAAAAGAAGGTTCGCTGAAGAACACACAGTCTGTCATGATTCAGTTTGAGGAAACACTCCCTAAATCAGTCCTAATAGGATACATGTATTTCAGTGTCAGAGAATATGTCCCAAAGCCACTCAGGTGCTACAAATGTCAAAGGGTGGGTCACACTGCTCAGCAATGTAGGGGGAAGCTAAGATGTGCTAGATGTGGAGGGGAGCATGAATATGGTAAATGTGACAAGGACGCCAAAGTAAAGTGTTGCAACTGCGGGGGTGAGCACAGTGCTGCATATGGAGGGTGTGTTGTGCAGAGGGAAGCTAGACAAGCCCAGGAAATCAGAATAACTAAGAAAATCTCATACGCGGAAGCTCTAAAGACAGAGAGGCAGGAATAGTCAGAAACACAGCAGGCCTTCCTCAAAGAAGTTCAGTTCAAATGGAAGCCCAGCAATCAACGGGTCCCACGCAAGCACAGGATTGTGCAGCTGCAAGGAATGTTTGTGTTCATAAATGCAAAATGGATGATAACACATCGATAGCTAAGAGGACAAACTTTATAGCTTTTATCTGCCACACCATGAATGTTGCTGCACAGCTACAGAAGAAAAGTGACAGAATCAAAACCATTGTGGAAGCAGCAGGAAGCTTCCTAGATGTGAAAGATATCACAGCTGACCAGATCCATGCTTTATTGAAAGCTGAAACTGAGGAGACTGCACATGCTGAAACAAGACCTTAATTATGGTACTACACATAGTACAATGGAATGCGAGGAGTCTTATAGCAAACGGACAAGAACTCAAGAAGTATCTTTATGAACTAGAAGTTGTTCCACAGGTAGTGTGTGTACAGGAGACATGGCTTCAATCTCACTTAGATTTTGTTATTCCAGGATACAGTTCAATCAGACAGGATAGAATTAACACTGTAAATGGAGGAGGATGTGCCACTTTCATTAAAGATGGCCTGGCGTATAGGGTGATTCCCTCCCCTGAGGATATAGAGTGTAATATTATTGAAATATGTAGGCCAAATGGACAAGAAAATATTAAGCTGATTAATTATTACAACCCATGTAGGAAGTTAACAGCAGATATTTTCAGTGTTAGGGCAGAGGAAGGGCATATGAAAGAGGTACGGTGTGGAGACTTTAATGCCCATAATAGCTTGTGGGGAAGCACACATACAGATAACAATGGAAATGCTGTGGATGAGATGTTAGATGAAAGATCATTAATTTGTCTAAACAGTGGTGAAGGTACCAGGGTGGGTGTGCATAGGGGCACATTATCTTGTATTGACCTGACTCTGGTATCTGATTCTTTAGTGAGCACCTGTGAATGGACGGTTATGAACAGGACAACCATGGGAAGTGATCACTTCCCAATACTTACAGTCATTAAAACTGAAGTATGTGTACAAGAGGGAACATGTTTTACAAGATGGTGTTTTGACAAGGTAGACTGGGGAAAATTTAGGCAATACTGTGTTCAGTCATGTCATTTGGTAACATTAGAAGGTGGCATAGAAGAGTGTTCAAGTCAGGTAACCAATCATATTCTGAATGCTGCAATAGCAAGTATACCAAAGAAAACAACACAGGGTAGGAAAAAGGCTGTACCCTGGTGAAATGACGAATGTAGTATTGCAATAAAAGAGCGAAACAAGGCATTCAGACAGCTGAGGAAGAATATGACTAGTGAAAACTTTAAATAGAGTATAAAAAGAAAAGGGCAATAGCTCGAAGGATTATTAAAAACAGGAAAAGGTCAACATGGAGAGAATTTTGTTCCACCCTTGGTAGGAAAACAGAACTAGGTGATGTCTGGGGTATGTTTAGAAAAAGGAGTGGGAAAAGGGTATCAGTTAAAATTCCAGCTTTAGTGGATGGGGCAAAGATGGCTGTATCAGACAAAGAAAAGGCAGAAGTCCTAGGTAGAGCATTTGCAGCAGTGCATAGAAGAGACCATCTTGGTGAGAGTCATAGACAGCAAAGGCAGCATAAACGCAGAGAAAATGCAAACTTAAAAAATGAAGTGGAAGAGGACATGATTGCGTTAGACCTTGAGCTCACAATGTCAGAGCTTAACAGAGCTTTGCAAGATAGTGGATACACAGCTCCAGGATATGATAAGATAAGATAAGATAAGATAAGCCTTTATTAGTCCCACAATGGGGAAATTCCAGGATTGCAACAGCACAGGGATAGCAACACTCAGAGCAATAATCAGAAGGCAAGAAAAAAAAAAAAAAGAACATCTAGTAAACATATGTACATATTACTATAAATGTATATATATAGACACACAGTGCGGAGCATTATGGTTGGTGAATGTGCAGCAGAAAGTCTAAGTTCTCTCTCCGCGGATGCGGCGGGCCAGCTGGAAGTCTTTGGGCATGATGGTGACCCTCTTGGCGAAGAAGAGACCCACCAGGTGGGCCTCTCTGGTCTCCTGCAGAGCCATGACGGCGAAGCTCAGGAAGCGCAGGTGGGTCTTGAAGTCCTGAGCGATCTCCCTCACCAGGCGCTGGACGGGCAGTTTACGGATGAGCAGCTCCGTGGATTTCTGGTAATGACGGATCTCTCTCAGAGCCACGGGCCTGTAACGGCGAGGCCTCTTCACTCCGCCGGTGGCCGGAGCGCCTCTCCGAGCAGCCCTGGTGGCTAGCTGCCTCCTGGGGGGCTTCTTCCTCCAGTAGATGTTACGGGCGGTCTGCTTGGTTCTTGCCATCGCTCTTTATTATTCTGTCTTATATTTCTTGCACGCCGCCTAAACTCCAGCCCGGCACCCGTGTCGTTTTCGCTACAGCTCCCGGTATGTCGAGTTTCCCATTAGCACCGGGCGGCGGCCAAGTGCTAGCTAGCACTAGCTCCTCCCCGCTGTAACGTCTCCCGCTGTAAACAGTGGCTCCGTCCGCCGACCCGGGAGACCCCCGGGGCGATCCGTGCAACCGTGATATATATACAGAGTGAAAGGTGTAGAAAGAAGAAGGAAGATAAAAAAAAAGGCTGTTGCAATGGGCAGCCGACTCGTGTGGCGCCACCGGTCCGGCGGAACCGGAACCGGAGAAAAAAAAAAAAAAAAAAAAAGATCAGTCAAGCTATGCTATGTTCTGGCAGTTGCCTATGCAATCAATGCAACTGGTGCTGAAATTGTTTAACAGAATATGGAAGGAGGGGGTTATCCCAAGTGGGTGGAAAAAGGTTGTAATTTTACCATTTAATAAGCCAGGGAAAGATCCAGCTCATCCAGGCAACTACAGGCCAATAGCATTAACGTCACATTTAGGGAACTGGATAGAGAAGGTGTTAGTTTACAGACTCTCATATGTATTAGAGCAAAAACGATTAATAAACGACTATCAGAATGGTTTTAGAAGAGGAAGATCCACAGTGGATGCTCTAGTTAGGGTAAGTAATGATATTGAAAAGACTCTCAAAATGAAAGAAGTAATGGTTATAGTTTATCTGGATATTGAAAAGGCTTATGACTCACTGTGAAGGGATGGACTTCTTATGAAGTTGAATAAAATGGACATTGGTGGTAGGATGTATAATTGGATAATGGATTTTTTTTAACACACAGGACAATTAGGGTTAAAGTAGGATCAAAAGTTTCTAATGACTGAAATAGAAAATGGTGTTCCTCAGGGGAGTGTGATAAGCCCTGTTTTATTCAATATAATGATTAATGACATGTTTGAGGATCAAGAGCATCAAAACAGCACTATATGCAGATGATGGAGCCTTATAGACAAGGGGAAGAAATGAAAAATTTGTGTTCAAAAACATCAGGAAAGCAATGGAGAAAGTGGAAAAGTGGTCATATGACTGGGGATTTAAATTTTCAAACAGTAAAACCTACTATATGACTTTCACAAAAAAAAAAAAAAATGCAGAACTGGTACAGAACCATTAACATTATATAATCAACCAACAGAGAAAGTCAGTGAATTCAAATATCTAGGATTGTGGTTTGATAGTGCATACACATGGAGAGATCATGTTGAAAATCTGGAGACAAAATGCAAAAAAGTCATTAATCTCATAAAAGCTGTAGCTGGACACAAATGGGGTGCAGATAAACAGGCATTAATTGACATTTACAGAGCACTAATGGGATCGACAATAGACTACGGATGCATGATTTATGGAGCAGCAGCAAAGACGACTCCGGAAAAAATAGACAGAATGCAGCATAGAGCGCTTCGCCTGTGTATTGGAGCAATCAAAACAACACTAAACAATGCAGTTTTAATAGAAGCAGGAGAAATGCCAATGGATTTGAGAAGAGATAAACTTGCATAATCATGCTGGGTCAAGCTGAAAGGAAGTGACGAAGCAAATATTTCAAAAACAACACTACAAGACTGCTGGGAATACTCTAATTTCCAGGGACATGGGTTTGGGTGGACAATTGAAAGAAGGACCAGAATGTATGGGCTGCACACTATTGATATAGCTAACAACAGTTCAGTGAGTAATGTTCCCCCTTGGCTGTTTCTGGGAATAGCATACCTGCCAACTTTTCAAACCTGAAAAGCCTAGTAGCTAGCCGGGGTCCAGGGGCCGATGCTAATGCTAATGCTAATAATAATAATGCTAATATTTGCCAAACAAATATTAGCATTAAATCTAGTTAAATGTAGCTAACAACCTCATATTTCTTCAACTTTCAAACCTGAAAAGCCTAGTAGCTAGCCAGGGTCCAGGGGCCCCAGGCCCCGGTAGGTCCAGGATAAAGTCCTGGTGGGGGGTTCAGGGGGGGCTTCGCCCCCCGACGTCAAATAAATATTAGCATTAAATCAAATTAGAATGTAGCTAACAACCTCATATTTCTTCAACTTTCAAACCTGAAAAGCCTAGTAGCTAGCCGGGGTCCAGGGGCCGCAGTGTCAAACAAATATTAGCATTTGACATAGAAGTCACATATTAATTATATTAAAGGTAAAATATCTAAATCAATTGCAATACTACACAGAGCAAAATATTTGCTGAATCAACAACCCACATTATATAGTTTGTATCATTCATTAATACTCCCATACATGACATATTGTACTGAAGTATGGGGAAATACATATAAAACAAACATATATCCAGTCTTTATGCTTCAGAAGAGAGCTATTAGAATAATAAACAAAGCTGCTTAAAGGGAACCAACAAACCCACTTTTTCTTAAATTAAAAGCTCTCAAGTTGAAAGATCTGGTTGACTTTAAAACTGCAGTAATAATGTTTAAAGCTAAGAATCTATCACTACCCGCATATATCCAAAAGCTGTTCCAAATAAGGGAGAAACAATATCATTTCAGAGGAACATTTCAATTCAATTCAATTCAACTTTATTTATATAGCGCCATTTCACAACAACAGTCATCTCATGTATATTTCAAAAACCTTCAGTGAGAACTACCACCAAGCAACACTGTGTTCCAGTGCAAGGAGTCAGATTATGGAACGATTTTGGACCTGAATTAAAATCATGTACAACGCTTGGACAATTTAAACAAAAACTAAAGGAAGAAATACTCCAAACATATATTCAAATTCAAATTCAAATTCAAATGTTTATTTCAAACTCAGGGTTCATATATATATATATATATATATATATATATATATGTATATATATATATGTTTATTTCAAACTCAGGGTTCATATATATATATATATATATACTGTATATATATATATATATTTATATACAAGATGACATGTAAAATCACATAAGGATTGTCATATCCAGTCTGTGTTGTGTTGTTACTTAGTTTTTTTTTGTCACATTTTGTCTTAGCTTTGTTCTGAATTGCAATCGCTCTTGTTCTGTTTTTCTTTTGAATTCTTGGATGGAATATGAGTGGGCAATATAAGCTGCGGCTTCAGCCATCACCCATTTCAGATAACTTATGTTGAACTGTATAATCAGAGGAGTTATTGTTTAATTTGACCTTGTTGGATTTTTTTCGCCTTTGTTATATTATTCTGTTTCTTTTTAATCTTTACTTTTAATCTATCCGAAATAAAGATTGATTCATTCATTCATTAAATTTGCATTCAAAAGACTATCTTAACGCTGCATAGAACTTTGAATAGGCCAGATGTGATGTATTATGAATACTAGAAAAGCACTCGGACAGCGCAGACCTCCGCCAAGCGCCACAGTTCCCCCCATACAGTGTTTAACATCATAAATAAAATATTGAAAATGGCCCTATCTCGCAATGTTAAATGAAAAAAAAAAAAAGAATCCTTTAAAAAATTCCTGGATCCAGACGGTGATCCGGATCACCACCAAAATCTATTCATCTGTAGGATACCCCATTTCTAACAATCTGTGAAAATTTCATGAAAATCCGTCCATAACTTTTTGAGTTATCTTGCTAACAAACAAACAGACAAACCAACGCTGAAGATCACATAACCTCCTTGGCGGAGGTAACTAGAAGACTAGAGATATCAGCAGGCACAGGCACGTGCGTAAAAGACGGCAAAATCGCTCTGATATTTTATGTGTTTACATGATACACCAAGCATGACAAGGCTTGCAGTTACACAGCACATGTTCTTCAGAATCTTAGGCATTATATAAAATGTATTCTCCCTTTAGATGTCTAATCCATGGTCCATTTGCCAGGGCTGAAGTGCAGTCGTGCGAACGTCTGCAGCAGTTTACATTGTGTTTACATCTCGCCATGTACGCACGCCTCTCCAGGATTTCGCGCGAGAATAGAAACCTCAATACCTTCAATAGCGATAGCGTTAGCTTAGCAAACGCTTCAGGTAAAGCGTAGCAGCGAACCACGAAAAGAAACACTACTGACGCTACTATGTTCTAAATTTAGATACGGTTCCTAGCGATCTCGTGTTTGGAATTGCTTTCGTGTTTTTTTTTTACGATTTAAAATTTTTGACTGAATTTTTAGTGAAAAACCGTAATTTTGATTAATAAAGCCGTAACCCAGAATGGGGTCTTGAAAACCGGAACCATTACGGCAAAACCGGAGTAGTTGGCAGGTATGGAATAGAAGTAGACGCTAGTCTGCTAATGAGGAAAAAGGATTGGCATATGAGTGAAGTTGGTGTTAAAACAAGCATTTACCTCAGGAATAATTACTATAACTTCTTATAGCTCTATACTGATGGTTCAAAGAATAAAGACGGCTCTGTTGGAGTTGGAGTATACATCCCACAGTTTAAAGTGACCATCGCAAAAAGACTCTCCAACAATACATCCATGTTTACAGCAGAGATGGTGGCAATAATTATTGCTTCGCAGTGGGTGGAGGAGGTCAGACCGGACCGGGTGGTGGTGTGCACGGACTCACTTGCAGCACTAAAAACCATACAGACACTAAAATCTATAAGGGATGACTTGGTGATTGAGCTATATCACAGTTTATTTAGGGTACACAGGGGTGGTGGAGAAGTTCAGTTTTGTTGAGTTCCTGCACATGAAGGGTTGAAAGGGAATGATTGTGCAGACAAACTAGCAAAAAGCGCTCTTGAAAAAGAGAAAACTATACCATTGTCTCTTGGAAAAGGTGACAGGAAAGCAGTAATCAAGAAAAAAGGAACTGAGCTATGGCAAAAAAGATGGGATGAAGATCATAAAGGTAGATCGTATTACAAAATACAAAAATCTATTGCAATAAAGAATTTCATAACAACCAAAAGGAGGGAAGACATCATTATGGCAAGATTCAGACTGGCTCACACAGGTTTAAATGGCACTTTATTCACCATGGGGAAAAGTGACAGTGACAAATGTAGACAATGTGGAGTAAAAGAAAATGTCGAGCACATCTTATTACACTGTCACAAATACGGAAATGAAAGACAGATAATGGAAAATGAAGATTGAGAGGCCAGTAGGGAATGGGATTTAACTGGGATTCTGGGAACAGATGGAGATGGAGAGGCAATAAGAATCACGAGAAGGGCTCTTTTCTCTTTTTTAAATAACACAGGATCAAGTCATAGAATTTAGTGGTCGGGCTCAGATGACATAATGTTACACACTCTTGTACAGTAGGTGGCAGTATGCACCTTTCAGTTGTTTGCTATCCGCCAGTAACCGAGAGAAGAAGAAGAAGAAGAAGAAGAAGAAGAAGAAGAATAGACGGTTGATGCCACGAGGACACAGTCCAAGGACGGATAATTTTTTCACACATAGGAAGTTGTTCAGAACTCCTTATAGGAACTCTTGATACAAAGATATACAGTGATGATATAGAGTGAAGTACGTGGTGGTAATGCACCTGTAAGCTGGTTGCCAACAGCCAATCAAATCTAAAAGAAGAAGAAGAAGAGACAAGGTGTTTGTTACCCAGACATAACAAATGGCAATGAGGATAAATCTAATTTTCTGGAGGAAAATAAGGCTACGGTCACACTGCAGGTTTTAATGCGCAATTCCAATTTTTTTGCACAAATGTGACCCACATCAGATTTTTTAATGACTGTCTGAACAGCACGTCCAATTTTTTCACACCAGACCCAGGCCACTTTCATATGTAGTACTAATTCGGATATGTATCTGATATTTTCCAAAGCGACCTCAGTCTGAACTGTCATGTCACATTTCATCTGACTTTTTCCTCATTGAAGTGAGACAGACGCTACAATTATGCTGTGGAAGATGCAGCAACCACGGCAGACACAGCTGATTTGTGCTCTCTTTTTAATCAAACTTCTTTCCTTTATTACTGGATTGTAATTTTGTCAGCTCCAACTGCACAATAACTTCAAAATTGCGGGGGGGGGGGGGGGGGGGGGGGTGCTGAAACCATCAGACAAGCAAGCGCACTAACGGCACATTTACTGGACGCTGCAAATTCCTTGTTCCCTGTAAACGGCACACTGTCAGTCCTGGCTGCTGTAATATCTAAAATGTAAAGTTAACATGGACGTGACTGTGGAACAGAATGGCCAGATCGCGGGACACACAGGAGAGGGGAGTCTGATGGCTCCTCCTTCCTGCAGCAGGACCGGTATTACGCCGCTGGTATGAGCCATGTAGTTTATTATTAACCTTATTTATATAGGTAATCTCATTGAGGCACATGGTCTCATTTTAAAGAGAGTTGTTTAATCGATCATTTCTGTTAAAGCAGAGCTGATCACAGCGGTCATCTGGTGTGTAGAGGAAGGGAGCTGGTCTCGTATTTATGGTTTTAACATTTTATTTTGCTGCGCTGCAACAGGGTGAAGAAGTTCTGTCCCCCAAACACAATGCTGTGTCTGACGTTACGTTTTCTTCTGCACATGCAGGTCACTTCATAGCTGTAGATCGTTCACACTGGAGTCTGACGGGGGTCGCATTTAAATAATAATAATGTGAATGCCCACATAAAAAAATCGGATCTTGGCAAAAAATCAGAATTGAGCATCAAGACCTGCAGTGTGACCGTAGCCAAAGATATTTTCCTGAAGATGGAAGCGTGTTTGGCAACTTTTCCATCATTCCTCACCACACCAGGCGAGCCACTTATTCCTTGGATTTGTTGGCGTGGACTGTTCAAATCGTTCATGTGCGCCATCGGCCTGCCTAATACTAGTGAGGCTAGGCTGCACGCTATGCTGATTCGCAGCCTCGGCAAAGAGGGACGTGTCTTCAGAACATTGGGAAAAGCAGATGCCTGTGACAAATGTATCGCGTTGCTAGCCATACGCTTTGTGAACCCCGAGGGTGTGGTGGCTAGACAAGTCAAGTTTTGCGAGCGCTGACAGCGAGAGGGTGAATCAGTCCAGCAATTTGTCACCAACCTCCGCTGTTTGGCTAGTGTATATGAGTATGGAGACTGGGAAGAGGAGATGGTACAAGACAAGTTGGCGGAGCACACTACAAATACAAAGCTGCGGGAGAAGTTAATGATGACGCCGGGCAGCCTGACGCTGACCGAAGCACTGGAGATAGCATCTCAGCTAGAGCTAGAAGAGGCTGCCCAGTTAGCATCGCAGCTACTGGGCCCCGGCCCACACTCCCCACAGTCATCTCCGCCAGTACAGACAGTTGCTCCGGCTGCTGAGCCGATCGACCCCACGGCTCGAGTCCTCTGCACTCAGACATGGACACAGCCACTTCCAGCTTCACACCACATACTTCAAACTGAGGCAATGGTTCATCTTTCACCAGGACAACGACCCTAAGCACACAGCCAAGATATCAAAGCAGTGGCTTCAGGACAACTCTGTCAATGTCCTTGAGTGGCCCAGCCAGAGCCCAGACTTGAATCCAATTGAACATCTCTGGAGAGATATGAAAATGGCTGTGCACCGACACTTCCCATCCAACCTGATGGAGCTTGAGAGGTGCTGTAAAGAGGAATGGGTGAAACTGCCAAAAGATAGGTGTGCCAAGCTTGTGGCATCATATTCAAAAAGACTTGAGGGTGTAACTGCTGCCAAATGCCAAAAATGCATCAACAAAGTATTGAGCAAAGGCTGTGAATACTTACGTACATGTGATTTCTTAGTTTTTTATTTTTAATATATTTGCAAATATCTAAAAAAACCCAAACTTTTTTCTCATTGTCATTATGGGGTGTTCTGTGTAGAATTTTGAGGAAAAAAATGAATTCCATTTTGGAATAAGGCTGTAACATAAAAAAATGTGGAAAAAGTGAAGCGCTGTGAATAGTTTCCGGATGCACGGTATACAAACACAAGCTTATAAGTTGACCATAAAAATCAATTACACGTTAGTGAGCAAACAATAAAAAGCTGGATCGTGTTTCACTACATGACTTTTTGAACTTAAGGTGATCCTTGTGAACTCTGAGATGAACCATGAAAAGAACAATTAACTATCTCACCTGCCCAGTTGGAATATTCTGACAGCTTTAGCAATCATGAGTCATCAAACATAATTGCAAAAGTAAATAATTAAAAAAGCTTGTCATTGTTATGACTTTGTGTTGCATTACCCAAACAATACCACAAAGACTACAAGGAAAAAATATTGTGACACACACCCAGCAACTAAGAAGAATAATAAACTAAAAAGTATGCTTAATCTGGTAATGCTGTGAGAGGTTTTCCTATGATAAAAATGAATCATACATTATGTTCTCCTATTTTTATAAGCTAAATCAATGTTGCAAATCAGGGTGATTTTTTTTCCTGCTGTCTGGTCCCCATATCCAGCAGACTGCTCATCATTCTGCACACGTGCTCATCTCTTCGTCTACTGCTTCTCACCTGGACAGACTGGTTTATTCACCAAAGACAGACAGGTCATGAGCATAAAAGAGACCCTGCATGACTAATGCCATGACTGTCTTCCTTTCAGTTTGAGAAAATCTTTGTGTGATGGAGTCAATGAAAAGCTTTCCTGCTTGGCTTGCCAATGGGTTGACCCTCTTGATGACACAAGTAGAGTGCCAGACTCCAGAGTGAGAGGTTATGAGTTCAAACCCCTCGTTGGACATCACTAGGTGGGCTTCACTGCCCTTTCCTTTGGTCACAAGGTCTGTGTTTAATGCATGGGGGGATGTATTTTGATATTATGTTACATAACTGAAAAAAATGGATTTAAAGCACCAATGTTAAGCATAAATGCATTTTTTGTGGCTTTTTTCATAGATTTGTAACTTTTTCAAAGCATTATTAGTTTAGTACATTTTTGTAAATTTACAACTTTTTTCTTGTAAATTAACTTTTGGCATCTTAAATTTGTGATTTTTTTTTTACTTTTTTGTAAATTTGCAATTTTTTCTTGTGTATTTCCATTTTTTCCCTCAAATCCACTACTTTTTGAATATTTTAAATCTGCAGTTTTTTCTTGAAAATGTGCAACCTTTTTCTAATAAATCTGACTTATTTTCTTGTAAATTTGCATCTGTTTTCCTCATAAATTTGCAACTTGTTTCAAGCAAATTTGACTTTTTGTAAATTTGCAACTTTTTCTTGTAATTTGCATTTTTTTCCCATGAACTTATTACTTTTTTCTTGTAAATTTGCAGTTAAATGTACATTTTTCTTCTCATGAATTTGTCACAGACTACATTAATACTTATACTATCCCCACAAAATATACTCAATATAATTTAATATACAGAAATTGTTCTGTTTATTCAATGAACAAGGATTCCAGCGTGAGTGAATACAATTTTTAGAAAACAGCAATCAAAACTGGCAGGATTGTGAGTAAAGCTAATGGTAGCCAGGCTGTCTGTCAGCATCTCCCTACTGAGGCAATGTCATGATCCTGGGGCACGAGTGGGTGCTGTGCTCAGTCTTTAGTTTAGTTCAATCTTTTTCTGTCTGTTCCATTGTTATTTTGTCCAGTTATTGTCATTGTGCATTTGTAGTTATGTTCACATGTTGGGGTTGTGTTGTTATGGTTCTGGTTATGTTTTATTTTGACAGCGCTGTGCAGCCTCTGGCTGTCAAACTGGTTGGAGCTGCACACTTGTTATTCATTCTGTTATTTTCTCCACTCATGCGTCCACACCTGTGACTGATTATGTACTGCATATAAGGGCACGGCAAACCTCTGGGGTTTGTCGTGTCCTTCTACCATGTGTACCCGTCCTCAGGAACTGTCTACTGCGTGTGTTTGGGTCCAGCTGTCGAGGAGAGTAGGAGAGCTCCGTCCAGGTATGTTTACCCCTTATATCCAGCTGTGAGCCCCACTGCCTTCAGGAGAGCTCCAGCTGGATTCCACCCTTGCCCATGCATTTTCTGGCTTCCATCCCCATGGACGTCGAGCCCCACTCTCCTCCAGCATTTGCCTTTGTACTTGCACTTCATGATTTAGTTTTTGTATGTTAACGTTCTTGTCTGTTTTTATGTTAATAAATGTGCAAACTCACAGAGAGCGTTTGGTGTCAGAATCAGAATCAGAATCAGAATCAGAATAAACTTTATTGCCAAGCATATAAAAAACACACGAGGAATTTGACTTGACATTGGTGCGCGTGCAAGCGCGACACAACGACACGGCAGCCATAATAGGTGCCTCATCAAACAGAGATAGATAAGAAAGGGAGGGGAGGGGAGGGAACGACACAATGGGGGAGGAGAGAAAAAAAACTTCGTTATCAGAATACAGCTTATGAATATTTAAGCAGATTATGATTACAATGAAAAAAAAATCTCTCAATAGCACAGAGCAACAATCAACCACAAAAAACCAAAAGACCAAAAGTCAGAGAGGATCAGTGAATGGATAGGTGTAATTCAGTATATGAGTCAGTGTGTTTGTGTATGTTGAATGCAGGTGGGTGTTTATCAGTTACTGGAGGCAGCAAAATCTCTCCCAGCCAAGATGTTATGTCTTAGTGTCTGAAACTCGGAAGCATGTCCTTGAGGCATGGCAGATGGAAATTTCCTGAGCCAGTCACATGTCCTTGAGAGTTCAGATGCAGCCCCAGAATGTTTATGAAGAGAAGCACAATCTTCTGTTTTGTCTTAATCCAGGAGGAAAATAGTCAACAGGGCACCGAATTCAAGGTCTGATAGACACAGATCACTCAGAGCATAGAATTTTTTCATTTCTTGCAATCCTGTGGTCATAATTTCCATACATTGGCTTTAAATCCATTCCTTGGAGGCACCAAAAATGACTCCAGATGTTTCCCTTCTAGAACATGGGTAAACATGTCCGGTAGAGTCCATCCCTCTACAGTGCATGCCAGATGGTAATTTCCATGTTAGTCATTGCCGTTAGTTAGTGCACTCCCCCGTCTGGTCGAATTGTTGAAGAAGCAGCTATGCCGGGACCGCTTTTGATTAGCTCTTCCAGTTAAATTTCCGATACACCAGGAAAACTCCAGAGCCAATCAGCAGAAAATCCTGTGATCGTAAAGCCAAACCAGATAGATGTTTTCCACATCATCAGTCGAATCATGCAGACACATGCGTTCCAATCCATGGGTCTCTCCATAGGGGCTCCCCCTGGCCCGAATGGACTGGTCCTACTTTCACCCGTGAAATGGGCGATTCTGTCATGGGTGGCCCTCGCGGGCCATTAATGAGATGCTATAGGCAGCCGATGAGTTTGCATATTTATTAACAAAAGACAACGATGATAAAGTAAACAGCTACATGGGGCAAAAACGTGAACATCGACTACAGCACAGACACAGTAAAGAATAAACTCGGGTTAAGGAATGAACTTACATAGACTCGGAGAATCACAAGGTGACTGGAGCTGGGGTTAGGGACTCCAGCCAAATGTTGTACGGAGGCAACGTAGTGCGAGGTTGCAGCGAGGAGTACGCTTCAGCTGCTTCCTTAAATACAAATACAATCCAATCAATAAAGCGGAATGTAATCAGTGCGATGTGATCCAGCTGTCACGGCACAGCTCGGCTCTGACAGTCGGAAGTCCCGCCGTGACGCTGTCACAATAAACGCCCAAGAAGTCCTTAAGGAAAACACAGAAGAACGGGGAGAATACTGGATGATCTGAGCGCAGACAATATCAGCGCTCAGACCATGACAGATTCATGACAGGCAAGCTGTTATGCAGTTATACTGACCAACTCCGACCACCTAGCTAGGCTAATGGTTCGAGGTAGTATCATGGCAAAAATATTACAAAATAACCCAGAATGATGCAAGATACAGTATATGATCATTTATAGATTAGTAAACCAAGTGGAAACCGGGATGCCTATTCGGGTGACTGAACTCTAAAGAAAATAACAATGTGCACCGCACATGGTAAGCTAACTCCCAAAGTAGCTCTGTTAGCTCTGAAGCTAATGCCTTGGCTGGACTCCCCATTCTTCTACACATTTGCAGACAGATAGCTAGGCTTCCCAAAATAGAGCAGTGGGCGGATATCGAGCCTGGGGTTACCTTGTCTTGACATACAGGAACAAGAGCACTCTGACGAGAGTGCAATGTCACCCACTTCCATTTTCTTTGAAGATCCCAATGTGTCACTGAAGGAGAGCAGTTTTCAATTTTTTCCATATAATTATTGAGACAAAACCAAATTATGACAAGCCTATCATCCATGAATATACAACAAAAATAATTTTATACAACCCATAGTTGTAGGTCAGGATCCCAAGGTTTGGTGACTGTAGCTTCACATGTTCTATAGTAATACTGCAAAGGCAATGCTAACATTGACCTTTGGCCTTTTGACCCCAAACCCGTACTCATAGGTCAGGATCCCAAGGTGAATCTGTGTACCAAGTTTGGTGACCTTAGCTTTCTTTGTTGTTGAGATATAGTTTATTTGGTATTTTGACATTGACCTTTCACGTTGCAATGCCAAAACCATAGTCACATTTCAGGGTCACAGGGTGAACTTGTGTACAAAGTTTTGTGCCCCAATCTTTACTTATTGAATAGTAATAGGGCATAGGGAATGCCAACCTTGGCCTTTGACCTTTTGATCCCTAACCCATAGTCACAGTTCAGGGTCATAGTATGAACCTGTGTACCAAGTTTGGTGATCCTAGCTTTACTCATTCTATAGTAATAGTACAAATGGGATATTAACTTTGACCTTTTGACCCCAAACCCATAGTCAGGTCAGGGTGTAAGCTGTCCAAGATTTGTCCTATATGCAACTATGGTATGGATTTGAAAGGTCTACATCATTTCTTTCAGTAGTTATTGTGTTTACAAGATTTCGGGAAGAACTGACCTCTGACCTTGACCTCAAGGTCTATAATTTCTGCAAAAATCATCTGATGAGAGTCAAATTGTAATACGGGCATCATCAGTGTATAGCAAACCCTTGTACCAAGTTTCAAAATATTTGGGGCAAAACTGTAGGAGTTGATTTCACAAGACAGTTACGGTCTGTTAACGGAGGTGAAATAGGTGACCAAAAGTCAGGGGCTATAACTCCTGCAAAAATCATTCGATCAAAGCCAAACTGCAATATGCACATCATCAGTGTATATCACACCCTGTTACCAAGTTTCAAAACAATCGGAACAAAACTGTAGGAGGAGTTGATTTCACAAAAGTGGGACAGATGGATGGACAGATGGACGGACATACCACCCCATACCATAATCCCCCGCAGGTCGAAGACCAAAGGAATGAATAATGAAAAACTTAAAATGGCTCATCAGAGACAAAAATGATATAAAGGCTATTTGGGGATTTTTTATGATAAGTCAGCATTTTGATGTTGGGTTTTTTTTTCTCAATAATACCATGACCATAGACGCATTTCAGAAGGTTAAAATCTGAACACCATTTTTCAGTGAATGGGACCATATCTGTCTTGGGGAAGTTCAGAGTTAATGTGAGCTGTACTGATGATCCAAAATTTACTGTAATTTCAGTTCCAGTGAATACTTGAAGAAAACTGATTGTTAAGTGGTCTGTGTTGGCCCTGCGATGGACTGGCGATCTGTCCAGGGTGTACCCTGCCTCTCGCCCAAAGACGGTGGGATACACTACCGTTCAAAAGTTTGGGGTCACCCAGACAATTATTTTGTGTTTTCCATGAAAAGTCACACTTATTTACCACCATGAGTTGTAAAATGAATAGAAAATATAGTCAAGACATTGACAAGGTTAGAAATAATGATTTGTATATGAAATAATAATTTTTTCCTTCAAACTTTGCTTTCGTCAAAGAATCCTCCATTTGCAGCAATTACAGCATTGCAGACCTAACATGATTGCACAAGGGTTTTCTAATCATCCATTATCCTTCTGACGCAATGAGCAAACACATTGTACCATTAGAACACTGAAGTGATAGTTGCTGGAAATGGGCCTCTATACACCTATGTAGATATTGCACCAAAAACCAGACATTTGCAGCTAGAATAGTCATTTACCACATTAGCAATGTATACAGTGTATTTCTGATTAGTTTAAAGTTATCTTCATTGAAAAAAAGTGCTTTTCTTTCAAAAATAAGGAAATTTCTAAGTGACCCCAAACTTTTGAACGGTAGTGTAGGCTCCAGCCCCCCCGCGACCCGAAAAGGATTAAGCGGAAGAAGATGAATGAATGAATGAATGAATGCAAAATCTCAAATTTTAAGTGGCCTTAAAAAGGTCTTTAAAAGTCTTAAATTCAGCTTCGTTATACCCACCATCAACACTTAAAATGAATCCCTGGAAAGTGCACAATGTGAGATCTTAAATTTATATTCTTTACACAGCAGGTAGAGGCATTGGTTCGCCTCTCTATTAGGCTTTTTTTTCCCCTTCTTTTAAGTCGTTGCTGTGCAAGACTGTACATGCAACTATGACTAAGAAAGTGCTGGTTATTCTGGAACTGGTGCCAGAAAACAACAACTTTAAATGCTATTCAATTTAAAACTGAAACTCCTGGTGTGACCGTTTTTCTTCACACATTTAAAGGTTTGACATCTGCCTATTCACGCAAAAGGTTAACAGTTTGATTGTGTTCAGTTAGACTCAACCCTAAAATGTTCTTACAAAGGATGGAACAGAATGTGACATGATGCCACCAATGTGTTACAGTGTTTGTTTCCAATTTTACATTGCAATGTTTTTTTTTTCTTGGAAATTTACGAGTTGTATTTTTTCATTAATTGGCAGGCTTTTTCTCATTATATCACCCCCCCCCCACACACACACACAGACACATTTTTCTTCCCCAGTGGCTCTAATGTACCCCCAGTCAGCATGTCCATGTGGGCCCCACTATAGGCTAAAACTGGGCTGTCTTATGGGTCCCATGTGGGTTTGACCTATAGTGGGGCCCACATGGACATGCTGTCTGGGTCATGTTTGAGTTTCACTCCCAAAACTCATAACTTTAACATTCAAACAGCCTCTCACCTCTGATCTTGCAGGCAGCGGTCGTCTGCACCTTTCTACCACATCCTGAACAGAAGCAGGAGGACTCAGTGTCCTTCCCAGGCCAAAACTTGCTGACCTTTGACCTCTCACTAAGTCTGACATGTGGCGCCTGACCACTAAGGGTGCCTGCGGCTGTTGGCGGAACAGCACATCGCCTGTCAGGGCCTTTGGGTCATCGTTCTGCTGCTTAGAGTCAGCCCTCTGCAGTGCCCTCTGTAGTTTCAGGTGCAGGTTGGTGGAGCTTCTATCCGGTTGGCTGGGAGAGTGGAGCGGCAATGAAGAAGAGGAGGAACGGCTGAAGACAGGTGACTGCAGTGTGGATACTGGAGTGAGCTCCTCTCTTTCTGTGTCTCCATTGTCTGTGGATGGGGTTGGAAAAGACATGTCAGAGCTGGCTGTCTCCACTCCAGAATCCACTGATTCTGAGCGTAGGTTTGCCTCCATGTCAGAAGAAGGAGTCGAAATGTCTTTGGCAGGCCAGTCTGACTCCGGCTCCACGTCCTCCTCAGTTATCCAAGTCTCCATGAGGTTTCCAAAGCTCCTGTACAGATTCATGTTTGAGATTTTTCCCTCACACCTCGCACCTCTGCTGCCGTACTGGAAATGAGAATGAGAAAGCACAACCCACGCAGTCATTCAAAACATCTCCTCTCATTGGCCTCTGCTCCCTCACCACACCTCTCCTTTATGACAGCACGGAGCTGCATGTTGATACCCGCTCCTTTCTGTCACTAATTACTGTGAAGAAAAAAGGTGACTCAGGCTCAATAAAATGTGAAATGTGTCCTGACACTTGTAACTAAATCCAAAACATCACAAGAGCAAGCTCCAGCACGGTAGAACATATGTAACCTGGGAATGTAGTGTGATTACAGAATGGAACTGAGCAGAACTTTTGAGAAACAGAGGAATGCTGACTTTAAAGGTGGTACAAACAAGTCAGGGAACTGGAAATTATGTAGTGAGCCACATGCCTGGAAGTAACAGACATTCCTTGGAGGACAGTCAAATGGCATGTGAGAGAAAAGAAGAAATGTCTCGTCGCTGCATCAAACACATTTTTTTTTTTTACATTGCAGACAGGTGAATCAGTTAGCTGACATGACCTGCATTCCCCAGGTGAACAGTGTGACAGTACAAGAGACCTGATCAAGACTGAAGACTTCAGCCTCTCACTGATACACTGGGTTCTTCCTTTGAGTTGCACAAGAAAGGATCATGCGTATGTAGGCTGTTAGTCAGCATAAATGTAATTCAAAGTCAGGTTCTCGAGTGAAATGCAGTCCCACACCAAGCAAAGTAGTCCTTTAGTTACAGATGTCATTGCTCTTTGCCCTCAAATTGTCCATGCTTCCGTGGTAGGCCTACAGGGCTATGCTCTAAATTCAGACACTGCCCGCTGTCAAATTCAAAGCATAGGTCAAGGTCAGTGACCTATAACACTGGACGTAGAAACCATGGGGTCGCTACACCCAGTAAAAGATGCCCTTTGACATCACATTCATCTTTCATTCATTCATTCATTCATTCATTCATTCATCTTCTTCCGCTTAATCCTTTTTGGGTCGCGGGGGGGCTGGAGCCTATCCCAGCATCTTTGGGCGAGAGGCAGGGTACACCCTGAACAGATCACCAGTCCATCGCAGGGCCAACACAGAGAGACAAACAACCATTCACTCTCATAGTCATACCTAAGGACAATTTAGAATCCCCAGTTTTGATGCCAATTAACCTAACTTGCATGTTTTTGGCATGTGGGAGGAAACCGGAGAAATCCCGGAGTAAACCCACGCAGACACGGGGAGAACATGCAAACTCCACACAGATCACTGTTGGTCGGGGGCTGGGATCGAATGACATCACATTAGTCATATTTCCACTGCTGGAACCGTCTGGGTATCAGAAACTACCCAGATAGCAGCTGATTCTGGAACAGATTCGCTATGTTACATGTTTCATTCCTGAAGTTTGAAAATCTTGAAAAAATTTGAAAAAAAAATTGCTAATTCATCTTGCTTGTATTTCTGAATTGATTTATGGTCTTTGCTGAAATTTGCAGAGGCACCCAGGATCACCCAGAGGATCCAGATCCACAATCATCTACAGCAGATCGCAACGCTCTGGGGCAGAACCAGAACCCTGACTGATAACCATCTACAACAGTTCAGTTCTACAACAACAGTCTACAACAACATTCTACAACAGTTCAGTCACAGGGATCAGACAGAACACAGGAACTTTATATTAGTGCATCTCAGTAAATTAGAATGTCATGATTTCTAATTACAAAAATGTATATATAAATATATCCATCAAAGCGAAATTAAAAAAAGCTTAAAATATTTCACTGTGTGTAATTAACATTGAATATCCATCCCACTTGAGGTGTTTCAGGCACGTCCCACTGGGAGGAGACCCCGGGGCAGACCCAGGACTCGATGGAGAGACTATAGCCACATTTCCACTATATAGTTCTGCGCTACTCTTTTCTTTTCTTTACTACTTGTTTCTCCCGCGGCTGCGCCTCCATCACAACCACGGAAAGCCGAGTATTGCTGGGGTGGGCGGGATCGAGGTGGCGCTACACTGCTGACGTATAAAGGACGAGACTGACTCCTCAACAACACAGAAAAAAATAGCGGATTACGAGCGGAGGATTTCCACGGTTTTTAACACAATGAATGTCTTTAACGAGACAAGAGAATTTTACAGGAGAAGACGACGTGGATTGAGACAACACACGTTGGAGCAGGAGAGGAGAATAGCGGTTGCCCAGGAGGAATCTGAAGCAGCTGCATATGAAGCAGAGATCATTCAGAGATCATTTCATTTGTTCAGTGTTCATGTGCATACATATGTCAAACGTGTTTTTTAAATAAAATGTTGTGCACTTTTAAACTACGTCGCCTCTGTTGTTCAAAACGGTTAAATGTTAACAGACGGTTAATTAAATGCTGAAACACCGGGGTAATTTTAAATAATGCAGAAGCTTAATCCTAAACCCCTTTAACTTACCAAATAATTTATAATATTATAAAAAAGCCAATCCAAATCTAGACCCATTTTGTATATTGTGTAATAATGATACACTGATGATAAACTGACTTCCCAAAAAAAGCAGCAGCTAGACAACGCACCTTTGGTTTGATGGAATTGCCAATTGACCTTGGAATTATATGTGGAAACTTGTTATACTTCCAGTTAACTTTAACTTACAAAATAATTAAAAATATTATAAAAAAAAGCCAATCCAAATCTAGGCCCATTTTTTGTATTGTGTATCATTTGAGTATCATTGTACAATCTATTGTTATTTATAAGGGTTATCTGTTCAGTGGTGGCTAATTACACACTAAAACAACGTAGAAATGACTCCAAAAAAAAAAAATATGCTGCAGCTAGACAACTCACTTTTGGTTTGATGGAATTGCCAATGAACCTAGAAATTTTATGATGAAACTTTTTTTAATCCTACTAAATACACTGACATTGTCACACTGCCCAACACCAAATTATAATTTTCTTTTTCAAACCAAAGATCACTATGGATCTATTGAATCACAATAGCATAGGTTTATCATATACATGTCAACGTTTACAACATCGAAAATGTTATATTTGGGTTTACATGTATGGGTATTTTCGCTTTATATTATACTAGACTGCTTATAATTTATTGGAATTCTCAGAATTTGGAATGCCGATATAACATTCAATTCACATGTACTTACCTTTTACCCAATTCGACTTTCACCTTTATCAGTGTCTACTGCTGAATGTAAATTACACCTGTGCAACTGCTTACAATTTTACTTAAAAACTGTACCCAATGTAGAGCAATGGATACAGAGTGGTAATATTTATTAAATTTAACAATAACAATTACATTACCATTAAAAATCTTGACACCTTTATGGCTGAACAGCAGGATTAGGGTCATATGAGGCAATGGAATGTGTATGTAATTATTCGCCTTTATCATCCAGTGTTATAATATACAAACCACACTTTTATCCAAAAGACTAACATTTTATTACATTACAAATATTCCCAAAACATGTTAACAAATGGGGAGCTTTCAGTACTTCGACCAGACTGCCAAAATGGTTTCGGAAGGCTCCGTGGAAGGAAGCCGTCTCTGTCAGCTCATCCCTTCTTAATGCGGCTAACTGCAGGTGTCTTTCGCGCTGTTCGAGCATCCTTTCATGGATCCGCATCTCCTCAGCATGATTCTGGGCCATCAGTGATGCAAGGTCTGCAATGTTGCTGGACCTCTTCAGCTTGCCTATATGAAAGACAGAAGTCATTGTATTTAGATAACACCGGATCAAAACATGTCAGAAAAAATAATATGGAATTAAACTGTTGAAAGCCTGTGGTGGGATGCTTCGTTGCTGTATTTAAGCTCAACTGTCATGTTGTTGCGCCCCTCAGTAGAGTGGACTATAAGCAACTTCTGTGGTGATGTGGTTAGGCCCCCCCTTCATTTCAAAAAGGATTAATTGTAAAAAGTATTTTGATTTAATGGGTTATTTTTAAAAGAATTTCTTTGTACTGTGGCCTCATAAATCAGAATGGGTTAATAGTGTTAGCTGACTTGAAGAATTTTAATCAAGCATTTTGATTTGAAGTCGGTACATGTGCTCCTTTTTTTTTGTGAAAATACAACTGTATTTCCACCACCAACACACCTATAACACTGGGCCACTGTGGCTATGAACACCCCTGAATCTAGTATTTTTATAAACGTAGAAAGACATTTTAAATTCCTTGTTATGCGTCTGTAGAAAACAATCACATATAAAAACAACCGGGTGGTAATTTTCAGTTTGTTGTGCCTTACCAGCACTTGACTGGGAGATGCCGGGGCAGTCCAGTGAGGCGGACCCCAAGGGATTTGAAAACTGTGTATAGAAGGAAAAAACACACAATAAAGCTCACAAACAAAGTGCAACATGTACCGCAAACACAAAACTTTTTAACCAGAATATAATAAGCTTACGTCAGCGTTTTGTTCACGTGAATACTGAAATAAAAGCGCGATTCAGCAGCTTGATGCCAGGTAGCAGCAAGGTACAGAGGTAGCTAGCTATTAGCGGGCTAGCCATCACCACAATTGCCCACAATCAAACAACTTTCTTTATTGCTTAAATAAAGTGCGCTTTTGACCGAAAGGCAAGAAGATGGACAATAACAAAACAACACTCACCGTCACCGTTTTCCAATTGCGTGGCCGTGTCGAGTCCAAATTCTCTGCCATAATAGCAGGCCGGACACTTCCTGGTATATTTTTTTATTGCGAGTTGCCCCACCAACTCGCTCTGGATGTAGTCATCGGCTACGAGGGACAGAAAAGTCCGCACCTCCTTGTTTGTTCATGGAATAAACTTGCGCGTGGACATCGTTATATGAGAACACAATTGTGAATCCAGTCACCGCAGTTACTCGCTGAAATTACAAATGGCGGTCGTGTAGCTTCAACAGAAAACAAAACAGACGTGTTTGGTGACGTTACGCCCTGACCAATCAGCATTTAGCAGTCGATTGACGTCAATTCACACCTCGCTTTTCGCTCGGCTGTACCCTGCCTCTGAACAGGCATGAAAATCGTAACGGTTAAGCCGTGAGGACTTGGGCGGAAATGGCGAAAAACCGAAACAAGTAAAAAAAAGTAAAGCCAAGGTGATACTGGTGGAAATGGGGCTTATGTCTCCCAGCTGGTCTGGGAACGCCTTGGTATCCTCTCTGAAGAACTGGAGCAGGTGGCTGGGGAGAGGGAAGTCTGGGCTTCTCTACTTGAACTGCTGCCTCCGCGACCCGGACCTCCGGAAAAGCGGTAGAAGATGGATGGATGGATGGATATATCCATCACTTTTCTACTGCTTTTCCGGAGGTCCGGGTCACAGAGGCGGCAGCTTAAGCAGAGATGTCCAGACTTCCCTCACCTGCTCCAGCTCTTCAGAGAGGATACCCAGGTTGTTATGATCCCTCGTGCGCCATTACGCAGCGCACAGAGGGCAGAATGAAAACCCACGAGCAGAGACAGATTTATGCACTTTATTAAACAAACCCCAAATAATAAGTCCAGCAAAACAGTCACACAATGAACAGAGAGTGAGATGATTGAGCTTAAGGCCACCAGACATACAGGGATGCCACCTGGATACTCTACAGCCCAAGGAAGGGAATGCCTAGTGCCACAGAGCTGCTGTCGGTACGGGGCGAAAGGCAAGCATAAACTTACATACATGTCTTAGGATAAGACAGAAACAGCTGCTAACACCAAGGAAGTACACAATCTTGAAGAGTTAGACACGACTAAGATGTCAGGCTGAAAGTTAACGTAGGTAATGATAACTTGCATACACGGAGTACACGCTGCTGTGTAAGAAGCGCAATGCTCCGGCGAGCTCTTCCTACTCTCACAGCGTTTAAGTAATCACGATACTAATGATGAAAGAGACCGCCGGTGTGAATGAGCGTGGGCTGGTCAAATTGAAAACGTGTGCATGAGTGAGTGTCTGAGCATGTGAATAGAAGTGAATGAGATGTGTGTGTGTATGTGTGTGAACACCAATAATGAGACACAGCTGATGACACTGACAGGAGGAGGGGGCGTGCCCGAGCTGTCAGGGAGCGAAGGACCCAAAGGGCTCCCTGAAGCGCCTGATGGAAAATAAATAGAGAACGGGCCAAAATAGTCACGGTGCCAGAACTGGGTTTGGAATCATCAAACATGGGGGTGGCAGCATTATGCTGTGGGGATATTTTTCAGCAGCAGGAACTGAGAGACTAGTCAGGATAGAGGGAAAGATGAATGCGGCAATGTACAGAGACATCCTGGATGAAAATCTGCTCCAGAGCGCTCTTGACCTCTGACTGGAGTGACGGTTCATCTTTCGGCAGGACAACGACCCTAAGCACACAGCCAAGATATCAAAGCAGTGGCTTCAGGACAACTCTGTGAATGTCCTTGAGTGGCCCAGCCAGAGTCCAGACTTGAATCCAATTGAACATCTCTGGAGAGATCTGAAAATGGCTGTGCACTGATGCTTCCCATCCAACCTGATGGAGCTTGAGAGGTGCTGCAAAGAGGAATGGGCAAAACTTCCCAATGATAGATGTGCCAAGCTTGTGGCATCATATTCAAAAAGACTTGAGGTTGTAATTGCTGCCAAAGGTGCATCAACAAAGTATTGAGCAAAGGCTGTGAATACTTATGTACATGTGATTTCTTAGTTTTTGATCTTTAATAAATTTGCAAAAATCCCAAAAAATACTTTTTTCACATTGTCATTATGGGGTATTGTGTGCAGAATTTTGAAGGAAACAATGAATTTAATCCTTTTTGGAATAAGGCTGTAACATAACAAAATGTGGAAAAAATGAAGCGCTGTGAATACTTTCCGGATGCACTGTACATCATCTTATTAGAAGAGTGCCCATGGGGAAGTAATTTAAGTCCTCTGGATCAGCTGCAGCTCTCAAAATACAATGCAATGCATTTGTGTTGTTTTTCAAAATCCTTGTTGGATGCTCTTTGACATCACATAAGCCACATTTCCACCACTGGAACCTTTTGAGTATCAGAAACTACCCAGATAGCAGCTGATTCTGGAACAGACTCGGAAGGTCCCATACACAGAAGTAGAGGGGTGTGATTAACCCTGGACTTGCACTGACTCCAGATTCGGTCAGTTCAGATGCAGTGCGGACAGAGCCTTGCGTCCATCCCTGTTCTGAAGCGGCATGAATCAGAGCAGGGTTCAAATACAAGATCGCGCAAGTATAAAATAATGCAAGCTCTTGAGAAAGACTGAAGAGAGACCGAGGGGAACCGATTGTGATCACGTCATAACAGCAAAGAAGTGTGATGCACGGTCTCTCCACCTGGATTTTTCTGCTCTAAATACAACTTAAGTAGGCCCAGTTAATTTTAATTCTATGTAAGTGTTTGTATCTTAAGTCAAGTTTTTACCTTCTCTGACACAGTGGTGGAGGACTAGACTTCAGAAAATAACACTACCCTTAAATCATTTTTAATGAACAAATGGCTATTAAGTACCACAAGATCCCACATAGTTGTCGATTGGATCAGCATCTGTAAAAAATCGACTCGTTGCATTTCAATAGTGATCCAAATCCGATGAGCTGGATTCATTCCACAATGTTCCGGTCCAGGTGGGGATTAGAACACTGACGAGAATGGGACCTACAGTCTTGTGAAAAAATTAGGACACCCTGTATGTCTATGTTTTTAAAATATATTTGGACATATCCAGTTTCCTCCCATATGCCAAAAACATGCAAGTTAGGTTAATTGGCATCAAACTGGGGATTCTAAATTGTCCTTAGGTATGGATGTGAGAGTGAATGGTTGTCTGTCTCTCTGTGTAGGTGCATTACCGTCACATACTTCGCTTTCTTTCTGTGTTTGTTTTTCCTCATAACTTTGTGACATTTTCCTCATAGCTTTGTGATGTTCTTCTTCTTCTTTAATCTTGTATCTGTGTCTCATCTCATTATTCTTCTAGCTGTAGTCCGTATCTGTCTCATATTATTCTTATTCTTTTAGACTTGATTGGCAGTTGATCCATCAGCCCATGATGTCTTTGAACTTAAAGATCCCCCACTTAACAAGTCCTCAACTGCTTCCCAATGTAGCTCCTTAATGTCAAGATATTTTTCTGCTGCTTTCACAATGAGTTTGATTTTTTCTGTTTTCTTGGAAGTCTGCACAGTGCAGTTTATCACATCTACCACAAATAAGACAAAATTATTTTCCTTCAAAACCAGGGTATCTTTCTTAATTGTACTGCATGCACTGCAAGTCTGCACACTTTCCCTGTTCGAGTCCACTCCCACTTTTTTAGCTGGCACCTTTTTTGCAGCTTCTGCATAAATTAATCCCTGGAATACTTTTATCTGCTGAATTTCTGCTGCTCTTTTGCTGGCTTCACAACCTCAGTATGCAGAGCTATGTTCACCACCGCAGTTACAGCACTTTAATTTGGCTCCTCTTTCACACTTGACATATTCATGTTCACCGGAGCATCTGGCACATCGTTGTCTACCTTTGCACATTGCTGCTACATAACCAAACTTTTGACGTTTGAAACATCTGAGTGGAGGAGGAACGTAAAAGTCTGACTTCACATTTTTTGCCATTTCTACTAGCATTCAATCTCCATACCTCTGTCACTTTTGCTCCAGTTAAGTTCCTCATTACTTCATCAGTTGAGACAGTTGTTGAAATGCCCAATATCACTCCTCTCATTGCCTTATTTCCTTCCAATACTGAACACTGCACATTTTTTCCCTCCATCTTAATGACTCTGATTGCTTTTTGGTGATCACTATCTTTACATGTAACAGCAACAAACCACTACGAAGAACCCTTGCATTTAAAACTTCTCCAAGTAACCCATTAATTGCATTTGTGAGCTTAATTGGGTTCCACTCACGAAACGATACCCCTTCCTGAGTAAGTTTAATGATTACTTTACACTCCTTCAGTTCATTCCGGGATCGTTCATCCTCTGATTCCTCAGCACTTGATAACGGTCTTGATTGAGTTTCTTGACGTCTACGTTTGCTTCTTTTACACTCCACTGTTGTCCAAAATTCCTCTTCCCCGCTTCCCACCTCCATTCCTCCTAGCTGAATTATATCCACTTCTTCTAGATTTTAAGGAGCTGTCCTCTTCCGCATCTATCTTTACCGCCACACACTCTATATCCCGGCCAGAAATCAGAGAAGATGGATGGATATCACTCTATATATCACTCTATCTCACTCTATAAATTCAAGAAATCTCTGTCAGTGTGTCAGTGTGTCTATCTGTGTCACGATCATAGGACCGCCTGTGATGTTCCTAGGATGTCTGCATGATGTCCTATGATGTTCCTATGATCTTAGGTATCATAGGACTCGCGATGCCATCATATAGACAATAGGCCTGGCTAAAAGATCATAGGATCGCCTATGATGTTCCTACCTATGACGTCTACATGATGTCTATTATGACGACATATAGACACCATAGTATAGAGTCACCAATGATGCTCCTATGATGTCTACATAATGTCTATATGACGTCATATAGACTCTGTATAGAATGATTCCAGAAAATCTGTGTGTACGTCACAGTGTCAATGCCTACGGTGTCTAGATGAGGTCGTATAGACATCATAGGCACATCATAGGCTCAGTGATGCATCAAAACAATACAACAATGCATTGGCAATGGCAAGTATTGGCATTAAGGGGATCCCTGCTTCAACCCAGGCATACGTATACAAGGTAAAGTTTAGCATTACATTGTTAAACAAGAAAAACAATACAACAGTGCGTTGGCAATGGCAAATATTGGCAATAAGGAGATCCCTCTGCCTGGCTTCAACCCAGGCATACGTATACAAGGTAAAGTTTTTCATTACATGGATGCTGCTTTCCTAAACAGGGTTGAAAGCCACTTTTTGCACAGATCTACTTTCATGATCCTGTCCATGAACTAGAATTACGACGCACCTATCCCTCAACCAGTGGTCTGAACAAAGAAGAAGAAGAAGAAGAAGAAGACCCACAAGATGGAAAGCAATAGAGAGAACTGCTGCACGTCAGAAAAGATACCATGAAGATGAAACACCTGAGGTTCAAGCAGAATGTCGCAGGCATGACTGTGAACAACACAGCCGTCTGAGACAGGCGGAGACCCTTCAGCAACAGGCATGCAAAAATCACTCTATAAATTCAAGAAATCTCTGTCTGTCTGTCTGTCACGATCGTAGGACATCATAGGATGGTCTATGATGTCATATAGACATCGTAGGCACATTGTGAGGTCAGAACACTTTCTACAGGCATGCAGAACTGCTTGCTTACACTTACTTGCTTTTGACGGCCATGCAGAAATATTTGCTTAACCATGTCAAAGATCAAAGGCAGGCATCACCATGGTAAGTAACTTTCGACGGGCAAGCAGAAATGCTTGCTTACACCTGCTTTCTACAGGCATGCAGAAATACTTGCATATATTTGGTTTCTATGGGCATGCCCGTGCATGTCAAAGATCAAAGGCAGGCATCACTGAACGAGTGGTGACATCAAGGATCAAAGGCAGGCATCACTGAATGAGTAGCGATGTCAAAGATCAAAAGCAGGCATCACTGAACGAGTGGTGATGTCAGAGATCAAAGGCAGACATCACTGTATGACATCATCAAAGATCAAAGGCAGTCATCACTGAACGAGTGGTGACATCAAAGATCAAAGGTAGGCATCACTGAATGAGTAGTGATGTCAAAGATCAAAGGCAGGCATCACTGAACGAGTGGTGACATCAAAGATCAAAGGCAGGTTTCACCATGGCTACTGTTGCCATAGGAACCATGTCAAAGATCAAAGGCAGGCATCACCACGGTTAATGTTTCCATGGCAACCATGTCAAAGCGAGTGGTGACGTCAAAGATGAAAGGCAGGTTTCACCATGGTTACTGTTGCCATGGTAACCATGTCAAAGATCAAAGGCAGGCATGCAGCAGAAATCTTTTTAGATTTGGCGGTTGGGAGTCGCAAGGTCTGTGGTGGACTTTTGCCAGTCGGTGCATCGTGACATGCACTACACAAAGAGCAGAAATAAACAAACCTATCATCTGGTCAGTCACTGCAACAGATACTGGAGTCAGTTTGTCTTGGCCTGTCCTTGCCACTGATAATACCTCTATCTGCCAAGAATGTGCCACTGGTCTAGCGAAAGCTAGCGGTACTCAAATAATTTGCAAGCAGTTTCATGAAATGGTCAGTCAGAAAGCAACTCATATCGGCTCAAACGTTGCCTGGGTTAACAAGGTCAGGAGTTCCTGGCAGCGAAAGGCAAAGGACAGAGCTGCATGGAGGAATCTGATCAGACCTGAATGAAACAGTCATTGTCGCCCCCGACAGACTGTTATGATGGTGGATGATAGTGGTGGTGGCAACCACCGTACAGGTGCATTACAGCCACTGACTTGATTATCATCACTCTATATCTTTGTATAAGGAGTTCTGAACAACTCCTTAAGTGTGAAAAAATTATCTGTCTGCTTATATTTGGTTTCTATGGGCATGCACGGGCATGTATGAGTGACCATAAAAGGAGTTGTTCACATGTAACCATGTCAAAGATCAAAGGCAGGCATCACCATGGTTACTGTTGCGGTAACAGTAACTTTCTATTGTTCAGAATTTGACAGAATTTCTGCATGCCCGTAGAAAGCAGGTGTAAGCAAGCATTTCTGCATGCCCATAGAAAGTTACTGTTACCATGGCAACAGCAACCATGGTGATGCCTGCCTTTGATCTTTGACATGGTTAAGCAAGTATTTCAGCATGCCCATAGAAAGCAAGTGTAAGCAAGCATGTTCTGCATGCCCGTAGTGTCCTGACCTCACAATGTGCCTATGATGTCCATTTGATATCATAGGAGGAGTTGTTCAAAGGAATTGTTCAGAACTCCTTATATAATCATGTGACATCAAAGGAACACAGTGTGCACCTGTGAGACACACAGACAGACAGACAGAGATTTCTTGAATAATATATAGAGTGATAATGTACTGTGTGCTGTGTTTTTATGCATGCACACATTTACATTACTATGTAACTATATTTAAATATGTAAATGTTTGTAAATGAATCACAAGGCTGGTCACCATGGTTACTGTTGCTTTGGAATGGTAAATATTCCATTTCAGTTCTTAGAATGCCTTTGTGACATCATCAGTGACAGCATCACAGAGGCTCCTCTGATCTGACACATTTAGTTTTAGAACTAGTGCATACCTGTGCATGCCCGTGCATACCCGTGCATGCTCATAGAAACCAAGTATAAGCATGTATTTCAGCATGTCTGTAGAAAGCAGGTGTAAGCAAGCATTTCTGCATTCCTGCTTTTGAGCTCTGACATGGTTACCATGGCAACAGTAACCATGGTGATCCCTGCCTTTGATCTTTGACATGGCTACCACTGCAACAGTAACCCTGGTGAAAACCTGCCTCTGATCTTTGACATCATCACTCATTCAGTGATGCCTGTTTTTGATCTTTGACATCACCACTGGTTCAGTGATGCCTGCCTTTGCTCTTTGACGATGTCATTGATGCCTGCTTTTGATCTGTGATGCCTGCCTTTGATCTTTGATGATGTTATAGGGAGTCATATGATCTCTGATGATGTCATAGGGAGTCCTATGATTTGTGACGCTGTCCTAGTGAGTTCTATGATCTTTGATGATGTCATAGTGAGTCCTGTGATCTTTGATGATGGCATAATGAGTCCTATGATCTTTGATGTCATACCACTCGTTTAGCGATGCCTGCCTTTGATCTTTGATGATGTCATAGTGAGTCCTACGATCGTGAACATCACAGGAACATCATAGGACACTGTGTAGACATCATAGGAACATCATAGGTGGTCCTATGGTCTTTTAGTGAGTCCTATGATCGTGACAGACACACAGATTTCATGAATTTATAGAGTGATAGTTGGTGGCAGTAGGACACTTTTAAGCAGACTTGCTGAGTACCACCCCTCACCTTACAACCAATTACAAGGTAAAAAATATATTTTTTCTCTTTCGTTGTATATGAGATTTGTCTTGAGAACTCACTCCACACTGACTGTCTCTATACATTTCAGCACAAGTCAAGGTTCATTTTTGAATAACTTACTGTTTGTTTAAAACAGAAGTGATGTAAAGGAAGCAAGGTGTCTAAGCTCCCGTTAGCCAAGACGCCTTCTCTGACAGGGAGAATGCGTAATATGGAAGCAAACATTTTTACGTTTTACACTTATATTTAGCATTTTTGAGCTAACTTCCTACAACATAAAGCTATTTTTGCTTTTATGCTAACATTTTTCAAGTTTAGACTGTTTAAGCATGTAAGCTAGCATTTTTATAGTTTAAGGCTCAAATTTAGCATTTTTCAGCTATTTCAGCATTTTTAGCCTTTCAGCTAAAACTGTTCAGCATTTTACAATGTCATAGCACTTCAGCTAATATTTTAGCAGCATTTCAGCTCAAGTGCTTCAGCATATTTAGCCTTTCAGCTAAAAGTGTTCAGCATTTTACATAGTGTTATAGCACTTCAGCAAATAATTTAGCAACATTCCAGCTCATCATTCTTTAAATCCAAGAAATCTCTGTGTGTCTGTCTGTCTGTGTGTCACAACCACAGGACTCGCTAAAAGATCATAGGACCGCCTATGATCCTATGTTTACATGATGTCCTATGATGTTCCTACATATCAGGAGTTCTGAACAACTCGTGTGAAAAAATTATCCATCCTTGGACTGCATCAGTCACCATCATAGCGCTCACTGAAAGATCATAGGACTTGCTATGACATCATCAAAGATCAAAGGCAGGCTTCACTCACAATCATAGGATTCACTATGATGTCATCAGAGATCAAAGGCATATGACATCATCAAAGATCAAAGGCAGGCATCACTCACGATCATAGGATTCGCTATGACATCATCAAAGATCATAGGACTTGTATGACATCTTCAAAGATCAAAGGCAGGCATCACTGAACGAATGGCTTGCTGACACCTGCTTTCTACGGGAATGCAGAAATACTTGCTTATACTTGGTTTCTACGGGCATGCACGGGTATGCATGGGTATGCACTAAAAGATCATAGGACTTGCTATGACATCATCAAAGATCAAAGGCAGGCTTCACTCAAAATCATAGGATTCACTATGACATCATCAGAGATCAAAGGCATATGACATCATCAAAGATCAAAGGCAGGCATCACTCACGATCATAGGATTCGCTATGACATCATCAAAGATCATAGGAATTGTATGACATCTTCAAAGATCAAAGGCAGGCATCACTGAACGAATGGTTCATCACTGAACGAATGGCTTGCTGACACCTGCTTTCTACGGGAATGCAGAAATACTTGCTTATACTTGGTTTCTACAGGCATGCACAGGTACGCATGGGTATGCAGTAGTTTATCTATAAATGCAAAAAATCTCTGTGTGTGTGTTCCGTGCGTATCTCCTGAACCGTTCGATGGACTGGGCTCAGATATTATACATGCTGTGCTGAGGTTATGAGGGTGTGCATCCCCGAATTCCAGCCTTCCTGGATATGCGGAAGTACGTCCATAGCTATGACATAACAGATGTGCATTTATGATGTCATAGAGAGATCAAAGGACTCTCGTTCATCCATTGATGCGCGTCACTAATTAGATGACGAGGCATTTGATGGCATTTGATAGATGAAACTACCAGACAATCCAGAGAGATTTTCTTATTATATCATGGTTTTAGGAAATCAGAGCTTCTCTTGGAGCAGATTTTACTTTGAGGTTCAGGTTAAAGGAAATTTGATCTTTGATGGTGTCATAGCAAGTCCTATGATCTTTGATGATGTCATAGCGAGTCCTATGATCGTGAGTGATGCCTGCCTTTGATCTTTGAAGATGTCATAGCGAGTGCTATGATCGTTGATGATGGCATAGCGAGTGCTATGATGCCTGCATTTGGTCTTTGATGATGTCAGAGAATTCTATGATCTTTGATGATGTCATAGCGAGTCCTATGATCGTGAGTGATGCCTGCCTTTGATATTTGATGTCCTATGATCGCGCGTGAGCATGAGTGATGCCTGCCTTGGATCTTTGATGATGCCATAGCAAGTCCGATGATCGTGAGTGATGGCTGCCTTTGACCTTTGATGGCCTATGTTTGTGAGTGATGCCTGCCTTTGATCACACACAGAGATTTTATTGAATCACTATGGTGTCTGTGACATCATATAGACATCATGTAGCGATCATAGTAACATCATAGGCGATCCTATGATCTTTTAGCAAGTCCTATGGTTGTGACAGTGTCTATATGAAGTCATATAGACATCATGTAGAGATCATAGGAACATCGTAGGCAATCCTATGATCTTTTAGCATGTCCTATGGTCATGATAGACACACAGACAGACACTCACACACAGACATGGTGTCTATATGATGTCATAGACACCATAGGCTGATGGCATAGTGAGCTCTATGATGCCTGCATTTGATTTTTGAAGATGTCATAGCGAGTCCTATGATCTTTGATGATGTCATAGCGAGTGCTGATTGTAATGCCTGCCCTTTGATCTTTGAGTCCTTTGATCTTAGCGCTGTGTGCCTACAGCAAGTCCTATGATCGTGAGTGATGCCTGCATTTGCTCTTTGATGATGTCATAGCGAGTTCTATGATTGTGTGTAATGCCTGCCTTTGATCTTTGATGTCCTATGATCGTGAGTGATGCCTGCCTTTGATCTCACACAGACATACAGATTTTCTTGAATCACTCTATAGAGTGATTATGGTGTCTATATGGTGTGACTATGGTGTCTATATGACATCATGTAGACATGTAGAGATCATAGGAACATCATAGGGGAGCTTATGATCTTTTAGCAAGTCCTATGGTCGTGACAGACACACAGAGATTTCTTGAATTACTAGTGCATACCTGTGCATGCCCGTAGAAACCAAGTATAAGCAAGTATTTCTGCATGCTCGTAAAAAGCAGGTGTAAGCAAGCACGTCACCACTCGTTCAGTGGCGAATGGACATCCTGATTATTTTTTGGAATTTGGGAGGAAACTGGAGCACCCGGAGTAAATCCATGCTTTGCTTTGCATTTTACACATTTGTAGTGTAGACTGCCATTCACCTCTCATTCAGTGATAAATGGACAGCTTGATCATTTTTTTGGAATGTGGGAGGAAACTGGAGCACCCGGAGAAAATCCACACTTTGCTTGGCAATTTACACATTTGTAGTATACACTGCCATTCTTCAAGGTTACACATTTTTACTGTCAGCATCTCTTTATAAACAACATTGCTCAGAAAGTGACACAGATTTCTTGAATTATATATAGAGTGATGATATAAAGTGATATGATATAGAGTGATGATATAGAGTGAAGTACGTGGCGGTAATGCACCTGTAAGCTGGTTGCCAACCGCCAATCAAATCTAAAAGAAGAAGAAGTGACGCTTTTGCTTAGTTTCTTCATCTTGAGCAAGAATACAAAGACTGCTTGATCTGCCAACTCTGCTCGTGGCAACGTAGAATTGGCCATGGATGAAGAAATCTCTTGTGCAGAAAACACCAACGAACTGTAAAGACTGGCCCTGTGACTTATTCACAGTCATGGCAAAGCAGGGTCTTACTGGAAACTTTACGTCACAAGGTGAATGGAAGCATGATGTCTGATGGTGTGAGTGGGATTCGTGGAATCAGTTGAGTGCATCCAGCATTGACACCACAGATGTTGCAACCAACAGGTGAGGCTGCCTATGATTGTTTAGCGAGTCCTATGGTCTATATGACGTCATATAGACATCATGTCGACATCATAGGAACATCATAGGTGGTGGGAGATTCATGTAATACAACTAAACAATTAAAACTTTTTTCAAATTTTCTGTAAAATGTAATTCTAAACAAATAATGAGGAATAAATTAAGACACCCTCCATTTTTTAGGACCCCCCCCCCCACACACACACATTCATTCCCACTTACAATGACTAAAATAAATGTTAAAAAAATGCAGATCAAAACAAAAACGCACGTGCATGAGTGTGTGTGTTTTAAGAGAAGTGAGCGTTTTGACATTTCTTTGATAATCACTCGACCAATAGACTCCTTTCAGAAAACCTACAAAACTACCTTTCTTCAGTCAATAACCCTTTAAAGTACAGGTCTCCAACCTGGAGATTTAAACTCTTCCCCATTACAAAAACGGGGGGGGGGGGGCACAAACACAACCTTGCACAGGTCCCCCAAAACGCTAGAAACGGCCGTGTTGACCACACACTGCTCTGACTGACCTAGCTGTCCTGCGTTTCCTGTCCTGCCATTCTTTCTCTCAGAATCAGCCCTCCACACCTGTTTGGTTCCTTGGTCACCGGGCTCCCATCTCCACGCGTTTGTTTTGCTCTGGAGCAACCAGTAAACAGCGCCGACATGGACAAATACGGACCAAAATTCAGCAACGTGCTGATCACACCGGACCCTCATTATATACCGGGGTAAGTGTCCATGTTAACACGCTGAGTGATGAAACCAAACGAGTTACTGTGAAGGCGCGGTGTTAAATTGACCTGTTATTATGGTTGAGGTTAGCCTAATTAAGCTGTTATAGTCTAATAAAATGTATCAAAATAAGATAAAAACGTCGTAATTATCTTTCTGTTGAGTCAGAGACGGAAAATTAAAGCAGTGTAGTCAATTATTTTGACGTTTACTAGCAGGGTATTATGTATTTATTTGACTGATATATGGCCATCCAATTTTACTTTATATGCTAAAACTAATACAAGGTTTCTTCTTAAATGTATACAGCATAATTGTTTTCGGGTTTTTTTAACGGTTTATTTTTTTTTTATTAGCCTATTTTTTGTCCGTTATTTTCAAACAAAATAGTAAAAAGCGCAAATAAGCAATGACAAAAAAAGGAAAGAAAAAAAGAAACGTATAGACCAGATTCAAAATAAATCTTGAGCTTTTAAGAGTCAGAGAAAAAAAAATCTAATCCCCATATGCAGTGTTGATAAATTCAGAAATACTATGGCAAGGTAACACTATAGTAGTGTATATTATTAATTATTATGCATTAACAGTGTACATTATGCACTTGTGTATTGAGAATGAGTGTGTAAAGGAGGAAAACAAGTTCTTTTGTTTAATTCACCCCATCTATCATTTTTTATTTATTTTTTAGGTATACGGGTTATTGTCCGCAGCTCAAGTTTAATATAGGGAAGCCCTATGCCAAGCTGACAGAAGAGCTGCTGACCTGCCCTGAGGTGAGACACTCCAACTACCTGGTCCTCAGCACAGGCTGCCCCTCCACAGACTCAGACATTGATCCCTCTGTGAGAAGCCTGAGGATGATACCCGGATACACAGGTAGTGAGGTCAACAAAGCAACCCAACACCCTAGGATGACTTTATAGACAGAAGTGAAGGCAAAGATATCTATGGGGTTCTTCTTTTTCTTCTTACTTACTGGTGGATAGCAAACAAAATCTCTGGGGTTTGTAGCACAGTGTGATTTAAAGCAAATCTGCAGTAAGTGCAGCTGTTTTTTACAGCAACAGCAGACCTAAATATCTACACCAAAACTGCTGAATTATTAATGTGGGTCAACACACATCAGCTGCATGGAGCCTGACTAACAGGAGTATTGTACAGGTACATCTCAAAAAATTAGAATATCATGAAAAGTTCAATATTTTTTGTCACACATTTCAGAACTAGTGCATGCCTGTGCATGCCCGTAGAAACTGAGTGTAAGCAAGTATTTCTGCATGCCCGTAGAAAGCAGGTGTAAGGAAGGGTGTAAGCAAGCACATCAGCACTCATTTAGTGGTGCCTGCCTTTGATCTTTGATGGTGATGATCTTTGATGATGTCATAGTGAGTCCTATGATCATTGATGATGTCATAGCGACTCCTATGATGCCTGCATTTGATCTTTGCTGATGTCATAGCGAGTCCTATGATCTTTGCTGACGTCATAGCGAGTCCTATGATCGTGAGTGATGCCTGCCTTTGATCTTTGATGTCCTATGAACTTGAGTGTGAGTGACGCCTGCCTCTGCTCTTTGATGAGGTCATAGCGAGTCCTGTGATTCACACATAGAGTTGTTATACATAGAAGCATGCCCATAGAAAGCAGGTGTAAGCAAGGGTGTAAACAAGCACGTCAGCACTCATTCAGTGATGCCTGCCTTTGATCTTTGATGGTGTCATAGTGAGTGCTATGATCGTTGATGATGTCACAGCGAGTCCTATGATCGTGAGTCATGCCTGCGTTTGATCTTTGAAGATGTCCTGTGTCCTATGATCTTTGCTGATGGCACACCGAGTCCTATGATGCCTGCATTTTTGATCCCGGTTTAAATTATTGTGTCCTATTGTTAATCGGGTGATGAGTATCTCTTCTTTCCTGTTTGTGGCAACTCCCATTTGATTTTAAAGTGCCGTGTCCTATTGGTAATTGGGTGATGAGTATCTCTTCTTTGGTGAGTGATGGTGTATATGACATCATAAAGACATCAAGGCAGGCATCATAGGACATCATGCCTACATCACAGGTAGCCAGTCCTATTGTCTATGTCGGCATCGCGAGTCCTATGTTGCCTGCTATCATAGGATCATCATAGAACATCATGCAGACATCATAGGCCATCCTGTCTGTGTGTCCTGATCGTGACACACAGACATGATGTACTGCTTCAAATGGATGTGGTTTAAAGTAGTGTGTCCTATTGTTAATTGGGTGATGAGTAAGATTTCCAGATTTACACACAAACTGACAGAGATTTCTTGAATTTAAAGAGTGATGAAGAGTGATATTTTTTTACTGCTTCGAATGGGTGTGGTTTAAAGTGTTCTGTCCTATTGTGTATATGACGGCATCGCGAGTCCTGATGGTCTATATGATTTCATAAAAACATCAAGGCAGGCATAGGACATCATCTTCTTCTTCTTCTCTCGGTTACTGGCGGATAGCAAACAGCTGAAAGGTGCATACCGCCACCTACTGTACAAGAATGTGTAACATTATGTCATCAGAGCCTGACCCCTAAATTCTATGACTTAATCCTGTGTTATTTAAAAAAGAGAAAAGAGCCCTCCTTGTGATTCTTATTGCCTCCATCTGTTCCCAGAATCCCAGTTAAATCCCATTCCCTACTGGCTTCTTGAACTTCATTTTCCATTATCTGTCTTTCATTTCCGTATTTGTGACAGTGTAATAGGATGTGCTCGACATTTTCTTTTACTCCGCATTGTCTACATTTGTCACTTTGGCTTTTCCCCATAGTGAATAAAGTGCCATTTAAACGTGTGTGATCCAGTCTGAGTCTTGCCATAATGATGTCTTCCCTCCTTTTGGTTGTTATGAAATTCTTTATTGCAATAGATTTTTGTATTTTGTAATATGATCTACCTTTATGATCTTCATCCCATCTTTTTTGCCATAGCTCAGTTTCTTTTTTTTTGATTACTGCTTTCCCTTCACTTTTTCCAAGAGACAGTGGTATAGTTATTTCTTTTCCAAGAGCACTTTTTGCTAATTTGTCTGCACAGTCATTCCCTTTCAACTCTTCATGTGCAGGAACCCAACAAAACTGAACTTCTCCACCACCCCCGTGTACCCTAAATAAACTGTGATATGGCTCAATCACCAGGTCTTCCCTTGTAGATTTTAGTGTCTGTATGGTTTTTAGCGCTGCAAGTGAGTCCGTGCACACCACCACCCAGTCCGGTCTGACCTCCTCCACCCACTGCAAAGCAATAATTATTGCCACCATCTCTGCTGTAAACACGGATGTATTGTTGGAGAGTCTTTTTGCGATGGTCACTTTAAATTCTGGGATGTATACTCCAACTCCAACAGAGCTATTGAAATATGTAGGCCAAATGGACAAGGAAATTTAAAGCTGATTAATTATTACAACCCATGTAGGAAGTTAACAGCAGATATTTTCAATGTTTTGGCAGGGGAAGGGCATATGAAAGAGGTATGGTGTGGAGACTTTAATGCCCACAATAGCTTGTGGGGAAGCACACATACAGGTAACAATAGAAATGTTGTGGAAGAGATGTTAGATGAAAGATCGTTAATTTGTCTAAACAGTGGTGAAGGTACCAGGGTGGATGTGCATAGGAGCACATTATCATGTATTGACCTGACTCTGGTATCTGTTTCTTTAGTGAGCACCTGTGAATGGACGGTTATGAACAGGACAACTATGGGAAGTGATCACTTCCCAATACTTACAGTCATTAAAACTGAAGTGTGTATACAAGAGGGAAGATATTTTACAAGATGGTGTTTTGACAAGGCAGATTGGGAAAAATTTAGGCAATACTGTGTTCATTCGTGTCATGTGGTAACATTAGAACATGGCATAGGAGTGTTCAAGTCAAGTAACCAATCATATTCTGAATGCTGCAATAGCAAGTATACCTAAGAAAACAATACAGGGTAGGAAGAAGGCTGTACCCTGGTGGTATGACGAATGTAGTATTGCGATAAAAGAGCGAAACAAGGCATTCAGACAGCTGAGGAAGAATATGACTAGTGAAAACTTTATTAATAGAGTATAAAAAGAAAAGGGCAGTAGCTTGAAGGATTATTAAAAACAGGAAAAGGTCAACATGGAGAGAATTTTGTTCCACCCTTCATAGGAAAACAGAACTAGGTGGTTGTCTGGGGTATGTTTAAAAAAGGGAGTGGGAAAAGGGTATCAGTTAAAATTCCTGTTTTAGTGGATGGAGACAAGATGGCTGTATCAGACAAAGAAAAGGCAGAAGTCTTAGGTAGAGCATTTGCAGCAGTGCATAGAGGAGACCATCTTGGTGAGAGTCATAGACAGCAAAGGCAGCATAAACTCAGAGAAAATGCAAACTTAAAAAATGAAGTGAAAGAGGACATGACTGTGTTACTAACTAACTAACTAACTAATCTGCACTTATATAGCGCTTTTCTAGTCACAAAGACCACTCAAAGCGCTTTCATTAATACTAACCCTCTATTCTAAGGGCCTATAGGAAACAAATATCTAGGGACAATTTAGAACAGCCAATTAACCTAACATGCATGTTTTTGGCATGTGGGAGGAAACCGGAGAAATCCCGGAGTAAACCCACGCAACACGGGGAGAACATGCAAACTCCACACAGATCACTGTTGGTCGGGGGCTGGGATCGAACCCACGATCCCACGATCCCCACAATCCCCCGGCCAAGGGTAAACTGTGCTGCCGCAGTGCTAACCACTGCGCCACCGTGCAGCCCAGTGTTAGACCTCGAGCTCACAATGTCAGAGCTTAAGAGAGCTTTGCAAGATAGTGGATACACAGGTCCAGGATATGAGCAGTTAAGCTATGCTATGTTCCGGCAGTTTCCTATGCAATCAATGCAACTGGTACTGAAATTGTTTAACAGGATATGGAAGGAGGGGGTTATCCCAAGTGGGTGGAAAAGGGCTATAATTTTACCATTTAATAAGCCAGGGAAAGATCCAGCTCATCCAGGCAACTACAGGCCAATAGCATTAATGTCACATTTAGGGAAATGGATACAGAAGGTGTTAGTTTACAGACTCTCATATGTATTAGAGCAAAAACGATTAATAAACAACTATCAGAATGGTTTTGGAAGAGGAAGATCCACAGTGGATGCTCTAGTTAGGGTAAATAATGATATTGAAAAGACTCAAAATGAAAGAAGTAATGGTTATAGTTTATCTGGATATTGAAAAGGCTTATGACTCACTGTGGAGGGGACAGTCTTATGAAATTGAATAAAATGGACATTGGTGGTAGGATGTGTAATTGGATAATGGATTTTTTTAACACACAGGACAATTAGGGTTAAAGTAGGATCAGAAGTTTCTAATGACTTTGAAATAGAAAATGGTGTTCCTCAGGGGAGTGTGATAAGCCCTGTTTTATTCAATATAATGATTAATGACATGTTTGAGGATCAAGAGGGATATCCCATCAAAACAGCACTATATGCAGATGATGGAGCCTTATGGACGAGGGGAAGAAATGAAAAATTTGTGTTCAAAAACGTCAGGAAAGCAATGGAGAAAGTGGAAAAGTGGTCATATGACTGGGGATTTAAATTTTCAAACAGTAAAACCTACTATATGACTTTCACAAAAAAACGCAGAACTGGTACAGAACCATTAACATTATATAATAATCAACCAATAGAGAAAGTCAGTGAGTTCAAATATCTAGGATTGTGGTTTGGGCACATGGAGAGTTCATGTTGAAAATTTGGAGACAAAATGCAAAAAAGTCATTAATCTCATAAAAGCTGTAGCTGGACTCAAATGGGGTGCAGATAAACAGGCATTAATTGACATTTACAGAGCAGTAATGAGATCGACAATAGACTACGGATGCATGATTTATGGAGCAGCGGCAAAGACGACTCTGGAAAACATAGACAGAATGCAGCATAGAGCGCTTCACCTGTGCATTTGCCTGTGCATTGGAGCCGTCAAAACAACACCAAACAATGCAGTTTTAATAGAAGCAGGAGAAATGCCAGTGTATCTGAGAAGAGAGAAACTCGCATTATCATACTGGGTCAAGCTGAAAGGAAGTGACAAAGCAAATACTGTATTTCAAAAACAACACTACAAGACTGCTGGGAATACTTGTCACGACGGCCCTCACGGACCGTCACAAGACGCCTCAGTCACCAGAGAGTTTGCAGTGGTAATTTATTGTAGAGTAAGGATGAACACACACAGAACACATGCAGTCGCTGGGTGAAGTCTGAGCCGGGGAACACCCGATGCGCCAGACGAGATAATCACAAAGATATAGTCACACAGAGCGTACCTTACAACGGGACCGTTAACAGACGGGTAACGGGGAACTCCCAAGTCCATTAACCACGATGAGCAAGGAGAATAACAGGAGCACGACGGAACGTGGCTGAACATACAGGTGAACATAACAGGATATAACTGAGACTGCCGCGTAATGACCCCAACGCGGCACAGCTGCTGCTAATGACAGCAGAGCAGCAGCTGACTTTGACAGCAGGGAGCTCCCCCGGGCGCCTTCACAATAAGAGCCCGAGGAGCTGGAAGGAATCCTCAGCTGCCAAAGCCAGAGAACAAAAAGATATGAGACCCGAGTGTGGCCAGAACCGACACTCGGGTTATGACAGTACCTGCCCCTCAAGGCCGAGCTCTGAGCAGCCTGAGTAACACCCAAGCCCCCCCCCCACCCCCCTAGGGTGGGTGGATGGGGAGCTGGCAGGAGGGAGAGAGAGAGACAAACAACCAACAAGGCTACAAAGGTAGGGAGAAAAAAAAAACACAATAAGTACAAAATAGGCAACACACCCTTGGGCAAACAGAGTGACACAAAAACACAAAACAATCCCCCCCCCCCCCACACACACACACACTCCAACAGTCCCACAGACGAGATCAGGAACCCGGAAAGGGCGCAGTCCAGGCCCGGAGGGATGGGGGCAAAAGGTTCGGGGGGGGGGGGTCGTCCGGCAATAAGAGGCCACAGAACAGCGAGGGGAAAAGAGGACAGTTCGGGCAGCCTACCCCAGTCCCATGCTCGGGGGAAGAGAGTTTCAGGCGGCCGGAGCAGGTCGCCGCACAGGAAGATAAACAGGTCGGGGGGCCGACCCAGAGAACCAAACCAACGAGACAGCCCTTCAGGCGGCCGCCCCGCAACACCAGCCCACCAGAACCGTTGGGAAGAAGCAGCCGGTGGTCCCGCAGAAAAGGGGGGAGATGAGGGGAAACCGGGTGGAGCGTTCGGGACCCCAACGGCCCCAGGTGGAGATGGGTAGTGCTCCTCAGGGAGACGAGGAGGATGACGGTGGAGATGAGAGTGAAGAAGAAAACGAGCCTGTCCAGCATCCGGTGGCTGGGGATCTGCAGCTCCCTCACCGAACCTAGGACCTGCTGATGCAGCACCCACGGTGGACCCCGATCGGGCCTCCGGAACAGCACTCCTGGTGGACCCCAACTGGACCGGAACCGAACTCCCGGTGGACCCCAACTGGACCGGAACCGAACCCACGGTGGACCCCGATTGGGCCTCCGGAACCGCACTCCCGGTGGACCCCAACTGGACCGGAACAGAACTCCCGGTGGACCCCAACTGGACCGGAACAGCACTCCCGGTGGACCCGGTCGGCGTGGCACCAGACTCGACCTCCAACCCCGAAACCTCTGGCGCAGCAGGCGAGAGCAGCCCCTCGCCGGCGACCCTGGGAGAAGACTCACACAAGAGAGAAAACCCGGGATCAGGATCACCGGCAGCGCCAGAACCCGGCGAGATAAGCTCGGACGCAGCGGGCGGCTGCACCCGGCTCATCTCCCCTTGAGACAGGCAAAAGTGCTCTAAAAGGTGAAGAAGAAAGATAAAACAGAGCACTTGCCTGAGCTCGGGTTCTGACCCCGTCCAGGACTGCGATGATCCGGGCTCAGAAGTCAGGAGGTCGTCCTCAGGCTCCCACTCAGCTGCGTCGGGCTCCGCAGCTGGCATGATGGTGCGTGCAGCTAGAGAGTCCTCCGGCACCGATGTCCACGCCGGTGGCCCGCACGGCGTGGTGGCAGGAGAATCTCGCCCTGCTGGACCGGACCGCTCCTCCGTGGAACCCCGGGGACGCTTCTTCATCGGCGATGGCTCCACGCTGCAGTCCGCTCTCCTCCTCCGCCCATGGCGTGGCTGCGGAACCGGAACCAGGCTCTCCAGAACCGCAGGCCCCCTCCTCATCCAGCGACGTTGGTCTGACGTCGAGGACCGCTCAGCGGGGGGAGACACAGAGGAAGCAGGGTTATTACTTTCATCCACAGCGGGTGGAGGGAGCTCGGGGGGCTGCATACCCCGAACTCCATCCCTAGGAGTCAGACAAGGCAAGACAATGTCAAAAGAAGAGGAATTATCATGCACTCGCCTTTCCCCTAAGGGTAAGATGGTCTCCGCTGTGGGGGACGTCATTCCTTCCTTTCCCCGCTGGATGGCGACAGAGGGCCCTCTGGGAAGACGAGATGAGGCCACTCGAGGCGGATCCGGGATGAAGCTCGCCGAAACGGAGCTCTCGTGACACACAGCAGCCAGGATAGGCGACGAGGAGGAGGCGGCGACAGCCGGGGTCAGTCGGGCATGGAGCGCTGACAGGACAGCAGGCGAGGGCCCGGGAGAAGACGAGGCTGCGGGGATTCCCCTCTGACGAGGCGCAGGAGTGACAGCTGTGTGGGGGGTTGAGCCCTTGCGGCGACCCGGAACAGCATCCAGACGGGGCTCTAGCCGAGGTTGGAAGCCGGAGTGACGACGGTTCCTTGTAGGGGGAGAGGCGAAGGTGAGGTCCGGAAATCGCCGTTCCTGAGCAGAAACGGCGGCAAGCAAGTCAGCAAACTCAGGAAACTCACGCAGCGCTGGATTCCTCTCCACGAGTCTAACCGCCGCCACCACATGCTTCATACACGCTGGAGGATTCTTAGCGGAGCAAGCAGCAGCCACCCGGTCCCAGATCTTATCTGCTGTCATCTGCAGCTTCTCTGGGGGAATCCTGAGTGACGACATGCCTGATAGGAAAAGACCTCCGGATGGTGCGAATTCCCGGGCCGGAACGGAGGCAGGAGCGGGATCCCGAAGCGAGGGGCGACATCTCCTCCGCTTCGGCTCCCTGCCAGGATTTCCCTCCAGCCCTCGGAGTATCTCACGCTGGGCGGCGATGTCATCTCTCCTCACGCTTACCTCTGGATGATTAGTGAAGCGGGGAAGAGAATCCAGAATTTCCTCGGCTAGGTCCAGGTACCAGGGCACTTCGTTGTTGTATTCGAGGAGGGAGGCGGCGACAAGGACTCTGTCCACGCGCTCGAGGGTGTCAGCGAGAACAGCGTCCTGCCTCCGAGCACGAGACCTCCACGATGACATGCTTCAACACGGCACCCAGACAGGTAGGAACAAAACAGTCCACTACTGCAAACTGCACGGTGAATGGCGTCTCGAAACAACGCCTCCTCTCCGGGCGTTAGGCGGCAGTCTACTGTCACGACGGCCCTCACGGACCGTCACAAGACGCCTCAGTCACCAGAGAGTTTGCAGTGGTAATTTATTGTAGAGTAAGGATGAACACACACAGAACACATACAGTGGCTGGGTGAAGTCTGAGCCGGGGAACACCCGATGCGCCAGACGAGATAATCACAAAGATATAGTCACACAGAGCGTACCTTACAACGGGACCGTTAACAGACGGGTAACGGGGAACTCCCAAGTCCATTAACCACGATGAGCAAGGAGAATAACAGGAGCACGACGGAACGTGGCTGAACATACAGGTGAACATAACAGGATATAACAGAGACTGCCGCGTTGGAGGACATTTAGCAGCCGCTTATATCTCTGGTGGCTAATGACCCCAACGCGGCACAGCTGCTGCTAATGACAGCAGAGCAGCAGCTGACTTTGACAGCAGGGAGCTCCCCCGGGCGCCTTCACAATAAGAGCCCGAGGAGCTGGAAGGAATCCTCAGCTGCCAAAGCCAGAGAACAAAAAGATATGAGACCCGAGTGTGGCCAGAACCGACACTCGGGTTATGACAATACTCTAATTTCCAGGGACATGGGTTTGGGTGGACAATTGAAAGAAGGCCCAGAATGTATGGGCTGCACATACATTCATTGATACATTGATATAGCTAACACCAGTCCAGTGAGTAATGTTCCCTCTTGGCTGTTTCTGGGAATAGAAGTAGACGTTAGTCTGCTAATGAGGAAAAAGGATTGGCGTATGAGTGAAGCTGGTGTTAAAACAAGCATTTACCTCAGGAACAACTACTATAACTTCTTACAGCTCTATACTGACAGTTCAAAGAACAAAAAGGGCTCTTTTGGAGTTGGGAGTATACATCCCAGAATTTAAAGTGACCATCGCAAAAAGACTCTCCAGCAGTACATCCGTGTTTACAGCAGAGATGGTGGCAATAATTATTGCTTTGCAGTGGGTGGAGGTGGTCAGACCGGACTGGGTGGTGGTGTGCACGGACTCACTTGCAGCTTTAAAAACCATACAGACACTAAAATCTACAAGGGAAGACTTGGTGATTGAGCTATATCACAGTTTATTTAGGGTACACAGGGGTGGTGAAGAAGTTCAGTTTTGTTGGGTTCCTACACATGAAGGGGTGAAAGGAAATGACTGTCAGAATCAGAATCAGAACCAGCTTTATTGGCCAAGTATGCACCACACATACAAGGAATTTGACTTTGGCTAAACTAAACTTGCTCTCGTTTGTTCAGGTGTAAGATCTAAATAAGACTAAAGTATAAGTCTGTTGTGCAGACAAATAAGCAAAAAGTGCTCTTGGGAAAGAAATAACTATACCATTGTCTCTTGGAAAAGGTGAAGGGAAAGCAGTAACCAAGAAAAAAGGAACTGAGCTATGGCAAAAAAGATGGGATGATATCATAAAGGTAGATGGTATTACAAAATACAAAAATCTAGCACTTCATCCACCATGGGGAAAAGCGAGTGACAAATGTAGAGAATATGGAGTAAAAGAAAATGTTGAGCACATCTTATTACACTGTCACAAATACGGAAATGAAAGACAGATAATGGAGAATGAAGTTTGAGAAGCCGGTAGGGAATGGGATTTAACTAGGATTCTGGGAACAGATGGAGAGGCAATAAGAACCACGAGAAAGGCTCTTTTCTCATTTTTAAATAACAATTTTGGGGACGGGCTCAGATGACATAATGTTACACACTCTTGTACAGTAGGTGGAAGTATGCACCTTTCAGTTGTTTGCTATCCGCCAGTAACCAAGAGAAGAAGAAGAAGAAGAAGAAGATGATGAAGTGAAGGTTAGTTGCCACAGCCAAGATGTGTAGCGTGATGATACAGAGTGAAGTGATGATATAGAGGAGTGAAGTGATGATATAAAGTACGAGGAGACGAAGAAGAGTGATGTCTGAAGATAGAGTTGAGGTTTGATTGGACACAGCAATGATGATAGAAGGACTACAGCCCCTGACCAGATAGAGTGAAGTACGAAGAGACGAAGAAGAGTGATGTCTGAAGATAGAGTTGAGGTTCGATTGGACGCAGCAATGATGATAGAAGGACTACAGCTCCTGACCAGATAGAGTGATGATATAGAGTGAAGTACATGGCGGTAATGTACCTGTAAGCTGGTTGGCAACTGCCAGTCTAAAAGAAGAAGAAGTGAAATCCATATATGATATAGATTCATTGCACAGAGAGTGATATATTTCGAGTGTTTATTTTAATTTTAATGATTATGGCTTACAGCCCATGAAAACCCCAAATTCAGTTTCTCAAAAAATTAGAATACTACATAAAATTAATTAAAAAAAATAGTTTTTAAATAGAAATGTTGGCCGAATGAAAAGTATGTCCATGTACACACTCAGTACTTGGTCGGGGCTCCTTTTGGATTAATTACTGTATCAATGTGGCGTGGCATGGAGGTGATCAGCCTGTGGAACTGTTGAGGTGTTATGGAGGTCCAGGTTGCTTTGACAGTGACCTTCAGCTCAACTTGTCTGCATTGTTGGGTCTGGTATCTCTCATCTTCCTCTTGACAATACTCCATAGATTGTCTATGGGGGTTTAGGTCAGTAGAGTTTGCTGGCCAATCAAACACAGTGAGGCCATGGTCATTAAACCAGGTTTTGATACTTTTGGCAGTGTGTGGGGGGTGCCAAGTCCTGCTGGAAAATGAAATCAGCTTCTCCATAAAGCTTGTCAGCAGAGGGAAGCCATAAATGGAGAGCAATAGAGTGAGGAGAACTGCTGTACACTTTGAAGGGGACGGTAGCTCAAGGACAGCCACAGGATTCGGCCGCATCTCAGACACAGTCCAAGGACGGATATTTTTTCCACACATAAGGAGTTGTTCAGAACTCCTTATACAAAGATACAGAGTGATGATAATCACGTCAGTGGCGGTAATGTACCTTTAAGTTGGTTGCCAACCACCAATCAAATCTAAAAGAAGAAGAAGAAGCCTGAGGTGCTCTAAAATTTCCTGGTAGACAACTGCGCTGACTTTGGTCTTGATAAAACACAGTGCACTTACACCAGCAGATGACATGGTTCCTCAAATCATCACTGACTGTGGAAACTTCACACTAAACCTGAAGCAACTTAGATTGCCTCTCCACTGTTTCTCCAGACTCTAGGACTTTTGATTTCCAAATGAAATGCAAAATTTACTTTTTATCTGAACAGAGGTCATCTGCTGGTGTTTGTCCACTGTATTTTATCAAGACCAGTCAGTGCAGTTGTCTACCAGGAAATTTTAGAGCACTTCATGCCTCCCTCTGCTGACAAGCTTTATGGGGAAGCTGATTTCATTTTCCAGCAGAACTTGGCACCCCCCCCCCCCCCCACACACACACACACACTGCCAAAAGTATCAAAACCTGGTTTCATGACCATGGCATCACTGTGTTTAATTAGCCAGCAAACTCTCCTGACCTAAACCCCATAGAGAATCTATGGAGTATTGTCAAGAGGAAGACGAGAGACACCAGACCCAACAATGCAGACGAGCTGAAGGTCACTATCAAAGCAACCTGGACCTTCATTACACCTCAGCAGTGCCACAGGCTGATCACCTCCTTGTCACGCCACATTGATACAGTAATGAATCCCAAAGGAGCCCCGACCAAGTATTGAGTGTGTACATGGACATACTTTTCAGTCGATCAACATTTCTATTAAAAAACAAACTGAATTTGGGGTTTTCATGGGCTGTAAGCTATAATCATCAAAATTAAAATAAACACTTGAAATATATCACTCTCAGTGCAATGAATCTATATAATATATGGGTTTCCCTTTCTGAAATAAGTGACAAAAAATAGTGAACTTTTTCATGATATTCTAATTTTTTGACATGTACCTGTACACATGCATAAATACAGTAAGGGGAATAGTAAGCAGCTTAATTAGTAAATACAGTATATATAAACTCTGGCATTGAAAGTAATGATAACTATATAAATATAAAATAGTGCATTAAACAGAGTGACTCATCTAAAAACAAACCCCTCTGTCAAACTTGTTAAAAACAGACAAGAACAGAACTGGAATCATTGCTGTATGTCCAGTAAATGCTGCTGAAATGGAGATTAAAAGTGTTAATAATTGTTGTTAGCTATTTCAGGAAATCTGGATGCACAATATTTGAGTTTTTTGTTTGTTTTGGTTTTTTTTTTGCTGATAACTAATATGCCAATATTTTGAAAATAGTTTTGCACAATGCTAATGCTGATATCAATATGTGCACATATTTTGCCCACCTATTTACACCTCCCATCATAAACTGGCCCAGCAGGGGCGGCCAGAAGACCCAAACACTGGAGCTATGAGTTGCTGACATTTAATAACAAAAATACAAGAATACACAAAAACCATGCACTTACATTATAGGAGAACAGGGAGGAATGGCGTATGGAAACACCAGAGGTAACAGGGCTCATGCCTGAGAAAAACAAGAGTGTTGCCTGGATGGGACCAGGCTGAAGTGTATAGAAACGCCAGCGGGAAAAGAGAAAAGATGGAACTCACGCGCTGAAAAGGAAATACAGTATGATAGGGGATACCTTCTTCTTCTTCTGTTAGATTTGATTGGCAGTTGGCAACCAGCTCAAAGGTGCATTACCGCCACTGACTTGATTATGTTTTCCTCATAGCTTTGCAGCATCCTGCTCATAGCTCCGTGATGTCTTCCTCATAGCCCTGACGTTTTCCTCATAGCTTTGTGACGTCTTCCTCATAGCTTTCTGATGTAATCCTCATTGCTTTGTGGCTTTGTGACAACGTATTCCTCATAGCTTTGTGACGTTTTGACCAAGATTGGGGATTCATCCAGATATTGTTGTCGTCACCCGCGTCACTATCACTCTTCTTCTTCTTCTAGATCTGATTGCCAGCCGGCAACCATCCCGTAGGTGCATCATCGAGAGTGGGAAGGGTCAAGAAAAAAAACTAAATTCTTTTGATTAATCCAGTTGCACTTAAATATCTAAGTAGAGCTACATATATTTCTTTGACTGAGGTTCCTAACATGTTTTCCAAACCAAAACTTAAATTAGCCCTTTCCATTACTGCAATTAGATGTTTCCTTTGTTCCCGGTATCCCTGACATTCCAACAAAACGTGCTGAACTGTTTCTGGAGAGCCACAATGTGCACAGCTGACTGTTGGGTGTTTACCTATTTTATGTAGCGTCTGGTTCAAAGTAGTATATCCTATTCTCAATCGGGTGATGAGTATCTCCTCTTTCCTGTTTCTGCCAAGTCCCATTCCAGAGACCACCCGCTTTTGAATGTCATAAAGATATCTTCCTGTATCTGTTGAGTCCCAATATTCTTGCCACTTTTGCGCTACTAGTGCATACCAGTGCATGCCCGTACAGGGGATGCATTGGAACAGAATTCTTGCCAGTTACAGGACAGTTGGTATAGCAACACAGCACTCGGTGGCAATCACATGTGACGGCTTTTGTATGCAGCAAAACATAACAATCACACAAAATATGCCCTGCCATCTGGGGCTGTTTGCCCCTGCTTGTTACATCTTCTCCTGCCTGTCACTGTTCTGTGTTATGTTGCTTACCTGTGTCTATATATATACTGTATGTCTTGTAGGGTGTGCTGTCATATAGACATCTGGTGGGTCTTCTTCTTCGTTCAAACCACTGAAGGGTCTCCTCCTGTCTTAGACAGCTGTGTTGTTCACAGTCATGCCTGCGGTGTACTGGTGGAACCTGAGGTGTTTCATGTTCACGGCATCCTTTCTGGCGTGCAGCAGTTCTCATTCTATTGCTTTCCATCTGGTGGGTCTTCCTCTTCTTCGTTCAGACCACTGGTTGAGGGATAGGTGCATCGTAATTCCAGTTCATGGGCACGATCCTGAAAAAGTGGCTTTCGACCCTGTTCAGGAAGGCCCGTGCATGCCCGTAGAAACCAAGAAACTGGAACACTGGAGAAAGTCAGCGCTTTGCTTGGCGTTTTACACATTTGTAGTGTAGACTGGCATTCGTCAAGGTTACACATTTGCCGTCATGTAGGCATGGCGAGTCATCCTATGATACCTGAGTTCACAGGATACACTATGATAATGAGGCAGAGATCATAGGCTGTCCTATGATGTCTTACAAACGTGCTTTAAAGTCTGTCGTACCCTATGCTGGTGAAGGGTGTCCTCCTGTCACAGATGGGTGCGATGTACTGCTGGAACATCAGGTGTTTCATCTTTTCTGATGTACAGCAGTTGTCATTCTATTGCTCTCCATCTGGTGGGTCGTCTTCTTCTTTTTCGTTGAGACCACTGGTTGAGGGATAGGTGCATCGTAATTCCAGTTCATGGACAGGATCAAGAAAATCATAAGACACATGGTCTATATGACATCATAAAGACACATTTGTCTGTGTTCTATGATGCCTGAGTTCAAAGACACATGGTCTATATGACATCATAAAGACACATTTGTCTACACTACCGTTCCAAAGTTTGGGGTCACTTAGAAATTTCCTTATTTTTGAAAGAAAAGCACTTTTTTTTTCAATGAAGATAACTTTAAACTAATCAGAAATACACTCTATACATTGCTAATGTGGTAAATGACTATTCTAGCTGCAAATGTCTGGTTTTTGGTGCAATATCTACATAGGTGTATAGAGGCCCATTTCCAGCAACTATCACTCCAGCGTTCTAATGGTACAATGTGTTTGCTCATTGCGTCAGAATTCTCCAGATTACCTCAACAAATTGTAACAGCTAGAATGCCAAAGGTCTGCAATGCTGTAATTGCTGCAAATGGAGGATTCTTTGACAAAAGCAAAGTTTGAAGGAAAAAATTATTTCAAATACAAATCATTATTTCTAACCTTGTCAATGTCTTGACTATATTTTCTATTCATTTTACAACTCATGGTAGTAAAGAAAAGTGTGACTTTTCATGGAAAACACAAAATTGTCTGGGTGACCCCAAACTTTTGAACGGTAGTGTATGTGTCCTATGATGCCTGAGTTCAAAGACACATGGTCTATGACATCATAAAAACACATTTGTCTGTGTCCTATAGGACGTCCTATGATGTTCAGGCAGAGATCATATGACATCATAAAGACACATTTGGGTCCTATGATCTCTGTGGTCTATGTGACATCATAAAGACACATTTGTCGTCCTATGATGCCTGAGTTCATAGGACGTCCAATGATGTTCAGGCAGAGATCATAGGCCGTCCTATGATGTCCTATGAAGCGTGACAGACACACACAGCATTGGGGCCCGGTGGAGGGCCTGGAGCCTGTCATGTCAAAATCCTTGGGTGCTGCTAACTGAAGCGGGAGAGAGAGGGAGAGAGGAGAGAGAGAGAGAGAGATTTGATTTTTAAAACCAACTTTATTTACAATCATACATAATCACAGACAGACCGGTGTGAACAAGTAACCAAAAAAAAAAAAAAAAACAACAACAAAAATCCCTGTTAAATCAGAGGCTTACCGCCCCCGCCCCCCCCCCCCCACCCAAAAAAAGGACCAAAGTTGATCTCATTTTCTGACACAGAACAGATTATATTCTTATAACACCACTTGGAGTTGAAATCCTCTAAATTGTCCATAGCTTTGTAAAGTTTAAACTCCATCTGAATCCGGGCTCTAACCATAGAGGTGAACAGCATTGTAACCTCTTGACCCTGCTCCCTATTCCTGCTCATGTAAATGGCAAACTTTCCTTGACCAGATAAAAAATTTAAGAGCTGCGATTTCATTGCACTGAGCCGTTTGCATCCAGCACCAAATATAAAAATCATGCTGTACCACATTACATCAAAACTCATTAAAAATGTTGCTCAAAAGCATGAACAGTGGTTTCAAAGTCTAGGGCACTCAACAAAACAATGAAAAATGGTTTCAGTTGACCCACAGAAAGAGCAGTCTTTACATGTTCTAGGATTGATGCGGGAAATAAAAGAGTTGATGGAGTTGATGGCCACAGCTCCGTGCAGAATCGTCCATTGGAGATCACCTGCTCTTTTATGTAGTGGGGATTTGTAAAGGACCCTCCACACGGGCCTGACATTGTCTGTGACCTTCAGTCTCTTCCTCCACACCATGTCCACTCTGTCATTTAACTGCCTTCTATTAAAAACCTTCACACAATAGTAATAAAACAGTTTAGTCTTTGCTGAGTAAAGACTCGTGCAACATGGGCCCCTCTGCACCCTCCGAAAGCCCAACTCAGGAAACTGGTCACCTTCATCAGGCTCTTCTCTCTTGTAGCAATAGTCCCTCACCATCTTCCTTTCCTTAGCTGTCAATTGGAGCCGCCACAACTCCAAAACTTTGCTCACAAGGCATGCAGACTTAATGCCAAGAGCTTCAGAAGTTGCCAGAACATTGTCCAGCTCTGGTCCTGCTACATCTATTATCTTACGCAGTGTAATACTGCCAGAGGAAACCAAGATGTGTATCAGGGCAGGTAGAGACCTGACCTGGAGTTCCAATCTAGCTCTGAAGATCAGGGGTTCCTCCAATAGCCAGTGCAGTGAGAGAGCAGGGTCCAGTCTTTTCCATGCAAACAAACTCCATATTTTAAAAATGTTATAAAAGGTAGGCAGGGTGGACAGGTTAAAACAGCCAGGATCCATTAAAAAGAGTGATGAATCAAGACCTAGTCCATTGACCTGTCTTAAAATACTGCTGGCCACAGGTCTCCAAACCACATCTTGAGAGCCAGTGAGAAGCTTCTGAATAAACTGAAGTCTGTAGGATGCCACTCGGCTGACCAGGTGAGCCAGTCCTTGCCCCCCCTCCTCATTTGGCAGAAACAAAACATACTGTGGAACCCAGTGCAGCTTGTCCCAGAAAAAGTCAATCATGCAGTTCTGTATTTGCTTCAGTATGTTGTCGGGGGGGTCCACACAGGCAAATTTATGCCACAGTCCACTGGAAACCAAGTTGTTAATTATTAATACCCTTCCCCTGTAAGACATCTGTGGCAACAGCCATTTCCATTTTTCCAACTTCCCTTTAACTTTTTCCATCAAACCCTCCCAGTTTTTGCTTACAGTAGCCTCATCCCCTAAAAACACCCCAAGATATTTAAGACCATCTTTTTTCCAGTATAGGCCTCCTGGCAGTGTAAGCAATTGCTCTGATTTAAAATGGACTGCAAGGGCTTCACTCTTGGACCAATTCTCCTTCGCTGAAGATGCTGTACCAAAAGTTTTGACTACTTTTTGTAAACAGTTTACTTCTGTCTGGTTTTTTACCATCACAATGATATCATCTGCATAAGCTGAAAGTACCAGTTTTTTAACAGAGTTAGATAAAATCATCCCCTCCATGGTGGACCGCATCTTACACAGCATGGGTTCAATGGAAATGGCATACAACATGCCTGACAGAGCACAGCCTTGCCTTATTCCCCTCGTTACTTTAAAAGGGGCACTCAGTCCTCCATTAATTTTCAACACACTCTCAATGTCCTGTTACAAAACGTTGATCATAGCAATAAGACCAGGGTTGAGGCCAAACCGCTCCAAAATTTTCCAGAGGTAAAGGAGCTCAACCCGGTCAAATGCTTTTTCTTGATCCAGTGAAATCAAACCAAGGTCCATGTCCAATGAGCTAGAAATGGCCAAAATATCCCGAATTAAAGACACGTTGTCAAGAATGGACCTACCGGGCACACAGTAGGTCTGGTCGTGGTGAATGATCTGGTCTATAATGTCTCTCAGCCTGTTGGCCAGGGTTTTGGAGAAAATTTTATAGTCTGTACAGAGCAGGGAAACAGGGCGCCAGTTCTTAATCTCCATTAGATCACCTTTTTTGGGGAGTAAAGTGATTACAGCCCTCCTGCAACTGATAGATAGGAATCCTCTAGCCAGACTTTCATTCAAAACTTCCAGCAGGTCTCCACCCATATCGTGCCAGAAGGCCTTAAAGAAATCGACAGGAAGTCCGTCAGTCCAAGGAGCTTTCCCATTCTCCATACTCTGCAAAGCGGTGGACAACTCTTCAAGGTGTAGGGGCTCCCCCAGTAGCAGACTGAAGTCTTCAGAAACTTGGGGAAGTCCATCAAAAAAAGGAAGCTAACAATTGTTCATTTTCAACAAATTCAGACTTATACAAGTCTGAATAAAACTCTACAGCACGTTTCCTGATGTCACCAGGCTTCCTCAGCTCCTGTCCGGATGCTGACCATAGAGCGTGAATGCACCTGCTCTGCCCTTTTTTCTTCTCCAGTCCAAAAAAAAACTTTGAGGGGGCATCCATCTGGTTTACACTCTGGAACCTGGATCTGACGAGGGCTCCCTGAGCCCTGGTGCCCAGCAAGTCTGTAAGAACTTTCTTTTTCGCTTTGAGGACTTCAAAGTATCCTCAATTTCCTGTAGAGTCTAGCAAAGACTGAAGCTCTACAGTATCACTCTCCAGGTCTTTTATTAATCTGGTTATGTCCCGAGTGACACTGAGAGTGTATTGTTGACAAAAATTTCTTATTTCCACCTTCCCACAGTCCCACCATTGCTGTAAAGAGCCAAACTCAAGATGTCGCTCTCTAAAATTCCTCCATAAATCAAATCAAAAATCAAATCAAATCAAATCAACCATTATTGTCATATTGCTGTACATACAACTGTAGTGCAGGCAAGATGAAATTGCGTTACTCTCGGCATCCATATAAGTAAAAAGAACATAATTTAAGACACACTCACCCACACCCTCACCCCCCACCCCAACACAGCCATTCACACATCCCTGAGACATACTTGAAAACTAACCAGAACTATAATATACAAATAATATACATACGTAATGTCCATAGGTGCAGTAGTGTGTATGAGAGATTCCGGATCAACTGTTCAGCATCCTAACAGCTTGTGGAAGGAAGCTGTTAATCAGTTTGGTGGTTCTGCCTCTCATGCTTCAGAATCGTTTGCCAGACGGCAGAAGTTCAAAGTGTTTATGCAGAGGGTGAGAGTGATCCTTGACAATGTTCAGTGCCCAGCTCCTACAGCAGTTCTGAAAAAGTTCTTGGACAGAGGGGAGGGAAACTCCAATTACCCTCTCAGCCACCTTAACTATCCTCTGCAGGGCTTTTTTGTATGACATACTGCAGCTGGAGCAGTACGTCAGAACACTCTCCACCACACCTCTGTCGAAGGTCCTGAGGGTGCAGATGGGGAGAGAGGCCTGTTTCTCAAGAAGTGCAGTCTCTGCTGGGCCCGCTTCCTGATCCCCAAGGAATTCTTGCTCCAGGCCAGGTCCTGCGAGATCTGCACTCCGAGGAACTTGATGTTCTCCACTCTCTCCACTAAACGGCCGCCGATGCTGAGAGGGACGTGTTCAGGCCGTGACTGCCGGAAGTCGATAATCATCTCCTTCGTTTTGTCTACGTTGAGCTCCAGATTGTTCTCCCTGCACCAGCCCTCCAGGTCTCTAACTTCTTCCCTGTACATTGATTCCTCATCCCTCTGAATAAGTCCCACCGCTGTGGTGTTGTCTGCAAACTTTTTAATCTGGTTCCCCTCGTGTCTGGATACACAGTCATGTGTTAGAAGTGTAAACAACAGTGGACTGAGTACGCAGCCTTGAGGGGATCCGGTGCTCAGCGTGATAAGAGTTGGAGATGTTATTTCCAACACGGACAGACTGAGGTCTCTCACTCAGGAAATCCAGGATCCAGAGACATGTGGCGGTGTTTGGACCGAGAAGGAGTAATTTCTCCATCAGTCTCTGGGGAATAATGGTGTTGAATGCTGAACTGAAATCAATGTACAGGAGTCTGGCGTAGGTGTCTTTCTGATCCAGGTGGGTGAGACAGAGTGCAGGGTGGTGACTATAGCATCCTCCGTGGAGTGGTTTGAACGATATGCAAACTGGAACGGGTCATGTGATGCAGGGAGGCAGGCTGTGATGTGTGGTTTGACAAGCCGTTCAAAACACTTCATCACAATTGGTGTCAGTGCAACAGGACGATAGTCATTCAGACAGGACACAACTGGTTTCTTTGCCACCGGTACTATGGTAGAGGTCTTAAAGCATCTGGGAACGATGGCCTGACTCAGGGAGATGTTATAAATGTCAGTCAGGACATCTGCCAACTCGCTCGTGCAGTCTCGGAGCACACGTCCCGGGATGTTGTCCGGACCTGCAGCTTTACGTGGGTTGACCCTGATTAGGGTCGTCCATGTGTCCGCTGCATTGATGGTGATAGCTGGCCCAACCGATGGTGGAGATGGGCCAGCCCTCCCTCTGATTGTCGGGTTTGATGCTTCAAAATTTGCAAAGAAGGTGTTGAGCCTGTCTGGAAGCGAAGCGTCGTCATCATTGACCCCCTGCCGAGAATTATAATCTATCAGCGCCCGAACTCCCTGCCACATCCGTTTGGTGTTCCTTGTGTCACAGAGGTGTCCCTGGATTTTCTCCGCATAGGCGCGCTTCGCCGAAGAACCTAAAACTTTTTTTAAATTGTTGTCCAGAAGCAAGGAACTGTTAAAATGCCAAAAGGCACTTCGATACTTAAAATTACTAATAAAAACTTGGCATAATACCAAAGAATGATCAGTAAAACCAGCAGGTACAATAGAACAGTTTGTAAAAATATTCCTTTAATGTTTAAAACAATAAAAACGATCCAATCTTGCAAGAGAAATGAGACCATCTCTATTGTGGGACCATGTGTACTGTCTGTCCATATTATGGAAAGACCTCCAAACCTCTACCAGATCATGAGTCTTAGTAACTTCCATTAAAAGGCATTTAGAGGCTGGGTGAGGTTCTATATGGTTCCTGTCTATTGAATCATCTGCAGTGCAGTTAAAATCACCAACTAAGAACACAAAGTCATCTAGGTTGCAGTTGTTTAAAATGGTGTTTAACTCACTAAGAAAATCCAACCTGTCCGACCCTAAATTTGGGGCATACACATTGATGAGAGTAAGTGTACACCGACCAAAAACAGCCTGAATCACCAGTAGGCTCCCTTGTGCAACTTCAGTGACACAATATGAAGCAGGGGAACATCTTGGGGAGAAAAGGACAGCCACTCCCCCACTACTACTGCTACTGTGGCTCAGTACAACTTGCCCTCCCCACTCCCTCAGCCAGTCTATCTCATTAGATTTATCACTGTGTTTCTTGGACAAGCATAGTATCAACATCATTCAGCATCATGAAATCAAACAGCATAGCTCTTTTTTTCTTGCCTCTCTCACTCCATTCAGGTTCAAAGTCCCTACTTTAAGATAAGATAAGATAAGATAAGATAAGCCTTTATTAGTCCCACAACGGGGAAATTCCAGGATTGCAACAGCACAGGGATAGCAACACTCAGAGCAACAATCAGAAGGCAAGAAAAAAAAGCAAGCAAGCAAGAGCAGCTAATATACATATGTACATATTACTATAAAATATATACAGTATATACACACACACACAGACACACAGTGCAGAGCATTGTAGCTGGATGGAATAAATATATGAATATATAAACACACAGTGCGGAGCATTGTAGCTAGATGGAATAAATATGTAGATATATAAACACCCACAGTACGGAGCATTGCAGCTAGGTGGAATAAATATGTAAATATATAAACACACACAGTGCGGAGCAATAATATGTAGATATATAAACACACAGTGCGGAGCATTGTAGCTAGATGGAATAAATATATAGATATATAAATATAAACACACCCAGTGCAGAGCATTGTAGCTAGATGGAATAAATATGTAAATATATAAACACACACAGTGCAGAGCATTGTTGCTAGATGGGATGAAACAGCATAACCGTCTACTTAGTTATCCTACATGGTATGATTATGTGCCCATACATATTCTCACCCTCCATAGCGACCGGTATTTTCCTAGTTGTATGCCGGAGGGGACCATTGTGTAAGTCTATTGCATCTTTTGCATTCAAAAAACTATTAGTTTGTTACGCCTTTTTGCCATCTCTGCGAGCAGCCCTGCTTAGGTTGTACAGTCTGACAGCCGTTGGTAGGAAGGACCTGCGAAACCACTCGGTTGTGCACCTGGGATGATGTAGTCTGCTGCAAATTGAGCTTCTCAGTGCATTCAGTATGTCCTGCATAGGGTGGAACTCGGACTCCAGCAGAGATGACAGTTTAGCCACCGTCCTTCTCTCTCCTATCTCCTCCACCGGATCAAGGCACTGCCCCAGGACAGAGCTAGTTTTCTTGATTAGTTTGTTCAGTCTCTTCCTATCGGCTGCAGTAATGCAACTGCCCCAGCAGACCACTCCAAAAGTGATGGCTGATGCCACCCCCGTGTCATAGAATGTCTTCAGCAGCGCCCCTTGTACACCAAAAGACCTGAGTCTCCTCAGCAGGAACAGCCTGCGCTGTCCCTTCTTGTAGAGTGCGTCAGTATTGTGTGACCAGTCTAGTTTATTGTTCAGATGAACACCCAAGTACTTATAGGATGTCACCATCTCGATGTCTGTTCCCTGTATATTTACTGGTGCTGTGAGGGGTTGCCCATGCCTGCGGCAGTCCACCACCAGCTCCTTAGTTTTCCTCGCGTTGATCTGGAGGCAGTTCCGATGGCACCAGTCCACGAAGTCCTGGATAAGCCCTCTGTACTCAGCTTCATCTCTATTGGAGATGAGGCCAACGATCGCAGAGTCATCAGAGAACTTCTGTAGATGGCAGTGTGTTGTGTTGTGTGAGAAGTCTGCAGTATAAAGAGTGAACAGGAAGGGAGCCAGCACCGTTCCCTGGGGGGCCCCCGTGCTACCGATGATCATGTCGGACACACAGTCCCGGGTTCTCACAAACTGAGGCCGGATCGTGAGGTAGTCCAGGATCCATGATGACAGGTGCTGGTCCACCCCTGCGCGCAGCAGCTTGTCCTTCAGGATCATCGGTTGGATGGTGTTGAAAGCACTGGAGAAGTCAAAGAACATGATCCTCACCATATTCCCGGGCTTCTCCAGGTGGGACAGAGAACGGTGAAGGAGGAAGATCACCGCATCCTCCACCCCAATGCCATGCTGGTAGGCGAACTGGAGTGGATCCATCGCTGGTTCCACCAGGGGGCGGAGGTGAGCGAGGAGCAGTCTCTCCAGGGTCTTCATCAAGTGGGACGTCAAGGCCACCGGTCTGTAGCTGTTCAGGTCTTTGGGGTGGGAAGTTTTTGGTACAGGTACCACACAAGATGTTTTCCACAGCTGTGGTACCCTCCCCAGCTTCAGGCTCAGGTTGAAGATGTATGTCACAATCCCACACAGCTGGTCTGCACAGGACTTGAGGAGCTTTGCGCTGATGCCGTCCGGTCCCAACGCCTTCCTCGCCTTGATCTTCCTCAGCTCCGTCCTCACCTGGGTCCTGGTCAGGGTCAGGATGGGGGGCTGTGTGTTGGGAGTGGGGGGGTGTTGGTGGAGTGGGGAGTGGGCAGCAGGACTTGATTTCTTTAGAGGCAGCAGTGGTTGTTGTGCAGTCAGGGGGGAGGGCGGTTGGTCAAACCTATTGAAAAACAGATTCAGGTTGTTCGCCCACTCCCTGCCCCCCGTGGCCTGGGGGGAGGTATTCTGGAGCCCAGAGATGGTTTTGAGGTTTCTCCAGACCCCGCTGATGTCGCTCTGTTGCAGCTTGTCCTCCATCTTCTTCCTGAAGCTGTCCTTGCCTTCTCTGATCTTTCTCCTCAGCTCCCTCTGTACGGACTTCAGCATCTCCCTATTCCCCGACCTGAAGATCCTCTTCTTCTCTCTCAGAAGTGTTTTTATCTCAGGGTTGATGCAGGGTTTGTTGTTTGAGCAACACCGTATGGTCTTGGTGGGAATGGATTTGTCCACACAGAAGCTGAGGTAGTCCGTGAAGGTGTGAGTGAGGCCATCGATGTCCTCTCCATGTGGATCGCAGAGCTGCTTCCAGGCGGTGGCTTCAAAACAGCCCTTTAGAGTGTCCATTGTCTCCTCAGACCGTAACTCCACTGTACGCATGGCCGGAGGTTGTCTGTGCACTAGGGGTTTGTACACCAGCCGGAGATGAACCAAGTTGTGATCCGATCTCCCGAGTGGGGGGAGTTGTGATGAGGTGTACGCCTCCTTAGTGTTTGCGTAGAATAAGTCCAGTGTTTTATTGTCTCTAGTGTGGCATGTGACATACTGGGTGAACGTGGGTAGAATGGGAGATAGTGAAACATGGTTGAAATCGCCTGAGATGAGGAGAAGAGCATCTGGGTGTTCTGTCTGCAGCCTGCTGGTTACTGAATGGATGACGTCACGCGCTGTCCCAGCGTTCGCCGTCGGATTTGCATAAACAACAATGCAGATCACGTGTGAGTGTTCTCTCGGGAGATATGTAGGCCGCATGCTAACAGCTAGCAACTCAATGTCTTTGCTGCAGTGTCGTTGTTTAACAGTGATATGTCCCGGTCCGCACCAGTTGTTGTTAACATACATTATCACTCCACCGCCCCTTGCTTTGCCACTGTCTGGTGTTCGGTCTGCCCGTATCATGTGGAAACCCTCCAGCTCAATGTTAGCATCTGCTGCTAGTTCAGTTAGCCATGTCTCAGAAAACAAAAGGAGAGAGCACTCCCGATATGTGCTATCGTAACGGCAGATAGCCGCTAGCTCATCTACCTTTCCCAGTAACGACCGTACATTTCCCATGACAATAGATGGAAGGGAGGGTCTGTACCTTATATTTTTTGTCCTCCGCCTTACTCCAGCCCGGCAGCCGCGGCGTTTTCGCCTCAGTTCTCTCGGTATGTCGAGTTTTTCCAATGGGACCGGGTGGCGGTTGAATGCTAGCAGCTCTTCCCTGCTGTATCGTATCCTGCTATAAACAGTGGCTCCGTCCACCGGCTCAGGAGACATTTGGGATGATCTGTGTGTCCGTGATATAAGTGGAGTGAAAAAAAGACGGATCAAAAAGAGAGAGGAAGGGAAAAAGACTCGGAATCGAGCCGCTGTTGCAAAGGGCGGCCGACTCGTGTGGCGCCGGGAGAGAAAAAAAAAAAATTGCTCATGGAGGGAGAGGCAAAAAAAAGTTAACAGAACAGTTAAAAGGAACGCTAAGACAGAGAACAAAGCCCCGCCATCATCGTCATCATCATTCTCAGCATCGTTATTAAACAATTCTTGCTTAAGTCTAAAAACTACTTTTTTCAGAGGATAATATTCTTGGTGAGTGAAGCTCCCCTCTTTCATTAAGACCCTCACTGAATCAAGGAAGCCCTTTTTATCTGGGAAGTAATTTTCAATTTTTACTCCTCATGTTCTTGGTCTTTTTGTAAGAACATTTTTATTTTTGCTGCACTGTACTCCTTCTGGACTTGGTGATGTTGGGAGGACCTATAGTCAGACAGCTCACTATCAGTCATCAGAGGGGGTGAGTCTTCACCTTCACTAACCTCTGAAGCTAAGGCTTCTCCCTCATGTTCATCTGCCACTTTACATTTTACCCTTTTAGATGATCTTGCCTTCTCCTGTAAAACCTGCCTACCATTTTTAGTTTTTCTCTTAAGCTGAGAAGCATTAAGAGGGGTCTCTCCTTCCTCCAGACTCTCCTCTGCAGCTCCAGCACCGATCACAACTGATTCAAAGTCCACATCACAACACACCATCGTCTCCACTTCCCCCGATCACCTGTTTGACCACCAGCTCCACTATGTCCTGCATCTGTCTGGCCATCAGCCCCACCCTCCTGTACGCCCCCCTGTCTGTTTGTCCTGTTTTTCTGCATGCTTGTCAGATCATCAGTACTACCACTTTTCCTTTCACCTACATTTTCCTCCTTGGTGCCCAATTGTCCACTCACTTCCTCCCCCTGCATACCTATCTGCCCATTAACTCCACCCCCCGTGCATCTGTACCTGCCTGCTCACCTTCTTGCCTGTCACCCTCACCCTGCTTGTCAGACTGTTCACCAGTCCCCCCACTTTGTGCCTGTCTCCGTGAAGCTGAAGTTGAGGCACTGTGTGGACAGGTCCTGATGAGGTGTCCTTCTTCCCCACATGCAAAACATTTCATGTTTTCTGATGTAACAAAAATAATGTAGTCAAAGTCCTCCACCCTTAGTTTAAAAACCAAATTAAGCTCGTCATTTCTGTTATTCAGGATCATAAACAGCTGTCTTCTGTGAGACACGATATGACTCAGCTCAGGAGACTTGCAACCAGAAGGCAACTTTTTAATAGGAGATACTACCTTGCCATATCTCAGCAATTCCTTCTGCAAAACCTCATCACTAATAAATGGCGGGACATCTGATAACGTGACCTTTTTAGATGGAAGCGAGAGAGGAGACACACTAACAAAAGTATTGCTGATGACAACGCCGTTTTCCACAACTGAGTTCACTTTTTCCACTGAGTCTAGAAATAGTACTACTGCCCCATTCATCCGGGCCGCGGATTTTATGCTCTGTGGTCCGACAACTTCTGCAACAGCCAGAGCGCACTCATTCACAGAGTACCCGCACTGCACCGGCAATCTTAATGCCATGTTTTCTGGTTAACTTCCATAGTGAACAAACATTACTTCCCGCCCCACGCACACTGCACACACCGAGCTGACCAGCAAACGCTGGCCGGCAAAAGAAACCAAACAACCCAAACAAAAAAGCCTGCACCGATCTACACACAATAAACTTTGCAAAAAAAAAAAACACCCTAAGAAAACATATAAAAGGATAGAAAAGCCAGAAAAATGTCACTGAGAGATCCACTCACTCCGATGCAAACTCTCACTCGCCACACCCACTCAGAGAGAGAGCGAGAAAGAGGGAGAAAGAGAGAGAGAGGGAGAGGGAGAGATAAAATCTATGTGTGACATCATAAAGACAAATTGTCCTATGATCTCTGTGGTCTATGTGACGTCATAAAGACACATTTGTCGTCCTATGATGCCTGAGATCATAGGACGTCCTATGATGTTCAGGCAGAGATCATAGGCCGTCCTATGATGTCCTATGAAGCGTGACACACAGACACACACAGACACACACACAGATTTCTTGCTTTTATAGAGTGATGATGAAGAGTGATATATGTACTTGTTAATTATCAATTTGCCTTCAACCTTACTGAGATGTCCAGATCCATTGCCTCAAATTTGATTGTTTCGCTAATAAGTCCACATCCTCATCACCCTCTATTCCAACATGGGCTGGAACCCAAAGAAAGCTTACTGACTGGCCTTTACTGTAGAGGTTGTAAATTAAGGAGTGGATTTCTACAATTAGGTCCTGCCTACATGACTGCAGTGACTGAACATTCTTGAGAGCTGCCCATCTGTTATATTTGTGTATTTATAATATTTATAATATTTATGTTAAATGTGAGTCAGGCTGTTATATTTGTGTATTTATAATATTTATAATATTTATAATTGTGTATTTATAATTTTTCTGCATTGATGTATGTGGTTATTGTGTATATTTTTTATCTTGATTCTTTTTTCTAAAGCCCATCCAGGGACAAGAGTTGCAAATTAGCTAATAGCTATACACTCTATGTGCAACACATCAGATTGATTGTCTTTGATTAATTGTCTATGTTTATTGCACTGTCCCTGTCAAATAAACTAATCTACTACTACTACTATCTATCTGAAGCAATAACAGCATTGTTCCTATAATTTTCCTCCAACCACTGTAGAGCTAATATAATGGCAACTAGCTCAACTGTGTATACTGAAAAGTGATTGCTGGTTCTTTTATTGATAAGATATTTTATACTGAGGAATGTATACCGCAGCTCCACTACGACCAGTTGTAGGGTCCTTGGAACTATCGGTAAATGCTAGCAGCACGTTTCTGAAGTTCTGTTCAATATGTTTATGCACTATATAATCTGTTGCTGATTGCTTATGTTGCCTCCTCAATTGTTGTATTTCAAAATCTACTAGTGGCATCTTAAACAGCCATGGAGGAATAGCAGACCACAGGACCGTTGGGCTAAAATCTACATGTTTTAATCCTGCCTGCTCAGCAATGGCATCACTTATCCATCCGAAGCTACTAATGTTGGACTCATTGTGTTCCCAGCAATCATTAGGCATAGCTTTTGCAGGATGTGACCTCTTATGCCCCTTTAAGTTGATCCAGTATGCCAGCATTGATTTGGTTCTTCTTAATCTTAAGGGCATTTCACCCATCTCTACTTGGATCGCTGATACTGGAGAAGTTTTAAATGCACCACAACATATCCTAAGAGCCTTTGTCCGCTCTATGTCCAGTAGGTTCAGGTGACAATCAGCAGCCGACAAGAACGCAACACATCCATAGTCTAGTGTTGCTCTCATTAGTCCTCGATATACCGTCAACAGAGAGGTCCTAGAGGCTCCCCAGTCCCGTCCCGCCAGACATCTCAAAATATTATTTATTTTCTTACATTTTCCTTTAGTTTTTTCAATATGCTGCTTCCAGGTTAGTTTTTCATCGAATAACACACCTAAATACCGAACTACCTTTACTTGCTCTAATTTTTGGCCATAAAGTTTTAAAGAAATTTCTTTGTGAGTTTTAGAGAAGCAAATCACTTGTGTCTTTGAGACCGCTAATTTAAAAGCCCACCAGTTTGCCCATTGTTCAACTTGGGCAAATCGAGAAGAGCCCTTCTTGTGATTCTTATTGCCTCTCCATCTCCATCTGGTCCCAGAATCCCAGTTAAATCCCATTCCCTACTGGCCTCTCAGACTTCATTTTTCATTATTTGTCTTTCATTTCCATACTTGTGACAGTGTAATAAGATGTGCTTGACATTTTCTTTTACTCCACATTCCCTCCCTTCCAAAATGTAATTCAGCCTTTCAGTCACCATTTGTTCCATTGTCTTCCCTAACTGTGAGGTAAGAGCTATTGGCCTATAATTATTGGGATCTGATGACGCTTTCCCTGGCTTTAACACTGGAACAATAACTGATTGTTTCCATGCCCTAGGAATCTTCCCAGTTTCCCAAACTGTATTAAACAACTTTAATACTGTTTGAAGTGCACTGTCCTCCATCCGCGACAACATCGTATAACATACGCCATCCTTCCTTGGCAAAGACTGCTTTGATTTCACAATAGCCCTTTTCAATTCCAATAGAGTGAATGGCAAATCTATCATGCCCCTTGACGTATTCTTCCTTATGTTCACATGTGGGTGTTTGGATAAAGTGCCTTTCCCTGCTTTGTCTAATTGTGTTTGGCAGGTTTTCTGAACTATGAACCTTCACTAAAGTTTGTGCCAAAAGCTCTGCTTTGTCTATACTAGTAATAGCTATTTCCCTATTAAGGTCTAGCACTGGTATTTCGTACTACTTCTTCTTCTCTCGGTTACTGGCGGATAGCAAACAACTGAAAGGTGCATACCGCCACCCACTGTATAAGAGTGTGTAACATTATGTCATTTGAGCCCAACCCCTAAATTCTATGACTTAATCCTGTGTTACTTAAAAAAGAGAAAAGAGCCCTTCTCGTGATTCTTATTGCCTCTCCATCTCCATCTGTTCCCAGAATTCCAGTTAAATCCCATTCCCTACCGGCCTCTCGAACTTCATTTTTCATTCTTTGTCATTCATTTCCATATTTGTGACAGTGTAATAAGATGTGCTCGACATTTTCTTCTATTCCACATTCTCTACATTTGTCACTTTTGCTTTTCCCCATGGTGAATAAAGTGCCATTTAAACCTGTATGATCCAGTCTGAGTCTTGCCATAATGATATGTTCCCTCCTTTTGGTTGTTATGTAATTCTTTATTGCAATAGATTTTTGTATTTTGTAATACGATCTACCTTTATGATCTTCATCCCATCATTTTTGCCATAGCTCAATTCCTTTTTTCTTGATTACTGCTTTCCCTTCACCTTTTCCAAGAGACAATGGTATAGTTATTTCTTTCCCAAGAGCACTTTTTGCTTATTTGTCTGCACAGTCATTCCCTTTCAACCCTTCGTGTGCAGGAACCCAACAAAACTGAACTTCTCCACCACCCCGTGTACCCTAAATAAACTGTGATATAGTTCAATCACCAAGTCTTCCCTTGTAGATTTTAGTGTCTGTATGGTTTTTAAAGCTGCAAGTGAATCCATGCATACGATTACCCGGTTCGGTCTGACCTCCACCCACTGCAAAGCAATAATTATTGCCACCATCTCTGCTGTAAACACGGATGTATTGTTGGAGAGACTTTTTGCGATGGTCACTTTAAACTCTGGAATGTATACTCCAACTCCAACAGAGCCGTCTTTGTTCTTTGAACCGTCAGTATAGAGCTATAAGAAGTTATAGTAATTGTTCCTGAGGTAAATGCTTGTTTTAACACCAACTTCACTCATATGCCAATCCTTTTCCTCATTAGCAGACTAGCGGCTACTTCTATTCCCAGAAACAGCCAAGGGGGAATATTACTCACTGGACTGGTGTTAGCTATATCAGTAGTGTGTAGGCCATACATTCTGGCTTTTCTTTCAATTGTCCACCCAAACCCGTGTCCCTGGAAGTTAGAATTTTCCCAGCAGTCTTGTAGTGTTGTTTTTGAAATATACGCTTCCTCACTACCTTTCAGCTTGACCCAGTATGATAATGCAAGTTTATCTCTTCTCAAATCCATTGGCATTTCTCCTGCTTCTATTAAAACTGCATTGTCTGGTGTTGTTTTGACGGCTCTAATGCACAGGCGAAGCGCTCCATGCTGCATTCTGTCTATTTTTTCCAGAGTCGTCTTTGCTGCTGCTCCATAAATCATGCATCCATAGTCTGTTGTCGATCACATTAGTGCTCTGTAAATGTCAATTAATTTCTGTTTATCTGCACCCCATTCATGTCCAGCTACAGCTTTTATGAGATTAATGACTTTTTTGTACTTTGTCTCCAGATTTTCTTCATGAACTCACCATGTGTATGCACTATCAAACCACAATCCTAGATATTTGAACTCACTGACTTTCTCTATTTGTTGATTAAATAATGTTAATGGTTCTGTACCAGTTTTTGTGAAAGTCATATAGCAGGTTTTACTGTTTGAAAACTTAAATCCCCAGTCATATGACTACTTTTCCACTTTCTCCATTGCTTTCCTAATGTTTTTGAACACAAATTTCTCATTTCTTCCCCTCGTCCATATGGCTCCATCATCTGCATATAGTGCTGTTTTGATGGATCCCTCTTGATCCTCAAACATGTCATTAATCGTTATATTGAATAAAACAGGGCTTATCACACTCCCCTGAGGAACACTATTTTCTATTTCAAAGTCATTAGAAACTTCTGATCCTACTTTAACCCTAATTGTCCTGTGTGTTAAAAAATCCATTATCCAATTATACATCCTACCACCAATGCCCATTTTATTCAATTTGATAAGAAGTTCATCCCTCTACAGTGAGTCAGAAGCCTTTTCAATATCCAGATAAACTATAACCATTTCTTTTTTTATTTTGAGTCTTTTCAATATCATTATTTACCCTAACTAGAGCATTGACTGTGGATCTTCCTTTTCTAAAACCATTCTGATAGTCGTTTATTAATCATTTTTGCTCTAGTACATATGAAAATCTGTAAACTAACACCCCCTCCATCCATTTCCCTAAGTGCGACGTTAATGCTATTGGCCTGTAGTTGCCTGGATGAGCTGGGTCTTTCCCTGGCTTATTAAATGGTAAAATTACAGCCTTTTTCCACCCACTTGGGATAACCTCCTACTTCCATATTCTGTTAAACAATTTCAGTACCAGTTGCATTGATTGCATAGGCAACTGCCGGAACATAGCATACTGTAGCTTAACTGATCATATCCTGGAGCTGTGTATCCACTATCTTGCAAAGCTCTCTTATGCTCTGACATTGTGAGCTTGAGGTCTAACGCAGTCATATCTTCTTTCACTTCATTTTTTAAGTTTGCATTTTTTCTGAGTTTATGCTGCCTTTGCTGTCTACGACTCTCACCAAGATGGTCTCCTCTATGCACTGCTGCAAATGTTCTACCTACCTAAGACTTCTGCCTTTTCTTTGTCTAATACAGCCATCTTGTCCCCATCCACTAGAGCTGGAGTTTTTACTGATATCCTTTTCCCACTCATTTTTTTAAACGTACCCCAGACATCACCTAGTTCTGTTTTCCTACCAAGGGTGGAACAAAATTCTAGCGTTGCAACACACCTTAAATAGGCACGGGGAACAATGAACAAATGATTGACAGGTGTGGATCACACGAGTGGGGAAGTTAACCTGATTATTGACAGCTGTCAGCTGTGACAGCCTGTGAACTTGAACCAAAAGGGGAAGTAAGCAGAAGTGGCTGTCACAACAGAAGCACATCAGGAATGGTGAACAGACTGAATACAGCCAGAGAAGCAAATAATATAATATACAATAAACCAATATACAGAGAGAGGTGAGGGTAAGGGCAAGTTCATGACAAAAAGGCAGATAATAATAAACTAGGAATAATAAACTAAGAAGCATGAATACTAATGAACAAACAGAAATAACAGGCAACTAAAATAACATACATATTAAATACTAAACAGAAGTGGGGAAGTACAGAAAAATAATCAGACTAAGTCAGGAGTGTGAGTACGGTTCCCCAACCGTGCTCCACATCATGACAGAGCCCCTTCCTCAAGGGGTGGAGTCCAGACACCCCAGGGTAACATCAAAAAAGAGAAAAGAAAACACACAAAGAACCCCTCCCTCCCCCAACAGGAATAGCACAAATAAATCCAAGAGGATGGTGGGAGGAACCAGGTAAGGAGGGACCGGAACAACACCAAAAAATGCTCAATAATGACCCACAAAGAGAACAGATAAGGTGCCCAGAACTCTGGGACATTTAGGTGGCAACATAAGGCAGTTCAGGTGGTTTATAAGCGTCCCAAAGCTACCCGATTACCAGGTGAAACAAATCGGGTGGTCTCCCAGAGTTCCAGAGCCACACAAACAGCTGACGAGGTCCGTCGGGTGGCCTTCCAGAATTCCAGAGCCACCCAAGCAGATGGCATGGTGCATCAGGTGGTCTCTGCATCCCTGAGCCAACGGACCGCGGGGCACAATGCACACACAACCCTCTCCCCCCCCCCCCCCCCGCCGGAGGCGGCAGTTGGAACCTGTGCCTACCGCGGACCGCAGGGGCCATACCAAGGATGGACTGAGTCAGCGGCTGCAGGGAGCTGATATCCGAAAACGATGGCTGACCAGCGAGGGCACCAGACGAAGAAGACAGCTGATCAGTGGGGAAACTAAGCAAAAAGGATGGCTGACCAGCGGGGAAACCAAATGAAGAGGACGGCTGACCAGCGGCGACCTCAGGCAAAGACAGATGGCCTTCGGCAACCTCCGGCGAAGACAGATGACCTTCGGCAACCTCAGGCAGAGAAGGAGGACCCACAAGGAACCCAGTTGAGACCAAACGGCAGACCCGTGAGAAAACCAGGCAAAGGAGATGATTGATCAGCGGGGAACCAGATGAAGGCAAAGAAAGAGGACCCACAGTGTCCTCAGGTGACCTCAGGCAAAGACGGAGGACCCACGGTGACTTCAGGGGACCCAGGCAAAGACTCGAGCAGAAGAGAGGAAACATACTCTGGGTCTGCTAAAATAAAGACAAAAAAGAGAACTTGCCTTAGCTCTTGAATCCAATCACCTGGGCATCCTCTCCCCACATAGCCACCTTGGGGAGGAAGGAAAAAGCACCGGAAAATTATTACCGGCACCAGTGGAGCCCGGTGAAGAGAGTTCAGAGGCAGATGACATCTGCAACTGATCCCCCCTCCCCCCTTCCCTATGAGCTAGACAAGATTTCTCTGGATCTGAAGGTGTAGAAGCAGAACAGAGTACTTGCCTAGACTCGAGCTCCACTGCCATCTAGGACTCCAGCGACTCTGCTGCGGTGACCCTGGCAGCAGGCATGATAGCGAGTGCATCTGGCGGAACCTCAGTCGTGGCAGCTGTCCCGTCAGGGTCCCTATTTTGTCCCATCGGCTCAGGCTCCTGGACACTGGAGGCGCTCCTCTCCCATCCAGGATGTGGCTGCGGGGCTGGAACAGGATCTTCCAGGGCCGCAGGCCCCCCGTCACCCGGCAGCTCCTTCCCAGGACTGGCGGACACACAGGAGAAGCAGGTGAGGTTAAAGTTTTATTTGCAGCAGCCGGCAGTGAGGGCTCAGCTAAAGTGGGTAACTGCTGCTGAGCCCCCCCCCCCCCCTCGGGAATAAGACAAGACAATTCATTTTTGGGTGTTAAAAAATGAAAGGATACAGTGTTTCCTCTGGCTTAAAGACCTTGGCGTGGTGGCAACATATTTTTCCCGGGGGGGGGGGGCAGTAAACATATCGGAATATGTTAACTTTATACTATTTATTTCTTTTTAAAATTTTACAGTAACGTTGCATATGGAATTTACCATTTGAAGTATTGTACAACTGAGGCTTAAATATTGGGCCAGTTGCCCCCCCCCCCCAGACATCCTGTGTTTAGACTTTTTAGTGGTGTTATCCTTCTCTCCTTCCTCTGCCTGAACACTTTCCTCTCCTTGGCTCCTCTCTTCTGTCTCATCTTGCCCTCTTAGGGCTCTGTCTAATTCAGGTTCTCTCTCTGTCTATGGTGGTATACAAACAGGTTAGAAAATATCAAGTGTTATGTTTTGTCCTGGAGGATTTTTTTTGTCATGGTTTACATAAATGACAAAAATATGTGTATTTTTTTTTGTATTTGTATTCTAGTGTTTCTTTTTTCCATTGAGAGAGTAGAGAAGGGAAAGAAACATTAATAATAGTAATGTACTCATGCATACTTAAATTATATGATCAGATGTGTATAGTAACCAGAAATTCTACTCATGTAAAAGCAGTGTTTTGAAATTAATAATTAAAAGTAGACAACCAAAAATTTCTAGTTAAGGGTACAATGAGCACCCACTTAAAAACGTGAGTAGTGACTTCAGTCTTGAAGGTTTGAGGTTTGTCTCCAAAATTTATAACAATTTTCTTATAGTTCTCTACTTTTCTCTGTAAATCTATCTAAAGTTGAAACCATGTTCCTCAAATTTGTAATTTCCTCTTGTAAAATTGATTTTTCTTGTACATTTGAAACTTTATTATAAATTTGTGGATTATTTTATGACTTAATTTTTGTCTGTTTTTTAAAATAAAATTACTGTTTTTTTTAGATAAATTTGAAACAGACTGTGGTAAAAAATTTTTTGCTTTTTCCTTATAACAATTGACATTTTTGACCATAATTTTGCAGTCAGAACAGAACAATAATTTAACTCTGATTACAAAGAAAAAATATTAATGAAATTGTATTTAATGAAATAAATTAACTTAAACGACCAAGGATGCCATTATTTCTGTTATAATATTTCTTTATATTTATAGTTTGGTTTTTTTTAGAAATCTCCTCACCACCCAGACAGCAGGAAAAACCTCCCTTATTTTGAAATCAGATGTTGGCACATTTAGTTTGTCTGAAGGCTGATGACGGATTAACGTCATTGACTTCATGAATTTCGGTCATCTTAACCTGCCAGGTACGTAATAGGGAACTGTAGCGGACTCTAAAGACATAATTCACCACAATATGTGTTCATGTACAGAATGATCTGTTTAGGCAGTTATAGTTGTGCTCTCAGGCTTTTTTATCAGGCACCTCTCTAGGCAGCCGCTGAAGGACCTTAGTTTAGTGTGAAAAGAGAGCTAGCGTTTTTAGCTGTTGCCTTTTGTCACTGCCGCTGGAGAATAAAAACGGTACGCCTGCTCATGCGAGAAAAGAAAGAAATTGCCAGTCTCTTCATTCCTGCAATTCCTACAGAACATAACTTAATACTGTAGTGGCTGGTGAAATATATCCTCAGCAATTCATCAGTTCCCCTTGCCTTTCCCTTCATATGAAGCCGGCTGCATATGAATTCTAACCACATCTCTTAGCTAAGCGACTCTTCCATTATTGCTTCTGTTAACAGCGGGTTAAAACCATGATAAACGCCTCCAGTGCTTACATACTTCTTATGTTTTTTTTCCGCGTTTAAAGTACTTTAACAAACTCATGTCTCTGTCGGACAGTTGTGCTTAGCGAGACGCTGACTGACTGGAAAACTCGCATGAGCGGGGCGCTTCTAAACTCCGCACGGATGATGGCCACTCGCGTTGTTCATGTGCGCGCTTGCAGAAAGTCATTGCTTCATATATTTTTCTTAATAAATTCATATCTCCTTGGTGAGGCAGTTACCAGAAACCCTGGGATACTTGCTTTAGTTCTTAGTTCTTAGTTAGTGCCTTAGTTCAAGGACCTGGTGGTTGCTGCTGCCGTAGGACCAGATAACTCCCTCTCGTTCACTGCAGCGGGCGAGGGCACCGAAGTGAAGAGTGGAGGAGCAAGGCCTGCAGACCTGAGGACAGCCAGATTTTCAGCAGCAAATGGTGATGTCTTGCAGAAGAAGGGGACAGCAGCAGTAGACGAGGAGGAGGAGGCTGATGGGACAGCTGATGAAAAAAAATTCTGAAGTGAGGAGGAGGCTGCTGCTGCGGCTCTCTGAAATGGCGAGGGAGGAGCTGCTGGGGAGGCGGAAAAGTTCCTCAGGCGGGATGCGACTGTGAGAGACTGGGGATGTCTGCACAGGTACAGATGAGGGAAAGGTTTTCCCCAGCCCGCGGAGCATGTTCTGTGAGTCAGTGATGGAGACGAGAAGACCCATGAGCTCCGGTAGCCCCACAGGCTTGGGCATGATTCCAGTACCTGAGCCACTCCAACCAGACATTCGCGGATTGCCTCTGGAATGCGGGAGGCACAAGCCTCCGATAGAATGTTCTCCAAAACTCTTACAGTCCAACACTCCACCTCGTTCAATCCAACAGGTGAGTAGTCCGTGTGTGCTGACATCTCAGCGGGAAAAAAAACCCCGGATCTTTACAAAAAATAACCGGGAGGGGGAAAAAGCAAACACAGTCTGCTGGGTCCAAACTGGCAATGTCCTTCTGTCATAAACCAGCCCAGCAGGTGTGGACAGAGGACCCAAACACTGGAGCTATGAGTTGCTGACATTTAATAACAAAAATACAAGAATACACAAAAACCAAACACTTACATTATAGAATAAAATAGACTTTATTTGTCATTATAACAAGTACAACGAAATTAAAAGGAGAACCGCCAGAGGTACGGAAACGCCAGAGGTAATGGGGCTCACGCCTGAGAAAAACAGAGTTGCCTGGATGGGACCAGGCTGAAGCGTATGGAAATGCCGGGGGAAAAGAGAAAAGACGGAGCTCACCCGTTGAAAAGGAAATATGACAGGGGATACCTGTCTGAACAAACAGTAGGACGTTGTAATGGTTTAGCGTTGGAACACACCTTAAATAGGCATGGGGAACAATGAACAAATGATTGACAAGTGTGGATCACATGAGTGGGGAAGTTGACCTGATTACTGACAGCTGTCAGCTGTGACAGCCTGCGAACTTGAACCAAAAGGGGAAGTAAGCAGAAGCAGCTGTCACAACAGAAGCACATCAGGAATGGCGAACAGACTGAATACAGCCAGGGAAGCAAATAATGTAATATCCAAGAAACCAATATACAGAGAGAGGTGAGGGCAAGGGCAAGTTCATGACAAAAAGGCAGATAATAATAAACTAGATGGAACTAGGAACAATAAACTAAGAAGCGTAAATGTGATGATTCGCTCTGCCTGCTTATTATCCACAGCTGCGCGCACACCTGCTCTCCATCATCACTGGAGCTATTTAGACCGTGCTGCCCTCAGATCAGCGCTGAGTCGTCTTTCTCCATGGTCAGATGAGACCAGCACACGCCTTCGTCTTCGCAGTTTTCTTCGTCGCAGTCTACACTCACCTCAGATCCTCACTTCTCTTCATCAGTCGTCTGGAAGGAATCTCACCTCCACGACAAGTAAGCCATCTCTACTCTCATCATTGTCTACGCTCATCCCCTGTACACAGGCGGAGATCCGTGGTGGCGGACCTCTCTCTCCTGGTGATGGACTGAGCTACACCCCATCTCCACGAGCACTTCCATCCTCTCCAGCAGCAACCGTGACAGCGGGTGTTGTCTTCCTGACTGGAGCCTTCCGGTCGAACCTGAGCACTACACCATCTCATCGAACAGGTTGCCAGGCTGCACGGTGCTCTGCTCGCCCCCGGCTGCTACATCTGCACACACACGCACGCACACACTCAGTACATAATAAAGATAATTGAATCTGCTTCTAAGTCTGTGTCTGCTCACTGGGTCCTAAAACCATGTCAGTACGACTCCGCCAAAATGACCCAGCAGATAGCGCGCTAGCGCGCAAGGTAAACATCTTAGAGGCTCGAGTGGATCAATTATCTTACCAGCAACAGGTTATTCTCACTCAGCTGGTTCAAATTAATGACCGGTTGGATCGCCTGTCAGGTCCTCAGGCTGCCCCTCTGTCTTCAGGTAGTGCCACTGCTCCCGCTAGCTCCCAACCTGTTCAGGCTTCATCATCCCGGCTGACACCAATTCCCACGCCCACTCGCTTTAGCGGCAAGCTAGGGGAGGCTAGGGGGTTCCTATTCCAGTACGGGATAGTTTTCCAACGGGTGCCCAGGGACTTACCCACCAATCACAGCCGAATAGGTTACGTAGTCAACCTCCTGGAGGGGTGGGCGTTAGCCTGGGCTTATGCAGTGATGGCTAGGGCAGATTATGCTAACACGACATATGACCAGTTCATTAGTGAGTTTAACAAGGTGTTCAACCACTCCGACTGAGACAGTGTGCTTACCTCCCGGCTGCTTAACTTAAGACAAGGAAGCAAGTTCGTAGCTGACTATGCCGTCGATTTCTGGGTGGTGGCCACAGAGGTGGGGTGGGAGGACACCTCGCTCTGGAGCATATTTGTCAGGAGTCTTAGCCTTAGCCTGCGGGATGAGCTAGCCCGCTTAGAAAAACCGAGTAGGTTAACCGAGCTAATTTCTCAAGCCATTAGCCTAGATAATAGGCTAAGGGAGCGAGCCACCGAGTGTAAGACCTCCAGTTGCTCGGGCACCCAGTTTCACCGCTCCCTGCAGCCCCCCCCCCCCCCCCCACCGCCATTGGCCCTACCTCCCTCAGATTCTCTAGATGCCCCTGAGCCAATGGTAATTGGGCAGTCTAAACTGCCATTAGCAGAGAAACAGCGCCGCCGCGAGCTTGGGCTATGCCTCTATTGTGGCAGCGAGGAGCATGAGGTAGCGTTCTGTCCTATACAGCTAAAAGAGAGAGTCCGTGCATCGCAGTAGGGGGACTCACGGACTCACCTCAATCTAATCCCCTCACTAGATTCCTTTTACCCGTCCGCTTTATCCACAACAGACTGAGATAGCCACACACACTTTAGTTGATTCGGGGGCCGAGCAGAGCTTCATTTCTGGGGAACTGAAAACCCGGCTGGGGCTTCCCTGCCACCTATTAAAGACCCCACTGAAACTCATTGCCCTGTCTAAAGCCCCCCTTGCTGTAGTGTCTAAACAGACCGCTCCTGTGTCAGTCATTGTGTCTGGAAATCATCGAGAGGAGCTCAGGTTGTTTGTGCTGCAGATTTCCACCTCCCCAGTTATCCTCGGCTACCCCTGGCTTCGATTGCACAATCCTTCCATCGACTGGCGCTTGGGGAGCATAGTTTCATGGAACTCATTCTGCCTCAGTGCCTGCCTGTGGTCCGCTGCTTGCTCGACATCCGTGCCCCCCGGTGCCCTCGGTGCCCTCGTCACCCCCCCTCCCGATCTGTCCAAAGTTCCCCCAGAGTATCACGACCTGGGGGCCGCTTTCAGTAAGACCCAAGCTCTATCTCTTACCCCCCACCGCCCATACGATTGTGTCATCAATCTCCGGGCTAGAGCCCCACTGCCATCGAGTCAACTTTACAGCCTGTCAGCACCGGAGCGGGAGGCTATGGAGACCTATATTAAGGAGTCTTTAAACTCGGGCATAATCTGGCTTTCGTCCTTGGCGGTGGGGGTGGGGTTTTTTGTGGGCAAGAAAGACGGCTCGCAGAGGCCCTGCATCGACTTCCAGGAGCTTAATAATATCACTATCAAGTACAAATACACGCTCCCCTTGATTAATACAGCGTTCGATTCCCTCCGGGGGGCCTCCTGGTTCACCAAGCTGGACCTCCGTAATGCATACCATCTGGTGCAGATCCAGGAGGGCGACGAGGGGAAAACAGGGTTCCGGACCCCTAGCGGTCATTTCGAACACCTCGTTATGCCGTTTGAGCTCACCAACGCCCCTGCCGTATTCCAGCGCCTCATCAATGATGTGCTGAGGGACTTTTTGGGCTCATTCATCTTTGTATACTAGGATGATATTTTGATCTTTTCTCAGTCCTTGGATGAGCATCGGGTGCACTTGAGGTGAGTCTTGCAGCGGCTCCTTGAGAACAAACTCTTCGTGAAGGCTGAGAAATGTGAGTTCCACGCCTCCCAAGACGTCATTCCTTGGGTTCATTATCTCTCACAATGAAGTCATCGCAGACTCTGATGAGGTAAAAGCAGTGGTAGAGTGGCCCACTCCCTCCTCCAGGAAGCAACTTCAACAGTTTCTGGGATTCGCCAATTTCTACCGCCGCTTCATCAGAAACTACAGTGTCATTGCCCTCCCTCTGACCCATCTCACCTCCCCCAAGGTGCCCTCTCGGTGGACGGAGGAGGCTGAGGCGGCTTTTACAGACCTGAAGTCTCAATTTTCTTCCTCTCCCATCTTGGCACAGGTGGATCCCGCTCTACAATGCCTGGTAGAGGTGGACGCCTCAGACTCGGGGGTTGGAGCCGTGCTGTCCCAGTGCTCCTTGATTGATGACAGGATTCGTCCCTGTGGATTGTTCTCCCGTCGTCTTTCCCCAGCGAAGAGGAATTATGACATCGATGACAGATGACAGATGACACCAAGTCTACCTACGGGTACAAATAAGTAACAAAAAAAAAAAAAAAAGAGAGCTCCTGGCGGTCAAGCTTGTGCTGGAGGAGTGGTGCCATTGGCTGGAGGGGGCCTCCCAGTCATTCGTCGTCTGGACGGACCACAAAAACCTGGAGTACCTCAGGACAGCCAAGCGCCTGAACGCGCGCCAGGCCCGCTGGTCCCTGTTTTTTGGCCACTTCGATTTCACCATTACCTACCGTCCCGGGTCCAAAAATACCAAGCCTGATGTCTTGTCCAGACAGTTCGCCTCAGATGCAGCGGAGGTGTCGGAGCATCCCATCGTTGCCCCATCGTGCATCGTGGGCGCCCTCTCGTGGGGCATCAAAGAAAAGGTCCTGAGAGCGCAGGAGGCCGAGGCGGACCCAGGTGGGGGGCCAGCGGGGAGGCTGTTTGTCCCATCTGCCGTTCGGGGCAAGGTGATCAACTGGGTCCACTCCTCAAAGCTCTCGTGCCACCCTGGGATGGCACACACGGTGGCACTTCTGCAAAGGATGTTTTGGTGGCATTCACTCCGGAAGGACATCGGAGAATACATCCGCGCCTGCCCCCAGTGCGCCACTGGCAAGACGTCTTCCTTTCCTCCAGCCGGTCTGCTCCACCCTCTTCCTACCCCTGGCAGGACCTGGTCCCACGTGACCCTAGACTTTGTCACCGGTCTCCCACCCTCCAACCACCACACCGTCATCCTCACCATTATGGACAGGTTCTTGAAGGCAGCCCACTTCATCCCCCTACAGGCGCTGCCCACGGTGAGAGAGACGGCGGATCTACTCGTCCTTCACGTGGTGAGGTTGCACGGCATCCCCCTGGACATCTTCTCCGACCGGGGGCCCCCAGTTTGTTTCCCAGGTGTGGAGATCTTTCTGCAACGCCTTTGGGGCTACGGTGAGCCTGTCTTCGGGGTACCACCCGCAGAGTAATGGACAGTGCGAATGAGCGAACCAGGAGTTGGAGGCTGCGCTGCGGTGCATAGCCACCGCCAACCCAGCATCTTGGAGCACCCACCTCCCGTGGATTGAGTATGCACACAACACCACCGTGTCATCGGCTATAGGCATGTCCCCTTTTGAGGCTTTGCTGGGCTACAATCCTCCGTTGTTTCCTGAGGAGGAGGGTGACATTGCTGTACCATCTGTCCGAGCCCACCTGAGGCGCTGTCGCCGGTTGTGGAGAGCGACCCGGACCGCACTGCGGTGCACAGCGGAACACAACACCACGATCGCCAATCGTCACAGGATGCCAGCTCCCCGCTACCGGGTGGGCCAACAGGTATGGCTCTCAACCAAACACATCAACCTCAAGGCTGAGGCGAGGAAGCTGTCTCAGCGGTTTATTGGGCCCTTTGCCATAACCCGTATTGTTAACCCTGTGGCTGTGCGCCTAGCTCTCCCCCCCCCACCGCATCTGTCCCACCTTTCATGTCTCTCAGGTCAAGCCGTTCTGTTCCAGCCCTCTGTGCCCTCCTCCCAAGACGCCACCTCCACCAGTGGTGATCGATGGCGACCCGGCGTGGAAGGTCAACGCCATCCTGGACGTCCGTCGCCAGGGTCGCAGCTGGTGGACTGGGAGGGATACGGCCCGGAGTGGAGGTCCTGGGTGCATCCCTCCTTCGTGTTGGATCCTCAGCTCATCAGGGACTTCCACCGGACGCACCCGAGTAAGCTGGATCGGCTGCCGAGAGGCGCCGCGGGGGGGGGGGGGAGTACTGTGATGATTCACTCTGCCTGCTTGTTATCCATAGCTGCATGCACACCTGCTCTCCATCATCACTGGAGCTATTTAGACCGTGCTGCCCTCAGATCAGCACGGAGTCGTCTTTCTCCATGGTTGGATGAGACCAGCACACGCCTTCGTCTTCTTCGCAGTTTTCCTCGTCGCAGTCTACACTCACCTCAGACCCTTCTCTTCGTCATTCGTCTGGAAGGAATCTCACCTCCACGACAAGTAAGCCACCTCTTCACTCATCATTGTCTACGCTCATCCCCTGTACACAGGTGGAGATCCGTGGCGGCGGACCTCTCTCTCCTGGCGGCGGACCGAGCTACACCCCATCTCCACGAGCACTTCCATCCTTTCCAGCAGCAACCGTGACAGCGGGCGCTGTCTTCCTGGCCGGAGCCTTCGGTCGATCCTGAGCACTACACCATCTCATCGAACAGGTTGTCAGGCTGCACGGTGCTCTGCTCACCCCCGGCTGCTATATCTGCACACACACGCATGCACGCACGCACACACTCAGTACATAATAAAGATAATTGAATCTGCTTTTGAGTCTGTGTCTGCTCACTGGGCCCTAAAACCATGTCAGTGAATACTAATGAACAAACAGAAATAACAGGCAACTAAAATAACATACATATTAAATACTAAACAGAAGTGGGGAAGTACAGAAAAATAATCAGACTAAGTCAGGAGTGTGAGCACGGTTCCCCAACCGTTCTCCATATCATGACACCTCCTTTGTCTTACAGTGATGATTAACTGGCGTATAAAGACACATTCCCCAAGGAAAATAAGACAACTACCTCAGTTAAATATGAAAATATATGTTATTTATTTTTAGTAATATGTTCAACACAACTGTAAAAGGAGGATACTGTTCCTGTATTGACCAATGTCAGAAATAAGTTTGGCAGTGACCGACTTACTATTTTTGGATTTTTGGTATCCATCCATCCATCCATCTTCTACCACCTTTCCAGAGGTCCGGGTCACGGAGGCAGCAGTTCAAGCAGAGAAGCCCAGACTTACCTCTCCCCAGCCACCTGCTCCAGCTCTTCAGAGAGGATACCAAGGCGTTCCCAGACCAGCTGGGAGACATAGTCTCTCCACCAAGTCCTGGGTCTCCTCATGGATCGTCACCTTATCGTGGTGGGGGGGTTTATGTGCACCAGTGATCCCAGGAGCTATGTTGTCCGGGGCAATTTGCCTCTGATAGGGTCACCTAAGACAAACTGGTCCTGGGTGAAGGGCCAGACTAAGAACGATCCAACAGACTTTCATGTTAAATTCTAGATCAAGGATTCAGTGTACCCCGCCCGGTATGGGGTTACCGGGGCCCCACCCTGGAGCCAGGCCTGGGGGAGGAGCTCGATGGCTATCGTCTGGTGGCCGGGTTTCCACCCATGGGACCCAGCCGGGCTCAGCCCGAAGGAGTTACATGGGTCCGCCCTCCAGTGGGCTCACCACCTGCAAGAGGGATCATGGGGGTCCGGTGCTATGTGGATTAGGTGGCGGTCAAAGGCGGAGACCTGGCGGACTGATTTTTGGTATCAACAAAGAAATATGCATTATAAAAAAATGTTGAAAAAGAACTGAAATACTTTAAAATGGTTCAGTCCCAGATGTTTTCTGAATTTGCAGCTGTAGTCTACTGTTGTGTGTTTCAGTTCAAAATCAATGCCACACAATTGGGACACATCAGAAAAACCCTGTCAATATCTTATTTCCCAATACCTATTGGTGCATCTCTAATTAGGACCTCACAAAAAAAAAAAAAAATCAAGTTTAATCTCAAGACTAAAGGGAAAATGTAGAGTGGAAAAGTCAGTTCTTGTAATTCAAAATTTGAATTTAAATTGAGTTAATTTGAAAGAAAAGCTGTGCATATAAAAGATACAAAGCTCTGGAAAATATTAATAAACCAAAGAGACCACTGCAAAATTATCACTTTATCTGGTTTTACTACTGTTACGTATATGTTTAAGTAAAATGAACAATTTTGTCTAATTCTTTAACCTACTGAAAACAACTCACCCAAATTCCAAGTCCAAATACCATCATGTAGAGCATCTATTAGAGAAAATAATAACTGGCCAAAACAGCAAAAAAGGTGTTGCTTTTCGATGTGCTTTTGGATCAAATAATGCAAAGAAAACAAATGCATGTTAATTCTTAAACACTACAATACTTAAAGTGACACACTGCCAGAAATCAAGATGTTTTTTTTATGACTTAGAAGACACATCGAGTGAAATCACTCAAATGTCTCATGTCTGTTTTTTTGCTTTAAAGTTTTACTTAAGCCCCGCCCACTGAAAAAAGGCGAGTATAGACGGAGTGTTTTTGGTAATGTAGCTATGCATGATGCTGGCACGTCAGTAGTGTTGAGCCAGTCAGGACTCTGGTCTAACAGAAGTGATCCTCCAGGCTAGTTAGCATTTTTCGACCAGCTGTTTTGAAAACTTGACCCAAATTAAGATGGATTCTACCATTAAACTGCTTTTAAGGACTGATGCGCTGTCAGTCATTATCCTGGGCCACCTGCATACAACTGGGCATGTCCTTGAACCAGTAAGTTCTTTTTTTTTTATCACAGGATCTATTCTGATAATATAGGGCCAGTCACTATTAGCTTTGTGGGATGTGGGTGGGCCTAGTAATCACAGATCCTGGCATTTGAAGGAAGTGGGAAAGTGAAAAGATTTTGACACAAATCTGTAAAACAATGAAAGATTTTGTTTGTAGAAAACAGGGGATAAGATACCATTTTAGACAATGTAGAGTTGTTTTTATAGGGGATTTATATCCATCAGAGTTTTAACTTGGGAAGAACTCAGAAATCTGTATTTGTGTAATAACTTTTTATTCACAGCTCTCGTGCTTCTTACCATGCTTAGGTGATCAACTAATCAGTACCTCCTTAAGCAGATTGAGGTGTCTTTGTGTTGGATTTCAACAGACATTCAACTTAAACCACTACCATGCATATAGAGATGCTAAGGTTCAAGGATTTGCAGTGGTCTCATTTTTTCCACAGCTGTATTTATCAAATTTTAAGCACTTCTGCCTAAGTGAGCACTTCCACTTTAATTATGTAATAACAACATTTTTGTTTCTGGATAGCGTGTTATTTTTTTGAATTGCTTGCAGTGTAAAAGTATAGAAAATGGCCATTATCCTGTTTTTTTTTCCTCACAACAGATTTTAATTAAATTATAAATTGACTAAATGACTAAAGATACAGTCATCTCTGGAACAAAAGAAGCACATGTTATGGTGCGGTCCTCGCAGACCGCTAATGAAACGGCTAATGACCAGCCGATGAGTTTGCACATTTATTAAACAAAGACATAAACTACAACATAATGAGCCTCATGGGGCAAAACACAAATAAAGGTGAGACACAACACTTACATACAATTTAGCGAGGATAGAACCGAACGCTGGAACGAACTGGCCTCAGGCTTAGGGAAACCAGACTGACAAAGGCGAAGGTCGCAGCCCCGAGCAAACAGAGCTGCTCCCTTAAATAGGGCTTGACAGATTAATCAGCTGATGAAAGGTCATCAGCTGATAGGAATCCAGCCATCCGGCGGAACTTGGCTCTGACAGCCGGAAGCACCGCCGAGACACTGTCATAATAAAAGCCTGGAGGCCAAGAGGTGCACCAGAGGAGAGAACGGGGAACTACTGCACAACCCGAGTGCAGACAGAGTCAGCACACGGACCATGACAGTTGCCCCCGTTCACGAGGCGGATTCCAGACGAGGTTCACCATCGAGCCCCCCCCCCCCCACCTGGAAGGTCAACAAGACCGCCCCAGGGAGGGAGGAGGGGGGAAAGGCAAAGGAGGGCCAGAGTCCAACCTCATCATAGAGGAAGACAAATAAAACAGGAAAAAACAGGCTACAATAATGAAAACAGAGTAAGGACAACAGGGGCCAAAAAATACAGGCACACACCCTGCACCCAAAAAAAAAAAAAAACTATGGGGAGAAGACAGAAAACTCAAATGACTGCAGACAGAACATCATAAACAGTCCAATAGAGTCACAGAAAAAAAAAATATTCATAACCCACAGAGAAAACAAGGAACTCATCCACATGCAAAAAATGCAGCGTACTCCCATAATACCAGGGAGGGAGGAAAAAAACCTCATGCAATAAAGCAGTGATCAATACAATATACAGTAGTCCAGGTAATGGGCAGCCAACAGAGAAACAATCCTCAGACTACAGAGGAGGGAGAGAAAAAAAAAAAACGCACTAAGGAGCGGCGAAATATACAGTTCAATAATACCAGCGCATCCCTAAAATTACAGCATGCAGAAAAAAAAACCCCCACAGGGATGACAGCAGGAAAAACACAATAGCATGGAAGCAAATAGTTCGGGGGTCTTCCTGCGTCTAGCGTCCAAATCGCTGGCAGGGGGGAAAAGGAAAAGTTCAGGCAGTCTACCCCAGTCACAGGCCAGGAAAAACAGTACCTCTGGCGGCCGGACCAGGTCGCCGAACAGAGAGTAAAGTGTGTCAGGTGGCCGACCCAGAATGCCAAACGGGCAAAGCGATCTCCCAGGCAGCCGACCCGCGTCGTTCAGCCACCAGGACCACAGGGGAGAATTCGAAGACGGCCTCCCTGTAGAGAAGAATAGCGAGGGAGAGCCGAGCCGATAACGGAAAATCCCAGCGGCCCCAGATGGAAGGGAACGGGAAAAGGGAAAGGGACCAGTCCGGCGTCGATCAGCGAAGGATCTGCAGCTCCTTCTCTGAACCCCACACAGACTGGCGCTGTGCTCCTGATGGATCCCAAGCTGGACCATGCAGCACCCACGACGGACCCCGATTGGGCCAGAACCACGCCCATGATGGACCCCGACTGGGTCAGAGCTGCACCCACGACAGACCCCGATTGGGCCAGAACCATACCCATGACGGACCCCGACTGGGTCAGAGCTGCACCCACGACGGACCCCGATTGGGTCGGCGCAGCACCAGGGACGGCCTCCAAACCCGAACCCGGAACCTCCAGTACAGCGACCGGGATGGACTCCACACCGGTGACCCTGGGAGAATGCTCAGGAGAAGAAAGAGAACCGGGATCAGGATCACCAGCAGTGACAGATCCCAGCGAGACAAGCTTGGATGCAGCGGACGGCTGCACCCGGCTCGTCTCCCCGAGAGACAGGCAAAAATGCTCCAAAATTGAGAGGAGAAAGACAAAATAGAGCACTTGCCTGATCTCGAGTTCTGTCGCTGTCCAGGACTTCGACGATCTGAGTTCTGATGGAAGAAAGTCATCTTCTGGTTCCCACTCGGCTACGGCGGGCTCCGTAGCCGGCATGATGGTGTCCACAGTCCGGAGATTCTCTGACGCTGATGTCCATGCCGAGGGCCCACACGGCATGGTGGCAGGGGATTCGGGACCTGCCAGGTCGGACTATCCCTCCGTGGAGACTCGAGGACGCTTACTCGTTGGTGCAGGCTCCAAAATGCAGTCTGTCCTCCTCCTTTGCCCATGACGTGGCTGCGGGGCCGGAACCAGGTATTCCAAATCCGCAGGCTCCTTCTTCGTCCGACGGCATAAACCTGGTGCTGAAGAACGCTCAGGCGAAGGAGACACAAAGGAAGCAGGTTCATTGTTAATTACTGCAGCAGGTGGAGGGAGCTCAGGGGACTGTGAACCCCGAACTCCACCCCCAGGGGTCAGACAAGGTAATTCACCCAGTGAAGGACAAGAATGAAAATGCACTTGCCTGTTCCGCTGAGGCCCGATGGAAAGTGCTGCAGTGGGCTTTGTTCTTCCCTCCCCCCCGCTGGATGGTGATGGAGACCCCCCCCCCCCCCGGGCAGACGAGGAGGAGCCGTTCGACCAGAATCGCTGGCAGGCTTTACCAAAGCAGGATTTGTGGAGCTCACCGCAGCTGGGGAAGACGTCGAGGAGGAGGGAGTGACAGCCGAGGTGATCCAGGCACGGGAAGCTGATGGGACAGCAAAGACAGATGACCCGGTGGGGGGGGGGAGGCTGCTGGATTCTCCTCCTGCCGTGACGCAAGAGAAACAGCTGACTTGGAGGCCGAGTTCCTACGGCGACCCCGAACTGAATCCGGACGGGGTTCTCACTGAGGATGTACATGGGCTCTGTGACGGCGACTACCGACAGAAGGCGAGGCGAAGGTTGGTTCAGGAAACCACTGCTCCTGGGCTGGAAGAGTGACAGGAGCTGGATCCCGAGGCGAGGAGCGGGGATGCCTCACCGTCGGCCTCCTGCCGGAGTTTACCCCCAGTCCGTGGGTCTCCTCCCTTGTCAGGACGGCTGTATACGGGGAAGGAGATGAGGGTTCCTTGGCCGCCTTCACGGCTGCTCTCTCAATCAGTTCACACTGGGCCACAATCCATGCCACTCTCTCCTTCCCTTCCGGAAAGGAGGTAAGGTGATATTTTAACAATATCCTCTGGGTGAGATCCAGGTGCTCGTATGCCGCGTAGGTGGGCATGAGACAACGGGCTTTGGACAGATAGCCATCAATCTCCTCAACCCACTCGGGGCAATAATCTCGCACGAAAGCAGACATGCTAACGGGCAGAAAGAGCACCCAGGGAAGGAGAAAAACACAAGCACCCAAGCAAACTCATGGTGACCGGCGTCTCTTTTGGCTGCGACCTACTGTTATGGTGCAGTCCTCGCGGACTGCTAATGAGACACTATAGACCAGCCGATGAGTTTGCACATTTATTAAACAAGGACATAAACTACAAAATAATGAGCCTCGTGGGGCAAAACACAAATAAAGGTGAGACACAACACTTACATACAATTTAGCAAGGATAGAACCGAACGCTGGAACGAACTGGCCTCGGGCGTAGGGAAACCAGACTGACAAAGGCGAAGGTCGCAGCCCCGAGCAAACAGAGCTGCTCCCTTAAATAGGGCTTGACAGATTAATCAGCTGATGAAAGGTCATCAGCTGATAGGAATCCAGCTGTCCGACGGAAGTTGTAATAAAGCCTGGAGGCCAAGAGGTGCGCCAGAAGAGAGAACGGGGAACTACTGCACAACCCGAGTGCAGACAGAGTCAGCACACGGACCATGACAGCACACTTCTAGATATAGAGTATCCACCCCACAACCAGGAGGTCGGGGTTCAAGTCCCAGCCAGGTCATGCCAAAGACCGTATAAAAATGGAACTTCCTGCCATCCAGCTTGGTGCTCAGCAAAAATGGAACGGGGGAGGGAAATGTGGGCGGGAGTGGCTCAGGAGGTGGAGCAAGTCGTCCAATAACCAGAGCATTAGTGGTTTGAATCCTGCTCTCCCCAGCCATCCTGCCGTTGTGTCCCTGGGCAAGACATTTTGCCCACCTTGTCTCCAGTGTCCATGACACTGGGCATGAATGTGTATAAATGGCCGGAGATGCAGTTGGCGCAGATTGGCAGTTATGTTTCCATCAGTCTGGCCCAGGGCAGCTGTGGCTACAGTAGTAGCTTACCACTATCAATGTCTGTCTGGAGTGAATGAGTAATGGACTCACTATAAAGCTTTGAGATGTCACTTGACATGTAAAGTACCATATAAATCTAATCCATTATTATTTCTTGCAGTTTTTAAAAGCTGTGAAATTAAAGACTACAAACACAACTTAACTAGATAGGATCCCACTTCTGCATGTTGGTGATTATTTCTTTCCAAAGATTTGAGAAAACCTCATCAGCAAAGCAAAGACTTTAAACTTTTTGCCATTTCAGGTTTCATACCCAAAAGTGAGCACTACTTTTCCTGCAGCTATGCAGAGGCAAGCCGTAAAGCGTTGGCTGAGGTGGAAGAGGAAAACCGACGGAGGCTCTGCAGACAATCAACAGAACTGCCGCTCATTACTCGATACAGAACTCAACACTTTGACGTAATTCTTTCTCACTGTGTTTCCCCCTCATATGTTGATACTCCTTTGTAGTTTTTTTAACTCCAGCTCCAAATGTGTTCCATTCTACTGTATGTGTTAATATACAGCAGTAAAAAAAATATTTGTTTTGTCTGATTCAATTTTTAATCTCTTTTTACAGAAGCCAATTCCACCTCTGACAGCCATCTGCGACAGTGCAGGCCCCTACAGATCCTTAAAGCCCTTCACCCCCACTGGAAGGCCATATTCCCTGGAAGATGATAATCCACACAAACATTTTATCTCAGGTGAAACCCCAAGGATGACTGTTAGCTGATCCATGCACCAGCATGTAGTATACAGCACAGCACAGCTTATTCTGGAGCTGTAGTGAAAAGTCAGGACCAAAGAAAAATTTTCCCTTCTCTCATTGATTTTTTTTTTTTTTCTGTTCGTTAATTGAAGAAAAAAGTCAAACATAATTGTTAAAATCTCAATATCTTCCCCTTGAAAGCCCAAATATTCCAGGTTTCTCCCAGCTCTTGAACACCATATACAGTGGGGCAAGAAAGTATTTAGTCAGAATCAGAAAGAATCAGAATCAGAAAAGATTTATTGCCAAGTACATTAACAGATCACTGATAACATACGAGAGAATTTGACTTGACACAGAAAATGAACCTGCATTTCCAGTGACTCGGCTGCATCAGAGACGCGCCTGCCAACAGGATAGTGGGTACAAGCATAAGAAAAGAATAATACGAGGAACAATAGGAAGGAGCAAAAAAATCATTGATTCAAAATACTGGTTACATAATTAATCAATATTAAGATTTCAAGGAAAAAAAAAAGCTCTCGATGCACATTCGCTACACAGGATTCACAAGACACAAGAGAGCAGTGTGTGTATCTTTATTCAGTTCATGGATCAATGTGTGTGCGGTGTTGTAGCAGTGTTGATGATAATAAGAGAGACAACAAGGACACTTGGCAGGAGATGTTTTGTCTGGCTGCCGCCGAGTCCTTATCTTGGCAGGCTGTCCAGATGGCTGTCCAAGGCCTTATGCTCGATGATTTAGAAAACACAGACTGCAGACAGCCAGGAGGAATTTTCATGGGGAAATTGAGCCAAATCGGACTGATCACAGAGAAGGCTTTTTATTTCTTCTGTAGATTCAGTACTTAATCCTTCATTGCGGGGCTTTAAATCCATCGTGAAAAGACCTAAGCGAGACCATGATGTAATCCACCTTCCGAGACAGTTCTCCATTTGTCGCTATCAGGGTCTTCTCCAATTTTTCAATTTGACAGATGCACCTCGCCTGGCCAGCATTTTGATAGGTTGTATCCATCTTCAGCAATTTGCGGTACACCAGGACAATCCCAGTTCCAATCAGAAAGATCCCGATCACCATTACCACGAAGACATACAAATCTTCAATATCTTCGATAGAGAGATTAGTGAGACACAAGATTTTCCAATTACTTGTGTCACGTAAATAGCCCGCTGGAGCCGTACCTGCGGGGCAGACAGCTTCCCCCGGAGCACTTTTCCTTGTTGAAAAAATAGTGTCAATTGTGTTCAAAGCCCAGCTTATTAACTCCATAATTTCTTTCTTTCGACGGTCGCAGTTAGACGCAGACAGACAACAGCAAGCTGGGATCCAGTAGTTGGGGGGGGAAGGAAAAAAAAAATTTAGTTAGTATAAAGTTTAGTTAGTATATTTAGTCAGCCACCAATTGTGCAAGTTCTCCCACTTAAAAGATGAGAGAGGTCTCCAATTTTCATCATAGGTATACCTCAACTATGGCAGACAAAATGAGAAAAAAAAATCCAGAAAATCACATTGAAGGATTTTTAATGAATTAATTGGTAAATTCCTCAGTAAAATAAGTATTTGGTCACCTACAAAGAAGCAAGATTTCTGGCTCTCACAGACCTGTAACTTCTTCTTTAAGAGGCTCCTCTGTCCTCCACTCGTTACCTGTATTAATGACACCTGTTTGAACTCGTTATCAGTATAAAAGACACCTGTCCACAACCTCAAACAGTCAGACACCAAACTCCACTATGGCCAAGACCAAAGAGCTGTCAGAGGACACCAGAAACAAAATTGTAGACCTGCACCAGGCTGGGAAGATTGAATCTGTAATAGGTAAGCAGCTTGGTGTGAAGAAATCTGGGAGCAATTATTAGAAAATGGAAGACATACAAGACCACTGATAATCTCCCTTGATCTGGGGCTCCACGCAAGATCTCACCCCATGGGGCAAAATTATCAAGAGAACGGTGAGTAAAAATCCCAGAACCACATGGGGGAACCTAGTGAATGACCTGCAGAGAGCTGGGACCAAAGTAACAAAGGCTACATCAGAAACACACTACGCCGCCAGGGACTCAAATCCTGCAGTGCCAGACATGTCCCCCTGCTTAAGCCAGTACATGTCCAGGCCCGTCTGAAGTTTGCTAGAGAGCATTTGGATGATCCAGAAGAGGATTGGGAGAATGTCATATGGTCAGATGAAACCAAAATAGAACTTTTTGGTAAAAACTCAAGTTCTTGTGTTTGGAGGAGAAAGAACACCATACCTACTGTGAAGCATGGGGGTGGAAACATCATACTTTGGGGCTGTTTTTCTGCAAAGGGACCAGGATGACTGATCCGTGTAAAGGAAAGAATGAATGGGGCCATATATTGTGAAATTTTGAGTGAAAACCTCCTTCCACCAGCAAGGGCATTGAAGATGAAACGTGGCTGGGTCTTTCAGCATGACAATGATCCCAAACACACCGCCCGGGCAACGAAGGAGTGGCTTCGTAAGAAGCATTTCAAGGTCCTGGAGTGGCCTAGCCGGTCTCCAGATCTCAACCCCATAGAAAATCTTTGGAGGGAGTTGAAAGTCTGTGTTGCCCAGCGACAGCCCCAAAACATTACTGCTCTAGAGGAGATCTGCATGGAGGAATGGGCCAAAAATATGAGCAACAGTGTGTGAAAACCTTGTGAAAACTTACAGAAAACGTTTGACCTCTGTCATTGCCAACAAAGGGTATATAACAAAGTATTGAGATGAACTTTTGTTATTGACCAAATACTTATTTTACCGAGGAATTTACCAATTAATTCATTAAAAATCCTTCAATGTGATTTTCTGGATTTTTTTTTTCTCATTTTGTCTCTCATAGTTGAGGTATACCTATGATGAAAATTGGAGACCTCTCTCATCTTTTAAGTGGGAGAACTTGCACAATTGGTGGCTGACTAAATACTTTTTTACCCCACCGTACATTTATAAATTTCTTTTTACTTTATGAAAGCTGATGATATGAAAGCACCAAGGTGCTGTGCCTCAGTGCCTGTGGCATGGTAGCATGGGCGGCTATAAAAAAGTGGCACTCTGACCTCTGTTGGCCCGGGATAGTTATTGCAATATCTTTTTTCGCTGCGGCATTGACAGAAATGGTGAGTTAAATTTGTATTTATTTCAAAAACAAAGTGTTATTTTGAAATTCTGGCAAATTAAAAATTGAGAAAATATGGTGATGCAATGATACAAGCCTTTAGTTCCACTTAATTTTGACCGGGCAAGCTGAAACAGAGAGGCAGACAGACAGACAGACAGACAGATACACACAGCCACAAACAGATGCGCTAAATGATTACTGTATGCCTCCTTTTCACCGAGGCATACATGTTTTTAACCCTTTTTAAGTCAAAAAGAGAGTGTGTGTGTGTGTGTGTGTGTGTGTGTGTGTGTGTGTGTGTGTGTGTGTGTGTGCAGGATCTTTTTTGAGGGAGAAAATATGACAAAAACTTGAACTGAAGTCTAAAATCTTTTTGGACAAGTTATGAAATGCACATCTTAAAGCTTAGTCTTCTGTTAATCATGCATTTGTGGGCACTTCAACATGGCATACCCCATGTGTCCATCCTGCTATGCCCCAATGAGATACAGGAGAAAGTGTATATGGGCCTGATCATGTTATATCTTGGACTCTACTAGTGTAGCTCTGAATGATTTACAGATCAAAGCATTTTTTCCATTATTCTACTAATAGGCATTCATGCAACCCCTTAGTCAATCTGATGTTTGAAACTAGCTGCTGGATCTGCTTAACATCAGATCTTATGGGAATGCATGATTATGCAGTATTACACAAGAGATAGTGCAGTATCAGTATCGATCAGTGCAACATTGCAGTGATTTAGGTGGAAGACTGAGTAACATTATATTGTAGTTCTCGGGTGCTCCTTTTGAATCTTGCTTACACAACTAAACAACACAATATAATAGCTTTATTTTCATTTTATATACAAGTTCAATAAAGCCAGTCATCATTTATATACAAACTTTTCCAGAGACCAATTGTCTGCTCTCTTTTGTCTACTGGCCTGGAGCTAGCTAGCTAGTTAGCCAGTGCTCGATTTATGTCTCTGCTCTTCTTTACGTTCTTTTTGCTGCATTATTGCCATCTTCAGAGGAAGTAATGAGTCAGAAGGATACTTTATGTTGTAGGCCTTCAGTAGACACTGTATACAGTGAGGTTTAAACCCAAACTGTGCTGTAACTCATTTCAAAATAAAATGACACAGCTAATCAGTCTAGCTATTAGCATAAACCTGGCACACTACACAATTTCTGGGTATGAAAGTCAGTTTTGGCGGCCTAGTTAGTAGAGCATCCGCCCCACAGTCGGGAGGTTGTGGGTTTGAATCCTGGCCGGGTCATACCAAAGACCATATAAAAATGGTACTTTCCACCTTCTAACTTGGTGCTCAGCATAATAGAATGGGGAAAGGAAAGTTAACACACAGAGCTACCAGAGGACTGACCCCCCCCCCCCCCCCCCGCCCACTGTAGCTTTCATTACTCACAGTAGCTGTATGTCCTAGGGCGGGGGTGTCCAATCAGGTGCCATGGAGGGCCAACATGCTGCAGGCTTTACCTCCAATCTGTGTCTTCGACAGCAGATTCCATTGAACTTCTGCCCACTGATTGCTGATAAGTGAAAACACCTGCTGAAGAAAGTGGGTAGAAGAGAAAACCTACAGGGTCTTGGCCCTCCATGGCACATGATTGGACACCCCTGGCCTAGGGTCAGTGAAAGGGAGATAGGCATCGCCCCATACACCACATGGTGTCCCACATGCTGTGGAAGGGGAATTAACTATGAGTTAACTAATGAGTATGCAACCTTATTATATGCCGCGAGAAATGAAGTGTGCCTTACTAATTATCGTCTATGTCCCACCGTCAGCTGACACAGTGGTGGCCTGTGACGTCATCAGCTCCACTATGGCCACATTACTGGAGAAGCACCCGGACACATTTATGGCCATCACGGGTGATTTTAATCATGTCTCACTGGGAAAAACATTACCAAACTTTCACCAGTTTATTGACTGTCCCACCAGAGAAAATAAAATGCTGGATTTACTATATGCCAATGTCAGAAATGCATATAGTGCCACAGCTCTACCCCCCATTGGCAAATCGGATCACTGCATGGTCATGTTAACACCCAAGTACGTTCCCCTTGTGCAAAGGCAGCCTGCTTATACACGGATTGTGAGGAGGTGGACACAGGAGGCTGCTGATGCACTACAGGACTGCTTCGAGAGACAGACTGGGGCGTACTCTGTGAACCACATGGGGTGGACATAGACAATATGACCAACTGTATCACAGAATACATCAGATTCTGTGAAGACACGACCATGCCAGCTCAGACCGTACACTGCTTCTCCAACAACAGACCATGGGTCATGAGTGACTTGAAAGCACTTCTGACCAAAAAGAAGAAAGCTTTTAGGTCTGGAGACAAAGACAAGCTGAGGGAAGTGCAGCATGAGCTGAGAGAGATGCTGAGGAGGTGCAAGGACAATTATAGGAGGAAGCTGGAGGATAAACTCAGGCAAAACATCGCTAAAGATGTGTGGAAGGGAATGAAACAAATAACTGGGTGCAAGAGGAGAGTCAAGCAGACATCTGAGAGCCAGGAGAGAGCTGATGAACTGAATCTGTTTTTTAATAGGTTCAACTCACAGTCTGTCACCCCAACAACACAGCCAGACCCCCACACACCCCTACCCCCACCATCCTGTGCAGCACCTCTGTCCATCTCCTCCCTCACTCCCCGTTCCTCCTCGGGGGACACCAGGCCCCTCCCTCATATCACTGTTACTACAGACCAGGTTAAGAAACAGCTGGAGAGACTCCGTCAGCGGAAGGCGGCGGGCCGTGATGGAATCTCCGCCAGGATCCCAAGGACCTGTGTCAACCAACTAGCTCCAGTACTGAAACATCTATACAACCTAAGCTTGAGTCTGAAGAGAGTACCGGTGCTGTGGAAGACATCCTGCCTGGTTCCTGTCCCCAAGAAGTCATCTCCATTGGACCTGGATAACTATTGACCAGATGCCCTCACATCTCATGTGATGAAGATCCTGGAGAGACTGGTCCTAGCCCACCTGAGGCTGCAGGTGAAGATGTGGCTGGACCCTCTGCAGTTTGCATATCAGCCCCATTTAGGAGTTGAAGACGCTGTCATCTGTCTGCTGCAATGAGCCCATCTGCACCTGGATGGCAGAGGAGACACTGTGAGAATCACATTTTTTGATTTCTCCCGTGCCTTTAACTGTTATGAACCTGGGTTTGGTAGTTCCAAACCCAGTTCTGACTTTTGGTGCGGTTGCCCTATTTTCCTTCAGGCACGTCAGGGAGCTCATTGGGTCTTTCACTCCCTGACAGCTTGGGCACGCCTCCTCCTCTTGTCAGTGCCATCAGCTGTTTCACATTACGGGTGTTTCCACACACATACACACACTCCATTCATTCCCATTCACACACTCATACACTCACTCATGCACACCGGAGTTTAATTATGTTCAGCCCACGCTTCCTCACACCAGCAATCTCTTCCCTCGCTTGCATCATGATTACAAATACGCTGCGTTTGTGGGAAGAGATTGTCGGAGCATTCACCTTCATACGTGGCAGCTAGTTCCTCCACGTATGGTTTTTCACTACCTACGTGTTTATTCAGCCTGTCAGTTCAAGTTTGATTAATCCCTTGATGTTAGCGGCTGACCCTGCCTTTCTCCTTCATCCACCAGACTGCACGGACAGCCCCGGATCGCTCCAGCACTGTAAGTTTCATGTTTGCTTTTCTCCCTGTGCCGACAGTAGCTCTGCGGCACTAGGCATTCCCTTCGCCGGGCTGTAGAACATCCGGCAGTCACCCTGTATGTCTGGTGGCCTTAATCTCATCATTTGCAACCCTCTGTATTTTTGTGGTCCACTGGACTTGTTATTTTGTTGTAGTTTATGTTAATAAATGGCACGTTCTACTCCAGCGATTGGGTTTCTCATTTCTTCCCTCGTGTGTCACGTAATGGCGCACAAGGAATCATGACAGAATGCTCCGACCATTTAGAAAAAAAAACAGCTGAGTAGATGTGCATTTTTTCCTTTTCTCTTTTTCCTTCCTCCCCGAGTTTTAACATGGTGGTTCAGACGGAGAGGGAGCTGGAGCGGGAGCGTTCACTGTGCTTCCTGGAGGAAGTTTTCTCATGGACACAGAAGCCCTGTTCCTCCCTGGCTGTTCGACAGGCTCAGGATACAGCGAGGAGGGTAATGGAGCGAGACAGCCTCTGGGATCATCCGGAGGCAATGGAGATCCTCCAGGACATCTTCGCCGTGCCATGTGAGGAATCGGCTGAGGATCTCCCAGTGCTCAAGCTCCTCGCGGCCACTCCGCCCACTTCTCCAGAAAATACGGGCTTCTCAGCATGGGCGACCCACTGCCCAGCGCGGTGCTCCACATCCCAGATTATCTAGTTCCTGAGCCACCCGTGAGGAGGAAGAGGAGGAATCCCCACTGAAAGAAGCGTCCAGCCCCACCGACAACAGCCTTGCCTCCCCGCTCCGAGCCATGCTCTGCTTCGTCACTGGAGGAAGTAGGCGGGCTCTTCTGGCAGAGACGGACCTCATCCTGGAGGTGAAGCCATGGCTCCTTCCAGAGATGGCTGGGAGATTAAAGGAACTTTCCCCGAGGGACGGGGAGCCACAGCTCGATGAGGAATGCCAGGAGAGGAGCAAAGACGCTTTGGAGGCCGCTGGGGATGTCCAGTGCCAGGAGAACAGGCAAGTTTTTTCTCATTTAACTTTCATGTTTGATGAACAATCTTGCCTGTCTCCTGGCGAGGAGACTCTGGGTGTTCAGTCCCCTGAGTGCTCCACCCCAGCGGCATATTGTGTTTCCCTACGCAACCTCACCAAACCCTTTCCGTGTGCCCCTACGAGCACGCCAGCTCTGGATCCAGGTCGCTCGAGGGGAGAGGAATCAGAGGCCCAGGAGGGTCCAGCCCATGGGTCAGCAGAGAGATCGTTCCTGGCTGTCACGCCAGAAGAGCCGTGGCATGGAAGGCAGCACACGGGAGCACCCAGACTGTGACTACTATCATGCCTGTTGCGGGGGCCACCGCAGCAGAGTCGTCCCCTGGACCAGACCTCCAGCCGACGGGATCCCGACCATCATTGTTGGCATCGCCGGAGTCCTGGATGGTAGAGCTTGAGCACAGGCAAGTAATCTCTCCTGTAGTTCAATTGCCAATTGTTGAGAGATCTTGTCTGGCACTTGGGGAGGAGAATTGGGTGCAGCTCCCAGCCGCATCCGGACTATCCTCACCGGCGACTTTAACCATTTCTTCTCTCCCGTCTCCCTCGAGCTCCATCCTAAGGTCGCCGGAGAGGAGCTGCCGCAACCCGGGTTGCCCTCGGACGACGATGCGGGTCCGGTTGTCCAAGAGGAGGTCGACGGGGGTGCAGCACCCGACGGATTGGTGGAACCCGCGCACCCTAAATTGCCGGAGTCCTGGACAGCGGTGGAGCCTGAGTTCAGGCAAGTGTGCTCCATTATGTCAGTTATGTTAATGTCGATGTCACACTGCCCAACTCATGGTGAGGAGGGCCCGGGGCAGCTTGTAGTAGCCCTCGGGGCTGCCTCACCGGGCTCTGCCACTGCCAGTGACCCTGAGCCGGTCTCTCTTTCGCTCCCTCTGGGTTCAGAGCCCCCTGCCAGGGTCGCCGGAGAGCAGCTGATCCCACCGGAGGCCACCGAGGATCGGGGTCCAGCGCCAGGGGTCGCGAGGAGCTGTACCTCCCTCGCTGGGGAGGCTACCATGGGAGCAATGAGGCTCCCGATGGGGACCACCGCAGGTGCAACGGTGCTCCAGCTGGAGTCCATCGCAGGTGCAGCAGAGCTCCAACCAGGGTCCACCGTGGGTGCAGCAGAGCTCCAGCCGGGGTCTACCACCGGTGCAGCAGAGCTCCAGCCGGGGTCCACCGTCGGTACAGCAGAGTTCCAGCCGGGGTCCACTGTCGGCGCAGCAGAGCTCTAGCCGGGGTCCACCGTCGCGGGTGCAGCCATGTCCCAGACCTGGACCGTTGCGGGTGCAGCCACGTGACTGGGACCGTCGTGGGTGCTACGGTCCCCCTGCTCCAAGCTTTGGATGGCAGGGGGACTCCTGTCCCTTGGTTTGGCCTCCAAGGCTCCCGGATGGGTAGGCAGCCTCTCTGCCTCCCTCTCCAGTTCTGGTGGCTCCACCACGCTGGTTGGCCACCTGAAGGACTTGGTCTTCGGGGCGGGTGGCCCATTGGCCCGGGCAGGCCGCTGGACACTATTCTGTGGGGCGCCTACTGGACATGGGAGTTGGGGAGGCCACCTGATCAGTCACCCCTCGCCATGCTGGGGGCCTGGGACTCTGGTCGACCCCCTGAACTTTGGACTTCTGGGGAGCGGGGTTAGCGTCCTGGGTGGGGTGCTGTTAGGAGGGTTACTGCTCTTTATTTGTTAATTATTTGTTGTATTGCTTCACTGGTTGCTTCCCTCCTAACCGGTTTTCCCCCACCTCCCACCCTGGGTATGGTGTGTTCCTAGGGGGGGTTCCCCTGAGGTGTGTTGGGTTTTTTTTTCCGGCTGATGGTACTGGGGTTTCTGGAATCCACCCCTAGAGGGGGGGCCCTGTCATGAACCTGGGTTTGGCGGTTCCAAACCCAGTTCTGACTTTTGGTGCAGTTGCCCTATTTTCCTTCAGGCGCATCAGGGAGCTCTTTGGGTCCTTCGCTCCCTGACAGCTTGGGCACGCCTCCTCCTCTTGTCAGTGCCATCAGCTGTTTCACATTACAGGTGTTTCCACACACATGCACACACTCCATTCATTCCCATTCACACGCTTATACACTCACTCATGCACACCACGGTTTAATTATGTCCAGCCCACGCTTCCTCAAACCGGCAATCTCTTCCCTTGTTTGCATCATGGTTACAAATATGCTGCGTTTGTCGGAAGAGATTGTCGGAGGATTCACCTTCATACGTAGCAGCTAGTTCCTCCATGTATGGTTTTTCACTACCTATGTGTTTATTCAGCCTGTCAGTTCAAGTTCGGTTAATCCCTTGATGTTAGCAGCTGACCTTGCCTTTCTCCCTCATCCACCAGACTGCACGGACAGCCCCGGCTCGCTCCAGCACTGTAAGTTTCATGTTTGCCTTTCTCCCTGTGCCGACAGTAGCTCTGCGGCACTAGGCATTCCCTTTGCCGGGCTGTAGAGCATCCGGCAGGTGCCCTGTATGTCTGGTGGCCTTAATCTCATCATTTAATAAATGGCACGTTCTACTCCAGCGATTGGGTTTCTCATTTCTTCCCTCGTACGCTGCATAATGGCGCACGAGGAATCATGACATTAACACCATCCAGTCACTGCTGCTGGGTGAGAAGCTGCGAGTGATGGGGGTTGACAGCTCTGTGATCTCCTGGATTACTGACTACCTGACAGGCAGTGGAGAGGAGAACACTAAATAAACTGCGATCCATCATGGACAATCCTGATCACCCCCTCCACCACACACTGGACAGACAGCAGAGCACTGTCTCCAGTAGACTACTACAGCTTTACTGTCGAACGGTCAGGCACAGGAAATCTACCTAACATGCTACCTAACATGGTGCTTCCAGACCCACCAGGAGCAATTGGGGGTGAAGTGTCTTGCCCAGGGACACAACGGCAGGATATCCGGGGAGAGCGGGATTCGAACCGCCAACCATGTGGTTATTGGACGACCTGCTCTACCTCCTGAGCCACTGCCGCCCCAGTGTTAAAGGTAAAGGCTATAAGACTATCTCCAAGCAGCTTGATGTTCCTGTGACTACAGCTGCACATATTATTCAGAAATTTAAGATCCACAGGACTGTAGCCAACCTCCCTGGACGTGGCCGCAGGAGGAAACGATGAAAAATGGAAGAGACGGATAATACGAATGGTAACAAAAGAGCCCAGAACAACTTCTAAACACATTCATGGTGAACTCCAAGGTCAAGGTACATCAGTGTCAGATCGCACCATCCGTCGTTGTTTGAGCCAAAGTGGACTTCATGGGAGACGACCAAGGAGGACACCACTGTTGAAAACAAATCATAAAAAAGCCAGACTGGAATTTGCCAAACTGCATGTTGACAAGCCACAAAGCTTCTGGGAGAATGTCCTATGGACAGACGAGACAAAACTGGAACTTTATGGCAAGGCACATCAGCTCTGTGTTCACAGATGCAAAAGTGAAGCATACCAAGAAAAGAACACTGTCCCTACTATGAAACATGGAGGAGGTTCTGTTATGTTCTGGGGCTGCTTTGCTGCATCTGGCACAGGGTGTCTTGAATCTGTGCAGGGTACAATGAAATCTCAAGACTATCAAGGTATTCTAGAGAGAAATGTGCTGCCCAGTGTCAGACAGCTTGGTCTCAGTGGCAGGTCATGGGTCTTGCAACAGGATAATGACCCAAAACACACAGCTAAAAACACCCAAGAATGTCTAAGAGCGAAACATTGGACTATTCTAAAGTGGCCTTCTGTGAGCCCTGATCTAAATCCTATTGAACATCTGTGGAAGGAGCCGAAACATGCCTTCTGGAGAAGGCACCCTTCAAACCTGAAACAACTGGAGCAGTTTGCTCATGAGGAGTGGGCCAAAATACCTGCTGAGAGGTGCAGAAGTCTCTGACAGTTACAGAAATCGTTTGATTGCAGTGATTGCCTCAAGAGATTGTGCAACAAAATATTAAGTTAAGGGTACCATCATTTTTGTCCAGGCCTGTTTCATGAGTTTGTTTTTTTAAAAGAATTCTGTTGAACCACAGTTCTAAAGAAAAACCCACAATGGTCACAGAAATAACTTGAATCTGACAAAAGTGGTAATAAATAAAAATTCTATGAAAATTAACCAATGAAAATCAGACAATGCTTTTTTTTTTTAATTAAATCACCCTTTATTGTCATTCAACCATACAACCAATCATGTACAGTAGAACGAAATTGTGTTTTTCCCATCTACAGTGTTAATCACACACACCCCGTGTGTAGAATCAGAGGGCCGCTGCCATGCAAGGCGCCGCCACAGATTTCCCTCCTCCATTCCATTATTGCTGAGCACCAAGCTGGACGGTGGTGGCTTAGTTGGTAGAGCATCCACCCGGGAGGTAGGGATTCAAATCCCGGGCAGGTCATGCCGAAGACCATATAAAAAGCGGAACTTCCTGCCGTCCAGCTTGGTGCTCAGCAATAACAGAATGGAGGAGGGAAATCTGTGGCGGCGCCTTGCATGGCGGCGGCCCTCTGATTCTACACATGTTGTGTGTGATTAATACTGTAGATAGGAAAAACACAATTTTGTTCTACTGTACATGATTGGTTGTATGGTTGAATGACAATAAAGGGTGATTTAATTAAAAAAAAAAGCATTGTCTGATTTTCATTGGTTAATTTTCATAGAATTTTTATTTATTACCACATTTGTCAGATTCAAGTTATTTCTGTGACCATTGTGGGTTTTTCTTCCATTAACAGAGGGGTACCAACAATTTTGTCCACGTGTGTATATGTTAGATTTACTTTCCATGGGTAATTCCTTTTTCTGTCATGTGTGTGTTTCTGTCCTTTGGTTGTCCACTGTCATGCTGCTGTTACACTGTAATTTCCTAGTTTGGAATCAATAAAGTCTATCATCTATCTGCCTGCCTGCCTGCCTGCCTGCCTGCCTACCTGCCTACCTACCTATCTGTTGAAATTAAGGTATATAACACATTACAAAACATATTGCAAGTAGCCACCGACAGTTCTTAGAACATCGCTGAAGCAGAGTGATATCTGGTGAAGGGTCCTGGAATCCATATTGTTCCATCAAAATGCCTGGTCAGAACTGCTGTGTAAAAGCAATTATAACACAAATGTAGACTCTATAAGAACCTGAGAAAATGTGTAAACAAGTTGTGTTCCTATTCACTTTTTAAGGGAACTACTTCAGAAACAAGGCTTTTTTTTGTCACATTCCCACTATGACAAAGTGCTGTTTGATTGCATAATTACATACTCTAAATGGGAACATACACAAAAAAAGAGGAACCACCGACAGAGATTGATACTCAAAAGTGTCCTACACTGGGAACACAGTGGCTCACAGTGATTTGTTTTTTACAGGTTATAGTGGGCATGTGCCAAAGTCTCGCTTCCTCATTGGCAAAAGCTACTCCATCATCACCAACCAAGCACTGATCCAGTTTGGGTGGCAGCAGAATGACTTCATGTCTAAAGATAGCCCCAGCGAAGACAAGACCATCACCCTGTACTCATCCACCAGAGGCATGGTGCCGTATTTCACAGGACACATCCCAGGTTCGTAGTGCTAAAGTTACAAAGCCTCAGTTGACTTTGTAAGGTAATGAGGCTGTCTCACAGTTGTGCACCATCCTACAGGGTATCGTTTCATGTACGGACAAACCTTTGGTCAGCAGTCCCAGAATGCACTGGAACAGACCCTCGAAAGGATCCGAAAAGATCACAAGAAAACGACGTAAAAACCATGCAATAAAACCCTCACTCCCAGGTGTATAGATGAATTTATCAAGAAGTCGTCACATTTCTAAACATCTTGGGGAAAAAACTGAAACTGGTGGACATGTTGAAGTCTTTATTAACAGAGGTTGATTGTCATTGGAGGAAGCATTCGGGACAGGAAATTTCAGACTACATTAAAAATATGGAGAACACATAGGCTTTTCTTAGCTTCATCATAACACTAACAGTCTGTCAAACATACCTGACACACATCTTTATACCTGAAACAGCCACTAGATGGCTTACATGTGCAACTGAACGAACAGTCCCTGGAAGACGAGCTACTGTAAACTACTCTACAGCTCAGAAAATTTCCCCCAAACAGCTCTGGACTTCTGAAAACTACAAAAGCAATGTTTGACATCAAGTAAAGCTAAACCAGTCAACTGTACTCATGCATCTACTGGAAATCCATGCTGCAAATACGATGAAAAAAAGTTACTGAAGTAAAAACATCATTAACAACCTGGTGTCATGTATGTTGCATATTTGGCACTAGTAGGCATGAAATATTTCTTTATATTCCCCAACTAAATAAAATGAGAGCTATGCAAAGATGAAAACATACTGTAAAGCATAAGTACTACTGAACCACACAAATGCCCAACATATAACAGCAGTATTTGTCTACAGGAAGTACAAAAGGAGAGAAACATAATAAGCACCTATTGTGGTTATTTTAGAGTGCAAGAGATACTGGCCCATATTCATCAAGCTGTAAGAGCTCAGAATCTGTGATTGGTCACTGTATCGTTGAAATGTATGTTTAAAATATATGTATGGTTATTTTGGATAATTTAACAGTAGTGGTGGGTAACATTTTTGACCCACTGTAATAGAATGGTCAAATGCCAGAAATAATGTATACTGGATGGGAGGAAGAAAAAGAGGAAGAAAGAAAAGCAGCAGCTTTCATACAATATTCAATTTTTTAAATTGAAAGATCAACCTGCATTAAACCATCATCGCCATCACTAGCAGCAGCAGCATCATCCTCAATATCAGCAGCATCATATTCAAAACAATAAAATGCTGATAATTTCACTCATTTTGAACAACACCTGTCACTAAGTAATGACCAGTGTTTTTCAACGAAAACAGCTAATGCTCATTTACCTTTTTTTAGTTGCTAGATAATGTACAACAGCAACTGCTGCGCTCACTCTGCACAGGAGTCAGTGACTGCTTGACTGAGGCTGCGCAGAGTGAGTCTTTAGCTCTGACATCTGATAGGCTGCCATAATCATGTGACACGGCAGACCATCTCTAAAATATGTGTGGGCTGGTTTTTCACTGGTTTTCACACATAAATTTAATGCTTAAAACTCTCAGAAGTGAAAACAAATTGTACGTTTTGTATTAACATAGTGGTGTCTCAATATTTTAAAAAAGTATCAACTCCAAAATATGGACCAGCTGGTATCAAAGTATCAGTACTAGAGTATCGATACGCCCATCCATACCCCATTCTCTTGCTTGTTTCCATCACTGCAGCACACCTTGTTTTCTTATGGGGAAGTTTGCCCCATCTCTAGCAACGAAAGAAGTCGAAATGAGCTTGGTTCTGTTCCCAGGAAGGAGTCTAGCCAACACACACACAAAAAATCCTTTCCGGGATGGTTTTTGACCTTTTCTAATTGGAATATCTGGACTGTAACGTTGTTGTTGGAGAAGCCAGTTTTTCATCTTGAACGTTTAACTAATCTCCGATGACACCCCATGGTTATTTTTATGTTTTGTTAAATAAACTTCCAGAAAGTTCCTTTAACATTCCTACTAGGAAAAAAAAATCAAGAGAAAATGCATGAAAAACATGTAAAGCAGCTCTTATCCACTCAGTATAATTTTGTTTGATTTAATTTCACAAAGTTTAATGAATATGGGCCATTGTGAATTGGTAAATCTTGAGTTTTGTGCTCTTTTCATTTTTAGGGGTGTAGCTGACCACTGTGTGTGTTCATGCGGTTGAGACAGCCTTTTTGAGACTAAATAGTTCTAGAAGGTTTGGTTTTCAGCAGCTCATGCTGGCCTGAGCTCCTCCAAACTTCATCGACCTGATTGACTGTGCCAACAGCCCGAGCTGCGATCTGTCCAAATGTAGCCACTGTGATGGTCGCCTGTGCCTGAAAAACACATAAGATGAATTTTCAGTATGTAGAGGGATACGTGTGGCAGTGTGACTCTCTGCTATCTGTCTCAGAAAGAGAAAACACAAAAACCTCTGTCCCTTCTACTCACCACCCACTGATTCTTACCTCCTGCTTTGTGCTCCTATGTGACTCTGAGAGATCGCCTCTGCTCTGATGAAAGGATCGGCCGCTCCAAACAGTTTAGCCCATCGTAGCCCACCCTGACTCTCAGCGTGGCAATTTATTGATCTCTCTAATGCTTCACAGTCTTTTTCTGGTCTGTCCATGCTTATTTGGAACCAAGCATTAGCACGGTTTTGCTCTCTGTCTTCCACTTCAGTTACTTCACTATCCGACTCCTTAGGGCACCACTCTGGAATCGGGGCTAAAAATGGACTCCTGTAGGCAGAGGTGGGCAAAGTACAAATTACACAAAAGCAAAAGTAGCTATACTCTTAAACTGTGTGTTACATTTAAAATCAGAAATTCCCACATGGTTACTCAAATGGCAAGGCCCCCAAAGATGGACTTCCAACTGGCAAGAAACTCCCCGGCCCCAACCTCAATTCATCATTCCAAGTTCAAACTTCCAGTGTAAATGCAACACAATATACTGACTCAAATACAAGTAATCACCAAAAATGTTACTTGAGTATGAGTAGGAGAGTGTCATGAACCTGGGTTTGGTGGTCCAAACCCAGTTCTGACACATGACTATTTTGGCCCACTATTCATTTTCAATCAGGCGCTTCAGGAAGCCCTTTGGGTCCTCGGCTCCCTGACAGCTCGGGCACACCCCCTCCTCCTGTCAGTACTGCCAGCTGATCCTCATTATTGGTGTTCACACACATACACACTCATTCACTTCTATTCACATGCTCAGTCATTCACTCATTCCCCTGCCCGGGCTGTAGAGCATCCAGGTGGCGTCCCTGTATGTCTGGTGGCCTTAAGCTCCATCATTTCAACCCTCTGTTTAGTAGTGTGACTGTTTTGCTGGACTTATTATTTGGGGTTTGTTTAATAAAGTGCACAGAATCTACTTCTGCGTGTGGGTTTTCATTCTGCCCTCTGTGCGCCGCATAATGGCGCACAAGGGATCATAACAGAATGCTCCGGCCAGCAAGAAAAAACCCAGCAGAGTAGACGTGCGTTTTTTCTTTTCCTTTTTCACCCTCTTTTTCTTTTAGGGAGCTGCGCTGGCTGTGTCTCTTGGAGGTAATTCTTTCATGGACACAGAAGTCCTGTTCCTCCCAGGCCGTTCGACAGGCTCAGGACACAGCAATGACGGTAATGGAGAGAGACAGCCTCTGGAATCATCCCGAGGTGATGGAGATTCTCCAGGTCATCCTCATCCAGCCATGCGGGGAGTCGGATAAGGAGCTTCCCCGCATATGGTACGCGCCGCCTAGTGAGGGGCTGATTGTGGAGGACGTTCCGATTTCCGAATCGTCCGCAACGAGGAAGAACTCCCGCCGAAAGATGCTTCCAGCCTCGACGACGACAGCCTTGTCTCCTCGTCCCGAGCCATGTACCGCTCCGTCCCCGAAAGAGTTGGAGGAATGCAGACTGGCCCTTCAGGCGGAGATGGACCTCATCTTGGAGGTGAAGCTGTGGCTCCTCCCGGAGATGGCCAGGGGATTGGAGGAATTTTCTCCGAGTGAAGGGGAGCCACAGCCCGAGGAGGAGCGTGTTCTAACCATGGAGCCTCCACACCTCCCTGACCTCGAGACTACAGCTGACGTCATCACCTCCCAGGAATTCAGGCAAGTGCATATTCAGTCTCGTTTACTGTCACCTGAAACTGCCTGCCTGATTCCTGATGAACTGTCAGCTGACGATTGTGTTCTCCCACCTGTCTCTCCTGTTTCTTCCATGCCATTATCGTTGCCAGGAGATGAGCCCCACACACAGGAAAGGCTGTCACCGGGGAGAGTGGAGCTCCCGCCGCCTGTCTCCTCTTGTCGCCGCTGTTCCCAGAGGGCCCGCCTCAAGAGTTCTGCAGACCTGCCACCCATCTCATCTACCTCCATCACCATGGAGACGACTCCTCCACTTTCCATGAGGGGGCCCGAAAACAATTTGGGCATGGAGGGGGGGGACTGGCTTCCATCTGCAGCAGTGAACATCAGAGACCGGGAGGACAGCTGCTGGACAATGGAGGAGCCTGTGGCCCTGGAGAAGCCCAGTCCTGCTACTGAAGTTGTCACAGCGGAGGAGGAACCTGAGCCAGACTGCCTCGAGGTTGGGCCAGTGTCGTCGTCAGGATCGACAGTCCTGGACAGCGGTGGAGCTCAAGCCCAGGCAAGTGCTCTCGTTTGCTTCTCTCTCTCCTGAATTAGAGCAACCTTGTCTGGCTCCTCGTGAGGAGAGTCGGATGCAGCCACTTGCTGCACCTGGTCTCACCTTGCTGGGTTCCGCCACCCTCAGCGACCCTGACCCTGTGTCTCTCTGTCCTGTCTCTGAGCTCTCTCTCAGAGTCACCGGAGAACTGCCAACCACCTGAGGCCCACTGAGGATCTGGGGTCAGCACCGGGGTTCATGAAGAACCCTACCTCCCTCGCTGGGGAGGCCACCGCGGGAGCAATAAGGTCCCTGATGGGGACCACCACTGGTGCAATGGTGCTCCAGCCAGAGTCCGCCGCCGATGCAGCAGTGCTTCAGCTGGAGTCCGCCACCGGTGCAGCAGACCTCCAGCCAGAGTCTGCTGCCGATGCAGCAGTGCTTCAGCCAGAGTCCACTGCCGGTGCAGCAGAGCTCCAGCCGGAGTCCGCCGCCGATGCAGCAGAGCTCCAGCCGGAGTCCGCCACTGGTGCAGCAGTGCTTAAGCCGGAGTCCGCCGCCAGTGCAGCAGAGCTCCAGCCGCAGTCTGCCACCGGTGCAGCAGAGCTCCAGCCGGAGTCTACCGCCGGTGCAGCAGAGCTCCAGCGGGAGTCCACCACGGGTGCAGCCACGTCCCGGACCGGGACCATCGTGGGTGCAGCCACATCCCGGACCTGGACCATCGCAGGTGCAGCCACGTCCCGGACCGGGATCATCGCGGGTGCAGCCACGTCCCAGACCGGAACTACGCAGGTGATACGGTCCCCCTGCTCCAAGCCTCAGAGGGCGGGGGGGGGGCTCCTATCCCTCGGTGTGGCCACCTACCCCTAAGGACCTCTTCGCCTGCCCCTCTGGTCCTAGTGGCTCAACCACGCTGGTCGGCCACCCGAAAGACTTGGCTCTTGGGTCGGGTGGCCC